>BNCP01000040.1:0-1321268 GCA_019650235.1 Volvox reticuliferus | reverse complement strand
CTAAAACCCTAAAACCTAAAAACCCTAAAACCCTAAAACCCTAAAACCCTAAAACCCTAAAACCCTAAAACCCTAAACCCTAAAACCCTAAAACCCTAAAACCCTAAAACCCTAAAACCCTAAAACCCTAACACCCTAAAACCCTAAAACCCCCTAAAACCCTAACCCTAAAACCCTAACCCTAAACCCTAAAACCCTAAAACCCTAAAAACCCTAAACCCTAAAACCTCTAAACCCTAAAAAACCCTAAAAGTTCCACTAATAATAACTCTAGCTATCCCCTGTGGCCTCTCTGCTCCATGCATCTCCCCCCTGTCTCCTGCACACGAAATTTCCTGCTTACACCTAACCACCTTTAGTTATATATGAAACATCTTAAAAGACTCATGCACCTTTTGTCCTCTTGACTCTAAATATCAAACTGTCATCTGCAACTCTACAATAAAGCCTCCAAGGTGGGCTGCCTGGAGAACCAAGATACATCTACAGGATCTTGGGGCTCTGTCACTGGTGGTTGTTAGGAATGAGGCAGATGCAAGTGGACGCAATTTCCTCATCATAAAAGATGTAGCCCACCAGCTGCGCACCTTGGGGGCACCCATATCAGATAGGCATTTAAACTCCTGGGTGGATGCAAAGAAGTCACTGAAGAAGATCATCGTGAATGACCATATCTTGCTGGGGCGGCTGAAGGACCTGCAGGTGGTTGGTCAAAGAGCATCAGCAATCAAGCTGGCAAGCTGTGCAGCAATATGCAGGGCCATTGGGAATGTAGCCATCCTACGCACCCTTTGCTTATCCATAGCAGAGCTGAAAAAGGAACACCCACCTTTGCATGCAACATGTGGGACGGTGACACCTGTGCAGCTTAAAAGAGCAGAGCTGTATGAAGCAAGGCTTCCAGCCGCCAAACGTCTGCGCAGCATGCAACGTATTATTTCTGTGGAGGGCATGCATGATAAGAAGGATACCCCGCTGCAAGTGTCAATCCAGGAGGCAGACCGTTTCCAAACTCCTCTCCCCCACAGCACAGATGGCACATGTGACATGGCACATGAACATAGCACAGCAGCGGCCGCCGAAGCCCAACGGACTAGCACACCCCCACTAACGATTAGGACAAGGCCAGAAGATGGCGCAACAGCAGACACCATATCTACAAAAGCTGATCCTGCTGTGTGCCGTTGGCGGGTTAGCTTTGCCGGCTGCTCAAAAGAAGCCCAGCAGCCTATGCCATCTATCCCAAAAAGCCAGGTGGCGGCTACATCCATCCCTGCTGGGGTCCCACAAAAAACGACCCCGCATAATGTACTTGTCCATCAAGCTGCCGTGCTTACCAAATCACCATCTGGTGCCAAGGGAACATCACCGGCTGCTGACGTAAGCAACACCAACACAGATACCATGACCTCTCCATACTCCATGACCTCCACTCATACATCCAGCAGTGGCCACCAGCCGACGACTGTCCCCACCATCCAAATAACTGATACAGAGTGCCGGTCTCCCGACAGCATGCCTCCATGCAGCCTACAACCTTCCAAACAATCCAACATCCACGTCTTCAAGCAGGCTGATTCGAATACTATCCTGAAGTCATCGGCTCCTGCTCTCCCTCTGTACACACGGATGGCCTCCAATAACCGTACAGCAGGCTCCTTTTGCAACAATAATCAGACAACTGCCTCAACGCCTGCACTGCTTCAGAGGGTCATCCGCAGAGTCGGCCCTCATGCCACAAGTCAACATAACAGAGCCCAGCTTCAGGGTAACACAGCCTCCAGTATAGCAGGCAGAAACCCAGGAGCCTCAGCTGTGATCACTGATGGTGCTCCGAATTGTATCTCTACAGCTGTTCCAATGCTGAATAGCCACTTAGGACAGCAGCCCACAGTCATCACCAGCAGCACTGGGGCTAGAACTGGGATGCTTCATAACCCTAACATATCAAATGTTGGTGTTTCTGCCCCTGATGGCCCCATGCTATTCACCTCAAAAAGCAGCCTCACACCATCCAAGAGCAACACCCAAGTCATGGCACAACACACTTCATCAAGCCCACCCATCCCCATGCACGAGAAGCACGCTCCTTCTCCAGCAGGATCACCTTTTCCGCGGAGAGCAATGTTTCACAGTATCTCTACAAGGCAAGCTTTTAAAAAACCACACCCTACTACGGATCATGATGCTACCCATATCCCGACCGTTCCTGGAGCATCAGCGAATAAAGTGAGATGTGGTATCAGATCTATCCCTTCTGGCACCCAACCTTCCATTACCCCCATCCAACAGCAGGCTGCTCCTACTGGCAGGAGCCCCCAAGGTGTACCCATCTCCACAGCTGTATCTGACCCTCCACCCACACACCCCAGCTTCCAGCAGGCACCTGTAGCCAATGACCCTGCTGTCCTCATCACATCCTGCAAAGAACCTGCAGCGCAACCCAGCCCCGTGGTACCTCTCATGAAAGCAAACAGATCTCCTGTTCTGGACTCCTCTCCACCCTGTAGCAGCAGCGTAAAATCTAAACAAAGCCCAGTAGTGATGTCTACACTCCAGCAGGTGACAACATCCAAGATATCCGGGAATCCCAACAGGCCCGCGACCTCTAACAAAACCAACCTCCGATCTTGTTCTGATGGCCCCCAACCCTACATAAGCACCAGAAGTACCATTCCTTCTACCAGAGCTGCTAGCTCTGATGCTGGGCATTACTATCCTTCAGGGGTACCCTTCCAGAGTACACTCCCTATGAAGCATTGGAGTGGTGCTGATATATCCCGCTATGGGATATTGACCTCCATCGGCAATGGGAAGAGGAAAATGGCACCAGCTTGTATGCCAGTTGTCTCGGAGTTACATGCTCTTGAAAACTGGTGCAGAGCCCCATACAACTTTACAGCGGGTGGAACTATTGGCGTCAGTGAGTCAACCTACAAGGGCATCAAGAATACTGTGTCCAAGTTCCTGGGATTTGCGCACCAGTTTCTTGGTGTTCACCTTCCTTACCTATCCCTTCGGTTATTTAGCAACCAGGTAGGTGTCATATCTCCATTATGTCTGCTGCCTACAGGAAAGGCCTAACAGATGATACAGTTTCAGATTACTCATACTCTTCCACATATTATTAACCATACATAATAAATAGCACAAAATATATAGTCTCACTTGCCATGATTCAAACCCTTAATTCCCCTACTATTTCATCATTTCCATTCCTCAGCACATTATTATCAACTTTATTGACTTTATGGTTGCACGAGCTGGGCGTCAACACACCGCAGTGGAGATCACAAGATTGGTCAAGCTTGTGGAATATCTTCGGCAGCACGATGCACAGGACAGCCACCAGGTGGGTGAGGGAGGGGGACAAAATGGAGTATGCTGGGGTATGTATGGGTAGAACTTTGCATGGCCAAGTGTGGATGAGTTTTCAATTGAATTTCGGCTGTATGTAGAATTCGTAGAGTTGGTGTAGGGTTTATGTAGAGTAAACTTTATGTAAAGTATTAGCAATGAGGTGGGTGCAGGGTTGGTCATGGGTTCGAGCCTCCATTCCGGCAGGATATCAGGTGAGGAGGACTTTGTTCTTCTCTGTGGGGTACACCGGACTTCACATATCTAGGTGGTGATTTAAACTGATTCTTTGGGAGTGATCTTTACACCCAACAGAAGGATAACTGTGGTATCCTGAACATCTACGGATAGTATCACTGTTTCTGTCCCTGTTGCCCTTTTTCACAGACAAGCCATTGCAAACGTCTCCGAGAATGGCTGCATAACATTGGAAGGCAGCTTAGGCAGTCATATCCAAGAGCACCACCACCATCCGCAAAAGCCATATCAGTACCAGATGGTAGGATACAACATAACAGCCTGCCTGATAAGTCTGAGGTGCTAACATTTGTCCACAGTCTTCAAGAGGTTGCATCAGATGCACTCAAGCATGACTTGAGTATTGCAAAGTCCGTCAGTCTGGAAGCAGCAATCACATCCATGCATGCACTTGTTGCAGTTCTCTTGTCTGGCTTATACTTGCCTCCGCTTCGGATGTCTGCTCTTTCCACATTGATGGTGCCTGGCATCACCACTTGCTCTAATAAAGACTGCAAGCAGCGTGCTTGCCGTGGCAACAACCTCACTGAAATAGTGAGAAAACAAAACCACCAGGATGCTGATCCCTCTTCATCAGGGCCATCCTGCTCTACAAACCCACCAAACCGTGTGGCCTGTGTGGCATGCATGCAGCTGGAGCTGAACCATCATAAGACTGCACGGTTCTCAGAAAACGGCCAGCCCCTGACTGTCATCCTCCCATCAGATCTATCTAGCCTCATCAAGACCTATGTTAGGCATGCCCGGCCAGTGCTCATGCAGTGTGCCCCAACAGAGGATCAGATGTCATCACATCTCCTCCTCATAGACAAGAATGGGCAACCGTTTAACAATGGATTTGCCATGGAGTGGAAGGATATTGAGGAGCGCTATGGAGCACCCTGGGAGCACATTCCACCTCAGAAGCTCCGGCACATCCACTCAACATCAGCCTATACATCACTTGTGCAGGAGGTGGCTCGCAAGCTGCCCGACCTCCGGCCACATGCACAGGTCATGGGTAATTCCCTGCGTATGTGGGACTCACATTACATACAGCGTCCAGGCAGCATTATGGCACAGGCAGGTGTTGACAGCCTCAACAAGTGGCGTGAGGCACAACTTAATCCCTCTGGGAAGAAGGTACTGGAGGACAGGAACTATGAAGAGGAGGCAGGAAAACAGGCAAATGGAAAGAGACAGCACAAGAAAGGGGAGCATGAGGAAGGAGTGGAGAAGAAGTATGATGATGAGGAGGAGGAGGAGGAGGAATATGAGGAGGGGGATGAGGAGGAGGAGGAAGAGGAGGAGGACTATGAGGAGGGGGATGATGATGATGATGATGATGATGATGATGATGATGATGATGATGATGATGATGATGATGATGACGACGACGATGATGATGATGATGATGATGATGATGATGATGATGATGAGAAAGGGGCGGAGGAGGGAGGATATGAGGAGGTTGGGTATATGGGGGAGGCATATAAGGGAGAAGGGTACCAGCTAATGGAAGGAAATGCAGAGCAAAGTAAGCAGGAAGGCAAGGAATTAGAGGAGGAGGAAGAGGAGGGCGAACTACGGGAATAATGGATGGAATAAAGGTGGATTGTTATCTTAAGCTTGCCCCAATAAAATGTGTTTTACCAGGCATAAGAGCAGTAGCTTCCTTCATGATGAGGGACATCACTGTGTGGGTGCTGTATGTGCCTTCTTGGGTGTTAGGTCCCACATAAGCACCCTTCTTTGAGCATGCTAACATCTCCCACCTGTTGGGGTTGGGAAGGAATGTAGTCTGATGATGCATGATGTCTGTGTATACATTCATACATGTAGGCTAAGCACATTCATAGATCTGCTTGGCACATCTTCCAACTCTGCCATTTTGGTACAGACTATAATAGCTGATATCCATGTTAAATTTATATCATGTACTACTTCAGCATTCTATAAGTCATAAGCATGTACATGGCTTCAGAGGAAAGACATGGCTGGAGTTGTTGCAGTTGGTTGGTTAGTAGGTTGGTGGCAAGGCTGGAAATGTTCATGAAGCATGCCTGAACATATTGGCATACCTTCTTATTATTGCCAACAACTGTGTAGGGTGTTCACTCTTTGCTTCATGAGTGCTTTCTAGAGCAAGTATGTGTTCCTTTGGACCTGAAGCAGTTCAAACATAAGACCTGCAATTATTCTTTCACTGTCTGTGACTGATACCTGTATTTTCTGATACTATTTATTTTATTTTGCATAAGTTATGTGTCATTTACCCATGATTTGCATAAGTTTTCATTTATGATTTCTGGTGATTAGTTGCAGGTTCATTGTACATTTAGTACAAACCAACCCAACTGCCAACTACCTTCATAAGAAAGGTTATAATGTCAAGTAACAAGTTCTTCACCAGTGCCTTATGAATTGTAGACTTTATAATTGACCTTATTTAATAGTTGTGGCAATAATCTTAAAGAGTACTTTGCTTAAAAATAATCCCTGAATTTTAATTGTCTCAGGCTGAGATATATATCTATATACACATATATATAATCATTACCTGTCTATAACATATATTTGTGGTGGCAGCAGAGCAGGGCTAGGAAATGAGTTTGATGCCTGCACAGGGAGGGTGCAATAGGAAGCAGAAGCCACCACCAGCACAGAAAAAAGTTCTGGACAAGTTGATTTCTGAGTTTAGGAGAGCAGAGGTGATTAAGAGCCAGCAATATGCTTCTATCCAGGATGCTCTTTCATGTCCTGTTGCCAATACTCATTTGCTATATGTCCTTGCACACAGGTCTTATTGGGAGGGAACCAGGGAACCTGTGGTGTGGATGGCAGCCTCCGGCCAAAGGACATGGCGGACCTGTTCCGCCTGGCCAACCAGCACCTGAATGTTGGCTCCCGTGATGTTCTTCTCGATGTCGGCTGCAGTCTGTGCAAGTAAGAAATCTGAGTGTTCAAGAGAAGTGCTCAAGTCCCATGAAGTCTCATGTTCGATTCGTTGTAGGAACACTCTTGCATTATCACCACTATATCGCCAGCTCAATGTTTGCTTCTTATCTTGCACCGATTCTGTTCGTTACAGGGATAGCTGTGAATGGGGTTGTCCTGTATGCATCAACATGATTGTATGCGTACATGTACTTATGTAAGGGTACCTGTGGCTGTGAGAGGTGCATATAGGTATATGTATGTGTGTGTGTATGATAACCACCAGTCATAAATATTACACATTTATGTTACCTCTCAGCATATTGTGGACGTTTCCCCTCATATCAATGCACACACAGGCCTGGATTTGTGGCCATTGCCGTGCTGGATGTAATTGCTGTCCATGGCATTGAGATAGACATTATGAAGGTAGAGAAGGCAAGGACTTTCATCACCCAAGTCTGTGGGAATGTGGGCTCCTTGTCGGGCTGCCAGGACCGCTTCAAGATCCGATATGCAGATATCAACAAGGTCAGTATTTTTGGAATGATTGGAAGAATTTGATAGATTGTGATGAGTGACTCTGCATTATGTGCTATTGCACCAGTGTTACATTGGTGTGAGTTCCTAAGCCCTCATCTAAGATCCCCGGGTCAATCCCGGTAAGTGCACATTTAATGATATTCTTGTCAGGATGTTTATGAATCCCGTCAGCTGTACGATGGATTCCTGGGTTGGTGCTGTGTCAGGGTTATGATCCACCGCAATAGGGAAAGAAACGTTGTGGTAGTGCTGGGAAGGAAAGATTCCCATCTGTCAGGCACAAGGCGCAAGCTGCCCTACGGGGTGCCCGAGGATGTCTGCTGCAAGGCGGGGAGGATTGTAATGGGGGACTTCACACCCCGGCATAATGCTCTATTGCACCAGTGTTACACACATAGTTGACACATACACAAGACAAGGATAAGGTCTGCCCCTGCCTCCTTATAACTTATAATAGAAATGCTTTGGAAATAATCAAACTTCTATTTATAAATGCAGGTCATGGCACTGTCTCCTCCACCCACCTTCATTTATACCTTCTGGGAGGGCTGGAGCCCCTCGGACAAGGCTGCAGTCGGCCAGCTGTTCAACACATACCGCCAGTCCATCAAGGTATTTTATGTACCTCCCCTCCCCTTGCATCTATGTATATAACAAAAATATGATGATTTGTTCCATAGATGTCATCACTTTACTAACTCTCCAAACATACACTTCCTTCGTGTAGTTCTTACAATATAATTAATATCACATTCCTCCATCCCCTTGTAGGGCATGATTGTGATCTCCCATGCGGTGGCCGAAGTGGAGCAGGTGATGGCGGCCTATGGCTTCATGGGCCTCAAACTTGAGGCCATGAAAAAGGGCTGCTCCCAGTCTGGAAGTAAGTGGTGTTTGGCTGCATGTTTTATTGTGATAATTGGATTGGAATGGTTATATCTTCATCCCCCTTTCCCCCCATCCCCCTAGATCCCTGTCCCCCTGTCCACCTGTCCCCCATCCCCCATCCGCCTGTCTCCCCAGCCCCTCGTCCCCCCTACCATCCCATCCCTCCGTTCCCCCATCCCTCATCCCACCCCAGCTCATCCAAACACCCCACCATCCCACTGCTCCCCATCCCATTATCCCACCATCCCACTCCCCACTATGTAAATGGCCAACCAGCCTACCCATCAGCCTAACCATGTATCAGTCTGCCAATCGACTTTTCTAGCTGTCCACCTTTTCAAATGTCTACTTATTCACATGTTTTTCCGATTTACCCGTTCACCTGTCTAGGTGGTGCAAAGTACTGCGCCTATATCTTCTCGACATCACCCACCACCACGTTGATTAAGGAGGTTTATGGGGGTGAGGAGGAAGTGGATGACTCAACATTCGCCTATGATTCAGATGATGCGGCCCCTGTGAAAAGGGTGGCCGAATACTTGGCTCTGAATCGCAGAAAGAGAAAGGCTGAGGACAACCGCATAGAGCAGCTGCAGATGGAGCTGGAAGAATGCAAGAACAGAGAGCAGCAGGAGGGAGCTTCTAAGCTGTCAACACAAGCCAGTAGCTGCCGCCCCCGCCGACTGTGTGCAGCTTTTGGTGGAAGCAGTGGTGGCCCAGTACAGAAGCGGGCAAAACTTCAGCGTGAGCTTGAAACCTTATTAGCCAAGCGACCCCAGCCTGAGGACTTGGCTGACAAGGCACGGCAGGAGGAGGTATGTGTATGTTGTAATGTCCAGGGGTATCTATGGGTAGTGTCTATCCAAGATTGCCAGTTCTTTGGAACCCTTCAATCAAGCCGATGCCATACGTAGGTATGACAGAGATACAACATATGTGTGTATGTGTGTTTTGGCATACATACCGTCATATCCTTCCATTTAAAATATGTACTACACTTCACACTATCACATTTATGGACTCTTTCATGCCCTGCCTGGACCTTGCTTCCCTGCATGCTTGCCTGCCTGCTGCTTATGTATGTCTACCTACTATGTATGCTAAATATTTTTCTTCTCGCCTGACCCTGTACATGCAGTTCAGGGAGGTGCCCTTTGCCCCAGTGTACGAGGTCAATGGAAATGGCTCTGTCCGCCTGAAAGAAACCGGGAAGGTTCTTGACCTCATGCCAAGAGCAGCCTGCCGTGATGGCCATGCATATGTTCGGCTGAAGCTGGGGCCCCCCACGAACAAGCATGTTATGCGTGCCGTTCGTAACCTGGTTGCCATTGCCTGGCTTCCCAATGCTTCCATGGAGGTGCTCGGCCTGGATGCTAAAGGAGGCCAGATCAGAGGCGCCAGCAGTGGCAAGCGTGTCGGGCATATTGATGGTGACCCTTACAACAACCGGGTGACCAACTTGGTGCTGCTTAATCCTATCACCTGCAGCAGCAGATAGAGACAGTGGTGGTAATGCTACAGCTGCATCTACAAAATGGAGTACCAGCCACAGCAGCTACATATGGCACAGTTGGGTCCACAACAGGTTAACAGCACCCTTTGACTATGCCAGCATAATGCCTGTCTTTTTGCCGTCGGTATCTGTAATGCTGCTCAATGCCCCATATCATAACATGGCATACAGCCCTTTTTCCTATCTATCATATTGCAAGCATAAAAACCTCTGAGATACATGGTGAGGTATGCCTGCTTTGGTGAAATATCTTTTCCCCTGTGCATGTTAGTCTGCTTCCACAGTTTGTATCTAGGCCAATACACATCCATGATTGACTTCTACATATGTCAGCAATGTGCCCAGGTGTGTAGCACCGGCACTGCTGACCCCAATAACAGGGGAAATCACCAACATGTCCGGATCTCAGGAAAAACACATGCTAAACTTCGTTTGGGACACATGGTACAGATGCTGGCATACTCAGAATCTGTTACAGGCATGGGGGGGAATCACTGCCAAGTCAGGGGGAATCACTATCATCTCCATGTTTGATGAATAACACACAGAAAACATGATTCGGGACACAGGATACGGATGCTGAAACCTCCGAATCTCTTACAGGGCTAGAGTGAATCACTAACATGTCCACATCGGAACCAGAAACACATGGGACATATGGACGATGGCAGGCTAGGAATAATTGCAAGGCGTCGAAAATCACTGCCACATCCATATCCAATGGAATGCACATGGTAAACGTTGTCGAGGACACATGGAATGGCTTGAAGGAGCATGCATGCCTGCAGAGGACAATGTCCAAGGGGGGGAACAGCAAACACCAGAAACACAAGTTAGTTACTGCCATGTCCATACCTAATGAAAAACACACGGAAAATTCGTTTGGGACATTCTGTATGGTTGGTGGGAAGCTAATAAGAATTGCTAGGGGTCGGGGGGATGCACAGCCAATTCCAGATCAAGCCAAAAACACACGGAAAATTCGTTTGGGACATTCTGTACGGATGGTGGGAGGCATAGAAACATTCCGAGGCATCGGGGGGAATCACAGCCAAGTCCAGATCGAGCCAAAAACACACCGAAAATTCGTTTGGGACATTTGGTATGGATGGTGGGAGGCACGGAATAACTCCCAGGCGTCGGGGGGAAGCACAGCCAAGTCCAGATCGAGCCAAAAACACACCGAAAATTCGTTTGGGACATTTGGTATGGATGATGGGGGGCACGGAATTCCCAGGCGTCGGGGGAAATCACTAACTTGTCCATATCTGACAAAAAACACGTACTTTGCTTTGATGATTTGATTATTATGGTTCCTGGGAGGCCACCAATATTTGTTAGGCGTCTGGGGAATCACGAACATGTCTACATTTGACAAAACACACACACTTTGAGCCCCCATTTCAACCACCGTTTTTCCGTACCCAACGTACCTGCCTAATGTTTGCTTTTATGACATCTTGACTTGCATTGTGCATCAGGACCAAGCACGGATGCCTGCAGGGGACACCAAAAGGGGAGGGGAACAGTATATCATCACAGCAAAATCAAATGGGAATAACGAGTGTTTTCTGACCAACAGGGGTTGACAGACATGGCATGTTCTCCAATCGTCAGGGGGAAGCACAGCCAAGTCCAGATCGAGCCAAAAACACACCGAAAATTCTTTGGGACATTCTGTATGGTTGGTGGGAGGCACGGAATAATTCCCAGGCGTCGGGGGGAATCACAGCCAAGTCCAGATCGAGCCAAAAACACACCGAAAATTCGTTTGGGACATTTGGTATGGATGGTGGGAGGCACGGAATAATTCCCAGGCGTCAAGGGGAAGCACAGCCAAGTCCAGATCGAGCCAAAAACACACAGAAAATTCGTTTGGGACATTCTGTATGGATGGTGGGATGCACGGAATAATTCCCAGGACTCAGGGG
Source organism: Volvox reticuliferus (assembly GCA_019650235.1). NCBI lineage: Eukaryota > Viridiplantae > Chlorophyta > Chlorophyceae > Chlamydomonadales > Volvocaceae > Volvox > Volvox reticuliferus. The sequence continues at coordinate 1,309,862 of BNCP01000040.1, read as the reverse complement.
GAAGCACAGCCAAGTCCAGATCGAGCCAAAAACACACGGAAAATTCGTTTGTCCATGTTGAACGAAAAACACACACATGCTGGCGGCATGTGTGTGTTTCCCTTATGAACCTACCTGCCTTAGTTTTGCTTCCATAATTATCTCGACTTGAAATGTGTTTATTACCTCAGCATGCATGCCTGCAGGGGACAACGAAAAGGGAAGGGAGCAAGAAATTAATGCAGAAAAATCGAAGGGTAATTACGAGTATGTTTCTAAGCAACAGGGGTCGGGGGGAAGCACTGCCAAGTGCTGGTCGACCCAGAACACACGGCAAAAATCGTTAGGAACACTGGTACGGATGCTGGAAGGATAATTGGATAATTGGAAGGATAATTGCCAGGCATCAGGCGGAAGCACTGCCAAGTGCTGGTCAACCCAAAACACACCGCAAAAATCGTTTGGGACTGACTGGATGGATGGTGGGGGGCACGGAATAATTTCCAGGCGTCGGGGGGTAGCACTGCCAAGTGCTGGTCGACCCAAAACACACGGCAAAAATCGTTTGGGAACACTGGTACGGATGCTGGAAGGCTCAGGATAATTGCCAGGCGTCGGGGGGTAGCACTGCCAAGTGCTGGTCGACCCAAAACACACGGCAAAATCGTTTGGGAACACTGGTACGGATGCTGGAAGGCTCAGGATAATTTCCAGGCGTCGGGGGGTAGCACTGCCAAGTGCTGGTCGACCCAAAACACACGGCAAAAATCGTTTGGGAACACTGGTACGGATGCTGGAAGGCTCAGGATAATTGCCAGGCGTCGGGGGGTAGCACTGCCAAGTGCTGGTCGACCCAAAACACACGGCAAAATCGTTTGGGAACACTGGTACGGATGCTGGAAGGCTCAGGATAATTGCCAGGCGTCGGGGGGTAGCACTGCCAAGTGCTGGTCGACCCAAAACACACGGCAAAAATCGTTTGGGAACACTGGTACGGATGCTGGAAGGCTCAGGATAATTGCCAGGCGTCAGGGGGTAGCACTGCCAAGTGCTGGTCGACCCAAAACACACCGCAAAAATCGTTTGGGAACACTGGTACGGATGCTGGAAGGCTCAGGATAATTGCCAGGCGTCAGGGGGAAGCGCTGCCATGTGCTGGTCGACCCAAAACACACCGCAAAAATCGTTTGGGACTGACTGGATGGATGTTGGGGGCACGGAATAACTTCCAGGCGTCGGGGGGGAATCTCTAACTTGTCCATATCTGACAAAAAACACGTAATTTGCTGCGATTATTACAGTATTAGTGTTCCTTGGAGACTCATAGTGTTTAAGGGGCCTCTGGGGAATCACTAACATGTCCATGTTGAACGAAAAAAACACACATGCAGGCGGCATGTGTGTGTTTCCCTAATGAACCTACCTGCCTGAGTTTTGCTTCCATAATTATCTCGACTTGAAATGTGTTTATTTCCTCAGCATGCATGCCTGCAGAGACAACGAAAAGGGAAGGGAGCACGAAATTAATGCAGAAAAATTGAAGGGTATTTACGAGTATTTTTGTAAGCAACAGGGGTCGGGAGGTAGCACTGCCAAGTGTTGGTCGACCCAAAACACATGGCAAAAATCGTTTGGGAACATTGGTACGGATGCTGGAAGGCTCAGGATAATTGCCAGGCGTCGGGGGGAAGCGCTGCCAAGTGCTGGTCGACCCAAAACACACAGCAAAAATCGTTTGGGAACACTGGTACGGATGCTGGAAGGCTCAGGATAATTGCCAGGCGTCGGGGGGAAGCACTGCCAAGTGCTGGTCGACCCAGAACACACGGCAAAAATCGTTAGGAACACTGGTACGGATGCTGGAAGGATAATTGGATAATTGGAAGGATAATTGCCAGGCATCAGGCGGAAGCACTGCCAAGTGCTGGTCAACCCAAAACACACCGCAAAAATCGTTTGGGACTGACTGGATGGATGGTGGGGGGCACGGAATAATTTCCAGGCGTCGGGGGGTAGCACTGCCAAGTGCTGGTCGACCCAAAACACACGGCAAAAATCGTTTGGGAACACTGGTACGGATGCTGGAAGGCTCAGGATAATTGCCAGGCGTCGGGGGGTAGCACTGCCAAGTGCTGGTCGACCCAAAACACACGGCAAAAATCGTTTGGGAACACTGGTACGGATGCTGGAAGGCTCAGGATAATTGCCAGGCGTCGGGGGGTAGCACTGCCAAGTGCTGGTCGACCCAAAACACACGGCAAAATCGTTTGGGAACACTGGTACGGATGCTGGAAGGCTCAGGATAATTGCCAGGCGTCGGGGGGAAGCGCTGCCAAGTGCTGGTCGACCCAAAACACACGGCAAAAATCGTTTGGGAACACTGGTACGGATGCTGGAAGGCTCAGGATAATTGCCAGGCGTCGGGGGGAAGCACTGCCAAGTGCTGGTCGACCCAGAACACACGGCAAAAATCCTTAGGAACACTGGTACGGATGCTGGAAGGATAATTGGATAATTGGAAGGATAATTGCCAGGCATCAGGCGGAAGCACTGCCAAGTGCTGGTCAACCCAAAACACACCGCAAAAATCGTTTGGGACTGACTGGATGGATGGTGGGGGGCACGGAATAATTTCCAGGCGTCGGGGGGTAGCACTGCCAAGTGCTGGTCGACCCAAAACACACGGCAAAAATCGTTTGGGAACACTGGTACGGATGCTGGAAGGCTCAGGATAATTGCCAGGCGTCGGGGGGTAGCACTGCCAAGTGCTGGTCGACCCAAAACACACGGCAAAATCGTTTGGGAACACTGGTACGGATGCTGGAAGGCTCAGGATAATTGCCAGGCGTCGGGGGGTAGCACTGCCAAGTGCTGGTCGACCCAAAACACACGGCAAAAATCGTTTGGGAACACTGGTACGGATGCTGGAAGGCTCAGGATAATTGCCAGGCGTCGGGGGGTAGCACTGCCAAGTGCTGGTCGACCCAAAACACACGGCAAAATCGTTTGGGAACACTGGTACGGATGCTGGAAGGCTCAGGATAATTGCCAGGCGTCGGGGGGTAGCACTGCCAAGTGCTGGTCGACCCAAAACACACGGCAAAAATCGTTTGGGAACACTGGTACGGATGCTGGAAGGCTCAGGATAATTGCCAGGCGTCGGGGGGTAGCACTGCCAAGTGCTGGTCGACCCAAAACACACGGCAAAATCGTTTGGGAACACTGGTACGGATGCTGGAAGGCTCAGGATAATTGCCAGGCGTCGGGGGGTAGCACTGCCAAGTGCTGGTCGACCCAAAACACACGGCAAAACTCGTTTGGGAACACTGGTACGGATGCTGGAAGGCTCAGGATAATTGCCAGGCGTCGGGGGGAAGCACTGCCAAGTGCTGGTCGACCCAAAACACACGGCAAAAATCGTTTGGGAACACTGGTACGGATGCTGGAAGGCTCAGGATAATTGCCAGGCGTCAGGGGGAAGCGCTGCCATGTGCTGGTCGACCCAAAACACACCGCAAAAATTGTTTGGGACTGACTGGATGGATGTTGGGGGCACGGAATAACTTCCAGGCGTCGGGGGGGAATCACTAACTTGTCCATATCTGACAAAAAACACGTAATTTGCTGCGATTATTACAGTATTAGTGTTCCTTGGAGACTCATAGTGTTTAAGGGGCCTCTGGGGAATCACTAACATGTCCATGTTGAACGAAAAAAACACACATGCAGGCGGCATGTGTGTGTTTCCCTAATGAACCTACCTGCCTGAGTTTTGCTTCCATAATTATCTCGACTTGAAATGTGTTTATTTCCTCAGCATGCATGCCTGCAGAGACAACGAAAAGGGAAGGGAGCACGAAATTAATGCAGAAAAATCGAAGGGTATTTACGAGTATTTTTGTAAGCAACAGGGGTCGGGGGGTAGCACTGCCAAGTGTTGGTCGACCCAAAACACATGGCAAAAATCGTTTGGGAACATTGGTACGGATGCTGGAAGGCTCAGGATAATTGCCAGGCGTCGGGGGGAAGCGCTGCCAAGTGCTGGTCGACCCAAAACACACAGCAAAAATCGTTTGGGAACACTGGTACGGATGCTGGAAGGCTCAGGATAATTGCCAGGCGTCGGGGGGAAGCGCTGCCAAGTGCTGATCGACCCAAAACACACGGCAAAAATCGTTTGGGAACACTGGTACGGATGCTGGAAGGCTCAGGATAATTGCCAGGCGTCGGGGGGTAGCACTGCCAAGTGCTGGTCGACCCAAAACACACGGCAAAAATCGTTTGGGAACACTGGTACGGATGCTGGAAGGCTCAGGATAATTGCCAGGCGTCAGGGGGAAGCGCTGCCATGTGCTGGTCGACCCAAAACACACAGCAAAAATCGTTTGGGAACACTGGTACGGATGCTGGAATGCTCAGGATAATTGCCAGGCGTCGGGGGGAAGCGCTGCCAACTGCTGGTCGACCCAAAACACACAGCAAAAATCGTTTGGGAACACTGGTACGGATGCTGGAAGGCTCAGGATAATTGCCAGGCGTCGGGGGGTAGCACTGCCAAGTGCTGGTCGACCCAAAACACACGGCAAAATCGTTTGGGAACACTGGTACGGATGCTGGAAGGCTCAGGATAATTGCCAGGCGTCGGGGGGTAGCACTGCCAAGTGCTGGTCGACCCAAAACACACGGCAAAAATCGTTTGGGAACACTGGTACGGATGCTGGAAGGCTCAGGATAATTGCCAGGCGTCGGGGGGAAGCGCTGCCATGTGCTGGTCGACCCAAAACACACGGCAAAAATCGTTTGGGAACACTGGTACGGATGCTGGAAGGCTCAGGATAATTGCCAGGCGTCGGGGGGTAGCACTGCCAAGTGTTGGTCGACCCAAAACACATGGCAAATATCGTTTGGGAACATTGGTACGGATGCTGGAAGGCTCAGGATAATTGCCAGGCGTCGGGGGGAAGCGCTGCCAAGTGCTGGTCGACCCAAAACACACGGCAAAAATCGTTTGGGAACACTGGTACGGATGCTGGAAGGCTCAGGATAATTGCCAGGCGTCAGGGGGAAGCGCTGCCATGTGCTGGTCGACCCAAAACACACCGCAAAAATCGTTTGGGACTGACTGGATGGATGTTGGGGGCACGGAATAACTTCCAGGCGTCGGGGGGGAATCACTAACTTGTCCATATCTGACAAAAAACACGTAATTTGCTGCGATTATTACAGTATTAGTGTTCCTTGGAGACTCATAGTGTTTAAGGGGCCTCTGGGGAATCACTAACATGTCCATGTTGAACGAAAAAAACACACATGCAGGCGGCATGTGTGTGTTTCCCTAATGAACCTACCTGCCTGAGTTTTGCTTCCATAATTATCTCGACTTGAAATGTGTTTATTTCCTCAGCATGCATGCCTGCAGAGACAACGAAAAGGGAAGGGAGCACGAAATTAATGCAGAAAAATCGAAGGGTATTTACGAGTATTTTTGTAAGCAACAGGGGTCGGGGGGGTAGCACTGCCAAGTGTTGGTCGACCCAAAACACATGGCAAAAATCGTTTGGGAACATTGGTACGGATGCTGGAAGGCTCAGGATAATTGCCAGGCGTCGGGGGGAAGCGCTGCCAAGTGCTGGTCGACCCAAAACACACAGCAAAAATCGTTTGGGAACACTGGTACGGATGCTGGAAGGCTCAGGATAATTGCCAGGCGTCGGGGGGAAGCGCTGCCAAGTGCTGGTCGACCCAAAACACACGGCAAAAATCGTTTGGGAACACTGGTACGGATGCTGGAAGGCTCAGGATAATTGCCAGGCGTCGGGGGGAAGCACTGCCAAGTGCTGGTCGACCCAAAACACACGGCAAAAATCGTTTGGGAACATTGGTACGGATGCTGGAAGGCTCAGGATAATTGCCAGGCGTCAGGGGGAAGCGCTGCCATGTGCTGGTCGACCCAAAACACACAGCAAAAATTGTTTGGGAACACTGGTACGGATGCTGGAAGGCTCAGGATAATTGCCAGGCGTCGGGGGGAAGCGCTGCCAAGTGCTGGTCGACCCAAAACACACGGCAAAAATCGTTTGGGAACACTGGTACGGATGCTGGAAGGCTCAGGATAATTGCCAGGCGTCGGGGGGAGCACTGCCAAGTGCTGGTCGACCCAAAACACACGGCAAAAATCGTTTGGGAACACTGGTACGGATGCTGGAAGGCTCAGGATAATTGCCAGGCGTCAGGGGGAAGCGCTGCCATGTGCTGGTCGACCCAAAACACACAGCAAAAATCGTTTGGGAACACTGGTACGGATGCTGGAAGGCTCAGGATAATTGCCAGGCGTCGGGGGGAAGCGCTGTCAAGTGCTGGTCGACCCAAAACACACAGCAAAAATCGTTTGGGAACACTGGTACGGATGCTGGAAGGCTCAGGATAATTGCCAGGCGTCAGGGGGTAGCACTGCCAAGTGCTGGTCGACCCAAAACACACGGCAAAATCGTTTGGGAACACTGGTACGGATGCTGGAAGGCTCAGGATAATTGCCAGGCGTCGGGGGGTAGCACTGCCAAGTGCTGGTCGACCCAAAACACATGGCAAAAATCGTTTGGGAACACTGGTACGGATGCTGGAAGGCTCAGGATAATTGCCAGGCGTCGGGGGGAAGCGCTGCCAAGTGCTGGTCGACCCAAAACACACGGCAAAAATCGTTTGGGAACACTGGTACGGATGCTGGAAGGCTCAGGATAATTGCCAGGCGTCGGGGGGTAGCACTGCCAAGTGTTGGTCGACCCAAAACACATGGCAAAAATCGTTTGGGAACATTGGTACGGATGCTGGAAGGCTCAGGATAATTGCCAGGCGTCGGGGGGAAGCGCTGCCAAGTGCTGGTCGACCCAAAACACACAGCAAAAATCGTTTGGGAACACTGGTACGGATGCTGGAAGGCTCAGGATAATTGCCAGGCGTCGGGGGGAAGCGCTGCCAAGTGCTGGTCGACCCAAAACACACGGCAAAAATCGTTTGGGAACACTGGTACGGATGCTGGAAGGCTCAGGATAATTGCCAGGCGTCGGGGGGAAGCACTGCCAAGTGCTGGTCGACCCAAAACACACGGCAAAAATCGTTTGGGAACATTGGTACGGATGCTGGAAGGCTCAGGATAATTGCCAGGCGTCAGGGGGAAGCGCTGCCATGTGCTGGTCGACCCAAAACACACAGCAAAAATCGTTTGGGAACACTGGTACGGATGCTGGAAGGCTCAGGATAATTGCCAGGCGTCGGGGGGAAGCGCTGCCAAGTGCTGGTCGACCCAAAACACACAGCAAAAATCGTTTGGGAACACTGGTACGGATGCTGGAAGGCTCAGGATAATTGCCAGGCGTCGGGGGGTAGCACTGCCAAGTGCTGGTCGACCCAAAACACACGGCAAAATCGTTTGGGAACACTGGTACGGATGCTGGAAGGCTCAGGATAATTGCCAGGCGTCGGGGGGTAGCACTGCCAAGTGCTGGTCGACCCAAAACACACGGCAAAAATCGTTTGGGAACACTGGTACGGATGCTGGAAGGCTCAGGATAATTGCCAGGCGTCGGGGGGAAGCGCTGCCAAGTGCTGGTCGACCCAAAACACACGGCAAAAATCGTTTGGGAACACTGGTACGGATGCTGGAAGGCTCAGGATAATTGCCAGGCGTCGGGGGGTAGCACTGCCAAGTGTTGGTCGACCCAAAACACACAGCAAAAATCGTTTGGGAACATTGGTACGGATGCTGGAAGGCTCAGGATAATTGCCAGGCGTCGGGGGGAAGCGCTGCCAAGTGCTGGTCGACCCAAAACACATGGCAAAAATCGTTTGGGAACACTGGTACGGATGCTGGAAGGCTCAGGATAATTGCCAGGCGTCGGGGGGAAGCACTGCCAAGTGCTGGTCGACCCAAAACACACGGCAAAAATCGTTTGGGAACATTGGTACGGATGCTGGAAGGCTCAGGATAATTGCCAGGCGTCGGGGGGAAGCGCTGCCAAGTGCTGGTCGACCCAAAACACACGGCAAAAATCGTTTGGGAACACTGGTACGGATGCTGGAAGGCTCAGGATAATTGCCAGGCGTCAGGGGGAAGCGCTGCCATGTGCTGGTCGACCCAAAACACATGGCAAAAATCGTTTGGGACTGACTGGATGGATGTTGGGGGCACGGAATAAGTTCCAGGCGTCGGGGGGGAATCACTAACTTGTCCATATCTGACAAAAAACACGTAATTTGCTGCGATTATTACAGTATTAGTGTTCCTTGGAGACTCATAATGTTTGTGGGGCCTCTGGGGAATCACTAACATGTCCATGTTGAACGAAAAAAACACACATGCAGGCGGCATGTGTGTGTTTCCCTAATGAACCTACCTGCCTGAGTTTTGCTTCCATAATTATCTCGACTTGAAATGTGTTTATTTCCTCAGCATGCATGCCTGCAGAGACAACGAAAAGGGAAGGGAGCACGAAATTAATGCAAAAAAATCGAAGGGTAATTACGAGTATTTCTCTAAGCAACAGGGGTCGGGGGAAAGCGCTGCCAAGTTCTGGTTGACCCAAAACACATGGCAAAAATCGTTTGGGAACACTGGTACGGATGCTGGTAGGCTCAGGATAATTGCCAGGCGTCGGGGGGAAGCACTGCCAAGTCCTGATCATGCCCAAAACACACGTAAACATCATTGTGGACATTAGGTTCGGATGCTGGGAGGCTCGATATAATTGTCAGGCGTCTGGGGGTATCACTGCCACGTGCTGATCGTGCCCAAAACACAAGGAAACATTGTTGTGGAGATTAGGTTCGGATGCTGGGAGGCTCAGATTAATTATGAGGCATCCGGGGGGATCACTGCACAGTCCTGATCCAGCCAAAAACACTCGGAAACACCGTTCTGGACATTAGGTTCGGATGCTGGGAGGCTCGAAATAATTGTAAGGCGTCGGGGGGATCACTGCCACGTGCTGATCGTGCCCAAAACACACAGAAAATTCGTTGTGGACAATAGGTTCCATGGCTGGGAGGCTCGGAATAATTATGAGGCGTCCGGGGGGATCACTGCCAAGTCCTGATCCAGCCAAAAACACACAGAAAATTCGTTGTGGACAATAGGTTCCATGGCTGGGAGGCTCGGAATAATTATGAGGCGTCCGGGGGGATCACTGCCAAGTCCTGATCCAGCCAAAAACACTCGGAAACATCGTTGTGGACATTAGGTTCGGATGCTGGGAGGCTCGAAATAATTGTCAGGCGTCAGGGGGGATCACTGCCAAGTCCTGATTGAGCCAAAAATACACGGCAATCTTTGTTTGAGACGGATTGGATGGATGGTGGGAGGCACGAAATAATTGCCTGGCATGGGGGGGGACCACTAACTTGTCCATATCTGACAAAATAACATACTTTGCTGCGATTATTTAATAATTATCGTTCCTGGGAGGCTCCCAATGTTCGTTAGGCGTCTGGGGAGTCACTAACATGTCCCTGTTTCAAGAAAAACTCACACCTGTACCCCCCATTGCGAACTTCGGTTTTCCCACTGCAATAAAATAATTGTCAACTTAGTTACCTGTCTGTTTGCTTAAATGTATGTTGACTTGTCATGTGCTCCTTGAAGAGTAATGTATACCTGCACGGGACAATATAAGGGCAGGGGCACAGCAAATCAACACAGCAAAGTCACAGGGGAATTACGATTATTTTCTGACCTACAGGAGCAAAAAACACACGGAAATTCGTTGTGGAAATTAGGTTCGGATGCTGGGAGGCTCAGAATAATTGCCAGGCGTCGGGGGGTAGCACTGCCAAGTGCTGGTCGACCCAAAACACACGGCAAAAATCGTTTGGGACTGACTGGATGGATGGTGGGGGCACGGAATAACTTCCAGGCGTCGGGGGGGAATCACTAACTTGTCCATATCTGACAAAAAACACGTTATTTGCTGCGATTATTACAGTATTAGTGTTCCTTGGAGACTCATAATGTTTGTGGGGCCTCTGGGGAATCACTAACATGTCCATGTTGAACGAAAAAAACACACATGCAGGCGGCATGTGTGTGTTTCCCTAATGAACCTACCTGACTGAGTTTTGCTTCCATAATTATCTCGACTTGAAATGTGTTTATTTCCTCAGCATGCATGCCTGCAGAGACAACGAAAAGGGAAGGGAGCACGAAATTAATGCAAAAAAATCGAAGGGTAATTACGAGTATTTCTCTAAGCAACAGGGGTCGGGGGAAAGCGCTGCCAAGTTCTGGTTGACCCAAAACACATGGCAAAAATCGTTTGGGAACACTGGTACGGATGCTGGTAGGCTCAGGATAATTGCCAGGCGTCGGGGGGAAGCACTGCCAAGTCCTGATCATGCCCAAAACACACGTAAACATCATTGTGGACATTAGGTTCGGATGCTGGGAGGCTCGATATAATTGTCAGGCGTCTGGGGGTATCACTGCCACGTGCTGATCGTGCCCAAAACACAAGGAAACATTGTTGTGGAGATTAGGTTCGGATGCTGGGAGGCTCAGATTAATTATGAGGCATCCGGGGGGATCACTGCACAGTCCTGATCCAGCCAAAAACACTCGGAAACACCGTTCTGGACATTAGGTTCGGATGCTGGGAGGCTCGAAATAATTGTAAGGCGTCGGGGGGATCACTGCCACGTGCTGATCGTGCCCAAAACACACAGAAAATTCGTTGTGGACAATAGGTTCCATGGCTGGGAGGCTCGGAATAATTATGAGGCGTCCGGGGGGATCACTGCCAAGTCCTGATCCAGCCAAAAACACTCGGAAACATCGTTGTGGACATTAGGTTCGGATGCTGGGAGGCTCGAAATAATTGTCAGGCGTCAGGGGGGATCACTGCCAAGTCCTGATTGAGCCAAAAATACACGGCAATCTTTGTTTGAGACGGATTGGATGGATGGTGGGAGGCACGAAATAATTGCCTGGCATGGGGGGGGACCACTAACTTGTCCATATCTGACAAAATAACATACTTTGCTGCGATTATTTAATAATTATCGTTCCTGGGAGGCTCCCAATGTTCGTTAGGCGTCTGGGGAGTCACTAACATGTCCCTGTTTCAAGAAAAACTCACACCTGTACCCCCCATTGCGAACTTCGGTTTTCCCACTGCAATAAAATAATTGTCAACTTAGTTACCTGTCTGTTTGCTTAAATGTATGTTGACTTGTCATGTGCTCCTTGAAGAGTAATGTATACCTGCACGGGACAATATAAGGGCAGGGGCACAGCAAATCAACACAGCAAAGTCACAGGGGAATTACGATTATTTTCTGACCTACAGGAGCAAAAAACACACGGAAATTCGTTGTGGAAATTAGGTTCGGATGCTGGGAGGCTCAGAATAATTGCCAGGCGTCGGGGGGTAGCACTGCCAAGTGTTGGTCGACCCAAAACACATGGCAAAAATCGTTTGGGAACATTGGTACGGATGCTGGAAGGCTCAGGATAATTGCCAGGCGTCGGGGGGAAGCGCTGCCAAGTGCTGGTCGACCCAAAACACACGGCAAAAATCGTTTGGGAACACTGGTACGGATGCTGGTAGGCTCAGGATAATTGCCAGGCGTCGGGGGGAAGCACTGCCAAGTCCTGATCATGCCCAAAACACACGGCAAAAATCGTTAAGGAACATTGGTACGGATGCTGGAAGTCTCAGGATAATTGCCAGGCGTCGGGGGGAAGCGCTGCCAAGTGCTGGTCGACCCAAAACACACGGCAAAAATCGTTTGGGAACACTGGTACGGATGCTGGTAGGCTCAGGATAATTGCCAGGCGTCGGGGGGTAGCACTGCCAAGTCCTGATCATGCCCAAAACACACGGCAAAAATCGTTAAGGAACATTGGTACGGATGCTGGAAGTCTCAGGATAATTACCAGGCGTCGGGGGGAAGCGCTGCCAAGTGCTGGTCGACCCAAAACACACCGCAAAAATCGTTTGGGACTGACTGGATGGATGGTGGGGGCACGGAATAACTTCCAGGCGTCGGGGGGGAATCACTAACTTGTCCATATCTGACAAAAAACACGTAATTTGCTGCGATTATTACAGTATTAGTGTTCCTTGGAGACTCATAATGTTTGTGGGGCCTCTGGGGAATCACTAACATGTCCATGTTGAACGAAAAAAACACACATGCAGGCGGCATGTGTGTGTTTCCCTAATGAACCTACCTGCCTGAGTTTTGCTTCCATAATTATCTCGACTTGAAATGTGTTTATTTCCTCAGCATGCATGCCTGCAGAGACAACGAAAAGGGAAGGGAGCACGAAATTAATGCAGAAAAATCGAAGGGTAATTACGAGTATTTCTCTAAGCAACAGGGGTCGGGGGGAAGCGCTGCCAAGTTCTGGTCGACCCAAAACACATGGCAAAAATCGTTTGGGAACACTGGTACGGATGCTGGTAGGCTCAGGATAATTGCCAGGCGTCGGGGGGAAGCACTGCCACGTGCTGATCGTGCCCAAAACACAAGGAAACATTGTTGTGGAGATTAGGTTCGGATGCTGGGAGGCTCAGATTAATTATGAGGCATCCGGGGGGATCACTGCACAGTCCTGATCCAGCCAAAAACACTCGGAAACACCGTTCTGGACATGAGGTTCGGATGCTGGGAGGCTCGAAATAATTGTAAGGCGTCGGGGGGATCACTGCCACGTGCTGATCGTGCCCAAAACACACAGAAAATTCGTTGTGGACAATAGGTTCCATGGCTGGGAGGCTCGGAATAATTATGAGGCGTCCGGGGGGATCACTGCCAAGTCCTGATCCAGACAAAAACACACGTAAACATCGTTGTGGACATTAGGTTCGAATGCTGGGAGGCTCGATATAATTGTCAGGCGTTGGGGGGGATCACTGCCAAGTCCTGATCCAGCCAAAAACACTCGGAAACATCATTGTGGACTATAGGTTTAAATGCTGGGAGGCTCGATTAAATTGTAAGGCGTCGGGGGGGATCACTGCCATGTGCTGATCAAGCCCAAAACACATGGAAAATCCGTTCTGGACAATAGGTTCCATGGCTGGGAGGCTCGGAATAATTATGAGGCGTCCGGGGGGATCACTGCCAAGTCCTAATCCAGCCAAAAACACTCGGAAACATCGTTCTGGAAATTAGGTTTAAATGCTGGGAGGCTCGAAAAAATTGTTAGGCGTCCGGGGGGATCACTGCCACGTGCTGATCAAGCCCAAAACACTCGGAAAATTCGTTGTGGACATTAGGTTCGGATGCTGGGAGGCTCAGAATAATTGCCAGGCGTCGGGGGGAATCACTGCCAAGTCCTGATCCAGCCAAAAACACTCGGAAACATCGTTCTGGAAATTAGGTTTAAATACTGGAAGGCTCGATATAATTGTAAGGCGTCATTGGGGATCACTGCCACGTGCTGATCGTGCCCAAAACATACAGAAACATTGTTGTGGAGAATAGGTTCTGATGTTGGGAGGCTCCAAATAATTATGAGGCATCCGGGGGGATCACTGCCAAGTCCTGATCCAGCCAAAAACATCCGGAAACATCGTTCTGGACATGAGGTTTAAATGCTGGGAGGCTCAATATAATTGTAAGGCGTCGGGGGGGATCACTGCCACGTGCTGATCAAGCCCAAAACACACGGAAACATTGTTGTGGAGAATAGGTTCCATGGCTGGGAGGCTCGGAATAATTATGAGGCATCCGGGGGGATCACTGCCAAGCCTTGATCCAGCCAAAAACACTCGGAAAATTCGTTCTGGACATTAGGTTCCATGGCTGGGAGGCTCGATATAATTGTCAGGCGTTGGGGGGATCACTGCCAAGTCCTGATCCATCCAAAAACACTCGGAAACATCATTCTGGACATTAGGTTCGGATGCTGGGAGGCTCAAAATAATTGTTAGGCGTCGGGGGGGATCACTGCCACGTGCTGATCAAGCCCAAAACACTCGGAAAATTCGTTGTGGACAATAGGTTCCATGGCTGGGAGGCTCCAAGTAATAATGAGGCATCTGGGGGGATCATTGCCAAGTCCTCATCCAACCAAAAACACTCGGAAACATCATTCTGGACATTAGGTTCGGATGCTGGGAGGCTCAAAATAATTGTTAGGCGTTGGGGGGGATCACTGCCACGTGCTGATCAAGCCCAAAACACTCGGAAACATTGTTGTGGAGAATAGGTTCCATGGCTGGGAGGCTCGGAATAATTATGAGGCATCCGGGGGGATCACTGCCAAGCCTTGATCCAGCCAAAAACACTCGGAAAATTCGTTCTGGACATTAGGTTCGGATGCTGGGAGGCTCCATATAATTGTCAGGCGTCGGGGGGGATCACTGCCACGTGCTGATCGTGCCCAAAACACCCGGAAACATTGTTGTGGAGAATAGGTTTGGATGCTGGGAGGCTCGATATGATTGTCAGGCGTCGGGGGGTATCACTGCCACGTGCTGATCGTGCCCAAAACACAAGGAAAAATTGTTGTGGACTATAGGTTTAAATGCTGGGAGGCTCGAAAAAATTGTTAGGCGTCCGGGGGGATCACTGCCACGTGCTGATCAAGCCCAAAACACTCGGAAAATTCGTTGTGGACAATAGGTTCCACGGCTGGGAGGCTCCAAATAATTATGAGGCGTCCGGGGGGATCACTGCACAGTCCTGATCCAGCCAAAAACACTCCGAAACATCGTTCTGGACATAAGGTTTGGATGCTGGGAGGCTCGAAATAATTGTTAGGCGTCGGGGGGGATTACTGCCACGTGCTGATCAAGCCCAAAACACTCGGAAACATCGTTATGGACAATAGGTTCCATGGCTGGGAGGCATGGAATAATTATGAGGCGTCCGGGGGGATCACTGCCAAGTCTTGATCGAGCTTAAAACACATAGATAATTCGTTGTGGACATTAGGTTCGGATGCTGAGAGGCTCAGAATTATTGTGAGGCGTCCGGGGGGATCACTGCCAAGTCCTGATCGAGCCCAAAACGCACAGAAAATTTGTTGTGGACTATAGGTTCGGTTGCTGGGAGGCTCAGAATAATTGTCAGGCGTCAGGGGGGATCACTGCCAAGTCCTGATCCAGCCAAAAACACACGGCAATCTTTGTTTGAGACGGATTGGATGGATGGTGGGAGGCACGGAATAATTGCCTGGCATCGGGGGGACCACGAACTTGTCCATATCTGACAAAATACACATACTTTGCTGCGATTATTTAATTATTATGGTTCCTGGGAGGCTCCCAATGTTTGTTAGGCATTGGGGGAATCACTAACATGTCTGTGTTTGAGTAAAAACACACACCTGTACTCCCCATTGCGAACTTCGGTTTTCCCACTGCAATAAAAATATGTCGTCCTACTTACCTGTCTGTTTGCTTAAATGTATGTTGACCTGTCATGTGCTCCCTGAAGAGTAATGTGTACCTGCAGGGGACAATATAAGGGCAGGGGCACAGCAAACCAACACAGCAAAGTCACAGGGGAATTACGATTATTTTCGTACTACAAGAGCAAGAAACACACGGAAATATCGTTTGGCACGTCATGTTTGGATGCTGGGAGGCTCGAAATGATTGCCAGGCGTCGAGGGGGATCACTACATCGTCCTGATCAAGCCCAGAACACATGGTAACATCGGTGTTGACATAAGGTTCGGTGTTAGGCGGCGGGGGGGATCACTGCCACGTCATGATCCAGCCAAAAACACACAGAAAATTCGTTGTGGACATTACGTTCGGATGCTGGGAGGCTCGAAATAATTGTTAGGCGTCGGGGGGGATCACTGCCACGTCATGATCAAGCCCAAAACACACAGAAAATTCGTTGTGGACATAAGGTTTGGATGCTGGGAGGCTCGAAATAATTGTTAGGCGTCGGGGGGGATCACTGCCACGTCATGATCAAGCCATAAACACACAGAAAATTTGTTGTGGACATGAGGTTCGGATGCTGGGTGGCTCGAAATAATTGTTAGGCGTCGGGGGGGATCACTGCCACATCATGAACGTGCCCAAAACACACAGAAAATTCGTTGTGGACATAAGGTTTGGATGCTGGGAGGCTCAGAATAATTGTGAGGCGTCGGGGGGGATCACTGCCGAGTCCTGATCGTGCCCAAAACACACAGAAAATTCGTTGTGGACATTAGGTTCGGATGCTGGGAGGCTCAGAATAATTGTGAGGCGTCGGGAGGGAACACTGCCAAGTCCTGATCAAGCCCAAAACACACAGAAAAATTGTTTGGGAATTTTTGTTCGGATGCTTTGAGGCTCACAGTAATTGTAAGGCGTAGGGAGAAATCACAGCCAAGTACAGATCGAAGCAAAAACACACGGAAAATTCGTTTGGCACATTCAGTTCGGATGCTGGGAGGCTCCGAATAATTGCCAGGCGTCGGGGGGAATCACTGCCAAGTCCTGATCAAACCTAGCCATATCCCAGGCAGTAACACGCATAAGCCCCCCTCCCCCCTTGGCCTGCACCCAATTCCCCTCCCAGCCATACCAGCATCTTTCACCAGACGACATTATAGTGTGAGCGTTGCACCTGCAGGCACGCAGGAGAGGGCAAACCGCACACGTTGCAGTCATCAGAGTCTTTGCAACATGCGATATAGTGTTATCACCGCTCCTTTCCAGTATCAGTCTTCTCTCCCCCCACACACACACACCTGGCACAGCACGGCAGCAGCACAGCGTGACGTCAGCACAGCATTGTAGCAGTGCAGCATGGCAGAGGCTCAGTATGGCAGCTGCACGGAGTGGCGGCACAGTAGCAACACTGCTAACGACCTTCATTAGCCCTGTCACCGTACATTCCTCCATTTGCCACAAGGCGTACCTGTGCTTGTGTCGCCTCCAGTCCCCTCTTGCCAGCTATGAAGGTGCCCTGCAGGCCGCCCCTCCAGGAGCCGCCCATTACCTATCGCAGCTAGCAGCTAGACCTGCAATGTTACACATGGAATGCACGCACATAAGGATGAACCGAGCCATTACCCAATAGAGGCGCGGACAGATGCACAGACGCATAGGGCACCTTGTTAAGATCCGGAAAAACAGATATCAGACATATAGAAAATGACCGGAAGGATTAATTAACACACAGACGGAGGCAATTACTGATGCACCATATCCCATTGCCTCCGTCGCCCCTGCCCCCGCCGCCGTCGCCCCTGCCCCTGCCGCCGTCGCCGCTGCCCCCGCCACCGTCGCCCCTGCCCCCGCCGCCATCACCCCTGCCCCGCCGCGCCCTGCCCCCGTCGCCCCTGCCCCCACCGCCGTCGCCCCTGCCCCACCGCCGTCGCCCTGCCCCGCCTCCGTCGCCCCTGCTCCCCCTTCCGTCGCCCCTGCCCCTTTTTCCGTCGCCCCTGCCCCTTTTTCCGTCGCCCCTGCCCCCCCCTTCCGTTGCCCCTCCCCCCGCCGCTGTCACCCCTCCCCGCGCCCCCATCGCCCCTCCCCCCGCCTCCATTGCCCCCCTTTTTCCGTCGCCCTTTTTACCGCCATCAAGCTGCACGTCCCTGCACCAACCGGCCCCCAAAGGAACACCCACCTGTGCCATTGCGCCTAAGTTGCAGTCCTGGGCAAGCCTCCAGTCGGCAGAAACTTGCTGCTGCCAGAGAGGTCGTGAGCTGAGCAGCACACCTGGGTGCAGAAACATTAAGACATGAGCCATGACAACATGAACCAAACAGAAATCACGAGTGTCTAATGCGCGCTATGATCCCAGAAATATCATTTTCAATGCCCGCACTTTATCACCGCCGATCACTAGTGATCGCCGCCGATCGCCACCCATCACCGCCGCAGATCACCACCGCCGATCGCCGCCGCCGATCACCGCCGCCTTGCTTTCTCCCTCTCCGCATTTGCAACATAATACCATTACTTACTGTTGTGACGACATATCAATTGTTGCTCCTCGCCGCGCCATGTCGAGGAGCATCAACTTGTCTGCGAGCATTGTCGCTTGTAGGGAAGCATCCTGTGCGGATAGAGATTATGGATCTATTCAGTAAAAAGGATATATAGCTACAGAATAAATTATTTCGCACCTTGCTATTGGAAGGTGATCCTACAACGTGAAAACGTACTAGCTCTAGAATGCGTATAAGAGCTAGGAAAATAGTTATGAGAGTTCTGAGTAAATAAATTTAAAAATGCTAGATTAGTGCTAAAGGTGTTGACATCACGTGATGTGCTGCTGAACGTTGCAGTACAGGCCATGATCCTATCTCGTTCATAGCAATCTCTTACATGCCCCCTGCCACCACACCAAACCAATCACCACACGGTTGCTGCAAGGGTGGGGTGGGCAGCGGCAGAGAAGGGGCGGGGTGGCGATGGAGGCAGGGAGGGGTGGCGACGGGGCCAGGCAGGTAAGCGTTGCTGCAAGGGTGGGGTGGGCGGGGGCGGAGAAGGGGCGGGGTGGCGACGGAGGCAGGGAGGGTGGGCGACGGGGGCAGGCAGGTAAGCGTTGCTGCAAGGGTGGGGTGGGCGGGGGCGGAGAAGGGGCGGGGTGGCGACGGAGGCAGGGAGGGTGGACGACGGGGGCAGGCAGGTAAGTGTGGCTGCAAGGGTGGGGTGGGCAGGGGCGGAGAAGGGGCGGGGTGGCGATGGAGGCAGGGAGGGGTGGTGACGGGGGCAGGCAGGTAAGTGTGGCTGCAAGGGTGGGGTGGGCAGGGGCGGAGAAGGGGCGGGGTGGCGATGGAGGCAGGGAGGGGTGGCGACGGGGGCAGGCAGGTAAGCGTTGCTGCAAGGGTGGGGTGGGCAGGGGCGGAGAAGGGGCGGGGTGGCGATGGAGGCAGGGAGGGTGGGCGACGGGGGCAGGCAGGTAAGCGTTGCTGCAAGGGTGGGGTGGGCAGGGGCGGAGAAGGGGCGGGGTGGCGACGGAGGCAGGGAGGGTGGGCGACGGGGGCAGGCATGTAAGCGTTGCTGCAAGGGTGGGGTGGGCAGGGGCGGAGAAGGGGCGGGGTGGCGACGGAGGCAGGGAGGGTGGGCGACGGGGGCAGGCAGGTAAGCGTTGCTGCAAGGGTGGGGTGGGCAGGGGCGGAGAAGGGGCGGGGTGGCGACGGAGGCAGGGAGGGTGGGCGACGGGGGCAGGCAGGTAAGCGTTGCTGCAAGGGTGGGGTGGGCAGGGGCGGAGAAGGGGCGGGGTGGCGATGGAGGCAGGGAGGGTGGGCGACGGGGGCAGGCAGGTAAGCGTTGCTGCAAGGGTGGGGTGGGCAGGGGCGGAGAAGGGGCGGGGTGGCGATGGAGGCAGGGAGGGTGGGCGACGGGGGCAGGCAGGTAAGCGTTGCTGCAAGGGTGGGGTGGGCGGGGGCGGAGAAGGGGCGGGGTGGCGATGGAGGCAGGGAGGGTGGGCGACGGGGGCAGGCAGGTAAGTGTGGCTGCAAGGGTGGGGTGGGCAGGGGCGGAGAAGGGGCGGGGTGGCGATGGAGGCAGGGAGGGTGGGCGACGGGGGCAGGCAGGTAAGTGTGGCTGCAAGGGTGGGGTGGGCGGGGGCGGAGAAGGGGCAGGGTGGCGATGGAGGCAGGGAGGGGTGGTGACGGGGGCAGGCAGGTAAGTGTGGCTGCAAGGGTGGGGTGGGCGGGGGCGGAGAAGGGGCGGGGTGGCGATGGAGGCAGGGAGGGGTGGCGACGGGGGCAGGCAGGTAAGCATTGCTGCAAGGGTGGGGTGGGCGGGGGCGGAGAAGGGGCGGGGTGGCGACGGAGGCAGGGAGGGTGGGCGACGGGGGCAGGCAGGTAAGCGTTGCTGCAAGGGTGGGGTGGGCAGGGGCGGAGAAGGGGCGGGGTGGCGACGGAGGCAGGGAGGGTGGGCGACGGGGGCAGGCAGGTAAGCGTTGCTGCAAGGGTGGGGTGGGCGGGGGCGGAGAAGGGGCGGGGTGGCGATGGAGGCAGGGAGGGGTGGTGACGGGGGCAGGCAGGTAAGTGTGGCTGCAAGGGTGGGGTGGGCGGGGGCGGAGAAGGGGCGGGGTGGCGATGGAGGCAGGGAGGGGTGGCGACGGGGGCAGGCAGGTAAGTGTGGCTGCAAGGGTGGGGTGGGCGGGGGCGGAGAAGGGGCGGGGTGGCGACGGAGGCAGGGAGGGTGGGCGACGGGGGCAGGCAGGTAAGCGTTGCTGCAAGGGTGGGGTGGGCAGGGGCGGAGAAGGGGCGGGGTGGCGACGGAGGCAGGGAGGGTGGGCGACGGGGGCAGGCAGGTAAGCGTTGCTGCAAGGGTGGGATGAGCGGGGGCGGAGAAGGGGCGGGGTGGCGACGGAGGCAGGGAGGGTGGGCGACGGGGGCAGGCAGGTAAGTGTGGCTGCAAGGGTGGGGTGGGCGGGGGCGGAGAAGGGGCGGGGTGGCGATGGAGGCAGGGAGGGGTGGCGACGGGGGCAGGCAGGTAAGCATTGCTGCAAGGGTGGGGTGGGCGGGGGCGGAGAAGGGGCGGGGTGGCGATGGAGGCAGGGAGGGTGGGCGACGGGGGCAGGCAGGTAAGTGTGGCTGCAAGGGTGGGGTGGGCAGGGGCGGAGAAGGGGCGGGGTGGCGATGGAGGCAGGGAGGGTGGGCGACGGGGGCAGGCAGGTAAGTGTGGCTGCAAGGGTGGGGTGGGCGGGGGCGGAGAAGGGGCAGGGTGGCGATGGAGGCAGGGAGGGGTGGTGACGGGGGCAGGCAGGTAAGTGTGGCTGCAAGGGTGGGGTGGGCAGGGGCGGAGAAGGGGCGGGGTGGCGACGGAGGCAGGGAGGGTGGGCGACGGGGGCAGGCATGTAAGCGTTGCTGCAAGGGTGGGGTGGGCAGGGGCGGAGAAGGGGCGGGGTGGCGACGGAGGCAGGGAGGGTGGGCGACGGGGGCAGGCAGGTAAGCGTTGCTGCAAGGGTGGGGTGGGCAGGGGCGGAGAAGGGGCGGGGTGGCGACGGAGGCAGGGAGGGTGGGCGACGGGGGCAGGCAGGTAAGCGTTGCTGCAAGGGTGGGGTGGGCAGGGGCGGAGAAGGGGCGGGGTGGCGATGGAGGCAGGGAGGGTGGGCGACGGGGGCAGGCAGGTAAGCGTTGCTGCAAGGGTGGGGTGGGCGGGGGCGGAGAAGGGGCGGGGTGGCGATGGAGGCAGGGAGGGGTGGTGACGGGGGCAGGCAGGTAAGTGTGGCTGCAAGGGTGGGGTGGGCGGGGGCGGAGAAGGGGCGGGGTGGCGATGGAGGCAGGGAGGGGTGGCGACGGGGGCAGGCAGGTAAGTGTGGCTGCAAGGGTGGGGTGGGCGGGGGCGGAGAAGGGGCGGGGTGGCGACGGAGGCAGGGAGGGTGGGCGACGGGGGCAGGCAGGTAAGCGTTGCTGCAAGGGTGGGGTGGGCAGGGGCGGAGAAGGGGCGGGGTGGCGACGGAGGCAGGGAGGGTGGGCGACGGGGGCAGGCAGGTAAGCGTTGCTGCAAGGGTGGGGTGAGCGGGGGCGGAGAAGGGGCGGGGTGGCGACGGAGGCAGGGAGGGTGGGCGACGGGGGCAGGCAGGTAAGTGTGGCTGCAAGGGTGGGGTGGGCGGGGGCGGAGAAGGGGCGGGGTGGCGATGGAGGCAGGGAGGGGTGGCGACGGGGGCAGGCAGGTAAGCATTGCTGCAAGGGTGGGGTGGGCGGGGGCGGAGAAGGGGCGGGGTGGCGACGGAGGCAGGGAGGGTGGGCGACGGGGGCAGGCAGGTAAGCGTTGCTGCAAGGGTGGGGTGGGCAGGGGCGGAGAAGGGGCGGGGTGGCGACGGAGGCAGGGAGGGTGGGCGACGGGGGCAGGCAGGTAAGCGTTGCTGCAAGGGTGGGGTGGGCGGGGGCGGAGAAGGGGCGGGGTGGCGATGGAGGCAGGGAGGGGTGGTGACGGGGGCAGGCAGGTAAGTGTGGCTGCAAGGGTGGGGTGGGCGGGGGCGGAGAAGGGGCGGGGTGGCGATGGAGGCAGGGAGGGGTGGCGACGGGGGCAGGCAGGTAAGTGTGGCTGCAAGGGTGGGGTGGGCGGGGGCGGAGAAGGGGCGGGGTGGCGACGGAGGCAGGGAGGGTGGGCGACGGGGGCAGGCAGGTAAGCGTTGCTGCAAGGGTGGGGTGGGCAGGGGCGGAGAAGGGGCGGGGTGGCGACGGAGGCAGGGAGGGTGGGCGACGGGGGCAGGCAGGTAAGCGTTGCTGCAAGGGTGGGGTGAGCGGGGGCGGAGAAGGGGCGGGGTGGCGACGGAGGCAGGGAGGGTGGGCGACGGGGGCAGGCAGGTAAGTGTGGCTGCAAGGGTGGGGTGGGCAGGGGCGGAGAAGGGGCGGGGTGGCGATGGAGGCAGGGAGGGGTGGCGACGGGGGCAGGCAGGTAAGCGTTGCTGCAAGGGTGGGGTGGGCAGGGGCGGAGAAGGGGCGGGGTGGCGACGGAGGCAGGGAGGGTGGGCGACGGGGGCAGGCAGGTAAGCGTTGCTGCAAGGGTGGGGTGGGCAGGGGCGGAGAAGGGGCGGGGTGGCGATGGAGGCAGGGAGGGTGGGCGACGGGGGCAGGCAGGTAAGCGTTGCTGCAAGGGTGGGGTGGGCAGGGGCGGAGAAGGGGCGGGGTGGCGATGGAGGCAGGGAGGGTGAGCGACCGGGGCAGGCAGGTAAGCGTTGCTGCAAGGGTGGGGTGGGCGGGGGCGGAGAAGGGGCGGGGTGGCGATGGAGGCAGGGAGGGTGGGCGACGGGGGCAGGCAGGTAAGTGTGGCTGCAAGAGTGGGGTGGGCAGGGGCGGAGAAGGGGCGGGGAGGCGATGGAGGCAGGGAGGGTGGGCGACGGGGGCAGGCAGGTAAGCGTTGCTGCAAGGGTGGGGTGGGCGGGGGCGGAGAAGGGGCGGGGTGGCGATGGAGGCAGGGAGGGTGGGCGACGGGGGCAGGCAGGTAAGTGTGGCTGCAAGGGTGGGGTGGGCAGGGGCGGAGAAGGGGCGGGGTGGCGATGGAGGCAGGGAGGGTGGGCGACGGGGGCAGGCAGGTAAGTGTGGCTGCAAGGGTGGGGTGGGCAGGGACGGAGAAGGGGCGGGGTGGCGATGGAGGCAGGGAGGGTGGGCGACGGGGGCAGGCAGGTAAGCGTTGCTGCAAGGGTGGGGTGGGCAGGGGCGGAGAAGGGGCGGGGTGGCGATGGAGGCAGGGAGGGGTGGCGACGGGGGCAGGCAGGTAAGTGTGGCTGCAAGGGTGGGGTGGGCAGGGGCGGAGAAGGGGTGGGGTCTCTTCCCCGCCCATCCCACCCTTACAACCACACTCCTTCCCCCCCCATCACCAACTTCTACTATAGCCACCCTTCCTGTTGCCACCACCACCCCACCATTTTCCGGTAAGTGCCAACCCCATCCCATCCCCAACCATGCTGCAGCCGTCCATCATGACCCATGTGCTACCCAGCCCAGGATGCACACTCACCGAACATGTTTTGCTGATAATGGTAGGCCTACAGCAGGACAATCATCATGGCCAGCTAGCGAACCAGATTGCACTGGCCATCTGTGCACCTGCGGGAAGATTATAGCAAGCAAGGATAAAACAAACGGATCAAGTGCAGTAGATGGTGTGCAAACGAACAGTAGCACTCATCTGCCCGCCCCCGTCACCCCCCCTCCCCTGCCGCTGACTCCACCCAACACCGTCGCCCGTCCCACACACCCAGCCCTTGAAACCGCACTTGCTTGCCCGCCCCCGTCACCCCCCCTCCCCTGCCGCTGTCGCCACCAACGCCTTCGCCTGTGCAACACACCCAACCCTAGAAACCGCACTCACCTGCCCGCCCGCGTCCCCCCCCTCCCCTGCCGCTGTTGCCCCCTTCCTATTGCACCAAACATTCAATGCCCCTGAAAGGAACACTCACCATTCATGTAAATGGTGGTGGCTGAATAACCAGAAGTGTAACTGCTGGTGTAACCCGTGTGTCCTAATCATCAGAGGCATAACTGGTGGCGGAATCAGAGGTAACGTGCTGGCGGCATCGAGGGCCACAGTGTGGCGGAATCAGAGGTAACGTGCTGGCGGCATCGAGGGCCACAGTGTGGCGGAATCAGAGGTAACGTGCTGGCGGCATCGAGGGCCACAGTGTGGCGGAATCAGAGGTAACGTGCTGGCGGCATCGAGGGCCACAGTGTGGCGGAATCAGAGGTAACGTGCTGGCGGCATCGAGGGCCACAGTGTGGCGGAATCAGAGGTAACGTGCTGGCGGCATCGAGGGCCACAGTGTGGCGGAATCAGAGGTAACGTGCTGGCGGCATCGAGGGCCACAGTGTGGCGGAATCAGAGGTAACGTGCTGGCGGCATCGAGGGCCACAGTGTGGCGGAATCAGAGGTAACGTGCTGGCGGCATCGAGGGCCACAGTGTGGCGGAATCAGAGGTAACGTGCTGGCGGCATCGAGGGCCACAGTGTGGCGGAATCAGAGGTAACGTGCTGGCGGCATCGAGGGCCACAGTGTGGCGGAATCAGAGGTAACGTGCTGGCGGCATCGAAAGCCAAAGTGGTGGCGGAATCAGAGGTAACATGCTGGCGGCATCGAAGGCCACAGTGTGGCGGAATCAGACGTAACGTGCTGGCGGCATCGAGGGCCAAGGTTGTGACTGAACATGAGGAATACCTGGTTGGTTACAGGTGGCGGAATTGATGGTGTAACTAAATGTGGCGGACTTGGAGGTACATTGGAAATAACAGGACCGTTAGCATCTTTGGTCGCAGCCAACCCATGGGTCTTGGCACCGTCCCATGGGTCACAGTAGCCATGCTGGTGTTTGGTAGCTGTAGGCATGGAAATTGAATTGTGAAATATATTGTTCTTGTGTAAGGTCCAGCACAAAACATGCAGCAACACACGAACATGCAGGGTTCACATGATTTAAGCACTATTCTGTGATGGGGTTGGATCCTTGGCTGCAGCCTTATTACTGGAAACACATATATGAAGCAGCCCGTGACACATACAATTATTGCACTATAATATTAGTGGAAAGGTTAAGGGATAGGCGGACGTATGATGGTTAAATAGCAGAGGAGTCCGCCCATCTGCCCATGCATGGATCCGGCCAACCGCCAACCGACACAAACGACTTGTCATGAAGGCCAAATGATGAGTCATTACAAGAACAGTGCCAAAAAAGATTTCAGTTTGAAAGGCAAATATATGTGACGAGATAACGAAAATGGCAATGACTTGACTGTGTAGGTTTATAGCAAATCTCGTTGGCAATCGCTGCTTGTTCGCCTGTTCATGTAAATTTAGGGATTATTATAATTCGTTTTACTACTTCCCTACCTTTCGTAAGCATTTCGTAGTTCTTGTGTAGGGCTAGTACTGCCTCGCGACGGATCTCCTTTCCCTTTCAATAGAATTGCGAAAACTGCATTCTGTAGCTCTAGCTTTACTGCTTCTTTTCTTTTAGAGATATTCACTGTCCGTCTTCTCAGGATGCACTCCTACAAGTCACCAGGCAACCGGACAAGGCGATGCTGCTCGACGTGGCGTGGCGAGCAGCAAACATTTATACGGCAAAACAACAGTAAGTGAAAGCAGTATGTAGCTAGTGGTAAGGAAGAGGATGAACGGTCGGCGGCGGCAGAATGGCGGCGACCATTGGCGATGAGCGGCGGCAGAAAATGCGGGCAGAGTAACAGGGATGAACATGTTCGGGCATTGATGATAATTTGATTACACGAAATTTAAGTTGATGATCTCTGTGTGGTTCCTTTGCTCATGCCTCGTGTCCACAACCCAGCAGGTGTACGCGACCCGGGTCGCTGGCAGCAACAAGTTCCTGTCGACCTGAGGCTTGTCCAGGATTGCGCATAAAGCCCCACGGCAGGTGGGTGCTTCATTGGGCTGGTTGCAGGGACGGGCACGAGTGGGGGGATTGGCGGCGCGCATGGGGAGGGGCGACGTGCACGAGTGGGGTGAGGGGCGACGTGCACAGGTGGGGGGACGGGCGACGCGCACGGGTGGGGGGATTGGCGGCGCGCATGGGGAGGGGCGACGTGCACGAGTGGGGTGAGGGGCGACATGCACAGGTGGGGGGACGGGCGACACGCACGGGTGGGGGGATTGGCGGCGCGCATGGGGAGGGGCGACGTGCATGAGTGGGGCGAGGGACGACGTGCACAGGTGGGGGGAGATGCGACACGCACGGGTGGGGGGATTGGCGGCGCGCGTGGGGAGGGGCGACGTGCACGAGTGGGGTGAGGGGCGACGTGCACAGGTGGGGGGAGGGGCGACGCGCACGGGTGGGGGGATTGGCGGCGCGCATGGGGAGGGGCGACGTGCATGAGTGGGGCGAGGGACGACGTGCACAGGTGGGGGGAGATGCGACACGCACGGGTGGGGGGATTGGCGGCGCGCGTGGGGAGGGGCGACGTGCACGAGTGGGGGGAGGGGCGACAATGCGCACGAGGCGGGGTTAGAGGGGCGACGGAGGCGGGCTTAGAGGGGCGACGGGGGCGGGGTTGGAGGGGCGACGGGAGCGGGGTTGGAGGGGTGACAGAGGCGGGGTTGGAGGGGCGACGGAGGCGGGCTTAGAGGGGCGACGGGGGCGGGGTTAGAGGGGCGACGGAGGCGGGGTTGGAGGGGCGACGGGGGCGGGGTTGGAGGGGTGACGGAGGCGGGGTTGGAGGGGTGACGGAGGCGGGGTTGGAGGGGCGACGGGGGCGGGGTTAAAGGGGCGACGGAGGCGGGGTTGGAGGGGCGACGGAGGCGGGCTTAGAGGGGCGACGGAGGCGGGGTTAGAGGGGCGATGGAGGCGGGGTTGGAGGGGTGACGGAGGCGGGGTTGGAGGGGTGACGGAGGCGGGGTTGGAGGGGTGACGGAGGCGGGGTTGGAGGGGTATCGGAGGCGGGGTTGGAGGGGTGACGGAGGCGGGGTTGGAGGGGTGACGGACGCAGGGGAGGCGGTGACACAGGGAAGCTGTCGTCTTTCTAAGCGGTTGTCTTGCTTTGCCACCGTGGCGCTATGCTGCCGTTGTGGTTTCCAGACGCCATCGTTACCCCTCACAGGGTTCTTCACATGTGTGTTTCGTGTGTTTCCCGCATGTTTGTGCTGCCCCCGACATCTGTGCAAGCGCCCTTTCCTGTTCCGCTTGGTTTGTGTTTCTTTTGCCGTGTCTGACATGCACCTGACGTCTGCTGCCCGGGTGCGTCCCTTGTCCGCTGCCGCAGGTTCTCAGCTGTGGCACCACTGGCTACGTGTATGAATGCTTCGACATTGGTGAGGGCGCTAGAATGATGTTAGCGAGGGTAAGTTGTGGGGGCGGGTGCAGGGCCACAGTGGGATGGAGGGGCTACGGATGCGGGCCTTAAGGGGCGACGGAGGCGGGCTTAGAGGGGCGACGGAGGCGGGCTTAGAGGGGCGACGGAGGCGGGCTTAGAGGGGCGACGGAGGCGGGGCTGGAGGGGTGATGGAGGCGGGGTTAGAGGGGCAACGGGGGCGGGGTTAGAGGGGCAACGGGGGCGGGGTTAGAGGGGTGACGGAGGCGGGGATAGAGGGGCGACGGGGGCGGGGTTGGAGGGGCGACGGAGGCGGGGTTAGAGGGGCAACGGAGGCGGGGTTGGAGGGGTGACGGGGGCGGGGTTGGAGGGGCGACGGAGGCGGGGTTGGAGGGGTGACGGAGGCGGGCTTAGAGGGGCGACGGAGGCGGGCTTAGAGGGGCGACGGAGGCGGGGTTGGAGGGGTGACGGAGGCGGGGTTGGAGGGGTGACGGAGGCGGGGTTGGAGGGGCGACGGGGGCGGGGTTAGAGGGGCGACGGAGGCGGGGTTGGAGGGGTGACGGACGCAGGGGAGGCGGTGACACAGGGAAGCTGTCGTCTTTCTAAGCGGTTGTCTTGCTTTGCCACCGTGGCGCTATGCTGCCGTTGTGGTTTCCAGACGCCATCGTTACCCCTCACAGGGTTCTTCACATGTGTGTTTCGTGTGTTTCCCGCATGTTTGTGCTGCCCCCGACATCTGTGCAAGCGCCCTTTCCTGTTCCGCTTGGTTTGTGTTTCTTTTGCCGTGTCTGACATGCACCTGACGTCTGCTGCCCGGGTGCGTCCCTTGTCCGCTGCCGCAGGTTCTCAGCTGTGGCACCACTGGCTACGTGTATGAATGCTTCGACATTGGTGAGGGCGCTAGAATGATGTTAGCGAGGGTAAGTTGTGGGGGCGGGTGCAGGGCCGCAGTGGGATGGAGGGGCTACGGATGCGGGCCTTAAGGGGCGACGGAGGCGGGCTTAGAGGGGCGACGGAGGCGGGCTTAGAGGGGCGACGGAGGCGGGCTTAGAGGGGCGACGGAGGCGGGCTTAGAGGGGCGACGGAGGCGGGGCTGGAGGGGTGATGGAGGCGGGGTTAGAGGGGCAACGGAGGCGGGGTTAGAGGGGTGACGGAGGCGGGGATAGAGGGGCGACGGGGGCGGGGTTGGAGGGGCGACGGAGGCGGGGTTAGAGGGGCAACGGAGGCGGGGTTGGAGGGGTGACGGGGGCGGGGTTGGAGGGGCGACGGAGGCGGGGTTGGAGGGGTGACGGAGGCGGGCTTAGAGGGGCGACGGAGGCGGGCTTAGAGGGGCGACGGAGGCGGGGTTGGAGGGGTGACGGAGGCGGGGTTGGAGGGGCGACGGAGGCGGGCTTAGAGGGGCGACGGAGGCGGGGTTGGAGGGGTGACGGAGGCGGGGTTGGAGGGGCGACGGGGGCGGGGTTAAAGGGGCAACGGAGGCGGGGTTGGAGGGGCGACGGGGGCGGGGTTAGAGGGGCGACGGAGGCGGGGTTGGAGGGGTGACGGGGGCGGGGTTAGAGGGGTGACGGAGGCGGGGTTGGAGGGGTGACGGAGGCGGGGTTGGAGGGGCGACGGGGGCGGGGTTAGAGGGGTGACGGAGGCGGGGATAGAGGGGTGACGGAGGCGGGGTTGGAGGGCTGACGGAGGCGGGGTTGGAGGGGCGACGGAGGCGGGCTTGGAGGGGCGACGGGGGCGGGGTTGGAGGGGCGACGGAGGCGGGGTTGGAGGGGCGACGGCGGCGGGCTTAGAGGGGCGACGGCGGCGGGGTTGAAGGGTTTACCCTAAAGTTTTTAGCCGCACAGCACGGCAGCCCTTCAGTGCGGCAACGGTGTGGCGCGGAAGGCGCACAGCGTGGCAGCCGTGGAGCGCGGTAGCCGCGCAGCACGGAAGCCGCGCTGTGCGATTTCCGCGCCGCCCCACACCGCTGCCGCGCTGCGGGGCTACTCTGCTGTACCGCTGCTGCACTGCGCGGCTTCCGCACTGGTTCACTGCCGCTCTGCATCACTACCGCCATGCACGATGATGCCCTGATGCTGCTTCAATGCCGCCTCATTGTGCTGCCGCCACGTTGCATTGCCGCCGCACGGTGCTGCTGCACCGCTGCACTGCCGCCATGCTGCACCGACGCCATACTGTGCTCCCTCCCTGCTTTGGCGCCTTCACGCTGCATCACCGCCATGCTGCGCCTCCGCCACACAGCACCACCGCCACGCTGTGCTGCCGCCGTGCTGTGCCAGAAGTGTGCGTGGGGGGGGTAAGACTGGTACTGCAAGTCAAGGGTGATGACACTATTTTGCATGTTGTAAATACTCTAATGACTTTGCTGTGTGTTCTTTGCCCTCTCCTACGTGCCTGCAGGTGCATGGTCCACATTTTAATGTTGATTGGCGCTAGGTGCGGGTATGGATGGGATAGGAATTGGGACGGCGGGTGGAGGGGTGTGCAGGGCCGCAGTGGGATGGAGGGGTGACGGAGGCGGGCTTGGAGGGGTGACGGAGGCGGGCTTAGAGGGGCGACGGAGGCGGGGTTGGAGGGGCGACGGAGGCGGGGTTGGAGGGGCGACGGAGGCGGGGTTGGAGGGGCGATGGAGGCGGGGTTGGAGGGGCGATGGAGGCGGGGTTGGAGGGGTGATGGAGGCGGGGTTGGAGGGGCGACGGAGGCGGGGTTGGAGGGGTGACAGAGGCGGGGTTGGAGCGACGACGAAGCCAAGGGGGAGGGGCACCGGACGCGCAGGGGGTGGTGACACAGGGAAGCTGTCGTCTTTCTACGTGGTTGTCTTGCTGTGCCGCTGTGGCGCCATGCCGCCGTTGTGGTGTCCAGACGCCATCGTGACCTCTTCACAGGGTTCTTCACATGTGTGTTTCGTAGGGTTTCCCGGATGTTTGTGCTGCCCCCGACATCTGTGCAAGCGCCCTTTCCTATTCTGCTGGGTTCGTGTTTCTTTTGCCATGTCTGTCATGCACCCGACGTCTGCTGCCCGGGTGCGTGCCCCGTCCGCTGCCGCAGGTTCTCAGCTGTGGCGCCACTGGGTACATGCAGGAGTCTGCTTCTACACTGGCAAGGAAGCTGAAAAGACGATACCAAGGGTAAGTTGTGGAGGCTGGTGTAGAGCCGCAGTGGAATGAAGTGGGAGGGGTGACGGCGGCATAGGGGTGATGACAGCTGCAAAAAGGTGGCAAAGGGGGAGGGGTGACGGCGGCATGGGGGGCGGGCAACGGCGGCAAAACTTGGGGGGAACCGGTGGCAAGGGGGAGGGGTGGCGGCGGCAAAGGGGGAGGGGTGACGGCATCAAAGGGGGAGGGGTGACGGCTGCAAGGAGCAGGGGTGATGGCGGCACGGGGCAGGGGTGACGGCGGCACGGGGCAGGGGTGACGGCGGCACGGGGCAGGGGTGACGGCGGCACGGGGCAGGGGTGACGGCGGCACGGGGCAGGGGTGACGGCGGCACGGGGCAGGGGTGACGGTGGCAAAGGGGGAGGGGTGACGGCGGCACGGGGCAGGGGTGATGGCGGCATGGGGCAGGGGTGACGGCGGCACGGGGCAGGGGTGACGGCGGCACGGGGCAGGGGTGATGGCGGCATGGGGCAGGGGTGACAGCGGCACGGGGCAGGGGTGACGGTGGCAAAGGGGGAGGGGTGACGGCGGCACGGGGCAGGGGTGATGGCGGCATGGGGCAGGGGTGACGGCGGCACGGGGCAGGGGTGACGGCGGCACGGGGCAGGGGTGACGGCGGCACGGGGCAGGGGTGACGGCGGCACGGGGTGACGGTGGCAAAGGGGGAGGGGTGACGGCGGCACGGGGCAGGGGTGACGGCGGCATGGGGCAGGGGTGACGGCGGCACGGGGCAGGGGTGACGGTGGCAAAGGGGGAGGGGTGACGGCACTGCCACACTGTGATGCTGCCGTGCTTTGCCGGAGGTGGAGGGGGAAAAGCTGGTAACATAAGAGGGAGATGGCATTTTTTTGCATGTTGCAAAGACCCTGATGCCTGAGCTGTGTGCTATATATGGAGGGGAATTGGGTGGGGGGCTGGCCAGGGTAGGGTTGGGGTTTGGGCGGGGAGCAATAAGATAAAGTGAAGGGGAAGGGGGGGGGGGGTCGTGCATGCTGTAGCATTGGATATGGTAAGGTTTCATCACGGCTGCCATGCTGCACAGTCTTCGCGCTATGCTGCTGCCGTGCGGCATCACCATCGTGATGTGATGTGCTGTCGCTGCGCTGCACCGCTGCCAGGCTGTGCTGCCACCTCGCACTGTGCAGTTCCCATGCTGTGCCGCTGCAGTGCTGCATGGCCGCCGTGCTGTGCTGCCGCCGCACATAGTGCCGCCACCATGTTGCACTGCCATCACTCTGTATCACACCACCGTGTTGCACTGCCATCAGGCTGACGCTGGTGACAGAGGCAGCAGGGAAGGAGACACAGGCAGCAGGAGACTGGTAGGGCCGCAGTGGGGTGGAGGCCGGAGGCGGGGGAAGGGGGCCAACGGAGGAGGGGGAAGAGGGGCGACGGAGGAGGGGGAAGGGGGCCAACGGAGGAGGGGGAAGAGGGGCGACGGAGGAGGGGGAAGGGGGGCGACGGAGGCGGGGAAGGGGGGCGACGGAGGCGGGGAAGGGGGGCGACGGAGGCGGGGAAGGGGGGCGACGGAGGCGGGGAAGGGGGGCGACGGAGGCGGGGAAGGGGGGCGACGGAGGCGGGGAAAGGGGGCGACGGAGGCGGGGAAAGGGGGCCGACGGAGGCGGGGAAAGGGGGCCGACGGAGGCGTGGTGGGCGTGCTGTGCTGCCACCAAGCGGAGCTGTCGCCATGCTGCATTGACGCCATGGTGTGCTGCCGCCGCGTTTTCCTGCCATTGCGCTGTGCTGCCACCGAGCTGTGCACTGCCACACCACTGTGCTACCGCAGTGCTGTGCCGAAGCTGTGGGGGAATTCTGGTACTGTAAGGGAGGGGTGAAAAAACTATTTCGCATGTTGCAAAGACTCTGATGACTGTGCTGTGTGCTGTTTGTCCCCTCCTACGTGCCTGCAGGTGCATGGTCCACACTATAATGTTGTCTGGCGCTACATGTTGGTACGGCTGGGGGTGGAATCTGGGGGTTGACCAGGGTGGGGTTGGGGGTTGGCAAGGGTGCAGTAAGAGGAAGGAAAGGGAGGCAGGGGGGGCTTCATGCACGTGTTAGTGTGGGATATATTTGGTTAGGTTTCGTCACTGCCGCCATGCTGCACTGCAATTGTGCGCTGCCAACACCGCACGACGCTGTGACGACGACACATGCGCTGTACCGCCGCTAAGTTGCACTGCCGTCACGCAGGTGCTGGCGATGGTGGCAGCAGGGCAGGTGACGAAGGCAGTGGAGCTGGCGGCGGACGCAGCCAGGCTGGTGACGGATGCAGCCGGGCCGGCGACGGAGGCGGGGCGACGGAGGCGGGGTGACGGAGGCGGGGTGTGGGGTGACGGAGGCGGGGTGGCGGAGGTGGGGCAACGAACATGGGGTGAAGGAGGAGGTGGGAAACAAAGGCGGGTGATGGAAGTGAGGTGACAGAGGTGGGGCGACAGAGGTGTGGGGCGACAGAGGTGTGGGGCGACAGAGGTGTGGGGCGACGGAGGCGGGGCGATGAACGTGGGGCGACGGAAGTGGGGTGACGGAGGCGAATGCGGGGGGACGACGAGCGAGGGGGGAACAAAGGTGGGGCGATGGAAGTGGGGCAATCGAGGTGGGGCAATGGACGCGTGATTATTTGCATGGTGCCGCCGTTGTGTGCCTTTGTGCGGTTTATTGGTGTTGCCGTGGGGTGCCGTGGGGTGCCATCACGCAATGCTGTGCAGCTATAAAATAAACTATTGTGCCGCCGTTGTGCCACCATATGGTGCCATTGAACGATGTAACAAAACATGTGAAATTAATATTTTGCCTCTCTATATAGATGCTGTGCCTTGATAATATATCCTCCCCACCCCCTCAAAAAGAGCAAACTTTAGTCAA
The DNA here is from genome assembly GCA_019650235.1 of Volvox reticuliferus. NCBI lineage: Eukaryota > Viridiplantae > Chlorophyta > Chlorophyceae > Chlamydomonadales > Volvocaceae > Volvox > Volvox reticuliferus. Next base: position 1,276,688 of record BNCP01000040.1, on the reverse strand, counting down.
AAGACTTGACAGCAACCAAAAGCACACGCACAGTGATATGTGTAACGAAATAAGAACACTAGATATGTCCAGGACAGCAAAGAAAACAACGCAAGCACAGCAAACCGGACTGCAAAAATGGCAGAGTAGTAGGAGACAGCAAACGCACCAGCAGCAAACGCACAGCATGCAAAAGCAAGGAAACAGAAACGATTCTATTTTATCATAGATCATTCTTGTGCTTTTTGCAAGGAAAGCAGAGGCAGCTACTACGACCAAAACAGTTAGAAACCAGCCAACTAGCCACAAACAAATGGCAGCAAACAAACAAAGTGCGTCTCTATATTTTATACTTGGATATATATATATATATATATATATATATATATATATATATATATATAGCTCTAGCAAAACAATAACTCGTCGTAACTATAACAGTCCGTCCAAAAGCAGTTGGCCCAAAGCCGGACACAAAACAACACCAGAACGACCGCCTAATTTCTCAAATAAATTACTCGCGTTATTATTCAGCCATTGCAAAAAAAAGTAGTCGAAAGCATGGTCAAACAAGTCAGCTGCGACCATGGCCAGGCTGACCCTGAAGCCCAGACGGCACCATTCGCGCAACCAAAAAGCAATATTTAATCCTTGAAACATAAAAACAAAATAACGCAAAAAGTGCGCGAAAAAAACAAAGCAAATCGTCGAAATTGCCGCGCGAAAGGAGCCTAGAGCCAGGGACATGGCTACACATGGCTCTTTTCAACCTCACAAAACGACAAAACAATCGCACCGAATTCTTCGGCCAAGAAACAGCTTCTCAAAGCTATGCTCAAATCGCGGAAAGTCACACGGACGACGAAAAAGCAGTCCAGACCAACCAACCCAACCCAACAACCCAACAAACACTACGGGCTGGCCCGCCGGCGCACAACAGCAACAACAACAACCACCGAACAACAGCCGTGCGCGATGCCAATCAAACTGCATTATTACTACTCTGCCACAATGTTTATAATTACATACTGCCATTATTATCTAGCTATAAATAACAGTATAATAAGAAACCAAGACAAGCAAACCCTGATGAGAAACCCAGCAGGATGGAGCAATCAAGGAGGCAGGCAAATATAGACAGCAGCAGCTCTAATAAGCCATCAGCAGCAGAGCATGCTGCCATAACATAGCTTGCTAGAGTACCCACAAAAGCAAAAAATCCCAGCAATATAACCCTGCATGTATGTAACCCTGCTATGCTGCCTCCCACAGTTAATAGATATCTCCATACATAGTATACCCAGCCACTCATCGATCACATGCATAATTAGATAGATGGCTGCTGTATCTATATAGCATCCGTACATCATCAATCATCAAGTAATGCAGGGCTTAATAATAGATGCAAGCAGAGCTTAGAAGTTGCTGGATGGGCTGCTGCTAGCATGTGTATATGCATGGTGGCAGATACACATGCATATATATGCATACAGGTATGTGTATAGATAGATGTGCGTGGCTGGATGGCTGGCATGCATGCATATGCATGGATGGGCTGCTCTAGCTAGATAGCTAGCTTTATCAGAAGAAATCTACATAATAATATGCAGGGGTGGGGGTGGGGTGGGGAGCAGGGATAATATATAAATAATGCAGTGGGGATAGAGGCAGCAGTTATGGCATGCAGGGATAAGGAGAAGGAAGGATATGGGGGAGATATATAATGGGGGGAATGAAGGGGGTATGTATGTACTACATACATGGCAGGGATAAGATGGGAAAAAGCAGGGGGGGATGGGATAAGAAGCAAGGGGAGGCATGGGATGAGGGGATTAGGGAAATAATAAGGGGATGGGAACTATGAAGGTTGAGATATTTCTGTCTTTGACTTACTGTGTCTATCTCTAGGGTTTCTTGGTGTGCATGTGCCACATATATGTGCCACACTCACACTCTCCCTGTCTATTGCTGTCTATTGCTGTCTGTCTGTCTGTCTGTCTGTCTGTCCCCTTTCCCCCCTCACACACATACTCTCTCTCTCTCTTTCTTTCTCTCTGACATAAAGCATGCATACCTCTTTATTTCTATGTACTGCCTAGACACATCTGTAGGCATATCTGTCATAAGTAAGTAGGAAGGGTCCTTGCCAGCCACCCACCCATCAAGCAAACATGTCCTCATACACGTCATCAACATCAGCAGCAAGGAGTAGCAGTCTTGGCAGAAGTTGTAGTGGTGCTGATGGCAGGAACAGTAGTAGTATGGTCAATGATGAGGGTCATCATCAGGACAATAACTTGGAGGATGAGGACTCCAACTACTCTGATGAGGAGCGAGCAAGCAAACGCCAGTGCCGCCTTGAACACCGGCGTAAGCGGCACCAACGAAAAAGAAGAATAGTCCAGCAGGGGGGAGGACAACGAAAGCAGCAAGCACAACATACAGACCCCACTGCAGCAGCGCAGGCAGCAGGATCATCAGCATCAGCATCAGGACCATCCACCACCCCAGCAGCAGATATACCTGCCCATGATGATAGCACACATGCTGTGCCAGCTGCTGCTGCTGCTACTGCTGCAGCTCCTGCACTACCTATGCCGGCAACACCATCTGCTGTGCAAGTAGCAGCAGCAGGCAACATCCTGGATCCAGAAACCCCCTGGCTGCCCCAACAATTGGCATGCCTCCAACGTCAGGGGCAAGCCTGCCTGCCCTGGCTTTCAGCAGCTGTCAATCCATCCATCCACAATATGGCAAGCTTGCTCCACCCAACACTTCAACAAGTCAAGGTATATATGCACGTTTGGTTCCCCATATAAATACACATGTCCACATACATGTAGTCAAGTAAATAAATGTACTCAAGCAAAGTGCTGGCAGCAGGCAATTAAGTCAGGGGCAGGAGTGATGAATGCTGCATGCTGTACAGTGGGGTTACAGTGGGGTATGGGGGCGGGGTATTGCAATATTGGGGCATGTTAATGTATGGGTGTGGTGTGGACATTATAGGATATAGGCATGACAATAGCTCCATGATCTCATCTTCTGCTCTATCATACACATGTTGGTCTCAATTGCGAGTAGTATCCTTGGAGGTCCTAGGATCGACCCCAGCTAGGTGCACCATGATCCCCCACCTGATTGTCAGCTGGCTGCCATACATGTCGCTGTTGATACTAGCTAACGAGTAAATCTAAAATCTCAGATATTTGTCAAACACATGCAGACTGCCCGGGGAACAGTGGTGGCGCCACGGGTCTTCCAACATCCCACAGCTAACCAACGGAGCAACAGCAACAGAAACGATCGCTACAAGGAGCTTGTGCGTGAGGAGAAAACCCAAAAGGATGGTGGCCTATGGAGTAAGCACTATAACCCGACCACCCTACAGCTGCAGCACCAGCCGCCGCCATCACCAGCATCACCACTACTGCCACCACCACCGCCGCAGCCACAGCAGCAGCCGCAGGCATCATCACCATCATCAGCACAGCAGCAGCAGCAGGGCAGCTGCCCACAGGGGTGGCAAACTCTTATGAGGGGTATCCTGAGGGTCATGGCCTTCCTTGGAGACCACCTACAAGCAAAATGGCGCATTGTCCCCGCACATCAGAGAGAGGAGTGGGATGATGCAGTACGGAATATGTCCATGGCCCTGGGCATGGACCAGACGGAAAGACTGGTGGTGGAGAATGCACTCCTTGTGTGGTTTCCATTGGTCTTCATTGCCCCCATCATCGTCCCCACCGCTGTACGTCCATCTGCTGGAGGAGGAGTACGGGCGTGCTTAGCACAAAAAATGCTGGAATTACTTCAGATGGAACAGGCTTCAGCTCTAAGTCGAGGCCTTTTACCAAGTGATATAGCTGATTTTTTCACAGACGCGCACCAATATTTTGCCCGTCAAACTGATGCTGCGGCTGCTGCCCAGCAACCGCAGCAACCGCAGCAGCAGCAGCAGCAGCCCGCACCTGCGATGACTGCTGCTGTTGATCCTGTGGCTACAGTACAACAGCTTGTCGATAATCACCCCCACCATCACCCACCCACCTTAACAGCAGCACAGGTACAGGCAGCTAAAGACAGACTTGCTCAACATTTAGCTGGACGGCATGTGCCTCATGTACCCATGGATTCTCCATGCATAACACTCTCCCTCTGTAGACCATCTGCACAGCCACGTTTACGGGAACTGACAATGGTGGTGGCCACATCAGCTGATGGGGGTGGTACAGCAGGTCAGCAGGGGGGTGCTACTGGTGGGGGCCCCAGTGGGGGTCTTCCATACCAACAGCCCCAACAGGGCCAGCAGGTACCAGCAGCAGCTGTTGGACACCCTGCTGCTGACAATGATGGGGCAGCAGACTATTACATGGTGCCTCCTTTACCAGGCAGCTTAAGAGTCAGGCTTAAAAAGAGGTTACTGTTCCAGAACAGGAAAGGATATATATACTTCCTGGTGGGGAGGCGAGTCAAGTGTTCACCAGGAACGCAGCGGAGTGGGATCTACATTGGAGCCCACCACTTCATCCTATGGGCAATGCATGGATGGCCTCAAAATGGCCGGATGCAGTACCCGACACACCTGGAGCCAAGACCACGAAAAGCTGCCAAGCAACCGGTACATGACCCGTTGACCTATAAGCCGATTGCCATGCACATCTGCAGCAACCCAGCATGCATCAACCCCCTGCATATTTTCTACGGGGATCATTCCAATAATGCAAAGGCTGTGCAATGCAGCCTTCAGGCACACACACGAATTGTGGCAAACTCCAGCATATTCCATCAATTCAGCATGGGACTGGCACGTCGGGATCCAACAAAGGACTTCTCTAATACACCTGTCCAGGCTGCTAGCAGTCTTCTCACTCCTTCAGCAACCTAATTCGTCCATCCAATGGATGGATGCTTGGATGGTTGCTTGGATGGATGGTTGGTTGGATGGTTGGTTGGATGGACAGATGGGTGGACAGATGGGTGGATGGATGGGTGGATGGATGGGTGGATGGATGGGTGGATGGATGGGTGGATGGATGGGTGGATGGATGGGTGGATGGATGCTTCTGTAATCATACTTATCACAACTGACTTCCTATGCCCAGGCTTGGATAACCCCAATTTTATACTTCCCCTTCAATATGTGAATATAATTTTGCTGCAGTCTAAATTTATTGACTCACCATACTTTATAACAGCAAACATATGACTGCAGCCTCCATCCATGAACCAGTCACCACTGATTTTACTACTCCAACAGGCCATCCTGTGGGAAACATATTAACATATGGCAAAAACCCCAAAATGACCTCTCTTCTTAGTGCTGTATAAGGCGAGGGTGCACATGTGGCAAGGCAGGCTGCCATCTACATGAAAATTGCCTAACATGTCATATGCAGGGTGACCTCTAAACCCTAAAACCCTAAACCCTAAACCCTCATGGGCTCAATCCTTGCTATGGTCATTTCTTTAGCGGGCAGGCACAGATTGTATGTTTCTCTGGACTGCACGGCCATGTTTTGATATCGCCACACAACACGGGCAAATATTGGCAGGGTGATACAGATATTTTGTATGGGCTACCTCTATATGGAGATAATTGGGTTGAACTGCTCATGTGTTGGTCTATGGTCATGAGGATGCCTCGAGCCATAGTATGGTTTAGGGCTATACTTCACTGCAGTGTTCTTTGTGCATATGGCTTGGCTTGTCATTTACCTTTTTAATGCCTTGACTGATATTGCAGTAGCATGATTGATGGTGTATGTAACAGTTGACCTAATAACACAGCAGGTAGAACAGTTGCAGTCTGTTACAGCAGGATTTAAGTCCCCATCCAACATTCATTAACACCACAAAACAGCCTAAAAAATGCCAAAACACCATCAGACTGTAGCAGTCGTCTTAATGATGCTGCTAGACTTATGCGGAAGCGTAGCTTTGGAAGGTTTAGAAATGGTTCGCAAATAAGTTAACGTCGCGAAATTGTACATCTACTGGTAATTGGTGACAGCGGAGTCTTGAACTCCGAATAATTAGCATTATCATACTAATGTATCAGGCCGAAGCTCTTCACCAGGGTGGTTTTATTATTGGCTCACCTAGCCAAGATGTACGACAATTCGCTTTGCAAATCGCGAACTTTACTCGCAGTTAGTTTTCGGTTAGGCATCATGCTTATTGCATGATTGCCTACCGCTTTATCTAGGCCTATTTCTCTAAGGTAAATGTAGCTTGCTACATTCCCCCCCCTCTGAAGCGAACCGTCCCGGGAGCGTTACCGTCTCTTCTTGGATGAGGTTGCTTTGTCAGTGGGTTTCGGCCGTGCTTTGGCTTTGAGTTTTCGCTCATATTCCTCAATGGCTTCCACCAGAGGAGTTTCAGTGCCGCCTCGGTTTCGTATGTATTGTGAGTGGAATCATATCCTTCCCACTTGATAAGGTACTCACGACGAGTTTTACCTCTGCCCCCACGGATTGAGACGTCACGATGATCTACAATGGCTTCAACCATGTAGAATGGTTCACCCTCAATAACAAGTGGTGAAGGTGGTTGTCGCTGTGCACCCTCCTTGAATGGTTTCAGGAGAGACACATGAAAGACCGGGTGTAGGCGAGATTCAGCCGGTAATTCGAGTTTTACTGCTGTTTCACCAATGTTAGCGACAACTGTATATGGGCCAATGAATTTTGGCATCAGCTTCTTCGTTCCAGGTTTTTTGAGATTTATATTCTTGGTACTTAACAGCACTTTTTGTCCAACCTCATAACGCACGGGGCGCCGAGACGAGTCAGCATCCTGTTTTTGTCTAGATTGCGCAGCCTGGAGACAAGTTTTAGCGAGTTGTAATCGTTTGCGCATGATGGTGGAGTACTCATCAGCAGCCGGCACTTTAGAGGGTACATGTAGGTCAACCGGCACTCACGGTTGGTGGACACCATTAAGAGAAAATGGTGTCATACCCGTCGAGCGTTGTTTTGAGTTATTAATAGCAAACTCAATCAACGGTAAGTGATCATCCCAATCATCCTGATTAGGGGAGATATAGTGCCGCAGTGTCTCTTCCAGTAAGCGATTCATCCGCTCGGTTTGTCCATCGGTTTGGGGATGGAAGGCTGTGCTCATATGGAGGTTGGTGCCCAATAGGCGAAAGATTTCCTTCCAGAAGTTGCTTGTAAAGCGTGGGTCCCGGTCAGAGATAATATTCTTTGGAAGGCCGTGCTGCCGGAATACAGTGGCTACAAAAAGGCGAGCCAACTCTTCCGCTCCTGCGGTCGTGAGTGTGGGAGCAAAGTGCGTCATTTTGCTCAGTCGGTCCACAAACACGACGATCGCATCATGCCCATTGCGAGTTGTTGGTAGCTGGGTTATCAAGTCCATTGATATGCTCTCCCACACGGAAGAAGGTATGGGGAGCGGCTGCAGCAAACCACCCGGTTTGGTGTTGTTTGGTTTGTTATGCTGACATTGAGGACAAGACTTGACGTAGGCCTTCACGTCAGTGTCTAGTCCAGGCCACCAATAAGTTTGTGCGATCGCTTGTTTGGTGCGGTCAATGCCGCGGTGGCCGGCACATGGGGTATCATGATACTCTTTCATGATAACCTGTCGTAAGTCAGCTTGATTAGGGATGTAGATCTGGGACCCATGGTACCAGAAGTTACCCTTCTTTTTGAGCCGCAGTTTTGCTACCTTAGTTTTCGTGAGATTGGGATCACCGTCATACCCGCGGATGATTCGATGTCCTAAGTCGCTGTCAATCAGCGCGGCAGAAAGCAAGTTGAGCACCACATCGTGGACCCGACTGATGGGGTCAGCTACATTCACCCGACCAGGGCGATACTCCCATTTAAATGTGAAACGTGATAATCGTTCCATCCAACGAGCTTGGCGGCGGGACAGCTTATCCGCGCTTTGTTGATCCTGTAGGTATACCAGTGGTTGGTGATCAGTGATCAACGTTACATCACTGGCTCCTTCAAGGTAGCAACGCCACTCTTCCAGGGCTAAAACAGTGCCTAGGCACTCTTGGTCTGTTGTGGTGTAGTTATATTCTGCCCTATTGAATTTAGAGCTGGTATAAGCTACAGGGTGGTCATCCTGCAAGAGGACGGCTCCCGTGCCATGTATAGAGGCATCAGACCAAACCGTGAAAGGTTTATCAAGCTCGGGGAGTTTAAGAACTGGTGCATTGGTCAAGGCATGCTTCACACCCTGGAAGGCTGCCTCGCAGGCTTCGGTCCAGCGGAAGGGCACTTTCTCGCTGGTAAGGGTTGTGAGGGGGGCCACAAGGGAGGAATAACCCTGAATAAACCTCCTGAAATAATTGGCTAAGCCAAGGAACGCCCGCAGTTTCTTAATATCCGTGGGGACAGGCCAGTCTTTAATGACTGTTACTTTGCGGTCGTCTACTTTCAAGCCTTCTTGGCTTACTTTGTGGCCCAGGAAATGCAGTTCGAACCGGTTGAACTGACACTTCGACAATTTTGCCTTGAATTGGTGCTTTCGGAGCAAGGACAGTACCAAACGGAGGTGCTGTTCATGCTCAGCCGGGGTCTTACTAAAGACCAGGATATCGTCCAAGTACACTAGCACAAATTTGCCAATGTAGTCAGTGAAGACGCGATTCATCACTGCTTGGAACGTTGCAGGGGCATTGGTGAGTCCAAAGCAAAGGACTTTGAACTGGAACTGGCCCATGCCTGGGGCTATGAAGGCCGTTTTCTCCACATCCTCGGGAGAGATTAAGATTTGATGATACCCCTGTTGTAAATCCAGGGAGCTGAAAATGGTTGCTCCTTGGAGTTGGTCGAAAAGGTCTGTGATATTGGGCATGGGATACCGCCGTTTTATGGTCAGTTTATTAAGTGCACGGTAGTCTAACACCATGCGTAGTCCTTGCCCATTTGCCTTTTCGACAAAGAGGACTGGAGCCCCATAGGGTGAGGTTGAGGGTTCAATGTACCCCTTACTAAGTAATTCAGTAACTTGCTTTTTAACCTCTTGTTGCTCCAGTTGAGTGAGCCTATAGGCTCGTTTAGCTGGTGGTACGGCACCATCTACTAATGGAATAGTGTGACCAATATTCCGGTCGGGGGGAAGGCCTTGAAGGTCTTCGAATACATCCTTGTATTCCTCCAGTAATTCAGATAATTTCGAATCAGTCAGGAGATTTTTCCCACCGGAATTGGGTTGAGGAGCAGTAATTTGTTCCTCTGCTTGTACGAGCAGGAGATAACTTCGTGCTCCTTTAGCAATTCGTTTGCCTGCTGCTTTAGCAGATACCGTTTCGACAGTGGTCGCTGCATACAGTGTTGCAGTGACATAGTTCATGAGGGTAATCGCATCAAGATTATCGTCGATACCCGGGGAAGCCCAAAGAGATGGCGTAAACGTGTACGCCGCATTTGGCTTCTTATACACTGTCAGGGTATTGGTTGTCCAGCACATTGTGGCTTTTCGTTTTCCTAACCAGTCATTAGCCAGGATAATGTCAACACCTGGGACATCTTGTTTGAGAACAAGGAGTTTGACTGTGTCATGGAACTTGTCAATTTGAAGGTTGGCAACAACTGAGCCCTCAATCAGTTCGGTGTTGCCATTAGCCACTTTAACTGAGCTGGTAAGTGTTGGTTTGAGAGCAAGGGCCATGTTCTTAACGGCTGTTAGGGATATAAACCCATCTGCGGTACCTTTACAATCAGCACCGGAATCGGCCAAGACTTTGCAGGCCGTTTGGCACAGGCGAGCATCAAAGATCATAGACGGTGTAGAACCAACTATGGAGTTTAAGTGCACGGTAGTGGACGGTCGGTCGTACCATAGCTGAATAGGCCATGAAACACCTGGTATGAGTTCCCGTACTCCTGTGCTACTTTTCTGCAGGAATAATCGTTTTCCTGGTGTGTATGTTTTTATCAGGCGAAAGCCTGCTGCTCGCATACTGTGCTCTACTGAGCTCCACTTTGGGACTACAAAGACTGCAGAGGTATTTTCTGGATCTTTGTGTTTGCAGGAGATGTAGTGTTTTTGCCACTGAGCAATTTGATTGTAAGGAGGATGAATCCAGGCAAACTCACCCGCAAGGTTATGATTGACGAATGGGTTTGATGGAGAGGCAAAACGTGGACAGAGACTATTATTGCCCGAATCGTTACATGCGGCGTCAAAGGTAAATTGACGGCCGAGTTGAACCTCAACCTGGCGGAATTCGTCAGGCCGGAACATCCGATCAGTCCGAGGGCTGTCGGTCATGGGCAACACAAACTCTCCATCTGGTGCAACCAGTCTAACTGGTTCACACTCCTCCACACGCTTGCCAGGGTCCTACTCCTGCATTTTAGATTCGAGCCGGGCAGCGAGCGCCAACTTCTTTTCCGCCTCAGCCTTGATCGCCTTGGAGCAGTCCACCGCGTGGTCCGGCCAAGACTGGCCTGGCTTCTTGAAGCCGTGGCAATAGCGGCACCGGTTGCTAGAAGGCTTGTCAGAAGCTTGGTCGGTCCGGGGTTTTTTGCTCGCGGACTGCCAGCCCTGTTGTGATCGGGAAAAGGGGCGTTTTTGGTAGGGATGTCTGGATTTAGGGGTGGTTACCGTAGCAGCTTTCAGCTCAACGATGGCAGTCTTATCTTTTCCTGCCTTCCACCGGACCTCTTGGCCCACTGCATAAAGAATGCATTTATCTAAATCCTGCCAGTCCTTGCCCTCATCGTCGGTTGCACACCGACCCCGAAGTGCTGGAACTAAGCCTTTGATATACCAGCTAATCTGGTCTGCTTTGTCCATGTCCTTAGCTTCTCGTAGGACATCATGGAAGCGCTGGGTATACTCAGCAACGGTTTCGGCAGTTTTCATGTCGTATTCATGAGAGTGCAAGCGATCCCGTGCTGCCATGGCAGTGTTGCGTTGCGTGTCCCCATATTGCAAGAGAAACGCCGCCCTTAAGGTTTCGCGTGTGAGGGGTTTCTTGCCCGACTTGTGCATCTCGAGGACATCTGCCGCCCAGACCTGTGCTTTGCCCGTTAAGAAGTACACTATGTGCTCAAACGGGTCCATGTTCATCAGGTCGAAATATTGCATGAGCACATTGAACCAAGACCGGGTGCAAGTGATGGTGTTATCCTTCTTCCCAGAAAATTTGGGGGGATGCGGAACCCGTCTATTAGGGCTTACCTCACTTGGCCGGCTGGACTTTGGGGCGGTTGTCTGAGACCCGCTACCCCCAGCGAGGTGTGCGGTTGCCTCCGCCCAGAGGGATTGAACCTCCTCGAGCGTTGGCACCGGAACTAGGTGCTTTTCCAGGATGGCTTGCAGCGTTGTGTGCTGAAGGGCATCCTTCGGTAACAGGGTTGCGACGCTCGACCCCGCGATTGTGGAAATAATGTCCACGATAGCCTTTTTGCGGGAGTCAGCCACTTCGGACGCTTGAGGACGCTCCGAAAGGCGTTCGAAGATTTGCTCCAATAGGGCGCGCGTGCGGTCGGAATCCGCACGGATGGCACCCATTTGGTCGTCGAGCGACTCCTTGAGGCGCGTGAACTCGCCTTCCAATGCGACAACACGATTATGCGTTGCGTTGCGCATTGTGTCGGCAACATGCTGGGCAGCGCGCGTTTGCTCTGGTGTGCGCTGCGGCAGGCCATTGGAAGGCAACGCGACGTCGCCTTCATCCGCCATGGGTTCCTGAGGACCGCGGATAATAGGGATAGAATTCTTATTATTATTTATGGGAATTACTGGAGCGGAAGGCACCGTTTCCATAGGGTCAATGTTCGAACGACTTGGTCATCGATTGGCGGCTATGGCGGCGAAACGCCTTAGTCGCAAATTTTCATTGACCTTTTTACGTTTAAAACGTAAGATTTCCTTCCGCGCTTTATGCTGCGGAGGATTTGTTGTTGCGGTGTGCGTGTATCTTGGCATTGTGCAAAGTTTAGCTCACCTTTGGAGGATCGTTGCTCAGACCCTCGCTACCAATTGTAGCAGTCGTCTTAATGATGCTGCTAGACTTATGCGGAAGCGTAGCTTTGGAAGGTTTAGAAATGGTTCGCAAATAAGTTAACGTCGCGAAATTGTACATCTACTGGTAATTGGTGACAGCGGAGTCTTGAACTCCGAATAATTAGCATTATCATACTAATGTATCAGGCCGAAGCTCTTCACCAGGGTGGTTTTATTATTGGCTCACCTAGCCAAGATGTACGACAATTCGCTTTGCAAATCGCGAACTTTACTCGCAGTTAGTTTTCGGTTAGGCATCATGCTTATTGCATGATTGCCTACCGCTTTATCTAGGCCTATTTCTCTAAGGTAAATGTAGCTTGCTACACAGACAGTCATATATAGTAATCAACAACGTGAATTCTTGTTCTACTTTGTCAACATTGTTGTTGACAGCCAGATGGACCTGCACCTGGTGTATGTACTTAATCCGTCGTGACATGTATGTAACAGAGACGTTGACCTAACAACACAGCAGATAGAGCACTTACAGGCTGTTACAGGATTCAAGTCCCAACCAATATTCATTAACACCACCAAACAGCCTAAAACACGCCATAACACCATCAGACAGTCATTTATAGCAATCAACAACGTGAATCCCTGTTCTACTTTGTCAACATTGTTGTTGACAGCCAGGTGGACCTGCACCTAGCCCAAACACCATCAGACAGCTCCCGATTTGTTAGAGACCTCTGTTACACTAACATTTTCTAACAGGCAAGCCAGTTAGGGGCTGTTATCCCCCCTATAAGTTGGTAGGGTGTGCTGTGCATTCTTCCGGGTAATCGCGTACGACATGGGTGCCGTATTACTCCGGATCATCCACGTACGACATGCTGTGCATCTGATTATGACGATAATGCCAGTCTTCCGTTATGACATGGCCGACTCCTGCGCCTGTGCCTGACCTAGGAGGTTCCTCCTAAGCCCCAGGAGGTTCCTCCTAAGCCACGCAAGCCCAGAATTAAACGCCCTCCACCACCTCCGGGACAGGTAAGTGAGAGCATTGTGAATGCGGCCACGGGATTCATGTTCCCGCATTCATTGTCAAGGTCTAATGGATGTGAGTATGATGTGAGGCTGACATGAATTCATGATGGAAATCATGAGCGTGACCAGCGGCAAATCGACCCTGCCCTGACACTCCTCCCGGCGCTGTTGCGCCATACAGGAACCGGTTGTGGAATCATCCCACGCTCCGTGCAAGCACAGAGTGGTAAGAGGCCGTCCCGCCCCATATTGTACATTGACGGTGGAGTGGTACGGAATGACATGGTATGTGGTGTCGTACCCTTTAGGGTGTTAGGGCACGTAATGAGTGTGCCATTGATGTGTATGTGGTCATGTCGTGCCTTATCAGGAACATTGCTGACGTCCACCCTCCTGTCCCTCCCGGCCCGGTTGACCATGCAGCCACCGCCGCCCGCTGGTCCCGAACCCTCGCAACCACAAGTGCTGCCACCCGTTTCACCGCCGGTACCAACCAGCAGGGCAAGCCTGCCTGCTGATGCCACCTTGGCTCATGGTGTCATTGTCATCGTCCTCATCCTCATCAGCCTCGTCCTCAGCCTCAGCCTCAGCCTCAGCCTCATCTTCATCCTCAGTCTGAGCCTCATCTACGCCATCACAACCAGCAGCAGCCACCACCACCACCAACCCATCCATCCACCATCATCTCCACCCAAGGCTTCAACAAGCCACGGTACGTATGTTTTTTGTAGATACAACTACGTGCGTAGATACAACTATGTACTACTAATAACTACTGCCTTACTTCGTCATGCTGCTGCATCATGCAGACTGCCAGGGGAAGAACACTCGACGTGGCGACAGCAGCAGCACCATCGAGCAGCAGCTGGGAGAAAGCACAACAGTAGGATGGCGCAATTTCCGATCGGCGCAATTTCTCCAAGTACATCAGCAAGGGCGCCCGACAGATGCTGCTGTTGTACCTGAGCCAACACCATAACATCAACCTGGATAACAGCGTCTTTAAATGGGGCCTGAGGAGCCAGGCGGAGGCCCAACTGTTGGAGAGCGCGCTGGGGCCAGTGTGGAGGGCTGCGGCGGAAGCTGCCCTTCCCGCTAACAGCAATAGGATAGGTGCAGCCCCTGGGACGCTCACCTACTACACCAACGACCAGGGCGAGCAGCTGCCTTCGTTTCTGTACCACTGGGGCCAAACCGCGTTCATACGGTTTGCGTATGACGCACAGGCGGTGAGTCCATGCTGCAAGTTTGATGTCCCCTAATGCATGACCACATGCTCACTTGAACATGGCAATGCCCGCCGACAGGCTCTTGATCGTTGGCGTGCAAGGTCACTTCTAAGCTTCCAAGCTTCCCCGGTAATTATTCCCTACCCATTTTATTCAGAAACCTGTTATGCTTAACCACAAATTAACCGCCTTACACCTCTTTGTAGGCAGCAGCGGCAGCAGCGACAGCCGCCGGCAGTCCCGCAGCACTCCCGGCGGTGGGTTGTACGGGCATGTACTACGTACACAACACTGCCGCCTCAACTCTGCCGCCTTAACTGCCGCCACTCTGCTGCCTTAATAGTCTCCCCGGCCCCGTTAAATCCGTGCAGACGCCGCCGCCGGCGCCTCTACGCTATGGCAGCTATGGCAGAGCTTCCTCACCAGCGGTGAGTTGTTGGGGCAGTGTGAGACGGTCTAGGAGACATACTGTACTGAAAATAACTGTTAAGTACTGAAATAATACAGCACCACCGGAAGGGATCTGTCTATTATCTGTCTGTCTACCCATCCCATCCTAGCCCGTCCTTAACAGTGTTCTCGGCCCCCGTTCCATCCGTGTAGGCAGCGGTTGAATGGCAATTGGGCCTTCTCCCCTGGACAGCGGTGAGGTCTAGTGATATTGGCAGAGTGCGTCTCGTGTGTGGAATATTATGACAGTCGATAATGTCGTACCACATGCCACGTGCCTTGCCACGCCAGCTACCGCCGCCGGGTCCGCCGCCGCCTGTATCACCGCCGCCGCCGGGTCCACCGGGTCCGCCGCCACCTGTATCGCCGCCGCCGCCGGGTCCGCCGGGTCCGCCGCTGCCTGTATCACCGCCGCCGCCGGGTCCGCCGGGTCCGCCGCCACCTGTATCGCCACCGCCGCCGGGTCCGCCGGGTCCGCCGCCGCAGGTGAGCGCGAACATGTAGGGTGTTCTCGTGAGCATCTGGCGTCTGACGTTTCTTGGCGTGCTCCGTGTGTCGATCGCCGATGAATGTGCTGTGCATGTCAAGTATGATAATAATGCCAGTCTTCCGTTATGACATGGCCGACTCCCGCGCCTGTGCCTGACCCACGAGCAATCTCCAAAGCCACAGGAGGAACCTCCAAAGCTACGCAAGCCCAGAACGAAACGCCCTCCACCGGATGCGGAACCACCGCGCGAGCGCAGAGTGGTAAGAGGCCGTCCCACCTTTTCAGGTTGTAGGTCACTTTATGAGTGTGCCATTGATGGAAGGTAATGGAAGGTAATGGCCACCCTGACGCCACCCTCCCGTCCCTCCCGGCTCTGTTGACCATGCAGCCGCCGCCGCCAGCGGGCCCAGGGACATCGCAGCCGCAAGTGCCGCCGTCAACTGAGGTGAGTGGGAGCAGAGCAGTGTCGGCAGTTATGACAGTGGGCCATTGATTGATGGAAGGTAATGGAGGTACGGCAGCTAGTTGCATGTGGACGAGTTGAAGTGATACGGCCACCTTGACGCCACCCTTCCGTCCTGCCCACAGGCCCTGCAGCCGCAAGTGCCGCTGCCAGCGGGCCCAGGGACATCGCAGCCGCAAGTGCCGCCGTCAACTGAGGTGAGTGGGAGCAGTGTCGGCAGAGCAGTGTCGGCAGTTATGACAGTGTGCCATTGATTGACGGAAGGTAATGGAGGTACACTACGACATGGGTGACGTCATCAGTGTCGTACCGCTCCACGCGTCCACGTACGACATGGGTGACGTGGGCGCTATACCGATGGTGTTTGCAACCCTAGCAGAGCTTGGGCAAAGTGAAGCGTGGTACGAGTTGCAGTGATACAGCATTGCGGTGGTCATGTCGTGCCTTATCAGGATGCCACCCTTGACGCTACCCTTGACGCCACCCTTCTGTCCTGCCCACAGGCCCTGCAGCCGCAAGTGCCGCCGCCAGCGGGCCCAGGGACATCGTAGCCGCAAGTGGTGTTGTCACGGTTCTTGTTGCGGCAACACGAGGTACCGGACACAGATGTGTCCAAGTTTAGATACTGGTCGGGCCGCCACCGGAAGGCCAAGCACAGCACTGTCGCAGCCGCAAGCATGTGGCTTACTAACCCTACGACAGTTGTGGAGGCCGACGAGTTCATCTGCGGTCTCGATGATGTGGCAGAATCGCTGGCATGCTTCGGGCTTGCCGTCGTGGAGGATACCGTGTTGGAGCAGCTCGCCATTGCAGCAGCTGGGGATGCGATACTTCACCTGCAGAAATCACCACACGTTACGTTCATGTTCGAGTATCTCGAACGTGACACAGTGGGTCACACCCGCAGGGTCTATGGGCGGCGGGTCAGCAGTCTCATAATGGCACAAAACACCACATCATCGGTCAACGAGCTGCGACAGCGAGCACTGCTGCTTCTGCAGGACATCTTCCAAGAAGATGATTGAACGATGCATGCAGTACTGCAGGGCAACATGCCCGCCGCCGGCACACAGGCAAGCGGGGTGCAGAGCCCATACACAGTGGCGCCACCAGGCGACACTGGCACCTTCATCGTTTTAGTGCCGATGGTGAACGCCACGGAGCTGGTGTCGCCCTTTAGCCATGTCATTGTCCAGGGCTGGGCAAGGCAAGTGCGACGGCAGCAGGCCAAGGCGGCGGCGGCGGGCGAGCAGGCGGCGGCAGGCGAGCAGGCAGTGGCGGGCGAGCAGCCGACGGCAGGCGAGCAGGCGGCGGCGGGCGAGCAGGCGGCGGCGGGCGAGGAGGAGGGGGAGGAGGAGGACGATTTTGACATTTCCCACGTGGAGGCCAAAGAGATTGCACGGTCCTTTTCCAACCAAAAGGTGATGAGGTTGCGCATGCACCCTGGGCAGCTGGTGATCATGAGTGGCAACCTTGTGCAGGCGGGTGACGTGATCAGGCCAGGGCACTGGTCACCGCGCATGGCCATTTATTCGCTGACAGGGGTAAAGTCACTGCATTGGCCACTGGAAGAAGTCAATGACGTCCTTGCATTTAAGTTTTGAAAGTGGACGAATATCTAGGATGTATTCCGGCGGCATGCATTCGAGGGCCAACGGCCAACCAATTGCTTGCACTGCATGTGACATATCGTGCCACGCTGAGCACGCAAGTGTTATGAAGTACGACTGTGGATGGCCGTCGTACATATTGCACGATATGTCACATGCAGTGCAAGCAATTGGTTGGCCCTCGAATGCACGCCCCCGGAGTGCATGCCCTCGGAATACATCCTAGCTATTCGTCCACTTTCCACGACGGCCATCCACGGCCATACTTTAGAACACTTGCGCGCTCAGCATAGCACGATATGTCACATGCAGTGCAAGCAATTGGTTGGCCGTTGGCCCTCGAATGCATGCCGCCGGAATACATCCTAGCTATTCGTCCACTTTCCAAACTTAAATGCGAGGACGTCATTAACTTCTTCAAGCGGCCAATGGAGTGGCTTTACCCCTGTCAGCGAATATATGGCCATGCACGGTGACCACTGCCCTGGCCTGCTCATGTCACCCGCCTGCACAAGGTTGCCACTCATGATGACCAGCTGCCCAGGGTGCATGCGCAATCTCACCACCTTTTGGTTGGCAAAGGAGCGCGCAATCTGTTTGGCCTCCAAGTGGGAAATGTCAAAATCCTCCTCCTCACCCGCCGCCGCCTGCTCGCCCGCCGCCGCCTGCTCGCCCGCCACTGCCTGCTCGCCCGCCGCCGCCTGCTCGCCCGCCGCCGCCTGCTCCCCCGCCGCCGCCGCCTTGGCCTGTAGCCGTCGCCGTCGCACTTGCCTTGCCCAGCCCTGGACAATGACATGGCTAAAGGGCGTCACCAGCTGCGTGATGTTCACCATCGGCACTAAAACGACGAAGCTGCCAGTGTCGCCTGGCAGCACCACTGTGTATGGGCTCTGCACCCCGCTCGCCTGTGTGGCGGCGGCGGGCATGTTACCCTGCAGTACTGCATACATCGTCCGATCTTCTTTTTGGAAGATGTCCTGCAGAAGCAGCATTGCTCGCTGCAGCAGTCCGTTAAGAGATGATGTGGCGTTTTTTGACGTTATGACACTACTGCTATCCATAGACCCTGCGGGTGTGACCCACTGTGTCACGTTCGAGATACTCGAACATGAACGTAATGCGTGGTAATGTCTGCAAGTGATGTATCGCAGCCCCAGCTGCTGCAATGGCCAGCTGCTCCAACACGGTATCCCCCACGACTGCAAGCCCGAAGCATGCCAGGGATTCTGCCGCATCATCAAGACCGCAGATGAATTCGTTGGCCTCCACATCTATCGTAGGGTTACCAAGCCGCATGCTTGCGGCTGAGGCAGTGCTGTGCTTGGCCTTCCGGTGGCGGCCTGACCAGTACCGAAACTTGGACACATCTGTGTCCGGTACCTTGCGTTGCCGCAAAGAGAACCGCGGCGGTACTTGCAGCTGTGATGGCGATGGCACTTGCGGCTGGGATATCCCTGGGCCCATGGCCGGTGGCACTTGTGGCTGCAGGGCCTGTGGGCAGGACGGAAGGGTGGCGTCAAGGTGGCTGTCAGCAATTTTCTTGATAAGGCACGACATGACCACCTCATTGCCGTATCACTTCAACTCGTCCACATACAACATAACTGCCGTACCTCCATTACCTTCCGTCAATCAATGGCACAATGTCATAATTGCCGACACTGCTCTGCCGACACTGCTCCCACTGCGATGTCCCTGGGCCCGCTGGTGGCGACACTTGCGGCTGCGATGTCCCTGGGCCTGCTGGCGGCGGCACTTGCGGCTGCGATGTCCCTGGGCCCGTTGGTGGCGGCACTTGCGGCTGCGATGTCCCTGGGCCAGCGGGCGGCGGCGGCTGCATGGTCAACACAGTCGGGAGGGACAGGAGGGTGGCGTCAGGGTGGCCGTGCCTCCATTACCTTCCGTCAATGGCACACTCATTTAGTGACCTACAACACTCCACTGTCAACGTACAACATGGGGCGGGACGGCCTCTTATTACCACTCTCGCTCGCGCGGTGGTTCCGCATCCGGTGGAGGGCGTTTCGTTCTGGGCTTGCGTGGCTTCGGAGGTTCCTCCTGTGGCTTTGGAGGTTGCTCGTGGGTCAGGCACAGGCGCGGGAGTCGGCCATGTCATAACAAAAGAGTGGCATTATTATCATACTTTACATGCACAGCACATTCATCGGCGATTGACACACGGAGCACTCCAAGAAACGTCAAACGCCAGATGCTCACGAGAACATCCTACGTGTTCGCGCTCACCTTTGGCGGCGGACCCAGCGGCGGCCCCGGCGGCGGCGGACTTGGCGGCGATACAGGCGGTGGCGGACCCGGCGGCGGCGGACCCGGGGACAGCGGACCCGGCGGCGGCGGACCCGGCGGCAGCGGACCCAGCGGCGGCGGACGCAGCGGAGGCGGACCCGGCAGCGGTAGCTCGCCGCCAAAAGCCAACGCCGGCTGCATGGGCCGGGAGAAGCCGGGAGACGTGAGGGTGGCGTGGCAAGGCACGTGGCATGTGGTACGACATTATCGACTGTCATAATATTCCACACACGAGAAGCACTCTGCCAATATCACTAGACCTCACCGCTGCTCCCGTCCAGGGGAGAAGGCCCAATTGCCATTCAACCGCTGCCTACACGGATGGAACGGGGGCCGAGAACACTGTTAAGGACGGGCTAGGATGGGACGGGTAGACAGACAGATAATAGACAGATCCCTTTCTGTGGTACTGTATTATTTCAGTACTTAACAGTTATTTTCAGTACAGTATGTCTTCTAGACCGTCTCACACTGCCCCAACAACTCACTGCTGGTGAGGAAGCTCTGCCATAGCTGCCATAGCGTAGAGGCGCCGGCGGCGGTGTCTGCATGGATTTAACGGGGCCGGGGAGACTATTAAGGCAGCAGAGTGGCGGCAGTTAAGGCGGCAGAGTTGAGGCGGCAGTGTTGTGTACGTAGTACATGCCCGTACAACCCACCGGGAGTGCTGCGGGACTGCCGGCGGCTGTCGCTGCTGCCGCTGCTGCCTACAAAGAGGTGTAAGGCGGTTAATTTGTGGTTAAGCATAACAGGTTTCTGAATAAAATGGGTAGGGAATGATTACCGGGGAAGCTTGGAAGCTTAGAAGTGACCTTGTATGCCAACGTTCAAGAGCCTGTCGGCGGGCATTGCCATGTTCAAGTGAGTGGTCATGCATTAGGGGACATCAAACTTGCAGCATCTCACCGCCTGAGCGTCATACGCAAACCGTATGAACGCAGTTTGGCCCCAGTGGTACTGAAAAGAAGGCAGCTGCTCGCCCTGGTCGTTGGTGTAGTAGGTGAGCGTCCCAGGGGCTGCACCTATCCTATTGCTGTTAGCGGGAAGGGCAGCTTCCGCCGCAGCCCTCCACACTGGCCCCAACGCGCTCTCCAACAGTTGGGCCTCCGCCTGGCTCTTCAGGCCCCATTTAAAGACACTATTATTGAGGTCGATGTTAAAGTGTTGGCTCAGGTAGATCAGCACCATCTGTCGGGCGCCCTTGCTGATATACTTGGAGAAATTGCGCCGATCGGATGGATGAGAATAGCCCAACAACGTGCCGATAGTGTGAACCTGCTCACAGGGTGAGAAACAGGGTGCGGAGATGCACAATGCCGCATAATTCCTACAAGAGAAAAGTAGCTTACCTCATCACCCCTCCGAAGCTCCGTGTCGAAGATTGTAGCCGGTGACGCATCGGCAGGCACGGGTCCAATGTACCCATCGCATTCCACAATTTCCCCTCTAACCCTATCTGCTACTTCTAAAGCCACCACGATCCCACAGCCTGCAGTATGACCCCTAGAGCCTCGGGTTGCGTTAAGGCCGTACTACGTACACAGCACTAGTGGAGGGGATTTGTCGTGTGCATAATATGTAGCCACTGTGGTATCTTCTTCTTGGAAGATGTCCTGCAGAAGCAGCATTGCTCGCTGCAGCAGTCCGTTAAGAGATGATGTGGCATTTTTTGACGTTATGACACTACTGCTATCCATAGACCCTGCGGGTGTGACCCACTGTGTCACGTTCGAGATACTCGAACATGAACGTAATGCGTGGTAATGTCTGCAAGTGATGTATCGCAGCCCCAGCTGCTGCAATGGCCAGCTGCTCCAACACGGTATCCCCCACGACTGCAAGCCCGAAGCATGCCGGATTCTGCCGCATCATCAAGACCGCAGATGAATTCGTTGGCCTCCACATCTATCGTAGGGTTACCAAGCCACATGCTTGCGGCTGAGGCAGTGCTGTGCTTGGCCTTCCGGTGGCGGCCTGACCAGTACCGAAACTTGGACACATCTGTGTCCGGTACCTCGCGTTGCCGCAAAGAGAACCGCGGCGGTACTTGCAGCTGTGATGGCGATGGCACTTGCGGCTGGGATATCCCTGGGCCCATGGCCGGTGGCACTTGTGGCTGCAGGGCCTGTGGGCAGGATGGAAGGGTGGCGTCAAGGTGGCTGTCAGCAATTTTCTTGATAAGGCACGACATGACCACCTCATTGCCGTATCACTTCAACTCGTCCACATACAACATAACTGCCGTACCTCCATTACCTTCCGTCAATCAATGGCACACTGTCATAATTGCCGACCCTGCTCTGCCGACACTGCTCCCACTGCGATGTCCCTGGGCCCGCTGGTGGCGACACTTGCGGCTGCGATGTCCCTGGGCCCGCTGGCGGCGGCACTTGCGGCTGCGATGTCCCTGGGCCTGCTGGCGGCGGCACTTGCGGCTGCGATGTCCCTGGGCCCGTTGGTGGCGGCACTTGCGGCTGCGATGTCCCTGGGCCAGCGGGCGGCGGCGGCTGCATGGTCAACAGAGTCGGGAGGGACAGGAGGGTGGCGTCAGGGTGGCCGTGCCTCCATTACCTTCCGTCAATGGCACACTCATTAAGTGACCTACAACACTCCACTGTCAACGTACAACATGGGGCGGGACGGCCTCTTATTACCACTCTCGCTCGCGCGGTGGTTCCGCATCCGGTGGAGGGCGTTTCGTTCTGGGCTTGCGTGGCTTCGGAGGTTCCTCCTGTGGCTTTGGAGGTTGCTCGTGGGTCAGGCACAGGCGCGGGAGTCGGCCATGTCATAACAAAAGAGTGGCATTATTATCATACTTTACATGCACAGCACATTCATCGGCGATTGACACACGGAGCACTCCAAGAAACGTCAATCGCCAGATGCTCACGAGAACATCCTACGTGTTCGCGCTCACCTTTGGCGGCGGACCCAGCGGCGGCCCCGGCGGCGGCGGACTTGGCGGCGATACAGGCGGTGGCGGACCCGGCGGCGGCGGACCCGGGGGCAGCGGACCCGGCGGCGGCGGACCCGGCGGCAGCGGACCCAGCGGCGGCGGACGCAGCGGAGGCGGACCCGGCAGCGGTAGCTCGCCGCCAAAAGCCAACGCCGGCTGCATGGGCCGGGAGAAGCCGGGAGACGTGAGGGTGGCGTGGCAAGGCACGTGGCATGTGGTACGACATTATCGACTGTCATAATATTCCACACACGAGAAGCACTCTGCCAATATCACTAGACCTCACCGCTGCTCCCGTCCAGGGGAGAAGGCCCAATTGCCATTCAACCGCTGCCTACACGGATGGAACGGGGGCCGAGAACACTGTTAAGGACGGGCTAGGATGGGACGGGTAGACAGACAGATAATAGACAGATCCCTTTCTGTGGTACTGTATTATTTCAGTACTTAACAGTTATTTTCAGTACAGTATGTCTTCTAGACCGTCTCACACTGCCCCAACAACTCACTGCTGGTGAGGAAGCTCTGCCATAGCTGCCATAGCGTAGAGGCGCCGGCGGCGGTGTCTGCATGGATTTAACGGGGCCGGGGAGACTATTAAGGCAGCAGAGTGGCGGCAGTTAAGGCGGCAGAGTTGAGGCGGCAGTGTTGTGTACGTAGTACATGCCCGTACAACCCACCGGGAGTGCTGCGGGACTGCCGGCGGCTGTCGCTGCTGCCGCTGCTGCCTACAAAGAGGTGTAAGGCGGTTAATTTGTGGTTAAGCATAACAGGTTTCTGAATAAAATGGGTAGGGAATGATTACCGGGGAAGCTTGGAAGCTTAGAAGTGACCTTGTATGCCAACGTTCAAGAGCCTGTCGGCGGGCATTGCCATGTTCAAGTGAGTGGTCATGCATTAGGGGACATTAAACTTGCAGCATCTCACCGCCTGAGCATCATACGCAAACCGTATGAACGCGGTTTGGCCCCAGTGGTACCGAAAAGAAGGCAGCTGCTCGCCCTGGTCGTTGGTGTAGTAGGTGAGCGTCCCAGGGGCTGCACCTATCCTATTGCTGTTAGCGGGAAGGGCAGCTTCCGCCGCAGCCCTCCACACTGGCCCCAACGCGCTCTCCAACAGTTGGGCCTCCGCCTGGCTCTTCAGGCCCCATTTAAAGACACTATTATTGAGGTCGATGTTAAAGTGTTGGCTCAGGTAGATCAGCACCATCTGTCGGGCGCCCTTGCTGATATACTTGGAGAAATTGCGCCGATCGGATGGATGAGAATAGCCCAACAACGTGCCGATAGTGTGAACCTGCTCACAGGGTGAGAAACAGGGTGCGGAGATGCACAATGCCGCATAATTCCTACAAGAGAAAAGTAGCTTACCTCATCACCCCTCCGAAGCTCCGTGTCGAAGATTGTAGCCGGTGACGCATCGGCAGGCACGGGTCCAATGTACCCATCGCATTCCACAATTTCCCCTCTAACCCTATCTGCTACTTCTAAAGCCACCACGATCCCACAGCCTGCAGTATGACCCCTAGAGCCTCGGGTTGCGTTAAGGGACTGACGAAAGTTGACAACCACCTGCAATGAGTAGAATGGCTGAAAAGACAGGACTTGCACACTGCAAGTTGGATGTCCCCTAATGCGTGGTGTCCTCTCACATCGACCGCTCACTTGAACATGGCAATGCCCGCCGACAGGCTCTTCACCTTTGGCGTACAAGGTCAGTACTCTACATGAGTTCATTACCTACACCCGAGGCTCTAGGGGTCATACTGCAGGCTGTGGGATCGTGGTGGCTTTAGAAGTAGCAGATAGGGTTAGAGGGGAAATTGTGGAATGCGATGGGTACATTGGACCCGCGCCTGCCGATGCGTCACCGGCTACAATCTTCGACACGGAGCTTCGGAGGGGTGATGAGGTAAGCTACTTTTCTCATGTAGGAATTATGCGGCATTGTGCGTCTCTGCACCCTGTTTCTCACCCTGTGAGCAGGTTCGCACTATCGGCACGTTGTTGGGCTATTCGCATCCATCACATCGGCGCAATTTCTCCAAGTATATCAGCAAGGGCGCCCGACAGATGGTGCTGATCTACCTGAGCCAACACTTTAACATCGACCTCGATAATAGTGTCTTTAAATGGGGCCTGAAGAGCCAGGCGAAGGCCCAACTGTTGGAGAGCGCGCTAGGGCAAGTGTGGACGGCTGCGGCGGACGCTGCCCTTCCTGCTAGCAGCAATAGGATAGGTGCAGCCCCTGGGACGCTGACGTACTACACTAACGACAAGGGCGAGCACGCAGCTGCCTTGTTTTAGGTACCACTGGGCACAAACCGCGTTCATACGGTTTGCATATGACGCTCAAGCGGTGAGATGCTGCAAGTTTGATGTCCCCTAATGCGTGGTGTCCTCTCACATCGACCGCTCACTTGAACATGGCAATGCCCGCTCTTCACCTTTGGCGTACAAGGTCAGCAGCGGCAGCAGCGGCGGCCGGCGAGCCAGCGGCCGCAGCATTCACGGTGGGTTGTAGGGGCATGTACTACGTACACAGCACTAGTGGAGGGGATTTGTCGTGTGCATAATATGTAGCCACTGTGGTATCTTCTTCTTGGAAGATGTCCTGCAGAAGCAGCATTGCTCGCTGCAGCAGTCCGTTAAGAGATGATGTGGCGTTTTTTGACGTTATGACACTACTGCTGACCCGCCGCCCATAGACCCTGCGGGTGTGACCCACTGTGTCACGTTCGAGATACTCGAACATGAACGTAATGCGTGGTAATGTCTGCAAGTGATGTATCGCAGCCCCAGCTGCTGCAATGGCCAGCTGCTCCAACACGGTATCCCCCACGACTGCAAGCCCGAAGCATGCCAGGGATTCTGCCGCATCATCAAGACCGCAGATGAATTCGTTGGCCTCCACATCTATCGTAGGGTTACCAAGCCGCATGCTTGCGGCTGAGGCAGTGCTGTGCTTGGCCTTCCGGTGGCGGCCTGACCAGTACCGAAACTTGGACACATCTGTGTCCGGTACCCTCGCGTTGCCGCAAAGAGAACCGCGGCGGTACTTGCAGCTGTGATGGCGATGGCACTTGCGGCTGGGATATCCCTGGGCCCATGGCCGGTGGCACTTGTGGCTGCAGGGCCTGTGGGCAGGACGGAAGGGTGGCGTCAAGGTGGCTGTCAGCAATTTTCTTGATAAGGCACGACATGACCACCTCATTGCCGTATCACTTCAACTCGTCCACATACAACATAACTGCCGTACCTCCATTACCTTCCGTCAATCAATGGCACACTGTCATAACTGCCGACCCTGCTCTGCCGACACTGCTCCCACTGCGATGTCCCTGGGCCCGCTGGTGGCGACACTTGCGGCTGCGATGTCCCTGGGCCCGCTGGCGGCGGCACTTGCGGCTGCGATGTCCCTGGGCCTGCTGGCGGCGGCACTTGCGGCTGCGATGTCCCTGGGCCCGTTGGTGGCGGCACTTGCGGCTGCGATGTCCCTGGGCCAGCGGGCGGCGGCGGCTGCATGGTCAACAGAGTCGGGAGGGACAGGAGGGTGGCGTCAGGGTGGCCGTGCCTCCATTACCTTCCGTCAATGGCACACTCATTAAGTGACCTACAACACTCCACTGTCAACGTACAACATGGGGCGGGACGGCCTCTTATTACCACTCTCGCTCGCGCGGTGGTTCCGCATCCGGTGGAGGGCGTTTCGTTCTGGGCTTGCGTGGCTTCGGAGGTTCCTCCTGTGGCTTTGGAGGTTGCTCGTGGGTCAGGCACAGGCGCGGGAGTCGGCCATGTCATAACAAAAGAGTGGCATTATTATCATACTTTACATGCACAGCACATTCATCGGCGATTGACACACGGAGCACTCCAAGAAACGT
Organism: Volvox reticuliferus; assembly: GCA_019650235.1. Lineage (NCBI taxonomy): Eukaryota > Viridiplantae > Chlorophyta > Chlorophyceae > Chlamydomonadales > Volvocaceae > Volvox > Volvox reticuliferus. Next base: position 1,250,334 of record BNCP01000040.1, on the reverse strand, counting down.
CAAACGCCAGATGCTCACGAGAACATCCTACGTGTTCGCGCTCACCTTTGGCGGCGGACCCAGCGGCGGCCCCGGCGGCGGCGGACCCGGCGGCGGCGATACAGGCGGCAGCGGACCCGGCGGCGGCGGACCCGGCGGCAGCGGACCCAGCGGCGGCGGACGCAGCGGAGGCGGACCCGGCAGCGGTAGCTCGCCGCCAAAAGCCAACGCCGGCTGCATGGGCCGGGAGAAGCCGGGAGACGTGAGGGTGGCGTGGCAAGGCACGTGGCATGTGGTATGACATTATCGACTGTCATAATATTCCACACACGAGAAGCACTCTGCCAATATCACTAGACCTCACCGCTGCTCCCGTCCAGGGGAGAAGGCCCAATTGCCATTCAACCGCTGCCTACACGGATGGAACGGGGGCCGAGAACACTGTTAAGGACGGGCTAGGATGGGACGGGTAGACAGACAGATAATAGACAGATCCCTTCCGGTGGTGCTGTATTATTTCAGTACTTAACAGTTATTTTCAGTACAGTATGTCTCCTAGACCGTCTCACACTGCCCCAACAACTCACCGCTGGTGAGGAAGCTCTGCCATAGCTGCCATAGCGTAGAGGCGCCGGCGGCGGCGTCTGCACGGATTTAACGGGGCCGGGGAGACTATTAAGGCAGCAGAGTGGCGGCAGTTAAGGCGGCAGAGTTGAGGCGGCAGTGTTGTGTACGTAGTACATGCCCGTACAACCCACCGCCGGGAGTGCTGCGGGACTGCCGGCGGCTGTCGCTGCTGCCGCTGCTGCCTACAAAGAGGTGTAAGGCTGTTAATTTGTGGTTAAGCATAACAGGTTTCTGAATGAAATGGGTAGGGAATAATTACCGGGGAAGCTTGGAAGCTTAGAAGTGACCTTGTATGCCAACGTTCAAGAGCCTGTCGGCGGGCATTGCCATGTTCAAGTGAGTGGTCATGCATTAGGGGACATCAAACTTGCAGCATCTCACCGCCTGAGCATCATACGCAAACCGTATGAACGCGGTTTGGCCCCAGTGGTACCGAAAAGAAGGCAGCTGCTCGCCCTGGTCGTTGGTGTAGTAGGTGAGCGTCCCAGGGGCTGCACCTATCCTATTGCTGTTAGCGGGAAGGGCAGCTTCCGCCGCAGCCCTCCACACTGGCCCCAACGCGCTCTCCAACAGTTGGGCCTCCGCCTGGCTCTTCAGGCCCCATTTAAAGACACTATTATTGAGGTCGATGTTAAAGTGTTGGCTCAGGTAGATCAGCACCATCTGTCGGGCGCCCTTGCTGATATACTTGGAGAAATTGCGCCGATGTGATGGATGCGAATAGCCCAACAACGTGCCGATAGTGCGAACCTGCTCACAGGGTGAGAAACAGGGTGCGGAGACGCACAATGCCGCATAATTCCTACAAGAGAAAAGTAGCTTACCTCATCACCCCTCCGAAGCTCCGTGTCGAAGATTGTAGCCGGTGACGCATCGGCAGGCGCGGGTCCAATGTACCCATCGCATTCCACAATTTCCCCTCTAACCCTATCTGCTACTTCTAAAGCCACCACGATCCCACAGCCTGCAGTATGACCCCTAGGGCCTCGGGTTGCGTTAAGGGACTGACGAAAGTTGACAACCACCTGCAATGAGTAGAATGGCTGAAAAGACAGGACTTGCACACTGCAAGTTGGATGTCCCCTAATGCGTGGTGTCCTCTCACATCGACCGCTCACTTGAACATGGCAATGCCCGCCGACAGGCTCTTCACCTTTGGCGTACAAGGTCAGTACTCTACATGAGTTCATTACCTACACCCGAGGCTCTAGGGGTCATACTGCAGGCTGTGGGATCGTGGTGGCTTTAGAAGTAGCAGATAGGGTTAGAGGGGAAATTGTGGAATGCGATGGGTACATTGGACCCGCGCCTGCCGATGCGTCACCGGCTACAATCTTCGACACGGAGCTTCGGAGGGGTGATGAGGTAAGCTACTTTTCTCTTGTAGGAATTATGCGGCATTGTGCGTCTCCGCACCCTGTTTCTCACCCTGTGAGCAGGTTCGCACTATCGGCACGTTGTTGGGCTATTCGCATCCATCACATCGGCGCAATTTCTCCAAGTATATCAGCAAGGGCGCCCGACAGATGGTGCTGATCTACCTGAGCCAACACTTTAACATCGACCTCGATAATAGTGTCTTTAAATGGGGCCTGAAGAGCCAGGCGAAGGCCCAACTGTTGGAGAGCGCGCTAGGGCAAGTGTGGACGGCTGCGGCGGACGCTGCCCTTCCTGCTAGCAGCAATAGGATAGGTGCAGCCCCTGGGACGCTGACGTACTACACTAACGACAAGGGCGAGCACGCAGCTGCCTTGTTTTAGGTACCACTGGGCACAAACCGCGTTCATACGGTTTGCATATGACGCTCAAGCGGTGAGATGCTGCAAGTTTGATGTCCCCTAATGCGTGGTGTCCTCTCACATCGACCGCTCACTTGAACATGGCAATGCCCGCTCTTCACCTTTGGCGTACAAGGTCAGCAGCGGCAGCAGCGGCGGCCGGCGAGCCAGCGGCCGCAGCATTCACGGTGGGTTGTAGGGGCATGTACTACGTACACAGCACTAGTGGAGGGGATTTGTCGTGTGCATAATATGTAGCCACTGTGGTATCTTCTTCTTGGAAGATGTCCTGCAGAAGCAGCATTGCTCGCTGCAGCAGTCCGTTAAGAGATGATGTGGCGTTTTTTGACGTTATGACACTACTGCTGACCCGCCGCCCATAGACCCTGCGGGTGTGACCCACTGTGTCACGTTCGAGATACTCGAACATGAACGTAATGCGTGGTAATGTCTGCAAGTGATGTATCGCAGCCCCAGCTGCTGCAATGGCCAGCTGCTCCAACACGGTATCCCCCACGACTGCAAGCCCGAAGCATGCCAGGGATTCTGCCGCATCATCAAGACCGCAGATGAATTCGTTGGCCTCCACATCTATCGTAGGGTTACCAAGCCGCATGCTTGCGGCTGAGGCAGTGCTGTGCTTGGCCTTCCGGTGGCGGCCTGACCAGTACCGAAACTTGGACACATCTGTGTCCGGTACCTCGCGTTGCCGCAAAGAGAACCGCGGCGGTACTTGCAGCTGTGATGGCGATGGCACTTGCGGCTGGGATATCCCTGGGCCCATGGCCGGTGGCACTTGTGGCTGCAGGGCCTGTGGGCAGGACGGAAGGGTGGCGTCAAGGTGGCTGTCAGCAATTTTCTTGATAAGGCACGACATGACCACCTCATTGCCGTATCACTTCAACTCGTCCACATACAACATAACTGCCGTACCTCCATTACCTTCCGTCAATCAATGGCACACTGTCATAACTGCCGACCCTGCTCTGCCGACACTGCTCCCACTGCGATGTCCCTGGGCCCGCTGGTGGCGACACTTGCGGCTGCGATGTCCCTGGGCCCGCTGGTGGCGGCACTTGCGGCTGCGATGTCCCTGGGCCTGCTGGCGGCGGCACTTGCGGCTGCGATGTCCCTGGGCCCGTTGGTGGCGGCACTTGCGGCTGCGATGTCCCTGGGCCAGCGGGCGGCGGCGGCTGCATGGTCAACAGAGTCGGGAGGGACAGGAGGGTGGCGTCAGGGTGGCCGTGCCTCCATTACCTTCCGTCAATGGCACACTCATTAAGTGACCTACAACACTCCACTGTCAACGTACAACATGGGGCGGGACGGCCTCTTATTACCACTCTCGCTCGCGCGGTGGTTCCGCATCCGGTGGAGGGCGTTTCGTTCTGGGCTTGCGTGGCTTCGGAGGTTCCTCCTGTGGCTTTGGAGGTTGCTCGTGGGTCAGGCACAGGCGCGGGAGTCGGCCATGTCATAACAAAAGAGTGGCATTATTATCATACTTTACATGCATAGCACATTCATCGGCGATTGACACACGGAGCACTCCAAGAAACGTCAAACGCCAGATGCTCACGAGAACATCCTACGTGTTCGCGCTCACCTTTGGCGGCGGACCCAGCGGCGGCCCCGGCGGCGGCGGACCCGGCGGCGGCGATACAGGCGGCAGCGGACCCGGCGGCGGCGGACCCGGTGGCAGCGGACCCAGCGGCGGCGGACGCAGCGGAGGCGGACCCGGCAGCGGTAGCTCGCCGCCAAAAGCCAACGCCGGCTGCATGGGCCGGGAGATGTAGCAGTCGTCTTCACGATGCTACTAGATTTATGCGGAAGCGAAGCCTTAAAAGGTTTGGAAATGGTTCGTAAGTATGTTAGTGTCGCGAAGTTGTACATCTAGTGAGGAAAGGTGACAGCGGAGTCTTGAACTCCGAACAATTAGTATTGTTATACTAAGTTGTCAGGCCGAAGCTCTTCACCAGGGTGATTTTAATATCGGCTCACCTAGCCGAGATGTACGGCAATTTGTTTTGCCAATCGCGAGCTTTTCTCGTAGTTAGTTTTCGGTTAGGCATCATGCTTATTGCATGATTGCCTACCGGTTTGTCTAGGCCTATTTCTTTAAGGTAAATGTAGTTGCCTACATTCCCCCCCTTCTGAAGCGAACCGTCCCGGGAGCGTTACCGTCTCCTCTTGGAGGAGGTTTCTTTTGCAGGGGGTTTGGGCCTTGCTTTGGCTTTGAGTTTTCGCTCATATTCCTCGATGGCTTCCACCAAGGGATCTGAGTCTTTCAGGGCCGCCTCGGTTTCATATGTATTGTGAGTGGAATCATATCCTTCCCACTTGATAAGGTACTCTCGACGAGTTTTACCTCTGCCCCCACGGATTGAGACGTCCCGATGATCTACAATGGCTTCAACCATGTAGAATGGTTCACCCTCAATTACAAGTGGTGAGGGTGGTTGTCGCTGTGTGCCCTCCTTGAATGGTTTCAGGAGAGACACATGGAAGACCGGGTGTAGGCGAGATTCAGCTGGTAATTCCAGTTTTACCGCTGCTTCGCCGATGTTAGCGACAACTGTATATGGGCCGATGAATTTTGGCATCAGCTTCTTCGTTCCAGGTTTTTTGAGATTTATGTTCTTCGTACTTAACAGCACTTTTTGCCCAACCTCATAACGCACGGGGCGCCGAGACGAGTCAGCATCCTGTTTTTGTCTAGATTGCGCAGCCTGGAGACAAGTTTTAGCGAGTTGTAATCGCTTGCGCATGATGGTGGAGTACTCATCAGCAGCCGGCACTTTAGAGGGTACATGCAAGTCAACCGGTACGCGCGGTTGTTGGACACCATTAAGAGAAAATGGTGTCATACCCGTCGAGCGTTGTTTGGAGTTATTAATAGCAAACTCAATCAACGGTAAGTGATCATCCCAATCATCCTGATTAGGGGAGATATAGTGCCGCAGTGTCTCTTCCAGTAAGCGATTCATCCGCTCGGTTTGTCCATCGGTTTGGGGATGGAAGGCTGTGCTCATATGGAGGTTGGTGCCCAATAGGCGAAATACTTCCTTCCAGAAATTGCTTGTAAAGCGTGGGTCCCGGTCAGAGATAATATTCTTTGGAAGGCCGTGCTGCCGGAATACAGTGGCTACAAAAAGGCGAGCCAACTCTTCCGCTCCTGCGGTCGTGAGTGTGGGAGCAAAGTGCGTCATTTTGCTCAGGCGGTCCACAAACACTACGATCGCATCATGCCCATTGCGAGTTGTTGGTAGCTGGGTTATCAAATCCATTGATATGCTCTCCCACACGGAAGAAGGTATGGGGAGCGGCTGCAGCAAACCGCCCGGTTTGGTGTTGTTTGGTTTGTTATGCTGACATTGGGGACAAGACTTGACGTAGGCCTTCACGTCAGTGTCTAGTCCAGGCCACCAATAAGTTTGTGCGATCGCTTGCTTGGTGCGGTCAATGCCGCGGTGGCCGGCACATGGGGTATCATGATACTCTTTCATGATAACCTGTCGTAAGTCAGCTTGATTAGGGATGTAAATCTGGGACCCATGGTACCAGAAGTTACCCTTCTTTTTTAGCCGCAGTTTTGCTACCTTTGTTTTCGTGAGATTGGGATCACCGTCATACCCGCGGATGATTCGATGTCCTAAGTCGCTGTCGATCAGCGCGGCAGAAAGCAAGTTGAGCACCACATCGTGGACCCGACTGATGGGGTCAGCCACATTCACCCGACCAGGGCGATACTCCCATTTGAATGTGAAACGTGATAATCGTTCCATCCAACGAGCTTGGCGGCGGGACAGTTTATCCGCGCTTTGTTGATCCTGTAGGTATACCAGTGGTTGGTGATCAGTGATCAACGTGACATCACTGGCTCCTTCAAGGTAGCAACGCCACTCTTCCAGGGCTAAAACAGTGCCTAGGCACTCTTGGTCTGTTGTTGTGTAGTTATATTCTGCCCTATTGAATTTAGAGCTTGTATAAGCTACAGGGTGGTCATCCTGCAAGAGGACGGCTCCTGTGCCATGAATAGAGGCATCAGACCAAACCGTGAAAGGTTTATCAAGCTCAGGGAGTTTAAGAACTGGTGCATTGGTCAAGGCATGCTTCACACCCTGGAAGGCTGCCTCGCAGGCTTCGGTCCAGCGGAAGGGCACTTTCGCGCTGGTAAGGGTTGTGAGGGGGGCCACAAGGGAGGAGTAACCCTGAATAAACCTCCGGAAATAGTTGGCTAAGCCAAGGAACGCCCGCAGTTTCTTAATATCCGTGGGGACAGGCCAGTCTTTAATGACTGTTACTTTGCGGTCGTCTACTTTCAAGCCTTCTTGGCTTACTTTGTGGCCCAGGAAATGCAGTTCGAACCGGTTGAACTGACACTTCGACAATTTTGCCTTGAATTGGTGCTTTCGGAGCAAGGACAGTACCAAACGGAGGTGCTGTTCATGCTCAGCCGGGGTCTTACTAAAGACCAGGATATCATCCAAGTACACTAGCACAAATTTGCCAATGTAGTCAGTGAAGACACGATTCATCACTGCTTGGAACGTTGCAGGGGCATTGGTGAGTCCAAAGCAAAGGACTTTGAACTGGAACTGGCCCATGCCTGGGGCTATGAAGGCCGTTTTTTCCACATCCTCGGGAGAGATTAAGATTTGATGATACCCCTGTTGTAAATCCAGGGAGCTGAAAATGGTTGCTCCTTGGAGTTGGTCGAAAAGGTCTGTGATATTGGGCATGGGATACCGCCGTTTTATGGTCAGTTTATTAAGTGCACGGTAGTCTAACACCATGCGTAGTCCTTGCCCATTTGCCTTTTCGACAAAGAGGACTGGAGCCCCATAGGGTGAGGTTGAGGGTTCGATGTACCCCTTACTAAGCAATTCAGTAACTTGCTTTTTAACCTCTTGTTGCTCCAGTTGGGTGAGCCTATAGGCTCGTTTAGCTGGTGGTACGGCACCATCCACTAATGGAATAGCGTGACCAATATTCCGGTCGGGGGGAAGGCCTTGAAGGTCTTCGAATACATCCTTGTATTCCTCCAGTAATTCAGATAATTTCGAATCAGTCAGAAGATTTTTCCCACCGGAATTGGGTTGAGGGGCAGTAATTTGGTCCTCTGCTTGTACGAGCAGGAGATAACTTCGTGCTCCTTTAGCAATTCGTTTGCCTGCTGCTTTAGCAGATACCGTTTCGACAGTGGTCGCTGCATAGAGTGTCGCAGTGACATAGTTCATGAGGGTAATCGCATCAAGATTATCGTCGATACCCGGGGAAGCCCAAAGAGATGGCGTAAACGTGTACGCCGCATTTGGCTTCTTATACACTGTCAGGGTATTGGTTGTCCAGCACATTGTGGCTTTTCGTTTTCCTAACCAGTCATTAGCCAGGATAATGTCAACACCTGGGATATCTTGTTTGAGAACAAGTAGTTTGACTGTGTCATGGAACTTGTCAATTTGAAGGTTGGCAACAACTGAGCCCTCAATCAGTTCGGTGTTGCCATTAGCCACTTTAACTGAGCTGGTAAGTGTTGGTTTGAGAGCAAGGGCCATCTTTTTAACGGCTGTTAGGGATATAAACCCATCTGCGGTACCTTTACAATCAGCACCGGAATCGGCCAAGGCTTTGCAGGCCGTTTGGCACAGGCGAGCATCAAAGATCATAGACGGTGTAGAACCAACGATGGAGTTTAAGTGCACGGTAGTGGACGGTCGGTCGTACCATAGCTGCATAGGCCATGAAACACCTGGTATGAGTTCCCGTACTCCTGTGCTACTTTTCTGCAGGAATAATCTTTTTCCTGGTGTGTATGTTTTTATCAGGCGAAAGCCTGCTGCTCGCATACTGTGCTCTACTGAGCTCCACTTTGGGACTACAAAGACTGCAGAGGTATTTTCTGGATCTTTGTGTTTGCAGGAGATGTAGTGTTTTTGCCACTGAGCAATTTGATTGTAAGGAGGATGAATCCAGGCAAACTCACCCGCAAGGTTATGATTGACGAATGGGTTTGATGGAGAGGCAAAACGTGGACAGAGACTATTATTGCCCGAATCGTTACATGCGGCGTCAAAGGTAAATTGACGGCCGAGTTGAACCTCAACCTGGCGGAATTCGTCAGGCCGGAACATCCGATCAGTCCGAGGGCTGTCGGTCATGGGCAACACAAACTCTCCATCTGGTGCAACCAGTTTAACTGGTTCACACTCCTCCACACGCTTGCCAGGGTCCTACTCCTGCATCTTAGATTCAAGCCGGGCAGCGAGCGCCAACTTCTTTTCCGCCTCAGCCTTGATCGCCTTGGAGCAGTCCACCGCGTGGTCCGGCCAAGACTGGCCTGGCTTCTTGAAGCCGTGGCAATAGCGGCACCGGTTGCTAGAAGGCTTGTCAGAAGCTTGGTCGGTCCGGGGTTTTTTGCTCGCGGACTGCCAGCCCTGTTGTGATCGGGAAAAGGGGCGTTTTTGGTAGGGATGTCTGGATTTAGGGGTGGTTACCGTAGCAGCTTTCAGCTCAACGGTGGCAGTCTTATCTTTTCCTGCCTTCCACCGGACCTCTTGGCCCACTGCATAAAGAATGCATTTATCTAAATCCTGCCAGTCCTTGCCCTCATCGTCGGTTGCACACCGACCCCGAAGTGCTGGAACTAAGCCTTTGATGTACCAGCTAATCTGGTCTGCTTTGTCCATGTCCTTAGCTTCTCGTAGAACATCATGGAAGCGCTGGGTATACTCAGCAACGGTTTCGGCAGTTTTCATGTCGTATTCATGAGAGTGCAAGCGATCCCGTGCTGCCATGGCAGTGTTGCGTTGCGTGTCCCCATATTGCAAGAGAAACGCCGCCCTTAAGGTTTCGCGTGTGAGGGGTTTCTTGCCCGACTTGTGCATCTCGAGGACATCTGCCGCCCAGACCTGTGCTTTGCCCGTTAAGAAGTACACTATGTGCTCAAACGGGTCCATATTCATCAGGTCAAAATATTGCATGAGCACATTGAACCATGACCGGGTGCAAGTGATGGTGCTATCCTTCTTCCCAGAAAATTTGGGGGGATGCGGAACCCGTCTATTAGGGCTTACCTCACTTGGCCGGCTGGACTTTGGGGCCGTTGTCTGGGAACCGCTACCCCCAGCTAGGTGCGCGGTTGCCTCCACCCAGAGGGACTGAACCTCCTCGAGTGTTGGCACCGGAACTAGGTGCTTCTCTAGGATGGCCTGCAGCGTTGTTTGCTGGAGGGCATCCTTAGGCAACAGGGTGGCGACGCTCGACCCAGCAATCATGGCAATAATGTCCAGGATTGCTTTCTTGCGGGAGTCAGCTGCTTCGGACGTTTGGGAACGTTCTGAAAGGCGTTCGAAGATCTGTTCCAGCAGGGCTCGTGTGCGATCGGAATCCGCACGGATGGCACCCATCTGGTCGTCGAACGACTCTTTAAGGCGCGTGAACTCGCCTTCCAATGCTACAACGCGATTATGTGTTGCGTTGCGCATTGTGTCAGCGACGTGCTGGGCCGCGCGCGTTTGCTCTGGTGTGCGCTGCGGCAGGCCATTGGAAGGCAACGCGACGTCGCCTTCATCCGCCATTGGTTCCTGCGGACCGCGGATAATAGGAATATTATTATTATTATTACTTGTGGGAATTACTGGTGCCAAAGGCACCGTTTCCGGAGGGTCAATGTTCGAACGACTTGGTCGTCGAATGGCGGCGACGGCGGCTAAACGCTTTAGTCGCAAAATTTCATTGACATTTTTACGTTTAAAACGTAAGATTTCCTTCCGCGCTTTTTGCTGCGGAGGATTTGTTGTTTTGGTGTGCGGGTCGCGTGGCATTGCGCAATGTTCAGCTCACCTGAGGAGGATCGTTGCTCAGACCCTCGCTACCAATTGTAGCAGTCGTCTTCACGATGCTACTAGATTTATGCGGAAGCGAAGCCTTAAAAGGTTTGGAAATGGTTCGTAAGTATGTTAGTGTCGCGAAGTTGTACATCTAGTGAGGAAAGGTGACAGCGGAGTCTTGAACTCCGAACAATTAGTATTGTTATACTAAGTTGTCAGGCCGAAGCTCTTCACCAGGGTGATTTTAATATCGGCTCACCTAGCCGAGATGTACGGCAATTTGTTTTGCCAATCGCGAGCTTTTCTCGTAGTTAGTTTTCGGTTAGGCATCATGCTTATTGCATGATTGCCTACCGGTTTGTCTAGGCCTATTTCTTTAAGGTAAATGTAGTTGCCTACAGGAGAAGCCGGGAGACGTGAGGGTGGCGTGGCAAGGCACGTGGCATGTGGTACGACATTATCGACTGTCATAATATTCCACACACGAGAAGCACTCTGCCAATATCACTAGACCTCACCGCTGCTCCCGTCCAGGGGAGAAGGCCCAATTGCCATTCAACCGCTGCCTACACGGATGGAACGGGGGCCGAGAACACTGTTAAGGACGGGCTAGGATGGGACGGGTAGACAGACAGATAATAGACAGATCCCTTCCGGTGGTGCTGTATTATTTCAGTACTTAACAGTTATTTTCAGTACAGTATGTCTCCTAGACCGTCTCACACTGCCCCAACAACTCACCGCTGGTGAGGAAGCTCTGCCATAGCTGCCATAGCGTAGAGGCGCCGGCGGCGGCGTCTGCACGGATTTAACGGGGCCGGGGAGACTATTAAGGCAGCAGAGTGGCGGCAGTTAAGGCGGCAGAGTTGAGGCGGCAGTGTTGTGTACGTAGTACATGCCCGTACAACCCACCACCGGGAGTGCTGCGGGACTGCCGGCGGCTGTCGCTGCTGCCGCTGCTGCCTACAAAGAGGTGTAAGGCGGTTAATTTGTGGTTAAGCATAACAGGTTTCTGAATGAAATGGGTAGGGAATAATTACCGGGGAAGCTTGGAAGCTTAGAAGTGACCTTGTATGCCAACGTTCAAGAGCCTGTCGGCGGGCATTGCCATGTTCAAGTGAGTGGTCATGCATTAGGGGACATCAAACTTGCAGCATCTCACCGCCTGAGCATCATACGCAAACCGTATGAACGCGGTTTGGCCCCAGTGGTACCGAAAAGAAGGCAGCTGCTCGCCCTGGTCGTTGGTGTAGTAGGTGAGCGTCCCAGGGGCTGCACCTATCCTATTGCTGTTAGCGGGAAGGGCAGCTTCCGCCGCAGCCCTCCACACTGGCCCCAACGCGCTCTCCAACAGTTGGGCCTCCGCCTGGCTCTTCAGGCCCCATTTAAAGACACTATTATTGAGGTCGATGTTAAAGTGTTGGCTCAGGTAGATCAGCACCATCTGTCGGGCGCCCTTGCTGATATACTTGGAGAAATTGCGCCGATGTGATGGATGCGAATAGCCCAACAACGTGCCGATAGTGCGAACCTGCTCACAGGGTGAGAAACAGGGTGCGGAGACGCACAATGCCGCATAATTCCTACAAGAGAAAAGTAGCTTACCTCATCACCCCTCCGAAGCTCCGTGTCGAAGATTGTAGCCGGTGACGCATCGGCAGGCGCGGGTCCAATGTACCCATCGCATTCCACAATTTCCCCTCTAACCCTATCTGCTACTTCTAAAGCCACCACGATCCCACAGCCTGCAGTATGACCCCTAGGGCCTCGGGTTGCGTTAAAGGACTGACGAAAGTTGACAACCACCTGCAATGAGTAGAATGGCTGAAAAGACAGGACTTGCACACTGCAAGTTGGATGTCCCCTAATGCGTGGTGTCCTCTCACATCGACCGCTCACTTGAACATGGCAATGCCCGCCGACAGGCTCTTCACCTTTGGCGTACAAGGTCAGTACTCTACATGAGTTCATTACCTACACCCGAGGCTCTAGGGGTCATACTGCAGGCTGTGGGATCGTGGTGGCTTTAGAAGTAGCAGATAGGGTTAGAGGGGAAATTGTGGAATGCGATGGGTACATTGGACCCGCGCCTGCCGATGCGTCACCGGCTACAATCTTCGACACGGAGCTTCGGAGGGGTGATGAGGTAAGCTACTTTTCTCTTGTAGGAATTATGCGGCATTGTGCGTCTCCGCACCCTGTTTCTCACCCTGTGAGCAGGTTCGCACTATCGGCACGTTGTTGGGCTATTCGCATCCATCACATCGGCGCAATTTCTCCAAGTATATCAGCAAGGGCGCCCGACAGATGGTGCTGATCTACCTGAGCCAACACTTTAACATCGACCTCGATAATAGTGTCTTTAAATGGGGCCTGAAGAGCCAGGCGAAGGCCCAACTGTTGGAGAGCGCGCTAGGGCAAGTGTGGACGGCTGCGGCGGACGCTGCCCTTCCTGCTAGCAGCAATAGGATAGGTGCAGCCCCTGGGACGCTGACGTACTACACTAACGACAAGGGCGAGCACGCAGCTGCCTTGTTTTAGGTACCACTGGGCACAAACCGCGTTCATACGGTTTGCATATGACGCTCAAGCGGTGAGATGCTGCAAGTTTGATGTCCCCTAATGCGTGGTGTCCTCTCACATCGACCGCTCACTTGAACATGGCAATGCCCGCTCTTCACCTTTGGCGTACAAGGTCAGCAGCGGCAGCAGCGACGGCCGGCGAGCCAGCGGCCGCAGCATTCACGGTGGGTTGTAGGGGCATGTACTACGTACACAGCACTAGTGGAGGGGATTTGTCGTGTGCATAATATGTAGCCACTGTGGTATCTTCTTCTTGGAAGATGTCCTGCAGAAGCAGCATTGCTCGCTGCAGCAGTCCGTTAAGAGATGATGTGGCGTTTTTTGACGTTATGACACTACTGCTGACCCGCCGCCCATAGACCCTGCGGGTGTGACCCACTGTGTCACGTTCGAGATACTCGAACATGAACGTAATGCGTGGTAATGTCTGCAAGTGATGTATCGCAGCCCCAGCTGCTGCAATGGCCAGCTGCTCCAACACGGTATCCCCCACGACTGCAAGCCCGAAGCATGCCAGGGATTCTGCCGCATCATCAAGACCGCAGATGAATTCGTTGGCCTCCACATCTATCGTAGGGTTACCAAGCCGCATGCTTGCGGCTGAGGCAGTGCTGTGCTTGGCCTTCCGGTGGCGGCCTGACCAGTACCGAAACTTGGACACATCTGTGTCCGGTACCCTCGCGTTGCCGCAAAGAGAACCGCGGCGGTACTTGCAGCTGTGATGGCGACGGCACTTGCGGCTGGGATATCCCTGGGCCCATGGCCGGTGGCACTTGTGGCTGCAGGGCCTGTGGGCAGGACGGAAGGGTGGCGTCAAGGTGGCTGTCAGCAATTTTCTTGATAAGGCACGACATGACCACCTCATTGCCGTATCACTTCAACTCGTCCACATACAACATAACTGCCGTACCTCCATTACCTTCCGTCAATCAATGGCACACTGTCATAACTGCCGACCCTGCTCTGCCGACACTGCTCCCACTGCGATGTCCCTGGGCCCGCTGGTGGCGACACTTGCGGCTGCGATGTCCCTGGGCCCGCTGGCGGCGGCACTTGCGGCTGCGATGTCCCTGGGCCTGCTGGCGGCGGCACTTGCGGCTGCGATGTCCCTGGGCCCGTTGGTGGCGGCACTTGCGGCTGCGATGTCCCTGGGCCAGCGGGCGGCGGCGGCTGCATGGTCAACAGAGTCGGGAGGGACAGGAGGGTGGCGTCAGGGTGGCCGTGCCTCCATTACCTTCCATCAATGGCACACTCATTAAGTGACCTACAACACTCCACTGTCAACGTACAACATGGGGCGGGACGGCCTCTTATTACCACTCTCGCTCGCGCGGTGGTTCCGCATCCGGTGGAGGGCGTTTCGTTCTGGGCTTGCGTGGCTTCGGAGGTTCCTCCTGTGGCTTTGGAGGTTGCTCGTGGGTCAGGCACAGGCGCGGGAGTCGGCCATGTCATAACAAAAGAGTGGCATTATTATCATACTTTACATGCACAGCACATTCATCGGCGATTGACACACGGAGCACTCCAAGAAACGTCAAACGCCAGATGCTCACGAGAACATCCTACGTGTTCGCGCTCACCTTTGGCGGCGGACCCAGCGGCGGCCCCGGCGGCGGCGGACCCGGCGGCGGCGATACAGGCGGCAGCGGACCCGGCGGCGGCGGACCCGGCGGCAGCGGACCCGGCGGCGGCGGACCCGGCGGCAGCGGACCCAGCGGCGGCGGACGCAGCGGAGGCGGACCCGGCAGCGGTAGCTCGCCGCCAAAAGCCAACGCCGGCTGCATGGGCCGGGAGAAGCCGGGAGACGTGAGGGTGGCGTGGCAAGGCACGTGGCATGTGGTACGACATTATCGACTGTCATAATATTCCACACACGAGAAGCACTCTGCCAATATCACTAGACCTCACCGCTGCTCCCGTCCAGGGGAGAAGGCCCAATTGCCATTCAACCGCTGCCTACACGGATGGAACGGGGGCCGAGAACACTGTTAAGGACGGGCTAGGATGGGACGGGTAGACAGACAGATAATAGACAGATCCCTTCCGGTGGTGCTGTATTATTTCAGTACTTAACAGTTATTTTCAGTACAGTATGTCTCCTAGACCGTCTCACACTGCCCCAACAACTCACCGCTGGTGAGGAAGCTCTGCCATAGCTGCCATAGCGTAGAGGCGCCGGCGGCGGCGTCTGCACGGATTTAACGGGGCCGGGGAGACTATTAAGGCAGCAGAGTGGCGGCAGTTAAGGCGGCAGAGTTGAGGCGGCAGTGTTGTGTACGTAGTACATGCCCGTACAACCCACCACCGGGAGTGCTGCGGGACTGCCGGCGGCTGTCGCTGCTGCCGCTGCTGCCTACAAAGAGGTGTAAGGCGGTTAATTTGTGGTTAAGCATAACAGGTTTCTGAATGAAATGGGTAGGGAATAATTACCGGGGAAGCTTGGAAGCTTAGAAGTGACCTTGTATGCCAACGTTCAAGAGCCTGTCGGCGGGCATTGCCATGTTCAAGTGAGTGGTCATGCATTAGGGGACATCAAACTTGCAGCATCTCACCGCCTGAGCATCATACGCAAACCGTATGAACGCGGTTTGGCCCCAGTGGTACCGAAAAGAAGGCAGCTGCTCGCCCTGGTCGTTGGTGTAGTAGGTGAGCGTCCCAGGGGCTGCACCTATCCTATTGCTGTTAGCGGGAAGGGCAGCTTCCGCCGCAGCCCTCCACACTGGCCCCAACGCGCTCTCCAACAGTTGGGCCTCCGCCTGGCTCTTCAGGCCCCATTTAAAGACACTATTATTGAGGTCGATGTTAAAGTGTTGGCTCAGGTAGATCAGCACCATCTGTCGGGCGCCCTTGCTGATATACTTGGAGAAATTGCGCCGATGTGATGGATGAGACTAGCCCAACAACGTGCCGATAGTGTGAACCTGCTCACAGGGTGAGAAACAGGGTGCAGAGACGCACAATGCCGCATAATTCCTACAAGAGAAAAGTAGCTTACCTCATCACCCCTCCGAAGCTCCATGTCGAAGATTGTAGCCGGTGACGCATCGGCAGGCACGGGTCCAATGTACCCATCGCATTCCACAATTTCCCCTCTAACCCTATCTGCTACTTCTAAAGCCACCACGATCCCACAGCCTGCAGTATGACCCCTAGAGCCTCGGGTTGCGTTAAGGGACTGACGAAAGTTGACAACCACCTGCAATGAGTAGAATGGCTGAAAAGACAGGACTTGCACACTGCAAGTTGGATGTCCCCTAATGCGTGGTGTCCTCTCACATCGACCGCTCACTTGAACATGGCAATGCCCGCCGACAGGCTCTTCACCTTTGGCGTACAAGGTCAGTACTCTACATGAGTTCATTACCTACACCCGAGGCTCTAGGGGTCATACTGCAGGCTGTGGGATCGTGGTGGCTTTAGAAGTAGCAGATAGGGTTAGAGGGGAAATTGTGGAATGCGATGGGTACATTGGACCCGCGCCTGCCGATGCGTCACCGGCTACAATCTTCGACACGGAGCTTCGGAGGGGTGATGAGGTAAGCTACTTTTCTCTTGTAGGAATTATGCGGCATTGTGCGTCTCCGCACCCTGTTTCTCACCCTGTGAGCAGGTTCGCACTATCGGCACGTTGTTGGGCTATTCGCATCCATCACATCGGCGCAATTTCTCCAAGTATATCAGCAAGGGCGCCCGACAGATGGTGCTGATCTACCTGAGCCAACACTTTAACATCGACCTCGATAATAGTGTCTTTAAATGGGGCCTGAAGAGCCAGGCGGAGGCCCAACTGTTGGAGAGCGCGCTAGGGCAAGTGTGGACGGCTGCGGCGGACGCTGCCCTTCCTGCTAGCAGCAATAGGATAGGTGCAGCCCCTGGGACGCTGACGTACAACACTAACGACAAGGGCGAGCACGCAGCTGCCTTGTTTTAGGTACCACTGGGCACAAACCGCGTTCATACGGTTTGCATATGACGCTCAAGCGGTGAGATGCTGCAAGTTTGATGTCCCCTAATGCGTGGTGTCCTCTCACATCGACCGCTCACTTGAACATGGCAATGCCCGCTCTTCACCTTTGGCGTACAAGGTCAGCAGCGGCAGCAGCGACGGCCGGCGAGCCAGCGGCCGCAGCATTCACGGTGGGTTGTAGGGGCATGTACTACGTACACAGCACTAGTGGAGGGGATTTGTCGTGTGCATAATATGTAGCCACTGTGGTATCTTCTTCTTGGAAGATGTCCTGCAGAAGCAGCATTGCTCGCTGCAGCAGTCCGTTAAGAGATGATGTGGCGTTTTTTGACGTTATGACACTACTGCTGACCCGCCGCCCATAGACCCTGCGGGTGTGACCCACTGTGTCACGTTCGAGATACTCAAACATGAACGTAATGCGTGGTAATGTCTGCAAGTGATGTATCGCAGCCCCAGCTGCTGCAATGGCCAGCTGCTCCAACACGGTATCCCCCACGACTGCAAGCCCGAAGCATGCCAGGGATTCTGCCGCATCATCAAGACCGCAGATGAATTCGTTGGCCTCCACATCTATCGTAGGGTTACCAAGCCACATGCTTGCGGCTGAGGCAGTGCTGTGCTTGGCCTTCCGGTGGCGGCCTGACCAGTACCGAAACTTGGACACATCTGTGTCCGGTACCTCGCGTTGCCGCAAAGAGAACCGCGGCGGTACTTGCAGCTGTGATGGCGACGGCACTTGCGGCTGGGATATCCCTGGGCCCATGGCCGGTGGCACTTGTGGCTGCAGGGCCTGTGGGCAGGACGGAAGGGTGGCGTCAAGGTGGCTGTCAGCAATTTTCTTGATAAGGCACGACATGACCACCTCATTGCCGTATCACTTCAACTCGTCCACATACAACATAACTGCCGTACCTCCATTACCTTCCGTCAATCAATGGCACACTGTCATAACTGCCGACCCTGCTCTGCCGACACTGCTCCCACTGCGATGTCCCTGGGCCCGCTGGTGGCGACACTTGCGGCTGCGATGTCCCTGGGCCCGCTGGCGGCGGCACTTGCGGCTGCGATGTCCCTGGGCCTGCTGGCGGCGGCACTTGCGGCTGCGATGTCCCTGGGCCTGCTGGCGGCGGCACTTGCGGCTGCGATGTCCCTGGGCCCGTTGGTGGCGGCACTTGCGGCTGCGATGTCCCTGGGCCAGCGGGCGGCGGCGGCTGCATGGTCAACAGAGTCGGGAGGGACAGGAGGGTGGCGTCAGGGTGGCCGTGCCTCCATTACCTTCCGTCAATGGCACACTCATTAAGTGACCTACAACACTCCACTGTCAACGTACAACATGGGGCGGGACGGCCTCTTATTACCACTCTCGCTCGCGCGGTGGTTCCGCATCCGGTGGAGGGCGTTTCGTTCTGGGCTTGCGTGGCTTCGGAGGTTCCTCCTGTGGCTTTGGAGGTTGCTCGTGGGTCAGGCACAGGCGCGGGAGTCGGCCATGTCATAACAAAAGAGTGGCATTATTATCATACTTTACATGCACAGCACATTCATCGGCGATTGACACACGGAGCACTCCAAGAAACGTCAAACGCCAGATGCTCACGAGAACATCCTACGTGTTCGCGCTCACCTTTGGCGGCGGACCCAGCGGCGGCCCCGGCGGCGGCGGACCCGGCGGCGGCGATACAGGCGGCAGCGGACCCGGCGGCGGCGGACCCGGCGGCAGCGGACCCAGCGGCGGCGGACGCAGCGGAGGCGGACCCGGCAGCGGTAGCTCGCCGCCAAAAGCCAACGCCGGCTGCATGGGCCGGGAGAAGCCGGGAGACGTGAGGGTGGCGTGGCAAGGCACGTGGCATGTGGTACGACATTATCGACTGTCATAATATTCCACACACGAGAAGCACTCTGCCAATATCACTAGACCTCACCGCTGCTCCCGTCCAGGGGAGAAGGCCCAATTGCCATTCAACCGCTGCCTACACGGATGGAACGGGGGCCGAGAACACTGTTAAGGACGGGCTAGGATGGGACGGGTAGACAGACAGATAATAGACAGATCCCTTCCGGTGGTGCTGTATTATTTCAGTACTTAACAGTTATTTTCAGTACAGTATGTCTCCTAGACCGTCTCACACTGCCCCAACAACTCACCGCTGGTGAGGAAGCTCTGCCATAGCTGCCATAGCGTAGAGGCGCCGGCGGCGGCGTCTGCACGGATTTAACGGGGCCGGGGAGACTATTAAGGCAGCAGAGTGGCGGCAGTTAAGGCGGCAGAGTTGAGGCGGCAGTGTTGTGTACGTAGTACATGCCCGTACAACCCACCGCCGGGAGTGCTGCGGGACTGCCGGCGGCTGTCGCTGCTGCCGCTGCTGCCTACAAAGAGGTGTAAGGCGGTTAATTTGTGGTTAAGCATAACAGGTTTCTGAATAAAATGGGTAGGGAATAATTACCGGGGAAGCTTGGAAGCTTAGAAGTGACCTTGTATGCCAACGTTCAAGAGCCTGTCGGCGGGCATTGCCATGTTCAAGTGAGTGGTCATGCATTAGGGGACATCAAACTTGCAGCATCTCACCGCCTGAGCATCATACGCAAACCGTATGAACGCGGTTTGGCCCCAGTGGTACCGAAAAGAAGGCAGCTGCTCGCCCTGGTCGTTGGTGTAGTAGGTGAGCGTCCCAGGGGCTGCACCTATCCTATTGCTGTTAGCGGGAAGGGCAGCTTCCGCCGCAGCCCTCCACACTGGCCCCAACGCGCTCTCCAACAGTTGGGCCTCCGCCTGGCTCTTCAGGCCCCATTTAAAGACACTATTATTGAGGTCGATGTTAAAGTGTTGGCTCAGGTAGATCAGCACCATCTGTCGGGCGCCCTTGCTGATATACTTGGAGAAATTGCGCCGATGGGATGGATGCGAATAGCCCAACAACGTGCCGATAGTGCGAACCTGCTCACAGGGTGAGAAACAGGGTGCGGAGACGCACAATGCCGCATAATTCCTACAAGAGAAAAGTAGCTTACCTCATCACCCCTCCGAAGCTCCGTGTCGAAGATTGTAGCCGGTGACGCATCGGCAGGCGCGGGTCCAATGTACCCATCGCATTCCACAATTTCCCCTCTAACCCTATCTGCTACTTCTAAAGCCACCACGATCCCACAGCCTGCAGTATGACCCCTAGGGCCTCGGGTTGCGTTAAGGGACTGACGAAAGTTGACAACCACCTGCAATGAGTAGAATGGCTGAAAAGACAGGACTTGCACACTGCAAGTTGGATGTCCCCTAATGCGTGGTGTCCTCTCACATCGACCGCTCACTTGAACATGGCAATGCCCGCCGACAGGCTCTTCACCTTTGGCGTACAAGGTCAGTACTCTACATGAGTTCATTACCTACACCCGAGGCTCTAGGGGTCATACTGCAGGCTGTGGGATCGTGGTGGCTTTAGAAGTAGCAGATAGGGTTAGAGGGGAAATTGTGGAATGCGATGGGTACATTGGACCCGCGCCTGCCGATGCGTCACCGGCTACAATCTTCGACACGGAGCTTCGGAGGGGTGATGAGGTAAGCTACTTTTCTCTTGTAGGAATTATGCGGCATTGTGCGTCTCCGCACCCTGTTTCTCACCCTGTGAGCAGGTTCGCACTATCGGCACGTTGTTGGGCTATTCGCATCCATCACATCGGCGCAATTTCTCCAAGTATATCAGCAAGGGCGCCCGACAGATGGTGCTGATCTACCTGAGCCAACACTTTAACATCGACCTCGATAATAGTGTCTTTAAATGGGGCCTGAAGAGCCAGGCGAAGGCCCAACTGTTGGAGAGCGCGCTAGGGCAAGTGTGGACGGCTGCGGCGGACGCTGCCCTTCCTGCTAGCAGCAATAGGATAGGTGCAGCCCCTGGGACGCTGACGTACTACACTAACGACAAGGGCGAGCACGCAGCTGCCTTGTTTTAGGTACCACTGGGCACAAACCGCGTTCATACGGTTTGCATATGACGCTCAAGCGGTGAGATGCTGCAAGTTTGATGTCCCCTAATGCGTGGTGTCCTCTCACATCGACCGCTCACTTGAACATGGCAATGCCCGCTCTTCACCTTTGGCGTACAAGGTCAGCAGCGGCAGCAGCGGCGGCCGGCGAGCCAGCGGCCGCAGCATTCACGGTGGGTTGTAGGGGCATGTACTACGTACACAGCACTAGTGGAGGGGATTTGTCGTGTGCATAATATGTAGCCACTGTGGTATCTTCTTCTTGGAAGATGTCCTGCAGAAGCAGCATTGCTCGCTGCAGCAGTCCGTTAAGAGATGATGTGGCGTTTTTTGACGTTATGACACTACTGCTGACCCGCCGCCCATAGACCCTGCGGGTGTGACCCACTGTGTCACGTTCGAGATACTCGAACATGAACGTAATGCGTGGTAATGTCTGCAAGTGATGTATCGCAGCCCCAGCTGCTGCAATGGCCAGCTGCTCCAACACGGTATCCCCCACGACTGCAAGCCCGAAGCATGCCAGGGATTCTGCCGCATCATCAAGACCGCAGATGAATTCGTTGGCCTCCACATCTATCGTAGGGTTACCAAGCCGCATGCTTGCGGCTGAGGCAGTGCTGTGCTTGGCCTTCCGGTGGCGGCCTGACCAGTACCGAAACTTGGACACATCTGTGTCCGGTACCTCGCGTTGCCGCAAAGAGAACCGCGGCGGTACTTGCAGCTGTGATGGCGACGGCACTTGCGGCTGGGATATCCCTGGGCCCATGGCCGGTGGCACTTGTGGCTGCAGGGCCTGTGGGCAGGACGGAAGGGTGGCGTCAAGGTGGCTGTCAGCAATTTTCTTGATAAGGCACGACATGACCACCTCATTGCCGTATCACTTCAACTCGTCCACATACAACATAACTGCCGTACCTCCATTACCTTCCGTCAATCAATGGCACACTGTCATAACTGCCGACCCTGCTCTGCCGACACTGCTCCCACTGCGATGTCCCTGGGCCCGCTGGTGGCGACACTTGCGGCTGCGATGTCCCTGGGCCCGCTGGCGGCGGCACTTGCGGCTGCGATGTCCCTGGGCCTGCTGGCGGCGGCACTTGCGGCTGCGATGTCCCTGGGCCCGTTGGTGGCGGCACTTGCGGCTGCGATGTCCCTGGGCCAGCGGGCGGCGGCGGCTGCATGGTCAACAGAGTCGGGAAGGACAGGAGGGTGGCGTCAGGGTGGCCGTGCCTCCATTACCTTCCGTCAATGGCACACTCATTAAGTGACCTACAACACTCCACTGTCAACGTACAACATGGGGCGGGACGGCCTCTTATTACCACTCTCGCTCGCGCGGTGGTTCCGCATCCGGTGGAGGGCGTTTCGTTCTGGGCTTGCGTGGCTTCGGAGGTTCCTCCTGTGGCTTTGGAGGTTGCTCGTGGGTCAGGCACAGGCGCGGGAGTCGGCCATGTCATAACAAAAGAGTGGCATTATTATCATACTTTACATGCACAGCACATTCATCGGCGATTGACACACGGAGCACTCCAAGAAACGTCAAACGCCAGATGCTCACGAGAACATCCTACGTGTTCGCGCTCACCTTTGGCGGCGGACCCAGCGGCGGCCCCGGCGGCGGCGGACCCGGCGGCGGCGATACAGGCGGCAGCGGACCCGGCGGCGGCGGACCCGGCGGCAGCGGACCCGGCGGCGGCGGACCCGGCGGCAGCGGACCCAGCGGCGGCGGACGCAGCGGAGGCGGACCCGGCAGCGGTAGCTCGCCGCCAAAAGCCAACGCCGGCTGCATGGGCCGGGAGAAGCCGGGAGACGTGAGGGTGGCGTGGCAAGGCACGTGGCATGTGGTATGACATTATCGACTGTCATAATATTCCACACACGAGAAGCACTCTGCCAATATCACTAGACCTCACCGCTGCTCCCGTCCAGGGGAGAAGGCCCAATTGCCATTCAACCGCTGCCTACACGGATGGAACGGGGGCCGAGAACACTGTTAAGGACGGGCTAGGATGGGACGGGTAGACAGACAGATAATAGACAGATCCCTTCCGGTGGTGCTGTATTATTTCAGTACTTAACAGTTATTTTCAGTACAGTATGTCTCCTAGACCGTCTCACACTGCCCCAACAACTCACCGCTGGTGAGGAAGCTCTGCCATAGCTGCCATAGCGTAGAGGCGCCGGCGGCGGCGTCTGCACGGATTTAACGGGGCCGGGGAGACTATTAAGGCAGCAGAGTGGCGGCAGTTAAGGCGGCAGAGTTGAGGCGGCAGTGTTGTGTACGTAGTACATGCCCGTACAACCCACCGCCGGGAGTGCTGCGGGACTGCCGGCGGCTGTCGCTGCTGCCGCTGCTGCCTACAAAGAGGTGTAAGGCGGTTAATTTGTGGTTAAGCATAACAGGTTTCTGAATAAAATGGGTAGGGAATAATTACCGGGGAAGCTTGGAAGCTTAGAAGTGACCTTGTATGCCAACGTTCAAGAGCCTGTCGGCGGGCATTGCCATGTTCAAGTGAGTGGTCATGCATTAGGGGACATCAAACTTGCAGCATCTCACCGCCTGAGCATCATACGCAAACCGTATGAACGCGGTTTGGCCCCAGTGGTACCGAAAAGAAGGCAGCTGCTCGCCCTGGTCGTTGGTGTAGTAGGTGAGCGTCCCAGGGGCTGCACCTATCCTATTGCTGTTAGCGGGAAGGGCAGCTTCCGCCGCAGCCCTCCACACTGGCCCCAACGCGCTCTCCAACAGTTGGGCCTCCGCCTGGCTCTTCAGGCCCCATTTAAAGACACTATTATTGAGGTCGATGTTAAAGTGTTGGCTCAGGTAGATCAGCACCATCTGTCGGGCGCCCTTGCTGATATACTTGGAGAAATTGCGCCGATGTGATGGATGCGAATAGCCCAACAACGTGCCGATAGTGCGAACCTGCTCACAGGGTGAGAAACAGGGTGCGGAGACGCACAATGCCGCATAATTCCTACAAGAGAAAAGTAGCTTACCTCATCACCCCTCCGAAGCTCCGTGTCGAAGATTGTAGCCGGTGACGCATCGGCAGGCGCGGGTCCAATGTACCCATCGCATTCCACAATTTCCCCTCTAACCCTATCTGCTACTTCTAAAGCCACCACGATCCCACAGCCTGCAGTATGACCCCTAGAGCCTCGGGTTGCGTTAAGGGACTGACGAAAGTTGACAACCACCTGCAATGAGTAGAATGGCTGAAAAGACAGGACTTGCACACTGCAAGTTGGATGTCCCCTAATGCGTGGTGTCCTCTCACATCGACCACTCACTTGAACATGGCAATGCCCGCCGACAGGCTCTTCACCTTTGGCGTACAAGGTCAGTACTCTACATGAGTTCATTACCTACACCCGAGGCTCTAGGGGTCATACTGCAGGCTGTGGGATCGTGGTGGCTTTAGAAGTAGCAGATAGGGTTAGAGGGGAAATTGTGGAATGCGATGGGTACATTGGACCCGCGCCTGCCGATGCGTCACCGGCTACAATCTTCGACACGGAGCTTCGGAGGGGTGATGAGGTAAGCTACTTTTCTCTTGTAGGAATTATGCGGCATTGTGCGTCTCCGCACCCTGTTTCTCACCCTGTGAGCAGGTTCGCACTATCGGCACGTTGTTGGGCTATTCGCATCCATCACATCGGCGCAATTTCTCCAAGTATATCAGCAAGGGCGCCCGACAGATGGTGCTGATCTACCTGAGCCAACACTTTAACATCGACCTCGATAATAGTGTCTTTAAATGGGGCCTGAAGAGCCAGGCGAAGGCCCAACTGTTGGAGAGCGCGCTAGGGCAAGTGTGGACGGCTGCGGCGGACGCTGCCCTTCCTGCTAGCAGCAATAGGATAGGTGCAGCCCCTGGGACGCTGACATACTACACTAACGACAAGGGCGAGCACGCAGCTGCCTTGTTTTAGGTACCACTGGGCACAAACCGCGTTCATACGGTTTGCATATGACGCTCAAGCGGTGAGATGCTGCAAGTTTGATGTCCCCTAATGCGTGGTGTCCTCTCACATCGACCGCTCACTTGAACATGGCAATGCCCGCTCTTCACCTTTGGCGTACAAGGTCAGCAGCGGCAGCAGCGGCGGCCGGCGAGCCAGCGGCCGCAGCATTCACGGTGGGTTGTAGGGGCATGTACTACGTACACAGCACTAGTGGAGGGGATTTGTCGTGTGCATAATATGTAGCCACTGTGGTATCCTGGGGTATCTCATCTCGGAACCGGCAGCAGTGGCAGTGGTACCGCCGTCAATTTCGCTGCCGGTACCGACGCCGCCGGTGTCGCCGCCGGTACAGACGCTGATACAGACGCCGTCGGTACCGACGCCTCCAGTGTCACCGCCAGTACATACGCCGCTGGTACAGACACTGATGCAGACGCCACCAGTGTTGCTGCCGAAGGTGAGTGCAACATGTACAGAGTAGAGCATCTGGCATTTGACACGTTTGATGTTTGAAAACGATTGATGGAAGGCCGATGAATGTGCTGTGCATTCTTCCGGGTAATCGCGTACGACATGGGTGCCGTATTACTCTGGGTCATCCACGTAGGACATGGGTGCCATATTACTCCGGATCATCCACGTACGACATGCTGTGCATCTGATTATGATGATAATGCCAGTCTTCCGTTATGACATGGCCGACTCCTGCGCCTGTGCCTGACCTAGGAGGTTCCTCCTAAGCCCCAGGAGGTTCCTCCTAAGCCACGCAAGCCCAGAATTAAACGCCCAACCAGTAGCGAAATTTTGACACATCTGCTTCCTGCACGTCGTGTTACCTCAACGAGTAACGCACCGGAGGTTGAGCTGATGGTCCTGGGCCAGCGGGCGGCAGCTGCATGGAGAACAGGGCTGGGAGGGACGGGAGGGGCATCAGGGTGGCCGACAGCAAATTTCCTAATAAAGGCACGACATGACCACGTCATTGCCGTATCACTTCAACCCGTCCACATACAACATAACTGTCGTACCTCCATTACCTTTATCAATGGCACACTCATAAACCCTTAAACCCAACCCTAAAAGGTACAACACCACATACCACGTCATTGCCATATCACTCCACCGTCAACATACAACATGGGGCAGGGCTGCCACTTACCACTCTGCACTTGCGTGGACCACCAGATGGTTCGGCATCCGGTTCCTGTACAGCGCAACAGGGCCGGGAGGAGTGTCAGGGCAGGGTCAGTTTCCGCTGGCCGCACCCATGATTGCCATCATAAATTCATGTCAGCCTTACATCATACTCACATCAGCTAGACCTTGACAAGGAACGCGGGAGGGGAACATGAATCCCGTGGCCACATTCACAATGCTCCCACTTACCTCTCCCGGAGGTGTTGGAGGGCGTTTAGTTCTGGGCTTGCGTGGTTTAGGAGGAGCCTGCTGGGTCAGGCATAGGTGCAGGATCCGGCCATGTCATAACGGAAGACTGGCATTATCATCATAATTCACATGCACAGCATGTTCATCGGCCTTCCATCAATCGAACACTGTCCTACCTTCTGTGAGCACGCCATGAAATGTCAAACGCCAGATGCTCACGAGAACACTCTACATGCTCGCACTCACCTTCTGCAGTCGTATCGGCAGCGGTGGAACCTGTGGTGGCAGTACCGGCGGCGGCGGAACATGCTGCTGCGGAACTGGTGGCGGTGGTACCAGCGGCGGTAGCTTGCCACTTAAAACTTCGGACGGCTGCATGGTCAACAGGGCCGGGAGGAGCAGACGTCAGGGTGGCGTGGCGGTTGCCTGCTGGTGGGAGGTGGCGTGGCAAGGCACGTGGCACGTGGTACGACATTGTCGACTGCCATACCTTGATAACATTCCATACACGAGACACCCACACGAGAATCTCACTAAACCTCACCACCGCTGCTGCCGCTGCCGCCGCTGCCGCCACTGCCGTCATGGGAAGCCATGGGAGAAGGCCCAATTGCCAGTCATCCGCCGCCTACACGGATTAAACGGGGCCGGGGAGACTGTTAAGGACGGGCTAGGCTAGGATGGGACGGCTAATTGACAGATCCCTTCCCGTGGTGCTGTACTTAAGTCCTTAAGTATGTCTCCTAGACTGTCTCACACTGCCCCTACAACTCACCGCTGCTGCGGCTTACCTTTGCCACCCAGAAGGTGGTTAGGTTCCCTACCAAACATGTAAAGTGTTAAGTCCGGACTTAGCCAGGCTTAGCCAGGCTTAGCTGTATGGCAGAGAAGCAAGCCCCTCGGACTTAGAGTCTAAGTCCGGACTTAAAGGTGGCCAAACCTTGCCGTTTTGAGGTTTAGCCGGTTTTAACTAAAACCGTTCAGACTTAGCCACCCAGAAGCCTTCTAGCCTTAAGTTGGCTTAGTAGCCAGGCTTAGTAGAGCTTAGGCTAAAACCAAGCTGAGAGCCTAAAACCATGCTTAGGCTTAGCTGGGACTTAGCCAGGACTTAGCTTAAGGCTAGATTAAGTCCATTGTCTAGGTTTTAATTATGTGGGAGTTCTGGGGCTGCTGGCTACATGCCTGCCTGCGCACAATTTCATCTTGCTTGCTTGCTATATGATTGGGAGGCAGAAAGGGATGTTGCACATGGACCCTGGGCAGCTTGTGATCCTTAGTGCTAACCTCGTACAGGCAGGTGACGCGAGCAAGCCAGGGCTGTGGTCACTATGCATGCCATTTGCATAATAATGAACGTGATATTAATGCTTATTATAATATGCCAATAAATTGCTAAATCCCCCATGTGCTTGCATCGCTCGCACAATGTTGGTTGTCGCATTACTGGTCACATTGCGAGAACACATGTATTAGATCGATCTATTGATGCATAAATATAAAGCTCGGATGCCAATATCACAATGCACCTAATGGCGGGTTGCCAGGTGCCTTACCGGGTCACATGGTCCGGTGCATGGGTGTGAGGCCAACCGTGATACAACACACCATATATGTCCACCATAACGTATTCACCTGCCCAGGCGGTGCAAAGTACAGCACCTATATCTTTTCTGCATCACCACCCACTATCGAGGAGGTTGGTGGGCCAAGCGCTGTCATCATGGATGAGTGGACGTACATCGGGGCAGCTCCATGACTCGACTACCAAAACTTCCTTCATGGCCATACCCACCCCGTCACGGCATCTGTCGGATCAACAGCACCACATAGGGTCCCGACGGGTACTCTCACCTTGAAACTGTAGTCCGACTGGCTTCCAGCCGGCAGACCTGCCGCATAAGCTTCGTTCACCATGTATGGCACATGTGGGCAGGCGGCAGACAGCAGCGCGGTTGCGGTGGCTGGACCTGTGCGCGCCAGTGCAGCCACAACACAAGTACATACGCAAATCAGCTCTGCGGCACTCTGGACTCCATCACGATCCTCAGGGTTCGTTCAGCGACGAGGGTAGAGGGAAGAGGAGAGGTCATGAAATGTGGCTTGCCAAGGAGGCGTTGGAAATGGGCAGTACGACATGGACCCAGTCCTGGAGGTCCCACTCTTCCGTTCCCGAGTCCGCCCCCACTGCACCAAACGAAATCTACCACACCTCCACCATAACCATTGTGCTCATAATCACGCTCGCTCCGGTCCGTTCGCCCTCCCGCCAACTGTGCATTCAATGCCACCCCTTCCCTGACTGGCCAGTGTCACTACGGTGCTGGCTGCCGAAAGGTGCCGCCTCGCCCTCTTCACAACTCACCCACTCCTTTCAGCGGTGTGAGTGCCTCCACTGCGGACCGCAAAGCAATGTCAAATGCACCTACAGCGCCATTGGCTGAGGTCCTCTGGACGCCTGTAGGTGAATATCCCTGAAGGCCGACAGCGCCTTTGCGGATGCCGCCTCCACTGCACCTGCGGGCTGTACGGGAAAAGAGAGAGGGGATAGTGTGAGGTCGACAAGCCTCAAGCTGCCTGTTGCGTGGGGCAAGGTTACAAGGGAGTGATAAAGGAAGGGCCTATTTGCAACAGATGTGGACGGGTAAGCCACACCAGCCAACATCTGCCGCAAACAGGCCCCCGGCTGGAGTCCTTTTTTGGCAGCATCCGGTCGGCTCCCCAAACCCAAACCCCTCTCCACCACTTCATGGAGGCCGTCTCACCTGTGCTTGAGTATAATCCAGCAGTCGAGGCCGCCCCGGACCCCGGGCTAGCTTCCATTCCACCTGTGAAGTGACGAAGCATGGGGTGTGGGTGTGCTGGCAGCGGCGGTTGCGAATACCAATGTAAAAGGCAAGCGGAGCGGGATGCGGGTTTGCAAGAGATAGCAATGGGACCTAACCAGGCCAGCGGAGCGCCAATAAGGATGGCAGCCATTGCCTTCATATCACGACAGATTAAGCTGCGGCAAGAAAGACGGGCTGCGTTTGACCGGGCCGCCACCCTGTGCTTTAAGCGAGATGGACAGCTGTATGTCGAGCCGCTGATAGAAACATAAAATCTGACAACCACTTGACTACAACCTAAACGCTCACCGCAGCACTCATGGATACAAACCGTCCCATAAAGTCACACGGACGTCAACCTATCCGTTGCTCGCACCAACTTAGTGATTATATGGAACCCACCACGAGCTCCGAGCTTCCAGACCAAACAGCGAACCCAGATTTGATTTCATAGTCCCACATACGTCCCGTGAGGCATTATCCTCACTCCGGCCCTCAAAAACACGTGTGTAGATATTTGCTCCCCGCACTTTCCCCATGAAAGAACCTTGAGACGCCGACCTATTTTCCAGCCATAGCGAGGCATGTAGAATATTCCGAGCCAACCTGTCAAGGATGGGTTGCGCCCGCCTTGGACTCGCCGTTGGCGCCTGCAACCGACCGTTACTGCCTCGTAAAGTCTTCGCACTTCATCCCAGGCGTTTACATCGCTGGTGGCCCACAAACGATGAGGAGCAGGCGCTTCGGATCCGTTGAGTTGGTCTGTAGGTATGCCAGACCTCTGGTGCAGAGGGGGGTCCGCGTCTCTTTGTTTTTCCCCGTTCTGTTGCTAATGATTGCCTTAAAATAACATTTTTTTGAGTATCTTTGTACAAAAAATATTTATGTCTCGCACTCTCGCGCTCACGGAGAACGATAGCATTTTATAGACATGCCTGCGAAAGAGAGATTCGTTCTATGCGCGTACAGTTCTGCTGAGGCAGTATGCAAACCTAAATTGGTACTGCTATTGGTCATTTGTACAATTGGTACAGCATTTTCGTAAGTCGCTGCCGTTAATCGGTTGAGGATTTCCTGAAGGATTACTTTGGGGTTTAAGACGTGGGTCTGGGTGAGCGGCTTGCCTCACGAGTTTGATGATGAGACCATTCGGGAGTACTGGGGCTACTGCGGCGAGGTAGAGTCCATGCACCTGCTCACCTTCCCCAATTCGGCCAACTTCAACGGTACGGCGTCCATCACCTTTAAGACACAGGTACGGGTGGTGCCGTGCGGCGATAGACAAAGGGGAAAAGAGTTTTTAGGCGCACCGTGCTAAGGCTTTAGGGTTTAAATAGCCCCAAGACTCCATCACGATCCTCAGGGTTCGTTCAGCGACTAGGGTAGAGGGAAGAGGAGAGGTCGTGAAATGTGGCTTGCCAAGGAGGCGTTGGAAATGGGCAGTACGACATGGACCCAGTCCTGGAGGTCCCACTCTTCCGTTCCCGAGTCCGCCCCCACTGCACCAAACGAAAGCAACGAGGCAGCATTGGCATGTAAAGGAGAGATGCTGAAGGGACGTGCGCTACGAGTAAGTTAGGGTGTGGCTGCAGGGGTGTTTGTATCGTGAAGGACTGTGAAGCGGGAGCTGGAAAACTGTTATGATAAGGGGAGTAACTTGAGCTGCGTGTACAATAGACATGTTCGTCATTCCATATCTTCCTCTTGCGTCCTTGGCAATTCACATATCAAGCTGTCGTGCCTTGCAATGTGCATCATGCATCGCCCACATGATCATATCCAATTTTGGTTTTGCCTTTTGCACGTTTGTAACTTTTCCACCGGGATTATCAGAGAGCATGTGTCTTACGCAAGGCCGTGAGGAAAGGATACGCGAATGAAGTTCAAGTATGTCACGAGTTATTATATCACACCACGCTCATCAAATTCTTGCCCGGCAAAGAACACCTAATCATCGTCGAGCTAAAGGGTTGGTTAGCACGGCTATCCACAAGGATCAACACAGAACATACAAAATACGAACGACACAGAAAGACTTCGTACAGTCAAATAATAGAAAATGCACCTTCTAAAAGAGTAGCTCCGCAGCAATCAATGTTCAGTACTCTTGTAAACGAATTCCAAACACCTGCTGCACCGAAACTGCCATACCATCAGATCAGTTGCTGCTCCAGTCGTACCATGTTTTGATCTAAACTGCCACTCCTACCGATACGAAATAAAGGCTATCTGGCAAAAGACGAGAGGATCCAATAAAAACAATAGCAGCACGTGTCCGCACGGAAACATCAGGCACTTCGACTCCGCCTCCCATGTAGCGCACCTCCCAACCTTCCGTGCATGTCCAACCGTCGCGGGATTAGCCCAGGGACTTCGCAAACTAGTAAGATAGCGGAAGTATTTGGAATGTCAAACAACTAGCTATCCTTAGTTGCTATGACAACTATAACTACCAATAATATTCGTACCGATGACGCCCGGCATTTGTGCTCCTTGACCGTGTTAGTCGGTTAGGAAACACAACGCGAGAAGAGGGCACAGCATACAACAGATAGAACCGCATGATTGCGTTTTAACGAGTACTATACAGAGGTAAAAGACAGGAAACGATGCCTTATGTGCGTCACTCAATTAAAATTCTTCTCAGCAAAACGGACTGGGTAGCATAAGATCAGTAGTCCCTCGACTCCCTGACTGAGGCCACGTCACCCCTCGGCCCATAATTTACTTCCCTTCACAACCGGGTGCTCACAAGTTCATATCGACCTCCTGGCTAACAGTCATCAGCTTTCCTTAGTTTAATGACCAACCTGTGCACCAAGGATTTGGCCTATCAGCACGACGTAAGCGCGACAATATGCGCAGCTCAGCGCCAAGAATCCATCTCCACGCACTCCAAGCAGTTCATATCTGTCATGGGACGATAAGGGTAAAAGTAATGAAGATTTGGTTGAACCCTAGACCCTAGCTGCAACACGACTGATCTCAATAAAACACCTGGACACGCCGAGGGATAACGAACGGACTGGGAGACTTAGATAGCTAGTGCGTACCTGGATCGCGGAAAAATACCGCTGGCCGGCCAGACATAGACTTGGTGTACGGCACTCCAGCTGCCTCCAGCTTCTCCACCAACGGCTCCACCGCACCGACGCCCACGCAAAAGTGGCGGTCGCGGCCACCATGTTCCGGCCGGCCCGCAAGGGGGTCCTTATCAGGGGACCGGCGCAAAAGTATGGCAAAGACCAGCAGAGTGACGTTTATGAAGACAATTGACGTTGGCAGTGTTTAGGAGTCATACCGCACGTCCCGGCGCAGTCCTCATACCACAGAACCTTACGCAGGCATTAACGCTTATCCTCACCGGATTCGGCAGCTCCATCAAGTGAATCATCTCGGGACCAATCCACAACCTACAGGGAGTACATTATAAGATTTGTTACAACTCAGCTGATGTAGGAATGTTGCTTTCGTAGGGTAGTCAAACAATTCCACTCACCAGGCGCCGCGGTAAGGCAGCTTGTTGTGAGGCCGTTCAGGGTTTATTTCCAGGCCTGTGGAATAATCGAATACAAATATATAGTAAAATATTAACCAAGATCTCCAGACGTTTGACCAACTGTCGGCAATTTTCTTACAAAGGATGCCCTGATAAAACTCCAAGGACCGCTCGAGATTTTGGCAAAGCAGAGCCACGTGGTGCACGCCCTTGAAATCGACCTTGCCTGGAGGACAACAAGGTAACGGCAATAAGAAGAAAGCGACAACACCCGTAGCGAACCCGAGCAACACACCCTGCACCTGCAACATATTGCCTCTGCGCCACAGTTGAGGAACCAGCTGAAGCTGTTAAGAGAGAGGAAACTTGGCGAATACCGTACTTATTGTATGGGACAGCCGGCCCGTTGTTAAAGCGTCCAAAGAAGCTGCGAATTCATAAGGAAATCATCTTAAGTTATTCACACTGGGTCTCCCAGAAGAATGAGATATATCCTTCGCTTTCCATTTTTCGTTCGCGGCCCCACCTCTTGGCGCAGACAACCGGCACCGTCTGTACGCGGCCGGCACGATATCGACCAGGGATCATGCGTTGAAGAACCGAAATGGATGCCATGGTGATGCGCCTCCATTCAGGTTGGAGTAGTAGGAAGGCAGGAGCACGCGCCTTTAACTACTCCGAATCACGAATGTGTAGTACAAATTGACCCGGTTTTCCGTTGGATATAAATGAGAACTGTCTGGCATGGCAACGTGAATGAGCAAGAAATAATATAATTCGTGGGCATCCTATATCACCAGTTTAAAAGCTGTGCATTTCCAGCCTACGAATTTAGCGATTATCACTGAGTTCACTTTCTCTTCAGAATGTACTGGAAAGCTGTTTGCACGAGGTACTTTAGCCAACGACCCAGTACTTTATCGCCACCGACCTCAACGATAATTGCTAGCTCGGCATTTCCTCTCATATCGGCTTATCGACATCCGTCATTACCTCATCTAGCAAATCACCGTAAGACTATTAGGATGGATTATGCGGCGTATGGCATTCATAAAGACAGCAATGTAGTTTGCACGTGCACAGACCTATCGCATTTTGCGCCACAGTCCCAACGGTATAAGTAAAACATACTTTCTTATTCTGTTAGCTCATATCTTCTAACAGCTGCCGCATGCATCGCTTCGAGGTGAAGTGCTGAGGCTGTCCAACCTTACTGATGAGTCGGATTGTAAAGACTGCTAGAAGAAACCTCTTTCTGGGTAAACACTGAGAACATATTGGCACTGATTTGTCTTGGATTGTGCTCCACTGTGCCATAAGGTAACGATGGCACACGAGCAACAACTCATAACCAAACGCGCATGGCTTGGCCCTGGGGGGCCAGAGGGTTATCTCACAGTGGCTAGCAGCAGCCTTCTATGGCAGCCGGCTCCGGGAAGCTCGCAACCGGGCCAGGAAGTTCGGATACCCATGGCGGCGATTACCAGTAAGCACCAAGCCAGGGGCTTTTTATGGGATGTATGCAGGAGGTGAACATGCAGGGGGTTTGCAGTGGGGCACATAATCATGTTGTCAAGGTGAAGGCTACTGCTTGGCAACCCCACCTAGCTGCGTCCCAACCTGCACAGTTATAACGATGTAACTGAGAATCAGACACGCTACCGAATAATATATCAGATGCTCCCTGAACGACCAGCGCTTCAATGGATTGAAACAGCCTTTCCCGATCACCGTCCTCCAACCCATGTGCACGATCCTATCGCCACCCATTCGAAAAGCTCCCGGCATAAGGGCAGCCCTCATGATCGCTATCCGGTACATCATATTTGCACTCGGCGCAGCTTATCGTCAATGCGATTTTTTGGCGCTGTAACCGCAATACGCGAGTAGTCTACCCCAGCTGCGCCCTTATCCCGTCCGTTCGGAAATCCGTTACGGGGTGCAGACAACCAGCGAGCCAAGGACAAGCCGCTGGTGCGGATCACGGTGGCCGCAAGCACTCAACAGCAGCAGCAGCCGACAGGTCCGGGGCCGAGTCTGCAGCACCATGTTTTCCAGTTTGAGAGCGTGGCGGACCGCGATGCGGCGCTGGACGTTTTGACCAAGGTGCCGTGCTCGGAAGTGGGGAAGAGGCATGGAAAGAGGGCACACATGACCGGCGGTGGCTCAGGGGAGCCGTAGGAGCAGATATCCGCGCGGTGTACAGCCGGCAGCTGAGCACGTTATTTTGGCCGGCACCGGGTGGTGTCCGTTGCCGTTCTAAGTATCTGTTATGGTGCCGCACTGCACGAGCTCGTGTTATCGCATATCCTAGGACGGGGGATCTGAATATTGCTGATGCTGTTGTGGTGGCGCGCCTTGCGGCAGGTAATGGCCGCACTGGCTGCGGGCCAGAGTGCGGGGGCGAACGGCGCCTCAGGAGCGGCGGCTGCTGGTGTACAGGAACCCGCGGGGTCCTGTGCGGGACCAGGAGAGGGACCAGCGGTGGCGGGCGGCTTCTCTCGAATGCAGCGGCAACAGATGCTGGGTCAAGATGCGTGAGTGGGTGTGCGGATGGGGTCGAGTAAAGGAGGATGCGATGAGGATATGTAGTCGTACTTATCTGGGGATTCATGCAGGTTGAGCTGGTGGCTACGGGATGCTGCTCATCGGAACACAGATGGGAGGGTGCTGGAATGCTGTCGGGGGGGAC
Organism: Volvox reticuliferus; assembly: GCA_019650235.1. Taxonomy (NCBI): domain Eukaryota; kingdom Viridiplantae; phylum Chlorophyta; class Chlorophyceae; order Chlamydomonadales; family Volvocaceae; genus Volvox; species Volvox reticuliferus. The sequence goes on along the minus strand of BNCP01000040.1, from coordinate 1,215,219 downwards.
TTTTCATGGGATGGCGCACAGGAGCAGTCGTTTGGGTCAGATCCCCGACGCCCTACTTCGTCGGTTGTTTTCATTTCCACGGGGTGTATCTTTCCCTGGAGTCACGTGGCTGCCTTCGCCCGTCCTCCTCACCTCGCAATCCCCGTTCCCGCCCTGAAGGGACCTGAAAGCTCTCTGGGAGGAGCTGGTGGGCGGCAAGGTGCTGTCCGAGGCGGACTTCTGGACTGGAGTCGCCTCGCGTCTCGCGGCTGCTCAGCCTGCTGCCTGGGGCACCTCAGTAGCAGGAGTAGGCGGAGGGGGAGGGGCAGCGAGGGGGCCAGGAGGGCCCCTTCAGAGGCGGCGAGTGGGACTCAGCAACATCCTGCAGAAGGTGGAGGTGAGGCGGCAGGATGGAACTCCGGAGCTGTGTTCGAGTCAGAAAACACGCATACCTGGTTCGCCTGTGTTCGCTTTGTTGCGTTCAGGCTGCGGGATAACAATTCTGCATTAGCTGCGGGTGATGCATTTAGGCGAAGTGGGGAATGCGGCAATGTGTCTCTGTAGGAACGGTACATCGTGCACGAGCAGGTGGCATTCAGCGCAGGGCTAACGGGGGCTGGGCTACTCGCGTCACGTCAATAAGAGGCATCGTGATCCAGACGTAAGCGGGACTCCACCTGGGGGACGGACAGCCCCTATTCGCAACCAACGCGACCCGGCGCACTCGGGAGACGGAGCGGCAACCGCCCCGGTCAATCACGGCTTCATCCCTCCCCGCCTCATCCCAACAGGCGGAAGTGGACGGGCGGCACCAGCGGGTGCTGCGGGTCAGCCTCACTCCGGAGCAGGTGGGGGATGGCGAGGGAGGGACAGGGGCCGCCAGAATCATGGGCAAGGGCAGAGCCAGGGCGACACAAAAGGAGCTTATGAGGGAGTCAATCCAACAGCCCGTCCATCTTCGTTCCACAATCGAATGTACAGCGCGTAATGGTATCTCTATTTTTTTCGGCCCCGCTCTCCGCCCACTCTATGGCCAACTGTGCTCAGGTGGCCCAGATTTTCGCCGAGCAGCCCGCTGTGCTCCGTGCGTATCGGGAGCATGTGCCGCACCGGATGGGCGAGGAGGACTTTTGGAGGAGATACGTCAGACACGAAATGCACAAAGAGGTGGGCGCTATGGGGACGGCAGGCGGGCGATGTGCATGGTGATGGTGTACATGTGCTTTTTCGAACCTGTCTCTCTGTCTCACGCGGCCGGGACCGCCAGGGTTGGCTCGCGCGCAGGACCCGCAGTTCTATGTTTCTCCAGTTTGGAAAGCGGTGTTCGCGGGTGCGGGCGTCAGGGTTTGCGTGCGTTGCAGTGCCCAAAACACACTGTTCGATTGCCTCATGTCGGTTTTCTCGATTGAAACATGTTTGTGTTCCAACCGAAATGGTTGTAGAGCAAACGCAAAGCCCGAGCGGAGGGGCTGAACCCTTCCGCCGCCGCTGCGTCCGTAGTGGACGACGCCGGCGGCGACATCTTCCGAGAGGCGGCGGCGGCTGTCGCGGCGGAGGCAGCGGCACGGCCGGGCGCCGCCGCCTCCCACCGGGAACGAGTGGACCCCACCCTGGACCTGGCGGCGTCGGAAGGGGAGCGGTACCAAGGCTTTGGCTACGCACACGCAGCTACCCGGGTGTGTGGGGGGGGGAGGGAACATGGGCTCCGTTGGAGGCTGCGGGCAGTTTGATCCCTGCAAGACTCCCCCTCCTGCTAGGCTTCGCACCGGAAAGATCCCTAGCCGGGGCTGCTAAATGTCATCCACGACCTTCCCCATCGCAGTGAGTGCGGGGAGCGCAGTCGCCCTCCACTCTTCCTCCCCACTTTATCTGCTGATTTCCGCCTCCCGAGCTACCCTCCGTTCCGCCTCCCGAGCTACCCTCCGTTCCGCCTCCCGAGCTACCCTCCGTTCCGCCTCCCGAGCTACCCTCCGTTCCGCCTCCCGAGCTACCCTCCGTTCCGCTCCAATCAGATTTACTCATCGTTAATGGCAATCCACCTCGCCCTCCCCCGCCTCACGTGCATGTCCTCCACCCCCCGGCAATCGGGTCCCCTCTTTCCGCTTGGCAACCCAATTGTCACCCCTCCCTCAGGAGCCGGAGCTGGATTCTGAGCGGTTGCGGTTGACAGCTTCTCAGCAGGAGGCGGCGCTGGGGGCAGCGATGTCAGGGTTGGTGCTGGAGGATCCAGACGACCTGGCCACTGCCATTAATCGACACGGGGAGGTTGTGCTGCAGGTGGGATAGGGGTCGAGGTGATGTCGGGGGCCTCCGAGGTGGGTAATCATCACGTACGAAAGGGGCCCCGAACAATCTTGCCTCTATGTCCTAGTCAACCGAACCCAACCAATCGGTTGATGCTGCCCCAGGGTGTTGAGGCGCTCACTCGTGTCGAGGCGCAGCTGAGGGCGGGACATGGTTCTGGAGCCACTGGCCATAGGGCTCCTCCAGCACAAGCGGCAGCAGCGGCAGCGGGCCCTGGTCCAGGAAGTGGTGGCGGAGACATGTCCGCGTCGCCGATGGTGGGATCTGGGTGGGGCGGTAGATGGAGGGAGGGAGTTGGGCGGTCGGCCCCTGTCTCGGGGCGGAGGTGTTCAGGATCTGGGCGCGCAGCTGTTGCTGCGGCGCAGAGTACTCCTTAATCCTTCCCTTCTTTGTGATATGGCTAGTGATAGCGACGTCGGAGAAGGCGGACACGTTTCCATGATGATTGGTGCGGCCGAGGAGTTCGAGGAGCACCTTTCGTGTCTTTCGAAGCAGGGGACTGTTCCGGTGGGGGGAAGATTCCGGTGGGGGGCGAAAACAAATGTTTGAGAACAAGGGGTCGCTGCGAATAGGGGTGAGTGGCTTGCACGATTATGGATGCGCGATCATCAAGCAACACCTTATTCATGTGTTCATTAACCTGCCTCCTCTCCGTAGTCTTCACTCTTTTGATGATAACGTCCGCTGGCGGTCCAATGCCATGTGTCAGGATGAAGACGGAGGGGGAGGGGGGGATGGCCAGCAGAAGCGGCGGGGACGGCGGCGGCGGCACAGTGCTGGTCTGGAGGATCTCCACGAGCCCGCTGCCCCCCAGCTGGATAGCCTCAGTATCGCGGACCCCCGCAGATACTTTGAGAGGATGAAGGACGCGGCCGGGGACCCGCACGGAGGCCGCGGCAGCAGGGGGTTTGGGGCGAGATCGGGAGGCCTGGCCGGTGCGGCGGCGGTGCTGGCGGCGGTGGCTCCCGGCGGTCTGCCGCTGCCCCCGCTGAACCCAGCCGCGGCGGAGGCGGCGCTCCTTGAGGCCACCCCGTTGGCGAGGTCTCTGGCGGAGGACGAGGCGGCGGGTGTGTGAAGGGACTGGAGGGAAAAGGAAGTCGACGGAAAAGACACACCTTCTGGATTTTGTGTGGAGGGGTTTGACCGTGTGTTTCGATGATGATGTGGTGCCTCTTATTTAGGGTACAGCGCCCTGTCGATCCGCGGTATGTCTACATGTGTGCTGCGTACATCAGTGCTAAGAATTTCTCAACTGATCGGGCACACAAACACAGGTCCCGGAGGCTCTGCAGTGCTGCGATCCGCCACGGGGGGCATTGTCCGTGACCCCGCCTCTTCCGTACCACCTGAAACATTGGCCTTCCTGCGCCGTACCGTACTGGCCGTCAACGAGGCCTGTCGCCACTTCTGGCGCTCTTTGCCGGCCAACACACCAGCGCGAAGAGAGAAGGTGGGTGGAAGGTGGCGGCTTCCGCTATCAATCGCAGTGTCGTGGATGAATTGGAGCTGCTTACGTGGCAACCGGCAAGGCGGCTGCAAGAGGTTGCGGTGCAAGCAGCACTTACTTCCATCTTTCCGTCACCGGCTCCGATCCCAGCAATCTCCATGTATCCCCCCTTCCTCCTCATCCATCCCATCACCCCGTAGGCCGGCCGCCTCGCCAAGCTGTTGGAGTCCAAGCGCTCCGAGGTGGAGGCCCTCAATGATAGGGCCCGTGGAGTCGAGGGTCGCTTCATCCGCCAACTGCTCAAACCACCCATGGAGATGCTGCTGGCGGCACTGGTCAGGTACTGAATGGATTGTACGAAAGGAGGATTTCCTCCCCCGTATCTCCAAGGGTACATGAGGGACCCAGTCGAGGGGTTTCAGGCAACAAGCGGATATGACTGGGGGAGGACCCGCAGGGAGTCACACATATGGCGCGAATGGGCTCCAAAAGCTGCCCCTGGTCCTACTGGTCCTGGGAATGCAACAACTGCGCAAATGCCCAAACCCCCGACCCTAAGCATCCGTACATCGGTTCCCCCCGGACCGTCCCCATGTTCGTGCCTGCTCACCCCTTTTGCCGATTTTCCCTTCAAACCGACCATACGCATATGCAGGTGGGATGAGGAGCATCATAAGCGGGTGGCCCAGCAAGCTCCTGGGCACCACCACCACCACCACCACTGACAGCACGCTAACTGCACCCCGCCAGGGGACCAGAATCAGCCTTTCTGGCAGTGCAGCCAAGATGCACTGTCGGGGCGGATGGGGACGGCGGAGGTTATTGGATGAAATCCTGATATGGAGTGTACGATGTGCCCGGGGGATGTTTTGAATGATTACACCTGTTTTATCACATCGCTTGGAAAGCTACCATAGGTACGTCCGCGGGCCGTGTCGGGGCACATAGGGTAGGAGTCATATGCACGGCGCTTCCGGTATCGCTGGTTGCGTCGGGGGCCAAATAAAAAGCATGCGGGTAATTGGTGGCAAGTGGTCCCATTTGGGTGCACATAGTGGGCAGCCGTGCTGGAGGCCCTACCCTCCTACAATCTGACCTGGTAAAGTATCATCATTAAGGGCATATTGTTAGCCCAGCCTGGACACGGAGCCCTGGGGGATTGTGAGGTTAGTGAGCCCAATAAGCATTTAGGCCTCCCTCCATGGAGTGTTTTGCCGGGAACAGAGGATGACGGAGGAGCAGGAAGAACTGCTCTTCAGGTGATAGTGGCAGGTATTTGGGGTCCCCATGGAGGTTGTGCTGCGGCATTTCTTCCATCATTTACAATCCTGAGGATGTTGCGGAGATGATATGGCAGATCAACTCCTCTGTGTCACAATCCTACCCGTTAGCATTGCAGATTATACCTCTTTCCAATGATATGTGTGTGCTGAGCACATATGGGTGTTTCATTAAGGTTTTTGTGAAACTGTGCTGTGTCCATTGTTGCTGTGCTGTACCTTATGATGTAATTGTGGCCAAGTTGGTGTAAGACCTACAAAAGATTGTATTGCTGCTTTACCAACACCCGATTCGTGAGGTTGGATACTGAATGTAACCGATGATTCCGGCACAGGGCCCTCCCCCCCGAACTGTGCCTGCAATCGCCCAACATCTTTAAGTGCCCTGTTAAGTTGGCCGTCATCACTTGGCAGCAAGCTGCGTTAACTGTGCTGCACATGCTCAGTCCGCAGGAGCTGCAGCAACTGAAACAGCAGCCACAGCAGCACCACCAATGTCCGAAGGGAGTGCCCTGGGCATGGGGCATGACTTTAGCTTGTTCACAATGAAGCGATGCACCCTTATGACTTGGCAGAATGATGAGAGGGCATTACTTGATTGGCCCCCATCATCTTCTTGTGCATTATATTGATGAATCTCAGGAGTTTGGTGAAGAGCCTTCCTATTGAGGCGATGGATGGTTTTGGAGGTTAGGAGCTCTGTGTCCCTAACAAGAACAGGTTTTCTGCTAAATCTCGTCACACACTATTGTCCCTAGTGGGATATTGAGCTAAGAGATGGGTCGAGCCGAATGGGAACACTGATGCAAATGCGACGAAGAATGGCCAGCCAAAGTCAGAATCCACACCGATTACAATGTATATAGTCGAAAATAATGCCGAGACCACACCACCGCCTACGTGCATACCGCCCCTGCTCAAGAAACACAATTGCTTGTACCTCGACTATAACAGAAGACCGTAATGTTCTTCAATATACTGACCAGTTTGCTGTCGCTTGCATTTGCTGCATCTCGTGCATTATTAACTATTGGCTCACCGGCATACTTTTGGCCTACTGTTGAATAGTTGCCCGACCCTTTGTGCTTTGCCTAACGCATAGTGCAGCCTAATTTACACATGGCATGTACTAAAACATTCACTGTGTGGAGTCGTTGCCGCTGCATTGGATCCCGATTGATTAAGGCTGGGCACCTGGGCAGAAGCTGGGAGAGAGTGTGTGTTTTGTTCCACCCGGGGCTGGAGTCCAGGATTTCATCACAGTGTCTTTTGCCATGGGTTTGTAAGGGAAAAACACCAGAGTTACGATGTAAATTGTCACCGGATATGTGAGATCCTGTGTGATCCTGTCGCTGCTGCTTGACCTGATTATTGGAGCACCCAGCACATACATCACTCCGAACGCCGCTGCAAGTGCCAAGCACGCAACAGCGAGGTCCACAAAAACCCAAATGGATTGGATAGCAAATGGGAGTAACTGCCCTGTATGCAATGAGGTTACACGTGTACGCACAAGAATATGCCACCGCCAGCCTTAACACGCAGCTAAATCTGGCCATTGGCCGTGCATACATGCTGTCGCCATGCCGAGCAAACTTAGCAAACTAATCACGCACCTCAACATATCCCCAGATAGCAAGGCCACCCCACGGCCACACATGGACGGACCTGCACTTTCGCCGGATACTGAAATTCATCCCTAATATCCAGAGCTTGAATCTGCCTTGTGGGCAGCTCTTTGAAGAATATATTGCGTCGTCTCAACGAAGCGACGAGCACAATTCTCCAGGCAGGTTTGTTCCTTGCTTGATAAGTAACTTCCCGGTGACTGTATGCAGGTGTCCCAGCAAACCTGCAGTTCAATTGAGATCTTAACACCGTGCGTGTCATGCGAAGGAAGTCCACCTGATAAATCAACACGAACCTCTGTTAGCGAAGCAATCATGCTCTGGATTTGAGCTACTTGCGATTCACGCGCGATGAACTGTTGAAGCTCTGCAGACACTGATTGGTCGTTCGGCACAGCCATGACTCAGCCAGTCGAAGTCGCCCTTAAGGAAACTTGACAATATTCTGTAAAAGTATCGAGCCGACAGGCGTGTTCAAAAGTATATGCTAGTTGCAGATGCACCTTGTTGTGCTTCCACGTTTTGCTCCGTCACGGCGGATTTCTGTCCACTGGAACTGCGTAGGTCACGTATTTATATAATATGTTCTACACAGTAATCATATACAGATATTCTTCATTCATTGCGTTTACACCGTTGTAGGCCACATTGCACCAATGGAGGCCACAATCAAGAAGAAAATCGCGTCGTACTACAACCAACAAAAACTAAGATTGTAGCAGGGTCTTCCGGTCAAGTGTCGGGCTATACGTGGAACTATACGATACGTGGGATCCGACATATCGTGGGCGTCGCAAAGTAACCAGATCTTGCCAAACGTTCCAAAAAAATCTAATTTACTTTCGGTACACTACTACTACACCATTAGGACAACACGTAGAGTGGCGCCGAAGCAAAACCGCCAAAGTTACTGCAAGCCCGTATTGAATCGTCCGCACGCGCCCCACATCTGCAAGTTGCCTCCCGACATAGGTAAAAAGATAGCATCTAGGATTTCGAGACCAGCTAAATGAAGTAAGATTTCGCGAGCAAGTAATCACATTTTGCCGGCGACGGCAAATTCCCGCGGGCCTTACAGTACTAGGACCCGGTATTAGGGGTGATAGTACGACAGACGAAAATTTGCTAAGTACGTACCTAAAGACAACTACCTAACTAAAAGCGATTACTATACCAGCTATTTACAGTGATAGCAAATATGCGTTTAGATCTTCCTTGGACTACCGCTTTTCCCGCCCTCCCCGCCCGGGTTGTAAGGTACGGTGTTGTACCGGTGCTGGGGCCTGCTGCCCCAGTCAGTTTCCCGCACTTCCACCGTCTTGACGTACTGAAAACACTATAAATCACAAAAAGTATTAATTTGCACAAACATGGAATAATTGCTACCGCTTTAATGACCTGGTGTAGTAGTCGTATATTTTCAAATCATATACTAAATATCTTTTAGATATTATTATTATGTCGTAGATCCACTTCTACTGTAAGGAGTTCTAGTCATGTAAGGCCCCTGGGAATTTTTGCAGTCGTGTCGTACATTACCTCCCATTGTAAGGAGTTTTCTGCTAAATCTCGTTACACACTATTGTCCCCAGTGGGGTAATAAAACATGGGCGACTCCGTGAAGCAGCTAACTGTGATAGTAGTGTTTTGATGTATGGCTTGATTAATCTTCGTTATTCGGACCTGCCTTTGGTGACCATGACAATGCGCAGCATGTCCCAAAACAAGCGCTGACTTCTCTTCTGAGAGAAGGCTAGTTCTTGGACGAAAGTACGATAATGTCGTACTAGTGATTGTGAGTAGTTATGCAGAGGTACATGTACCTATCGCCGGCGCACCTGACGCGGCTGTTTATCATGGGCAGTCCTAATTCGTTGGCAGGTCTTGTCGGGTACGTGTAAGCGGCAGCCAGTGCGTAGCATGGCGCCTTTTTTGCCCACTGTTCGCAGACCCAGTAATGTAGTGTCGCACAATGCAGCAGCGCAATCTTGCGCGCTAATAGATCAATAGGCCGTCGACACTGTTTCGTGAATTGCCGCGACTATAGAACATGTGATTGAAGTTCGGCCATCGCGCAGGACGCTCTTGGCAGAATCATAACTATGCCGTACTCCGGTACGATGTCGGAGCAAATAGTTATGTAACGTTTGGTTTCTGCAATTTTTCACCAACTGGACGAAATGAAGCCACAATCTTACCCTTTCATCTCGCTTAAGCGATCCAGCTGTAGTCAACAGCAGCAACAACAGTTGCAGCAAACTAATGTAAGCAACAACGCTTCCTCCTCTACAACACCAATAATACCGTTTATATCCTTAAGGCACGAAGAACGTCCCGCGCAACTGTCCGCCGAACCATTGCGCGCGCAAGCGCAGCACGATCATGCAGCGGAAGGAGCTGTACCAGTCGCTACCGCTCGCGAGCAGGCTCAGAACCGGCCTCAATGCGGCAGTGGCGCGGTTCATGCCGTAAATGCAGAACCGCAGCGTGGAAAAACTGATCGCGGAGGAGTCAGCTGCCGAAGCACAAGCAGCAGCATCGGCAGGTGGGGAGGAGTTTCTCGAGGACGAACCGGGAGAATTCGAACAAGGCGCAGTACTGCCTCCGAACAGCAAGCGTGTAATGCGGGGCCGGTTGAAAGAGAAAGTCAGTTTTTGGCATAACTTCTGCCGGAACCCGCTAGTGCTTCAATGGATAGCAACAGGGTTTATCCTTTTATGCGCCGCACAAGCTCCCGCTGACGTCTGGCTAAAAAATCATGGCTCCGCGGGCGAACATCCCACGTTCGTAGGTGACGCGATTCGGGAATTACTCAACACCGGAACGGCAATCGCCGTCCCCAAGAAGCCACATTGTGAAATTACCTCTAGGAGTCGTAGTCCGACCTAACTCTGGAAAGAAACGGTTGATCCTAGATGCCCGGTATATAAACTAACATCTGGTCACACCGAGCTTCAAATACGAAACGTTGTCGGGCTTACAGACTGTCATGAAACAAGGAGATTACGTGTTCACCGTGGACTTGAAATCGGGTTACCATCATGTGGACGCCGATGAACGGTTTTGGACATACCTAGGGTTTTTTGGGATGGCCAATTCTACGTTTTTACCCAGCTGCCGGGTTTATCGGTGTGATGCATCAACCGGCCACTATATGCAACTTAAAACGTCGGTTACTAACACGTTGCTGTCGCAGGTTCATAGTCGCTAAGTTTGTTAAAGCCATTCGTGTACAGCAGGTCCCGTTGCTAGAGGCTTATCAGAATGTAACGTACTGAGGACAAGAACCTTCCATCTGATGCTGATCAAAACTGCATATACCTAGGCCCCGCCGCACATGATGATCCCTTAAAAGCTGCTGCTTTTCGTTCCTCAGGATACAGTTCATTCAGGACGTATTTTTGATAACAGCACCATAGCAGGAATTGTGCGTCTTGTGCGTGCACGGACAGGAGGTGGTGGGGTCCGGAATATTCAGCTATCGATATATAACTTAACCCACTTTATGGTTCGTTGCTAATTGGCTAAAATTAATATGAGGTATGAGCTATTTGAACTTACTAGCTAGCCAATCAGCATTTAGATTCAGCGTTCTTATTATTTCAAGCAAGCCGCAATGCGCCGCAATACATAGCTAGGATGGGACCGTCCACCTTGTGGCCATCAGGTGTGCGTGCTTCATTTGCATTCATGTGGCCCATTGCCATTATTCGTGCTCAATTTTATATACAAGACTATACAAGACATCAAGGCCTATCGAACGGTGCCTCACATTTGCAAGTACTACTGTACGAAAACTATATTCCGGGCCGCGGCCCTGATCTAATTCTCTGAGGGGCTGCAAAGGGATGGGTCGAGCCGAATGGGAACACCGATGCAGATGCGACGAAGAATGGCCAGCCAAAGGCCCAGCATCCTCACCGATGACTACGTACGTACGCAACTCGATAAGTGACACCAATAACACACCGCCGTCTACATACCTTCTCTGCTCCAGAACCACAATCGTTCGTACCTCGAGTATAGCAGAAAACCGTAGTTTTCTAGGCGACTTTTCAGAAATCTGATCAGTCATAGTCATGCAAGGCCCCTGGGAGTTTTTGCAGTCGCTGACAAAATGCACTGACTGGTTCGCAAAAAATAAAATGCATTACGAGCTAAAAGTATGTTTATACCCATCCTGCTGCCTGTGTAACACCGTCATCGAGCTGACAAAATATGATATTTCCTGGCAATATTCCCGGATTCGACGGTTGCATGTCTTGGAGACCACAAATGAAAATGATGGTCGTATATGCTGATTGTACGGCCTCTCGTCCCGCATGGCCTCCTACCACAAGTTTATAAACGCTGTTACTAGTGAAACTTCGTTGCTTTGTATCAACCTTTGAGTATTTGTAGTCGGCGAGATGGCGACCTCGATGATCTCGCGCAGGTCCTCTGTCGCGTTCTCTGGCCAGGCGCGTGTGCCACCACGCGTCGTTGGCCGCCCTGCAATGCGGAGGAGCCTGTCGACAAGGGTCCAGGCGTTTGACAAGCCACTTATTGGCTCGGTTGCGCCGGACTTCAAGGCGAATGCTGTCTTCGATCAGGAGTTCGTGGAGCTTTCCTTATCACAGTACCGCGGCAAATATGTCATTTTGTTCTTCTACCCGCTGGACTTTACTTTCGTCTGTCCTACCGAGATTACGGCCTTCTCCGACCGCTACAAAGAGTTCAAGGATCTGAATACCGAGGTTCTCGGCGTCTCCGTCGACTCGGAGTTCACTCATCTCGCTTGGATTCAGACTGATCGTAAGGAAGGCGGTCTCGGAGACCTATCATATCCCTTAGTCGCCGACTTGAAGAAGGAGATCTCGAAGGCCTTCGGGGTTCTTACGAATGACGGCATTGCGCTTCGCGGCCTATTCATCATCGACAAGGAGGGCGTTATTCAGCATGCAACGGTGAACAATTTGGCATTTGGTCGAAGCGTCGACGAGACAAAGCGTGTCTTGCAGGCCATTCAGTACGTGCAGTCGAACCCGGACGAAGTCTGCCCCGCTGGCTGGAAGCCCGGTGACAAGACCATGAAGCCGGATCCTAAGGGATCCAAGGAGTACTTCGCAGCTATTTAGCTTGCGCAACCAGGAGCGTTGTCTTTGGTGCCATCATTGTAACACATGGTACAATTTCATGTCCTAGATTCACGCTTCTGGATCAAGATACGTAGTTCATTTTGATTCTATCACACAGGATGATTTTAGGTAATTTCGACAGATTGGACCGTCGTTGCGAATGGAGTACATAGCTAGCCATGAAACACCTGGTTTATTAAAAGATTTTCAGCCTTTCAGCAAACCGGAAGGAGAGTATGATGACAACCTGCGACCGTGACTGCCTCTGCTGGCAGATCTCACTTCCTGCAATATGTTAGGATACTATTTCTTGCGTCGACCTTGTTTCCGCGTATGTAGGTTGCAGGGGCAAGGGACAAATGTTGCTGTTTGGGTTCACTGGCTTAACATTTTTTGCCTACAAGAGGAACATAAGTGATCTTATCTCACCATTGGATGGATTTGTTACGTTATCCAAGCCAAAAAAAATGAATCCAAAATTGCCTGATTCATCGAAGAATTCTACGTGTTGCTATATTGTACGATCTAGAGACTACTCGATTGCCGCTGTGGTTACGGCAGATGCTGATGGACTGTACCTCAACCATCCCAACCTTCCAATTTTGAGCGCCGCTGCCGCATAGCTCCCTCCCTGTGCATCACCATTTCCCACATGGCATTCCTCGCTACCGGACACGTATCCCCTTATCTGCAGCGCCAATTACCGCCTCACTTCAAAAGCACGCACACATAGCTTTGGAACCGCCATCCACCGTGTCCGTGCCGCCATCACGTTGCGCCTTTTAGTCCGGTTTTCCATATCATTCAACATGCTGCCCATCACAGATTTCCCAAATACATATGTTAGGCCTGTACTAGGGATGCTGCCGCATTAGCCACTCCTTGCGCGGGAAGTAGCTCTCACAAAAAGGTTAGCCATTTTTTCATTCACCCTTGCAAGCTTGGGCGCTGGTTTTAGGGTTAAGATACGTGTGGCACCAAGTTGATCTCCATACATGCACCACGCAAACCCGGCCACACACAGAGTCAGGCAGACAGACGCCCCGCCATCGCCGCGCCATCCACGTGCATTAACTCGTTGTGCAGTCTTGCTGATGGGGGTAACGAACCTTTCTTCTCACGAGCCATCTCTCCACCTCGCGCAAAATGAAACAGCGCATATGTAAATAATTCCACTCGTACGTAGAGCATTCCCCGCACCTTCAACTTACGTCGCCACCGTGGGGTAGTTCCTCCCTGACCCGACCATAACGCCATTCAGCGAACCCAGTGATCCACGTCACGGCAACACATATACGTAAACGGTTTGCAACACATAGGTATACTGAAGATGACCGGTCGAGCATCCAGAACGGCCGAATAAACTGTACCCCAAAAACGGTCGAAAAAGTGGAAAACCATCGAACGGCGTCAACACCGCCGTACAGGGAGATCCGCGGCTATTATACCCCCAGGACGAAAAGACCATATTCACACATCCCGGCCGTGCGTGCACGCACACGTTTAGGCATGCAACAAGAGACATTTCTCAATATGGGCACTGCCGCTGTTCTCATCACACATGCATTCGTAGGCAACGTGAGCCTCTGCCCGCCCTCGTGTTGCAAACATACAAACAGCTCACGGCCAATCCTGCACACGAAGAGTGTTTGTGCCTTTTATTGCGGCTACTGTCGGGACAGCAGCCAGTAATACTACCACACCGCCACAAATATCACCACCGGCAGCAACAACACAAGAAGCTGGTACCCCAGTGTGGCCCTCGACCTTACATTCAGCTCTACTATTTGGGTGGATGACATTTGAGATCCGCACACGTTCATCGTCACACGTCCCTTGATCCCCTGCCGGTTAATAACCATTCCATCAAGGCTGTCAGGGTTGGCCCCACCCTCCTGCTGCGCAGCAAGGGGATGTTTGTATTCCATCCCGTCTTATTACGAGCTATTTAAATTTCAAATCAAGCATGCAGAGCCAATGCGCAGCTTCCACATCGCGCCTCCCGCAAGCAAGCTATATCCTCCATCCCTTCCAAACAGACAGAGATACAGACGTGAAGAGACAGACGCATATGGGCAAACCGATGCACAGACGGACAAACTGATTGATGCAGGCAGGTGGAGAGACGCCTACGACAACCATCATAATTAGCTTGCGGCATCATCAGCTACGAAGACACCATCTATTATCTCACGATGGCAAGCAATCCCAAACATGGAATGGCAGCTGCTGCATGCGTTCCAATCGCATAACCAGAGACTTCCCCATAAGCCCCATGTGAACTGGGTGACCGTATGAGTAGATAGACGCTCAAACCGCCACGCGCAAGCAGCCTGCTGCGCCCCCACAATATGATGAAACCTACCTTCCTGTGGAGCCATCCTCAACCCCAGAAAAGGCCGTTGGAATACCGCCAAACTAACATGCAGTTTGTAGACCGGAACGAAAAATACTGCAGCGGAAATCCTCACTGTGCGATAGCTCCCTGGTCCACCGGCACAGTGCCAATTCGGCGTAAGAGTGGGTCCCACACCCCACCTCACTGTTGCAACCGCCTTTGCTCTCGCCGCCTCCCATCCCAATCCCCAGAATCCAATTGCAGGGTCAACGTAAGCACCCTTCCTATGTTACCGGTCCTACTGACCAGGCCCCAAACAGCCACCCTAAACCCTAATATCCCATCCATGCACCTACCCGCCTGCCAACCCATATCTGATTGGCGAGTCACGTGAAACAACCACCATCCGCCAAATACCCATCCTCACCCTTGGCGGCGCCACGATTCGTGACCATTTGGTTCACCCATTTTGCTCATGTACCGCCTTACAATGAGCCCGTTGTGCTGGAGGAAAACCAGCGAAACCCCCGATGGGGTGGCCTGGCATGGCGTCCTAACAGCAACACACAGACCTCAAGCCCTGACGGCCTCTAACTCTTACCGCTCTCCCAGACCCGTAGTTGATGGCTCTGCCCAGTCACGTGGCGACCGTCTCTGCCACCGTATATTGTCCCACGTGATAGGCTCTTGCATCCTCACGCGCGTACAAATTATCATTATCACTAAATATGACCTCACCTCTCAAAACCTCACAGCGTTCGCCACAACCGGCAAGAGCAGCTTGCCACCCTGCTGTTACTGCCGCTCGCTGCTAGCCTCTGTCTGCACAGTCACAGAGCATCACCAACATATTATTGGTGCTGGTGGCTATGGCCTGGCGAACTGCCATATCCAGCACCGCAACCACCATTACTACCACCGCCACCTCCACCTCGTGCTGCTGCTGCCGCCATCGCTGCAGGATGCGCACAATATGCGCTCGCCTGCGCGGCCGCCTGGTGCGCTGCTGCTGCTGCTGCTGCCGCTGCCGCCGCACCTGGGTAGCCACCCCCTCCTGCCGTACCACGTTGCGGAATGGCCAGATATGGTCCTTGTCCCCCCCCATAGTCTTGCTGCAACCCTAGCCCCAATTGGCTCACGCCCATGTGTTGCATACCCATGCCGCCCACGACGCTTATGTGCTGCAACCCAATACCCACAGGCACCGGCACCTGCATGGGCATACCCAAGCCCATCCCCAGTCCAGCAACCCCTGGGTGGTGATGCATATGAGCAAGGCCTTGCGGCCCCAGGCCCACCATAGGATGCCCCATCCCCCCAGCCCCGTGATGCCCCTGCCCGCTGTAGCTGCTGTCCAGAAGGTACGTCCCGCCAAGTGCCGTAATGCTGGACGCTGCCGCGCTGCCGCTGCTGATGCCACCGCCGCTGCTTTCACATGCGCCGCCGGGGTGTTGGTGAGGATGGGGCAATCCCACGGTCAGGCCCATTCCCATTCCGCCTCCGCCTCCGCCCCCACTGCCGCCCAAGCCCATATTCAATGCCATGGGATGCGAACCGTCAGTAGACAAGTCCGCGTCCATGTAGTCGTCTTCGTTGAACTCCAAGGGCAGCGAGGCGGCCTTCGGACCCGCCGCGTCTCCAAGAGTACGGGCGGCGCGGATGAGATCCCGGATCTCCTCCAACGTCTGGGGCGGCTCGGGGGTCTCGTTGGAATTGTCCGGATTCTGAGGTTGGGTTTTCGGTTGATGAGACAATACAGGGGAAGATGGGGGCGGTGGACCTACGTCAAGTAGTGAAGCCTGAGAGGCGCGGGGGCATTGCTGGGACGTGGACCTCGGTTATGTTAGGTGTCCTGAGCTGAATGCGGATTTAGTGCTTAACCCAAACCGACAGAAAAAGCCCTCCACGCGACCGAAGTCCCCAGTGGCTTAACTTGACCACTATCTACCCCGGAGTCGATCTGACCCGACCCAGAGTTCCGGACCCACCGCCAGCTCCGCAGGCAGATTTTTCAGGAACCAAGGGTGATGGAGGATCTCTAAAATGGTAATCCGTTGTGCTGGGTTCGCCACGAAGATGCGCGAGATAAGGTCCTGGCACTCCGGCGATATTTGCAAATTTGCCGGAAAACTGAACTTGACGTTCATAATTCGCTACACGGGAGGTAACACGAATGCAGAAGGACTTTTAAAGCTTCAGGTTAATGGAGACTGAGGCTAATACGCCTTTGGGAGCTGGGGACCAGTGCCCACCAGTGGCTTGGAACTCATCGGCAGGAGCCAGGCAGTAAGGCCCACCTGCAATGAACCCCATCCTGTGGCACACCCCTGGCAGGGTTTGAGCCCAGTGAATGTTGTAACCATAAAAGGGGGCCCCGTACCTGAATTGTTTTCCGAAAGTTGCGAGGGTCCGCCGGATCCTCAAACGGATAGGCACCAACCAACATCACGTACAGCGTCACACCGCACGACCACACATCTGCAGGCTGACCATTGTACTCCTTCCGCTGGAGCACTTCTGGTGCAATGTACGCAGGGGTGCCCACCGTGGATTTGGGTTGCGAGTCGAAGGCCGACTGTGGGGCGCATAGGTAAGGAAAGTCGGGGATTAATAACAATATGACGCCGCTAAATATGTAAGGTGTGCATGATGAGGATCCGCTCCGGTTAAACCGGTTAGGGCTCCAGTCGGCAGTTGGGGAAGCACAGGTGCACAAGCAGCACGAGCTTCAGGTGTGGACGCGCGCCCACCTTGGAGTAACCAAAGTCGCAAATCTTGAGTCGTGGAGCTGCATTCCCATCGAGCAAAGTGTTTTCCAGTTTGAGATCACGGTGACAAACTCCCTGTCGCGCGGTAGGTAGTATTAGTGCCGGCACTCATTTCGTCGTGCAACATACCGCTACGGGGCGAAACATACCGACGTGTGGCAGTACTTTACTCCAGATATCAGCTGTTGGAAGAAATATCGTGCTTCATCCTCGCTAAAACGGCCAGCCTTAACAATGCGCTCGAAGAGCTCCCCGCCGGCGGCGTATTCCATCACAATTCCCAAATGTGATGGTGTAAGAAATACCTAAGCAACCCAGATAAGGGGAAATAATCACACAGAACGCTTTAGGGGCGGCTATCAACGTCCCGCAAGTAGACCAACCTCCTTGAAGCCGACAATATTCGGGTGATTTAGCAATCTGTGATTACATATTTCCCTCTCAACATTGCGGTCAACCTGCGCTCGTAGAAGGACTTTTATCAGGCAAGTTCATGCTCAACCGCGACTCAACGACACAAACCGACCCTCTCCCCGCGTTCGATGAATTTGATCGCAACCTGCATCCAAAAAGCCGAATGCACACAATTAACCCGGCGAAACGGGAAGATGGTCGCGTTCTCTTCACAGTACACTCGAAGCGAGCGCCAACGCATGTCCTGCTCACCAATTCTTCACTGACTCGATCGCGCATAAGCTGTTTTTGCAAGGGGAGCAACAAGGTCAGCTTCGGGACCGACCAAGCGGTTCGAGACGCCGCATATAGGACACAACGACAGCAGCAGAACTAACCTAAGCTATCAAAATCTTACCTTTGCAACCCCGAAGTTGCCAGAGCCCAAGTCACGGACAGGCTCGTAGCGGTCCATCACAATACCAGAATAGCTCTTGGCAAGGCCGAGGACGGAAGCCTGTAAAGGCTATCCTCACAGCCAAGAAACTAAGCGCATTTCTTTGAAACAAGTCGTCTAACTCCTACAACAGCGACCCTTGTCCAAGAAACGCAGTTGACGTGGACTCACTATGTGACTTTCACCTCAGCATGAGATTCTAAGATATGTCATGAATAGATAATCCACGATATATACACTCTCACGGCATGGAATAATATAACTTAGATTGTGGGGCGGTTTGATGAGCGAAGGTCCCGTACCTTCTCGTACGAACAAACAAAAACCTTTTACGCAAGCCAGCTGACCCGGGGCATGCGGTTGCGCTGGCAGCTCCGAAATGACCGAATACCAAGACATTTTCCGCTGCATGATTTCGTTAAATGTCTGGGAAGGCAGCAGCGACCGGCCGTATCAGTTGTTATTTGAGGACATGCGTCGCCGAAACGTGCTCCCCAACTGGAATCGTGACAAAGGTGCATATAATGTATCGCGTTCCCTCGAGCGTCAACCTGTGCATGCGCCTACCCATGTGCATCGTAGTACGTTGGCTACGGCTTCCTACGGCTTGACGACAAAAGAGAAAAACAGCTGGATGAGCCGCCTTTTTCTTTCGGTCATGTGTAGATACGAATGCAAACGTAATAACTGTTTGACGATGCCCTATAAAACAAGGCTTTGAAATGTGTCTGCCACGTGTTTACGCGTGGCGCACTGTTTTGCCATGCAGCCGGAATGCTCATCTGCGTAAGCTTTTCGTGGTACACAATTGCATTTCTTGGCTCACAAAGATTATTTCCTACCACCGATGTTCCCGCCCACGCATCTCCCGACCGCAAGACTCCGCGCCACCAATAGTTGTCGTTCGCGTGACAGTCGCTCCGTTTCTTTCTGCCCGCCCGACAGCGGTGCGCCTCCAAACTAGACATACAACACATTTGACCATCCTTTTTACATCCAAGTACTAACCGACCTGGGACTCCAATGACCCAAATCGTTTCCGGTGTCGTACTTTCTTTCCGGCTCCCTACAAAAAGCACGGCAAGTTATAGATTCCCCGTTCTCCCACACGTGCGCTAATTACACAGAACGGCCCGGGCCCGCGATCATTTCCTCCGCTGCCGCCCACACTGCTCAAGGTTGCCAAGCGGGCCGCCGTGATGGCACCCGGTAACGCTACCAGCGACGCGGGATCCGTATTGCCTGTTCTAGCTTGCCTGCTGCAAATAAAAAGAGGTTGACGCGGGAAGAAGAAGAACAACGAAGGAATGAGGAAAAGATATCACGCGAATGTTAGTCAGGTTCAAAGCCAAAAACATGGGCCGAGAAGATAAGCCATGATGAACCGAAAGCAAGGGTATATGTGCGTGTATGATTTAGGGCACGTCTTTCTCCCATCGGCACTGGACGGAAACTTACGCAAGGCACAAACAATAAAATTGCGCAGACGGAACGATATGACTGCAAAGCTCCCACTCTTCCATGGGCGTCTCGTTGCAAATGTTCCTTTCGGCCTAGGATCCCCTCATCGCATCTCAGATTCACACCCCAGTCTTCTAGCCGTTCCACTACTTACTCTGCTTCCCCGTGCGATGGCCCCGTTGTGTTGGCGGCTACCGCTGCTCCGGTCGCAGACGCAGCTGCAGAGGCGCACCAACTCAGCTTATCGGCAGGTCTCGCCAGCCCGATCAGGTCCGCCTGGACGAGGGGGACCAGGCTGGTGCTGTACAGCACAACGCTGTGAAGGCCCTGCAAGGGGAAAGAAAAGAAGATATGCGGCCTCCAAGGGCTCACAAAGCCCCTTACGTCATGTGAGCAGATTCCCGCGCGCGCGACACACACACACACATACAAACGCACACACACGCATCCATATATAACCCCCCTCTCCCTCCTGCCTATTCCACCGCACCGCACACCACTCACTTGCCCCTCTGCAGGTCCGAGTAGTACCGCCAGCCGCGTCCCCGACTGGTCCCACGCCATGTCCACCACACTGGGGGAGGAGACCGACCGCGGGTCCGCCGCTCCGCCCGTGCCAACCCCACTCGCACCGGCGGGGTCGCCACCGGACATCCTGCAACCACCACCACCGGCTCATCCTACTTGCCAGTCGGCTCTTATGTGCAGCAATGCACCGGACGCTCGCGTGAAGCGTCAGCAAGGTGGCGCGGCAGCGAGAGGCAAACGGGACGTGACTCCGACTCCGACGAGGGGGAGCGTCAGCTGGGATGGTGGGGGTTACGGTGGTTGTAGTTATTATGGTTATGGTGGTGGATTTCCGGAATTTACATCGGTTCCCAAGTCATGCCCACGCGCGCCCCACCACCTCCTGCTACCTGTACCCTTCCGCCCACCTGCCCATACGGTCCACGCGGTGCAGCTCCGGCAGCGCCACCGGCAGCACTTGTGCCTGCAATGAGGGGGGCTCCTCGACCAGGTGGAGCGCCAGAAGGTCCGCCTTGCAGCCGGACAGAGCCAACAGCAGAATGGGGACGCGACTGGCGGCAGAGGGGGCCCAGGCAGCGGCAACCACGTCAGAGGGAACTCGCGTCATCCACGGCGCCGCCGACGCCGCCAGGCTGCTGGCCCGGGCTGTCGCCACATTCGCGCCCGCTGCTACTGCCGCCGCTCCCCCGCCGCCTGCTTCAATGTCCCAGCGCTGCCACCACCACTTCAGGGTCTCGAAGATGTAGAACTGGCGGCTGCCGTGGCCAGCTGCGGGAGGGGGTGAGGAACCGAACCCCATTGATATCGATATTTACACATGTACGTACGAACAAGAAATGACGTACGAGCGTAGTTTGGAGTTTGCTGTCCGTAGGCAACTGATGGCATCCAAGGCAAGACGATCAAGGCACTCCCAGGAGTACGGCAAAATCCATAAATTTGAATTTCCGTCGAGTTCTTGCGGCTAAACCTCAGACTGCATCTGGCAAGGGCTGGGGCTAAAATCCCTAAAACCATCCGCTTATCCCTTCGAGCGTGCCCCTCCCCCCCTTGCCCCCTCTTACACCTCCTCTTCCTCCCCCTCCTCTTCCTCCCCCGGGATCCCTGCCTCACAGTCCCCTCGACGTCCCAAGCCATGTCAGCTGCAATATCCCCCCCCGGAACCCCTCTGCCGTGCTGATCCCAGTATTCCCCTCACACCGGAACAATCCGGAACAATGTACGATTAACAGATTGTACATGGGAGTAGATCCAGATCCCATCCCTCGCACTCACTCGCGAATACGTAGTTGCCGCACGGGGACCATCGCACCAGGTCGAATGCCGCGGGACCCACACACACGTACGTGCCTGTAGCCACATCCCACACCTGACCGAGTAATAGCACGGGGCGAGTGGGGCCGGTGCGGGAGGGGAATGTCACCAGTCTCACGAGGCAGGGAGGGAGGGCGAGAGGGGGCATGAGGACTGGATCTTCCCGGCCACATGTGCCGCGACTTTACCCAGTGTACGTCATTTGACTTCAGGCCACCTCGTAACCCTCCCAGGTCCATGGCTTGGCCAGCCAGGGGGCGGGGCACGAGACGGACGCGTTACAGGGCGCTGCCAACCACCTTTCAACCCAAAGGCCCCCTCCCTTCTTTCACAACTGCCCACCGCCCCGGCCTGTTCCGATGTGGCGCCGCCCTGCAAACACCTTGCTTTCGACCAACCCCTCACCTGCAGCCCCGCCTGGTTCATGGAGGCAGCCGCCAGCAGCCGCCCGTCCGGACTCCAACTCAGCGACGTCACCCTGTACGAGCGGCCCGCGAATGTGCGATTAAAACATACACCGGTCACGACCCAGGGAGGGG
The DNA here is from genome assembly GCA_019650235.1 of Volvox reticuliferus. Taxonomy (NCBI): domain Eukaryota; kingdom Viridiplantae; phylum Chlorophyta; class Chlorophyceae; order Chlamydomonadales; family Volvocaceae; genus Volvox; species Volvox reticuliferus. The sequence goes on along the minus strand of BNCP01000040.1, from coordinate 1,193,666 downwards.
CGCACCAATCACCAACCGCCGGAAGATGTGCGGTGGGTGGAGGAGGCACGAGGGAGGTGAAATAGCTCCCCCAATGAAATGATGAAGGCTGCAAAGATGCTGAGAAGATTCTTTTCCCGCTCGCTCTTCCTGTCGTATCTGTCCTATCCCCCCGCGCTCCGGGTGCCGCTGTGTCCACCGCGGCCCCACCAGCCGCCCCCCCTATTTCCCCTCCCCCGGCTCGCCTCAAGAGCCATCCAGCACCTGCCGCTCACCTCGAGCCGGCCACTGCGGTTTTCAGCAGCCTCAGCCAAGGCCCCGTGACCCGGCCCGCAGCAGCCAGTGGCGGCCTGGCCTCACCCGCCATAGCCCACAGCCCCACCAGCCCCGTGGACCCCACCGCCAGCAGCCCCGGGGAGGTGGGGCTCCAGGACAGACACAGGGCCTGAGGGGCAGGGGTGTGTGTGTGAGTGGGTGGGGGCCGAGTGGCGAGAGGGGAGGGGCAAGGTGAGTGTGGAGCCAATTCAAGCTGCTGGACCACGATTGGGTGACAGGATGCCGGCCGCCCAAGGACGTCCTTTCAAGGGTCCCTCGGGCGCAGCCGGGCTTCCTTGTCATCGCACAGCTCTAGCCCTTTTATCCATCTGCTCATCTCATCTCATCTCATCGCAGTATGTGGGATTACCGTGGTCCAATCTTAAAACCCTTCCCCCTATCCATCTACCGTCCCGCTTCACCTGCTCCTGCAGCGCCTCGTGCGCCAGCACAGCCCTCAGGTTTCCGGGCCCCGAAACCAACACCTCCGGCCGAGCCCCCCTGGATTCCCGTCCAGTGGCTTGCAAACTCGGCCCCAAGTCCACCACCTGGACTCGGCCCCACCGGTCCGCTGCAGCGAGCCATGGCTGCCGGGGGTGCCACTCCAGGGGGGCCGCAATGGCGCGGGGGGTGGGATCGGCCTTGAAGCTGTTGCGTTGCCGGGGTGGGTTTCGGAGCATATCAGTGGGGAGAGAGGGGGAAGAGAGCAGTGAAGTTAAACTGGGTTCAATGAGGGCATAATATGAGGACATAATTGGAAAGGGGCGGATGTATGGGATGGAAAGCGGATGGAAGGGGAAAGGCCCAAAAAAGACAAGGAGACAGACGGACAGACGGTTTGACCCATGCCCATAGAAATACACTGGCCCGCCGTCATTTAGTCCCTTCCTGCCCAATGATCCTGCGTTCCCAAATCCCCTCCTATCCCACCTAGGTTTCCATCACATACACGTCATTCGCACATGCACACGCACGTTCCCCGACCCCACCCCCTCCACTCCACACGAGCCCCCTACCGGCGCAGCACATCCCAGGCGAACCGCATTGACTCCCGCAGCGTCGGTCCCAGCGAGGCGACGTATTTTCCGACATGGGGGCTGAGGGGCAGCTCCTGCAGCCTCCTGATGGGCTCCGACCGGGCAATTAGGTCCCCCAGCTGCTGCACCTGGCGGACCACCCCCTGGTACTGGGCCTGCTTAACCAGCCACCTGTACAGGGCGGCCCTGCGCAGTTTAGAAGGATAGAAGTTTGGGCCAGGGGCATTGAGACCGCGTGGGGCGGGTGGGGGTTGGTGACCCAAATACGGGAACCGAATGGAACCGAGAAGCCATAAGAGCTGCGCTGGCGCTGGTTGGGGTCGGGGGGGGGCGAGTCTGCGGCAGATAACGAAAATCAGCATGCGCTGCTGGTCCGGAAAGTCCCCTTCTTATTCTGAGCCATTGAACCATCTCTCCACCCAATGTGCTTTCTGTCTTCCGTTCTGGCCCTGAGGTCACCCTCAGAGGCCCGTCAGGACTGGGATATCTGTGCGGGCCTATGGGGACATCTCAGCAGCACACATCCAGAACTTAGCACATCCCTTTTCCGATCGGTTCCAAAACTACAGACAGTTTTGTAACCATACAACACAGCACAGCAAGGGGAAGAGGACAAACACCAGCCAACGGTTACCAGTACTGCCACCTCAACTGGGTTTCGGGCCCTATGTCCCCACGACCTCCAACCCTGTTTCCCCACTGCTCCCTTTCCATCTGTCCCCGCTGCGGCTTGGCGACCACGTTGCCTTCGTCATCAGTGCTTCTTTAAGCACACATGCACGGACAGACAGACAGACAGAGATCTGACTCTCGCGGCCCGATCCTCACTGCCAGACGCTCACCTGCTGATGCCGCCCTCCGCCCCCTCAACGGCGGGATCTTAGGGGATAAGCGGCGGAGAGATCGGCCAGGTGGGTGGGGAGGACGTGAACAGTGGATGGACGGAGGGCGGGACGGGGGCTTCAGGATTTTTGTCAGTCAGCCAGTCAGCCGGTGGGTGGGAGCAGCCAGGTGGGTGGGCGTATCCGTACGGGATGCGGTCAGATTCGCGGCGGCGGCGTTGTGAAACATCCGCTTGGATCTCAAGCGCTCGAAACCTCCGGACGTATTCGGTCATACGTCCGTACGACCACAATACCAACCTCCCGTTTCGTCAACACCAACTATCCCACCTGCACCTAAACGCATGACAGGTGCTAGAATCTCTCACTTCAGTGGTCCCCAATAGAGTGTACTCAGCCCTGGGCGCCCCAACCTGAAATGTCATGCGGAGGTACTATGTTTGGGCAAGGAGAGGTACCCGCGGGGTGCTTGCGACATTGGCTCACCCGGGGGATATACCGGAGGCCCCTGGGGCAGCAACTCCAGAGGGAGCTCCAGGGAGGCTTCGTCTGACAGCAGCACGCTCGGTAGCAGCTTTGGCTGCCATCCATGTGGTCACGACACACATTTTGCAAATCCCCAGGGTCAGCGTCATATGGTGGTGCGCGGCATTTTGCGAAGACGCCATCGCACGGACAGACAGACAGCCAAATAAATATTGCGTTTTCACTTACATCGCCTGAGACGTCTGTATTGTTGTGGACATGAACTGTGGGAGATAGGCGAAACGGGCAAGCATGGCAGAGGTCGTTTCGATGCCAAACTTAGATTCTACTGCGTCGATCACACCGATTGCTATGGATTATCTTACTGAGAGCATAGTGATTCTCGCAGATTGTCTTGGTGCCTTCCGGAGGCAGAGGTGAAGCGTGCATCGCCATTCTTGACGGCTGTGAAATTTTAATTATAACTTTAAGGTCTTATGATGTTCAAACTGCATTTAACTTCGCTTTGATGCGGACATGTGTACCCTTTGGACCAAGAGGCGGGAAAATAAATTGATAGGGCAGTTGCAATGCACAACAACCAAAGGTATTCGCGAGTTATATAATTACCAATTTCCAGTAACGGGTTAAAAATAATTAGTCATGAATATGGGGAGGACGCTGGGCGTGAGTACAGGATGTATGTTGTCGTGCAAGCTTTGTCATCCAAACTGTCCGCGGTCAAGAACGAAGAACGGTTATATGAAGTTAGGTGATTTCTTCTTGCTCCTCATCCTGAACCAACACATTTATGTGATTGCTGATGTGTCGTTGAAAGCAACTATCTACAGGCAGCCGGACTAAAATCATGGAGGTTGCCCCACTATTTATGCCGTTCAGGGCATTAGGTTACATCACTGACAATGTACCATTTGCAGTTAAAAGGGTAGGCAAGGATTCTTTCGTCACTGTTAGCGTCGGCAAAACATGGCAGGTGGGCGGCGGCCGGCGGCCTGGCCGGGGTCACGGTACTTTCCGGAAAGCGGAACCTTATCGAAATGCGTCGGCTGTAGGTTTATAATTGCACAAAGTTGACGCTGTCGCGCGTGGGTCCTCAGGTATGTTGGGGGGAGCGAGATTTTTATTGGGCTTTGACTACTGCGCTGCCGCAATCACTAATTACGCCTTTCTCTTGTGTTTCTCAATATTCAAAGCTCTCGGGGGACATCAGGGCGCTCGCGTGTGCAAATGACCTGACTTTCGCAGCCGTTGGTGCTGACATCGTGGAGTGCAAGCGGATCCATAGGTATGCCGGAGCCGTGTACGAGCAAATTCAACGAATAGGTGAAAGGGATGCAGTTTGTGACGTGTATATATGCTAGCGTATGCGTACATATGGATGTGTCTGTGTTGGGGGAAGAACATAGAAACGGTTTAAGGGGGAGAGGAGGCCCTGGAGGAAAGGTGTGATATGCAAGACTGTGAATGGAGTGGTGCCACACGGCAGTGTGTTTCACCGCCCTGCCCTTCATGTTGATTAAAATACACTCCCCGGGTGGCCGGGTCCCTTTTTCCCTCTTGCTCAGGTCCGGAGTGTACCGTGGCGGCCATGCGGGCCCTGTGCGGCAGTTGCTTGCGTTAGGGCGCCTGCTGCTGAGCCTCGGAGGCGTCAGTGAGAGGGACCGGCGACTGGTGGTCTGGGAGGTCGGGAAGTACGATGAGCCGCTGGTGGGTAGTATTGGAAACCGCGTGCTAGTCCGTATGTGTGTTCGTATTTGATTGGATGGGTTGGTGAGGGAGCGGCTTGCGGCGTTGAAGGGGCTGCTGAAGGCGCAATCCTGAACCGAATGAACCACGGGTCGCTGTTCCCTGACCCTCCCACGAACTTCTTCCGTTTCATCTTTCCGCGGTCCTCCCCTGCGTTCTACGTCCCTCCGTGCCGCTAACACATACACACACACCCTTCCCCCCCCGTTCCCCAGCGGGTAATTGAGTTTCGCGATGGCTTCCAGCCCAGCTGCATGTGCCACCCAGACACGTACGTCAACAAGGTACTGGTGGGATCGGAGGGCGGGGGGATGCAGCTGTGGAACTGGCGGACCGGCGAGATGCTGTACGGCTTCAAGGGATGGTGAGTGGAGAGAGGGGGGATAGGGAGGTTAGAGACGGAGCCCAAACACAGAGGAGCACGGAACGCGGGAAAAGGGGCGCATTGGGTTTGAGCACCGGGCGGGGGGGTGAAGGGTTGAGGACTGGGTCGTGAGCGTCAGGTGGGTGCAGTGGGCGGGGACCAATCTGGGCGGGTAAGTTGCCCACCGCATACACCCCACAGGGGTGAGGTCGCGGCGTTCGTTTCGTTTCCCGCCGCGTCGTGGTCTCCCTCCCCTGCGTTGCTCGTGTGCCCATCCGTTACCTGACCCCCCTCCCTCTTCCCCTTGGACCAAGTGCACACTCGCGCGCCCTCTCCCTCCTATCGCTCCAGGGGTGTGCCGATCCGCGCCCTGGCCTCCAGCCCCGCGCTGGATGTGGTGGGGGTGGGGCTGGCGGACGGCCGGGCTGTCGTGCACAATATACGATATGACGAGGAGGTGAGGGACTGCGGGGTTGCGGGGATGACGTGCTGGTGCTAGGAACATGATAGGAGGGGGGGAAGGGGGAAGGCCGGGGCAAATCTTGCTGCCGTACTCCAAAAGGCTGCAGTTCCTCATATTTCTCCAAAGGGGTATGGTTGATTGCCACCACGTGGACCCAATCCCCCCCCGCATGCGTGCGTGGGCAATACACACCTCCCCTACCCGCGCCCTACCTCTCATTCGCCACCCTCTTATCCTACCTGACACCGCCACGTTCAGCCGAGCAGTTGTATTATGGGGTCCGCCTCTCCCCGCTTTTCACCCCCCCCCTCCATCGGTCAGTCCGTGTTTCGTCAGCGACCACCACCAGCGTTTCTATGTTCGTCTTCTCTCCCCCTCTCCCCCTCTCCCCCTCTCCCCTCTCCTCCCCCTCTCCCCCTCTCCCCCTCTCCCCCTCTCCCCCTCTCCCCCTCTCCCCTCTCCCCTCTCCCCCTCTCCCCCTCTCCCCTCTCCCCTCCCTCTCCCCTCTCCCCCTCTCCCCCTCTCCCCCTCTCCCCCTCCCTTTCGCTCCCTCGCTCTCTCACATACACGTACTCGCGGTCCCGGTGTCTCTCCTGCTGTTCCAGGTGGTCTCATTCGCCAATGCAGCCGGTACGGGACTGGCGGCGAATCAGCTCCTGGGAGGGGGCGCGGGCACGGCGGCGGCGCGCGGCGGCGTGGGGGGCGGCGCCTGCACGGCGCTGTCTTTCCGCACCGGCGCCGGTCTGCCACTGATGGCGGCGGGTGGCGGCGGGGGTGTGGTGACGGTGTGGCACCTTGAGGAGCGGCGGCTCCACACTGTCATTCGGGACGCACATGACGGCCAGTTGGTGAGGCAAGGGGGGAGGAGGAGGGGTGTTGGCCTTCGTCATGAATAAAACGGGTTTGTCGTATTCCTCTCCGAACCCCTACGGGCTGTCCCTATGACGGCTATATTGATGCTGGGCTCTGCAGCTTTTTGTCGTACACACACATACACACTCTTTCTGTTCTCTTTCGGGGTTTGAAACTTCTATTCACTTCCCCCTCTGCCCTCGTCCCCTCCCCCTCCCCCTTCCACCACCAGCTCTTGCCGTTGTACGGCCCTCTAACCCGACCTGCTTCCCCCGCTGTCCCCCGAGCAGCTGTCCCTCCACTTCTTCCCCGGCGAGCCCCTCCTGATGAGCTCCGCCGCCGACAACGCGGTCAAGCACTGGGTGTTTGACTCGGCGGATGCGATGCCCCGGCTGCTGAGGTTCAGGGCGGGACACGGGGCGCCGCCCACGCTGATACGGCACTACGGCGAGGTGAGGGCCCTCGCGGAGGGCGACCGATGGGGAGGGGAATGGGGGGGGCCGAGAGGCGGTGGAGACGGCGCACTGAAGTCAACTGATCAAGAAGATGCTCTAAAAGGGGAGTCGGAAGGGGAATCCTGGGTAGATTCCTGTGACCCATGGGTCCGTTGCTTATCCGTACCCCAACCCCCAACCCGGGCTTCACCCCTCCCCCTCCCCCCTCACTCCCCCTTCCCGCAGAATGGTTTGCGCCTTCTCTCTGCGGGATGCGATAGATCCTTTCGGGTGTTTTCCGTACACCAGGATCAACAGAGCCGGGAGCTGAGCCAGGGGCATATCGCCCGGAAAGCAAAGAAGTTGCGTGTACGACAAGAAGACCTAAAACTGGAGCGAGTGGTTGATATGGACGCATGCGAGGTGGGTGTTCATTTCCCCCCCCCCCTCCCCGCCCTCCTCCGCCCTCCTGGAGGTGGAGTTCGCGTCAGCCCTCCGTCCCCATCTCAGGCGGTGTTCATGTCGTACATCTCTGACCAGGTCCTGGAGTCCCTCGCTCTTTCCTTGCTATGCTGCGTCCTGGTACTTTCCCCTACCTCCCCCCTTCCCCTCCCCCTTCCCCTCCCCCACCATCTCATCATCCCCGCCCTATCCCACGACACTCACTCTCTCCAGGTCCGCGAGCGTGACTGGGCGAATGTGATCACGGCGCACGAGGGCGACCCGGCCGCGTACAGCTGGCGACTGGTGAACTTCTCACGAGGGGATCACGTCCTGGAGCCCCCCCTGGAGGTACGTGTGGGTATTGCGGGGAGGGGAGATGATGATTGAAGCGATAAGCAAAAATGGGAGGTTAATTTGGTGGTTGGGCGGGTAACGGTTGTAAGTACACCTAATTGAGTGCGATCACGAAAGGGGATGCGGTTGGAGGGAGGTCAGGAAAGAAAAGGAGAGCAAAACGGGAAGGGGTCCAGGGAGGGGGTGAGGAGCTGACGTGTGAGGGGGGGGATGGGAGACGTCATGTGATGCAATCATCAGGAGCTGCGGCTTCTCTTCCCCAAGTACCCGCCCGCCCGCATGTGTTCCCCCCTTCCCTCCCTCCCTGGATTCATTTCAGGCGTCCTTTCATTCCCGCCATCTCCCCCTTCTCTCTCCCCCTTCCCCCCCCTTCTCTCCTCCCCCCCCTCTACCTTCATTCCCTTGCGTCTCCCTCTTTCCCCCCCCCAGGAGCTCTCCGGCTGCCCCGCTGCCGCAGTGACCTCCGTTGCTCTAAGTCGTTGCGGTAACTTCGGCGTGGTGGGCAGCGCCAGCGGCCGTCTGGATAGATACAACATGCAGAGTGGCATTCACCGAGGAGCGTTCTACTGCCCTGATGATGCCGCGAAGGGGCAGGCGGGGGGAGGGGCAGCGGCGACGCAGCAGCAGAAAGGTGTGGGGAAGGGGCTAAGGTGGCGGGGGGGGCGATGACGTGTACGAACTGACGATTGATTGGAGTGGTTACTTAGGCCGTCAGACAGTGCAGCCAAGAAGAAGTACGACAATACGATAACCACCTTATTTTCCGTACAGCATGGCCCCCACAGCTGCATGAAAGGTATCTGATCTCATTCCCCCGTTCCTAACCCAACCTGGTCTCAACCCGGTGGATCCGCTGACGCCCCTGGTGCCGCAGCCAAACGGAACGCCCACAACGGTGCGGTGGTTGGTTGTGCTGTTGACGGTTCCAACCGACGGCTGGTTTCAGTTGGGTTCGACGGCGTGCTGCGTGTATGGGACTTCCGTACCCAGTCGCTCGCGGCGGAGGTGGCACTGGGGAGTCCCGCCACCCGCCTGACCCTGCACCCGGTCAGCGGGCTTGCGGCAGTAGCGCTGACGGATGCGTCGTTGAGGCTGTACGATATCGAAGTACCGCGGCTTGTACGGCGGTTCCGGGGCCACAGGTAAGTTACAACGATGTGGCTTCCTTTTTGTGTTTGTGCTTTTCCTTCCGGTGCTCTACGCGCCCCGGCCCCCGCTCCCTTCTTTTCGGTCACCCCCTCCCTCCCTCCATCTTAGGGGTTTGGTCCTTCCGACATGGATCTTACATGGATCGTATCTGGATTTTGTTCGGATCTTGCTGGGGTTGTTGTCTTAGCCCTCCTCCCCCCTCCCCCGCCCCGGCTTCGCCCCTCCCAGTGACCGAGTGACTGGCCTGCACATCTCGGCGGACAGCAGGTGGCTGCTGAGCTCCGCAATGGACGGAACCATGAGCGTGTGGGATATCCCCGCAGCGCAGTGCTTGCAGGTGGGGGGTGGGGGGGTGGGAAGTCCAGGGGGGCCCAAAGCGGTGTTGGGTGTTCGGCGGGGCGGTAGTTCAGGGTATAGGATCATGGGGGGAGACGCCAGCGAGGAGGGGATGAGTCTTACCGCGTCCCGACAGACAGACAGACAGGCACACATACACAGCTGTTACCCCCAGCTCCAGTCTTTCCCCTTTCCGCCCCCACGCCCCTCCCTGGACCTGCGCCACCAGGTTATGAAGTTGGGCTCCCCGGTCACGTCCCTCAGTCTGTCCCCCTCCCTGGACCTGCTGGCAACTACCCACGTCAACCGGAGGGGGATATACCTCTGGTCGAACCAGGTGGGTGGGTGGGCTTGGGTCGGGTCAGGCGCCCCGCGTATTGAGAAAAAAGGAAGGGCATGGAGTCATGCGTGGTCATGTTTTGGCCTCGGGAGCTGTATGATTGAGAGAATGGAGTTTCCGTTGCCTGTCTGTCTGTCTGTCTGTCTGTCGGGACGCGGTCCCATCAGCTGCCAGCTATCTGAACGCCTCAAGTCATGTCTGAGTCACAGGGGGAGTCACAGGGGGAGCCACAGGGGGAGCCACAGGGGGAGTCACAGGGGGAGGCACAGGGGGAGCCACAGGGGGAGCCACAGGGGGAGCCACAGGGGGAGTCACAGGGGGAGTCACAGGGGGAGGCACAGAGGGAGCCACAGGGGGAGGCACAGGGGGAGGCACAGGGGGAGGCACAGGGGGAGCCACAGGGGGAGCCACAGGGGGAGTCACAGGGGGAGCCACAGGGGGAGGCACAGGGGGAGGCACAGGGGGAGGCACAGGGGGAGGCACAGGGGGAGGCACAGGGGGAGGCACAGGGGGAGGCACAGGGGGAGGCACAGGGGGAGTCACAGGGGGAGGCACAGGGGGAGGCACAGGGGGAGCCACAGGGGGAGCCACAGGGGGAGTCACAGGGGGAGCCACAGGGGGAGGCACAGGGGGAGGCACAGGGGGAGGCACAGGGGGAGGCACAGGGGGAGGCACAGGGGGAGCCACAGGGGGAGGCACAGGGGGAGGCACAGGGGGAGGCACAGGGGGAGGCACAGGGGGAGGCACAGGGGGAGCCACAGGGGGAGCCACAGGGGGAGTCACAGGGGGAGCCACAGGGGGAGGCACAGGGGGAGGCACAGGGGGAGGCACAGGGGGAGGCACAGGGGGAGCCACAGGGGGAGCCACAGGGGGAGCCACAGGGGGAGGCACAGGGGGAGGCACAGGGGGAGCCACAGGGGGAGGCACAGGGGGAGGCACAGGGGGAGCCACAGGGGGAGGCACAGGGGGAGGCACAGGGGGAGGCACAGGGGGAGCCACAGGGGGAGCCACAGGGGGAGCCACAGGGGGAGGCACAGGGGGAGGCACAGGGGGAGCCACAGGGGGAGTCACAGGGGGAGGCACAGGGGGAGGCACAGGGGGAGGCACAGGGGGAGGCACAGAGGGAGGCACAGGGGGAGGCACAGGGGGAGGCACAGGGGGAGGCACAGGGGGAGCCACAGGGGGAGCCACAGGGGGAGCCACAGGGGGAGCCACAGGGGGAGCCACAGGGGGAGGCACAGGGGGAGGCACAGGGGGAGGCACAGGGGGAGCCACAGGGGGAGGCACAGGGGGAGGCACAGGGGGAGGCACAGGGGGAGGCACAGGGGGAGCCACAGGGGGAGGCACAGGGGGAGGCACAGGGGGAGGCACAGGGGGAGCCACAGGGGGAGTCACAGGGGGAGCCACAGGGGGAGGCACAGGGGGAGGCACAGGGGGAGGCACAGGGGGAGGCACAGGGGGAGGCACAGGGGGAGCCACAGGGGGAGGCACAGGGGGAGGCACAGGGGGAGCCACAGGGGGAGCCACAGGGGGAGGCACAGGGGGAGTCACAGGGGGAGCTGCATGGCGCGGTTTCAGGCCGGGTTCGAATCCGCGGCCGAGCTTTGGTCAATTCGTGGTCTTCATCTCTCCCCACACACTCGCATCCTAACTCCCCCCTCACCCCCTTTGAATCTCCCTCCCCACCATGGGACCGTAGGCTCTGTTCGGTGACCCCGCCGCCATACCCCACAGCACTGCGGTGGTGCCCGTGGCCCGCATCGCCCTCCCCACCATCAGTGACGGCCGGAACACCCGGGAACGATGTACGGCAGAGGATGGGGACGATTCGGAAGGCGAGGAGGTGGAGGTGGACCACGAGGATGAGGACGGGGTTTCCAGTGAGGTGGGTGAGATGTACACGTACACGCACACGCACGTGTGTATGTGTGTGGGTACGAACGATGGGGGTGGGAGCAGTCTAATGCCTATTGGGGATTTGGTCTTCCGCATTGGGGCCAGAGGGGGGAAGGGGCCGAAAAGGAAGGGGCCGGGGGGTTTTGCTTTTGCTGCTGGGCTGCCATCAGGGGCCCTGTCTCCACCTCTCGACTAAACCACACGTGTGTTTCCCCCGCGCCTCCGTCTGCTGCGCATGCGTGCTTGCTGGCATCGGATGCGTTCAGTTGTCAGTTGTCTGTGGTAGTTATCCAACCACCACATCAGCGTTCTTCACCCCGGACGGGACCCGGAAAATTTTCAGATTTTTAGGAAAACGCCCGGAGAAATGTTGGGGGGCTGCTCCATCGGGGGATCCCCGGGAAACGTTTCCAGCCGTGTGAAGCGCAGCTTTCCGTGTTTTAGGGCGTAACTAGGTAGAGTTCCGGGGGCCTTCCCGGAAAAGGATTTTTAGGGCTCCGGGAACCCCCCCGGAACAAACAGCTGCCCCCCCTTGAAGAACCCCGCACGACATGTGTACATTTTGCCATCCCGCAGGATGAGGACGCGGAGATGCGAGACGTCGCGGCGGAAGCGGAGGCGGCGGAGGCGGTTGAAGGGAGGGAGGGCGGCGCCGATGCTGGCCGGTCCAAGCCGTACGAGCTCCGAGACCCAGTATCGGGCGCCCCTCTCCCGCTGGCCCCCGAGCTGGTGACGTTGAGCCTTCTGCCCCGCAGCCACTGGGACAGCCTCACGAGAATAGAGGTGGGGGTGGTCGAATGCGGAAGAGGGATTCGTAAACAATCGGATGCAGGAGGGCTACTTAGTTTCCCTTGTCGTGTATAGGCGTGCGTGTGTGTTTGGGGAGGGGAGTTGGTTGGAAAGAGTACGGGTGCGGATGGCTGGTGGGGGGATGAGTAATGGTCTGTCGTTCTGTCGTTTATTCGGCTCCCCCTCCCCTTCACCTCTCCCGACTAGGCCACCGCTAAACCCTATTCCTCTTCCCCCTTTCCTCGGGGCCTCACCCCCTCCCCGACACACACAAACACACACACATACACACAGGTGATAAAGGCCCGCAACAAGCCGCTGCAGCCACCGAAGAAGCCCGAGGCAGCGCCCTTCTTCTTGCCTACCCTCCCTGGACTGTCCGTCAACCCCATCTTCGCGGCGGCTGAAGGCCAACAAGGAGCGGATCCGGGGGCCAGGGAGGCAGCAGATGAAGACATGGAAGATGCGGAGGAGGCGGAGGCGGGACCCGGCTCACGAGTCGTACGGTTGACGAGGCGTGATGGAAGAAAGGCGAATGGCGCCGAAGCCGTATCTGGCCCCGTCAGCCCGTTCGTACATCAATTGCGTTTAGCGGCGGCGGCAGCGGAGGCGGCGGCAAAGGCTGGCGGCGGCGACTGCGGCAGTAGCAGTGTCGTGGACTGCTACGGCCCAGTCATTTCGATGTTGCGTCAGATGACCCCCACTGTCATTGACAGGGAGCTGCGGGCAATGCAGGTGCGTGTGTGTGTGTGTGTGTGTGTGTGTATGTATGTGTGTGTGTGTATGTGTGTGTGTGTGTCGGGACCGAGTGTGTGTGTGTGCGTGTGTGTGTACATGTGTCTGTTTGTGTGTTCGCATCTAAGCTCCCGCCCAATTGCTCGACATGCTTGGCAGTAGCATCCCTCTCTAAGAACCTTCGAAATGGCGATAGTCGTTTCAGATCATCAGAATTAAGGGACGCGCCGTACCTAGCCACCTGGGACGAGATGTCCGGAAGGGGGAGAAAGGGAAGAGGAGGAGAGGCTGCAAAGGAATCTCAGGTATCGTACATTGGGTCATTCTCAGCTCCGAAACCTCCTTTTGTTGATTCGCCCAAGCAAACGCAGATCCTGGAGGGCAGTCGTGACGAGCAGTCCGAGGTACGGGATCTGGGGGCGCTGCTGGACATGCTGAGCGCGTCGTTGGAGGCACGTCGGGATTTCGAACTGTGTCAGGTACGGCAGGTTGGGTCGTGGACGCTTATAGCTTCAAGATCGCCGTACGGCTAGGTTTTGAGGGGGGCCCGTCCGAACCTCGGGGGTGCGACCCCTGCAGCTCCAAATCTCGTCCATCTCTTATTCGCCGCAGCCCATGTCTGCCTGACCTCGGCTCCCCGGACACGCACTGCCGCGCGGGCGGGGGCCAGTGCTTTGGCCTTCATACCTCCGCCTCCGTCTTAAGCCTCCTCCTGTTCCTCCCCTCCCCTTCCATCCCCCTCCCCTTCCATCCCCCTCCCCTTCCATCCCCCCGTCCCCCCACTTCAGGCGCTGCTGAATGTGGTTCTGACGCAGCAAGGTGACGTCCTCTCCGCCCGCCCCGAGCTGGGGCCCCGCCTGCAGAGGCTGCGGGGGCTAGTAGCCACCAGCTGGCGGAGGTTGGACTCGCTGATGCAGCACGTGCGGTGTATGGTGGGGTTCCTCGGGAACCTGCAGGCGTAGAGCGTGATGTGAAGTCGTGTTGTGTGATATGTGATGTGTGTGTGTATGTGAGTAAGGGGGGTGGAGGTGAGGTGGGGGAAAAGGAAGGGCTCCACCACATCGTGCGGATAGATCAGCGTTGGATGCTCTGGCTTGGCTTGGGATCGGGCTCAGGCTGCTGGGGCTAAGGCTCAAGTAACGTGCACCGCCCGGAGGCGGAAGATGAAGGGGAGGGAGCTGCAGGAATGACCTCAGGGGCGGTGCTGAGCTGTGTGTAATGGCGGCGGGGGGTGCAGCAACCCGCCTCACGATGGTGGGTAAGCTGTCAGAGCAGCAACCCACGCCGCCCCCCTCCCCTTCCCGGGCACCGTTGTGCCCATCCTGACAATGACAATGACAATGGCAATGACGACGACTCCAGTGAAGGAGTGAACCCCAAAGCGCATTATCGATTTCATTCGCACCCTTACTGATGGCCCGAGGGACACAGCCAGAGGGGGTAAAACCCTAAGAAACATCACCATCTTCATCATCATCAATATCATTAGGAATAACTATATCGTTATCAGGGATGGCCCTTCAGGGTCTCTTCAGAGACGTGTCACGAGAGAGTCGTGGCCCCGAAGTCCGCCGGGCCGGTATCCAAGGTCGTGCCCTCAAGTACTCGTTAAAGAGTGAAGAGCGTACTGCGCCAAAGGTTGCCCTTCTGACGGAGCAGCCGGCGATGTGATAAAGCCCCATGGAGGGGGGCATCGGGGTCTCGTTTACCCACATCTGCGTGCGGCCCCTACCTACGACCGATGGACTTCCTAGCAGGACGTGTCGTACCTCCCCCGTCTGCCCCTACCCGCACTCCCGCTGTGGGGGGGAGTCACAGGACTAGGGTTGCCGCCTCCATCACTTGTGGAGAATCCAGATCTGTCTCTATTTAACCACAAGTCCAGAACCAGATCCGGGCGTACATATTGGTACGAGCCGAGCCGCATATTTTGAATGACTACAATCCTGATTGGAGGAGGATGGGAGTGGCCGAGAAGTGCTCCGAAACCCTCACGGAAGGCAGTTGCGGGCGCTCGCCTCAGGACGCACGAAAAATATTGCGGTGGGGCTCTTAGCTTTGAGGTAGACGGAACACGGGGTCCACGATTGCATGGATGGCCTCCGTACAGCATTATGTGTCGCACAATAAAATCTATGTGTCGTACAATCATACGAAATACAGTGACGCAGCTGCAGTGCACCAATTCGCAGGACGTAATACATCAGATGGCGGCGATACTTAATGAAAGCGACCGCCGGACATCAATCAAGACATCGCAGCACCCGACCGCAATTCGCAGCAGGCATACGAATTTGCACATTCCGACCAGTGCGGGGGGGTTAATGACCTAGATGACCAGCTACAGGTCTTTTAACGTCCCAAGCACATATCAGCAAATGCCCCTCGACTCGAAAACAGAACAAAACACCGCCCACTGCACTCAGTCAGTCGATCAGTCGGTCCCAATTAATCCTAATTTCCTAATTCTAAAACGCAGCGCTGTCGGCACTCATGCACAAGCCTCACCGCCACCACCACCATCATCATCATCATCATCATCGCAAACGCAGTTCACTCGTTCACATTCTGAGAGCTCCCAACATGTGAAAGTGTGACCTCCACTCACCTGCCCACCTCCCCCCCCTCGTCCCGCCCCCCCCCATTAACCCCCCGTCACATCCACCCTCAAGGCCCCTCTCTTGACCGCCGCCGCGAGCTGCAGCGCCATCAGGTTCCGCACCGCTCTCGGCTCGAAGCTCTCCCCGCACACCGCGAGCCGCTGCAGCCGGGGGAGGGCCCCCAGACAGCGCTCCATGTCGCCCTCGGCCGCCCGCGCAACCAGCAGCTCACCCACGACCAGCTCCCGCAGCTGGGTGCACGAGAACAGGCCCTGAGGAACGTTGACCAGGGAACAAACGCAGAACAGCTCAAGTTAGCCGCACATCAACAATTGCCGATGAAAAAAACCTTCCCCTTCGTCGGCCACTACACCTTCACACACGCCCTCTGCACCTACCCCCCCTTTCCCTCTGGACCTCCGTGTTCGGAGGCAGCGAGGGACGGATGGAGTGTAGGGAGGAGACCTGATCTCCGCCCAGGGGTTCCCCGACCCTCTTCTAGTGAGTGGACAGAGCGTCCCGCTGCCAACCGCCCATAGCCATACATGTACGGTCGTACGCTCGTACCTGAGGCCACATGGAGAACCGGTTCATAGCGATATTGAGAACTTGTAGGCGCTCAGCGAAGAGAGCGAATGTGGTCCCACCTCCTCCACCTCCTCCTCCATATCCTGTCCCTCCTGCCGCCGCATCTCCCGGCGCACCGCGGACTCCCGAATGCGCACCTCCCCACCCGTTCACTGGTGACCAAACCCCTGGGGACGGCGGCGACCGAGCTACCGCCGTCATCCCCGAGCCGTTCACCCATGTCCCCGACCCGCTGGTCCCCGGGGGCCAGAAAACGGGGCCCGAGGAGGTGCTCAGTTTCCGCGGGGAGCACTGTACTGCATAGGGCCCGGTAGAGCACGGCAAGGAGCCGGCGGTACTGGGGGCGATCGGGGGCCCCGGGGCCAGCGGCAGAGCGGAGAGGGAGTTGTGGTGGAGGTCCAGGGAGGTCAGA
The DNA here is from genome assembly GCA_019650235.1 of Volvox reticuliferus. Taxonomy (NCBI): domain Eukaryota; kingdom Viridiplantae; phylum Chlorophyta; class Chlorophyceae; order Chlamydomonadales; family Volvocaceae; genus Volvox; species Volvox reticuliferus. The sequence goes on along the minus strand of BNCP01000040.1, from coordinate 1,177,505 downwards.
GAGGATACGGCGAGGATGGCAGCAGGCACCACCGTGAGACCGCACTTGGCCAGCCTGAGGTCCCGCAGCCCGGTCAGCTGAGAGAGCTCCATCGGCAAGCAGGTGGAGGCAGCTGCCAGTGAAGCGGCATCAGGGACAACGACGGCGCCACCGAAGCTCTGAACGCAGCGTAACGGGGCCGAAGAGAGGAGGCGGCGGGGGGAGAGCCAAGGGTGTGAGGAAAGGGGAATTGTACGGGCGGTGTACGGGCAGTGTACGGGCGATCAAGAAGACGACAGGAATCGTCGTATCCTCAATCACCAAATTCCTGCCATCGCTGACAACATAATCCACATGCGTAATCAGCCGTACACCATGACTACGAATACGACAAAAGTAAGGTCCTCAATAAGGCACCAGCCCGTCGCGAGCTGCTGCCCTGACCCATGACCCATGACCCATGGGTCACCCGATCTGCATCCCTCCACCTTCCCAGAAGGAGCCCCTCCCCGCTCTCACCGGATTGTTGGACAGGTCGAGCATCGCGAGGTTGGGGAAGGCTCGGATCACTGCCGCCGGCAGCGCCCGCAGACAGCAGTCCGCCAGCCCCAGGTGCTTCAGCCCGGGACAGGAGGGCCAGGAGCTCGCCTCGGCGCTCTCCCAGGCCTTGGCCACCTCGCGCGAGTCCGTGAGGCGGCTGCCGTCCAGCCTCAGATCCTGCAGAGCAGTTGCGCCCTCCAGCGCGGCCAGCAGCCCGTCCACCAGGTGGCAGTTCACGAGGCGCAGCTCGCTGAGCCGGGGGACGGAGGCCGCGATCGAAGGGAGACTGAAGAGGGCGCAAGCGGGCAGCAGTAGCAGCAGTAGCAGTAGCAGCAGTAGCAGTAGCAGGAATAGTAAGGGATTAGGGTTCGTGGATGGAGCTGGGCGCAAGTGGACTGAGGACGGGTTATAAACGTGAAAACAGAAAATAAACGAATAACGAACAGCGATATAACGAACTTTTCACATCTAACGAACTTAACGTGACGTAAGTGACACCACCTTCCCGACAGAGCCCAATGCCCTGAGCGATCCCTCCCACCCGGGGGGAGCCAGCGCCGTCCCGAGCGACGTTCGGTCTCCCCCTTCCTCAGTCACACGTAATCCACCCCGCGTAAGCCCACCACCTCCACAACGGCCCGCGGCTGCCCCCCCCCCACTCACCTCCACAACGGCCCGCGGCTGCCCCCCCCTCCACTCACCTCCTCAACCAGATATTGGACAGGTGCAGGCTGACCAGGTTCGTTGGAAGCCCCGGAACTGACACCGGAAACTGAAACGTCTGTTCAACGGTTTTGGGAAAAGGATGGGGTATGGGCCCTATGGGGGGGACCTGGTTGAGACTGGAAGCGGATGTAAACACAGTCCCCACACAAGCGGAGAGTAAAGGGGGGAAATACGACAGAGGACATCATCTGTACAGTGATATTGGATTGGAATCAAGCCTACCAAAAGTCGCCGCTTGCATTTGTATAATACAGGCAACCGAGCAGCAGCCGTACTGGCGGCTGCTCTAATTCACTGCGTGGGGGAGCAACCCAAACCCAACTCACCTTGGGCGTGAAGGACAGACGCGTAAGGCCCGTCAGCCCGGACAGGTACGGCAGTGTACCGCCCAGGAAACCCTACGGGCGGACAAAGGGCAAATAGAGATCAGGTGGAGATCGGAGAATACGACGTGCGACGTGAAACACCGTGTGATACACACACATACACACATACGGGGATTCGTACACACCACGACCGGCCACAGCTCACACACGTTTACACCTGCTGCAGCCCGTTGACGTCCAGCTCCGCCAGACCGCGCAGCCGCCCCAGCATCTCGTAGGAGTCCTGGCCCCCGGCCCCTGGATTACGGTCGGCATGGCGCGGGGAGCGTGAGGCGGGGAGCGGACTTCACTTGGAGCGAGGTGGCCACACTGCGGTCCCGTGTTGTGAGACCATATCGGTGTGTGTGTGTGTGGACTGGGAGGGGCAGGACTGGGAGGGGCAGGACTGGGAGGGGCAGGACTGGGAGGGGCAGGACTGGGAGGGCGGAGGACAAAATGTACTGAATGGAGGAGTTCCCCCGCGTGGGGTTTTAGGGTTTTAGGATGACACACGCTGCAATGCTGGCACGTCCCGACCCTCAGGCCCTCAGGTAACAACCACAGCTTGGCGGGAAGGTCGGCAACATCAGGTCCCGAAGGTCCCGGTCGTTGCCGCGAGCTCCTGGTGATCATGCATGCTCTCTACCTACCCTCAGGCCAGATGAGCCGCAGGGTCCGCAGCCCCCGCGGGCCTCGGTTCGCGGCCCGCAGCAGTGTCTCCAAGGCGCGGCTGCCTTCAAAATCGTGGCTGCCACTGCCGCCCAGGTCCAGCATCAGGTGCTGTATGGCGTGGCCGCGAACCTCCGTCCATTGCATCACCGCTTTGCTGCATAGCTTCGGAAGGGCGGACAACGAGGAACGAGCGAGTAACATAAACGAGCAGCTGGCAGGTGGTGAGGATCCGGGCACGGCAGCTGCTGGGCTGCCGCCGAAGCAATGCTGCTGCCCCACGACCCCATGACTCCCCGTTGCGAAGCCACCGACATCGGCCTTTCGACGGCGGGGCATCTCGGCCTCCATGGATACTACAACTGAAGACCAGGTAAATTTGCTATGGCTTTTTAGCAGATTGTTCCAGCGCTTGCAGACGAGGGGAATGGTGCGACGGAACCATGTAAAAAGCCGACCCGCAGCTTTAGGCCAAGATGATTGCGCTTCAGGCCCAAAGTCCATAGCGAGAATATTGAAAATGTTCACGAGCGCGTCGTCGGTCAAGTCGTCGTTCCGAGCGGGCGAAGGAGCCAACCCGTCAGTAATGTTGCAGCCGAACATGTTATCCGCAGCATAACATGTTAGCGGTACAATATTGAAGTCGCGTTCTGTCATGGTAATTCCTTGGGCGTCTGCCGCTCACGTTCCTGGGTCGCGAGGTGCTATCAGTAAGGCGAGTTAAATAAACGGAGGATTCCCGGAAGCCCGACAGCTGAATAACTACTAACACACCACCATTCAAATCACAACTGACAGAAGCTGTATTGATAGGCCCGCGTCAAAACTTTGGAACCTAAAGAGACCGACAAGGCTAACCGTTCACAAGCACCCATTGCCCGGCCATCGACCGTGCGGGCATATAATTAATTCGCTCATTTATTCATGAAAACCGTCACAGTAGCAACCTGGTACTACGTAACCTTTGCCTAAAGATGGTAAAACTTCCGTACTGGCATCAAGAAACCCTAGACATCGCAACCTCTATCGTAGGCATCATTCGGAAATACTCCGGAAGCCGCTTACAATCGTAGTTTTAATGAAATCTTCATGCTAAGACAGCAAGAACTCTGCTGGCACTCGCACCACTAGGCAAAAGGCCGTAAACTCATGCAGGGAGAAAGTCAGTGTGGGTGCTCGCTGACCACTCCGCAGTTTAGCGTGTTTACACGGTATATTTCGTCTCTTCCTGTCCTCGGGATGACTGGGAATCGTACAGTACGACAAATTTCTCCACGCGGTATTTGCAGGGCTGTCTTGTCCTACGTCGCCTAGTCCTCGCTCAAAGAGCATATGCAAATCTACGAGCAGCGGGATCCTGCAAAGCAGTCTGCTCGTGGTCTTTGCAAAGTCTCCCACTCGTCACCACTGTGGAGGTGCATAACGAACACCAGGCCGCGTGCTTTGCCAGCTTGTTCAATCTGCAATCTGCAAATGTATCAAGTGCGTACGTGTGTCCGGCTAGGCTAGGCTAGTTTGGCTCATGATTAACAGCGCCGAGTACGGTGCGCCGCGGTAGGCCTCAGTACGGAAACAAATGCTACATTTTTCGCAGCTAGCTGTAGATCATGTAAAGCAACAACACACTACAGATGATACATTACAGTTAGGACTGCAGCAAACTCTGCCTAGGTTGCAACCTTTCAGGGCAGGGGCTTGGCGGTCTGAAAGCAACAAGCTGCTGCTGCTGCTGCCGCACTTCAACCACAACTTGCCACAACAGGCAAGCGATGAGACGCAGAGACCACCTTCCATCGATGCAATCATGTGACGCGTGACATGGAGAGCGTATGTTTCATCAAGTGTGTGCCATTCATGCGGACAAGTTATTTCCAGGCGGCTAAGTGTTGCGTGCACGGCTGTTATACAGCAGCATCATTCATTATAAGATTGTAGACAGCGATAACCACTAGCCACTTTCCTGACTACCTTTTCGGCGCCTCCCTCGTTCCTGCACCAAACAATAAGGTATAAACAAGAGGACACGCACTGTCTCTGAAAGCCATTGACCAACTCGACCGTCCGTCTGTCCGTCTGCCCTTCCGTTCCGTCGTGATGTTCCAGCATGCATGTAGCTATGACCGAAACGGATAACGTGCCAAGCCCCCCCAGACATCACCACCCACCACCACTCACTACGCCATACTGTACAGAAAACTGCGCAACCAATAATCGGGCAATCCTTTGAAACGAATATCTTGGAGAAACGAACAGCGGCATCCGACATCGAAAGGCTGTTGCTATGAATACGGTAACAAACAGCTCTCACACACTGGCCATTTCCCCTCTGTTGCCTGGATGAAGCCATCCCTACTACGCCTATGGAGCCATCCACTCAGTCCAACCTTTCCAGACTGAACATCGACCCTCCAAAACTAAGATGATGAATGCCGTCAGAACCCCCCTATATCAGCTTTATGGCGACCGACCTGAGCCCGCTTATATAGGGCACACCGCTTATCCAACTGTGGGTCGATCCAATGCCGCCGCATACGGACACAGCAGCGATGCCTTGTCCCATCATCACTTTTCCTTCTCCACACCTTCTCACCCCGCGCTACGCATGGGACCCATGGATCACACGCACTCGCCGGATGACGACGCTCCACCGCGCCGTACACCTCAGGTACGTCCCCTTACCCTGGAGATAGCGAGCAAGCAGATTGACACGAGCAAAGAACCCGGGCGTCGGGGCTGGTTGATTTCATCACCCACCCTGCTTCCCGGGTATACATATTCCCGTCAGAGTGACTGGCACTGATTGCGAGAAACGCCCCGCCTCCAGAACCTGCGACGAGGGCGCCTACCGGACAAGCCAGGCATCTCGAAGCTGTGTGTACAGGGGCTGTCCCTGACACACCCGCGTCAGGGAGAAGTGCGTGCAGCTGCACAGACCGTGGGCTCCAGGGGAGTCGCTGCGCGTCGTCTTGAGAACCCAGCAGCCATCCGCGTCGCTGATGCAGCTGCCTTGAACCACCAGACCGTAGTATTGGGTCGGCCCGGCATCGCAAATGGGTCCTGAAGGTGCGGCGTCAGTACGGCTGGAGGGCACCATTGCCGCCAAGGAAGCGGCGCTAGCCGCTGATAAACGGGATGGCTGCAGATGCTGCCCTTGCTGGGCGACACCAGACGTCGACGGCGCTGTGTTAGCATCCCCGGGCATTATGTCAAAGTTGGAGTCGCAGCAGCTTCCGACCCGTCCCGCCAGCATGTCGTCATCAAGAGCCGCTATGGCGCCCGGAGAGGAGGGCGTTACGGTCGCACCCTCCTGCACATTAATGCATGTATCAGTGTCATAAGTCGGCGTACATGTTGAGGATTGCCCGCTTGGTGATGGGGCCGCTTCCGCCACTGACGTTGCTGCCGCCGCAAAGGCGCAGTGCTGGTCGGGAGACGCGATCGGCCGTACCAGGACCAGCCCGTTGGCACTGCTGCTGCGCACGCGGGAGGCAAACTCGGCCCACCTCTGCGGGGTGGCGTGCATAACATGCAAACAAACAAGGAATGAGAAGTCATCCGCCCTTGAAAAAAGAAAAAGCGACAACTTAAGAACGCGCTCGGAGGGGTCGTCCCAAAAAAATTACCCGCTGCATAAACCGGAGGGGTCGTGCCCTAATTTCGGTCATTTCGTCCCGGATGTGCCCACCTGCGGATTGTCGGCCACAGACTGAGAAATTGGAATTGCTTCGAACCGGTGTTGCATGCAGCTACTTCCGCCGCCTCGGCTGCTAAAGACCAGTTGTAGCATGGGACTCCTCCCTTGCTGCCCTAGCACGGTGACGATGTGTCGTACACAGGCAGGCAGCCAGGCGTGGCTCCCAGCGGCCCCGTTGCCACCAGTGGTGCTGCTGTTACTTTTGAACATAGCACCGCTATTCTGCGACGCTGACCTAAGCTCCGTCAACGGATAAGACAAATGTCCAGTCGCCGGGCTGCGTGGAATCAGGAACATGTATCAGCAAGTCAGGGACGCTTGGGGCTGACCCTGGTTCACCCTGTGTGTTGAACTAACCTGCCCACGTTGCAACGAATAGAACGGTTCAACTCCTGCAGACTATTGCTTCTTCGAAAATTCAGATGAGCTGGCAGATAACATTCCGTAGTAGTCGGACTGGCCCGGTGAATGCTGGTTTGTTGCGGTAAGGACATGGCGTTCAGGTCGCTGGCTAAATAGCCACAGCGGCTACAAGCAGTAATAGATATACCCAGACCGTAGCTGAATTTTAGATATGGCTTTGCAAATCAGACGTTGAGTGCCTTGGGATTCTCGTTTCGGTATGGTTAAAATGGCAGCCAGTTCAATAGCTAAGAATATTTCATGGACAGTTATAAATGACTTATTTCAGATGCATAGTAATGATGATGATGATCCAAACGGCACGCGCGGCACACGGTCGTCGTACGCCACGCGGATCCGTCGCATGGCCTGCTGAAACTGCCTTTACGACATACACAAATAATTTCATTGTTTGATTTATAGTGTACGTAATTGGCTACCTATTTGTACGAGGGCTTGCATGGTAGGGCATCATGGCAAGGCGTCGATCCCATACCTTAATAATGCCACTCGCGCCGTTATCCAGCTCTTGTAAGTTATTTTTATTAATAATCGTTCTTTGACTTTTCATGCAGCCTTTGAGTCCCCGTAGGTCTTGAATAACAAATGTCAAACTAACCGCTTCACGCGGACTTGGCTTTGCACACGGCGCAGGATCAGGCTATAAGAATCAAGCTGGCAAATTTAAATCCATCTTGCGCTTTGAAAGGTAATAAAACACGTGGACAAATTGTGCGCGAGCAATATGGCGAACGGCATTCGGACAGGTCAGGCATGGTCATGGTAGTTGTGTGTTCGGATGCTCAATCCCCAAACCCATTCGTTTCTCATGCTGTTCAGCAGCGCAATAACATGAAATGTCTAATGAATTATCAGTTGGCCGAAAGGGGTTTCCAGTCCATGTATTCGCGCCTGAAAGCTGCATCATCTTGCATTGCTGCTTCCTGCATGTTGTTGCACCTGGGTTGGCTTGCCCACCTGGGTTTAAGTCATGGCAAGGAAAGCCTACAGCCGGCGTCATGTGGGAAGAACCCTGCCAAACCATTTTTAGACTAATATCTTTCAACAATCGCGCGGCAACCACCCAGATATTGTTTCTGGATTTTCTGGTTGCTCAAAGCCCTCACACCCTCGGAGATGTCCCGCACTTGCTAGCACTGAAGCATGGAGCCTCCATCCTTGTAGCATGTATAACAGCCATTCGATATGCAAAAAACACGAATGCGGTTAGACATCCTAGGCCCTCATCTGCTACTTATCCCCCGCAATAAGGGTACTCCCGTCCACCCGGTCCATCGCAAAGCGCAACCGGCAACCACGTGCCCCTGAGGGCTACGACCCATATTTTTGCATAATCCTCGTGATCACGATCCCCGAGAGGAAAAACATATCAAGTTGGACTTCATGGAAGGATTTGCAGAGCTCCCCTAATCCAGATATTAGTGCACAGGAGCCACAAGAGAGCATCAGGTTAACTGTAGGTGCAGTACTAGGACTCCAGTTTTAAAATTGTCTTCAGGACGCCAGCATTGCCTACAAGCTTCCTACCTATGTTGTAAGTTAATTCGCCATAGTATGACGCCTTCACAGAATGCCTGCCGAAGTCTGCGAACAATTGCTTTCTAGGACATTTTAGTAGGCCAAAGTCATTGGACTCCCCATGTCCGTCGCTGAAGTCTCTGCAAATATTGTATCTAAGGTTGCCAGGAAAAATTGCCACGCGGTAGGGACCTGCCAAAGGAGCGTCTTTCCTGACGGCGTAGGCAATGGCCGCTGATATGACCGATTAATCATTTTACGATCTAGGCAAGGGACGCTTTCTACTCTTGTGCGAGGGAGCAAGGTGTGGATTTCGTGCCGGGCGCACAGATTCCCGCAAGGTGCAAGCTTCTTCGGCAGCAATTTGAGGGTGCATGCCCATTAAGCTGGGTGAGTATTCTCATTATTTAAACCTCGTGGATGCTCAGCAGAATGTTTGGGCTTGTCGCCGATCAATTGACATGAAAGCGGATCATCGCCACAGCGCTGCGTATGAAAGGTTGACATGGGGGGTCAGTTGTTGGGTGTTGCCGAATAGGAAGTCAGCTGCTCCGCCTGCCGTAGCGCGCCGGCGTCATCTTGTGTGTGTCCACTTTTAAGGTGCTCCATCTGCCAGCAGAAGATGCTGTAACTTGTAGTTAAAGGGGTAGGACACGCTTGATGGAGTGAGGGTGTGTAACACAGCACGGCGAACTGCCCATTCAGTCTTCGCCCCAACCCTGCGTTCCTAATCCGCAGACCAAGCACTTCGACCAGCTCCAGGAAGCGGACATTCGTCGGGCTAAATATCTTGCTGCTGCCATCAACCGTGCTGCGGACACGGCTGCAGGTGGGACCTTTTGCAGCTTGATATGCAGGCTCCGGGCTATCACATTACGCAGCATGCCGATGGTTGCGAAATATCCTCGGGTCCTCACCGGCTGGAAGGTTTATATAATATTGCCCAAACGCACGAACCTTTGCGAGCGCGTATTGTTCCAGTGATAAATTGGGTATCACAGTTCCACCCGACAGTGCCACTCGAGTCCCCTTCCTGGTGCAGTTCAGTATTGATTTTGGGGCCGCCCATGCGAATGGCAGGGTCTCTAACTGGAAAGGCGTAATTGACTTGCCGAGGACTCCAGCTGGTTCACACCTACCGCCGCTTGGGCAGACCCTTCAGAAAGTTCATCACCGCAGGTCAGGTGCTTGAGACACTGTGCGAAGCGGATAAAGTTGCAGCAAACGGCCAGTCAGCTAAGCCGAGACATATTGAGTGGATAATTGTAGGAAGAGCTGGGCGGCGTTTTGGAACGCATTTCCGCGTCAGCGATAAGCTGGGGAACTGATTGGTGGGACTTCGTTATCAGCCGTCGGATCTGCAAGACCAGCTCAATCGTGTCACTTAAAGTCAGTTCAGTGCAGCGGAGCTGATTGGGACAGCATGGGTCGTGACGACGACCGGGACCGGGACCGCTACCGGGACTACGACCGCGACCGTGCTGGGGAGCGAGAGCGTGACCGTCGGGAGCGAGGTGGTGACAAGGAACGGGAGTATGACCGTGGCGAACGGGATCGGGACTACCGACCAGAACGCGACCGGGATAGGGAGGTAAGGAAGGGTCAGCGGCAGGAAAACCTCCACTGGCAGTTATGTCGGGGGAAACTGTCTGTGTCGTATTTATGAAGGGGGCTTCATGAAGTATCTTGATGAGCGAATTCTCACCACGGCACCTCAAAGACATACACGCAAGCGCATTTATTCGTTTCGAGTTCTGTGCAGAGTGGAGGTTCGGTGTGCATGAAGACGCGCAGTACTTCACTAAACTGATTTTTATACCAATTCAAGAAGGGATGTACGCTAAACTTAGTTGTATTACCTTCATCTAATATTTTCAACAGCGTCGGGATCGTGATCGTGATCGCGACCGGGAGAGGGAGAGGGAGCGCGACCGCGACCGCGACCGGGAGAGGGACCGTGATAGAGAGCGAGATCGGGATCGAGAGCGGGACCGCGACCGGGAACGTGGACGAGATCGTGACGAAGACACACGTGACCGCAAAAGGCGCCGTAGCCGCAGTGATGAAGGTCGCTCCAGATCCCGTTCCCGAGATCGGTGAGGACTATAGGGGTTGGGACGATGCTGCACCCAATTCAGTGCATGCCCTAGGTAATGGCATTTTGCAGGCGATGAGTTACAATTGCTTTTACTTTGTGCTTACTGAAAGGGATTTAGTCGAAAAGCATCTTCGTTGCATCGCACAATCGCAGCCTTGAGTAGCTGTTCCCTTGGCGTCCTGAAGGCGTGACCGCAAGTCCCGAGGGAGGGAGCGGCGTCGAGATACAAGCCGGGAGCGTGAGAAAAGCCACCAAGGCAGCAAAAGCCGGGGGCGCGGTTCGTCTGGCCCTGTTGATGGAGTGGAGTCGGACGGCATTGACGGTGATGGGGACCAGGCAGCCCCATCAGTCAATCTCGATGCTGATATAACCCCAGAAGAAATTGCGATGATGCAGGTAGGTTATGTACACTGGGGCGGGAGGCCCCAAAGCATACCCTAACATAATTGTTCGACTCTCTCGCTGTAGGCTATGGGCATACCGTTCACATTTGATAGCACTAAAGGCAAGGAGGTGGACGATTCGGCTGCCAAGGTGTCTGCGACACGGACCACGACGCTGCGAGCCGCACGGCAGTACATGAATCGCAAGGGAGGATTCAACCGACCGTTGCCTGCTGAGAAGACTGGCGAGAAGTACCGACCCGATTAGGACAGCGCGGAGAAGGATGGCGTTTTATTTCGTTCGAGTTCATTGCGTTTGTTGCAACGCAATTCAATGTATTGCGGCCTAATAGGGTATAGGGCGCACGATGCTTAATGCAATGTGAAACGCTGCGGGAATTTGAGTAGGCAACTTTTGTAAGGTTTTGTAAGGTATAATTAAAATCAAGCACAAAATTACCCTTCAGACATTTGGGTGCCATATTTTCGGCACTTTACTAGCTTAGCACATGCAGCAGTCTACGGGGTTTAATTATATGCTAACCAACCAGAGAATACTGAATGCGGGCGTTGAAAAGGTCGACATTTGGGCAAGCCCAGGTGACCGAACGGCGAAGTTGGCTTATTTGCGGAAATGTATTCTGCGACGCTTAAGTTGTAAGCATGGCGATGGCTATTCATCGTTATAATTGACAAGCTCTTTGTCCAAACGGGTTGACATGCACCATGCCCAGCATGAAGTTGAATTCTATAACCTCGATGGTCCGGCAAATGATTGGCAATGATGCCTATGGACTACCGCCGAAAATGACCAAATTATGGCGTAATTGGGCCGATATTTTTGAGCATGAAGTGTAGAACTGTCGGGGAAGATGGTTGAAACAGTTACGTTCTTACCAGGACACAATACATGAGCTTGCAGTCAGATTTTTTCTGCTTCTGGAACTAGTTACCTGCAAGTGGTCATCTTTGCACCTAGGTCATGACTTCGCGACAGCTCCAAAAGGGCTGCAACTCGGACGGCCGTACAACGCGGCGGGAAAACTATCTGAAATGGAATGCGAGCTTGATGATGCTGGCTACAACAACATGCAGTAATGGAAAATATAGATTGCCTAAAGTATGTTAGCTGTTTATTAACTTCGTGTTTTATTTAGCTACTCGGGATTTTGTCGAACAGCTTTCGGTAAGCTGGCCGCAACTGTGAGGGGGCCGCTGGTCGGCCTCTCGTCAACAGGACCTGACCTCGTAATGGATAAGGTGTGTACTTTGGTTGCAACTTCCTGGCATTCTACTTGCGGCATGGATGCTTAGCCCAAGACAGGCTATGGCTACTTTACCGTTGGCGGACCGCAGTATGAGAGATTGGAACGTGCTGGAGAGGGAACCTATGGTGTAGTCTTTAAGGCGCGCGACCGCTACACAAACGAAATTGTTGCGCTGAAGAAGATAAGATTGGAGCAGGAGGATGAAGGTGTACCAAGCACCGCGATTCGAGAGATCTCGTTCTTGAAAGAGCTGCGGCACGATAATGTCGTCCGGTAAGCGACAGCAGCACCTTAAGGCTTCATGGTCGTGCTTCGCCGGACAAAGCGGCTTGCCGATACACAGCTCAATAGCCTTGCAGGCTATATGATGTTCTTTACAGCGATCGGCGGCTTTACCTCGTGTTCGAGTATCTCGACTTGGACCTGAAGAAGGAGATGGACTCCCAACGTGTCAAAGGCAACATGGGGCTCATCAAGGTGCATAAAAACGAAAATATTAATCATACAGTTCAATGACCATCTATCTCTTGCATCGCTTTAGTCAGGGCTTCCAACCGACACGTTGCAGGTCTACATGTGGCAGATGCTCAGTGGCCTCGCATTCTGCCATTCGAGGCGGTAGGATTTGGGTAGGGTTTAGGCATTAGCACAGATAATTTACAGGATTATAGCTGTCTTGTAGTTGTGTACCCTACCCTACTCCGCGTACCCGTTGGTGGTGCATACCGCTGGTTGCACTTCACGGACCAATGTGTGATAGAATCGCCTCCATTGTTCGGGTCTCCCTCGGGTCCGCTCGCTGCTTGGGGCAGGATTCTCCATCGGGACCTGAAGCCCCAAAACCTCTTGATCGACCGTTCCCGGAATCAATTGAAGCTTGCGGACTTTGGCCTTGCCCGCGCCTTTGGTATACCAGTTCGCGCGTACACGCACGAAGTGAGTTCTGGGACTTGTATCGTTGGGAAGATTTTCTGCCACTAGGCTTGAAGCTCTAAAGGCATGTCGCATTGATGTTGTTGCCTTCATCTTAACTCTATAACGCAAGTAATTACGCAATGCTCGTGTTCAGATTCTTATAGAACATCTTCCTGACTTATCATGAAGCCTTCCTCTAAAGTACATCGCTGAGGTATATCATTGTTATGGCATGCCTGTAGGTTGTGACATTGTGGTATCGTGCACCTGAGATCCTTTTGGGCAGCAAAACATATTCAACTCCAGTGGACATCTGGTCCGTCGGGTGCATTTTCGCAGAGATGGTTAACAACAAGCCCCTGTTTCCCGGTGACTCGGTGAGTAATGAATTTGAAGTACATTTTTGGTTGGTATACCGTTAGCACTGTATGGGGCGGCCTTCTTTCACCTTCTGTATTGTGACCTGACCCAAACCTCTCTCCTCGACCCAAATGGGCACGAGTAGGAAATTGACCAGCTGTACAAGATCTTCCAATTGCTGGGCACGCCGGACGAGACCGTGTGGTTGGGCTGCTCCGCTCTGCCCGACTACAAGGACACCTTCCCCAAATGGCGGCCACAGAACCTGGCTGCAGCAGTGCCGACATTAGGTCCGCATGGAGTGGATTTGCTGTCGCGCATGCTAGTCTATACACCTCAGCACCGGTAAGAAACCTACAGAGCCCACCTAATGGGCTTAGCAAGGACGTGATGTAAAATTCGTTCTATTCGTCATGAATTATGAGTTGCTATCGAGTGAAATTGTCATCTCCAGCTTCCATCCATAATCACGTGCGCGCCTAGACTCGGAGCATTCTAACTGGTGAAATTTGTGTACAACATAACGACCATCCACAGGATTACGGCCAGTGCTGCATTGGACCATCCGTTCTTTGACGATCTCAAAAGCCAGATGCGTTCGAGCGGGGCTGCGCAGGCTCAGCAAGGAGGCGGGTTGTTAGCGGTTCATTCATGAGGAGGAGATTTGCAGTCATCTGCTAGCTTGTTTCTTACCTTCGTTCCGGAATACAGTGCATTACCTGCTGCATACTCATACGTGCAGTGATATCTGCGCTTGCATCCCTTCCTGAGAGTCAGATCAGCCAAGTGATCGCGCCGTATGGAAGAGCTGTAACGTTATAGCGGTTACTTGTCCCGTCTGGTGCGCTGTTGAGCCATGAGTCACGCACCTTCTCGCCCAAATACGCCTGGTGTGTACATTGTGGCCTTTTGACGTAGCCATTAGGTTGCGTGTGCATGCTGCAACTCGATCAAGTGGCGCAAGGCTATTTCGTTAGGAGCTGTAGCAATATGGTTGCTGGGTATCGCCTAAGCAGCGCACCGTATTGATTTAATGTCAGTTGAATAGCAGCTGGTATAAGTGAATTGCCACCAGCTAGTCGCGGCCGTAGTGGAGTGGTCGTAGAAGTGCAAGGAAGCGATTCGTGTATGCCCCCAGTTTTAGCATGACGGTTAGGTCCGTTAGGGGACGCCGTTCGCTGGCTTCGATTAGGGCAGCTGCACGAACGGAAGTTTTGTTAGGGACTTTTTCTTGTGGCTTCTGTTGTGCTAGCCACACAAATGGGTCGGCTTTTTTGTGCCGACGCGGAAGTAGTCTGTGGGACTTTGACCTCCTTGACTATTGAAGGTTCTCGCCGTAAGAGATTTCAGGGCCTGGCCATCCCTAACTTAGGGTTTGAAGGTTTATTCTTTATGGGGGGCGCACACTTCAGCATCCCGGTGTTAAAATCTACTTTATACCATCGGTTCCCAAATTTTTTCAGGTTACCATTTTTAGACTTTTTCCCGAGCAGGGCTTGTTGTGGTAATACAAATTACTTACCATATCCAAGGTTCCTATGAAAACCCTATCCTACGTTCGCATCGAGAAGTTGTCACACATGCGTTTTTAGGCCGGGGTGCCGTTTCCACTACCGCCACCTACCACTTACCCTGGCTGTCGACGTCCGGTAGTTAGGTAAATCCCGTTTTCCCGTTCAATCATATTTTTTACTTGATCTTTCAAATTACACCTAAATTGGCAAATATTAGGCAAAGAAGCATAACCCTGGATATTTACTTGGCCTTTTAGGCATGTCTGTCGGCGATGATGTCAACTTGGTCGTAGCGTACTGAATGTGTTCTTGAATACCATCTGCTGATTACCTTCTTTAAGCTCATGAAGACTTACTGGGCATTGCCATCGTACCCAAATCCGCATCGTCCAGCTTTCATTCGGTGCGGTGCGCGACTTTCATTTTGACATCATTACATCCAAGCGGCATGATCTAGCCGCGAGGTTAACCGTAAAATGATTCTTACGAAAGTGTGAACATTCACTGACAGCGAGCTCGCGCTATGCCTGGTCCCGGTCAACTAGAGAATGCCAGCACCTCCCTATCCGGCAAGGTGAACGCGGCTCCGTTCGTTCCCAGTGGTTCTTTACAGCCTAAAACACCTGGAGCCAGTGGCGGCTTTCCCGAATCGGCCGTAAAAGCACAGCCATTCGTGCCCGGTAAGCCGCAGTTTAGGTCCCAGCAAGTACATCAACGCAATTACAAATGACATGATTGTCATGGAGCCTATTTGGTTCGGGCACCAGGCAAAACTTGCGTTTTGCTCCTTGCCTCCTGCTTTTGCGTGCGTTGATATTTGACGCACCTTCCCAAGCCCATATAGGTAAGGGCGGAGTATATGGCAATGCGCAAGTTGGTGGCGGAGCTCACGGCGTCCCCGCTAAAAGCCCAGGCACGAAGTTGGCGGCAAACGCGGCCGCATTCGTGCCGAAGCAGCCAGAGAACAATGCCGGGAAAGGAGGCAGAGGGTGAGAGCGGGGTGGATGGGTGGGATAAAGATTGCGTGGGGTGAAGATGGGGATGGCCGGACGGTCCTGGCTGTGCTCCGGATTCCAGCCTCCGATGATGCTGACCTAAAAACACTCTTCTAGCGCTCCTCTCTGGGTTGTTCGGAGCACGCAGGCGCTTGCGATGTCTGAGCACGCAGGCGCTTGCGATGCGACTGCAGGCCAGGAGCTGACGCAGCGCAAAGCGTGGAGGGGCCAACAGCCGCAAGTGGCAACATCGGCGGGAGGTGGGACATAACTCCTAGCAGTTAAGGGGGCATCATCATGAGGGGCACACAGTTATTATTCCGCGCCGCGCCGCGTTTGCGCCTAGCAGCTCCTAAGCTTCCGCTGCGCAGCTAGCACTTCCTTACGGCTGGTCCTTTTCAGCTGTCCGACGGACCGTTGAATAGTGCAGCTCCAGCGAAGCGAAGCGCGCGCGCTGTGCCTTATCCGCAGGGGAGGGGGTTTATCCACGCCGCTAGGTGCTTCAACGTCCACGCCGGCAACAGCACCCACACCCGGACGCGGGTCTGCAGGCCGCGGCGGCGGCGGCGGCCGTGGCGGTGGTGGTGGCGGCGGCGGCGGTGGGAGCACCCCGCCGGGAAACCCGGGGCAGTTCCAGCTAGGGCGCATGGGTAGCATTCCAGGACGCGGCGGTCGCGGGGGCCCTATGTCTGGCATGGCTGCCGGCAGCGGTTCAGGCAGCGGGAGCCCGGGTCCGATACCGGCTCGTGGAGGACGTGGCGGGCGAGGTTCTCCTGGAGCCAGCAGCTTTGTGGCAAGCGGAGTAATGCATCACCCCGCCGCCGCTGCGGGTATGATGGGCGGTGGTTTCGGAGCCCATGCGAGTCATATGGGAACGATGCCAATGGCAACGTACGGGGCCGGCGGCGGCAGCCACCTGCCCACCTACCGTCCCCGGGACCTATACATGACGGGCCCGGGCCGTGCCTACGTCGGGGTGCACTTTGCGGAGGAAGGGCTCAAGCAACAGTTGCAGCATCGGGCCTACATGTTGGCGGCGCAGGTGGGGTTGCACCAGCAGCACTGCCACAAGCCTCCCGCCCACCCGCCCAGAAATTCCCGCGCTCTTTCTCCCACACTCTTCCACCCGCCCGTACTCCCTCGCCTGGACCCGTCTGTGCATAGTCAAATGTAAACCGCAGTACGGCCGCTTAGTTCCGGATTCGAGTTACAATCTCAATGCTTGCAGCAATGTCCAAACATCATCAGCGCCGTGGCAGCGCCCCCCGGTGAGCAACCGGTCGCTCTTGATAAGCACTGCGCCGTGCGTCCATGTCCACGTGTTCGCAAGGGAACCCCCAATGCAATGTATCCGGCTGACACCACCTCCCGCTGTGGTGGTGCGAACTGTATCATTCAGTGGCAGGACGAGTCCGTTGCAGACACCGGCGGCGCGGCGGGGTACCGTCTGGGCCCCTACCACACGCTGTACCCTCTGGAGGAGGGCGCCATGGGGACGTCTGCTGCCGGGGTGCACGGCGGCTGTCCGGCGGAAATGCCCTCTGTCGCCCTGGGTCTGCGGACCTCTCTGGTGAAAGGGATCAGCTCAGTGGACGGCTCCGCAGCGGCGCTCCGACGGATCGATCCCAAGCAGGTGAGGGGTCGGTCAGCGGGTGTGCGCATCCTTGCAATGACTCGGCTCGACTGAAGGGAACAGAGCTGTTGATCTCGTGTCTGTCTGTAGGTCCTAGATCCGTCCACATCACCCGGCTGGTGATGGGAATAGGGCCCCCATAGACAGCCATCATATTGTACGGCATGCAGCGCGCAGGAAGCCCGGAGAACAGAAGACGTTGGATGGGGAAAGGAATGCCCGAGA
Organism: Volvox reticuliferus; assembly: GCA_019650235.1. Lineage (NCBI taxonomy): Eukaryota > Viridiplantae > Chlorophyta > Chlorophyceae > Chlamydomonadales > Volvocaceae > Volvox > Volvox reticuliferus. The sequence goes on along the minus strand of BNCP01000040.1, from coordinate 1,160,200 downwards.
TGGAGTGCTGCCCCCTCCCATGATTTCTCTCGCGTATATTATAATAATAATATAATGTAATATAATATAATATAATATAATATAATATAATATAATATAATATAATATAATATAATATAATATAATATAATATAATATAATATAATATAATATAATATAATATAATATAATATAATATAATACATAGAGACGCGCGACCGCACGACCGCGACCGCACTGCTTCAGGTAATCCCCACCGCGGAGCTGCTCTCGCGAGCCCGAGAGACGGTGGAGCAGTGGGCGCCACTTGCCAACCACCCAAACCTGGTCGGGCTGCGGGCGGCCTTCCCTGCTGCTGACAGCCTCTCCCAGCCGCAGCCGGCGGGGGGACAACAGAGCAGCATCGCCGACACGAGCGCACTGGTGTTCGCCCACGACTTCCATCCGGGAGCGATGTCGCTGGCGGCGGCGCACCTGATGCCACAGGTGAGGTGAGGTGAGGTCCTGCCGCGACACCATCTGGCGCTGTTGCCGCTTCTTCTAGTAATGGTGCCGACGAGCGAGTGCGGCGCTGCTGCTACTACTTCTGGATTTGGCGGTGCGGTGCGTGTGTGAGGCGGTGGGAATTGATTTTACACTTCGGGGACTGTTGCGCCTCGGCGGTGCGCAACAGCTCAAGTCGGTTTAGCCAGTGCGGGCATCGCGACTGCCAGCAGGCGTTTGAACCTCGTCAGTGGTCGGTGGCTGTAATTGCAAGCCACAAGCAAGCGCATTGGGTCAGCTGTATTGTAAATTATTGTACCATTATATCATATAATAATTAATATATCATTATATTATTATAAATTATCATATCATACCAAATCCTCGGGGGGAGGGGGGGGAAGCTGCTGCAGCTTTTTCGCGCGGGAGATCAACGGGGTTTAGCGGGGTAGAGGGATGAGAGATGAGAGATTGGCCGCTCCCGTCCCTAGGGTTTGGGGTTTAAAACCAGGGTTTAGGGTTTAAGCCCTGACCGTAAAACCGTAAGCCCCCTCCCACCCCCCGCCTAGCACTTATCAACCTCCCATCCTCCGTTCCCATCCCCGCGTGATCATCTCGTCTGTTGCAATATCGACCAGATGAACGGCGCGGGGCTGGTTTCGGCGCCGCAACCGCCCCCGGAGGAGGTGGTGTGGAGCTACGCGGTGCAGATCACTTCAGCGCTGCGGGCGGCCCACGGCTGCGGACTGCTCCTGCGCCCTGCTTGCTTGCATCCCAGCAAGGTACGTGCATTCACATGTTGTCTGTCCCCACGGCTGCGCATTCGTACTTGCCGGAGCTGGGTTTTCTTTCTTCGCTTGCCAGGTGTCCGCGGGGTGCAGGTGTATGTGTCTGACAGCCGGGCGGCGCCAAGCTGTTGCGCAATAGGTGCAGTGCCGTGCCGCGGCGCGTTGCAGTTATTTCAGTTACTGAAGGCACTCCAGGACTGCGTTGAGCTTTGGGGTTCCTTACATCCCGGTGGAGATCATTCACTCACCCACTCACTGCGCCTTTCCGCTGGCGGCGGCTGCTTCCGCTGTCAGGTTCTTCTAACAGGCTTCGGCCGCCTACGTATCGGCAGCGTGGGCCTCGTGGACGCGTTGATGGGCGGAGAGCAACCCGGCTCCGACGAGTTGCATATGCTCATGCGCCAGGACATCGCGGTCGGTGGACGAAGACGCCTCGACGAATAGTAGCTTTTTAAAATTAAAACTAATCTTGTCGTACAGGTCCATCTTTCTTTCCTTCAGATCAAATAATGAAAGGAAAACGGTGGGCTGGAAGCTTGTCGTACACATGCACGGACGGACGGTTTGCTCACGTGTTGATGTTGATTAAACTACCGCGGTGTTGCCGCTTCCGCCGCTTTCTATCCGCACGCAGAGGCCGCCTCTTGACACCGTCCATCTTTACACCCCCCTTCTCATTCCCATCACCCCGTGCTGTTCATACCGGGTTCATTCCCTTGCCGTGTCTGTTGTGGGTTTCTGTGGCCTGATCCTACTCCTGATCCGTTCCCCGCTGGCTACAGGCCATGGGCAGCCTCCTCCTCACCATCTGCTGCGCCGGAGCGGGGCCGGCGCCATCCCTGGACTTGGTTGCAGCCAACTACTCTCCCGAGCTCGTTAGGCTGCTAGGGGCGTTGCTTGCGGCCACTGAGGGCGGTCCGCTGGGGACCTGGCGGGGTCTGGTGGCGGCGCTCGCGGACCGGGCATTCACAGATCTGGATAGCACCGGGGTCTCCCTGGACCACATGGTGGGTGGGTCGTGTGTGGGATCATATGGTGGGTCTGCGAAACGAAGCCGGCACGGATCAGATGGAGGCGCGTGTAAGGGTTGGGTTAGGTTTAGGGTCGGAGTTGCCTTCTTGCCGGGCGCGGAGGAGGAGGAGGAGAAAGAGGAAGAGGAGGAAGCGGAGGAGAAGGGCCGGCGTTCACCTGCTTGCTTGCCTTCTTGCTCCTCACGATCGGTACCTCCTCGCTAACCCCTTGGTTAAGTGCTGCAGTCGTCATTGTCAAGTGGTCCTTGCTGTTCATGGCAAGCACATGGGATGACGCAGCACGTACGATGAAGGGGTCCTGCCCGGCTCCCGTTCGTTCGAACACATGCAGTTGGGTGAGCTGGGCAAGGAGGTGGACAACGGGCGAATGCTGCGACTGCTGACCAAACTCAACTTCGTGACGGAGCGACCCGGAGACGGCAACAACGGGCAAGACGGGGTGAGGACGAAGAGGCTTGTGTCCAGGATGCACACCGCTGCGTCTCCGCGTGTGGGTTTCAGCTATTCCTATTCCAACCCTTTCAGCTCCGTCCATTAACTTGGCCCTGAAAGCTAATTGCCGACGTGCCGCATCCTCCTCCCCCCCGGTGTGCGGAAGGAGGCACAACTCGGTGCTCCTGAACTGCGCATTACATTGATTTTCCCCCTCCCCTCCCCCCTCCCCCCTCCCCCCTCCCCTCTCCCCTTGACGCTGGGCATGGGCCGCTGGGATTTCGCCACAGGACTCTTCCTGGTCGGAGACAGGTGACCGCTACGTGGTGAAGCTGTTCCGGGACTTCGTCTTCCACGCGGTTGCCCCCGAAACCGGCGCGCCTCTGCTGGACTGGGGCCTGGTGGTGGAGGCACTCAACAAGGTACCCCGACGTAAAGCGATGCGGTGCACCCGATGCTGCGGTGTTCTGGAAGCGTCTTGATCGCGACGGCCTTGAATCATATACCGTTTGCTGTTGATGTGAAATTGTCCGCGAAGGACTTCTTCACAACCGCCTCTGCCTGATAAACGCCGGCTTTGCGTTTCCTTCATCCCGATGCGCCCTACCCTCACCCTGATCGGCTTGTTCCCGTGTTGCCGACCGCGTTCCCCATTTTGGGGTGCTGTGGGCAGGTTGATGCGGGTGTGCACGAGGAGATCCTGCTGCTGGCGCGGGACGGGCAGTCCATGTTGGTGGTCACCTATGCGGACGTGAAGGTGAGGGATGGGACAGAGGGCTGAGACGTCTCTCTCTCTCTCTCTCTCTCCCCCAAAACAACACCTTTTGGTTTAAAGCTGGTGGCAGGTGGCGGCTTTCTGACTGTACTGCTGTCGGGATGTGGACGCGTGTGCGCGTCTCCATTTGTTCGCCATTCGTAGAGGTCGTCTACCGCTCACACTAATACTGTTCACTTGATTGCAGCGGTGCCTGGAAAATGCGTTTGCGGAGCTCAAGAACGCCGCTAACGCCGCCCCGCCGCCGTCCGGGAGCTTGTCGTCGCGGGGCATGCAGTCGGGGCGTACCAATCCCCTCATCCGCATGTAAATCTCCCCACCTGAGCACCGGAGCTGGGTGTGGTGAGGTGTGGTGAGGTGAGGTGAGGTGGGGTGGGGCCCTTGATGTGAACGAAAACGCGATGAGGTACCAGGTGCCCCGAACGGGACGGAGGGCGGGCTCCTCTCGTATGTTCACATCGACTCATCTTTCCGTCCGTCCGTCCATCCCTCCGTCCGTCCGTCCGTCCTCTCACGGAGGTAACAATAACGTTAACGGCCCCATGAATTTTGAACTTACTGTTGCTGGGAGGACAACAACGGCCCTCTCACATACTGCGCTTCACTGGGCGGTTTTAGCTCTTAGAAAGAAAAGGGGGCCAGCTGCGTCCAGAATGGCATGTCAGGTGCCTGGGAAGAGGAACGCGTACTGGCTGGCTGCCCAGGTTGTGTGGTGGCAAGGTGGCAAGGTGGGTGGTTTTACGGCAGGTGCACTGTGCTTGGATGGCTGGGTGGCGATGCTCCCATATGTTGTGGCCATGGGGGCTGTACGACAGGGTCGACTTCGTGCATGTGTATTGGTGCGTGTATATGTGTGAATAAGGGCTTCTATATGTGTACATCTGTACATGTGTCCCTTCACTGGAATGCCGGGCGCGCATCACTTGCCCCGTCTACAGGAGGTCTCCAGGCCGTTGCTGAAATCAGCATCTGGTGTGCTTATTTAGGATACTGAGGTAGGCGATGCTACCTGGTTATGGGGAAGGTATATTGAGCTGCCTCGGCGCAGAGCTGAGCATATAAAAAGACTGCACCCCTGTAATGCCATACGCCAGCCGGTTTTGAAACCTGCTACACTGCCGCTGTGGTATGGGCTCACAGGCGGGCGTGCCAGTTTACTTCAAATGCGTTCGGCATCACGGGACGGCGGGTTGCGAAAGTTTTCTAGGATTCGACGAGTCTTCCGAAACGAATTGGGGCCCACTCCCTGTATCAGAAAAATGTTTTTGGATTTGCGGTTGTGAGGTGCGATTGGGATTTCCCACCGGTTAGGCCCTTCCATGGGGAGGGTGGGACCGCGGTAGTGGGAGCGATTGGATGTGCGGAATGGCGCATGAAAGTTGGCATTGCAGCCGGACGTGCTTGAATAATATATATCGACGACGAGATAGCTCCACTGCGAAAGAAGCACGCCGGAGCAGGTGATGGAGCTGCCGAACAAGAACACAGCACAACACCACGCAACGCAGATGCATTTACTTTAGAGAGTGTGCAATCCGTAAAGATATGTGAAATTGAATTTTAAGCCAGAATCCGGTAGGTTACGGCACACGAATATTAGAATTCGGCCGTTACTTTCATCGGACACCTGAGAAACATGCCGACATCAACGAACTGGTAACGGTCATAAAACTTTGCCAAAGCTGGTGGCTTGTGAGTTGGGACCAGCCCTATTCACTAAATCCTTACTTTGGTTTTCCTTATCTTAAATAAATTATTGACGCAAACGCTCCAGTGATGGAATTGAATGACAGTGTGTTGGCAGCGATGTTTCTTTGCTCTCGGCGTCTGAATATTCCATAAGTTAGCACGGATCTCAAGTGCTGAGTGATCTTTTATTCAGTCCTTACCTGGATAATGGAAGGACCTGGAAGAAGCCATAGGGGCGCATCGACGCAAGCCGCCGCGGGGACATCATTCTTGGATGCCCATGACCACACCCGTTTATGGCTTCAGTCCAAACTTTCCGGCGAATGGAGTGCTCAGGCGGGCGCGAGTGGACTCACAGAGGAGCGACTGAACGCGCTCTCCCGCTGCTTCGGAACCCTTGACAGCATGGTGAAAGTGAGCAGCTTTTCGCACTTGTAGCGAAAGCGCCAGTCCGTATTACCACCAGTGCACCCAGTCTTCATCAACGCTCCTACCTCTCTCCTATCTTCGGCTCTCATCCCTCTCAAGACCTTTCGTTCTTCCCACTCGTTCTCCCCTTCCCTACATTACGGCAGCATCAATAGCAAAGCCTCCCCAGCATGAAACGCCCCCCATAACCCCTCTGTGGATTCCCTCAGCTGCGGCACATTTCCTGTTTCAGGGGCCCAGTCAGCGAAGGAAGCCCGGTTTCTTTTGGAACAATCAGAGTATCGCTGAGCTGTCTTGTTTTTATATCAAACTGGTTTTCGCAAGGGATTGTAAGGAATGAAGCTGGCGGAATTTATACCTTATGGACGTTTAGTACTTATAAGCGCTCACGTACGACATCCCTTTTCCCCACCGCCGTAGGTCCGGCTGCTGTTAGCGGGCTTATTCGTGCCCAGTCGCGACCGAAGCCGATTGCAACCGCAATTATCAGAGCTCTCCTCTCAAGCTGCGAGCAATCAGGACGAGTGGGTCCGCGCCACGGCGGCTGCGGTGGGGGACTTCAGCGGCCTGATGGACATGCGCGCCCTGATGGCGCAATTCCCGTTGGTGGGTGCGCTGCTGCGGCAGATGATCAGCTATGAGTCTTATGAGGTCCTTATGGTGTTGCGTACGTACCAACTGTTAGGGTTGTTCCCCGTGCCTCAGTCGCCCTTGTAGCTTGTGGGCACAGCGTGGCGCCAAGAAGCCCGGGGGCGCGCGATTTTTATGCATAAGGGCCCTGCTGTGATGTTTACGTGATGGACGGCTAGGGTTACACCACACGTCACATGCGTGCCGTATCAGGGTTGCAGTCTGTCGTTACTCCCCTGGCAAGGTGCACTATTCTACACGGCCGGTGCGCCACGGTAATCTCTGTGTGCCTTTCCGCGCCTCTCTCTTTGTGTCTGTGTGAATGTGTGTGCGCGTGTGTGTGTGTGTGTGAATGTGTGTGCACTGCGGATGCCCACCTCCGCAGGTCCGGGAGTCTGTTCTGAGGTTCAGCTCCCAACTGTCGGAAATGAACACCCCGACATCGCTGCTGCCGCAAACGGTAAGACAGGGGTGGTTACAAAGGCGCTGTGTGCCTGTGTGGGCGAGCAAGAGTGGAATCGTAGCAGGTAGAGGGTAGAGGGGTTGCAAAGCCACCCGGGCTGCGCTGAGATGGCTGCGCTGCATCACATGGACCGCACCTCTGTCGCTGCGTGGTGCTTGCAACCTCGCCCCCGCCTTAACAGGAACAGTACATGCACCGGGACATCAGCCGGCTAACAGCGGCTGGTTCTTCAGGAGCTGGCCCTATCGCCACCGCCACCGCCGGCACCCGGCCGCACTTCCGGCTGCGGGAGGTGCCTCGCGGGTCTCCGGCAGAGCTAGGTCACGGTACAGCTGGAGGTTTATCTGGTCCAGGGGTGTTGGCCGGTGCTGCGTGTGGAGCTTTGACACTGCCCGGTGCGGGTTCCGGCAGTCTGGTGCTGGACAGCAAAGGCTCGTTGGGTACAGGTGAGGGGCTAAACTCTTCTGGGTTGCTTTTTTCGATCACAGTGAGGGACACTGGGATGGGGGGCACCGAAGGAATCGCCACCTGGTCTCTTGCCTGATATCCGTACACCTGCCGGGAGAGTCGTACGGGCTGCTGCTCCCACCCCGCTCCATTCCTCCTCTCCTCAGGCTCCGGCCCCAGCAGCGAATCGCTCGGTCGGAGGGGGCTGAGCCAGGTGGGAGCCGGCGGTGGCGCAGGCGACACCTCCTCCATCCTCAGAAGTCGGGCGGATGTGTTCCACGGCAAAGATCTCAAACAGGTGAGCGGTGACGCCAAAAGTGGCCCAGCTGTCATAAGAAGCTGAGCTGTAAGAAGGAACTTTCCTTTTTCGGGTTTAGGGTGTTCGGTGCGAATCTGGTGTTCGGCTGGAGAAAGGTAAAGGATTTCTCGTGGCCCCCCCCCCCGGTGGGTACGTCACAGCTTCTACCCTTCAGCTGCAGTTGTCGTGGTTTTGCCTTCTCCCGTCTTCCGAAAAGCGCGTGTGCAAGTGCAAGATTCAGTCGTCCTTGACCCTCTCCTTTGCGAACCCCGTCCAGGCCCTGACCCCGCCTTTGCATTTCCCGCCCGCCTCCAGGGTCCGCCAACCCCCAGCGGCAAGGGGACCCTCTCCGTGGGCCCCGGACTACCTCTGAGGCTCAGCCGCTCTCGCTCGCTGGTGTCCCCTGACCAGCAGCTGGCCATTCCGGAGTCCCCTTCTCTCGGCGGAGGGGGGGTAAGCGGACCGCCCGCCGCGGCAACCCCGTGCACGGTAGGGAGCCTCCCTTCGTCGGCAGCTGCAGCCTTCACTGCTGCTGGTGGGGTTGCCAACCCGACTGCGACAACAACAGCAGCGGTAGCAACGGCCTTCACAACAGCAGCAGCACCACCTATTGGGCCGTCCTCAGCCATCTCGGGCCACGTGGCGGTAGCGAGCGGAACTGCGGCCGCGGCTACGATGCTGCCGCCGCTGCCACCACAACAGTCACAGCTGCATGCGGTACATTCAGACAGGGCGCCAGCAGCAGCAGCGGCGGCGGCGGCGGCGGCGGCGGCAGGGGCGGCAGGGGCCCCGCCGCTGCTTTCTTTACAGCGGCGCAGTTCATTGCAAAGTGCTTCCGGGAGGTGAGTGGGTGGCTGGCGGGGTGGGCGGTAGGGGCCGGGACCTTGCGGGAGGGCGCTGAGTCGTAAAGACCGGTGTATTGATACACCCCGGGGCCGTGTGATGGGTGTGAGTGATGTACCGCTAACGTGACCGCTTTGATCCAGAATCCGCGTTTCTTTATTTTCCTTGCGTTTTCCCGTACATAACCCTCCCGTCGTTGACTGACGTGTCAATTTTGAAGACCTTCAAACCTTCGCGCTGCGCCGTTTCCCCACCCGGGATGACCACGACCAGCTCAGCCGGTAATCTCTAAACCGGCCCCTCAGCGCTCCGATGCTGTCTCACATCCCGCTTTTCCCCCTCTTCCGCTTCCCCCGCCGCCGCAAAGTAGCCACTCCGCTGGTGCCCCCTCGGCCCAGCAGCATTACCCCCTGGCTGAAGCCATCATCGCCTTCGCTACCGCCGCCGCCAACGGCGAGCTACCTGCCAGCACCGCCGCCGAACAAGTGCCGTCCCGCCTGCCGGCACCGAACGTACAGCACCAGCACCAGCACCAGCTCCACCCGCGGGGAGCCCAGGTCGATCATTCTTTGATGAAACAGGGCTACGGCCATGAGCATGAGGCCGGGGTGGAGGAGTACTCTCCGGGCGTTGTTCAACGGACGCCTTCCGGGGCGGTGTTGCCGCGGCAGAGCAGTGCTTCGGACAGCGGCGCGCGTGGCGGTGGATGGCATGAGGAGGCGAGGGCCGTTGGCTTTTGGGGGAGCAGGGAGGTCATGGCGAGGGAGGCAGAGCCAGTGTACGACGACGACGACGACGACAACAATGATGATGACGACGACGACGATGATGTTGATGATGTTGATGACGTTGATGATGATGATGAACCGGACGCCAAAAAACTACGACCGGGTCCATGATACACTGGTGGAAAAAGGCTAATGAATGTCGCATATGTGACACACCGTCGTGCTCACACTCACACCCGGCGTCACACCCCGGTGCTGTCGCGATGTTTGGCTATTACCCACTCCAGGGCATGTATCACACTTTTGGAAGAACCCTCAGCTCACCGGGCGCGAAGCGTGTCCTGGGGTGACCTCACTTCATTGTTCACGCACCCAAACCATAACTTGCACGTGCAAGCGTCTCGTCGCCGCTCGAGTCGGCTGCGGTAACGTCGGCCCTGCCTCTCTATCGCACTTCCTGTCTCTTCTAAAGGCTTTATGTTGAAGGCCATGAACTAAGGTGTCCGAATTCTCGCAGACGGGTCGAGCGCGGCTCAGCGTTTGAAATTGCTGACCCAGACGATCAGACCCAGGTGACCCAGATGCATGATCCAGAAATTTGCTATTAATAATTGAGCTTTATGAAACTATATGAAGTCAACAATATGTGCTGCGGATGAAATGCATGAATCGCGTTTGTTGGATTCGGAGCTACATAGGGAAAGGCTCAGCATTTTAGGATGCCCTTCGTTCCGTGAAAGTACTTAGGCATGATTCTGTAAGCGATTATGTAATAATATGAACCATGGCCTCCGATAACCCGTGGTCTGGCTTTAGTCGTTTAGAGTCGGTTCAAGAGATTCTTGATCGCAACAAAGTCCTCATTAGTGAAATCAACCAAAACCATGAATTGCGCACTCCGGAAGCATTGCTCCGAAATGTCACACTTATCCGCGAACTGAACGGTAACATGGCGACTGTGGTTGAGGCTTACAAACAGCTAGCCCTCCTTATTGATGCTAATCCTGGGGCTGGCGGCATTCCTGCGCTGGGGCAAACGATTTAACCAGCCCGGTGTGTACACATCGATTTAATTAAAATCCTAACGGCTGGAGCCATCCACAAGTTCGGAACGTGGCATCTACGCCAGCATGGCCTGACATGGCTGACATGGCTGACATGGCTGACATGGCTGACATGGCTGACATGGCTGACCACCAGTGTACCCAGAATGCGTGGATGCAACCTGAAACTGGAAGCTGCTTCCCAGTAACGGAGTAATCCTGGCCCAGCCACGGCCAGGGAGCTACGACAAATAATGAGCGCGCAAGGCCATGGCTGTCGCAGGGCGCGAGGTGGGCCTGGTCTGGAGCTGGGCTTGGTACGGCAATGGGATGCGTTGGTCAGTGATGATGGCTAGTGTGACGAGGGCAGATGCTCTGGCTTAGGTTCGAATACTCAATACCATTGAGAAAAGGCGCAGCCTGCCGATGATGACGACTGATAATCCGAAAGGCCACTTGCGGGTTGGTGCAAAACTGAGCAGTACGCAATAAATTTGTGGGTTTTAAGTAATCTTAATGTAAGATATGATGTTCTTTCCTTTTTCATTTACGGTATACGCCAAATGGATGCATTTGCAGCTCTGACCATCAACCAACTATCGTCCGCGACCCGTACGGCCTGCCGTTGGTAATACTTCGAAGTAAGGTTCGCTCAATGACCCTATTGCCAGTATTTTTCTTTTTTGCTATACATACTTATAACGAAGTACTTAAAAATCATTTCTGAATGTTAAGTTCTGGACAATAGATAGGCAGTTCGCAGTCTCAGCTTTTTAAAAAGCTCTGTATTTCTAAGAAAGAAATTAAAGTATGGACGTGGAGCCCATTTTCTGCGCGGAACAGGTTCGCACACCTCCACTACCTTGCGAAGATGTTCCCTGATACAGCTAACATAGCGTTGACCTTATTACTTTCAGATTGTCATTCCGCACAATTTGGCCGACATCCTTAAAGCTTACACAAAGGAGGTCATCCGACGACAACCAGCGGACATTATCGCCTTCTCTGCAAAGTACGCTTTGTAATAGAGTAGGCTTATGGGGATACAATTGTTCCATTGGCCGCATCGGACCTCGCAGTCTATCTCCCATCCGTGGACCTGTTGGCGTAATGTTGCTCAACCCGCCCGCACAGGTACTTTACAAACCTCGCAAATGTGGCATCCGGGGCAGCAAATACGCAAGCGCCCACGAAAGAGCAGCTGCGCCAGGTGTACACACGCGGCGGGGGTGGTTCTGCCCCCCTGAACGAGTCCCAGGTTAGCGGCCTCTGCAAGCAGGCCGGCATAGCCGACGCTGTCGTCTCCAAAGTCATGGAGGTGGGGGCTTTTGACCCCGGATATGTCGACTTGGACAAGTTCATCTTCTTGATGCTGGCCATGAGCTGCGAGGACTTCAACCGCGTCTGTATGGGCGTCTTCGATGTCTTCTCCGACAATGGCTCCCTGCCCACGGAGCACTTCATGGAGCTCATCAGCTTTCTAGGGCCCGATATGGACCCCGACGTCACGCAGGCGTTCATGGGTGCACTTGAACAGGAGCTCGGCGACCTGCCCACCATTACGTACATGGAAATTTGTGAGGCACCCACGATTAAGCCCAAACTTGGACTGTCATAAGACATGTGACCCACATGGTGCTTAGGGAGGCAACCCCAAACCCACATCCTTATGGTGCATCTTAAAGGGGGGGGATTCAGAGATTGACCCAGCATAGATGGCCGCCCATATGGGCGGGTGCTCCCTGGACCCAGTGGAGCAGCGCGGCGGCGCGGATGGAGGCTTCGGCATGAATGGCTTGTGGAGGGAGGCTGGTATATCCTGCTTGTCTCCTGCTGCTATAGGTGGCAGCCGCAGCTGCCGCAGTGCCGTTGGCGGTAGTGGTGGCGCCGGCGGTACCATTGTGCTGACAGCAATGTTTGGATTGAATCTGTGCTACCTTTTGGGCAGCCGGGCAGTGTGACTTACTTGGTCCGTTCCAGCATGTGTGTTAGACGATGCGGGACAACGAGCGGCAATATGCGCTGTATGCCGCACCTGCAATGGCAACATGTGGGAGGGATGGAGGCAGGAAGAAACAGCTGGCGGTGCCCTGAGTACCGCCGCATGGTCATCTACATGATAGGTGGAGATAAGGGTGGTTGGGGAAGGGACGGGAACCTGAGGGCGTGGGTGTGGCGAGTGGATCCCACCAAGTGGCCATGTCTGCTTTTAGGGCTGTGTCGAGGGGCAGAAGGACAGCAGGATGGGGTTCGGTGGTTCGGAAAATCAGGGCGTTCCGGGCAAGAGGAAATTTGGGATTTACTAGTCAACACCGAAGAGCTGGCGCAAACTAAATACCTTGATGATGCAGGGCGCGCTGACTGGGTGCGCATCTTAGTGGTTTGCAATCTTGTGTAACTGTCTGGGGCCTCCTTTTGATCTGGGGGCTTCTGTGTACGCACAATATCCACGGGGGAAGAACCGTGCATCAGGATGCTGTGGATCCTGCAGGTGGAGTTAAACCGTGAGCGCTTCCTGGTGGGATGATGCGACGACAAAGGCCCCCGCTTATCTCTTTGCTGCCACTGCGGCCGTTGTTGGCATGACAATCGGGTCGGGCCATGGGGAAGGGACAATGTTGCAACGTAGGGTGTTTGAAAGCGTATGCATGTGTTTGCGTGCTGAGCTGCAGACATCACAATGGCTTTGGTCGTGACCCATAGCGCAGCGGACAAACGAAATGGACCGAGCATGTTGAAGGACGTGGATGGACGGCCATCCTTTGTAAAGTTGGACGTGGCCAAAATGTGCATCTTGTCGCGTCGTGAGACGCGGCTACGTGCGATAAGCTTTTTTCCCTTAATGCAAGGCTCTGGACCAGTTGTCTAGTCATCATCTCTCCCAGAATGTACAGCGGAAGACATTCAGTCGCGGCAAAACCTTGTGTTGGACCTTTATTACATAACCGCATATTTATGGTTTACTTATACACGTACTTGCTTCGAACACACCGGACTTAAGATCAGGCGTTCGAAAGGCCTGATAACGGTGAGCTACGATATCGGTGCGTCCGAAACTCGTTACCACGGCCGTCGATATTAGCACTTAATACTACTTCATTATCGTACTAGATTAGTTATTGATTGCATCTTTTGTCAGTAAATTGGAGTGGTGTGTCCAGCTTCGCATCCCGCATCCATTATGGCATCTCCCGTGAGCGACGCAGAAGCGCTGGTCGAGTTTCTCAATTCTGCTTGGACACCTTTCCATGCTGTCGATGAAGCAAGGAAGATGCTGCTGGCTGCCGGCTTTAAGCCTTTGCAAGAAAAAGATAGATGGGACATTATCCCGGGAGGCCGTTACTTCTTCACTCGCAACGCAACGACCATCGTTGCCTTTGCTGTTGGCAAAAAATATGCGCCTGGCAACGGCTTCTTCATGATCGGAGCACACACGGATTCTCCCTGCCTTAAGCTCAAGCCCGTCTCTAAGTCGACCAAGTCTGACTGCCTCATGCTAAACGTGGAGACCTACGGTGGCGGCCTTTGGAATACCTGGTTTGACCGCGAGCTGGGCGTAGCTGGCCGCGTTTTGCTCCGATCGCCTGACGGTCTGGTAACGCAGCGACTGGTTAAGATCACCAAGCCCATCGCTCGCATCCCCATGCTGGCAATCCACCTCCAGACTGCATCGGAGCGCTCGGAAGGCTTTAAAATTAACGCGCAAACCCACTTGGCGCCCCTTCTCGCCACAAATGCCAAAGCCAAGATCAAAGCAGCGTCGGCGACGCCGGCACAGGCGGCCGCAGTGACCCAGGCGGCCGGTCCCGAGGAGGCCACCGCCGCGGCACCACCGCCACCGCCACCGCCACCGCCTGAGCGGCATCACCCTCTGTTGCTTTCACTGCTCGCGGAGCAGCTGCAATGCTCTCCCGCCGACATCGTGGACCTGGAATTGCACATGTGTGACACGCAGCCGTCGGTAATTGGAGGGGCTTGCGATGAGTTTATTTTCTCCGGCCGTCTCGATAACCTGGCCATGAGCTTCTGCGCGCTGACGGCGCTCATTCGCAGTTGCGGCGCCGAAGCGGGAGCGGGAGAGGGGCTTACAGACGAGGGCGGGGTGCGCGCGGTGGCCCTGTTCGATCACGAGGAGGTCGGCAGCGGCAGTGCGCAGGTACGGCGTATAAGGTCGGGCGAATGACAAACGCTGATGATTGACAGAACGAAGGCAGAAGGGCGGATGATCGTTCGTATGAGGAAGTAGCAGCCCCCCCCCCGGGCCGGTGAGAACCAGCAGCACCTTCGCGCTCTTTATGTCTCTTGCCACGAGCTTACGTATCAGCGCCTCAGTGCGGCCCATTTGGAATGGGCGCTCGCCCATCGCCTTCGTCGAATATGTGTGCATGTGTCGTATTCGTCTCACTGCCTGCGGCAGGGCGCCGGCGGCCCCGTGATGCGCGACACTATAACTCGCGTCGCTCGTGCGCTGTCGGGAGGCGAGGAGGGCGCCGCGGAGCGCTGCTTGCGGTCGTCCTTCCTCGTGAGCGCCGACATGGCGCACGCGGTCCACCCCAACTATGCGGACAAGCACGACCCGCACCACGGCCCCGTGATGCACAAGGGCCTGGTGGTGAAGTACAACGGCAACCAACGGTGAGGCTGCACCTGAATATCCGTACGTGGCTGTTTAACTGGAGCATTAACTGGCGTTCTGAGAGGCGCAATCAAGGATAAAACGTTCTTCTGACGGAGAGGAGCAGCCTATGGGCGAGTTAGGATCGGGATTGTGGGCCCGTGACGAGTTCGGGACTGTGAGACTGTGAGAGGCTGTTTGGGCGCCTGCGGTTGTGCGGATTCTGCTGTCCTATCTGCCTCCTGCCTCCGCGTGCTGCTTTGTGCTGAAAACCTTTGGCTTCGTTCCGCACCTCATTGCCACCTCTCGCTCGCCCTCTTGCTTCCCCCCGCAGCTACGCCACCAACACGGTCAGCGCGTCGGTGTTTCGGGAGCTGGGGTCCGCGAGGGGCATCCCCTGTCAGGTAGGGGGCTTAGTGCTGGGACGTCGGGGCAGAAGCTGGAGGGGGAGGTGGGGCTGCTGGGATCTGAGAGGTGGCTGCGAGCGGGAAAGGATGTGTGTGTGTGTGTGTGTGAGTCATAGCGTTACGTCCGGAGCCAACCATAGCGCTGCTGTGATCATCCCGCACAGCGCTCACCACCTCAAGCCTCCGCCCGCAATACTCACGTCCTGCCATTGCTCCATGCCTATCTCCACCCGCCAGGAGTTTGCCGTACGCAACGACATGCCGTGCGGTTCCACCATCGGGCCCATCTTGGCTTCCAGTCTGGGTTGTCTCACCGTGGACGTGGGAATCCCGCAATGGTCCATGCACAGCGTACGGGAGACCTGCGGTACGGACGACGTCTCCTACGCGATACGTCACTTCGAAGCCTTTTTCACCGGTGTGGGCCCTATGCTGGCAAGTCTGGACGTGGACGCGCTGCCGCCGCCAGTTTTGCGTGGCGAAATCGAGGACCCCTCGTGCCACCACTGCGCCTCGTAGGAATGACGCAGGTCGTACGGCAGATCAGGAGATGCTATCGGTCGGCTAGGAGCTTATTTAGGACTTTTAGGTTTTAGGGGGTGTTTGCATTACAGCCCCAGCTTTGCCTTCCTCTCCCATGTCGAAGGCGGGTTGTACGGGGCAGCCTGGAGAATCGTAGCAGAGAAGAACACGTGCGCGCGGCGGGTGCGGCAGGCTGCTGGGCTTCCTTGTAATAATGGGCAAGCCCGGGTTTGGGCCCTCGCTTGTGTCGTACCGTACCGTTTGTCACAAGATGGGAATTGGCGCCTATGTAGGAAGGTGCGCCGGCAGCTGAACATGTGTCCATCAGTACGGGTACGGCAGTACGGCATTGTTCACCAGGCTCGTTCGTCAGGGGTGTCTCTCTCGTCAGAAGGGGGGGAAATCCGCTCCATCGCCGGTGAACGAATACCCAACACACGTTCGTTCTGCAATAGCCTCCAATGGCCCTCACTGCAATATTCACATCCCTTAAGGCGGCCGACAGAACGGGAGCACACATGGTGATATGCTGATGAAGGGTTCGCCGACGACTGTACCCGCAAGAAATGTACTGCTGGTGATGCCGTACGCTCAGTGCGGTTGCATTCCCCGTTGTTGGCGACAACAGTGGCGGGGAGGGTCCGAAGGGGGAATAAAGGCGGCTTCGTTGGGGTGTTCGTTGTGGGGTTTCGTTGCGTGGGGGGATTGGCACACACAGCCGTACAATCCATCCGTACTTACATATGACACACTCAGTAACCGAGGCGGAGGAGCCATCAGCACGCAGGGGGCTCAACGAGGCCCGCCGGTAGCAAGAGCGGCAGAGCGGTAGAGGTAGAAAGCGATGAATAGAATTATTAGAGCGAGATGTCCTGCAAAGGGTGGGGGGAAGGGGGAAGGGGGAGATGCATCTAAAGAAAGTTGCCCCATCATCAGCAACGCGGGCTGGCCGGATGACCTCGCCATTCGTTGTACCTCCCGATACTTGAGATCAGTCCGCCGCGCACATACATAATATATGATAGATATGTGTGTATCGGATGCTGTAATAACGCTTATTTGGGTACATGCTGCTGATTGCGTGCCTGCGACCTACCCATAAACCCAGCCGATGTGGTATCGTGATCATTCCGTTGGGGCCCGGCTTCAACCGCCCGCCAATATCTTAAACGTTCACATATAAATATATATCTACATTTTTATATATTTATAGCGTAAATATGCATATGCATATGCAAGTACCGCAGCGTACGATTTCTCGTACGAATAAATAATCGTCCCGAATGTTCTGGCTTCTAAGGAGATCAATATCGAAGCCCTGATGCTTACGTTGAAGGAACGCTTTGATGAAGACTGGGTTAACCCACGCCTTCATGTCCAACCACGTGAGTTTGTTTCGGATGGAGCTAAGCCTGGTGTGAAGATGTGTAGATACACCCATTGGATGGGTCTACCACAGCATACTACTAGTTATATCCCGATGGTTGTGTACACTTCCCTGCTTCGTTTCCGGCTTGGTGCTTGGGCGCTTGAGGCAAATCGTCCTACTGGTCGTCCTAGGGAGCAGCGCTGGTGTCGTGTGTGCAACCACCCTAACTCAGTAGAAGACGAATATCATGTGCTGATGGAGTGCGTCGGTTATGCGGATGCGCGTGCTAATTTTGCTAGGCTAGGGGTTGTGCAGGGTGCTACTATGCTTCAAATTATGTCGATTGAGGACCAATTAGGCCTTGCGCGCATTATTCACGGCATCAGACTAACGCGGCTTTCTACGATGGGAAGAACCTAACGTTTTCGTGCACTTCTCCTTGCTGATTATCCGTTTGGTCTTTTCTCTTTCTTACTGATGTTTTTCTTTTTCATTTCTGTTTTGTTTTTCTTCGTTTTTCGCGGTCCTTTGAGCCTCCTGGCTCGTATGGGCCTTACGAGCTCTAACGAGTTTGTAACAATCAATCAATTTCAATCAACTGAAGTTGAAGTCACAACGACGACGACGAAAACAAAAATGTTTTTTGACTGGTCCCGCGTCTTAGGACGCGCTTGCTTGTCCGGGCGATGATCGTCGACAATTCAGCACGACCCTTCGGGTGTTAATAGCCAGCGGCTAAGATGATAAAAGTAGACATACTTGTGAGATTGCTGGTTTGTTTAGTTGCTTGCGGACTGGTAAGAGGAATGAATCTCGCCCTCCCAGGGCCCTTTCTCTCACCGCAACATCAGGCCAAGGCGTTGCAACAGCTGCAACAACAACACTACTAAGAGACTTGACAGAATTGTACAATTGTTGAATTGTTGGCCCTCTTCCGTCACACGAGACCCGTCGTCATTTCTCCTTCGTTCGACACCTGCTGCAGCAGCTAAGGCAGGAGCTTGGTTCAAGCAAAACGTTGGAGATAGAGTATTACTAATAAGTAGGGACGTAATTAAGTTTTTGAGCGGAAAATGAAGATATTCCGTACATACGTAACAAGCAAGCCGCCGCCGAGAGTGGAGGAAATAAAATGTAATAAAGGCGTGTCAGTGCCCGGCGGTCGTCAATGTGGGTAATAAACATCCACATACAGACGATTATACACGACAGTATATTTCGGGAGGACGACGGGTTATAACCAAAGAAGCGAACAGCTCACTGGTATGCAATACAAAGCGAACCAACGCGAACCAACCAAATAAAGGAATCCAGCAAAGGTAGAGGTACCCAGCCAAGGTAGGTAGGAAGGTAGGGGCGACATAAAATTATACATGTACGTATGGGGTAGGTAAGGGGAATTCGTTGACGTGCGTGGCTTCTGTTAGGAAGGGTAGTGGCCTCTCTGGCCCTTCTTTGCTCGCTTATATGTATTATATAGTAAATACATACATATGTGTTTGGGTGTTACACTGTGGGCGACTCGCCCTACAGGGGCGAGCACCAAGGGGCCTGACCGGACCGAGCCACAGCGCAGGGGAGGGGCACGTGGCTACATATGTGTATTTGTAACAATACTAATCTCAGCCATATGTCTTGACTCCATTTGGTCCCCGCTGCCTCTCGCGCAGGGGGATTATGACAACAACAGTGGTGGTTTAAATGTTAGGGAAAATGACCCTAAAGTTCAGTTCATCAACGCCGTCGCACCAGGCACCAATCTGACGTTGGATAATTACAAACTTATCGTTGCTCCGAAATCCTGGGTCATCATGGATGACATCATGTTGGTGTACCTTTGCCGCTTCGTCAGCTCCCGGGCGGAGACCTGAAACCCATCGCCACCCACATGCCCTCCATGTCCAAGTCCAGCCCCAAGAGCTGCACCTCCCACACCGCCGTTACGATCGCCGCCACCAAGAGCAGTGCCACCAACCGAGCCCTTCACCGCCACCGCCACCACCCGGTTTGGACACCACCACCTCCAAACCTGTCATCCGCGAATTCACCATCTTACAGTTCTTAGGCCGGTTCTTATATATTTAAAAATGCATATGTATATGTGTATGTGTGTAGGATAGGGGGGTTACTGCTTCACCCGTGGGTGGCCACTACCTGGCAGTAGCCCCTACCTTCCCCAGTACTGTATTTTGGGTCACCCTCATCCATTCACCCTCATCCGCTGACTGCTGCTCCGAAACCAGTGATTTTCCCCGCCGGGTTCAGCACCCCCCACCGCACCGGCATCCAGTAGTGGGATCGATCTGCCAGATGGATCAATGGCGGCATCAACTCCGCTTCTGCTCATCAGCTCGCAGCAGGCCACCATAACCGGGGTTTGTCGTCACCGTCACCGGAAAATAAATGCATCCACTCCCAACTAACCATTGAAGGATGTTGTAGCCCACGCTTAGCTGTCGGGATTGATGATTCCGGAACCTCCAGGGACGCAATATATACATATATATATGTGTGTGTGTGTGTTTGCGTGTACATAAATAAATAAATGTATGCATCCATTCCACATATGATATATATTCCATTGATCTATCACTTCCCGGCAGATGCACGCAGTTGAGCTTTTCAACGCCGCCGACACCTGCTGGGGAACAGTCAACATCGGTCCAGGGAGACCCTTCGCGGACAAGCAGATGATGTGGATCCGGACACATGCTGGTGCAGCATTGGGCACATCCTCGCTTATGGCACCAACATTTTCATTTACGGTTGTGGGTACGAATCCGTACGACGATATCGTGTTGCATCTGATGACTGATAGTGCTTTGGTGGGACTCAACGTGAATGGGCTGCTGTACACCGAGGGCTGGAGGCCGGCTGGAAATCATGCCAACCTTACCTTGCACCTGACCTTGGAGCAGGGTATCAACGTCGTGTCATTGATCATTCTCAGCAGCGGAGGACGTGCGGCGGGCCTCCTTGCGTACGTCACGAGCAGCGATGGCAAGACAGTATTGGCTCGCAGCGGCAACAGGCAACGAATGAACCCGTCCGTCCCCGTGTGCATGCATGTACGTGGCACCATGCCGTGGCGGCACCAGCAGGCACTGATCACCCAATCTTCTTGCAGCTGCCCCACCTTCGTCGTTATTACTTTGCTGGGCAGCAGACAGGTCGTAGTATATGTCCACCTCGCGCATCAAGTAATAAGCAAGGACGCAACGAGCGAGTGCCTACAGACTGTGCGCTGCATCGATGACGATTCATCGATGCACAACCTCATTCAACATAGAAGCCTATATGTATATACGGATATATGTACGGATATTAACAAGTACGATCCAAGTAACTAGGGTTGCATGTATGTGGAACCAAGCAAGCACCCGAGCAACCATTGCATGCTTACTATTGCTGCACCTCGCTCACCGGTCTCAAAGCACGAAAGCAAAATACTGAAACGTACGGAAGAACACCAACGAACTATACATCATAACTGTCATAAACTAATGATGTGGCCATATCTCTCTCCTCATCATCATTCGCGGTATCTGTTATGTAACATACATGCATGCACGTCTGCCTTCATTTATTTCTTTGTACGGCGTGTACGGCAATGGAATCATGGCAAATGTACTATCTACCTGCATGTTTAAATCAACAGACAACGAACGAACAATGAAGCATACGTATTTATGTTAGGTGGTTGTTCTCGAACTGCTCATGATCAGAATGCCATGCGTATCAATATGTACATAAAAATGTACAATATGTCGTACAGTATGTACGGAGGTAGTCCTTACTTGTTAACTGCAAATTGTACGGCGGTGATGATCTACAAAGCTCCGCGCTCTAGCTAGGTCTAGCTAGATATACCCCCACCTATCTTGCAATATATCAACAATGAGGCACCGTATTTTACTATAAAAAGGGGTCTTAAAAGAAAATAGGAGTCCGTCATACACACATGTAAGTTCGTCCAGGTCCCTCATTCGCGGAGTGAGTATTGTACGTACGTACGACATGCGTGCATGCATTATAAGACATCTACCGATACATCCACTTTGCGCCTGCCTATTATTTATTATTTGTTGTTTGTTTTCCCTTTCTCCTCTCTTCTTATTTCGAGGACGCATCGCACCATTCCCGCCAGCCACCACTTGCTTGCATTCATCGACTCGCCCCATCCGTCGTCGTTCGACCCGTGGGTCTGTTCTGCAGGATCCTTCATTCGCGTACGTACGTATGCTTTTTCAAGTAGTGATACTCACTGCCGGCATATGTCCGAACGAACTAATAACCCAGTCATCCATCATAAGGCTCATACTCGCTCTGTGTGTATGTCGCTACGAATAGTTGGGTTCCGTACACGACTCGAAAACGTTACCCAACACAACACAACACAACACAAACCCAGTCTGATAAGTAACAGCTAACGACCAGCAGTCGGTTGCGTACTGCCCAAATGAATACGTACGGAACTAACACAACCCAACAACTGTAAAAACAACAAAGCTTCGTTTTATTCGTTACTCCGTTGCCGCGTACCACATGCTAGGGCAATCCTTGCTGTACGGCACGTATTGCAGATCCGACAGTGGCACGCGCTCGAGCACACCCGACTCGAAAAATGGCGCCAATGAAGGTACGGCACTGAGGTTGACGACATGAGGCTTCTGTACGGCAAGTCTTGTGGCGCCTCCACCACCATCCATAGCGGCCGCCGCGGGGCTGGCAGCAGTCATTGCGGCGGCGCCACTACTGCCGCCGACCGGTGGCTTCAGCAGCTTTTCCAAGGCGGCACCGACCGCGGCAACCTCCTCCGAGCTGCCGCACATCGCGACCCATGGGTCGCCTGCTGCATCCATGGATGTGCAGCCCATGAAGTCGAGGTCCCTTGGGTAGTACATAATGAAGTTAAAACACATCTCGTCCGTTGTACTCTCTCCGTACCTGCCGTACATTGTAACATAATAATAGTAAATACATAAGGTTTCAAAGTTTTTCGTCCCGCCTGGCAACTGGCCTCTGCTGCTCGTCCCATACGTGCGCCTCTATCAGAGGGGGGACGTGTGTCAGGGGGGCTACGTACGGTCGAGCGAGAGAGGTGGGCGATGATCGTACATACATAACGAAGGCCACCGCGGGGGTGGGTGGGTTCGCCCCGCCTCCACGTATGTAATCGACCCACTACAACTACTAACCACCTCGTCAGGAGGCGCCTCGTCCCAAGCGACCTCTCATAAATTACTCCCGAGTATGGAATGGGCTGTAAACGTAAGAGCTAAAAGAGCTGCGAACAGAAACACGCCGTTACAGAACCCCCAGCCAAATGAAAAGACATGTTTAGCGAATTGCTGGATGTGATTGTGATGCCTCCCCCCGCTTACAAAAATGTGATATGTACAACATATGTACAACATAGCTTCGTTCGTACAGTTCGTACAAGCCCATGAGAAAGCGAGTGAGGCAAATGACCCAGCAACTCGGCCAATCTGCATCACCACCCGTTTGCATGACGAAACAAAACACGAATAACGTGACATCCACGTGCCGTACGTACGGCGGATGGAAACGGAAGTATCAACGTGCCTGGTCGTGTTGGTACGGGAGGTCGAGTCGTACGAGCACGTGGTCAGCAGTACATCACCAGCCAACAGGACCGAGCTGTCCAGTGGCTGTACGACGGAACCAGCCGGGCGGAATTGGAGCGCAGCAGTTGCAACGTGTGCGACGTCGATGTTTATTTAGAATAGGTACAGACAGACAGACAGGACCCCCGGTGCTCATCGCTTCAGGGCGAGTCGCCCACACGCAGTGTAACACCCCTTAATAAAGACAGACAGAAAGACAGGAACGTAGATATAGATGTCGATCAAAGAGTATGGATAAACATGATACATGAGCGTGTGGTGTACAACATGTATTATGATGTATAGAAATAAAATGCATTTGCCTTCATATGTACGACATATGCATAACAGATATACCGCAATCCGCAGGCGCTTCTCGCCGACATCTCGCCGTTATCGGGGGGTAAAATAAACCGGCCGTACAGTGCCGTATCCCGTTTCGGTCCGATCTCACCACCGGATCCAAAGACTGGAAGTTGAAATCGTAGAAGCGCTTTGATCCAAGCGGGGGGAGCTCCGTACCGTTCCGTACATGCTGCAGTGAGCGAGATAAGTCACGAGGGGGCGAGGGGGGGGAGAAGCGGCAGCAGTGAGTGTGTTTTGCCGCGCAGTACACGTCATTGTCGGCACTTCCCATTCTACCGAGGGGGACCGAGAAGGGGGACAGAGGAGGGGATTCGGTTAGAACTCCCCCCCAAAAAAAAATCGTATTCACGCACATATTGTACGAGTGTACGAAAACACGACAAATAAAGAGGGATATGCATCCAAAGCCGCCATCCGTCGACACATCAGCACACAACTGATCGACTCAACGACATAACGGACTCGAACTCACCCTGGTCAACATTGACCGCCCCAACGTGTGCATGTGCAGTCCACTGAACAGGACATGAAGGGGCCTCCGGAGACGCGATGTGCACGTGGACGGGCACACCTGGGGGGGGCGTGGTCAGGGGGGATATGTACGACACGTAACCGACGCAGCGTAGCCGGGGGAGGTTTAGCGGAGGGGTGGGGGGACGCACCGAAACACCCGCCGTGATCGCCCCTGCCCCCACATCAATGCTCCCACATCATCCGTTACCTCAGCTAAGCCCGCCATCGTAAACCCCTGGGCCCCCTTACACACACATACACACACACATACACACACAGATACACACATACACACAAACGCGTGTGATCGATCATATCCGTACATCTTATATCCGTACATTGGTCCGTAGGGTGAAATTTGGGATGCCGGGGGGAATGGAGATGGCCCGCTGGCCGACAGTGAGCACGCCCATGTCGTACGGTCGCAGCTTCGGTGTGTACGACAATCTGAAGCCGCTGTCGTCCAACGTCTCCGAAATTCGGTTAGGATTGTTGTAATGCACCTGAGTTGGTTTATTGATCCAGGGAGGAGAGCGCGGTAAGGGGTTACTAATATAAATCAGAATGTCGTCGTTTGTGCCCTGATGCGGTAAATAATAACCGGCAGCGGGTAACGATGAGGATGGGCGCAACGAACTGTACGCAACGAACTGTACGGCAACACTTCCGTACAACAGCATATATACACACCTGTAAGGAGTAGTAGGTTGAACCGCGCTCTCCCATGGGCAGACCCACAGTGGGTGGTAAGTCCCCTCCGTCCTGACCGGGTGCCCAACCTTCGGCAAATCGTACGGCAAATCGTACGGCAGGTAGTTGGTAAACACAGGCAGTAAACAGTTGCATTAAGAACTCCTACTCTTCGCCCGTTATGTTAACGAATGTTTTAAGTCATTGCGATCGGGTCACGCCAACTAACATTTAGTCAACTAAAGGACGAGTTCACCGACCCATGGGTCAATGCACAGCCCACCGACCCGTTGGCCCGTCTCTCCTCATCGGCCTGGAACCTCACCGACATGGAATGTCGTACATCCATCGCCGCCACCAATTCCGAGGCAGGAAAACACGTCCTTCCGTCCCGCCACAGCTCCGGGCGGCGGGTCTTCGCACGCGTACAGCAGCATGTGGTGGATCAAAGGAGACTTCGGAAGGCCCAGGGTGCTGAGGTGGGGGATTGTACGACATATTTGTACGACACAGTTGCACGTCAAGTGTATAAGATACGGATGAAGAAGTAGGACGATTGGTATGCGGCTGGGTTTGGAGGCTGAATAGGAATGCGATCGAAAAACGGCTCCGGAACCAACCGAACCATAAAGCTCCGAAACCCGAAAAACCTATCACATCAATAAAAACCCATTACTGCTTGACTTCCTTCCAAAGGAAATAGAAGGTTTAAAATAACGGATTAGTTTTGAGTCATTTCGTCTTTAAGCTTCGCTTACCGTACGATGTGGTATTTGCGGTCGTGAGGCAGTGTCATGTACACACACAAGTAGCTGGTGGTTTGGTTGTCTGGTATCGTTATGTTGGGCATCAGGACATCCAGCTCCGTTACCGGCTCCGAAACTGCCGCCACAAACGGCATCTTGCGCCCTCCACTGCCGCCGCTTTCACTTCCGGAGCTGCCGCCGCCTCTGCCGTCACTGTCCTCCCGTGACACACCACCACCGTCATCCCCACGCCCATCAGCTCCCTCGCTGGCATCCTCCGAAACCATAACGCCTCGTTTATCAGCAACGAATTTCTGAGCTAGCAACACCTTGTTATCATCGGCAATTTTAAAGCCACTATCGGCGGTGGCGGCGGCGACGTCCGGGGGACTGGCAGCGCTGTTACCAGAGATAGGGGTAACGGCGGCGGCGGCGTCAGGGGGGCCGGCGGAGGCGTTGGCAGATCCCCATATTTGGTCCGCTTCCGGGACGAAAAATACGGCACTGTTGCCCCGCATGACGTGCTGACTCGGCCAACTCCTGCCGTACGCCCAGCTGAGCGTCTGCGGTACACCAACCTGACAGGATAAGTGCATTCGGCGGGGGCGGTGAGTGACGAATGGTTTTTGGGGTGAAATTACGGAATACGGCATGTAACGTACGACCTTTGACTCCCAACTAAATTCTGAATTACAAGACAACCAGAAGCAACCGCTTACTCCACCCACCATGATGGGCCAGTCCCATGGGTCGCACGTCTTGAGCGGCCGAGTGACAACCGCCAATGTACGGCCGCCGCCGCTGACGGGCGTACCCCGCAGCGTCACATCCTTTGCAATAACGGGTGAAACGAAGGCGGCGGAAATACAGCTGGGTTTGAAACACGTGTACGAGATTTGGATTTATCCTTAACGACCTTTTGAAAACCGTCAAAGGCTCACATAGTATTGTACGGTAGCAATGGTACGGCACCAATATCTATACTGAGATGGATTCCCCCGAAGAGCATGCGGATGCTTCCCGCTCTGATGCATCCTAATCCCTAGGAGCAGTCCCTTACCCCTGATCGCTGGGCCCCAAGGTATCCATATAAGGCCCCTCACGCGCACACGTTCATTCGTTGCTTTCCCCGCTCACCCACCCACCCCCAGCGGCCCCCCTCACTCACGCCAACCCGCATCACCTGTTGGTCGTCAGGCACGGGCTGGGCGAACTGCAGCGAGTGCGCGTCAATGACCCGCCAGCCGCCGCCGCCGCTGCCGCCGCCGCCGCCGCCGCCATCGGTAGCAGGGTTGGGTCCCGCCACGATGATGACGTCCGCGCCGATCATTCCGCCGGCCGCGCTGAGCGCAACCGCCACCCAGGAGTCGGTGTAACCTGCGGACGGACGGACGGACGGACGGATGGCACGTAGGCGCGAGTGGCGCGATCGCGGCGGTGACGGCGGTGGCTGTAATGACGCCCGCGGCGACGGCGGCACGGTGCTGCCTGCCCCTTAGCATGTCACCATCAGAAGATTACTGAACGTTTACACACACACACACAAACACGATGCACCCCCCTTTCCCCCCTTCTCCTCTATCCCCGTTCCCCTTCCCCCCTCGTCACGCTCACTGGGAAGACAGTAACACGAAACAGACACATGTGACCCACGGGTCAGTGGCACCAGTCTGGCAATCCACCTTTGCATGTTCGACACTCGTACTTATCATTGAACCATTAACTCGTACTCAACACAACCAACATGCACACACGCACACGCACACGCACGTCAACCCACGTCCTTGAGCCGGAGATGAAAAAGAAATGAAACGCCTTCAGTCGCGTCGTACCCTTATGTCGTACGCATCAGTACTCTCTCTGCCAGTCGTGCCCTCGCTCACCCCCGGTATCCGCGTCCATCCCGAGCGTCACATTGCCCTCAGCGACCACCCAGTGGAGAGCGTACGACGGCGACAGCAGCTTGCAGCGTGGGAAATCCCCGGGAGAGAAGGAGCGGTAGCAGGAGGCGCCGGAGACGACACCGGCGGCGGCAGCGACGGCGACGGCAATCACCGCCACCAGCAGCCGCGGCGTTGGCGACGTCGTCAGCTTCGACCGCTTGAACGCACACCGTGGGCAGTGCATTCCTCCCCCTGGTCGTTGTCCGTCCCACGATAATCCTCCTTCCGCTGTTTCTGTTTCTGTTGATACCGTTAGTTTTGTTCTTATTACTTTGCTATCAATGGCAGCTGCAATTGAATTCTCTGGCTGTTCGGCGGCGGCTTGTGCGGGACGGTGGCACCTAGTCAGTATTAAACGTTCTTCAGAGCTGTGGGACTACGAGGATACCGCCGCACCGTCGGGGTCGCTTCCGGTGAAGTTTGCGCCGCAGTCGGGTCTCTCGCCGTCTCTTACAAAGTTCGCAACAAAGTCCAACTGACGCTCACACTGTGGATCAAACATACTATTATAACAAGACATGGTTAAAGTCAGACCGTTCACTCGTCCAACTCAGCACTTACGCAGTTTCATTTCCCATTACGCAGTCTCGCACACACCGCGTCCAAGATTGACTCTGACGAAGAAGTAATAAATCCAAGATGACCTTGGTTGTCGTACTGTCGTACGTGCGACCACGGGTGCGCGCGCGTGTCCGTTAAAATAATGATGTCGTACCTTTTGAAACACTGATTTGAACATGAATGCGAGTGTCTGCGGAACAAAGCGCATTGATGGTTGCGGGTGCGGGAAGATCTTCCATCTTCTACAAGGGGAGATGTTGTACGACAAACAAGTCACGTTATCAGCAGCAAATGTTTACATGTTGTAAATGAGCAAGCGGCACAGCGCCAGCACCAAGAGGAGCAGCGGACGGGAAGACCCTGAAAGCGCCTCCCAGATAGGTGCCGCAACGCAACACGTCGAGCCCACTGACCCACGGGTCGTGGCGAGACGCGAAGCGGCTGCAGATCATTCGACCCGCTCGAGATCATACCGCGCTTAAGTTCGCTTACTCGCGCTCATCCATGGCATCATGCAACATTACCGGTACGGCACACTTGTACTGTTCCTAAAAGCTAAAGCTGCGAAAAAGGAAATCGTTCAAATGCTGAAGTTATGAAAGTATATGAACTTATTTGGTTCAACTCTTCCCCCAATTCTAAACCTTATACATAACCTTATTTGGGTTAGGGTCGCTCCTCCTGTCCATCAGGATTCTGTTGGTTCCTACCCAACCACCCAACCACCCAACCGCCTAACCGCTAGGACGAACACCCTAGTCGTCCCACCGGCTAAGGAACCAAACTTCGAAAGACATCCGCATGTCATGACTCATTAGCACGACACTTCGCGCCCGTCGTACCAAAAATACAGCGTGACGTACCCACACAATGTGAGAAACAGCCGCCGTCCTTCCGGCGTATTTCACAGTACGCTATGCACGTTCACAATCCTGCACGTCCATGTACGGCAATGGGCCACATGAGTACGAAAACCGCGAGACGGTTAATCTGCTCCCCTGCCGGATCTGACCGGTGTCGGAGCTCTCCGGCCAGTTGCAAAAATACACCCGTACTATGCCGTACGTGCATACACGGTGCAAAACCCACATCCTGGACAAATTATCAATACCGAAGGCAGTGTCGTACTGACAATTCCTGCAGTGGGACGCCTTCACAGTGATACGACAGTACGACATACTACGACGTATCGTGTGTACCGACATGTTCATCATGGTCTGCCACCATCCATCAGACGAATACCCACATGTCAGTTATGTACGGAACGAAGTACAACATGAAAATACGGCATCACAATACCTTCAATTGAAAGGTATCGTGGTGCCGAAAATGCAAAAGCGCTGCTCAATCGTCACTCGTTCGCAATACACATAAACCCTAAACCCTAATATACAGCAAATATGTGCATCCCCTTCCGCTGCCCCCTCCGCTGCCCCCTCCGCTGCCCCTACCTGCCTGTCAGCCATCCTGCCACAATGCGGAAACGCACCTCCTCCTGCATGATGAGCGAGTGGGTCCATCCGTCCGTCCATCCGTCCATCCGTCCATCCGTCCGTCTCTCACCTCCCTCACTCCAACCTAACAGCTATGCCGGAGGACACTCCTCCGAAGCAAAGTGCGCCCTTCCCCGCCCCTCCCCTCCCTTCTCCCCGCCCCTTGCACACACACACACACGCATGCAACCACGTTGACCCTTCAACCGCCAACCAACTGTGTCCAACTGTATCCAAACCTCCACCATTGGGATGTCTACGTGGTGTACGGCGGCCCCCTTATCACAAATCGATACCGTTAAATAAACCCGCTGCGATCTCTACACACCACACGGCGGCCCCCCATGGAGCTGATGGGCTTCAACCCCCCATTCCATGCGCCGTAAAACCACGGTACTGCATATTCCCTTATGGCTCCGAAACCACAATCAGATAATGACGTCCGCCACCCCGGCCCTGCTCCCGCCCTCGTCTAATGCAGGCGGTAGAAGTAGACGTGGGAGCCGAACGCCATGGCGAAGGAGCCGTCCGCCGCCGCAACACAGGAGGGCGCAGCGAAACTCGTGTACAAAGGAACCTGACGTAACCGCAACAGCCCGTTGCCGGCCTCCACCTCCGCCGCGCCGCCGCCGCCGCCGCCGCCGCCGTCGGCCTCGTACACTAACGTCAGGTGCGGCGCGTGCTCTAGCGCCGAAACCACTGTACATAAGCCCCTTCCGCCAGCGCCGCGGGGCCTCCCGCCGTCCTCCGGAGCCATATATGCCGCGTGTAGCGAGTACACGGCCTCACCTGTACGGCAGTCCCAGATAAAGACGGACCCCACGGACCCCGCGGCGCGGGATCCTGACGCCAGGACGCGGCCGGTGGTCCCCCACACAAGCCGACTGATGACTTCCTTGTGGCCCGAGAGTACGGCAAGCTGCTTGCCGCCGCCGACATCCCAAAGCCGTACGGAACAGTCCGCGCCGCCGGAGGCGAGCAGGCCGCCGTCGTCGGGACAGAACGCCAGGCGGAAGACTGCGCCGGAATGACCCTTAAGTACGGCAGCGGTACGGCCGTTGCCGCCGTCACCAACGGCCCAAATGCGGATGGCGCCGCTTTCGTCTCCTGACGCAGCGACGGCGCCGTCGACGGAAAGAGCGACGGAGGTGACGGCGGCGGTGTGGCCGGTGAGAAGGGACAGCTGGCGGCCGTTGGCGGTGTTCCAAAGCCGCACTCGGCAGTCTTCCGACGCTGACGCCAGCAGGGCGGGTGTGAGGCCGCAGAAGTCCAAATCATTGATTGCATCGGTGTGACCCTGTGTGTGGGGGGGGAGAGGGGAGAGGGGGGTTAGAACGGGAGGGCAGTCCGTACTTGGCCCTCCGGTAACGAAGCCCTCGTTAACTACCCCGTGACTCATGTCCTAGGATTTTGAGGTCGCCTCCCTGGACCGCCCCGGCACCTCCCTCTCGTTTACCCTCCTCCCGCATATACACACACACACAGGCGTCACGCAACTTCGTAGACACTCCCGTCTTCAATCCGCTCCCTTGACCGCACCGGAAACACACATACACACACATATACACACACATACACACACACACAGATCTACACATATGAGGACCCGCACCCCTACCTTGAGTCGCGCCTTGAGCGTGCCCTTGGTCAAATCCCACAACCGAATGGATCCGTCCGGCTCTCCAACCGCCAACGTCTCCTCATCAGGAGATAACCGAACCACCACCGGCTTAGGCGCGCCCGTGACCCGCTGCGGCGCCGAAACCATGTCGCCGCTCGCGCCGTCCCACAAACTCAGAGTGCCATCCTCTCCTAGGGAGGCCGCCAGCAGGGGGGCCAGCGAGCTGCTGCGACTGTAGTGTACGGAACTCGTGAC
Source organism: Volvox reticuliferus (assembly GCA_019650235.1). NCBI lineage: Eukaryota > Viridiplantae > Chlorophyta > Chlorophyceae > Chlamydomonadales > Volvocaceae > Volvox > Volvox reticuliferus. The sequence continues at coordinate 1,129,414 of BNCP01000040.1, read as the reverse complement.
GGCACCGGCCTGGAGCTGTAGCACATGTTGTGTGATTGGAAAGGCAGGGGGGGGGCAAAGGGGGGCACGGGGGAGAGGGGGGGCAAGGGGGGGCGGGAGGCTCAATGTGAAGGGAGTGGTCGCAGCTCTTTTGCGACCCGTCGGTACGGAACTGACTCACTTCCCTTCGAGGACGTCGCCTGTTTTTAATTCACCTGAGGGGCACCACCGCCGGCGCCACCGCCCTCGCCGTCCACTGCCAGAGCGACCCGTGGGTCCCAAAGCCGCAATGTGCAGTCGTCGGACGCAGAGACGATTGAGTGGGAGTCGGGGGAGAACGCCAGTCGCCGAACCTGCGGTAATGCATATGTACGGCAAGAGGTGGGATGGTGAGGTACGCGGTAGGAGCTGTGCTGTGGCCCCCGGTGGGGAGGAGGGAGGAAGGGGAGGAGAGGGGGGTAGGGGAGGAGGGAGGAAGGGGAGGAGAGGGGGGTAGGGGAGGAAGGGGAGGAAGGGGAGGAGAGGGGGGTAGGGGAGGAAGGGGAGGAAGGGGGAAGGGGAGGAGGGAGGAGGAGGAGGATGGGGGGGAGGGGGCGCCTTCACGTGCAGCCGAGCATTGGGTCTTCCGTTTCCACCCCCGCCCGCGGCCCCCTCCCGCCCTTCCCCTGTTAACCTGATGTACTTCGACCTCAGGACACGAGTGGAATGCACACACGCATACACACACATCTATCTATCTATCTATCTATCTATCTATCTATCTATCTATCTACCTATCTAATTATCTATCTATCTATCTATCTATCTATCTATCTATCTATCTATCTATCTATCTATCTATCTATCTATCTATCTATCTATCTATCTATCTATCTATCTATCTATCTATCTATCTATCTATCTATCTATCTATCTATCTATCTATCTGCACACATACACACAACACGTGTACAACAACCTCCCCCTCCCCCCTTCTTCCCCTCTCCTCGGACCTTATCCCGGCGGTTCTGCCCCCTCCCTGGATTCACCTGACCAGCATGGGCCGCCCGCACTGTGAATACCCCTCCAGCCCCTCCCGCCGCAGCTGCCGCGGCGGCACGTTGTACGGCAAACACATGGAGCTCCCCTGTCACCGACGCCGTCGCCACAAAGCCGCCGTCGGGGCTAACCGCTAGTGCCGACAGCTGCCCTCCGGATTCCGCCTCCAGTACTGCAAGCGGTACGACGCCGGCCGGCGGCCCGCCGCCGGGACCGCCGCCAGGTGGGCCCCGACCCTTGGGTCGGCCGCCAGCTTTGCCCCCCCCGCTCGCGGCACCGCCGACGCCCCAAAGCCGCAGCGTGTGGGAGGTGTCGGCGGACACGAGGGTGCCCCCGTCCGGGGTGAAGGCGACGGCGGCGACCGGGAAGATGTGGTCCGTCAGGGCGCCGCGGGCGGCACCGCTTGCGGCGTCCCACAGTCGTACATTGTCGGCGGCGGTGGCGAGCAGGCCTCCAGCTGGGGAGAAGGCCAGGCTGAGGACGCCCTGCCGGTGCCCTTCTAGGTCCGCCTGATTAGGACATACCAGATCCAGCCGGTGCAGGGGCAAGGGACGGAGGGGGGATGTGCACTGGGTTTCGGGGCCTCACGCTCTTCTTGATTTCTCGTAGGGGGATAAAACACAGCACGGTTTCAAGTATTCCCCCTCTCACCCCCCGCAGCCCCACCCGTTCACCTCACATACCTGCAGGCGCCCCTCCGTCGCATGCCACAGCCGCGGTACGGCATCGTCATGCGCCGCCGAGGCCAGTACGGTACCGTCCGGGGAAAATGCCACCATCAGCAACGGCCCCGTGTGCCCCTTGAGGTCCGCCACTTTGGAGCAGTTGACCGTTTGCCATAACCGAATTATTTTGTCTCTGACGGGGTATCAGATGGCAGAGCAACAGAAAAACGGTTTGCTTGTGCCAAAATATCGCTTGCCGTCGCGAGGTTTAGCTTCCTAGCTGCCAACCTGCCGTACTACGACTTTGCATCTGTCGTACCCCTACCTGCCGCCAGATGCCAGCAACGCCCCGTCGGGTCCAAAGGCAACCGCCGTTACGGCATCTTTGTGCGCCTTCAACGAAGCCCGTTGTAAACCCGTACTTGGATCCCACAGACACAAGGTGCCGCCGTCGCCCCCCGTCGCCATGAGTTCGCCGCCGGGGCTGTACGACAGACACAACGCCGGCGGCGCCGCCAGCGCGGCCTTGGGCTCGCCCGTGTGGGCGTCCCAGAGTCGAATGGAACCGTCCAGGGAGGCTGACACCATGAGGCGACCGTCCGGGCTGTATGTCACATCGAGTACGGCAGCCCTGTGCTGAGTCAGCGCCATAACTTCCAACGGCCAGAAGTGCGGCTCATTGAGCATATCCACGGCGTTCTTTTTGGCGGAACGATCCCCGACCTTGCGGAATGAAAGAAAGAAAAAAGAAAGAAACACTAGTGCTCATGACGTCATCCAATAATGCCGTATTTTGTACGGGCAAAGTCTTGAGACGGAGGGGCATGAAAGCCGGCAATGCATTCCCCCGAGCCGTTTTGCAAATAGGTTCGTGTTCAGATGGCTACAGAGAGAGTAGCGAGCGGCCCCGTCAACGACGAAAATGAGTTTTCCAACGTTCAACTGATTTTAACTGCTAACGGTTGGGTCGAGTTGAACCAGTAACGACTAACGAATATCCCCCACGTTTACTTACGAACAGGGAATGTAAAAAGCATATTTACTGACATCCAAACGTTTAAAAGCCTGTAAAGGAAAAGGCATGGTGCCTAAAAAGGAAACACCAAATGTAGGGGTTATGAACTAGTAACGATGCGGCTCACCCACCTGCCAAACTGAAGAGCACCTTGGCGCCTCCGCCGCCACCTGAGTCACACTTTGTGGGTGGCTCCAAAGTACGGCACCGTTAAGGCCCAGCCAACGAACAACGTCCGCCACAACGTCCGTCGTACGCTCGTCCGGCAGGGAAGCCAGCTCGGCATGCAGTTTGAACACGTCGCCTGTACGACAAGCTGCCTCCAGATAAGCAAGATCCTGTAGAGGAGGGGGGAGCGGGGTTGGCGTTGGTTTGTGTGCCGGGTTCAACCGAGGAAGTTGGGATCGCCGTGTCTCGGCCCGTGCCTTCCGCCGCCGTACACACATACACACACACATATACCTCGTACGTCTGCCGACTCAGTTCGTACAGCACCCGCACAGACACACGTACGGACGGCGCGCTAAGGCCGGTTACTTTTGGTTAGTTTTGGTTTTTGGTCCCACACCTGCAGGGCCGCATCCAGCAGCGCGGGCTCACTTCCCGCCTTGATCAGGTGAGTCACCAGGTAGCGAGCGCCGTACACTCCTAACGGTCTGGCAGTTAGGAGGTGCTTGCCCAACAGCGAGTGGCCGCGACGGGCGTCGGCGTAGTGGGGACCCGCGGCGGCGCGGTCCTGTCCAGGGAGGGGTGGGTTTGTGGGGCTGGTCAACGCTTTGACGTTTGACGTTGACCTTGGTGGTGGCGGTGGTGGTGGTGGTGGCGGAGGTGGTGGTGAGGGATCGTTCAATGAGGTGGGGAATAATAGTCCTTATTAAGCACCATAAGCATCAAAGAAGACGAAATGATATTCCTAGCATTTAAATATATTTCCCTTTGCTGTCGTAACGTACCTCCAACCAGTCGATCAGTGTACGATGCAGTACATGTACGGCGTGGTCGCGTTCATAAAACAACACGCCCCAACCCTGCGGCATTTTTAGGCAAGGTGGGATCCGAAGATTCGGATGAGCTCACAACAACGAAAAAAGCGGGGGTCCCAATCCCCTTCGCTTCGTCACCTTCCTCTCCTTTTCCTAATCTCCCCCTGACCCCTCAGGGCAACCCAGCACGTAGAAATAGAGCGTTTGTCGTACATTGAGGTCGCCGTACATTACCACTATTGGGTACGTCGCAATTACCTTTGGAGCCCAATCAATGTACACTTTCAAACGAACGTATAATGGACCAGCTCAAACACATGTGCTACGTCCCTCCCCCCTCTCCTCCCTCCCTTCTTTCCCCTCTCGTTCCCTGCTTCACCCTCCCCCCTCTCCCCCCCCCTTCCTCCCCCCTTTCTCCTCCCCCCCTCTCGTCCCCCCTTCCTTTCCCCTCTTCCTCCCCTTCTGTTTTTTCTCTCACCGGCAGTGCCTCCAGCCCCGGGGACAGCCCCAGAGCCGCCAGCAGCGACATCGGGGGGGGCTCCTGAGCGGCCACCAGCACCTCCAGAAGCTGCTTCACCTGCCACCAAACAAGAGGGACAGAAGAAAAAATAAAAATAAATCATTAATAAGTAAGGTATTTTACTGATAAATGTAAATACTATTTAGAAAACCCATTATTTCATTTGTGAGGTGAGTCAACCGCCCCCCCTTCCTCCGCGCACCTTGGACACCAGCGCCTGCTCGCTCGGCCACGTCTGCGCGAACACAGCCCCGAAGGCCTCCGGCAGGCTCGCAGGCACTCGCTCCAGGGGGGCGTGAAGCAGCGCCACAACAGGGTAGTACACCAGGGAGGCCTCCCCTGCCCCTCCCCCGCCCCCTCCGCCGCCTCCAGCCGCAAGAAGTTGTTTCGCGGCGGCGTCTCCGAATCGTTCCACAAGGCGTGTCTGAAACCAGTCAGAGGCGGAGGTACGGCAGCAAATGATCAGTTGGTGGTTTTAGGGTTTTGAACGGAGAAGGGGGGCCCAGTGGGATACCCGGGGAGAACGGGGGGAAAGCTTCTGTGAGCTCTACGTGCAGTACGAACTATATTCGCGTATGGGGGGGAGGGAAGCAAACGAGCTCTGCCGTACATGGGGATTACGGCGGGTCGTGTGCGAACAGGGGGTTGGGGAGGAGGCGGCGGCGGAGTTGCCTGAGTAGGCGAGGTCGTTGCGCTGCCGGGATAGCCCACATCAGAAGACAACTAAACACACACACACACACACACACACACACACACATATATATATATATATATATATATATATATATATATATATAGAGAGAGAGAGAGAGAGAGAGAGAGACACGCACACGACACCGCACCACAGTTGTATAACGCACACGCAAACATACAAAGTCACAAACGCACACGTACCTGCATGACGGACTGTGTCTTGTCCTGCCGCCGCAGCATCCCTGGAGTCAACTCGCGGAGATTCGGGAAGCGGTCTCGCATAGGGCCCAGGAGGTGCGGATCGGGCCTTATTGTCGCTAATATCCGTACATTATCGGGCAGCAGTGACAGCTGGTGCAGCAACAGCTGCAGCACCTTGTTATCCAGAGCAGAGGGGGAGGCAGTAGCAGCAGTAGCAGTCCCGCTGGTGGCCGGCTGCGGTGTCTTATCCGCCTCGTCCAGTGCGTCCAGGACCAACAAGATCTGTCGGTTGTTAGTTTCACATGACGTCACCTCAGCGAACGAACTTCGTTACGGTTATCGTGAACGACAAATAATATCTTAATTGCTATCAGAAAATATTAATGTGGCGAAGATTTGTGTACTTGTTATTACTAATCCGTACAATATCTAAATCCGTACAATTTATATTTTCGGTGACATGTACAGGTTACAGAAAACGGGGCTCCAGGGAGGAGGGGGCGAAGCAGGCTAACTAGCTGTACCCCTACTCTGATCACACGTCGTGCTTGGGTGCTGCCTGCCCCTCGGGGACTCCCACCTCGCTGAACGGGGGGGGGAGCAACCGTACCGATGACCGTACTGAAGAGGTAAGGGGGGGGGCTGCAGCCAACCAGCCGTCTACTTCTTCCCCACCCTCCCCTCTCCCCCCTTCTTCTCACCCGTTTCCTCGCCCCTCCCTTTCACACATACACATATACATTCACATGCACACATTCTGTTCTCTCTTCCTCCCTCTTACACACACACACATACACACACATACAAACAGACATACACAGACGCACCTGCTGGCCCCTCGCAGTGGCGGTTTGCTGCAGCGGCATCACCAGCAGCTCCCGGCACGCCGTGTCCGGCTGGTTCAGCTGCATCAGCGTGCCCGGGTCCAGTCCGCAGTAGTAGCGGCCCAGCTCGGGCAGGCTCTGCGCCAGCTGGTAGGCGAGAGTCTTGACCACCCGAACGGGGTCCTGTGGGAGGGATGCGGGGAATGCTCTGAGGGTCGGATTCAGGGTTTGGGACCCGAAGAGATCTCCCTCCCTGGAGTGAGTAATGTGAGCAAGTGCCCCTAGGAGAGGGAGGAGCCCGGGGGGAAAGGAGGACGGGCAGAGCCGTGTGGCGGCTTCTAGGGTTCTGGTGGGCGGGGTGGAGGAGGGGGTGGAGGAGGGGGTGGCGGGTAATGGAAAGGAGTGGACGGGAAGGAGAGGGGCCGGGGGCGGGCCTCAAGATTTGGTTAGTTGTCGGTTGCATGGAGGATGTGAAGGGGTGGAGGTGGGTTTGGATGGTGCAAGTACGGCGATTCCAGCCTCACCGTACCTGCCGCCGGGCATCACTGTACTTGCAAAAGTGGAACGCGTGGACCGTCACGCCGCCGCCGCCGCCACCACCACCGCCGCCGCCGCCGCCGCCGCTGGGGTTGCTAATTCTGCGCCCCGCCATTCCCGGCGTGCTGGAGCGGCGGCGGCCGGCCGTGGCGGCGGTGGATGGCCGCTCCGGCGCGCCGCCAGCCGCCGCCGCAGCCGCCACCTCTGCCGCAGCTTCTGGTCCCAAACAGAGAACAGCCGTGATCGTCGACTTGCCTGATGGCGCCACCCCGCGGGGAAAGAGGGGGAAGAGGGCGACGGCGGGGACAGGGTGGGACAGACACCGGGCGAAGAGACCAGCCGACGAAACACCCACGGCGCATTCCCCCCCCTCTCAGCCCCTCCTTTCCATTTCCCTTCCCCTTTCTTCCTTCCGTCCTTCCGTACATGCCGCAGGCGGTACGGCGGTGTGTTTCGCCGCCCCCAGTCTTCGCACCCGTTCCTTCCCGCTCACGACCCCTCACCAACCTGTTCCCGGCGCCGCCGTCAGCACCGCCACCTGCGGGCCCTGGGGCGAGGCCAGCCACTCAGCCACGGGGCGGAGATTCCACTGAGCCGCGTCCGTACCCGCCCTCGCCGCCAGCGCCATCATGTCGGGCTTGGCGTCCAGCGGATCCAGCAGGAAGCGGAGCTTCAGCTTGGCGTTGAAGGCCTGGTGCCAAGACAGGGTGAGGAGGGGAGGGAGGGGGAGGAGGGGAGGGAAGGGGAGGAGGGAAGGGGAGGAGGGGAGGGAGGGGGAGGAGGGAAGGTGAGGAGGGGAGGGAGGGGGAGAGGAGGGGAGGGAGGGGGAGAGGAGGGGAGGTGAGGAAGGAAGGAGGGCGAATAATCGGATCCCGGTACTGCCGCTGAACCGAGCAATCGCTAGGAACATGATGAGGGGACGGGCGAGTAAAGGTGAGAACGATGGAGATGAAGCCAACAAGTAGCAAACCCGCACAACAAGAGGATGGGTTGGGGGGAGGGCGAGGGTGACACGGCAGACAGACGGTGGGCACTGTCCTGATTATTAGGCCGTTTCCTAAAAATAGGAGTTTTTGAGTTGGCAAAAATGAAAAGGCAAAGAAAGGCAAATTTACAATCAGTAAGTACGACTTAGTACGAGCATCTGTTCCGTACCTCTGTGGAACCGTGCTTCGCTCGAATATCGTCCAAAATCATTTGCTTGTCGGAAAGAACGGTGGCCTTTGCTGCGTCCACATCGATAGACCTGATCAACAGGGGCCGTTGTCACCAGTGTGCGATAGATAGATAGATCGAATAAGAGGTATGCAAGGCAAGGCAAAGTAAGGGCGCTATTGCCGTACTAATTGCCGTAATTTGGCCCCCAGAAAGGTTGTTGAGGGACGCATTAAAATCCCTATAGGGTGACTACGGGGGGGGGGGACAACGTGAGGTTTATTATTCTTTGTCCGTGTACGGCACCGTACCTAAAGATTGATGCGATCTCGCGAGTGCTGAACCCCGGTGTCAACAGCACCAGCGCGTCGGCGCCCTGCATTGGGTTCAAATTGAATTGGGATGGAAAGGGGGAAAAACAAATCGCCGAAATAAATAATTTATTCAATAACATATAAATTAACGAAAAGATATTTATTCGAAACGTTAACTAATTCCATTCTTGGCGAAGGCATAGCCGTTGTGAAAGACACAGGTCGGAAAAAACCCTAAGTCCCCCCACCAATCAGCATGCAGGAGTCCATAAGGCCCCTGCCCTCATCATGCGGCACTTAGATTTTCGGAGTCTGGTTAGAGGTCCCACCTTGAGTGCCAAGGTGTTGTCGAACTCGTACAGGCACCAGACGCGCTCCAGGGGGGTCCCCCGGGCGTCTAAGCACACCAAGGTTGCCTGACTAAGCACAATGGCGGTGCGCAGGTTCTCCAGGTCCTGCGGGGAACGTATTGCGGGAGTCATCAACCACCTTCAACCACCTTCAGCAACGAAATAACCAATTAAAACATCGATGAAGATCGTAGAGGTCGGTTGATTCTTCGATTTTCTCCCAAATCCGTTCACTTATTCCGCTCTCTTCTTCGCCAACCGTTCGTTTAGCCGTTCACTCACTCTCAAGCCAACTTACGTCAAGCGCCCCGTTGATTGCCCCAGTCCCCTCAAGCACCTACGCACACGCACGCACACACGCAGCACACGCAGCACACACACACACGCAGCACACACACACGCAGCACACACACACGCAGCACACACACACACACACACACACACACACACACACACACACTCGCAGCACACACGCAGCACACACACACACACGCAGCCCGCACTCACGTCTTTCTGCTCCGCTCCGGGGTGCTGGTTGACGGCGAAGATGTCGAGCCACACCCGGGTGGAGTCCAGGGCGCCCTAGAGGGAAGAAGGGGGGGGAGAAAGGTGTGTCCGGCAGAAGCGTTCCCCCCACCTGCCACCGCCTACCTCCTCATTGCAGCCCAGTCCAGCCTACCCCACTTCAACACATGCCCAACCTCCATGATACCCCTTCTCCCCTCCCTTCTCCCCTCCCTTCTGCCCTCCCTCCCGTTGTTTTCACGCTATGACTCCCAGCGACCTGCAGGTGGTTGAAGAAGCAGTCCAGCAGCTGCAGAAAGGGCATGGACCAGGCGTGGCTGATGAAGTAATCTGGGGGCCCTATGTCCGCATCCGAAACCAAGTCGTTCATGTTGAGATCCGTGAGGCGGCAGGCGTGAGAAGCAGTCATGGGCTTGATTACCTCCTGAACCACCTGGGGGACACGCGGCGGGCAGTTTGACCCCGCGATGGAAAGAAACCCCTTCAAACTAATATTCCTAGAGATCCAGATCCAGATCCAGATCCAGGGGACTCGCCCAGAAGCTGGGGAAGAAGCGATCGGAGTTATGTGTGTGTGTGTGCGTGTGTGCATACTTCTGGCAACTTAGTAAGGGAAAGGACGTCACACAACAAACATTGGGCTCCATGAGAAGGTACGTGTACGTGTAAGGTACGTGTGTGCCTGTTATCGGGGGGGAGGTACGGATGTACGGAGCTGACCTCCCTGTGCCTACCTGGCTCGTAGACAAGGTTGCGGCGTCCGTACGTTCCTTCACCAGACGGGCTCGGAAGCGGCGAAGGAAAGCGAGTGAGACCGCGCACTGACCCGCGTTCCGCCGACCGCCCATCATCTTGGCGGCCAGCACCGCCTAATTTAGAGAGCGCGTGGTCAGATGCGGCCAATGGATTAGGTTAGACGGTTAGGTAGTTGGTTGTTTTTCGTTACTCACTGGGCCCCCCAGAGGTGAAACCATGCTCCTCTTCTGCGGCGTGCAGTCTCCCCCGCCCCGAAACCAACCCCTCCCGACCTCCCAATCGCTCCCGAAACCCCAGTTAAAATAAAACCGCAGTAAGGCCCTTGTATGTTTCCGTACCTTTTACCGTACCACTTTCTTACCTTGCCCATGCTCTGGCGGATGCGGCCGGCGCTGTCGTCTCCCCCATCACTTGAGCGTGACGGTGGGGGCTGTAGCGGCAACAGTGAACGGACGGCGGCAGCAGCAGCAGCAGTGGCAAATTTAACCGCCGCGGTGGCCCTCCCCGGGTCTTAGGTTAGAAAGGAGAACCAAGCTTCACTTGTTGGCGGCGGCGGCGGCGAAAGAACGCCCGAGCGAACCCCACTGAACCGATTAGTTACTTTTTTTGCTGTTCGTGCATCTGCAGAGTACGGCAACAAAGGCTAGGGCCTGGCATCGCTGGCAGGCAAATACGACTAAAACCCAAAGTTACACCTTTTGGTTTCCCGGTGGCGGTGCTTACATCCTCTCTTTCGACCTTCGATAAACGCGATGGCCGGAACTCACCCTGGGTGATGCGGGCGGCTGCGGCGTCCGTACCGGCGTGGTGTCACCGCTGCCGCCGCCGCCACCCGCGGCTGCGGCAGCAGCGGCAGCAGCCACGACCTTTGGAGACACACCTGCCGGTGGCGACGACGGCGGCGGGGCTGCAACCGGCGGCGCTGGTCGGGCCGCCGTACCAGCCGGCTTCGCTGGCGGGGGCGACGGCACAGGGCCCCGGCGGGCCGGTGCCGCCGCCGGCGCCTCCGGGGGCGCCACCGGCATCACACCCGCCGTTGACGGCGAGCGCACCGCGCTGCTCGGCCTGGGGCCGGGCACCGGCGACGCCACTGACGTACGGAGGAGCGCTTGCGGGTGCTGGCCGCGTGGATCATCATGCATGTGGGATAGCATCGCGCCGTCGTCGTGCAAATGGTACGGCGTGGCGCCGTACATGGTCCCCGCGGCCGCTGCAGCGCTGATTCCCCCCCCGCTAGATAGCGGCTGCAGCCGGGCGGCGGTTGCCGGGCTCCAAGAGTCCGGTTCCGGCGACGACGGCGGCGACAACTGTCCGGCTGTCGTATTGCCGTACCGGCCAGAAGATGGTCGCTTCTCGAGACCCTTGCCGCCGCCGCCAGGGCCGAACATGTAGACCTCTTCCTGGCCGCCAGAGTTTACGATGCCGCCGCCACCGCCGCCGCCGCCGCCGCCACCGCCACCAGCGGCAGCACCAGCTCCAAGCCCATGGGCTGCTGCAAAGGCGGGAGACATGCGGAGTCGTCCGGCGCTGGGGGCCCTGCCGGATCCAGCAGCGGCGGCGGCGGCGGCAGGGGGCTTCGCGCCACCGTGTGTTCTGGCGGGTGACGACATTCTCGCGGCGGCGACGCCGCTTCCCGCGGCGATGGCGGCGGCATTCATCCCCCCCCCGCCGATTGCGGTTCCTCCGCCCCACGTACTTCGCAAGTTTGCAGGAGCTGCAGCCGCGGGCGGATGTAACTGCCCCGGCGCCGTCGCTGGCACTGGCGTTGATCTTCCGCCGCTGACAGGCCGTACTGGCTGCCCTGCCAGCAAACCCGTCTGACTGGGCCGCCGACCCAGCGGCGGCGGCGGCGCGCCGGCGGGGCCGCCCCCGACGCCATCGCAGATGCTCGTCCGTCGAGGCGACTGCTGAGCGGCGCCTTCCGCGCCGCTGCCGCTGCTGGCGGTGCCGCGTACGGGGGATGCCGCTGCGGACGCCGATGTAATACCTGAAAGGCGTCCGACCTGCGACGCTGCTGCCATTGCCGCGTCCGGGGAGCTCTGCGCGCTGCCGCCACTTCGGGCGGCTCGCAGTCCAGAGCCCTGCGCTAGTCGCACGGCCGGCGATAACGGCGGCGGCTCATCAAGGGGGCCCAACACACCTCCGCCTCCGCCTCCGCCACCGTTAATGAGATGCGCGGGGCCTGACGTCGTGGTGGTGACCTCCGTTCGGATACGACCCGAGTGGGTCCGAGTGACCACCGTCTTTGTGACGATTGTACGACCTGAAGTACGGCGGAGGTCACCAGCCGTTTGGGGAAGGCGGGAAGGTTATGACGCAGAGGGGGCAGGGAGAGGGGAGGGATAAACACAGCTTAAAAGACAGCCGCGCAGCAGCTGCAATGCAGCGGCCGCAGCGATATATCCCCCCCTCGCTTCCTTCTCTCTCCCTCCCCACTGTTTTCTACCGATCCATCTCCCACTGTGCGTCTCTTCTCGATCGCCCCGGGCGCCGTCCTGCGCCCCCCCCAGTCCGCTGCTCCTCTCACCCTCGCCGTCAGTGTGCGTAGTGGAGGTGGTGATGCTTCCGGGCCGGTCTGGAATCTGAGAGGGGGGCGGCGGACCCTTCAGCGCCCCCAACGGACCCACGGGTCCCGGCAGTGGCCCACCCGCCAGCAGGCCACTGCCCACTCGACGCAAAACGCCGCCGCCGCCAGCATGGTGCCGATCCACAGCCTCCAGCTCCGGAACCTCCCCGCTGCTGCTGAGCTTCAACGCAGGGGGCAAGGTGGCGCGGCCAAACGACGGGGTTCGTCCCAATGGCAAAACGCCGCCGCCGCCACCGATGCTGCTGACGCTGCCGACGCCGCTAGCACGGCCGAGGATGTCGGCGCCGCCGCTGACGCCGCCGCCAAGGCTGCTGCGCGCAAGAATGTCGACAGCGTTGCCACCGCCTCCGTCAGCCATGCCGTTCAGGCTGCTTCGTCCTAAGATGTCGACGTCACCGCCGGCGCTGCCGCCGCCGCCGCCGCCTAGCAGGCTCCTATTGCCGTGCACATCAGCGGCGCCCAACATTTCATACCGGGAGCCACCACCCTGCGTCGCGTGTGTGTGTGTATTTTGCGTGTTTTGCGTGTCGGGGAATTGGGGGGGAGAGCGAGCTGCGCCTGTGATAACCGACACGAAGACCCTCACACCACTGGATGCTCCCTCCGAGGATTGCGTGCGTGTATGTGTATGTGTATGTGTACGTGTACGTACGTACTGTTTTTTTTTCGGCGAAACACCTGATCATCCTAAAAACCGGATCCGTAGTTGCCCGACGCAGCCCAACCGACCCAACCAACCAACAACCAACCCCCCCCCAAAACCCACCACAGGTCCCGTCCTCCCGCCGATGGGACCGCCCCGACCCCGACCGGCAGCTGCAGCGCCCCGGACGCCGCCGGCCAGGGAGGACACGAAGCCGCTCCGGCCGGCGGTAGCCCCGAGAACGGCTCCAGCTCCGCCACCGCCAGCAACCCCACGACCCCCTCCGCCGCGACCCCCTCCGCCGCCAGCAGCGGCCGCTCTCCCGAACGGAATGTCATTCTGCGGCGCGTACGCGGACTCTTCAAACTCGTCCGGATTGAACCATTGCGTGTTGGGCCGCAGCGCCACTGGCCGGCTGGCTCCGCCAACCCTGGGGGCCCGGTGGGAAAGAGGTTGACGTTCGCACGTACAGGCGATGCGAGCTGAGCAGCTGACACGCAAACCAGATGGCGATATGGTAAGATATGTCCTTAGGTCACCTTCATTATGTGGATGGGTGCAACGCGCGAGGAGCGGAGAATTAGCATGTTGACGGTTAGCATGATGTCAAGATACCCTTACCGGGCGGTTTCTCGCACTGGTGGTACGATGTAACCTTCACTGCGTATGAGGCTTGTTGTTTGTGTGCTTCTACTGTTCTGAGGTTCTGTGCACTTCCCCGTCCGTTCCCGTGCGTTGCGATGCAGCTGCGGAAACTTGACCATTTATGTAATTATGTATAACTAAAGAAGATTTGTAACTCATTCAGATCATACGTGTTCGTCTGCTCTTATAATGTGGGGGGGAAGGCGAGAACCGAGAAGGCCCGGATGTAAGGCTGCATGTTCGGACATCGACTGCTGGAACATGAACTGCTTACCTCGACATGCTATTCTCCCAGTGCTCTACTCCTAGACGTCACGCGATTTCAAGTAGCGGTGAAAAACAAAGCTGGACATTTTTGCAGTGTTCCTATTTCTGGGTCGAGGAATGAGCTGATGGCAAGGTCAATAACACATCGAGTTTCAAAGTTCAGAGTTTTTCATAATACGAATATGAGAGTGTTCGTCTAATCAAAGCCAACTGCTGTTGAAAATTGCAACGGCACAAGAGTACCAAAACTATCGCATATGTTCATATCAATCGACGAACTTTATTTTTAGTAAATGATAAACACAATGATGAATTTGGCGAGCATGATTTTGGCGAGCTTGCCGTCAGAAAGGTTTGGCTGTGACAAGAAATCGTGTATCGTACAGCCACGCAGGTCTTAAACGCCAGAACCCTCGTCAACGCAAAACGGGAAGAGGCCAAGCTACGTCTGATAATAAGACTGAGGCCAGCACCAGGGTGATGGATATGAGGGTACGTACGCAACCGGGTCATATGATGAATTGGATGCGCCGGATGGGCGAGAGGGGCCCGGCGGGCAGGTAACCGTTGCCGTTGACTGTTGCACTCACATCAGAATAAGGACATTATGAAATTATATATTCATGATAAGCATAATATGTTCTAGCTAGCAATTTTACATATACACTGCCGCAAAACACCGCATACATTAGATTTTTAAGTGCACCTCGCTGAAAAGGCTCCCATGCTTGCTTTATGACTTGAAGCTTGCCGATCCAAATATTATTCAGTCGATTCTATTAATTTGTAGCATCATTAGAATCAACCCAATTTTTGTTCCTTCGGGCCTACTGCGAACTTTAATGCGGGCTAACAAGTGTTCGGAAGCTGGGTTGGTTAAACGTAAGGCCCTTGGTGAGCGAGGTAGTTGTAAGCTGTCTCATCACCTTAGCCCAATGGTGCAAACCTCCAATGGACTTCTTGATGCCCAGAATTGGATGGGATTGAATGTACGGGAGGATGTACGGTAAGGTACGGCATCAAAATTCAGCTAAAAAACCCAAACAGCTAAGAGTCCCATTCCCCGCCTTTGAGAGCTTTTCCTGCCCGGTCCGGAGCTTTCTATTCACCTACCGGAACCTTGAAGGCGTGCTGGACACATTACGGCGACCTGCACTGACCCACGGGTCGGCCTGCATGGCGGCGGCGGACGCCGCCCTGCGCGCCGCCACATGTTGCCGGTTAGCGCAGGTCAAGGACCGAAGCCTGGCAGCCGCCCACAGAGCTAGCTCTCCAGCCCTCCTCTTTTCGGTTGCGGCTCCCGCCCAGCAGAAGACGTCGAAGATCTTGACGGGCGGGAAGACGACCGGCAAACAGACGGGCGAGTCGACAGACAGGATAGATGTACGGACAAGTAGGCAAGATGAAAGAGGATAGGCCGGAACTGGGCACGAGTGGCGGGTGGGGGGTGGCGTCCAAAACCAAAGCAGAGGGCGCCGAACACGGACGACATTCTTACAACGGATGGGAGCGGTGGTGGGGGACAGACGACCTGGTGCAAAGAAAGGTTTTGCATACATACACACACACCACCACACACACACACACATACACATACACACACATACACACATACACACACATACACACACATACACACATACACACACGCACACATACACATACATACACACATACACATACACACACACACACGCACGCATGTCTAGATGCTGGATGGATGGGATCTCGTGCGCCGTGTCTGCGGCCTTCGACGCCGATACACACAGCAACGCCGTATCCCTGAAGACAGTACGAAGACAGTACGAAGAAAGTACGAAGAAAGTACGAAGGAATTGATGCGACATAAAACAATCAGGTTTCCATGAAGACATGTTCGCGTGGGGGTGAAGTTGCCGTTGTGCACAACCACCCGAACCAACTGACCGTACCGGTCGTACCTTCTCTGACCGTTCGCTCCGCGCCAACGGTAACTTCGTCAAACTACCAAAGCGCCCCCGTTCCCGCACCGCATTGACCCATGGGACTGCGCCGCTACTGCCGTTGTGTACGGCTGCGCCGCCGGCGTCCCCGCCGGACGCAGGACGATGCACCCCGCTCCTACCGCCCTTGCTCCGGCCGCCGCTGCCATTCTGCCGTAACGGCCTCTCTAACTGCGTGCGACTGCTGCTCGTTTGGCGGCATTCGCTGCCGCTGCCCTGTGCTGCAGCCTGATCCAGCAGATGCGGGTCGGGCCTCCGGGTGTCGGTCCGTGGAGGCGATGGAGACGTGCCTGACCCGCACCTGAATGGGCGGTTAGAGCGCGGGGGGAGAAGCTAGGAGGGGAGGGGAGAGGGGCGGGTTTCGGGCGGTTTGAACGGACGGCGCCTGTGAGCCTTTCCGCGTGATGCGACGACCGCTCGGGCCCGCGAAGGGGTGGGGGGAGAGCGGGGACTCCAGGCGGGGGGAGGGGCAACCCTTACCTCGACATAGAACGCTCCGCAAACAACAGCAAGGCCTGGGACTTCTTTTCCAGGTGTCCATCATTTAACAACGGAGGGGGTGGCAGTCAGGGTGGTCAGACGGCTGTGGCGATCTCACGAAAGCACTGTCAAACTTCCTTCCTAAAATATCATCATTTTGTTGTTTCATTTTATAAAATGTAATTGTTTCTGCGACGTGGGATATAGGATACGTAGTCGCAGACAGCTTATGGACAGCTCCACTTATTTTGACAGGCGACTCGCGAAGTCGTCGTAAAGGGTGCGACTAAAATTGCTATACATATTTACGTGCTCGCAAGGATTATATATTTTTAAAACGGCTGCAAAGGAATCTGATGCTCTCAATCAGCTTTTAAATGCAGGCTATTCGCTTGGCGGGGTAGAATCACTAGGATGCCAGGATCCGTAGGCTGGGTACTGTTCGTTAACAGTTAGCCGTTTCCTTGACAATCGTCATAAACATGTATAATAACTAAATGACGGCTATTTATATAACTATATATATAACTATATATATATATAGTTGCATACATAGTCATAATTTGCATGTTACAAGGTGGTGTGTCCTGGTCTGATTATCGGATTCTCAGTTGAATGAGTCACACCATTTGGCCCTGATGATTTTGGGAAACCTGCTCGGGGTCGAGAAGTTCATTAAACCCTCCCACCTAGAGGAAGGAGAAGTCGTAACAAGGTTTCCGTAGGTGAACCTGCGGAAGGATCACGTACGGCACTGTACGGCACAACGCAGGTTATCTATCGTCATGTCAGGGCAGGTCAGGTCTCCGAAGGCAGAGTTAGAGACCCCACAGACTACGGCCCTTCACTGCCCTAAAAAGGCCGTTTCACCCTCAAAAGTAACTCGTGACCTGAACACGCCGAGTGGTGGGTGGTACGACTGCGGCGCGCTGCGGCGCCGTCTCTCCCGCCATCGTCGTACTTCGTTGCATGCTGCTCGCGACGGACCTGCCCGCTTGTGGGGTGGGGGAGATGACCATCCGGTTGTCATCGCTGCCGCTGCTGCCGCCGTGCCCAGCAGCAAGAGCAGCGGCATCGCGCCGGCCACATCAAGAAGCAGCGATCACACCGGACCGCGCCCTCTAGCTGGTATTGCCTATTTAGGGGAGGTAGGGTGGCTCCCCTGGCTGCTGTGGCCCCGGCCTCCCTCCTTTGACCGCAGCTTCACTGAGTTTGACCTTCCTCTTTTAACATGGGCGGGATGTTGCGCCTGTGCTAAATGTCGTACAGCTAAATTCTATCGCTTTGTCTGACTGCGTTCTTTGAGAGTGGATGTCGTACAGGGAGCTGCTGCTGACATGCGGATTTGGGAGCGGTCGACTGTCGTCTCTTAATATACCCCCCTCGCAAACGCCATCGTCCCCTTCATGTACGGCCAACCGAATTTTACCTGCCAACCGAATCGCCCTAACCAACACCCGAACCGTCACATTCAACGTACTCCAGGTTTATTTTTCTCCAGGATCTAAAACACCACCATGTACGGCAGCATCAGCATGTTTTCCGACCATCAACCGATGGATCGACTTCTCGATTCAAATTCGCTCATTAAAAGAAGGTTCTGGATTCTTCCAGTGCTGAGCCTGCCGTACACTGATAACAGGTCTCGGAGCCGCGGTCTCGGTACGGACATGCTGGCGCCTTCCCACCTGGGGTCCTGGGGTCCAATGGGAGCTGGCGGCCGCCTGCGGGGGAGGGGGAAAATGTGGAGAGCGAACACAAGGGACCCATGGGTCACAAGAACCCACGCCGCCCGGCAGCTGCAACAAATAACAAATAACAACTATAACTAACCGCAGATATGGGGGGTCAAATGCAGGGTGGGAATGAGAGAAGCGCAGAAAGGAGGGAAAACTCCGAAACCAAAACACCGTGCGTGACGCACCGTGCCTCAAACAGTTGCGCAAACACGCGCGTGGATCCGGAGCGTATCAACACATCGCAGTACGACAGATCCGATTCCCAATCAGCGAGACGGGCCGCCGTCGCCTGCCACAGCCGTACGACCTCCGCTCGGCGGAGGGCAGCGCCAACGGACCGACCGCCGCCACCCCTCGTACGGCGGTCTCTTTTGGCTTGCGATCCGCCGGCACTATGCCTGCAGCAGTACGACATCCAATTTGCAGAAAAGTATGTTTCTGTTGTCTGTTGGGAGGCACCGTTCTCTCCGAAACCTTGAACCCGCAGACTGTTCCACAAAACGTACGGCAGGCAGGATGACGCTCCGCTAAGATGCGGGAGAAGAAAATCGCGAGACAGCGAAACGTGATATCATGTATGTGGAAAGAAATGAGATGTGTGTGAATGAGCGACACACGCATATCTATATCTATATCTATATCTATATCTATATCTATATCTATATCTATATCTATATCTATCTATCTATGTATCTATCTATCCATCTATAACATACCAGCAGGGAAATGAGAAAGAAGTAAGTAGTACGGCAAAGGGGGGCCGGGGGGCGCCATCCTTCTGAGAATGAGACGTGTGAAAAGCACACGGAATGACTCTCATCACATCATCCTCTCAGCGGTCAGGTCTGAGCGGCCTTTTTACCATCACCGTACTCAGCTGTGAAATAAGGTAAGGAATACGGCGCACGCTTCTGATCCCGCCGTACATACCTAACAGTATATCCGGTAAGGACCTTGTGCCGTACCAACCGACCGCCCAACCAAATTCCTAGGGCGGCGCTGTCGGCGCTTAACAGTACCAGGGCCGTATTCACGGGGAGTACGGATGGTACGGCAGTTGTAGAAGGCAGGGGATCTTTGCCAGAAAGGTGGGAGGCAGCCAAGGCGGGGCTGGCGGCGAAACACTCCGCCAGCGCTGCCGCTTCATCCCCTGCCGCCCCCCCGTCACCCAGCATCCGCAGCTCCTCCTCATCCGGAACCATCTCCAAATCCTTCCAGGCATCTTCCGCCTCACCACAAACTTGCTCGTTACTGGGTCTTGTCTGCCGTGCGATACCGCCGTACAGAAAATCGTCGTACGGTGTACTCGTGTCCACGGGCACTGCTGGCAGCCTGTGCAGATCCCGCCGGTGTTGTTCGGCCGCCGCATTTCGGAGCTCCTCAAGGTACGACGCAAGCAAATCCTTGCCACCACTGCTACTGCCACTGCCACCACTGCTACTGCCACTGCCACCACTGCTACTGCCATCGTTAAACTCGGCAGTTTCCCAGCCCTCACCGCCGCCAACAGACCCACGGGACGCTCGCCGCCGCATCGCGGTGCTGCCGAAACCGCAACTCCTCGGTCGCGGCGCCAGACGAGGCAGCTCCACTTTCACTGCCGGGATCCACTCCGAGAGCTGACCTTCAGATTCGTACGTTGTTGTACGGATGTACGATACCCAAGTTAATTTCCGAACATCCCAGTCGACCCTGCGGATGGCACCCCAAAGACTCCCTGCTTAAGTGGGGGGAGGGCAAGTCATGCTTTCAAATGCAAAATCTTAGCTTAGCAGGAGCTGATGAGCCTTTCACGACAAATATTGACTTTGAATAAATAACGTATTTTATCCTCACCTGGGGTACAGCAAAAGCGGTTGCAGTACGGAAACCAGCTCCGAAACCCGAAACTCACGGGACGGGCTGGCAGGTCCTGGCAGTGCTCCTCCGCTTCCAAATGCCCACGTAACCTGCTGCCTGCCCCCATGGCCTCTGCCACCCCCCCCACCCCCACCACCAGCATCACCCCCACCCCCACCACCAGCATCACCACCCCCACCGTCCCCCGGGAGCTGACTGTTCGGGTGCTGAGCAACGATCCGGCTTCCTTCCTTGTTGCGGACGGTCCCGTCGGTGGAGCTGTACGGCAGCGAGGGATGCGGTTGGGCAAGTTGAGATGACGAGCGGCGGGGGGAGGGGAGGGGGTTCCTCTGGAGCCAAGACTCAAAAGAGCTGTCCTCCTCGTCCTCCTCCTCCTCCTCCTCGTGCTTTACATCATCGTGTTTGCCGTTGTCGTGCGGATTATGGAAAGTCCTAACGCCGCGATCTCTACGAGTGCTCCGAAACCATGCCTTACGATGGCTTTTCCAAGAGCTGCAGTGGTTCATGGGGGTACGGCCCGGCCGTGCATCGCCCTCGCGCCGAACAATACCAGCTTTCCATTCACAGGAGATGCCGTTGGCATCGCCACGGTTATCGCTGATTGCAGTACGGAATTTCGGAGATGCTGTGGGGAGAACGCGCGGGCTAAGACTTCCGCTGGGGATCAGGACACGAAGGGAGGTGCGGCATGATAGGGTCCATGGCAGCGACAGCCATGGCGCAAGCCGACGAGACATGATTTCTTCACACCAGGGTCATGTGAGGAATTTACTAATCGGTTTATTTAAAATATGTAAAGATTATCGCAGGTCATTCGCATATCCGGCATATCAGAAGAAATTAGTTTCAATTGTTCAACAATCGCCGCCGCAACTCCATATCCGGAAGAAGAAGAAATATTTTTGGCTCACATTTTTGCAAAAGTTTCAATACAAACCTGTTATCTGTTAAACCTCAGAACGATCGGTTTTAAGTCGTACGCATGTACGTTAGATGCACTTTAAATGAACTTCCTGTTTAGCCTGAAATTTTGGGACTTTCGTGAATCGTAAAAGAATATTTTGTTGGACTTTGAAAGCTTTGCCGTGATCTCCTCCTGCACCTTCTGATCGGCAGTTACAAAAGACCAACCCGACCAGTCGACCAAGCAAGGCCGTACGTGTCGTGCGGAAGTCAACACCTGGATTCTTTTCGATTGCGCAATAAGTCCCGCCCACTCGCACTATACGCACGGATACGTTTGCTCAACAGCAGACTCCTGTAGCCGCGGGACTTCCTATCGCGAGCGCATTACATGTTTTGCTGGTGTAGCAGGCAGGGTTCAGCAGGGGTTCAACAAAAATATGTATGAAGGCCCGGGATCCCTCCGTCCGTCCGTGCTCCTGGCTGCGCGAATGAATTGTGATGTCTGAATTATATATGTCATTGGGCAGTATGTGGGCGGGTAAGCAAAGGTGCTTAGCTGGAAACCGATTTGGCTGTGCGCCCTGCTGGAGCTCTGCAAGGAGCTAGCAGCACGGTCCGGCTTGGAGGGGCCTGCGTGGAAGTCCGTCACCAGCTTTATTATGGTCGCTTCTGCGCTTCATAAAGGCAAGGCTATGCATTATGGCTGCGGTGCATGCATTGTTAGAGAGGTTTTGAAAGGATGGGCATTAAAGTACGGATATGTGTCTCGTGCATGGCTAGCCTGGTGGCTGCGGTGGGGTAAGGTGCACTCCTGCAGACACCTGCTGCAATGATGATGCATGAGTAAGGCTGTAGTCCTCACATGCTATACCAAATAAGGCAAAGCAATGCTCTAACGTGTCGATACCTTCTTTTAAAATCTAAGCTTGTATTCGGGGCCACAATGGCTCAATAATACGCGAGGTACATTACCATCGGTTCTTCGATGCACGGACTATGGGCGTGAAAAGAAGTTTATTGAAGACTGCATTTATTTACAAAAAAATGAATGCTTTTAAATAGCTTGATTCCCTGGTGGCGAAGCTTCTGCTGAAGCGAACTGTGCCAGCGGCGGACCTCTTGCGCTGGGCAAAAGTTACTGTGACCTGGAAATAATCCATCAATAAATCCTTCCCATCTCTGTTAAGCATGTCTTCCTGGCCATCGGCAACGCGGATGCACCGAGTTCAGGCCGCTGGATTTCCATCGACTCACCCTACAGAGGCGACGCAACCAGGATCTAAATTTGCCAAAAGTAAACCTAAAGTACATTTTCCAAAACGATGTGTGTGGGCTGGTGCGGCGCCTTCCGTTATTGGTAATCCCGCAGCGTCGGCGTCGCCATTGCTGCCGCGCGGCCTGAAGGTGAGCACCTTGCGATATGAAGCCCAGATATAACGGTCCTAGCTCGCGTAATCCTAACTGATCCGGCCGACTCCGCTTTGTCGTAGTCCGCCATGTTGTTCAGCATGGTTGGTTCGTCATATCCCTCATCATGATTCGTCTCGTGCATGTGGACTGTTAAGCGCCATTCCCCTGTTGAGATCCGTCTGTCTAACTGTCCGCTACAATTCTGGCCACTGACGGGCACTGGAGCTCTTGCTGGCAGGCACGCACGTAACCTAACCCGGGCGGGGTGATATCTGATATATTTGCTTCCCACACGGCCACGGGGAGAACAATTTGGACGCGCCGTAAACAGAGGGTCTAAGGGTCCCTAACCTTCGTCCGCGTCTAAGCCAGGCTGGCCCGCTTGTGCGTCCGCTATGCGCTTAGCCTCCCCACACTAGCTCGGCCATGTTCGACAATCAACCCCCTAATCACAATGTGGACAGGGATCACAAAATCATCTTCCCCTGCCCCGGGACCTCCACAGCCTTTACCCAGCCCTACACCCGGCGTCCCCCCGTGAAAGGTCCCCACGGCCTCGCACGAAATCCCTTTCCGTTTGTTGATCACCTTGATCACTGCAGATGGCTCAGCTGGGAGCCTCCGACTTGTGTGTTTCAGAGGTCTGCCTTGGAACGATGGTGGGTCCGGTCCACGCTCGTCCAGACTGGACGGCACATATCACGTGCTGAGTGGGATCATGACAAACACACACGCACACACACACATTTGTATATAACATGTTTATATATATGTATTAAATATATTATAGGCCTCAGAATGGGGGAGACGTGTTTCGGCTTGCCTCTCGGCCTCTCTGCCCGGCTGTCCTTTTCCCGCCCTTTGGAAGGCGCGGTGCGTGTGGGACGCGTTTCTCTCATGCACCACGCAGTACGGCACTTATGGCACGTACGGCACCAGACAGACCGCGACACTGACAGCAGAGCAGCAACAACACCTTGTCACGGCATTTCTGTGCCTTCCTTTTGTGCCTCCCGTGCCCCCACATCCGTACGACGTATATTCACGTTTTCCCTCCTTATATATCTACTTTGCCGTACAGACCTGGGGAGAGCAAAACACGGAAGCGGAGGCATGTGCGCAGCTGAACCTGGCCGCGGAGTGCGGTGTTAACTTTCTGGTGGGGCGCCCGCCTTTGAGTGCTTTCATGAACCCTCGTACCGCGCAGAGAGCGATGGTTGGTGGTGGAGGCTTCGATTGCGGCTCCAATTCATTTCTGGTGGTTTCTAAATTCGGTGTTCGATTCGCTCAAATTCATCCGTCGAACATTTATTTTATGGGATTGCATATGTCGTCCACACCCTGTACGTACGCTGTCAGGATCGTCGCCGGTCGTTGCCGGATCATCGCCTGCAGGATACGGCGGAGATCTACCCGGTCGCCCCTCGTCCCGAAACCGCCAACCGTACTTCAACCTACATCGGGAACTGGCTCCGGCACCGGCGGCGGCACGAGTTCGTGATCGCGACCAAAGTGACAGGTAGGAGGTGGAGAGTGGCTGGAATGAGAGGAACTCCGGACCTCTTCTCTTTTTTTCGACAATCAGGGCCCTATGTCGGAGCGGGGTAGGTCCAGGAGCTCCTCCGGGCTGGAGTGGGGACGTGGCGGAGCGTGGGTTGGGTACGGGCTTTGTACGGCGTGTGCAGGTCGACAGTTAGTGCCGCGTGCAGGTCGACGATGTTCCTTAGATAAACCGGGTCAGAGTCGGATCGTCAAGAGTGCGTCACGACCCCATGCTGCCCTCCTCACTTAAAAACCTGCGGGTCCTCCTGTTCTTGCATGGCGGGAAAATACACAGGCCGGTCAACGGGCATGGACTGGGTGGTTGCGAACCGCACCGACCCGCCGGGTCCGCCCAGCAATCCGCGCCTGGACGCCCCCTCCATCATCGCCGCCGCGGAAGGAGAGCTGCGGCGACTGCGTACCGATTACATTGACCTCCTGCAGCTGCATTGGCCCGACCGGTGAGTTCGGACTTCCAATTAAAGGCACACCTGACGGTCTCACGCGCTGCACCTGAGTCTACGAAACTCAGGTCTTATTACATACGGCGCAGGAGAGGACGGGAATTTGGATAAATGAGCAAATAAAGAAATTGATATACTAAATAAAAATTAAATAATGAATAAATAATGAAAATACACATATTTGTAAACTGTGTACAGCTGCTTCGGGGTGCAGGGAAACGCAGCTCGGCGTTTTTTAACGTTTCTTCCGTTCCTGCTCAATAGGCCTCTAGCAGGTGGAGGCTGTGGGGAGGCTGTTGCGGCAGGGCAAGGTGCGGCAAGGTGGGAAGCGGCAGGCTGACTGGGTGCCCTTCTTCTGCTTCTTCTGACTCACTGGCTGATCGCACTGACCTCACTGGCTGCTGATCGCAGATCCGCGCGTGGGGTGTGTCTAACGAGACATCCTGGGGGGTTGTACGACACTGCGCCGCCGCGGATGCCGCTGGTCTTCCCCGCCCCGCCACCATCCAAAACAGCTACAGCCTGCTACACCGCACCTTCGAGGTACGAACACGCCCAGACGCCCAGGGGTCCTCAGCCCAGGGCTCCCCAGCAGTGTTCTCACACACACATACACACACACACATAAGGCCCGCCTGTCGTCTTTGCCGCTTCCTTTGTGTGCACTTGGGGTTTCGCTGTCGTCGCTTCTCCCACCCGGCCGAACCCATGATTACCGGGGGGGACATCCTACCCATATGGCCTACTTGTACATATCCCGCCGCACAGGTCTCAGGGTTCCTTCACAACCACTGCTGACCCTCCCTGGCCCAGACCCTCCAACCCCTCGTGGGCACCCTCGTTCTCTTTTGGCCGCCTCACGTACAGGGGGACCTTGCGGAGGTCTGCGCGCCGTACAATCTTAACCTGGGTCTCCTTCCCTGGAGCGCGTTGGCAGGTAGCTGATGCTGCGGGGCAGAGGGACAGAGGGGCAGAGAGGGGGGGAGGAGGTGAAACAGAAGAGCAAAGGAAAGCGTACATGCAAGGGCTGTGAGGACGCAAGAGAGAGAGAGAGAGAGGAGAGTGCCAGAACGGACGATAAATGAAGCGTGGAGAAGTGACATGAGCGAGGAAAGGGCCTTATGTAGCGGGATCTTCAAACGGGAGAAAGCGGCCGGGAAGGGTGGTGGGGGCGGGCGAGGGAGTTATCCAGGCGGCGAAGCACATCCCCGGTTCGGCAAACGAACAAGACGCGATTTCTTTTGTGGAAAAAACGTATCTTTATTGAAGTCGTGGTTGATTGATTGATTGGATATGTTGGACCGTCATATGTTGTTTCGGTTGCCCAGCAGCTGACAGTGTCAAAATAGCTAACCGTCATGAGGCAAGTTAACTTCTGCCTGAATTCCTACCCATAACTAACTCCCTAACGGCCTAACGGCCTAACGGTCGGTCATTGTACCTGCTCCATGGAATACAGGCGGTGCGCTCACGGGCAAGTACCTTCCGTACGGCACTCGTCCGGCAGGTTGCAGACTGACACTTTTCCCGGATCGCTACGCCCGGTTCAACACGCCGCGTGTGGGTTGCCGTTGGAAGAGGGAGGCAGGGGGAAATGTGTATGGCTTGGGGGATGTCGTACCTGGTAGGACAGCGTGGCTAATAGATGGACTGATGCTGGATGGTGGGCTCTCGAGCAGCACAAGCATATGGAATATGTACGAAATATGTACGGAAAGGAACGCACGGCATGTGACAGCAGCCTTCGTGGGCGCCTAAACCCTAAGCAAGTATGTTGCTCGTACGCTCGTACACTCGTACACCTGTAATTGCAGGTGAAATGGAGTCCCTCCTAGACGAACTCAAAATACGCAAACCATAACCCTATCTAATTGCTAGCTCCGTCACTGGATGGAGATGGTTTAGCCGTGTGTGTTTCACGGCCGCGTGTGAATCCACCCAGGACCTCCCGTCCCACCCCTCTCTATCGCAACAAACGGCCTTCTGACTCTTTGCCTTCTGCCTTCTCACGCATGCAGGTCGCGGCCGCCGTGGCGGAATACGTACGAATCGCCGCCGATGTGGGCCTTACGCCCGCTCAGCTGGGATACGCCTGGTGGAGGTAAGCATCAGGAAGAAGGTCAAGAAGCTCCCTCTCGCGGGTCTTCTTCTCAGGGTGGCCCTACCGATAGATGTCGGAGACACAGGACTTCCTCCCCCCCCCCCGGCATGACGACCTCCACCTGCAGTACGACTCCCTGGTCAACCAGGACATTACGGTTGTGTATTGTTCGGCCATACCCTCCCTCCCTGGATCGCTCGTCCACTCGTGGGGTTCACTCGTACTTCTCTGAGTAGCAGATGATCCTCCAGTATGACCAGTATGACCAGTATGACCAATATGACCAATATGACGCGTCGTCGTCCTCCATGCGACGTGTGGCTTATTACTATTATTATGAAGCATCTTACGCATTGGTCGCCCTCCGCTTCTGCTGCCCCTGCCTGCCCCTTGGTTGCCGCCGCAGGAGTCGTTCTTTCATTCCCTCTGTGCTCATTGGGGCCACCACCACGCAGCAGCTCGCGGAGAACCTCGCGGTCTTCGGGACCTCAAAGGAGCGCCTCAGCGACGACGTGATCGCGGCGATAGAAGAGGTGAGGCGACCGAGGCCACCCTGGAGTACATCCAGAAGTTATTAGTCACATATGCCGTACATATGCCGTATACACGTCATCATCTAGCTGTGGATTCATCACTCACTCGTACGTTTCGATCAAGTGCGGGACAAGGAGAGATAAGCGGCTGATCTATGACGTACGTACTCCATCTGAGGGTTAGGGTTTAGGTTTTTTTTAGGGTTTAGGGTTTTAGGGTGTTCAACAGTCTGCGGGATTCATCACGAGCAAACGAGCAACGTGTACATACGTGGGTGTGCAGAATCGATGCACACATGTCCGAATGTGTTTTTGTCTCCTCCTTGGCTGCGCCGTACTTCATGACGAAATGATCGTACATGTAACTAAGGTATATAAGGAACCGCGCACATGCAATAATCCTCATCGGGGCAAATTCACTCTTCGATTTGTTCACATCTGTATATATGAATGTGTGATGAATGTATGACGATGCATGCAGGTTCACTCGGATCATCGTAATCCAGCCCTCTACGACTAGCCAGGCAGCGTGCGTGATGGTGGCTTAAGACTTAAGTGAACTCACTAAAGACGCACGATGATGAATGGTGAGCGACAGGAGCATGAGGCTGCACGCCGCAGGGCTTGGTGGTAGGCCATGACGTGCGTGTACGACACGTGGAGTTTGTCCTGTGTTTTGTAAGCGGAGGAGATTGAACCCTCCCCTCCGGGAAGCATTATTCGCCCATCGTGTGTGCCGTATATTTACGACTACTACAATGAACGACTACGTATGATACGAATCGCAAAACTTCCCAGGCGGCAGGGCCGTCGGTACATGACTAGAACTCCTCGCAAAAATATATATGCAAGGAAAATAAAAGATATTTTGATGACGCACTATGCATGTCTACTGACAATTGAAATCTGATGCGGCATTTGTGCTCAATTAGCAAGCTCCGAAGCACCCTGGCGCATGAATGTTAATTGACGTTTGCGGCGTTGGATATATATGTAGTACGTTATAGTTGTAGGCTGTATTTAAAAACCAAAAACGTCGCCTATAGATATTTGAAAAGGTAGATGCATGCCATAGCGGCAACAGGACTGCCATGCTCCTCCATCGAACCGCTGTTGAAATCTGTATAGGGGGTTTAGGGGTGATGGTAGCCATGTCGATCGCGTGAATGTATAATGAACACTGTTAATTAACACAAAGCAATAATGGTCAGTAGTGCTGAAGCGATGAAATGAAGCGACGGATCAAACGACCCTTCATTCAGATGCAAAGAATATGAAAAAACATGTTATCTGCGAGCCCCGCCATAAGTACCTGACATTAAATGATGGACAATGCGTAAAGATAAAATATTAATAAGATAAAAGGCCTAATATGAGGTTACAGTTAAAAATTCAACGATAAATTTGGAAGGAAGGTTGGATTCCTTTGGGCTGTATATATGTATGCATCTAGGCAGGAAGCGAGATTTTCAAACGGAGGTCATATGCACAAATTGACTGGGGGCGACGGGGGTGATGACTGGGGGCGACGGGGGGCGACGGGCGTGATGACTGGGGGCGACAGTTGGTTGCTGGTTGTTCCGTCGGCCCCGGTCACCCATCACAACCAGCCACCCCCAGTCGGCCCCCCCTCGCCCCAGTCGCCCCCAGTCACTAATAATGTCACTAATGCAAATAAAGTAAAAAACAAATAAAAGAAGGAAAAACTAGCAGAAACTTGAAAAAAAGGACACAAGAAGCACTTATTTCATCGGCAGGGTTACTGATGGGTTACCCCTGCATACGGTTACCCGCCCAACCCAGTAGGGCTGCCACCCACAGCAGGTTACCCACCCTTTACCAACCCTACCAATGCCATAGGGCATGCGTGCATTGCACACAGCACCACAACTGCTGGATTCTTAATGCATCCTTCGATTGTGCATTTTTAGATATTAAAAAAGACTGTCCGTCCTTGTCGAGTTAGTGCTTGGTCCATCATCAAGCATATCAACTATTTACATATGTATATACATACAGGGATGAAGGAAGTATAATATAAAGCACATCGCGCCATATGTCGAGTATGTATCATCTGTGCGAGCCCATACATTCATCGCTTTGGTTGCATAACCGAGTGAAACTAGAGACAGTGAAAAATGCCAATTCGTGCGGATTCGTGCGTTAGGGTTTCGTGGGATTATTTAGGGATTCGTGAGGATTCGTGCGTTAGCTCGCGTTAGGCTCGCGTTAGGGTCCCCTAACGCGAGCCTAACGCGAACTAAAGCAAGATTTACGCACTGCAAACGCATTAAAATCGCACTGCGTTATTTGTCGCGTCTGTCCTAACGCGACCTAAAGCAAACGCAAACAACTATTTTGTTTTCGCCCGAAATGTTTTGCGTATAGTGTGCGTTAACATTAGCATACTTACGCGACGTTTACGCTGTGCGATTCGCACTTATATAACTTTTAAGGTAAGCGTTAGTGCCTAACGCTCACTTGCGTTAGACAAACCCAAACGCGCGCGAATGCGTTGCTGAAAGCACACGAAAAGCACCCGTTCGCACTAAATTCGCAGCATGAACGCTCATTAACGCTCCTGAACGCAATCATGCGTATGCTGCAAACAATGCCTACGCAGCATGCGGTTGTGGGTTGTATTCATGCAACGAAATAACTTATTATTTGCAACCTCATGTTACGTGCAAAATTGTCAGTTTCATGTACGGCAGGGCTGCTGCATTAGTGCGTTCCAAGCATCCTGTTGGTCGTTTCAGTTAATATTTGCTGTTAGTTCTTCCAGATATGTTTTATTTCATTCGCTGCTGATTATTTTATCTTGTACGGAAATTCTTTGGTTTACTGCTTTGGTCATAATCAGCCGTCAGCAAGAAATTCATAGAATTCCAATGAATTCCAATAAAACCCTAATACTGTTAACCATGATTTACAAGTTATAATACTTTATGCATTCGTTACCGCAATACATCCAAGCCGCCTGACTATACTGTACGGTCTATATGACATCGATCGTCCATTCATACGAACTTAATACATGTGCAGTTGCAATTATGCATGTAAAATTTCCGGATTTCATTCCATATTAGAAGCCGACACTATTTTATTTGGTACATACACCAATTCCTTTGCCGTGCATTTTTACTACCATCGCTGCTATTACTACGACCACCACCACCGCCACCACCACAAGGAATCAGCATAATATCTAATTAATGTTGCCATCGGCCTCCTGCTTGAATGTCGCCCTTGGAAGTTAGCATTGCCAGCCTCATCCTGCTCGTCCTCGCACCTGCGAAGGTCATGAGGCAACAGCGAGGAATAGCACGTTAACGGTCATAAAAATAATGATGGGTTCCGTGTTTGCTGCTATTTCAAATCTTCGCACTCATCATAGGACTACATACCTGCTGCTTTTTGCCTGTCGACAGCGGCATTTCTTTCGTGTCCATGGTGAAAGATAAAATGGCATCTTGTCATCTATAGTAATACATGCAACACTTTGCGGCAGCAAGCTTGGGTCTAGAACTTACCTTCATAATAAGTCACCATACTTGTCATCCTGTCGTCGAACGCCCCCTAGCAGCAAGTACATACAATGGCCGACAGCAAGACTTAGACCAAAAAAGACAAATAATGCCTAGCGTTTCTTCATTGTGCATCGAGTGACCACCTGATGTGTCACTCGATGCACCTCGCTCGGCATCATTCATAACCTTCAAGGGGCTATGAAAATATGTCCCAGCAGGCTAGCTTGCTCACAACATTTCAATTATTAATGTTTATAATTGCCCAAGCAAGTTCTAAAGAAAGATAAACCCGCCTATTTGTCTGGGAAAGCTGAGATCTTTCTCATGTGGGGAGTATTATTGAGCTTGCGAAATTCTTAAATAGTCATAAATTATTTTTAAATAATTGAGGTAATGAGGATAACAAAAGCCTAGCATGAATGGACTGTACCTGCAAGTATGACGCCGCCTTCTTAGCGTTTCCACCCCTCTGATCAGAATTCTAAATCCATACCTTGAAAGGAGCATTTATCTCTTCCCTAAGCCAGTGCGTGCAGCGGATACGCAGGTGCCCAGTCACCACCTGTAGACCAGTCAGTGTAGATCCTGCAACGTCATTCATTTGGGACCAGTTGTGTCAGTGAGGAACTGCACGCAATGTAACTATTACGATGTACTCACACCATCAGAAGAAAACAGCTCGAGAGTGTGCATTGTGGCCATAATTATATTGCATGCAACTTCCGTACTCCAGGGTACGTAAGCAATATTCCCATCCACAATTTCTATTATGCCAACCACATTTCAGCACAAAATATGCAGGTATGATAAGATTGGTATAGCAGAAGAGGTCTAGTAGTTAGGCAATAAGCACACAGACAATCGGATATCTGACCAGTACTCGTGCCTTTCATAATGAAAAATATTTACTCTATTATAATTAACACATGGTACAAATAGCGTTGCATTAAGCTTAGACATCACGAAGGAGATACCAACGAAGGAGTTTAGGCAGTGCGAGAGGTGCGATATGCACACAAAATAGATCATACCCACCAAGCTAAATTTCTCCCGAGATAATAGGTACTGATCAGCATTGAATTCCGTTCTAATCAATCCCAAATTACCGCGGCTCGATTCCTAGCCATGGATCTGCAAGCACTTAGTGACTCTTGTTGCCCGTCATCATGCATCGTCTCTACCGTTCTGATTACCGCAACACCCAACCACAACTCGATTACCCAAGCGAACCAAGCGCCAAGTATAAGGACTTAAAGTATAATCGTTTCTCATGCAAGGACAAACACGACACACTCAGTCATTAGGGTTGGACCGTGCACATGTTAGTACTCAACGCAAATCACCTTCCCAACGCAAGCCATCTTCCTTTGGTATGGGTTATTACGGGTGATCTCTAACCCAAATTTGCTCATAGGAAGTTTTCTCACTAGAAACAGACTATTTCTCTGTCAGTAGAACGGCAAAAATGCATGTAAATTCAAGGTTAAGGAAGTCCTACCCACACACGGTACCAAAGTTATTAATCCTGCCTGCATGCCTACGGCATACCTGCGTGGGCAGGTATACCTGCCCACGCACGGTATGTGTTGTTAATTCAGGCAAGGCCTCGTCCTTCATAAAAGGAAGCCAGTTCTTCTAGATTTATTAATCTGCACGGATCAATATTACATCGTAAGCTAGCTAAACCGAGTTTATCACAAAGGGTAATCTATCCAACCTGTCTATTCAAGTGTTCCCTCAACACAAATGGCTTGCGTATATCTTGCGTACAGTGCGTATGATTGCGTTTGGTAACGCACTGTACGCAAGATATACGCACGGCCATTGCCTTATCTTAACGCTTTGCTTAAGGAATGCGTACAGTCCGCGTTAGTACATACGCAACGTCGGAATTCTCGAGCATTGCAAAACACAATAAATAATAACTAATTAAATTACATTCATTGTGAAAATTATTTTCATTTAAACAAGCTTGAAAACAACCTAGTTTTACGGATGTTCCGTTGAGTTTTCTATCTGCTTGCGTTAAACGCGCGTTAGGCCCACGCAGAGCCTAACGCGCGAAACGCACACATACGCAAACTAACGCGAACTAACGCGAATTTAACGCACGAATCCGTTGTTATAGTGTATATATCTCTATTCGCCGTCATCAGCATACTGTGAGCAGTGTTTCCCCGCTGCCTCAAACCCGGGTCTGAGCTGCTGTAAATGTGGATTGTGACACTTGAGGCAAAAGGATGGTTCGTCCGAGAACCGCTAGGAAGCCGGCTCTGGTTGGAGGTGGTCTCACGCATATTATCCGACCTCCTCCTGGAAATCGCCCTCGACATGCTGGATAGCACACTTGTCCAGGAGGAGGTCACGACCCTCCGAAGTTTCTGCACCCCTTCACCGCCGGCGCTGTGCTTGACACAAAAGCCGAGTACACTGCTGACATAGATGGCGTTGATGGTGAGAATGGTGATTCCCACGATGGTCTGCAACAAGCAATATATATGCGTGCACAGCAAGTACGTAGTCGTGCAATACAGCACACACATGCACACATTTTATTAATAATACTTACTGAGGCTGAGGCCGACAACCGCATATCTTCACCAATGTCCACGAAGTACAGGCCAAGAGTGACAGTCAGGCCGAGAATGCAAACCGATAAGAACTCCAGAATTGCTAGCACATGGAAGCGCTCTGGAAAGATTGAGTTGTTGATGGCAGCTATCACAATCAGCATCGCAAGCAACATAAGTGCTGCTTGCACTGGAGCCTGCATTAGGTTGCGAACACATATTGGGCTATGATAATCAATGATGAGTGCGTGGGACGGTCGTGACAGTTATTTGGGCAGCAGCACGCAGTCCATCACCTGCAGTCCGCGTCCGAAGACCTGCACCGTGACGAGCGCTAGCACCTGCAGCTGGCGCATGCTGGTCCACCAAAAGAACTTTGGTCTACATATAAAGATTTTTAAAAGGAAAGACATGAATTATGAGTTATTCAGCTGACCACTGTGTAATAATACGGAAACGGAATCTATCTAGATGGATTCCGTTTCCGTACCATTATTATCTCCAAAGACGCGCGCGATGTTCACACAGATTTTTCACCTCCAAAACTACTGAGAGCCACACTAGAGAACCACCAAAGCCTACAGGGCTTCTCAGCTTGGGGAACATGGCACGATTGTGATGGGCGCATCATGAAGTACATCACATGCATGCCGTGGGATTGCAAAAGAGCACAATGAATGGCTAGCATTTTGATGTACAAAAATATACTCCAAGCTCATGTTTTTGATTTTATTTTTATACCTAAGATATATGCTAAATGCTAATTACTAAAATATGTTCTAATTTCATATGTTACTCAGGTTATCTTTCTTTCAAATATTCTTGCTTGTGTCAGCTCACCGGTTGGTGCGAAACAGTTCATGATGTGTATGTTGGAATGAAGTAATAATGCAAAAGCTATAATGCAAACATGCTCTCAGATAGAGGTGCTGGATTTAAATATAATTCATACGATATTATACCCAGTAGTTGGAACAAGAAACACAGAAAACTGCAACAGGCAAAATTGGCTCCAGGTCCATCCCCGAGAGGCCCAATAAACGACGACTAAATAAAGGACTATGATTTATTAATTATACGTGCTTATGGCCCTTCCAGCCAAGTGGCAACCTACTTGTACTGCTGGTACAGGAAGCCGTACTGGATCCGCATGCGTGGATCGTTCGGCTTCCTTTGGCACCTCATTGTCAGGATCAAGAAGGTGATGGGCGGGCAGAAACAGAAGAGCAGTACGGCGGCGATGCCGATGGGCACATACACACGCTTGTGTACCCCCGAGTAGCACTCCTGCTCCATGTTCCTCACCCAGTAGCCATGTGGCCAGGTTGCCTGAAATGGAAAGCAATATTGCGTGCATTCACAGCGCACATGGCGGCCTTGCAATGTACAAAACGCGTTATTAAAGAATTTCATACTATAATACTGGAGATTATAAACACATGGCTGGTGATCTGTTGGCACTACACAAATTATGATGAGAAAGGGCGGGTGGGGTTAGAAGTTATGAATATTGGACATATGTTGATACAATACCCTTATTTGTATGTGAGAGCTCTTAAATTACAAAACCCTAAGCATATTTCTCTTTGGTTTACTTGGGCCAAAATCTTTGGCCTGGATGAAGTTCTTTTACGACATTGGTGTTAATATATATATTTCATATTGCTTCATAATAATGCTTCCGTCTAGAGGGGCGCCCTCATCAACTCAGCCCAACCGCCTTCAGCATGTATTTATTTATTTGATGGGTTCAGCGCTCATTACCAGCGTCCAGCAGAATCTAGTGGTTGACCTTGTCCTTGCTGAAACTTCAGCATTACCTGATGAAGATATCCTTGTTGCTGGAACCAGCCAGTATTTCCTAATGAATGCCCCCCCTGAATGAACGAAAAAGCTGTGTTCATATGTTAATAGCTTTATTTATGCTTGCTTCACATCTTAGGCATAATAAGCCAAAAGAACCGAGGAGCTGGCACAAGCTAGAACATACATTCAAAATAAGCATAAATGAAATGACATATGAAAGGATAATGAATCTAATCTTAGCATTTAGCATATATTTCACAAGAAAAGGTATGAGAGATTATACTGGTTGTTAAGCTCTGAAATTTGCTAGGCATGCATGATTATCCTTGTAACTGTGTCCGCTGGGGTGTATCTTTCTCCAACATATTTCTAACAATATATACTCCGTCAGAAGGACGATACATCCTGTTGGTTTATATTTTACTTCCTTTATACATAGCAGTATTTTCTCTTCCTTAGAGATCACAACTCTTTATGGAGACTTGCCGTACAGAGCTCAGATTACACACACACACACACACACATATATATATATATATTATACCTCTTCTGACCAACAACGCACTGATGATGATAGTAAAACAACTGAATCACGCAAATTAGATATTCGTGGCAAATTATTGTTATAATGGAAGTAAGTTGGGCGCCTGCATTCCATGGAAAGTGTTGTATCACCCCCAACTAGTGGTAGTGATAACTACTGGTTGATAGGAAGAGCAGAGCATAGGTACTCTGAGCTCAGTACGGCAAGCCTCCATAAAGAACTGTAATCTCTAAGGAAGAGAAAACAGAGCTATGTATTAAGGAAATACATAGGATCAACCAGTGAAACCGAACTCAACTGAGTCTACCAGTGACAGTGTCACAGTTGCACTAGGGCATGCAACCCTTAGCCTCTACATATCAGCACATAGAGGGTGTAGCCACGGGGCTACTTACTTAGCAAGGAGCTAAGGCCGGTACCGTAATACAACAGAAAGGTTGCATTGGTCGGTCAGTGATGATGTAGTACTTAAGTACTACAGAAGGCCTCTAAAAAAGCATGTCCAAATACAATATTCCTCTACTTCATCAAACAAGTAGCATACCCGACATTTATGGACGCATATTTCCATACAATACATCTAGAGGGCGAAAGCATCCGGACTGCTTCAACTCTTAAATCCGCAGATGTAGGCTGCAAAGGCTGAACGGATGCATGGTGGTGTTGTATCACGCTACTGCTGCTGAAGGTTGCACAACTGGTCAATGCATGTGTTGACTATCTGGGTCAACAGTCCTAACGGACCTCATGAGGATCCCTTGACAGTAGTCTAGCGGTGAGGAGGTGTGGTGACGTTATCCAATTCGGGATACCTAATCGGATTATCTACGTAGCAGGGATAATAATCAGCTATACTCATTCTGGCGCATGATATACCTTAAGTAGCTAACCAATATTTCTCACTACTACCTTAAATCTGGCATACGTTTTCACTGTCTATCGTCATATATATCTGTCGCTTCCACCTTGTATATCACAACAGGTGGGACTATGATGACGTGTGGATGGGCATGGGTAGTAGCTGGGCTGCAACCAAATTAGTATCCTGATTATTAGGGTAATGACGCATGGGTATACATAACCTGTGATGATAGTAGCCATAGCATCTACAATGTATTTAGTTGGATAGAGATGTCATCATGCTTTTAAATATGCATTTGACTACCGCTTTCAATGCTGTAACTCCCAGAAGTGTATGGTGGTTGTGCGGGGACTGGGGCCTGCCGCCCCAGTTCCCCGCACTTCCACTGTCTTGGTGTAGATTGATTGATTGATTGATTCCATTGTCTTGGTGTAGATTCACTGCCCCAGTTTCCCACACTTCCACTTGCCATAGATGTTTCACCCTAGGTATTCCTTTGATTTTTCTCTTAGTTGCTTGTGGTGGTGTGTATGTAGCTAATATTTTGGTTCAACATTTTCCCACATTGTAGTCCAGGGGGGGCATCCAGGCCGCCCTCCACCTTCATCATATCCCTCCTTTATTTGGCATTCATGGCTCGCACTGTCCATATGTGTACATTTATTTAGCTTCGATGCGCCATCCATGAGTTTTGAAATGCGACTTATTAAAGAAATAAGTGGGAGCTGCACTGCGTGGCAGCAGCACCCTGCAGTGGGAGCTGCTGTAGTATCCTGGGGTATCTCATGGCTAATATCCAGGTTGGCCAGTTGACTGGCATCCTTGGATCATGCCTTTGCTTTAGGCGGATATGATAGAGATACAACAGCTGCACCATGCATCAGCGGCAGCACATGGCAGCTGCACCCCTTGCAAAATCCAGCAAATCATCGATGGATGAAAAAATCGTTATCGTCTTCTAGCTAATCAAATGAAATTAGCAGCATATTGTACTCTCTTCATGATTAACGTTATCCCAAGTTATTTTTTAATGGCCATTTAGCCTATAAATAATATATTGGCTAATTATATATAAAATATATTAAATAATCCAAACTGACTTAATATCCACTACATAACTTTATATTGCTTTAGGGTTTTCCTGAATCGGACAGGTTTTCGTTAATTATTCCATCCATAATTAAAAATGAATGAAAAATAGAGGTATAACAATACGAATTCATGGGCTCCAAAATAAACTTTCAAAATCAGTGGATATTATACCAAAGAGCTTGGCAGGTAATGGGAATCTAGTACTTTGTCCGAATCAGCGATAAATTACATGAGCCAATATTATTTTGAAGTTATTCATCCATTTATTGGATTGCTTTAAATGCCTAATATATATAAGTACATATTTAATGTACACATATGAATATTAAAATCATGAAATCTATGCAGAAATAACCAACCTTAAAAATCTGAAATCGGAATTAAATAATGATCAATCTTATGAGTATGAGCTGCCTAAACATCGTGTAAATAATCATGGCAACTGAAATCCTTAAAGTTAATATTTTTTGCATTTGCATGCAAAATGAATGCGGCAAAATATCTACAAAAAATGTTGCTTGCAAGAGTGATAATGCAGTTAAACTTGGTGCCGCTGTTGAATGTACTCATAT
This sequence comes from Volvox reticuliferus, assembly GCA_019650235.1. NCBI lineage: Eukaryota > Viridiplantae > Chlorophyta > Chlorophyceae > Chlamydomonadales > Volvocaceae > Volvox > Volvox reticuliferus. The sequence continues at coordinate 1,091,721 of BNCP01000040.1, read as the reverse complement.
GGCTAGCACACCCTTACTTGGGTCTAAATTAAATTTAGGATATCACGTGGCAGCTGCACTGCACTGCAGCAGCACCATGCAGTGGCAACTGCACCATGTGGCAATGGCAGCACACTGCAGCAGCAGCACGCAGCAGCAGCACAGTGCGGCAGCTGCAGCAGGTGGCAGCGGCCCCACACAGCAGCAGCACTGCATGGCAGCTGCACTGCATGGCAGCAGCAGTGCATGGCGACTGCACTATGCAGCAGCAGCGGCAGTGTGTGGCAGCGGCACCGTGCAGCAGCAGCAGCACACAGCAGTGGCAACATGTGACAATGGCAGCGCATGGCAGCGGCAGTGAATGGCAATGGCAGCACTGCTGCTGCTGCCGTGCCCTGCCATTGCCACTCACTGCCGCTGCCATGCGCTGCCATTGTCACACACCGCCGCTGCTGCTGCATAGTGCAGTCGCCATGCACTGCTGCTGCCGTGGCAATGGCAGTGCACGGCAGCAGCAGCATGCGGCAGAGGCAGTGCGCAGCAGTGGCACCAAGCGGCACCTAGCAGCAGCGCATGGCAACTGCAGCATGCGGCAATGGCAGTGCACGGTACCGGCAACATGTGGCAGCGCCAACATGTGGCAGCTGCAACACACGGCAGCAGCAGCGTTCTGAAATCACATTTAGAATATTATTATTATTATTATTTGGAGACTTACCTGAGCGAGTAAAAGCAGAATGGCAAAGGTGATGTTGGCAAGATCCAACAAATTGCTGAAGCTCCAAGTTTGGCAGCCAAAATGCGTAATATCTATACAAATTGCGGGCTAAAGATGAAGCGGTAGATATAACAGCGGACAATAATTGCTGTGCGATACAGATTAACTGTCAACTGAATGTTGTAAGGATATTTCTTTCTAGACCCATCATGCTTTTAAATATGCATTTGACTACCGCTTTCAATGCTGTTAACACCCAGAAGTGTACGGTGGTTGTGCGGGGACTGGGGCCTGCCGCCCCAGTTCCCCGCACTTCCACCATCTTGGTGTTCTTGGGTCCAAAGTAGATTCTTCTTGAGACAAGTAAAGGCAGAATAGTATATTATTTATTGCATTATAAGGCTTAAAATCCAATATTGTAAGTAAAGAGGGACGGAGCAGTTGTAATATAGCTCATATTATTAATGTCCCACTAGATATTTCCCCCTATGTGTGCCTCTGATTTTCCTATTAGGTATTTGTGGTGGTCTGTACGTAGTTAATATTTTTGGTCACCTCAAGCATCCCATTCATCAGCTAGCTTGCAAGGAATCAAGCGGTGTTACACTGTGGGTGACTGGCCTTGCAAAGACGAGCACCGGGGGTCCTGACAGGACTGAGCCGAGGGGCACTTGGCTTGGGCACAAGGAATGTATATGTTATGTATGATATATACTATTGTCATCCTATCAGTATTGGGGTGTTACACTGTGGGCGACTCACCCTACAAGGGCGAGCACCAAGGGGCCTGACCGGACCGAGCCACAGCGCAGGGGAGGGGCACGTGGCTTTGTCTGTCTGTCCTGCCACGTGCTCCCCCTCTCACTAAGACCAGCTAGAGCAAAGAAAGACTCAGAGGCTCTAGCCTGGCCACTAACAGAGCACTGAGGAGCACCACGAAAACGAGGAGGGAACAAAAGAAAACAGGGGGCGACTAACTGCACAAAGAAAGGGACTACTCTCCTCCAACACAAAACTGAACTAGCAAGAGCCTGAAAAAGACGCACAGAAGCCCTCAGATGAGAGACGCCAACAGGAGAGCACACTCAAACACAGCCAAGGAGGAAGAACCCAGCTAAAGACAGAGGGGGGGATGACGAGCCAAATTGGCGCCCCCCTAGAAAGCCTCCCGGCCCCACCCACAGCTGGCCCCTCAAACACCTGCACTGCACAAGAGGGAAAGACCTCTCTCACTGCCTCCCCCAAAACCCTCAGAACCCAGTGCCTGGACACAGGCTCCTCCAGCCACGAGACCCTCCACTCTCTCCCTGCCCCTCCTCAAACACCAGGCTGCCTGCCCGTTCTCTCCAACTCTCCTCCTCTCTCCCCCTACTTCTCCCTCAAACCTCCTCAAAACCCCACCCTAAGGACCCTGCTCTGCTCTCTCTGCTCCACGGTCGCTGATTTCCATAGGAGAATCACATCTCAACTGAGCTCCAACTATGGCTAGGATGGGATGGTGCGGTCCCACCCGATCCCAGCCATATTTAGGGATACCCAGCGCTGCAAAAGAGTGCAAGCGAGTCCAGAAGTCAGCAACTGTACGGGCCTGTGCTTGGTCCAGGGGAGAAGCTGTTGTTTGTACTGCATTGTCCAAAGTTGGCTGTGTCGTGTAGATGCTTGGATGTGTGTTGGCAGCTTCATCCTCCTCTTGCGTAAAGCCCCCTAACCGGTTGAAGAAGTCAGTAATAGCCCGTTGACGGGGTCCCTGCTCTGCTGTCCGGGTCTGTGGTTGTTGCTGCCGTCCGTGGGTAGAAGCCCCCTGTTGCCTTTGTTCCCGGGTTGCAGCCCGGAGACAGTACCTGCCATATTCCATAGAAGACAATGCAGCCATGGCTATCACGTCCCAAGGTGCCTGTTCGCACCCGGTTGGCGCTTGGACGAGCCACAGCTGTTGCCTGGTTATGCCCCCCTCTATGGTGGCTGGTGACAGCAGTCGCAGATGCCTGTCAATCTGCTCTCGCACCGCCTTGGCTATTGGACATTCCCAGAAGTGATGCATGCGTGGGGAGTAAGGCTGATCAGTATCTCCTCCATAGCTCCCACACTCACAGGGTTTGATGGGCACCCTGGAAAGGTGTGTGTTGCCCGGCAAGGGTATCCCATCAACCACCAAACGCCACAGCGTCTCTTTGTTTTTGTTCTCCCAATGAACTGCTGTCCATAGCCGAGCTAGGGTTGCCTGAAAGTGCTGGAGGTTGGTGGCAAGGTAGGGAGGAGTTGGGCTATCGGTTGACACCCCTAGAGCCTCCCTCACAAAGGCTGTCAGCAGCTCCAAACGCTCCTCCGTAGTTGAACCTCCTTGCAGCTGGGTAGCTTGGCTGACCGTAAGATGGTAGAAAGGCACTATACCCGAGTCTCCTGGCAATCTCCAGCCCAACCGCCTGACTATCATGGCCATCACTGTGGTACAGTCTGGTGGTGCTTGCAACTGCTGCTGCATTCTGTCCTCCATCCTGATCTGTTGTTGGGGTTGTAAGCGATGAACGACCTCCCGTGCTGCTGCTAGCCATGATGGGCTGATATCATTGCATAAGGCTGAAAGAGCCCTATGGGTAGACTCCTTGTCTCGCAGTTGGGTGGGGTTAGCTATGGGGTCTAGATACTGGAGGGTCCAATCCAGCCAGTTAGTTGTTCGAGGGAGGGGTGTTTGGCTGTGCTCCAGCATGTCATACACCCTTACCAGGTCGCCTACTGTAAGTAGTTTTCTGCAAGAAGCCAGCAGCGGGTGTCGTGCTTCCAGGCCTGGGCGGAAGTTGTGCCCATTGGTACTTCTCCCAGCATCCACATTGTTGGGCAACAATGGATTACCCCACAGGGCAGCTGCCCAGCACCAGTCTCCGGGGGCTAAAGGGGGGTTGCTGACATCTTCTACACTATCAGTATAGTTTATGTTATCCTTATAAATTGAAAGGGTGTATCCTGGTAATCTGTTACCACATGCCAGCAGCACTGCACGGCAGTGGCACCTCACACACAGCACCGCATGCCAGCGGCATCACATGCCAGCAGCTCTGCATGCCAGCGGCACCACATGCCAGCAACGCATGCATTGTACCGGGGGACTTCACGTCCCAGCATCACACGCTATTGCACCAATGTTACATTGGTGTGAGTTGCTAGGATCGAACAGGTCGAACCCGGACTAGCGCACACTGGTTGAACAATTCGCAACAGGATACGCATGAATCCCGTCAGCCTTAAGGTGGATGCCCGGGATGGCACTGTGTCAGGGGTATGACCCGCCGCATTAAGCAAAGGAAAGCTGCGGTTGTGCCGGGAAAACAAAGCAAGCTGCCCTACTGGGTGCCAAGGGTGCCCGAGGACGTTCATTGCAAGGCGGGGAGGATTGTAACGGGGGACTTCACACCCCAGCATCACGCGCTATTGCACCAGTGCGTGTTACATGCATGCAAGTGGCACCGCCGCATGCCAGAGGCAACACACTGCAGCTGCACCGCATGCCAATGGAACTGCACAGCAGCAGCACCATGAGGCAGCTGCACCATGCGTGCAGCAGCTGCACTGCATGCCTGCGGGACTGCATGCAAATGGAACCACATGGCAGCACCACCACATGGCAGTGGCACCACATGCCAGCGGCACCAAGCAACAGCAGCACTGTGAGGCAGTGGCAGAGTGCAGCAGCTGCACCACGCTGCAGCTGCATCACGCGGCAGCTGCACAATGCGGCAGCTGCACCATGCGGCAGCTGCACCACGCGGCAGCTGCACCACACGGCAGCTGCACCACGCTGCAGCTGCACCACGCTGCAGCTGCATCACGCGGCAGCTGCACCATGCGGCAGCTGCACCACACGGCAGCTGCACTGCACGGCAGCAGCATCAGCCTGATTCATTCAAAAATCACATTCCTAAATCGTGCGCATTCCGAAATTATTTGGTGACTGAGTCTGGCGAGTAATGCTCACCAGGATGGCAAAGGCGATGTTGAGAATCCTCTGTGAAGCTCCATAAAATTGCTGAAGATCCAAAGAAGTATGTAACTATAGAAATTGCAGGCTAAATATAAAGCGGTAGCTATAACAGCAGAAAATAATTTATGTACGATACAGATTAACAGTCAACTAAACATTGTAAAGATTTTTATTATTTAATATGTTAGCAATCCGTTCACTATAAAATATTATCTAGAGCATAATAAAAGCTTTAGAGCATGAATCCTGCAGGGCTGGCCAGTGCCCTGCAGGATACATAGGTACTACATGAAACAAGAGGCTAAAAAAAGCTAGGTAAAGAGGTCAGAAAATGCTTTTAATAGCCTAGAAATTGGCTAACAAAAATCAATGCATTTACCTCGCGACTGCATAAATTCCCGAGGGCCTTACATGACTAGCACTCCTTACAGGGGTGGACGACTGTAAAAATTCCTAGGGGCCTTACATGACTAGCACTCCTTACAGGGGCTGAATGTACGACACGAAAACTAAAATAACGAAAACTAAACGACATAAAAAACTACAAGCAACTAAAAATGACTAGGCTAGCTAATAAAAGCGGTAGCAATTAGCAGGCCATTGACTAGAAACATTTTATATCCTAAACAAAAATAAAACCTTTAGAGCATGAATCTTGCAGGGCTGGCCAGTGCCCTGCAGGATACATAGCTGCTACATGCAACAAAAGACTGAAAACACCTAGCTAAAGAGGTCAGGAAATGCTTTAAATAGCTTAAAAATTGCCCATCAGAAATCATTTCATTTTCGTCGCGACCGCATAAATTCCCGAGGGCCTTACACTACTAGGACTCCTGCCTTACAGGGGCGGACGACTAAACAAATTCCCAGGGGCCTTACATAAACGATTTCATAACTGACAAAAAACTATCATGCTTTTAAAAATGCATTTCACTACCGCTTTCAAAGCTGCTAACACCCAGAAGTGTACGGTGGTTGTGCGGGGACTGGGGCCTGCCGCCCCAGTTCCCCGCACCTCCACCATCTTGGTGTACTGGGGTCCCAAGTATATCCATTGCCCCAGTTCCCCACACTTCCACCGTCTTGGTGTTCTGGGGTCCAAAATAGATTCTTGTTGAGACAAGTAAAGGCAGAATAGTATATTATTTATTACATTATAAGGCTTAAAATCCCTAAGTAAAGACAGGCAGTTGTAATATAGTCCATATTATTAATTAACCACTAGATATTTCCCCCTATGTGCGCCTCTGATTTTCCTCTTAGATATTTGTGGTGGTCTCTATGTAGTTAATATGTTTTGGTCCCATTCATCAGCTAGCTAGCAAGGAATTTAAGGGGTGTTACACTGTGGGCGACCAAATCCTCTGTGAAGCTCCATAAAATTGCTGAAGATGCAAAGAAGTATGTATCTATAGATATTACAGGTTAGAAATAAAGCGGTAGCTATAACAGCTCAAAATCATTGCTGTACAATACAGATGTGGCCGTGGCAGCACACTGCAGCAGTAGCACGCGGCAGCAGCACAGTGCGGCAGCCACAGCACGTGGCAGTGGCCGCACACAGCAGCAGCAGCAGTGCATGGCAGCTGCACTGCATGGCAGCAGCAGTGCATGGCAACTGCACTATGCAGCAGCAGTGACAGTGTGTGGCAGCGGCACTGTGCAGCAGCAGCAGGACGCAGCAGTGCGTGGCAATATGTGACAGTGGCAGTGCATGGCAGCGGCAGTGAGTGGCAATGGCAGGGCACGGCAGCAGCAGCATGCGGCAGAGGTGGCAGTGCGCAGTAGTGACACCAAGCGGCAGCTAGCAGCAGTGCATGGCAGCTGCACTATGCGGCAGCAGCGGCAGCGCATGGCAGCTGCACTATGCGGCAGCAGTGGCAGTGCACGGCAGCGGCACCGTGCAGCAGAAGCAGCACATGGCAGTGGCAGCACACGGCAATGGCAGTGCATGGCACCGGCAACATGCATGTGGCAGCGCCAACATGTGGCAGCTGCAACACGCAGCAGCAGCGTTCTGAAATCACATTTAGAATTATATTATTATTGTTGTTATTATTATTATTGTTATTATTTGGAGACTTACCTGAGCGAGTAATGCTTACCCTTCACGAGCAGAATGGCAAAGGCGACGTTGGCAAGATCCAACAAATCAGTTTGGCAGCCAAAATGCTTAATATCTATACAAATTGCCGGCTATAGATGAAACGGTAGCTATAATAGCGGACAATCATTGCTGTTCGATACAGATTAACTGTAAACTGAATGTTGTAAGGATATCTCTTGCTAGACCCATTAGCAGGCCATTGACTAGGAACTTTTTATATTTTAAACAAAAATAAAACCTTTAGAGCATGAATCTTGCAGGGCTGGCCAGTGCCCTGCAGGATACATAGCTACTACATGCAACAAAAGACTGAAAACACCTAGCTAAAGAGGTCAGGAAATGGATTTAATAGCCTAGAAATTGCCCAACAGAAATGATTGCATTTTTGTCGTGACAGCATAAATTCCCGAGGGCCTTACACTACTAGGACTCCTTACAGGGGCGGACAACTGTAAAAATTCCCAAGGGCTTTACATAACCGACAAAAACTAACATAACCAAAAATAAATAAACTAAATAAACAAACTAAAAATAACTAAAAAATACTAGACTGGCTATTAAAAGCGGTAGCAATAATACCTTTGGATTATGAATCCTGCAGGGCTGGCCAATGCCCTGCAGGATACATTGCTACTACACGAAACGAAACACTGAAAAAACCTAGCTAAAGAGTTCAAAAATGCTTTTAATAGCCTAGAATTTGCCTAACAAAAGTCAGTGCATTTCCCTCGCGATGGCAAAAATTCCCGAGGGCCGTACATGGCTGGCACTCCTTACAGGGACGGCTGAATGTACAACAATTAACTAAATAAACTAAAAACAACGAAAAAATAAACTAAAAGCAACTAAAAATGACTAGGCTAGCTAATAAAAGCGGTAGCAACTAAGCTAGCTAATAAAAGCAGTAGCAAATAACAAGACATTACCAGAGCAAAATGTGATTATTGATGGTGTGAGGTGGCCAGCCATTACATACCATTCTTGCTCTATCTGCAAAGGGAAGCAATTAAATGACACAAGGGTAGTTCAGCCTATGACATTTGATTGCCTTTGCAGTGGTAATGATAAAGCAACATGCCAAGATGCGGTGAACACTACCTGAATGGGGTGTTTTATTGCTGTGCACCATAACTCCAGAGTTGATAGATAGTCTAGCACGTGCTCCATTTATGCCACCCCCATTCAAATGGGTAAGGTTATATAATTGTTAAATTTATACCTAGCTCTCAAGATATAGACTTCTACTGCGGTAGCTATGAATGCGGACTGTGTGAGTTCAAATCCCGCTCCCTGCACGGACTAAATTTTCCTTTTGGGCGGTCAGGCAAGGCGTGCGACGATGCGCGACAACGCGCGCGGGAAAACGCGCGCGGTTCAGTGCACGAGTACCACTACTGTGCGAGTACCAAACCGAACGCATCATTTCCTATATAACTAAATCTTTATTATGCTTAAAACGTTGGCCATGATGCTTACCTTTAGCAAGATTGCTTGGCGGCGGTGGCTTGGTAATCATCTTCCAGAAAGGTCCAGCAATAGTTCAGCTTCAATATGTACTAGCCAAAAAAGTAGCTGACTATACAATTTGCAGGCTACAATAGCAGATTAATGCTGTACGACTAAGATTAACTGTCAACGAACATTGTGAGGATAATTCTTCTTTGATCAGGCTGGAAGCGTTTGCCTAAAATTTTTCATATTATATACCATTATATATCCTTTAAGCATGAATCCTGCAGGGCTGGCCAGTGCCCTGCAGGAAACATGGTGACTGCATGAAACAAAAGACTGAGCAAACCTAGCTAAAGAGGTCAGAAAATGCTTTTAAAAGCCTAGAAATTGCCTAACAGAAATCAGTGCATTTACCTCGTGATGGTATAAATTCCCGAGGGCCTTACACTACTAGGATTCCTTACAGGGGCGGACGACTGTAAAAATTCCCAGGGGCCTTACACTACTAGGACTCCTTACCCTAAACCCTAAAACCCTAAAAATTCCCAGGGGCCTTACATAAATAAACGACCAAAACCAAAATAACTAAAACGAAATAAACTATATAACTAAACTAAAAACAACTAAAAAATATTAGACTAGCTAATAAAAGCGGTAGCAATCAAAATGAGCTGTGGTTTGTTTACCTTAGGTCAGGCATGGACCAAGGTTCAGCCTGTTGAAACATGTCATTTAACTGATAGACATTTGCCTAGGGTCTGGCCTGCTCATTCTTCATCAATAACCTGCTGGTTTATCAATTTCATTTTTTTGGCAACACATGTGCTGTAAACAATGTTTTGCTGAATGTGTGCCAGCTCTGCAGCAAGTGCCCCAAGCACAGCAGACTACATTTGTCCCAGCAACTGAGCAACCTGAAGCTTCAGCTGTTCGTCAAGCCAGCCCCTCATCACCACCACAACCTGCACCACCTCCAGATCCTACGGCTGTCAATGCTCCCACACGTGAACAAAATGAGTGGCAATGGGCCTGTGCTTGCACCGACTGTGACAATAGCATTTACATTGAAACTACTATCTTATTAGATGCTTTCATTTTTTAATGCTCTAAATGTGTATGCATTTTTCCTGCTGCTGCTGTTGCTGCTGCTTTCACTTCAGGCCGCAACAAGATGCAGTGGACCAGCAGCAGGCCAGCTTGCATCGGCAATGGTGTGATTCAGAGCAAGATCTTGAATTTGGCAGTGAAGATGTGTAACCTCAAGCCATTGCAAATGATAATCACCCTACCCAGCAAGTTCCACCGCCCATTGTGTCACCACCTACAACATCACCGCCTATCGCCACTCCAACACTTGAGACCTCAAATTTTCAAGCAATGATTGCTACTGCTTTTATTAGCTTGCCTACTCATTTTTAGTTGCTTGTAGTTTATTTAGTTTATTTTTCAATTTTAGTTGCTTGTAGTTTTTTATGTCGTTTAGTTTTTGTTATTTTAGTTTTCGTGTCGTACATTCAGCCCCTGTAAGGAGTGCTAGTCATATAAGCCCCTCAGGAATTTATGCAGTCGCGAGGTAAATGCACTGATTTTTGTTAGGCAATTTCTAGGCTATTAAAAGCATTTTCTGACCTCTTTACCTTGCTTTTTTTAGTCTGTTGTTTCATGTAGTAGCTATGTATCCTGCAGGGCACTGGCCAGCCCTGCAGGATTCATGCTCTAAAGCCATTATTATGCTCTAGATAATATTTTCTAGTGAGAGAATTGCTAACGTATCAAACAATAAAAATCTTTACAATGTCTAGTTGCTTGACTGTTAATCTGTATCCTGGGTTTATGACTTATGTATTACACTATTTTGGATGCCTGAGCTGAAGCTACTTCAGAACAATGCATGTATGTATGTAAGTAATACTTCTTTGGATACACCTTTTCAATATTTAACAATAACATTTTATTCTGATAGAATAGCAATACACATTACACATTATATACATTACTGTGTGATTCATCAATGCCAGAGGAGACCTACTTTTTTACCTTTCTGGCCACCATACATGTCTAACAGGGAAACCAGGGATATGCTGAAACACATATTAATAATATGAATTTGGTTCTAAGTGCTGCCGCTCTACTTACAACATTCATTTTTAAACCTTATAATGCAACAAAGAATTTTAACAGCCTACCTGGCACCTTAGGAAGAGACGACTAGACTGAATATTATAAGTACTGATGTGGTCTGTTACAGTACTTTTTTGATTTTATTTGTCTCAATGAGAATTTATTTTGAACCCCAGTACATCAAGATGGTGGAAGTGTGGGGGACGAGGACTACTTTGGATCCCAGTAAACCAAGACGGTGGAGGTGCGGGGAACTGGGGCGGCAGGCCCCAGTCCCCGCACAACCACCGTACACTTAAGAGAGTCAACAGCAATGAAAGCGGTAGTAAAATGAATATTTAAAAGCATGATTGCTGTACGATATATACAGATTAACAGTGAACTAAACATTGTAAAGAAAAACAAAAATATAACATTATCTATAGCATAATAAAAGCTTTAGAGCATGAATCCTGCACGGCTGGCCAGTGCCCTGCAGGATACATAGGTACTACATGAAACAAGAGACTAATAAAAGCTAGGTAAAGAGGTCACAAAATGCTTTTAATAGCCTAGAAATTGGCTAACTAAAATCAATGCATTTACCTTGCGACTGCATAAATTCCCGAATGGCCTTACATGACTAGCACTCCTTATAGGGGCTGAATGTACGACATGAAAACTAAAATAACGAAAACTAAACGACGTAAACAAGCTACAAGCAACTAAAAATGACTAGGCTAGCTAATAAAAGCGGTAGCAAATATATATAAACTCCTCATGACTCAGTTTGCGCGGCCTGCCAGTCTGCTGCATAACACACGGCTGAACCAAAAAAATGCGTTTTCAGCATTTTCGAGAAACGTGGGCGGATTGCAAATTGGTTACCGACTTTGTAATGTGTGTGGGAATTCGCTCCCTGACATCATCACGCGCTATTACACCTACCCTGTGCCACAGATTTCGTAATTACAGAAAAGTGATGTTTATAATTGTGGTTGTAGTATCCTGGGGTATCTACGGGTACTATCCAAGGTGGCTCCTAATCATCTTTCGATCGAGCCTTTGCTTATGACAGATATACTAGAGATACAAGAATTGGTATCGAGCAGGTTGAGACGGACCCGGATTCAAATCCCCCTCCTGCCTATGGAGTGGGCGGTTGCACTGGTCAATGGGAGTTCAGGGGCCCCATCACCAGGCCGTGAGGAGACGAATCCAATGGAGGTCTAAGGGTGGTGATTCACTCTGGTCCCGCTGGCGCGGGTACGCGCCGGCCTAAAGGGGGGATAATTGTAGTATCCTGGGGTATCTACGGGTAGTATCCAAGGTGGCTCCTGGTCATCTGTCGATGGAGCCTGTAGTAGTCGTACACTCTAGCACAATATAGATGTGCAGATACACGCCATCAACATCTCGAGAGGCCTTTGCGGCTCTCAACTACTACAGAGCCTTTGCTTAAGGCGGATATAACAGAGATACAACAGTGGTTATGTACAAAATAGGGTTCTCGTGTTTTGAGTGGCTTGTTATCCCCTTTTTCCTAGGGTTGTTTTGTGACGTCTTGGTGCAGCGAGCTCCGTGCTCTATTAGTAGCCAGGCTAGGGTTTCTGAGCTTTTGTTTGCTGTTGCTGCTTTGAGTGAGGTGGGGAGCACGCGGCAGGACAGACAGACGCAGCCACGTGCCCCTCCCCTACGCTGTGGCGCGGCCCGGTCAGGGCCCCCGGTGCTCGTCTTTTTTTGCAGGGCGAGTCGCCCACAGTAGTGTAACACCCCTTAACAATTTGGACAAGCTCAAAATAAGTTATTTGGGTTTAGCGCTCATTATCAATTATCAATGTCCAGCAGAATCTATCTAGTGGTTTAAAGTAGGGATTTGATTGGGGTTGCTGCTGTTAGCCTTCCTCAGTCGCCCATTGCTCATAATCTGAAAATCGTTTGGATATAACTATCATATATATTAAGGGTTGTTACACTACTGTGGGCGACTCGCCCTGCGAATAAAGACGAGCACCGGGGGCCCTGACCGGACCGAGCCACAGCGCAGGGGAGGGGCACGTGGCATATACATATATATACACATTTATGATATATGATATTATATATATGATGTAGCCTGAGTATCCTGTATACAGTAAAAACGTTGAGAGGATGGCATGCATCACGTTGGCCTATCGTCTATCTCAGCAAAACATAATTTACCGCCAGCAGCTTATTATTAAGCTGACCACTGTGATTCAGTTTCCGTATTAGCTCCGAAAATGCGATTTATGTTGCACTCTGTACCTTTCTCGCCTCCAAAACTGCAGCAGTAAAATATTATTACATAAAAACGTTAACTCACCGAGAAGGTCATAAAGCCACTCATGTCTTGAAGCGCAACATAACTGCCGCTGACGGAGAATGTCGCCAATGCGAGCAACGCTCCGACAGTGACCTTCGCTCTGTTTCGGGAGACGCTGCTATTTGAAATAACGATGAGATCAACAGTGCCCTCAATAAACACAGCACCGCCTGTTGTACGAGCTTGATTGCCGTCCATATGGCTGTTGTCACACAATTCGAATCTCTCTAGGCTTAGGAAGGGTTGCCCATTTGGTTGCGGAATTTTGATGGCTCCACCGGTGCCACCCAAGTTATAGCTCAGTCCACTGTTATGGCACACCGCGAAGTTTCCAAAGCCATAATCGGCGAAGACCGCACCCCCATAGCCGTCATCACCATCAGTCACTCTGTTGCCGCAGACACAGGAGCCATTTGTTATCATGACATTGGTAACCCTCGTATACCTGATGAAGTACATTGCACCATATGCGGATTCGGCTGTGTTGTTGCAAATACAGCTGTTATCTGATACCTCGACGTCAATATCAAGCCAATCTGTAGGGGGTGTTAAGGGTAATGCCAACCCCACCCCAATGGCGCCGCCAGCCATTGTTGCGAAGTTCTGTGACATCTGGCTTCGTCCTGACACCACTAGCTTCTGCAGCCAGCCGTAAATGCAGACACCACCACCCTGTGACTGATCACTTATTCCACTTCCGGATTGGGCAACATTGCCCGAAATACTGCTCCGGCCCCTGATGATCAAGTTGGAACAGTCTCCTCTTAAAGTCTCTATCAGTGGCCACATTGTTGACAATCTGACTGCCTTCCAGGATATAGATACCATCCACGACATCATCCTGTATGTAGGTGACGCCACTAATAACTGCACTGTTGTTGCTCATGGAGCTGTTGTACTGAAGAATAAGCCTATCCATAGGCCCGTGTACATGCAGCAGGGCACCACCTCCAATGATGTAATCAACAGGAAATATGCCCCAAGGGTCGGTAGGTATGACATGACCAGCAGCCATATTGTTGTCGACACTCCTGCCATTATTAGACAGCAAAAATTGCACTAAATAATGTTCAGTTATGGAAAATTCGCCGCCAGCATTGTTCGCAAAGTTCCAGGAAATGTTGCTGCAAGCAAGGATGGATACGTTGCTACTGCTACTACCCCCCACATGGAAAGCCCCGCCAAACCCTCCAGCGACAATGTTGGAGATACTGCTGCCTCCGTCCACCACCAGTGACGAAATTGAATACCGCGTATAGACAGCACCACCCTTTCCAATGCCATAAGCACCAGCGATGTTGTTTTCGAGTTTACTGGACTGTGTGATGTGCAGAAGGGCCTTATTAATGCCAAGGTAAATGGCGCCCCCACTGCTTTTAGCCTTGACTTTGCATAAATTGCTCCGGGAGATGTTGAGAACACCCTGTTGATGCAGCAGAGTGTACGCGTGGGCGGGCAGCGGTATGCCAAATTTGTTATCAGGGTCACGAATGATCATTCTACCGCAGTATAAGAGGCGTTGCATGGAGCCACGCACGCGAGATGATAATTGCTTGCGGGGTAAGAGGACTTATGCTGATTATACGGGTACGAACATGAGCGACACTGCACGGTCCTTACCTACCATGCGAAAATAGGTACCGTAATGAACATGGATTGTCAATGCTGACCCGAAGCCACCTTCATTGCCATTCATAGTCGTATCAACAATATGCACATTCTGCAGCTGCACTGGAGACTCTTCGATTAGTCTGATGGAGCAAACGACTGTCACATCAGGTAAGACGGGCTCCGCAGCTAAGGCAAAGGATGACCATTGGATCAGACCTGCAGCGTATAGAAAGATGGTAGACCATCGGATGGTTTTCCTTGTACTATGCGCTTGCATGCCTGGAGGTGTTTCGAACATTGCACAATTAAGGAATGTTTCTCTTTCCATCCAGGAAGTGATGTGTGATCGAGCAGAGCCGTGTATATATATATATATATATATATATATATATATATATGTGTGTGTGTGTGTGTGTGTGTGTGTGTGTGTGTGTGTGTGTCTGGAGCCATCATCGTTATCTAGCCGCTAGGTTCTCTTATCTGATTGTACGTTTTTCATCTGATGACATGCATGCACGTTACGTCAGAGCTGGCAAGTACATTTGTGACAACAAATGACCACGCAGTGCTGTTACCTGGTATTTTTGGACAACAACAGCATATTTGGGGGGATATTTCGTTCTAAGTAACGTGCATGGCGAGTGGCAGCCCTACCTAGCTACCGGTTAGCGAAAGAGTGATCGAGCTACTGGATGGATGCAACCTGGAACCCCTCGCGCTGCTCTCCCAACTGTGCAAGTTACGTTGCGGTGCGTGTTAGGAAGGATTGTTGAGCGCGAGTGTTGAGTGTCGAGTGCGAGTGTGAGTAGTGCAAAAGTGGTTATATGTGTAGTACGTAGTCGTACTTGTACGGCACACACTATCACAATATGAGGTGCAAGAAGCACTCTGTCAACATTTCGTGAGGCACTCAACTACTACAATATATACTGTTGTTATGGGTTCATCATCCTGCTGTACCTGCTGTACATACATCTTTCAATTAGGTAGGACACTTGCTCCCATGCACATGCATTTGTTAAATCTCTCGCTACAACACTTTCACGTAAACTCCCTACGTACGTAATTCGTAGTTCGTTTGGGAGAATGCTCTAAATTGGTTGAAATCTATCCATGACTATGCATGGTGATGGTTTGTAGAGCTTTGCCTAGCAGTACTACTTTCCACCGGTCAAGCAATACATACCATTTACAGCTATCAAGCTGGATTGACAGGCTTACTTCCAAGGATTGAGGGTGGAAATCTACGACCTGAGTATCATCACAACTGGTCATACGTACGCTGTGCAATTATTTCCAATTAAATAACGCCTTTCGATCTGTTGAAATTTTGGGAGCTTAGGGCATATATTACCTCTACTCCTAAAAGTTCTGTTCTCTATTATGTATGTTTTTTTATTATTTTGCCTTAATTCGAGGTTTGTACTAAAGATGGGTGTGCGCACGGCATGCGCAAGCCTACGGAAATGTTGGCCGTGGTTGCCAAATGGAAAGACCTGTATTAGAAATGCAATTTTGCACCCGTTTGGTCAGCACGCAACGGCGCCTTACACGACAGCGCCCCGGCGGCCGATTTAGTGATGTTACGCAGCTTTACCATGCCATCAACTCTCTTAATATAAATGTGAATCATACCTTGTAAAACCACGATGATCCACAATAAGAGATGCGCAGCGTCTTGAGTCCAATCCATCCTGAAGCGGAGCGATCAAGTTGCGGCAATGTGAAGTCCTGAGAAGGACATTATTCTTAAGAGATTTCAGTATAAGATATATGATATTTTATATAAACAAAGTTATTCTTGCTTCAGACAGCTGGCAGGGTTTGTATAAGTCCCCTTCCCGTATTTAGCCAGAAGCAGCGATGGAACACGACGACGATTATTATTCTCTTTGGGCTGGATTTTCTCAGTAGGTCTGGCTAGTACATTAGACAATTTGCCGCATCAAAATAAATCAGCCCTGCCTTCGTGCACCCGAGACACCCTGATCATCCTTTAGCGTTCGGTGATGTCGACAATTTCATAACCAGTATGGCTCCTTATGTCGTGGAACCGAAGACGGTTATGCCTGACGGCGAAGTACATACTCGCTCCATCCACCCGCTATCAACCTCCGCTTCGGTTGCTGACGGGCAAGTAATTTCTTAGGGAAGCCATTGTTAGAAAGAAAAGCGCCTGGCCCCCAGTCGTTTTACTTAAAGGGAAGCACTTATCTAATAGGCAGGGTTACCGATGGGTTACCCCTCCACAAGGTTACCCGCCCACCCCAGTAGCGCTGCTACCCATGGGTTACCCACCCATTACCCACCCATTACCCTCCCAAACGAAGACGGTTATGCCTGACGGCGGCGAAGTACATACTCGTGCGTGACAACTGAGTAGGAAGATTTAGGCGTGAGGGATGGAATGATAGCTTAAAATGACGTTATCATTAAGCAATCATATGGCTCGAGACGGTCCGAATTTCCTAAAATATCACGTTCGTTGGCGGATCCCTGCGCAGTAACGTTGCCCGTGTATCAGAATACTATCAAATAAACAGGCCGCGCTATATATAAAACGTGTGTGGGATAGGTTTTTCATGCTTCACCCGTGGCCACTACCTGGCAGTCCCTACCTTCCCCAGTATTATTTCGGGGCACCCTCGCTCATCCATTCAACCTCATCCATTCACCCTCGCCTCATCCGCTGACGTCTCCGGAACCAGTGATTTTCCCTGCCAGGTTCATCACCCACCACCGGCATCCAGTGGAATCTGCTGCCGGATCAACGGCGGCGTCAACTACAATATGCATATATCCTCACCGTGCCTGTTGATATATATGCCCCGCCAATTTAACCAACTAATAAAGTGGCCAGTTGCATCACTACTGCTGGCTGGCACAGCGAAGGGCTCTCCCGCCCAACCTCAAAAAGTGCCAGGACAAGCATCTCATATATATACACTCAAACGAGCAGTCATACCTAAGTAGATAGTTGCACCGTCATCAGGTATGTACGAGACACACACAAAAAAAACAGAAATATTGGTGCGGAAAGTAAGGACACGCACCATTCATGAATTTCGAGAATAGAAGCCATTTCCGCAAATCAGTGCTGCATTATCAATGCAAGACGTACAATGGAAGGAACGACATGATACTTGTCTGCTATCGATAGCAAACAAGTACTTATATGCAGCTAACGAAAAGCATCTCGAGGGGCCCTTTCAGCTGGAAGTAAGTGCGTGCCCCTAATGTAATAATAAATATGTATGCATATATATTCGTCCGAGTGAGAGGGGGAGCACGTGGTAGGACAGACAGTTCGGTCTGGTCAGGACCCCCGGTGCTCGTCTTTGCAGGGCGAGTCGCCCACAGTGTAACACCCTTTCAGGCATTCATAGCATGCATGAATTGCACATACACAGCATCCACACGCTGGATTCTGCAATCTATTTATAGTTATTGAAGAAGACTGTCTCTCCTCTCCTCGCGCTCGTCAACACTTTATCAATCACTTTTATGCGTGGTCCAAGCAACTACACATATACATATACGTGCGTGACGAACGAAACATAATGTAAATTACACAATGTCGTGCTCCTCAGTGCTCTGTTAGTGGCCAGGCTAGAGCCTCTGAGTCTTCCTTTGCTCTGGCTGGTCCGAGTGAGAGGGGGAGCACGTGGCAAGACAGACAGACAAAGCCACATGCCCCTCCCCTGCGCTGTGGCTCGGTCCGGTCAGGCCCCCCCATGCTCGTCTTTATAGGGTGAGTCGCCCACAGTGTCCACCATAGAAGCAATGTCAGATAGATAGTGGATCTCATTTGATAACATACATGCAATCCTAACAAATAGATGTATGTATGGCTATGAAATTCCCTATCTCGCTTCCTCTCCTTTCTCTATCTCACACACTTACGCACACTCTATATCACGCCCACATTACACCCAGCTAGCTAGTGAAGTAGTTAGATAGGTAACACATCGCTACCGTTATTACTTCACGGATGTACGGTGGTCAGATGCAGCTCCAAATAATTAGGTTCGTGGCGTGCATGTGTGTCACCCACTATGCATGCGTGCATGCTGTTGTATCACGGTTCACCTCATGCCCATGCACCGGACCATGTGACCCGGTAAGGCGCCTGGCAACCAGTGATCACATGCATTGTCATATCGAAGTCATGTTCTATACTTCTGCATCAACAGATCGGTCTAACGCTTGCGTTCTGGCAATGCGACCGGTATTGGAATAACCGACATTCCAATGCTCGTCCTGTCGTATTAGCCAGCTGGATAGTACGACAGGACAAGCACTCGCGAAAACATAGATTTTCACAAATCTATTTGCATAATATTACAAGCAATAATATTCGGTTTGTTATCATGCAAATGGTTCGCACAAGTGTGAGAAGTGCGGCTAGGATTGCACGACGCCGCACGGAAGCTTTAGTCATGCGACCCGAGCAAGTCCGCATACACGCACGGGAATTATCTGAGAACGCGCATTCTCTTATACCGATTTATCATGCAATATCCACTTCAGGTGCGCGAGCAGAATGCAACTGAGTGAGTGATATTCACATGGCGGTTGAGCCACATAACGAATATTGCCAAGTATTGCATTTGCATTGCCTTAATGCTGTGAAGGCTAAGGGACGATAGAATATTGTCTGCGACATGATTACAAATATGTCACACATGCGGATCAGCGATTTGGTGTGATATGTACTATGGAAGACGTCGTGAGTAACGGCCTTGTTTATTATTGAATAATATATGCTATCGATCTCCCTTGATCGTATGCCCTTGCCTAATGATGTCCTGAGTCTGATACCCTTTTACTTGGCCTGAGCAAAGCCTGAGCATTAAAGGAGCGGCTAAGTGATGATAGCGTGCTTCCGGTTCTGATAGCCTTCACTGGATACTCTGCATTCTGGATTGTACGTTGTAACCCCTGGCCTCTGAAGACTTCCGCTGTGCCTGACTCTCATTACGGTACGCTTGGCTTGCTGTGCTTGCATCTTAGCACTTAACACCGAAGCGTGCAGAAATATGCTTGAAAGGCAGGAGGGGTACAACAGTTACCAGGATACACCCTTTCAATTAATTAGGATAACATAAACTATACTGATAGGATGACAATAGTACATATCATACAGAACATACATTCCTTGTGCCCAAAGCCACGTGCCCCTTGGCTCGGCCCCTGGTGGTCATGTTTGCAGGGCAGTCACCCACAGTGTAACACCCCTTAAACTCTTTGCTAGCTAGCTGATGAATGGGATGCTGGAGGTGACCAAAAATATTTACATACAGATTACCACAAACATCTAAGAGGAAAATCAGAGGCGCACATAGTGAGAAATATCTAGTGCAAATTTAATAATATGGACTATATTAGAACTGCTCCCTCTTTACAAAAGCCTTATTATGCAATAAATAATATACTATTCTGCCTTTACTTGTCTTAAAAAGAATCTACTTTGGACCCCAGAACACCAAGACAGTGGAAGTGTGGAGAGCTGGGGCAATAAAGATACTTTGGAACCCAGTACACCAAGACGGTGGAAGTGCGGGGAACTGGGGCGGCAGGCCCCAGTCCCCGCACAACCAACGAACATTTCTGGGTGTTAACAGCATTGAAAGCGGTAGTCAAATGCATATTTAAAAGCATGATGCCTCTCGAACATGCTTCGACACATATTGGCTGCAGCCAATGCAATAATAGCGCACCACAGAACATATCCTTCATCACGTATAGATTTGGGGTACTAGATAGTCTGCCTGGAGCCGCTCTCAGAATAAGAAACCGCACGCACGCACTCCAGCATGATTCCGGCGCTGTAGCATAGGGCGCTGTATATAAAAAAGTACGATACACAGATAGGGATGTCGTGCACTTGGTTGCTGTTCATACTCAGAATCTAGGTCTGGAAACATGACCCAATCTATCTGTTGTATCATGCCCTAAGCAAAGGGCTCGCAAGTTCGTGACAGATTAGGCATCATACATAGGTATTCCGCACTATGGGCATCCGTCCAACTGAAAAAACCGTTTTTCAGCTACGATATTTGCTAGCTACATAGTGCATTGGACCAGGAAAAAGTTTGAGCCCGCATGAAATCCAAAGACTTGAAACGGAACCTGCGGGAGAACGCACAGATAAAAACGCACATTGCTGATGCTGCAGGTATACCTGCTTATGTTCACTAAACCTGATCCGCCGTTTGAGCGACAAACCCTGCCTAAACTCAAACCACCGCGCGTGCCCACTTACGCGCGTGCCCACTTACGTCTCTTGCGTCGTCATCGATAAAGTAAATTAAGTCAGGAAAGCTCGCGAGCCCACTCAATGCTGTCGACCAACTTCATCACATCACACACCGACCATCGATCTATTACTGTGGCAACATACACTTGCTCCTTAGACGATTCGAAAGAAGTTAAAAAGCCGTGCTAAAACTGGCACAGCAAAACACGATTTTATATTATGTGCATCCGTATGTAGCTGGAATAACATCTACGTGTTTTCAGTAGATACACAATACATATGCCCACGCACGCCACCACACCTGACAGGTAGATGGCACGCAACCCTAGGGAGCATCAAAATTCCTCAGTTGTTTAGCATCGGATTTGCATGGTTATATACCGCACGCATGGCTTCCTTCATCGCCCGACAGCATTTCCTACGCACGCACCCGCTCAAATCGGTTCCGTCTCTTGTCCTCCCGCTTATTAGTACGTACGCAGTTGCGAACAATCCCCCCTGCTTCGGGTCTTCATTCCTGGACACGGTGGAGAATCTTTTCTTCCATCATTTTTGGTCACGTAGCATTCACTAAGGAGTTGCTGCTGCGGTGGCCGCTTGCCCGAGAATTTATTGGCTCCAATTTATCCAATGCCTTGAATGTGGACAACCTGGACACCAAGCTATCCCACGAAGATGTCAAGAGTAACCCGGCTCGCCTTGCGTGCCGCTTGGCTGATATGCAGAGAGCGCTGCTGATAAAGCAGGCGTTAATGATGAGGATGATTGCGCCCACAGCGGTCTACATTTTTTTATTTGTGACGTTATTCAGTGGGATGCAGGGTGCGTGTGACGGTTAGCAAAGGGTTGCAGAAACGTACATGCATGGATTACTGATGACGCAAGAGTGTCGATTATGCAAGTACATGAGTCTAGCTAGCGAGATGACATACACATCATCAGATTTTTGATGTAATTGTAGTAATTGTAATTGTAGTAAGCTAATAATGATTAACTCATGGAAAAATGCACATTTCCATTAGGCAATGGACGCGGACTCGAACGCAAACGGCCACGTGGAAATGCACATTTGCATTTGCTGTTCATGTATGGGTATCTGTGTACGAACATTTCTACGCAGATGCCAGAAAACAAAGGTTCTTAAAACCTGATATATGTACCCTCTCCTAATGCCGCGTGTTATATATGTTCAACATGTGCGGGACATGGATGTTTATATCCACGACATGCTGACGCGCCAAAACTATATTGCCACTTCATGCATGCATGACAGATACCTTGATTGACGTACGGGAGCCACTGAGCATGATAGGGTTGATGATTCCTTATGTAGTCAAAATATTTTAAATGCCTAACCCTGTAATAATTATAGTAATAAAACTGTACGATAGCAAATAATTGCATGAACGACGCTTAGCATGGAATGGGTAGAAATAGTAGAAACCCAAGATTGACCTCTTCGTCATGAGGCCTTATTTCCTAAATAAGCAGCATATTAAATGCCAAATTTACCGTACCGAGGCTGAGCTTGATAGCTGGTCTTCTCCGGTCCCCACGAAGAACAGTCCGAGCGTGAGTGTCAGGCTGAGAACGCACATCGACAGAAATTCCAGGATTAGCAAAACTTGATAGCGCTCCGGGGAGCTGGAGGTGTTGATGGCGGCGATCACGATTAGCACCGACAGGAGCATCAGCGCTTGCTGCTGGACCTGAATGTAGCATATACAACCAGGCGCTCAACCAGGACACAAGTCGTCTTGGTAATATGATACGGCGATTTGGGCGAGTAGCTAGCCAGGTGGTTCCTGGATGAAACGAAGGAACCGATCGATGAACAAATAACTCATCAGCATTTCATGGATGGGCATTCGTTGACTGCCCCGCCGCCGTGTGTTACGTGCACCGAGGTGGCACCGGATGGCACCATGTATCCCATCCGTATGTACTCATCCTTGCAGTGACGTCAGGACTTAAGAGCTGCCAGACATGTGGCGTTGAGCATGCACTTACCGGCAGTCCGCGTCCGAAGACCTCCACTGCAACGAGTGCGAGCACCTGAAGCTGCCGCATACTGGCCCACCAAAAGAAATTCGGCCTGAGGGTGCATACCCGTGTACAGCAGGTTCGGAATGCATAGCTGAAAATAGTTGGTTGCGGTTTGGCAAGTACCTACGGTCGTAAGTACATATGCTCTTAGCTGGTGTACCCGGTATGAACAATCCAAACATGTAATGCCACTCTGGGGAGCCCAGGTGGTCGATCTACTATTGGGATTCTGAATCGATCGCTGGAAATCACACATTGTATGTATGGCGCATTCCGTACGGGAAACCCGTAGATCAACCTTTTTTGCGCATAAAGAGAGTGACATGGTCTTGAACAGCAACGTGCCTGCTATGCTTTTATATGTTCTACGGCTAGGTTCCAATCCGGTGTTGAGGTGGGGGCATTCCGTAACGTCCCATTTTAAGTCGTTCACGATTCATTTGTGAACCCCATAAACCTCTTTCATTAAGGTAACGAGGACAACACATGCATGATGCCTTCCTCGATGAAGACCTCCAGCCGTTGGAAATGAGTGTAGGCCTTTTAATAAAGCCACAAAATTAACAAACAGGAGATAGATAGATGAAACTTAAGTAATGGGCTACGTAACCCTACGTCCTCAAAACATCTATTGTGTTTTCTAATAGTATGGAGAAATAAATAATGTATAATTTACTGGTATGCAGGCGATTTAGGTAACCGGTGTCAAATACGGCTTGCAGAGAAGCTAGCCAGAAAGATCCGAGGGCTGTATTCGTACCTTAGGTACGTAGTTTTCGTCCGAATACTGTGGTATCAACAACGAGATATTTTACCTGAGCAAGCGACATATTCCCATTCGATTAAACTCGAGCCCTTCTGGTCATTCCATGAGGTTCCATCTACCTGTCAGATAAATTGTCACTGTTGCGGACGGCGGACGTTTAGGGACTCGTTCGATCTCAGAACGAATGTTGCCTCGTGGGCCGAACCCCAACATCGTGATATACCAAAACGGTTGCAAGGGTTCAATGCCAGGGTTGCTTGAGGACTATTCCATGTATGTCCTTGTATATATGGTCGCCACCAGTGCCATCCGTACATGTACGTGCTGCGCCATCGGAATGAAACTTCCACGGAGGCTACTCTGCGCCACCGGAAGCTACGTACTATGGGTAGCACCAGGATCATTCAGCACGCTTGTCACCAAAGTCCGCCTATGTAGCAGCAGCTCCATTAGCAGCCCTGGGATGCATGCTGGCACTGATGCTTCGGCTGGTTCTGGACATGGTATCCTGCAGTTGTACATCCCCTTGTTGCTATGCTACCAACCTTTCATCAGGAGGTCCGATAAGCTGATTGTCGTTCTTGGTGATGAATGATGATGATTCCACTACTCACACGCCATTCATGTGAGGTCTGCTATTGCGGCCATGGATGTGTGCAGCTCCCTAGCCGATGGCAGACGGAGATTCGCCTTATTATTTGCTAGCAACGCAGCAAGTGGAATCCCGGTGGTGTCGAGGCCATCCGCTTCACCATAAGTTCAGGGTAGCTGGTACTGTCCTCATTCATTCATGGTGACAATCAAGGAGTCAGCATGCTTTCTATGCAGCAGAGGTAAGTGGTGGTCCAGACCATTTACGAGAGGCAGCAGCTCAATGAAGATGTATTCAGGTTGGTAAAACATCTTGTGCATGTTTTTTACTTCATGTCTATGTTTCTGTCGTCAAAGAACGGCATTTTTTATAACATTTACAACATGCGATTGTGCATTTGCCTGGATGGCCTTGAGCCTAACTTAACACATGTAATTTTGTAATGGCCTTGACTGTGAGCTTATCTTATCTTAACGCCGATTGGTGGATAAGGTTATTCTGTGGATGCGATCGGCCCTAATGTCCTAAGCCCTAATTATTCTAGGTACTCAGAGCTACTGATGGCGCCTCTAGCTACCTATCTAACAAAGGGTGCAGTAGCGGAAACTTACTTGTACTGCTGGTATAGAAAGCCGTACTGGATCCGCATCCGGATATTGTTGAAGTTGCGACGGCACCTCATGGTCAGAATCAAGTAGATGATGGGCGGGCATAGACAGAAGAGCAGTACGGTGGTGATGCCGATGGGCACATACACACGCTTGTGTACCCCCGAGTAGCACTCCTGCTCCATGTTCCTCACCCAGTAGCCCTTCGACCAGGTTGCCTGAAATGACCATGATAAGTCCAGGCATGGGTGTGTCCCGATGATGAGTACAATACGATGTGGAGTTACCAAATGTACGGTGCGTGATCGATACAATACATATGACCCGGTACAAGCACTAAGCATTATAATATTGGCGTTTAAATATTATAATGTCCATAAACAATAGAATCCGTATGGAGTTTTAATATTCTGCATTATCATCATCTCGTATAATGCGTCCATCCATAAAACTATATATACTCTGTTGTGGGCCCAGCAGTTAGTAGCAATGCCTTAGGCGGGTTTCGCTTCCGCAAACCAGGACTCAATCTAGTGTGTAGGTCGTCCTGATTCCTCTCGAAAGACCTTAAGTCCTTGTTGCCAAGAGAGCTAAAACGAGCTCTGTGTTCTGTTAATCTAGACTTTGACTTCCGTACGGGATTTTTCTGTCTGACGGGACTCGTGGTTTAAAATAGCTTCCGTCTAAAGTAGGATAGCCACGTCACTGAGATTCTGTAATAACGTAACTTCTTATAGTAGTTAACGCTCTGTAATAAACGTGATAATTAAGCTGACCACTGTGTCACTGTAAACGTGGATTCAATTTCCGTATGAGCTCCGAAGACACGATTTTCGTAAAAATCACCGACGTCTACAGGGATTTTCGGCTGGTGAAACAGGCAACGTTTGTGATGGGTGCATCACCAAATTCATCGCACGGGGTTGCACAACAGCACAATCAATAGCCTGCATTTCTAAGTTTAAAAATCTGCTGCAATATGATGGCTGCATGGCTGAGTGAATCG
Organism: Volvox reticuliferus; assembly: GCA_019650235.1. Classification (NCBI taxonomy): domain Eukaryota; kingdom Viridiplantae; phylum Chlorophyta; class Chlorophyceae; order Chlamydomonadales; family Volvocaceae; genus Volvox; species Volvox reticuliferus. The sequence goes on along the minus strand of BNCP01000040.1, from coordinate 1,066,157 downwards.
CGCATTTTGTGTACGACAGAAAATGAGGCGTGTCCGTTAGTCCTGCGACGTCGAACCTTTATATGCAGGAGTCACAGCCGTCACAGCTAAGCTCACCTTTTTCATGTTTTTCGTTTATTCTTTCATAACATTTTTGTTGTACACTAGATGCTAACTGTCCAGCCCTGATATTTTATTGATACATACATATTCTGCAATGTTTTCGCTCGCTGGTGTCAGCTCACCAGATCGTTATATCTTGGTTCTTTAATTAATAAATAATTGGCTTTTATCTGGATGGCGGTAGAACATACTCCCTCGCTTGAAAAATTATATAACGATGGATTCCAATGGAATCCATCATTCAAGAAGCCCCACAATTCATAAGTCCATTCGAATAAGTAATATCTTAAGATTGCGTACACGCTAGTAAAAGCACTTTGGCCCTATACTCTTGGCGAAAGAGGGCCAAAGTGCTTTTACCAGCAATATGTATATTATATATAATACGTATTCCTTGCTTGCTTGTTGCTCAAACACATATTTATGAATTCAAGCTCGCGAATTCAAACCTATCATTTTTTCATCATTTTATTAGCATATTAAGACAGCATAGATAGCTTACCTATAAAGGACATATAGTAAACGAAATAACAGAAATCGGGTGATTAACAATATATAATATAAGTCACCCGACAAAAGCAGCTCTCTTCAACATCGATTAGCACCTTACTTTCTTCCAGATGTACTTAATAAGCTATCTGAAACGTGTGTTGAAGTATAGGAGCTGAAATGCGGCAGGAGCCGTATGTACATGCTGTTATTTTCGGCCAGACTTTCTTTTGTTAGTTTGATCGCAACTTTGCAAACGTTCAGTGGTCGTTAGCTTGGCTCCAGGAGTGGTTTCTGTCTTCCCTGGAGTTAGTTATTTTGGCGCGCTCTTTCTGTACGGCCCGCCTTGGCGCCAGTATAACTTCGCTCATTGCGAGGTTCTCTTCAGCTAATTTGTAAGGTTCATTACGATTTATGGCTTGAGACTTCTTCCGTGTCTCTTGAGGCTTTCGTGTGACTGTTAGCTCAACTTATGGAGATCAGACTTGCAGCGAAGGCAGTCGCTGTTTAATAGGTTATGAGCCCCGCTTTGCGTTGTGGCTGTGTTCATTTGAATTGAGTTGTTTGGTTAACACCTTTTTTGAGGCAGAAGCTCAGGTCACGGTCGGCAACATGGGCAATGGCGATCCCCACTCCTGGAACGAGTTGCTCAAGACGACCAATTGCAACAATTGGTTTTTGAAGATGGAAGCTATACTTCAGTATGAAGATCTGGACTTCGTGCTGGATCCGTCGTTCGCTCTCCCGAGCGTCGATGATCCTGGCTACGCTGCGATGGTCAAGAAAGTCAAGAAAGCCCGCGCCATCATCATCATTCGTCTGGAGGCTACGGATCACAAGACTATCATCGATTCGACCAAAGAAGCTAAGGATCTGTGGGCCGGGTTGAAGGGTTGGGCGGGACAATTGAACGTTGCCGAACTCAACGCTGTTTCGAGGACGTTTCAGTCTTTAGAAATGCATCACAACGAAAAGATGCATGACTACATGACTAGGGCGTTGAACCTGTATGACAAGTTGAGCAAGCATAAGGACTTCGCGCAGTCCGAACGCAACGGAATTATTCAAATTGTTCGCGGGTTGCCTGATGCGCTCTATGCCACTGAGAAGAAGATTTTCGTTATGTCCAATTACCCGAAGGACTTTAGTGAGTTGAAGGAGAAGCTTTTGGCGATGGAGGCCGAGTCACTGTCAGTAAGGAGGACAGAGTCCGACACCGCGACAGCGTTTTTTGCTGGTCGCGGTGGCCCGCACATTCGCTGCTTCAATTGCGGCGGCAATCACTTTGCCCGTGAATGCCCTGCGAACAAGGGCAGTGCTTCAAACACTTCGGGCTCTGGTCGCTCGCTTGGTGAGTCTCACGCAGCAAGTGATGGGTCAACGCTGCGTTGTGACTGGTGTGGTAAGCCTGGTCATGTGGAAGACAGGTGCTTTAAGAAAAAGCAAGGAAAGCCTAAGGAAACGAAGGCTGATGTTGTTGCGCTGACGTTGGTTGCACGCGAGCAGGAATTTGTTCCGGCCCCTACAGTGAAAGCTGCTGCGGCTGCGAAGCAGCTGAACCGATACAGGGAGATGGGTCCACGCTTTGTGTCCCTGGCCGAGATGTATTATATTCAAGGCCTACGATCGGAGGTTGACCAAGACCGGACCGTCACCAGTCCATGGTGGCTGGACTCTGGTAGTAAGTACCACATAACCGGAGATCTGAGCGTTTTGCATGATTATTGTGCTGTTACCCCGGGCCTGGAAATTTCTATTGAGGTTGGCAACGGCAATGTGCTTCGTGCGGTAGGATATGGAAACGTGGTCCCTAGCAAGGCACCGGGCATTACCATTGAGGGTGTCTTTTACGTTCCTGGCTTCAAGCACAACCTTATCTCCGTCTCTGTTCTGACGGAAAAGGGTTATAGCGTCGTTTTTGACACAAATGAGGCACGGGTGGCACGGAATGGCGTCTGCATTCGTGCGTCCAAGTGCACCACAGGCCTCTACAAGCTGCTGAGCAGTGCCTATTGCTCTGAGGAATTTGCCAAGCCTAGCCCTCCCCCCGAGCTCAACGTTCCTGCCTTCACAGCTACGATTCCTCACTCCGAAGTGGCAGGCTTATGGCACCGACGTTTTGGACACTTGGGTGTGCTGAACTTGAAAAGGTTAGTCCACGAAGGAATGGTGAAGGGCATTGATCTGTCCAATGCCCAGCTACGTGAGTTTGAAGGGCAGGACTGTGAGCCGTGCATTTTGGGCAAGCAGACCCGTGATCCTTTCCCCACGTCAGAATCTGTCACTTCTTGTCCGTTGGAGCTTGTGCATCTGGACGTTTGTGGGCCATTACCTGTCTCTAGTAAGGGGCATAGATTCTTCGTCACTATGCTCGATGATTTCACAGGCATTTCGGTTGTTCAGCCCATCAAGCATAAGTCTGATGTTTTCGATTTCATTGAGAGAGGTGTTACTCTGCTTGAAGTGCAGTGCGAGCATAAGCTTAAGTGCCTTCGTACGGACAATGGTGGTGAGTTCGTCAATTCACGGCTTAAATCCTTCTGTATGCAGCGTGGGGTGAGGCATGAGTTATCAGCACCTTACTCGCCCCAACAGAATGGGAAAGCTGAGCGTCTTAACCGCACCCTCCTGGATAAGGTTCGTGCGATGCTCGCAGAGTCAGGTGTTTCGAAGTCTTTATGGCACGAGGCCCTTAGCACGGCTTGCTACCTTCGTAACCGCTCTCCTCTTGCTGGTAAGTCGAAGACTCCCTATGAGTCGTTTACTGGCGATGTCCCTGATGTCTCTCATCTGCGGGTTTTTGGCTGTGTGGCCTATGCTCATGTGCCAAAGGGACAGTCTGATAAATTAAGCCCCCGTGCACGGAAAGGGATCTTCCTGGGCTATGAGCCGAACACTAAGGCTTATCGTATTCTGGTTGATGGAAGCATCATGGTGTCTCGGGATGTTGATTTCCGTGAGTCTGTTTTTGTGGCTAACGGGGATGACGTGGAAGAGCAGAGTGTCGACGAAGAAATAGCATTAAGCGGTTTAGGTATCAGCCACAATCGTGCAAGCGAGGACACTGGCTCTGCTCCTGTTCCCGCTGCTGGTGCCCCCGTTGCTATCACGGATGAGGCCGGCGGTGTTGTGCCTGATCCCGCTGCTGGAGCCCCCACAATTCTCGTGGATGAGGCCGGCGGAGTTGATCCCATGCCTGCCCCTGCTGCTGGTGCCCCTACTAATTTGGTGGGTGAGGCCGGCGGGATTGGCCCCCATATTAATCCCACTGCTGGTGCCCCTGCTGATCTTCAAGCAGATGAGGCCGGTGAGACTGTGGTTGAGGACGATGACCTCCCCCCTCTCCTTGATGATGTTGATCTTGGTGATGAAGATGAGGAGAGCAGTTCAGAAGAGGACAGTACCCCTCCAGTTCGGACATCGGCGAGAGAAAAGAAGCCAAATACGATGCTTAGGGATTACGTGTTGTTTGCAGAAGGAAAGGAGTCATCAGAGCCAAATACCTTAGCTGAGGCTCAGGCTAGATCTGACTGGCCACATTGGAAAGCGGCGATGGATGAGGAAATGAAATCTCTTCTGGAGAATCGTACTTGGGACCTCGAGGAGTTACCAAAGAGTGCCAAGAAAATCGGCCTCAAGTGGGTTTTTAAGCTGAAGCGTGATGCTAATGGGAATATTGAGCGTTATAAGGCCCGACTTGTCGCTAAGGGCTTCACTCAGAAGGAAGGAGTTGATTTTGGCGAAGTTTTTGCCCCTGTTGGTAAGTATACCAGCCTTCGAGCACTTCTTGCAGTGGTTGCAGCGCAAAACCTGGAACTTCACCAACTTGACATTAAAACGGCGTTTCTTAATGGGGTGTTGGAGGAGGAAGTGTTTACTGAGCAACCTGCCGGGTATGAGCAGGGAGGTGCCAATGTGGCCTGTCACCTGCGCCGTGCCTTGTATGGTCTTCGTCAGGCTCCTCGTACCTGGTATGTCAGGCTTCGTTCCACCTTAGAGCAGATGGGTTTTAAGCCCTCCTCCGCAGATCCTGGTCTCTTTATCAAAGGTGAAGGCGAGAACCGTGTCCACATCCTTGTTTATGTTGATGATCTTCTTATTGCCTGCAACTCGTGTGCCATAGCTGAAGAAATAAAGTCCCAGTTGCGAAGTGTGTTTGAAATGCGAGACCTAGGGGAGTCTAACTTTTACTTGGGTTTTGAGATTCGGCGTGATCGGTCGGCAAAAACCCTGCACATCTCACAGAAGCGTTTCGTTAAGGAATTGTTGTCTAAGTTTGGCATGGATGGAGCTAATGGGCGGTCAATTCCCATGGATGCCAATGTTCGCTTAAGTTCAGATGGAGAGTCACTCGATACATCACTTTTTCCATACAGTGAGCTGGTTGGCAGTCTTTTGTACCTCTCTGTTTGCAGTCGCCCGGACATATCATTTGCCGTGGGAGCGCTGGCAAGGCACATGGCCAAGCCCACAACTGATCACTGGTGTGCGGCAAAATGTGTGCTAAGATACCTGGTGTCAACACCGGACGTAGGTATTAAATATGGCGGAAATCTTAGCTTAGTTGGTTACTGTGACTCGGATCTAGCTGGTTCTGTGGGCAGGCGTTCAACCACCGGTTATGTTTTCGTGTTAGGTGGAGGAGCTATCAGCTGGTCTTCGAAGTTACAAAGCACGGTTGCAACGTCAACAGCGGAGGCTGAGTACATGGCGGCTGCTTCCACCATCAAGGAGGCACTCTGGTTACGTCATTTGCTTCACGACTTGGGATTAGAAGTGACCAGCGTTCCAATCAAGTGTGACAACCGTGCCTGTATATCAATGTTGGAGAGTCCAATTTCGTCTGCGCGCACTAAGCACATTGATGTGTGCCACCACTTTGCCCGAGAGAGAGTTGAGAGGGGTGAAGTCAGAATGGTGCAGTGTAGCACACTGGATCAAATGTCAGATTTTTTAACGAAGGCCCTTCCCAAGCAGAAAATTCAGTTGTGCATGCACGGACTGGGTCTGAGTTAGTCTCATGTGCGTGGGAGCTTTGTCTCTAGCCACCACCGCTGCCTTTTTCAGTCTGACCTCCTTAGTCCAAGTCTGTCCGCGTGGGAGTGTTATTTTCGGCCAGACTTTCTTTTGTTAGTTTGATCGCAACTTTGCAAACGTTCAGTGGTCGTTAGCTTGGCTCCAGGAGTGGTTTCTGTCTTCCCTGGAGTTAGTTATTTTGGCGCGCTCTTTCTGTACGGCCCGCCTTGGCGCCAGTATAACTTCGCTCATTGCGAGGTTCTCTTCAGCTAATTTGTAAGGTTCATTACGATTTATGGCTTGAGACTTCTTCCGTGTCTCTTGAGGCTTTCGTGTGACTGTTAGCTCAACTTATGGAGATCAGACTTGCAGCGAAGGCAGTCGCTGTTTAATACATGCGTGTGCGTGACTCTTGATAGCCTTGAAGCTCTTCATTTTAATATGCATTCTCCCTGCACGTTGAGATCTCTATCTGTAATTGGTTGCCTCTGTACATAAATGATCTTTACCGCACATCCACCCAGCAGGTAATATCAGACGCGAGCGGAGAAAACAACAAGGAAGATAAATATATGTGTGTGTGTGTGTAGCTCCCGTGTGTGCCATAGCTCTCCGTAGATCATAGTTTCCTCTGACGACTGGATTAATTATTTACATGTATGTACCCAGTTGCCCACCTACCTTCTGGTTATCCTTAAATGCTCCCGAGGCAGAGTCGATTTTGTAGCAGGCGAAGATGCCGAGGGAGATTTGGCAAAGCGAAGGATACAGAATAAAACTCGCCACGATGACAATCACATTCAACTGCCGCCTTAGCGACACGGACTGATCCGCAAACAGCAGCAGTCGCAGAGGATTCATGGTGTCATGCCAGAAGTGAGACCACATGGCCTTATAGCAGCCCAGCAGCCCATGATGCTCGCCGCCACGCAGGTCTTCCTGATTCGCCCTGTCGTCGAGGCCCGCACAGTGGTCATCATCCTGCGTATACTCTGGTGTTGCAGAGAAAGGTGCTCCACTAGCAAAAGGTGTCGGCAACAGCTGCGGCGGCCTGGGCATCTTATCCTCTGCGGGAGCCATTGGAAAAACAATGTACCTGACTGGTTACAGGAACCCCGTGGGCGGTACGAACTTGAGCAGGCTGTAAATTACCTTCTGGCGTCATGGCTGTTGCCGAGCGGGTCGTCGTGGCCTGTTGTTGCATGCTGCCTATGCTTGCGCTGGAGGCAACATTTGCGGGAGATGTCGGAGATGTGTAGCAAACGCTGTTGCCTCCACCTGCGGAAGAGACTGACGGGGGCTGCTGCTGCCGTGGCAGCTGTTGCTGTGACGACCCTTGGTTACCGCCAGCATTAGCGCTGGCTCCCTCCTCGCAATTAGTAGCAGTAGCACTAGCACTAGCATAACCACCAGCACCAGTACCAGCACCAGCACCAGCACCAGCACCAGCAGTGGCCGCTATACTGGCAGGACCGGCAGTAGCAGCACTAGTACCAGCACCAGTGCCTACCACGTGGATGCTGATTTCGGCACCATCTTGCTGATGCTTGATGGCGATCAAGCTTGGCAGCTGCGGGACCGACCCCTCCTCCTTCACGCCGATGACCTTGTCCAGCATTCCTGACCGCAGGCTTCTCCGGCCTGCATTGATCCGGCGGAGTTTTCCCTGGTTTGCAGTCAAGTACCTGTTTGCGTCCACATATACAATATAAACCCCAAGGGAGCGGGAGACGGAGTGTAAAATGAATGGCAGGGATGATTACAAAGCGGACCCAAATAAAGTGGATCTAACAGATATCGGCAAACATATAGTTCATACTACTGATAAAAAAACGAGCACGGGAGGCAAGGGTGCTAGTGCAAGCAGAAGGCAAATACGTGTGTGTGTGTGTGTGTGTGTGTGTATGTGTGTGTGTGTGTGTGTGTGTTATACCTGATAGTCCACAGGACGAGGGATACATATGTAGCCGTACAGGGAGCTGCAAAGCCGAATGCGATCTGTGTGGCGGCCTGTCCAGCACTTGGCAAGCCCTTGAAGAGACAACTTGGGGAGTATGCGATGAAGTTTTCCATACCAATGAATGAACTTAGGACGCTCTGGTACTTGAGAATGATGGGCGGATAGTCGATGCCCAGCTTGGTAATAATAATGAAGTACTGGACGTGGGTGATGAGTGTCTGCACAATAAATGGTTGAGAGAAGTCATGGCAAGGTAACAATTTTCACATTAATTTCAATAAACATGAAAGTAACTGTGTGGAAATCATACACAGTACTGGTGATTGTATTCCTTCCACTAGCTGCAAAATATGGAACAATAATTGTAAGTTGTATTAAGATAAGCACTCTTTGTTGAAAGCCTTCAATAATACCTTCAGAACATCAAGAGAGCTCAGTTCCTCAGCTGCCATCGCCTCAGCGCGTGTTGCTGACATGTTGCTGAAAGTGGTGAACAGAATCAGGACGACGGTGCCCCAGAATGCGAGTAAGCCAATCACAATCGTACGCGCCAAGGAAGGGCACTCCATGCAGCTAAAATCTGCAGAGATGGAGTACCCAGGCAGACATGCCGCGCAAAGGTGGCCAGTGTACCCCGTAGCGCATTGCAGCTGCTGGTAAGACCGATTCGTGGCAACTTGGATATTGCTGCCAAATGCAGATGGGTCGTTGAACAAGTAGCAAGGTGGAGCTTCGTCCATAGTCAAAGGCTGGATGCTGTACCGCTGTCGCAGGATGTCGTCTCGGTTCGGAGGGTAGGTCTCGTACCACCATTGCTGACAGACGGCCAGGAGGAGCGACCGGTTATTATTTCCAATTGATAACCCGTTTGCCAATGTTAGCAAGGTATTGGATGTTGTCAGCTTGCTGCTGGCTATGATAGAAACAGTAGAGGGGTCCGTGATGTTCAGGGTAACATTCTGCACAATCGTGCCAGAGGTGTTGAAGTTCCTCACAAGCGCTTCTCCCCAGAAGCCATCCAGCTCATCCCCGAACGATTCCACTTTCCCACACGCTGAGGGCTGAGGGCACCGATGCATCCAGGGTGAATTGGGGGCACTGTGCCAGTAGCCTGGGGCGGGCAGCAACAAGGTGCCACCCGGACAGATTGCGTTGCTGGGACAAGTCTTGCAGCAGGACGGGCAACCCTCCTCCCCATCTTTGCTCCTACTAGTCGTCAAGTCTTGGTTGACGTCCCTAGAAGCTTGCCAGGCGGGATGGGAAAGGTTGCCATTAGCTATGAGTAGCTCGGACAGTGGCAGACGCCTGTCCCTCCACAAGCTAACTCGGTCCCGGCGGCAGGTGCTGCAGCTATAGATGTCAGCAGTGTTGCCATCGGCGTTCACAAGTTCGCTCCCCACCTCACAAGGGAGGAGCTCCACGTCGATTTGGAGACTTGACACCTGCATGCATGCATGCGTCTTTGTGGCATACACGCGTAGCAAGTAACGAAGATGCTGAGATATATAATCAGACATACCGTTCCTTAAAGAGATGTAAACAAGGTAGAAAGGCCGGATAGATAGTTCAAAGAATGGACCGGCAAAGAATGCAAGCTCTATAATTAATCCTCATTTCATAGGTTGTTTTAAAAACGTCCTAAGCCTTAAAACTAACCCTAAAATAAACCCTAAAATGTTTTAGCACATCTACATGGGTTGAAATAGAAGACCAGACCTGCTCGGTATTAAAGCCTTTTTAATCGAGTAACCTTATGTAATTCTTCCTTTATATGTTAAAAGACCCTGATAGTTTTTGTGTAAAAATGGCAGTTGGATGGTTAAACAGGTGGAATTACTGTGTGCTGGCATTACAAACAGTGCATAATAATATCGGAACAACAACAAGAGATAATAGGAATAATAAATAAAATATTTAATGATAATAAAAAATAATAATAATAATATGATGATGATGATGACAAAACTGCAAAATTGCCAATGGCCTAGCTCTGTGACCATTTAAATTGGAAAATCCTGGCCCCGCACACGCACACAGGCCTATAAATAGCTTTCTGTGTGGTGACAAAAAGCAGCAGCAGTAAAACATGTGCATGCATAGTTACGGGAGGTATGAATTTTATGGGAAGCAATGACGGAGGAGACAATTCAGAACGAACATGACCTGTTCCGTCACACATGCCTGCACTATTTACATGATTTACAGGCGGCAGGGGCAAAATCTTAGAATCTCTTGGCCTAACCCGCATAGGAAGGGTATTTCATTATTTTGTCCAGGAGCTCGTGTAAGGCTGGCAGCAACACGCTCCTTGCTTCCCCACTAAAGGCACCTTACCCTTTGCACGCCAATGGATAGAAGAGCGGAGTTCACAGATGCACCACCCTCAATGACAGCTGTCGCTTCGAGCACGTACTTGCCGGGCCAGCCAAGCACCTCCAAAGCAGTCCATGAGACAACTCCATTTTCGGTTGAGAGGTTTAGGGCGGTGTCGCTTAGGCCCTCTGTGCGAAGCAGCGCAAATTTGTCATCGGATACTGATACCGAAGTAATATCAACAGGCTTTGGCAGAATGCGAAGGCTGACAGAAAACGTAGGTGTATCTGCATGCATCAAGTAAGCAGGCGAGCAGATAGCTAGATTAACGAAGAAATAAAGGAATATACATTGCATATGGAGCATTAGGTGCGTGCATATATATATATATATATAGAGAGAGAGAGAGATAATAAATGATGTGCGATAATAACATATGGCATAACACAATTAGGATTACATATATCGGCGCCGGATGTCCGTCTACCCTGCTGCCTGTAGACCATCCGACCGACCAAGGGACGGATGGGATTTTAACTAGTCAGCGTTCATGCAGACATTATCAGGGGACCCTTGCAATAACATAAAGCCCACGCAATGTCGTATTATGATGATGCTGTAGGCGGATATAACAGAGAGATACAACACGCAACATAAATGGTGTGTAACATAAGGGGTGTGGGCGACCCTCCCTGCAAAGACGAGCACCGGCGCCCCTGCCCGGGCTGAGCCACAGCACAGGCGAGGGGCACGCGGCTTTGTCTCTGTCCTGCTGCGTGCTTCCCCCCTCACTCAGGCCAGCAAGAGCAAAGAAAACTCAGAAGCTCTAGCATGGCCACTAACTGAGCACTGAGATGCACCAAGACAACACATGCAAAAGAACTCTAGAACTCTAGTTGCTCAAAAGACAAGAACCACTCTCTCCTTCACCACTACCCTGACCTTGCAAGAACCCGGCAAAAACACACAGGCTCCCACTCTGCCGAGCTGGAAAACAGAACCAAACTATACAGGGGGGATGATGAGCCAAACTAGCGGCCACCTAGAAAGCCCCCCGGCCCCACACACAGACGGTCCCACAAGCTCCTGCACATGAAAAGGAAAGACCTCCCTCGCTAGGGAACCCCCCAACACCCTCAGGACCCATGACCTGGACACAGGCACCTCAAGCCAAGCAAGAGTATAACTACTTCAGTACAGAATCCAAAAAGGGCCGAAGGTTATACTGACTGAAGTAACAAAATCAGCTGGCGCGCATTCTTTAATACACAACAATATCAAGTGTGCAATAATGTATGTTGCCTCACCGACAGTGACGGGCTGGCCAAGTCCGTCATACAACTGCATGCTCAAATCAAATAAGGTGTTAGGTGCAATGACCAGCGCCTCGATATCCTTTCCCCGAAATGTGCTGCCGTCATCAATACTGGTTAAGTACGGCACAGCTGCAGTGCCATTAGTGCTGGTGCTTTGTATCTGTGTCAAGTTGCCACCACTGCTTCTGCTGCTGCTTCCACCCTTCGCTGGCACAAGTATCAAGCCATCAAATGAGATGAGGCGCATGTGTGTAGCGGGCACAGCCAACGCCATGGCCCCTTCCTCTTCATCAGGAAGGGACGGTGTGGTTGTATACCGACAAGCTTGCATTGTGCTGAGCAGGGCTGGGAGAAGATTTTGGTCGTCTTCATATCCTTCAATCATGGAAGTCGCTGAAACTGGTGGTGATGCTGCCGGTGTTGGTCCCAACCGTGCAGGCATCAGCCGCCGTATGAGTCGAGAAATGTCTTTTTGCTCGTCAGTAGAACGGACATCCGATGATGAAGAACAGTTAGCCAGTAAGGATGAAGCTCGGAGATCTTGCAGCCAAAGCAAAGGAAGCTGGGAGGATTTTCGCTTGCTGGAAGCCACCTGTGAGGAAGGAGGGCGGCACAAATGGAAACTTAGCAAGTCCTCTTGCGGTTACGATGTGATGTTTGCCCGACTGTTTGGGGCATACATCTTGTGGCAAGGAAATGCTTTTAGGAAGGGTGTGCATGGTGAATGATGGTGTTTATCTAGGCAAAGACCCTATTTCAGTGCATGCACACACCCCACCCTTTAACCCACGCCATAGAAGAAACCCGGGTTACCACCATATATACAACCTTTATTCCATATAAATAACATATATGTGATCTCTTATTATATTAGGACGACAGGGATCAACGGTCAACTGCACTATATCCTTATTAATGATGATATTTTTGCTGTTTTTTTACGCCACATACACACGTCCAGATCGACACACATATACCGCACTTGCTGCTGGACGTTCAGTGAAGGAGAAGATTGCGTTGACCAGGGCAGCTTCGTCGCCCTCAGCACCAGCAGAGAACATTCCACGTTGGCAGCCCGGCTAAGTGCTGCTACGGCATCAAGCCATTCCTTGGCCACAACCATTGCCAAGCGTTCAACTACTGTTGCGGGACCACTGGTAAACTGAGTTACATTATGTGAAGGCGACCATAAGCAAGCCTGGGTCGTGGCAAGGAGAGCGCCGACATTCGCTCTGTTTCCAAGACCCACAGTGCTGCCACTGACAGCCACCCCCACATGCCCACTGACGAACATAGCGCCCCCATGGCCTTGGTAGGACTGATATATGCTTGCAGCCGTGGATGAGGACGATGACGAGATCCCTGGTGATGCCACTCCGATCAGCTGCCCGAAGCCCACAGAGGCCGTATTTTGATCCAGAAAAACATGGCTCATGATAGCTACAGGGCTGTCAACAAGTTCATCTAAAGCGTCCAACGGCCTGCTGGCATCCACACCTGTTTGCAACATCCGTCGGCCCGAGACTGGTGCAGCTGAGGTGCCGACAATGTGGATGCCTCCTCCAGTTGAGGCGCTGTTTTCAGTGAGCCTGCCAAGCTCCATTACAAAGATAGCACACATGCCGTTGAAGATGCCTCCACCAGATGCAGTGGCTCGATTATTTGTGATGTTAGAGTTGAAGAATTTTAGCAGATTGCAATTGACTGCTGCCACAGCACCCCCAAAGCCCAAGGCTGCGTTGTTCACCAAAGCAGTTTCCCAGATTGCAACGGCAGTCTCCTGAGATGCAAATATGCCACCGCCTTCTTCCGCACTGTTGTCAGTAACTGTAGAGTCAGAGACATTCAAACTCACATCAGGGCATGTTGACAGCACGTTGCTGCCAGAAGACTCCATCGAAAGACCAGAAACATTAGCACTGCCCATGACGGTTATGGCATCCGCACTAACGACCATAATAGCCCCACCATACAGACCTGCCGAGTTGCCAATCCAATTGCTTCCATTACCAACTAACAGCTGCCCACCGCATTTCGTGGTGCTGTAAGCACCCCCTCCTTCAAGTTGCGCCGTGTTGTTGCTGACACTACAGTTGCTGATCCGCATTCTACAATCATTGGTGGCGTTGAAGTAAATTCCTCCTCCTAAGATTGCACTGTTGAGATTGAACCTGTTCTGCTCCAACAGAGCCAGTACGGTTTGCCTGTTCAAATCCGCCCTGTCAGCTGCCATATTGATGCCTCCACCTTGTACCAAGGCGCGATTCCGTAAAAAATGACACAGTAGAAAGTGCACCACGGCTTCTTTGGGTATAAACAACTTCTCTCCTGGTGGTGGCGGTGGAGGCCGTGGCGGGCGAGGGGGCGAGGGAGGCGGTGAGGGTGACGGTGGTGTCGGCGGCATGGGTGATGGCGGCCAAAGGAAGTCTGGAATGGTGCTGGAATCTGGGACCACGTCAGCAGCTGCTGCACTTACATAGACATAATCAAGATCAACGCCACCACCGTAATTTGCATTGTTTTCAACAAAGCTGCAGTTCCACACCAACAACGAGGATCCTTTGACTCCTGAGTTGAAGACACCACCGCCTCGGGTGGCAGAGTTCCCCTTAAACGTGCCGTCCAGAACAACTGCAGTTGCCATGCTCTTGGCCAATCGTACAACCATGCCGCCACCAGTTGTTCCAGCTCGATTGTTTGTGAACGTCGTGCCCCGAACAGCGCCTATGACCTTGGTGAAGTCACTGGCCCCGGTCAACATGAAACCCCCACCTTGCACTGCTGCCATATTGTCCGTTACGTTACAATCCAAGACAACGGCACCTGTCGTATTAACCTCCAAGAATGCACCACCACCATCTGTTGCAGTGTTTCGTGTGAATGTTGTGCGATAAAGGACCAGCCAAGGCTTCTGCAAAGGCTTGCTCATGTTCACATTTTGCAGTGCTTCCTTGCACAAACTGGAAAGTAAATTGGGTGCTTGTGGATAAGGTGTTGATGCCATATTGGTGCTGTTGCTGTTCCCACCATTATTTGGATTTGACGGATTTATGGCCTCCGTTACGTACGGAGGCAGTGCATAGTCCATAAATGCCATTCCACCTCCATCCAAAGTCGCACTGTTGTTGTAGAAGATGCTGTTGATGATTTTGGCCGCGCAGTGTGCAGCCAGCAAGCCCCCTCCATAACCGCCTATCGCCAAATTGCCTGCTAAGGTTACTCCCTCAAGTAGAACTCCACATGTCTGACTGCCACGTGGCCAGCAGGCCAGGTTCTCAAATGCATCAATCCCGGGAATCAGACCAGTTTCTACAGCACCACAGCCTGGCTGGTCGTCATACATGATGTAGGATGATTGTGTCACATTTAGTTTCTTCGAGTCAGTGAGGAGACGGTACGGCTCTGCCCGTATGAAGAGGGCCCCACCATTACCCCGCAAGGGGCTGACATTTCGAATGTACTGCAGTCGCGTGGAGTCGTCCCCAGCGGTGTTCATGCTGAAGGTGGAGTTCTTTACGCTGATCCGGGCGCCAAGAAGGACAGACGCGAGACGCTGCTCATCAGCAACAACTGGCGTAATGCTAAGGAAGGCCAGAGCTCCGCCCGCACCATAATGCGCCCAATTGTTATTCCATAACGTGTCAGTGATGTAGACGAAGAAGACTCTGCTTCGTTGGAGCTGTGCGCGGAGAGTGTCATTGTACAATGTTGTTATTCGTTGTTTAAAACTAATGGCTATGGCCCCGCCTTCTGTCAACGCGCTGTTTGCTGATATCTGGGTACGTGTGATGTTCAAGTAGAAAGGCCCATCCGGTAAAAGACGTGCATTGCTGTTACTTGCATTATATCCCAAAGCACCGACGGGGTTATCATCGCCTTCGTCAACCACCTGCTTGTATATATGGGCATGGGCAGCAGCATGCGGGCCATCCAGGGTGAACTGTCGATGTTATTATTCCTTCGGAATTTCTTGGGATACGTTCATCAGCTGGACAATCTGCTGTTCAAGCAGGAATGAAAACCCCCCTTTACCGCAGCCACATGCAATCTTAGTCGTTCTTAGTGATCTGCTCATGCGTGCATGTAAGGCGCCATAGCATTGTTAGTGAACACAAAACATGCTTTGGCACCGTACATACAACGAGATGTGGAGCAAGATTTCATTTTTATCCTGATCATGTTTTACCGGATAAGGCGGATGAATACGGATTTCGTGAATTAAATCTCTATTTCATATCATGCGCCTTATCCCTTATCCGGAAAACCATAATCATTGGAATGAAAATGAACTCTTGCTCCATTTCACGTATGTATGCAAATGAAAAAGGATAATATACACATTTACGTACAATTTGTTCCATAATTGGGTATCTTGAGTTTCTCTTTCGAATATGTATGTACACACATTTAATATATGTGCGTACAATCATCTCCATCCGTGGGTGCATGGCTTTTACGTCCCCCAACAAACGTTTAGACAGACAGACAGACAGACAGACAGACAGACAGACAGACAGACAGACAGACAGATTCACAGATGGACACATGTAGACTGCTAAATGTTCGTTATGACCACCAGAATCCCTGCGTGCGTAATGCATTAATAAAATTCGTTTACCTATATATAACTTGACAAGCTAACATTATATGTGTAAGTTATGGATGAATGCGCAAGCATCTAAGTAACACACATTCATCTTGTGTGTCCATCTGTGAATCTGTCTGTCTGTCTGTCTGTCCATATGGTGATGCGATCACATGCACCTATCCATGAATGTAATCGTGCATAAACTTGCAAGTAAGCGTGCGCTGATGAAGGTGCTTACCAAAAGACTCATGAAGCCACCCTGCCCGAAATCAGCTGAGTTGTTGTACAGGCGACTGCCATGAATGACGAAGCTCTTAAACATCCTGTCTAAGTGCATGGCCCCCCCGCTCGTCACAGCGTGGTTGTGGGAGACGCTGCTATTTGAAATAACGATGAGATCAACATTGCCCTCAATAAACACAGCACCGCCTATTGTACGAGCTTGATTGCCGTCCATATGGCTGTTGTCACACAATTCGAACCTCTCTAGGCTTAAGAAGGGTTGCCCATTTGGTTGCGGAATTTTGATGGCTCCACCGGTGCCACCCAAGTTATAGCTCAGTCCACTGTTATGGCACACCGTGAAGTTTCCAAAGCCATAATCGGCGAAGACCGCACCCCCATAGCCGTCACCATCAGTCACTCTGTTGCCGCAGACACAGGAGCCATTCGTGACATTGAAGCTGGTGACTCTGGTATTTTGAAAGTACATTGCGCCATAATAAGATCCCATGCCCGGAGCGCTGGCTGAGTTGTTGCAAACACAGCTCTCTTCGGAAATCTCCACTATGTCTGTGACCGTATATAGCCCACGAGACGGGTCTGCTAACAATCCGACACCAATGGCAGCACCGCCTCCTGTGGCGAAATTCCATGACATTCGGCTTCTTCCCGTCACCACCAGCTTCTGGAGCCGGCCTCCAATGAAGACACCGCCGCCCTGAGCCGCATCATCGATATTGTTTCCAGATTTGGCAACGTTCCCTGAAATACTGCTCCATTCCCTGAGGGCCAAGTTGGCGCAGTTCTTGGACACCGTAATGCCACCACCTTCACTTTTGACGAGTCCAGTGGCCAAATTACCGTCCACTTTGCTGCCTTCCGTTATAAGAATACCATTCATCACATCCCCGTCTACAAAGATGGCGCCGCCAGAGGCGGCACTGTTATTGCTAATAGAGCTGTTGCCATGAACGACAAGATTATCCAGGCTAGCACTAAGCGATAAGTAGATGGCGCCACCTCTCCAGTCGCCGCTCATTCTATCATTACGGCCTGCGATGTTGCCGTCTATACTGCTGCCTCTTGACACCGAAAGAGATGTCAAATGCGTTGCTGAAATGTAGAATGCGCCCCCCGATTTGTTGGCTGTATTGCTGTCCACGTGGGCGTCACCATCAAGCCGAAGGGAGTTCATGAATAGGGTTGATGTGGCCACGTGCAGGGCGCCGCCTTCTTCACCTGCATGGTTCCAGGATATCTTGCTGCCTTCCAGAATGGAGATGTCGGTTATGCCATTTTGCATATAAAAGGCCCCCCCATGCGATTCGGCGGCATTGGCGGAGACACTGCTGCTGCCGTCGAGTACCAATTCGGTGACTGGGCTTGCCATGTAAACCGCACCACCATGTCCCTCTGGCCCGGCGGTGTTGTTGTCGAGTCTACTGGATTGCGTTATGTGTAGTCGGGTCAACAAATCATTAAGCGAGATGTAAACAGCCCCTCCATGCCTCTTCGCCTTATTCAACGTGAAGATGGTACGAGAGATATTTAGGATGCCCTGCGTACACACGAAATATGTAAACACGAAATATGTAGGACGCCACGTCCCGGTAGATATCCAGATAGATGCGCCCAAGATCACCCTAGTGATAAATCAGCTTGGTGGGGTGGTGGATGGGATGTTTGCATTAATTATGTACATCTACTACTATATATCTTCATTACATCGTATTTATTATTTATGTACGTATTAGAATGAACACAGCTAAGTCAAGCATGCATACACACGTTCTCAGGCCACACATGTGTAATTACATATATTTAATACAAAGCCACGTGCTCGGGCCGGTCAGGCCCCTTGGTGCTCGCCCTTGTAGGGCGAGTCGCCCACAGTGTAACACCCTTTCAATTTAATATTATATTATTATTTATCATAAATCTATACACGGACGGAATCATTGTGCATAGAGCGACGTCTAAGCAGATAATTCTGAGGCACATCTTTATCATGCATGTGCATTGTAAGATTCATCAGTAAACCCTGAGGCCAGGAAAGCTCAACCAACGAACGGGAAGCGTGATAGTTAGCAGCATGTGCAAATCAATTGCATGGGCAGGACTCACCAAACGTACTGATCCGTCGTCAGAATAAATTGCCAAGGAAGATCCAAAACCCCCAGCGTTGCCGTACATGACTGTGTTGAAAACATCCATGCTCTGCAGCACAGCAGAAACCTTGTAGGCGCCGTACACGAGGACAGCTCCAAAGCCCATCTGATCTGATGCTGATGACATGAAGCAGTCACCCGCTGTGACAGAGTTGTTCACGAACATCGAGTTGCTGATACGGAGGGATGCATCTTCTCTGTTGACATTGCTACCCTCATTGCTCGTGTCAGCCAGCTCCAACCAAAGGCACGCGAAGTCCGTGGCGCCCTTGACATTGGCGCAAGTCATATTCTCAACGGTGGCAGCCCGCACTCCACCAAAATATAGAGCCCCCACTGTACGATTCCGCTCAGAATCGCGGTCTATAATGCACTCGCCGATTGAGAGTCCCTTGCCTTCGAGGTCCCGTACAACCACGTTTGCGAGCGTGACGTGCTCGCAGTCAGGGCAGCTAATCAGCGGTTGGTACGATAACGGTGCCCATTGGATGACGGAGTCCCGAAGCTCCAGGTGTTTGATTTTGTCTTTAAAGCTTATGCCCCAGCCCTTGTCATCTCCGCTGCATGAGTCAACATCAACGCCTATCCGAAAGCTGGTTTCTGCATTGGTCGTGGGAGTGGGCAATCCGGTGGGCGGTACACTACGCGGTTGGTTCGAACCCCATGATGGTGGCACCATTGGGGCCACCACTGGGGAATCACTATCCCGAATGCGTGGCAGCGCTCCATCATTTAACAGATGCAGCGGGGGTGGACCATACGACTGGTACGACGACGGCGGCGGCCGATGCGCAGTGCACGGCAGCGGGGCCGGCTGGGAATCAAGAGCCGACGGATAACCCGGGGCGCTCCTGTATGTTGGAGGTGGCGATGGACAATAAACATACGGCAGTGGTAGATATGAATACGGCGGAGTGGCTTCACGTTCTGACGTGTACGGCGATGCTCCGCTGTCTGACGTATATACTTGGGGTAAACCACCTAGCGTGTACGGCGGGGCCCTGCCATTCGGCACGTACGGCGGGGCCCCGCTGTTTGGCGTGTACGGCGGAGCCCAACTATCTGATGCGTACGGCGGGGCCCCGCTGGTTGGCGTGTACGGCGGAGCCCATCTATCTGGAGCGTACGGCGGGGCCCCGCTGTTTGGCATGTACGGCGGAGCCCAACTATCTGGAGCGTACGGCGGGGCCCCGCTGTTTGGCGTGTACGGTGGAGCCCAACTATCTGGAGCGTACGGCGGGGCCCCGCTGGTTGGCATGTACGACGGAGCCCAACTATCTGGAGCGTACGGCGGGGCCCCGCCGTTTGGCGTGAACGGTGGAGCCCAACTATCTGGAGCGTACGGCGGGGCCCCGCCGTTTGGCGTGTACGGTGGAGCCCAACTATCTGGAGCGTACGGCGGGGCCCCGCTGTTTGGCATGTACGGCGGAGCCCAACCGTCTGGTGAATATGGTGGGGCCCAACCACCTGGCATGTACGGCGGGGATCCAGCATCTTGCGAGTAATCGTCCAATGGTGGACCATTGACAATACCTTCACAATTGCTGGGGCTCCAAGCTGGATCGATGAAATTCATGAGCATCTCACCGACACTTATGTGCACCGCTTGCTCAGGATGGCTTAGGTTGGTGCAATTGATTCCGAAGTACCGGGGCCTCCAGTCACTTGCCCAGAACGTCCCACCGCCATTCCCTGCTGCGTCGCTTCCAATCCCAACCGTATTTGCTGGCTCGCCGGTCAATGTGATGGAGCAAACGACCGTCACGTCAGGTAGGACAGACTCCGCCGCATACGCAGAGGATGGCCATGGGATCAGACCTGCAGCGTACAAGAAAGCCACAGCAGGGCCCACGGGAACGAAGGATGGATTGGGCAGGACGAGGCCGGGTATATTTTGTTTGCTCGTGGGAAGGGAAGGCGCCTTCCATCAAGGCGTGATAGATGGAACGGTCGCAACAGGTAAGGTAGGGTCATTCGTAGGTTTTATATGTTCGGGCGGGTAACACGTGCGCGAGTTTGCACCGCTAAAGGAGCGTGTGTTTCACTTGCTTGTGAACAGACCCCGTTACCAGTAACCGAATATCGAGGGACAGGAGCAAATCAACGACGCTGCGCGCGTTGAGTCAGAAGAAGCTATACGTTCAGGGATCCGAAAGAAGGCAACGAAAGAATCCAGTTTCTGTCCGTCGCAAAGGGTCACAAGGTGGCGAGACAACAAGATGATGATGATGGTGATGATTACAAACTCGTTAGCGCTCGTAAGACCCATACGAGCCAGGAGGCTCAAAAGACCGCAAAACAAACCGAAACAAAAAAAGGAAAACAACAGCTAGAACGAATGAACAAAATCAAATGGATAACAGCAAGAAGAATTGTACAAAAACGTTAGGTCCTGCCCATCATAGAAAGCCGCGTTGGTCGGATGCTATAGATAATCCACCCAAGGCCTAGTTGGTTCTTAAACGACATAATTTGTAGCATAGTAGCACCCTGCACAAACCCTTTAGAGACAAAGAGAGACCATTTACCGTACTTACTAACGCATCCTTCACTTTTTTCGACGCATACACGCTGGTTAACCATTGTAAGACTATTAATGCCGAAGAATTGATTAATAAGCAACTACAACAATTCGAACGCAATTATCGATACCCCCATCATGGCACTCGAAACACCGTAGTCCGTAATAGGCCCCGATTCACCTTGTAGCAATATGGTAGTAAGGAAGGCTCGAAACAGCGTGAATATGTTAATGTGGTCCATTTCTGGCGCTGTTGCAAGGTGGATAGCTGCCGGCGATCATAGAACGCTTCGTCGCGGGCTGCGGCAAGAATACAATGATTAGGAAAATGCGAATAGAATCTCACAGTCCCCGATGTTTCATGATGAGATATGTATCAGCTTCCATCGGAAGATTACATGACGTAACTGTACTCCTAAGATAATATCCGTACTAGTCAATCAACAGGTGTAATAATGTCCGTGACGTCCTGATGTGAACGACAGTATAGTAAGGAATGAACATCCGATCATGGTACGCAGGTACTTAGGTTTTCCCTTCCATAAAATAGTCACCGGGAAGTAAAGTCGGGCATAAGGCACCTGCGCGCGTTCAGCTATGGGGCCGTGCCCAAGCCGTGATTAACCCTTTAAAGCTGCCCGAACGAATTTTAGGGAGCCATTATTTGGGAGCCATTATTTGGGAGCCATTTTTTGGGAGCCATTTTTCCCGTAGCTGCCTCCCGGCCCGCAAACAAGCGCAATGTATTAAGGGAAGGTTCATTAACGAACCGCGGCACTGCGCGCCAGCTTATTTCGCGACTTCGAACCTGCCCAGGCTGCGCCCGTCACGGCTGTACAGCACGGTATTCCGTCACGAAATACGTCACCGAATACATCGCGGTTATTTGAGGTAATTCGACTCAACATTGCTACAAGTATAAAAGTTTTAATATGCTATTAATCATGTCCATGTGGGATCCATCCTAAGCGTTTCTTATAAGGCCTTAATAAGGTTTAAGACTAACGGGATGCGACGTCACGGCGTCACGGACTAATGGATCTGCCTTTTGTACTTCACTCTGGACCACTCATGTATCAAAGCTCATCATCTTTGAGATGATGTAAAATATTATGCAAGCTCGCTGTTAACGGGTAGTAAAGTCCAATGCTTCACCATACCTACCGCCCTCGTTCTGGAGTATGGCTGGCAGCGCTACTTGTCATGTTGCTGCTGGCGGCACCATTAAGGTAAGCTTTACATGTAGATTAATACGCCCTTGCATTGCTAGGGAATGGAAGGACGGTGACCATGCATAACTAATCATCAGCAGTACATATATACCAACGCTAACTTGTGGCTTGCTCATAAGCGCCTTACGATATGTCACATATCGCATAAGAAGGCTCCATACACTCCCTATTCGCAGTGCGGCGTTGTATATTCCTCAAACAGGCGCGGCCTCGTTCGACGTCGCAGGTGCGTAGCAATCATGTCGCTCGATGGCCAGTAGGGCAATGCAAGCCCATGACAAATGACACCTTTAGAAATTACTGACTGGTATTTAAGCGTATGCAAATTAACCTATACGTTACGTGCACTTGACCCTCATGTGGTGTATGTGCTCTGCGAATTACTGCGAAATATTTCTTACCTTGCTTGGTACCTGCCTGCTGTACATCAAAATGCGCTCCCGTTGCTGTTTAGCCCAATTTTAATTTATGTAATCAAGATGTTGTGGCCCGAAAATAAGTTGATTGCCTTCCAGTAGATAGTCCATCCAGTACAACCAAACTAGCTCGATATATATATATATATATATATATATATATATATATAATATTATATATATAGAGAGAGAGCGGTTATGTTATATATTCTGACATCGGCCAGACCGTGCCAAAACAGCATATGTAACGTAACTGGGCTTCGAAGATAAATAATGTTTTGCAATAGGACGCCAACGCGCAATGATGTCTATGTGCTGCAGATGGGCTGCTGACTGAATGAATGCTTGCGTCACGTTCCTGTCTGCTAGTCTGTTGCCACGCTATGTATGCGCTTTAGAAGGACGAAGCTATGAATAAACGCAATTTCGTTGCCTACACCTTCCATGTCCCCATGGTTTTGCCAGGAGGCATTGGAGGTGCGACTCTTGTGCAACAGCGCTTGGCATCGTCTGCATCTGCTGCTCCCCAAGGCTCCGATGACCGGCAGCTAAACCCATCTTTCTTCCATTCGCTTCTGGAGCTTCCCAACACCGATTGGAAGTTCGCGTGGGCGACAGCGACCCTGGCGCTCGTCTCCCCCAGCGTTACACGACAGCCGACTCCATCTCCAACGGTCAACCAACGGACCAGCTCGCCCTGGCCCAAACCCCCTTCTCCTTCTTCCCAGCGAGCTCCCCCACCGCCACCTCCCCCTAGAACCAATCCGGCACCGATACACTTCTTCAAACCCCCCCAACCTTCTCCACCATCTCGGTCACCGCCGGTCCACCTGCTTCCTCGTCCCCCACTCCCAATGAGTCCTCGGCAACCCTTCCCACAACCACCCAGACTATCGCCATCCTGGACCCCACCAAGAAACACGTCCAAGCCGCCCAGTCCCTTTCTCCCTGGGCCGCCACCTCCACTGAACCCGTCACCAAAGAAGAACCGTACACTGAAGATTGAACCTTCACCACCAAGTCCCCGACCTCCTAGACCTCCCCCACCTTCTCCTATGTGGCCCCCTCCCCCCGTTTTGAAGTCCCCACCTCCGCTTCCCTCACCAAGCCCTCCACCACCCGATGGCAAGCTGAAAGATCCTCCTCCCCCTCCACCCGTCCCATTTCCTCCATATTTACCATTGGGACCCCCGTCGTCACCGCCGTCACCCGTGTTAGCGCCATACGCGGTACCTCCACCCTCGCCACCGCCACCCTCGCCACCGCCGCCGCCACCACCGCCACAGCCACCACCGCCACCCTCGCCACCGCCTCCCTCGCCACCGCCCCCCTCGCCACCGCCCCCTTTGCCACCACCACCCTCACCGCCACCGCCCTCTCCGCGGCCACCATCACCACCGCCGCCGTCACCCCTGCCACCATCTCCACCGCCACCTTCCCCCCTGCCACCTTCACCGCCACCACCCTCGCCACTTCCGCCCTCACCACCACCGCCCTCACCCAAGCCGCCTCGCCGACCATCCCCCTCTCCACGGCCAACCCCACCCAAGCCACCCTCTCTGCCACCCTCTCCCCCAGTACCACCCTCGCCATCGCCAATTCCACCCCCATCTCCACCCCCTCCTCCTCCGCCCCCTCCACCACCGCCACCCCCACCCCCACCCCCCACACCAAGTCCACCACGGCTGCCATCCCCACGAGGGCCTCCCAGGTCACCGCCTCCCTACCCCAGTCAACATTCTCCAAGTCCACCCTCTCCGACGTCATCACATCCTTCTCCACCAACCTCAATGCTACAGCGCACGCGGCGCATGCTCCGTTGACCAGATCAACTCAGTGAACCACTACGCAATTCGCCCATCCCTCCTCAACACGCACCCGCGGCTTCTTCCCCATTTCACATTTATTCGTACCTTTGCGCTGTTTATACATATGCTTGCTTCTGATGCCTTCTTTACAACCCAGCCATGACTGTTGCCTTTGCGCAAGTGGGTAAACCCTCCGATGACCTATCAAGTCGACTTGTGTGCTTGGCTGGCGGCAAGGACACCTCGTGTATTAAGGGGAAGCGGGCGGGCAGTGACGGGCAGCAGGGGCATGCCAACGAAAGTAGTATTAGGTCAGGGAAGGGCCGCCGCTGTGGCATGGATTTATGGCGCCTCTGCAGGATGAATTTTAGCGGCTGGTTGGCAGGGATATGCGTGCGCATTGCTGCGGACGGATGTTGGTGCTGTACCTGCATCTCATTATTACAATGTCCTGTCGGAAAGGCGATAGGAAGCTGACTTGCATCTCAGGACTCATGCAGTATTTGGGTTTTATACTTGGGTATTTGGGTATTTGGGTTTTATAAACCCATTGCTGTGTTATGCCCAATGGACAATTAGAATATTCATTGCGTGACTCACGCCATCATCGGTGATCGTCGGCGGTTCCTGCTTTCATTATTGGGAGAAGATTTAATATAGCCTGCCCTTTGTAAGATCCGATTCAATCGTATCGGTGTTGTCTATGCATTAGAATAGATAATAGGATTTTGCAGCGGCGGAATCAGTCCACACTTATGCATCTGTGTAATATGGTCGGGCCATGTTGGATGAAGACTACGTTAAGGTATTCAGATAGGGTGCTGCGCAATTATTTCTTGCCGGAGGAGGGTTATTATGTATGCGTGGTATACCGTGGTACCCGAAGAGATGCCACGATGTACTTTGGGCTGGAAATGCCATTCCTTTGCAGAATGTAGCATGTCATCGGCGTGTCCCGGTGATGGCAATCAAATGTCGCAAGCTGAACATGATAGTCCCACCACCCTTCAGCGCGGTCGGTGTTAGATGAAATCCTTGTCCTTGTGATGTTGAAATAGTAAGGCCCACCAAATAAAATCTGTTCGTTGCTTATCATGTTGTAAGTGCTCTTTTTGTAGTCGTGGCCAGATATTAAGTGGAGTCAATTAGGGAAGCAAGCAAGTATAGGGAGTTGATGCTTGAATATGTAGTTGATGATTGGAAAGCATCCAACGTGTTAACTAAATGGTGTTTTGCCATGCTTACGTGAATGCAATTATACATTTACATATTTCGTTATTAACTCTTCAGAATTAGTTTCTGCCATCATTTGATCTGCTGCATCCTCACCTACATACAGCAGTCAAACCAAATGATCACATTGACTTGAATATACCATAGGGGTGCAGACTTCAGAAAATAATAATTATATTTCAGTACTCATTCTGGGGAACGTGGGGCAGGTTGTGAATTGGATGATGCAATTAATTACAGAAAACGGCAATTTTTGTAATATATATGTGGCTATGTACAAGCAAACCATACTCTTTTAAATATCCATGGGGCTACCACTTATAATGCTCTTCTGGCAAGCTGAGGCAACTGGAGCTGCTGGGTCCATCGAAACGCCTGACCCAGAGCGGCTACAAGGCCTGCTGCTGGTGGTCACTTCCAAGGATTTGATAAGGTCAATTATAAGACCATAAAGCTTTGAGGTTGGTTTATTATTTGTAGTTTATTATTAACAGCATTTGATTTGGGTCGTCGATAATTGTTGAGAATTGTTCCAGAGGGTTGCAAAGATTAGGGATTGCGTTCGGATATTGGGCAGGCAGAGATTAGGATTTGAACCCCACCATCAGGATTAGGATACGAAAGTGATGTCAGGTTAAGGATGAGGACCCCGACGGTAGGAATAGGGAATAGGATTGGGCCGCCACCCACAGGATTAGGATTGGGCAGGGTCGACCAGCTCCTCAAGCCGTTGCCTCTTCTGCGTTATACATATACTACAAGTAGCTGAAGTGTTGAGAAATGTCGGAATGCTTCTATTATTATGCGCACGTTTGACTCAACATCGCACGTCGTCAACATCATTTCATGAATCACGTTCTGCATATTTGGCTTTACTACATAGCCGTGAAAGTTCTTTGTATTTATAGCATTGCAGTCCTCTGCTTCGCTGCAAGTGCGGTCGGTGAACCATTGGTTCACCTCTGCCAATTAGCTGCAACTATTCCGCCCAGGCACATATTTGCTTGCCTTTCATGCAATGGCTCAAAACTAGTTCAATCGGATGCTTAGGACTAGGGTGAGGACCCCGAGGTTATGATTAGGATTGGGCCCCAGCCACAGGATTGGGATTGGGAAACTCCAACAGGATATGGATTACAAACACGCCCTGTAGGCAACTACATTTACCTTAAAGAAATAGGCCTAGACAAACCGGTAGGCAATCATGCAATAAGCATGATGCCTAACCAAAAACTAACTACGAGAAAAGCTCGTGATTGGCAAAACAAATTGCCGTACATCTCGGCTAGGTGAGCCGATATTAAAATCACCCTGGTGAAGAGCTTCGGCCTGACAACTTAGTATAACAATACTAATTGTTCGGAGTTCAAGACTCCGCTGTCACCTTTCCTCACTAGATGTACAACTTCACGACACTAACATACTTACGAACCATTTCTAAACCTTCTAAGGCTTCGCTTCCGCATAAATCTAGTAGCATCATTAAGACGACTGCTACAATTGGTAGCGAGGGTCTGAGCAACGATCCTCCACAGGTGAGCTAAACTTTGCGCAATGCCACGTGACAAGCACACCACAACAACAAATCCTCCGCAGCAAAAAGCGCGGAAGGAACTCTTACGTTTTAAACGTAAAAATGTCAATGAAATTTTGCGTCTAAAGCATCTCGCCGCCATAGCCGCCAATCGACGACTAAGTCGTTCGAACATTGACCCTTTGGAAACGGTGCCCTCGGCTCCAGTAATTCCCATAACTAATAATCATAATAATATTCCTATTATCCACGGCCCTCAGGAGCCCATGGCGGATGAAGGTGACGTCGCGTTGCCTTCCAATGGCCTGCCGCAGCACATACCCGAGCAAACGCGCGCGGCCCAGCACGTCGCTGACACAATGCGCAACGCAACGCATAATCGCATTGTAGCAGTGGAAGGCGAGTTCACGCGCCTTAAGGAGTCGTTCGACAACCAGATGGGTGCCATCCGTGCGGATTCCGATCACACGCGAGCCCTGCTAGAACAGATCTTCGAACGCCTTTCGGAGCGTTCCCAAACGTCAGAAGCGGCCGACTCCTGCAAGAAAGCTATCATGGACATTATTTCCACGATTGCTGGGTTGAGCGCCGCCACCCTGTTGCCTAAGGATGCCCTCCAGCAAACAACGCTGCAGGCCATCCTAGAGAAGCACCTAGTTCCGGTGCCAACACTCGAGGAGGTGCAATCCCTCTGGGTGGAGGCAACCGCACACCTAGCTGGGGGCAGCGGTTCTCAGACAACCGCCCCAAAGTCCAGCCGGCCAAGCGAGGTAAGCCCTAATAGACGGGTTCCACATCCCCCCAAATTTTCTGGGAAGAAGGATAACACCATCACTTGCACCCGGTCCTGGTTCAATGTGCTCATGCAATATTTCAACCTGATGAATATGGACCCGTTTGAGCACATAGTGTACTTCTTAATGGGCAAAGCACAGGTCTGGGCGGCAGATGTCCTTGAGATGCACAAGTCGGGCAAGAAACCCCTCACACGCGAAACCTTAAGGGCGGCATTTCTCTTGCAATATGGGGACACGCAACACAACACTGCCATGGCAGCACGGGATCGCTTACACTCTCATGAATACGACATGAAAACTGCCAAAACTGTTGCTGAGTATACCCAGTGCTTCCATGATGTCCTACGTGAAGCTAAGGACATGGACAAAGCCGACCAGATTAGCTGGTACATCAAAGGCTTAGTTCCAGCACTTCGGGGTCGGTGTGCAACCGACGATGAGGGCAAGGACTGGCGGGATTAAGATAAATGCATTCTATATGCAGTCGGCCAAGAGGTCCGGTGGAAGGCAGGAAAAGACAAGACTGCCACCGTTGAGCTGAAAGCTGCTACGGTAATCACCCCTAAATCCAGGCATCCCTACCAAAACCACCCTTTTTCCCGACCACAACAGGGCTGGCAGTCCGCGAGCAAAAAATCCCGGACCGACCAAGCTTCTGAAAAGCCTTCTGGCAACCGGTGCCACTATTGCCACGGCTTCAAGAAGCCAGGCCAGTCTTGGCCGGACCACGCAGTGGACTGCTCCAAGGCAATCAAGGCTGAGGCGGAAAAGAAGTTTGCGCTCGCTGCCCGGCTCGAATCTAAAATGCAGGAGTAGGACCCTGGCAAGCGTGTGGAGGGGTGTGAACCAGCTCAACTGGTTGCACCAGATAGAGAGTTTGTGTTGCCCATGTCCGACAGCCCTTGTGCTGATCGGATGTTCCGGCCTGACGAATTCCGTCAGGTTGAGGCTCAACTCGGCCGTCAATTTACCTTTGACGCCGCATGTAACGATTCGGGCAATAATAGTCTCTGTCCACGTTTTGCCTCTCCATCAAACCCATTCATGAATCATAATCTTGCGGGTGAGTTTGCCTGGATTCATCCTCCTTACAATCAAATTGCCCAGTGGCAAAAACACTACATCTCCTGCAAACACAAAGATCCAGAAAACACCTCTGCAGTCTTTGTAGTCCCAAAGTGGAGCTCAGTAGAGCACAGTATGCGAGCAGCAGGCTTTCGCCTGATCAAAACATACACACCAGGAAAACGATTATTCCTGCAGAAAAGTAGCACAGGAGTACGGGAACTTATACCAGGTGTTTCATGGCCTATTCAGCTAGGGTACGACCGACCGTCCACTACTGTGCACTTAAACTCCATAGTTGGTTCTACACCGTCTATGATCTTTGATGCTCGCCTGTGCCAAACGGCCTGCAAAGCCTTGGCCGATTCGGGTGCCGACTGTAAAGGTACCGCAGATGGGTTTATATCCCTAACAGCCG
The DNA here is from genome assembly GCA_019650235.1 of Volvox reticuliferus. Lineage (NCBI taxonomy): Eukaryota > Viridiplantae > Chlorophyta > Chlorophyceae > Chlamydomonadales > Volvocaceae > Volvox > Volvox reticuliferus. Next base: position 1,036,959 of record BNCP01000040.1, on the reverse strand, counting down.
TTAAGAAAATGGCCCTTGCTCTCAAACCATCACTCACCAGCTCAGTAAAAGTGGCTAATGGCAACACAGAATTGATTGAGGGCTCAGTTGTTGCCAATCTTCAAATTGACAAGTTCCATGACACAGTCAAACTCCTTGTTCTCAAGCAAGATGTCCCAGGTGTTGACATTATCCTGGCTAATGACTGGTTGGGGAAACGAAAAGCCACAATGTCCTGGACAACCAATACCCTGACAGTGTATAAGAAGCCAAATGCGGTGTACACGTTTACGCCATCTCTTTGGGCTTCCCCGGGTATCGACGATAATCTTGATGCGATTACCCTCATGAACTATGTCACTGCAACACTCTATGCAGCGACCACTCGAAACGGTATCTGCTAAAGCAGCAGGCAAACGAATTGCTAAAGGAGCACGAAGTTATCTCCTACTCGTACAAGCAGAGGAACAAATTACTGCTCCTGACCCAAGTTCCGGTGAAAAAAATCTCCTGGCTGATTCGAAGTTACCCGAATTACTAGAGGAATACAAGGATGTATTCGAAGACCTTCAAGGCCTTCCCCCTGACCGGAATATTGGTCACACTATTCCATTAGTGGATGGTGCCGTACCACCAGCTAAACGAGCCTATAGGCTCACCCAACTGGAGCAACAAGAGGTTAAAAAGCAAGTTACTGAATTGCTTAATAAGGGGTACATTGAACCCTCCACCTCACCCTATGGGGCTCCAGTCCTCTTTGTCGAAAAGGCAAATGGGCAAGGACTACGCATGGTCTTAGACTACCGTGCACTTAATAAACTGACCATAAAATGGCGGTATCCCATGCCCAATATCACAGACCTTTTCGACCAACTCCAAGGAGCTGTTGTATTAGAAACCAATTGATGGTGGCATCGAAAGATACCGGTTGTTGGGCCAGAGCCCGATTATATAGCATCACAGAGCCGGAGATCCAAGTCGTACTTGGGTGATGTCGTAGAGTCTCGAATCAGACGTGACGGCCAGAGGTCACTCCAACAACCGGAAAATCAGTGAACCAGGAACCAGGCGTTCCACTATTTACCATTCAGTCGGTAAATAGCCCAATCCAGACAGGTTCTGGACTTCTGTCAAGTACGGACACTTGGAAGGGTTGGTTAGTAATTGGCGGGCGGCGGTTAACTAATTCGTAATCCTGGTTACGAATTGGTTACCGTCAGTTAGTAAGTTAGTTAGTTAAACAGGTATTAACAACGGTTAACAGAGTGCTAAATATCTCTTAAGCATGCACGGAAATGCTTAAGGATACAACAACTGTTCCCCCTCTAGATGCAGCGTCCCCGATGCATAATACAGAAGCCACAGGCAGGTAGTATAGGGCAATGGATCAGAGAGAGCCCTGCTTAGCTTGTGCCCGTTGCTTAGCTTCGTCCAGCATGGGTTTCATGTCAGAGGTGAAGTTGCGTGCAGGTTCCCAGCTATTATGCTCAGAGGAATACCCAGACCACTTGACTAGGTACTCATGCATGATGCGCTTGCGTCTACCTTTGCCAACACGGCGTGCCCTGTGGTCTAATATCCGTTCCACAGCATACAGGGTTTGCTTGCCCGACAGCCACGTAGTGGGGCTGGCCTCCGTGACAGGGGGAGTGCTTTTTTCAGTTTCAGGCAGGGTACCCCGGTATGGGCGTATGAGGGAGACATGGAACGTGGGGTGAATGCGCAGATCAGATGGCAGTTGCAGCTCTACGGCTACTGAGCCTACCATGCGCACTACAGGGTATGGCCCCACGAAGCGTGGTAACAGCTTACGGGAACCATCAGCCAGGGAGCGTAAGTTCTTAGTGCTTAACATGACCAATTGACCCTTGGTGAAGGTGACGTCCTTCTTGGACTTGTTGTAATAGTCCGTAGCCCGTTGCTGTGCAGCTTCCAGGCAAGCCTTAGCATCAGTTAGTCGGGACACAAAGGACTTGGCAAAGGTCTTTGCAGCGGGTACATTAACATCCAGCTCCCGCCAGACAGGTAAGGCAGGGTTGTACCCGTAGTTCAGGAAGAACGGACTGTTGCCAACTGAACGGTTGGTGGCATTGTTAATGGCAAACTCAGCAGCGGTAAGGTATGTATCCCATGCAGTGGGTGTACGGCCAGTAAAGTTACGCAGCATATCACCCAGGACACGGTTTACCCGCTCTGTCTGCCCATCGGACTGGGGGTGGTAGGCGGTGGACAGGTTCACCCGCATTCCTACCAGTGTTCCCAGGGCGCCCCAAAACTTACTTGCAAACTGAGTACCGCGATCAGACACCACGGACTTGGGGACCCCATGCAAACGTACCACGTTATCAAAGAACAGACGGGCCGTTTGCTCAGCTGTGCAGGATGATGTCGTGGGGGCCAGGTGGACCATCTTTGTGAAGCGGTCGACAAGGACCAACACGGCGTCGTATCCTCCCTCAGTTTTGGGCAGCGCAACTACAAAGTCCATGGAAACACTCTCCCAGGGGGCGTCAGGAATAGGTAAAGGTTGAAGGTGCCCGTGAGGTTTCCCAGATTGGGCCTTATTGCGCTGGCAAAGGTCACAGGAGAGGACGTAATTCTCAGCGTCCTTAGCCATGCGAGGCCACCAGAATTGGCGACGCAAAAGCTCCAGAAGTCGCGTGCAGCCAGGGTGCCCAGCCAGAGGACCATCATGCAAACGTGACAACAGCTCACGGCGCAGGGAGTCGTCATTAGGAATGACAATTTGGCGGTTGGAACCTTCCTGTCGGATCCATAACCCATGCTCGTTTACCAAGTGCCCCGTGTTACTAGGATCAGAGAACGACGGGTCAGATGCATAAGCAGTTTTTAAGCGCTTGGCAAAGTCAGAGGGCACAACAGACTGTGGCACCTGAGACTTACTGCGTGTGGTTACCGCCAGGATGGCTGCATGCAACGAAGGGTGCCTGCTGAGAGCATCGGCGATGTTCAGTGAGCCGCTCAGGTACTCCCAGTCAAAGTTGAACCGGGCCAAGTACTCCATCCAGCGGGTCTGGCGACGGTTAAGGGATGGCACACCTTGCAGAAAGGTAAGGGGTTTGTGATCAGTCTTAAGGGCGAATGGACGACCCTCAAGATAACACCGCCATTCCTTCAAGGCATGTAAGACCGCCAACAACTCCTGCTCCCCTGTAGTATAACGGGTTTCTGCTCCCGAGAACTTCTTACTCGTGAATGCAATGGGGCGTCCCTGTTGCAGCAGTACAGCCCCCGTGCCGTGTAGAGATGCATCAGTTATGACCTCAACACGAAACGGCAATGAGTAATCAGGGAAGTGCAGGATGATGATTACGCACGCAGGGATTCTGGTGGTCATAACGAACATTTAGCAGTCTACATGTGTCCATCTGTAAATCTGTCTGTCTGTCTGTCTGTCTGTCTAAACGTTTGTTGGGGGAAGTAAATGGCCGGCTTTAAAGCCACGCACCCACGGATGGAGATGATTGTACGCACATATATTAAATGTGTGTACATACATATTCGAAAGAGAAACTCAAGATACCCAATTATGGAACAAATTGTACGTAAGTGTGTGTTTTAACCTTTTTCATTTGCATACATACGTGAAATGGAGCAAGAGTTCATTTTCATTCCAATTATTGTGGTTTTCTGGATAAGGCGCATGATATGAAATAGAGATTTAATTCACGAAATCCCTATTCATCCGCCTTATCCGGTAAAACATGATCAGGATAAAAATGAAATCTTGCTCCACATCTCGTTGTATGTACGGTGCCAGAGCATCTTTTGTGTTCACTAACGATGCTATGGCGCCTTACATGCACGCATGAGCAGATCACTAAGAACGACTAAGATTGCATGTGGCTGCGGTAAAGGGGGGTTTTCATTCCTGCTTGAACAGCAGATTGTCCAGCTGATGAACGTATCCCAAGAAATTCCGAAGGAATATCAACATCGACAGTTCACCCTGGATGGCCCACATGCTGCTGCCCATGTCCATATATACAAGCAGGTGGTTGACGAAGGCGATGATAACCCCGTCGGTGCTTTGGGATATAATGCAAGTAACAGCAATGCACGTCTTTTACCGGATGGGCCTTTCTACTTGAACATCACACGTACCCAGATATCAGCAAACAGCGCGTTGACAGAAGGCGGGGCCATAGCCATTAGTTTTAATCAACGAATAACAACATTGTACAATGACACTCTCCGCGCACAGCTCCAACGAAGCAGAGTCTTCTTCGTCTACATCACTGACACGTTATGGAATAACAATTGGGCGCATTACGGTGCGGGCGGAGCTCTGGCCTTCCTTAGCACTACGCCAGTTGTTGCTGATGAGCAGCGTCTCGCGTCTGTCCTTCTTGGCGCCCGGATCAGCGTAAAGAACTCCACCTTCAGCATGAACACCGCCGGGGACGACTCCACGCGACTGCAGTACATTCGAAATGTCAGCCCCTTGCGGGGTAATGGTGGGGCCCTCTTCATACGGGCAGAGCCGTACCGTCTCCCCAGTGACTCGAAGAAGCTAAATGTGACACAATCATCCTACATCATGTATGACGACAAGCCAGGCTGTGGTGCTGTAGAAACTGGTCTGATCCCCGGGATTGATGCATTTGAGAACCTGGCCTGCTGGCCACGTGGCAGTCAGACATGTGGAGTTCTACTGGAGGGAGTAGCCTTAGCAGGCAATGTGGCGATAGGCGGTTATGGAGGGGGCTTGCTGGCTGCACACTGCGCGGCCAAAATCATCAACAGCATCTTCTACAACAACAGTGCGACTTTGGATGGAGGTGGAATGGCATTTATGGACTATGCACTGCCTCCGTATGTAACGGAGGCCACAAATCCGTCAATTCCAAATAATGGTGGGAACAGCAACAGCACCAATATGGCATCAGCACCTTATCCACAAGCACCCAATTTACTTTCCAGTTTGTCCAAGGAAGCACTGCAAAATGTGAACATGAGCAAGCCTTTGCAGAAGCCTTGGCTGGTCCTTTATCGCACAACATTCACACGAAACACTGCAACAGATGGTGGTGGTGCATTCTTGGAGGTTAATACGACAGGTGCCGTTGTCTTGGATTGTAACGTAACGGACAATATGGCAGCAGTGCAAGGTGGGGGTTTCATGTTGACCGGGGCCAGTGACTTCACCAAGGTCATAGGCGCTGTTCGGGGCACGACGTTCACAAACAATCGAGCTGGAACAACTGGTGGCGGCATGGTTGTACGATTGGCCAAGAGCATGGCAACTGCAGTTGTTCTGGACGGCACGTTTAAGGGGAACTCTGCCACCCGAGGCGGTGGTGTCTTCAACTCAGGAGTCAAAGGATCCTCGTTGTTGGTGTGGAACTGCAGCTTTGTTGAAAACAATGCAAATTACGGTGGTGGTGTTGATCTTGATTATGTCTATGTAAGTGCAGCAGCTGCTGACGTGGTCCCAGATTCCAGCACCATTCCAGACTTCCTTTGGCCGCCATCACCCATGCCGCCGACACCACCGTCACCCTCACCGCCTCCCTCGCCCCCTCGCCCGCCACGGCCTCCACCGCCACCACCAGGAGAGAAGTTGTTTATACCCAAAGAAGCCGTGGTGCACTTTCTACTGTGTCATTTTTTACGAAATCGCGCCTTGGTACAAGGTGGAGGCATCAATATGGCAGCTGACAGGGCGGATTTGAACAGGCAAACCGTACTGGCTCTGTTGGAGCAGAACAGGTTCAATCTCAACAGTGCAATCTTAGGAGGAGGAATTTACTTCAACGCCACCAATGATTGTAGAATGCGGATCAGCAACTGTAGTGTCAGCAACAACACGGCGCAACTTGAAGGAGGGGGTGCTTACAGCACCACGAAATGCGGTGGGCAGCTGTTAGTTGGTAATGGAAGCAATTGGATTGGCAACTCGGCAGGTCTATATGGTGGGGCTATTATGGTCGTTAGTGCGGATGCCATAACCGTCATGGGCAGTGCTAATGTTTCTGGTCTTTCGATGGAGTCTGCTGGCAGCAACGTGCTGTCAACATGCCCTGATGTGAGTTTGAATGTCTCTGACTCTACAGTTACTGACAACAGTGCGGAAGAAGGCGGTGGCATATTTGCATCTCAGGAGACTGCCGTTGCAATCTGGGAAACTGCTTTGGTGAACAACGCAGCCTTGGGCTTTGGGGGTGCTGTGGCAGCAGTCAATTGCAATCTGCTAAAATTCTTCAACTCTAACATCACAAATAATCGAGCCACTGCATCTGGTGGAGGCATCTTCAACGGCATGTGTGCTATCTTTGTAATGGAGCTTGGCAGGCTCACTGAAAACAGCGCCTCAACTGGAGGAGGCATCCACATTGTCGGCACCTCAGCTGCACCAGTCTCGGGCCGACGGATGTTGCAACCAGGTGTGGATGCCAGCAGGCCGTTGGACGCTTTAGATGAACTTGTTGACAGCCCTGTCGCTATCATGAGCCGTGTTTTTCTGGATCAAAATACGGCCTCTGTGGGCTTCGGGCAGCTGATTGGAGTGGCATCACCAGGGATCTCGTCATCGTCCTCATCCACGGCTGCAAGCATATACCAGTCCTACCAAGGCCATGGGGGCGCTATGTTCGTCAGTGGGCATGTGGGGGTGGCTGTCAGTGGCAGCACTGTGGGTCTTGGAAACAGAGCGAATGTCGGCGCTCTCCTTGCCACGACCCAGGCTTGCTTATGGTCGCCTTCACATAATGTAACTCAGTTTACCAGTGGTCCCGCAACAGTAGTTGAACGCTTGGCAATGGTTGTGGCCAAGGAATGGCTTGATGCCGTAGCAGCACTTAGCCGGGCTGCCAACGTGGAATGTTCTCTGCTGGTGCTGAGGGCGACGAAGCTGCCCTGGTCAACGCAATCTTCTCCTTCACTGAACGTCCAGCAGCAAGTGCGGTATATGTGTGTCGATCTGGACGTGTGTATGTGGCGTAAAAAAACAGCAAAAATATCATCATTAATAAGGATACAATGCAGTTGACCGTTGATCCCTGTCGTCCTAATATAATAAGAGATCACATATATGTTATTTATATGGAATAAAGGTTGTATGTATGGTGATAACCCGGGCGTGCTTGACGAGATGTGGGTTTCTTCTATGCTATGGCGTGGGTTAAAGGGTGGGGTGTGTGCATGCACTGAAATAGGGTCTTTGCCTAGATAAACACCATCATTCACCATGCACACCCTTCCTAAAAGCATTTCCTTGCCACAAGATGTATGCCCCAAACAGTCGGGCAAACATCACATCGTAACCGCAAGAGGACTTGCTAAGTTTCCATAGGTGCCTTATGTTTCATTTGTGCCGCCCTCCTTCCTCACAGGTGGCTTCCAGCAAGCGAAAATCCTCCCAGCAGCTTCCTTTGCTTTGGCTGCAAGATCTCCGTGCTTCATCCTTACTGGCTAACTGTTCTTCATCATCGGATGCCCGTTTTACTGACGAGCAAAAGGACATTTCTCGACTCATACGGCGGCTGATGCCTGCACGGTTGGGACCAACACCGGCAGCATCACCACCAGTTTCAGCGACTTCCATGATTGAAGGATATGAAGACAACCAAAACCTTCTCCCAGCCCTGCTCAGCACAATGCAAGCTTGTCGGTATTCAAACTCTGATGAAGAGGAAGGGGCCATGGCGTTGGCTGTGCCCGCTACACACATGCGCCTCATCTCATTTGACGGCTTGATACTTGTGCCAGCGAAGGGTGGAAGCAGCAGCAGCAGTGGTGGCACTGCTGCTGCTGCTGCTGCTAATGGCACTGCAGCTGTGCCATACTTAACCAGTGTTGATGACGGCAGCACATTTCGGGGAAAGGATATCGAGGCGCTGGTCATTGCACCTAACACCTTATTTGATTTGAGCATACAGTTGTACGACGGACTTGGCCAGCCCGTCACTGTCGGTAAGGCTTACATACATTATTGCACACTTGATATTGTTGTGTATTAAAGAATGCGCGCCAGCTGATTATGTTACTTCAATCAGTTATAACCTTCGGCCCTTTTTGGATTCTGTACTGAAATAGTTATACTCTTGCTTGGCTAGAGGTGCCTGTGTCCAGGTCATGGGTCCTGAGGGTGTTGGGGGGTTCCCTAGCGCGGGAGGTCTTTCTTTTTCATGCAGTGTAGGAGCTTGTGGGACCATCTGTGTGGGAGGCCGTTAGGCTTTCTAGGTGGCCGCTAGTTTGGCTCATCATCCCCCCTCTATAGTTTGGTTCTGTTGTCCAGCTCGGCAGAGTGGGAGTGTCTTGTTTTACGGCATCTCTCCTCTGAGGGAGCCTGTGTGTGTTTTTGCCGGGTTCTTGCAAGGTCAGGGTAGTGGTGAAGGAGAGAGTGGTTCTTGTCTTTTGAGCAACTAGTTGTCCCCCTTCCTTAGAGTTCTTTTGCATGTGTTGTCTTGGTGCATCTCTGTGCTCAGTTAGTGGCCATGCTAGAGCTTCTGAGTTTTCTTTGCTCTTGCTGGCCTGAGTGAGGGGGGAAGCACGCAGCAGGACAGAGACAAAGCCGCGTGCCCCTCGCCTGTGCTGTGGCTCAGCCCGGGCAGGGGCGCCGGTGCTCGTCTTTGCAGGGAGGGTCGCCCACACCCCTTATGTTACACACCATATATGTTGCGTGTTGTATCTCTCTGTTATATCCGCCTACAGCATCATCATAATACGACATTGCGTGGGCTTTATGTTATTGCAAGGGTCCCCTGATAATGTCTCATGAACGCTGACTAGTTAAAATCCCATCCGTCCCTTGGTCGGTCGGATGGTCTACAGGCAGCAGGGTAGACGGACATCCGGCGCCGATATATGTAATCCTAATTGTGTTATGCCATATGTTATTATCGCACATCATTTATTAACTATATATATGCACGCACCTAATGCTCCATATGCAATGTATATTCCTTTATTTCTTCGTTACTCTAGCTATCTGCTCGCCTGCTTACTTGATGCATGCAGATACACCTACGTTTTCTGTCAGCCTTCGCATTCTGCCAAAGCCTGCTGATATTACTTCGGTATCAGTATCCGATGACAAATTTGCGCTGCTTCGCACAGAGGGCCTAAGCGACACCGCCCTAAACCTCTCAACCGGAAATGGAGTTGTCTCATGGACTGCTTTGGAGGTGCTTGGCTGGCCCGGCAAGTACGTGCTCGAAGCGACAGCTGTCATTGAGGGTGGTGCATCTGTGAACTCCGCTCTTCTATCCATTGGCGTGCAAAGGGTAAGGTGCCTTCAGTGGGGAAGCAAGGAGCGTGTTGCTGCCAGCCTTACACGAGCTCCTGGACAAAATAATGAAATACCCTTCCTATGCGGGTTAGGCCAAGAGATTCTAAGATTTTGCCCCTGCCGCCTGTAAATCATGTAAATAGTGCAGGCATGTGTGACGGAACAGGTCATGTTCGTTCTGAATTGTCTCCTCCGTCATTGCTTCCCATAAAATTCATACCTCCCGAAACTATGCATGCACATGTTTTGGAGGATTAATTATAGAGCTTGCATTCTTTGCCGGTCCATTCTTTGAACTATCTATCCGGCCTTTCTACCTTGTTTACATCTCTTTAAGGAACGGTATGTCTGATTATATATCTCAGCATCTTCGTTACTTGCTACGCGTGTATGCCAACACAAAGACGCATGCATGCATGCATGCATGCAGGTGTCGAGTCTCCAAATCGACGTGGAGCTCCTCCCTTGTGAGGTGGGGAGCGAACTTGTGAACGCCGATGGCAACACTGCTGACATCTATAGCTGCAGCACCTGCCGCCGGGACCGAGTTAGCTTGTGGAGGGACAGGCGTCTGCCACTGTCCGAGCTACTCTTAGCTAATGGCAACCTTTCCCATCCCGCCTGGCAAGCTTCTAGGGACGTCAACCAAGACTTGACGACTAGTAGGAGCAAAGATGGGGAGGAGGGTTGCCCGTCCTGCTGCCAGACTTGTCCCACCAATGCAATCTGTCCGGGTGGTGCCTTGTTGCTGCCCGCCCCAGGCTACTGGCACAGTGCCCCCAATTCACCCTGGATGCATCGGTGCCCTCAGCCCTCAGCATGTGGGAAAGTGGAGTCGTTCGGGGATGAGCTGGATGGCTTCTGGGGAGAAGCGCTTGTGAAGAACTTCAACACCTCTGGCACGATTGTGCAGAATGTTACCCTGAACATCACGGACCCCTCTACTGTTTCTATCATAGCCAGCAGCGAGCTGACAACATCCAATACCTTGCTAACATTGGCAAACGGGTTATCAATTGGAAATAATGACCGGTCGCGCCTCCTGGCCGTCTGTCAGCAATGGTGGTACGAGACCTACCCTCCGAACCGAGACGACATCCTGCAACAGCGGTACAGCATCCATCCTTTGACTATGGACGAAGCTCCACCTTGCTACTTGTTCAACGACCCATCTGCATTTGGCAGCAATATTCAAATTGCCGCGAATCGGTCTTACCAGCAGCTGCAATGCGCTACGGGGTACACTGGCCACCTTTGCGCGGCATGTCTGCCTGGGTACTCCATCTCTGCAGATTTTAGCTGCATGGAGTGCCCTTCCTTGGCGCGTACGATTGTGATTGGCTTACTCGCATTCTGGGGCACCGTCGTCCTGATTCTGTTCACCACTTTCAGCAACATGTCAGCAACACGCGCTGAGGCGATGGCAGCTGAGGAACTGAGCTCTCTTGATGTTCTGAAGGTATTATTGAAGGCTTTCAACAAAGAGTGCTTATCTTAATACAACTTACAATTATTGTTCCATATTTTGCAGCTAGTGGAAGGAATACACTCACCAGTACTGTGTATGATTTCCACACAGATGCTTTCATGTATGTTTCTTGAAATTAATGCGAAAATTGTTACCTTGCCACGACTTCTCTCAACCATTTATTGTGCAGACACTCATCACCCACGTCCAGTACTTCATTATTATTACCAAGCTGGGCATCGACTATCCGCCGATCATTCTCAAGTACCAGAGCGTCCTAAGTTCATTCATTGGTATGGAAAACTTCATCGCATACTCCCCAAGTTGTCTCTTCAAGGGCTTGCCAAGTGCTGGACAGGCCGCCACACAGGTCGCATTCGGCTTTGCAGCTCCCTGTACGGCTACATATGTATCCCTCGTCCTGTGGACTATCAGGTATAACACACACACACACACACACACACACACACACACACACACACACACACACACACACGCGCGCGCGCGCGCGTACACACTGGGCCTTATTCCCACTGCCTATCTGCTGGCAGGCTTATTAGGGTTTATATCCTCCATAATAACAGCGATATCTATCCACTCCAAGGTATTTGCCTTCTGCTTGCACTAGCACCCTTGCCTCCCTTGCTCGTTTTTTTATCAGTAGTATGAACTATATGTTTGCCGATATCTGTTAGATCCACTTTATTTGGGTCCGCTTTGTAATCATCCCTGCCATTCATTTTACACTCCGTCTCCCGCTCCCTTGGGGTTTATATTGTATATGTGGACGCAAACAGGTACTTGACTGCAAACCAGGGAAAACTCCGCCGGAACAATGCAGGCCGGAGAAGCCTGCGGTCAGGAACGCTGGACAAGGTCATTGGCGTGAAGGAGGAGGGGTCGGTCCCGCAGCTGCCAAGCTTGATCGCCATCAAGCATCAGCAAGATGGTGCGGAAATCAGCATCCACGTGGTAGGCACTGGTGCTGGTACTAGTGCTGCTACTGCCGGTCCTGCCAGTATAGCGGCCACTGCTGGTGCTGGTGCTGGTGCTGGTGCTGGTGCTGGTGCTGGTGCTGGTGCTGGTGCTGGTGCTGGTGCTGGTGCTGGTGCTGGTGCTGGTGCTGGTGCTGGTGCTGGTGCTGGTGCTGGTGCTACTGCTACTAATTGCGAGGAGGGAGGCAGCGCTAATGCTGGCGGTAACCAAGGGTCGTCACAGCAACACCTGCCACGGCAGCAGCAGCCCCCATCAGTCTCTTCCGCAGGTGGAGGCATTGATGATACCTGCAACAGTGTTTGCTACACGTCTCCGACATCTCCCGCAAATGTTGCCTCCAGCGCAAGCATAGGCAGCATGCAACAACAGGCCACGACGACCCGCTCAGCAACAGCCATGACTCCAGAAGGTAATTTACAGCCTGCTCAAGTTCGTACCGCCCGCGGGGTTCCTGTAACCAGTAAGTGTTTCGCATGTCGTATGTTTGTGGAGCGGTAATCGGGCGTGACAGTTAATCGTTTTTCCAATGGCCCCCGCAGAGAATAAGATGCCCAGGCCGCCGAAGCTGTTGCCGACACCTTTTGCTAGTGGAGCACCTTTCTCTGCAACACCAGAGCAGGATGATGGCCATTGTGCAGGCCTCAACGACAGGGCGAATCAGCAAGACCCGCGTGGCGGCGAGCATCATGGGCTGCTGGGCTGCTATAAGGCCATGTGGTCTCACTTCTGGCATGACACCATGAATCCTCTGCGACTGCTGCTGTTTGCGGATCAGTCCGTGTCGCTAAGGCGGCAGTTGAATGTGATTGTCATCGTGGCGAGTTTTATTCTGTATCCTTCGCTTTGCCAAATCTCCCTCGGCATCTTCGCCTGCTACAAAATCGACTCTGCCTCGGGAGCATTTAAGGATAACCAGAAGGTAGGTGGGCAACTGGGTACATACATGTAAATAATTAATCCAGTCGTCAGAGGAAACTATGATCTACGGAGAGCTATGGCACACACGGGAGCTACACACACACACACACACACACACACACACATATATATATATATATATAGGACGGATAAGCAGCTCACATGGTTATAGGATGTTGAGACAATGCCTTCTTAGGATGCCTGGATGCCGCTTGTGCTTGATTCCAGGTGATTTGTGTTACTTAAGCGTCAATACTTAAGTTGTTACAAATTACTACTTAGCTAGGTTGTGAAGTAACCTTAATTGCTGGCTCGCTACACACGTAGTTGTTGCAATGCATGCGTTATGGCAGACAGTGGTGCAAAGAGGCGAGAGCCGAGACAGCTGACAAGGGCCTTATGTACAACACTTGTAACGGGCGGGGAATTCGCACCCCAGCATCACGCGCTATTGCACCAGTGTTACAATACTGCTAAGCTAGATAGTAGGTCTAGCCACCCTTCAAGAAGCTGCTGGTACAGATATGACGGTGGGCGACACCGTCTTGCTGCGCTCGAAAAGCAGCATCATATCTGAAGTTACGTAAGCTTCATTTATCTTGCTTGTTGCCTTCTCTGCTCGCGTCTGATATTACCTGCTGGGTGGATGTGCGGCTAAGGATCATTTATGTACAGAGGCAACCAATTACAGATAGAGATCTCAACGTGCGGGGAGAATGCATATTAAAATGAAGAGCTTCAAGGCTATCAAGAGTCACGCACACGCATGTACATACGGCTCCTGCCGCATTTCAGCTTCTATACTTCAACACACGTTTCAGATAGCTTATTAAGTACATCTGGAAGCAAGTAAGGTGCTAATCGATAGATGTTGAAGAGAGCTGTTTTTTCGGGTGACTTATATATTATATATTATTAATCACCCGATTTCTGTTATTTCGTTTACTATCCTTTGTAGGTAAGCTATCTATGCTGTCTTAATATGCTAATAAAATGATGAAAAAATGATAGGTTTGAATTCGCGATCTTGAATTCATAAATATGTGTTTGAGCAACAAGCAAGGAATACGTATTATATATAATATACATATTGCTGGTAAAAGCACTTTGGCCCTCTTTGGCCAAGAGTATAGGGCCAAAGTGCTTTTACTAGCGTGTACGCAATCTTAAGATATTACTTATAATGATGGATTCCATAGGAATCCATCTTTATATAATTTTTCAAGCGAGGGAGTATGTTCTACCGCCATCCAGATAAAAGCCAATTATTTATTAATTAAAGAACCAAGATATAACGAGCTGGTGAGCTGACACCAGCGAGCGAAAACATTGCAGAAGATCGATGTATGTATCAATAAAATAACCAGGGCTGGACAGTTAGCATCTAGTGTACAATAAAAATGTTATGAAAGAATAAACGAAAAACATGAAAGAGGTGAGCTTAGCTGTGACGGCTGTGACTCCTGCATATAAAGGTTGGACGCACGTCGCAGGACTAACGGACACGCCTCATTTTCTGTCGTACACAAAATGCGCGATTCACTCAGCCATGCAGCCATCATATTGCAGCAGATTTTTAAACTTAGAAATGCAGGCTATTGATTGTGCTGTTGTGCAACCCCGTGCGATGAAGTTGGTGCGTGATGCACCCATCACAAACGTTGCCTGTTTGACCAGCCGAAAATCCCTGTAGACGTCGGTGATTTTTACGAAAATCGTGTCTTCGGAGCTAATACGGAAACTGAATCCACGTTTACAGTGACACAGTGGTCAGCTTAATTATCACGTTTATCGTGTTAAGAATTACAGAGCGTTAACTACTATAAGAAGTTACGTTGTTACAGAATCTCAGTGACGTGGCTATCCTACTTAAGACGGAAGCTATTTTAAACCACGAGTCCCGTACGGAAGTCAGAGTCTAGATTAACAGAACACAGAGCTCGTTTTAGCTCTCTTGGCAACAAGGACTTAAGGTCTTTCGAGAGGAATCAGGACGACCTACACACTAGATTGAGTCCTGGTTTGCGGAAGCGAAACCCGCCTAAGGCATTGCTACTAACTGCTGGGCCCACAACAGAGTATATATAGTTTTATGGATGGACGCATTATACGAGATGATGATAATGCAGAATATTAAAACTCCATACGGATTCTATTGTTTATGGACATTATAATATTTAAACGCCAATATTATAATGCTTAGTGCTTGTACCGGGTCATATGTATTGTATCGATCACGCACCGTACATTTGGTAACTCCACATCGTATTGTACTCATCATCGGGACACACCCATGCCTGGACTTATCATTGTCATTTCAGGCAACCTGGTCGAAGGGCTACTGGGTGAGGAACATGGAGCAGGAGTGCTACTCGGGGGTACACAAGCGTGTGTATGTGCCCATCGGCATCACCACCGTACTGCTCTTCTGTCTATGCCCGCCCATCATCTACTTGATTCTGACCATGAGGTGCCGTCGCAACTTCAACAATATCCGGATGCGGATCCAGTACGGCTTTCTATACCAGCAGTACAAGTAAGTTTCCGCTACTGCACCCTTTGTTAGATAGGTAGCTAGAGGCGCCATCAGTAGCTCTGAGTACCTAGAATAATTAGGGCTTAGGACATTAGGGCCGATCGCGGCCATCCAGGCAAATGCACAATCGCATGTTGTAAATGTTATAAAAAATGCCGTTTTTTGACGACAGAAACATGGACATGAAGGAAAAAACATGCACAAGATGTTTTACCAACCTGAATACATCTTCATTGAGCTGCTGCCTCTCGTAAATGGTCTAGACCACCACTTACCTCTGCTGCATAGAAAGCATGCTGACTCCTTGATTGTCACCATGAATGAATGAGGACAGTACCAGCTACCCTGAACTTATGGTGAAGCGGATGGCCTCGACACCACCGGGATTCCACTAGCTGCGTTGCTGGCAAATAAGGCGAATCTCCGTCTGCCATCGGCTAGGGAGCTGCACACATTCATGGCCGCAATAGCAGACCTCACATGAATGGCGTGTGAGTGGTATCATCATCATTCATCACCAAGAACGACAATCAGCTTATCGGACCTCCTGATGAAAGGTTTGTAGCATGCATAGCAACAAGGGGATGTACAACTGCAAGATACCCTGTCCAGAACCAGCCGAAGCATCAGTGCCAGCATCCCAGGGCTGCTAATGGAGCTGCTGCTACATAGGCGGACTCCAACAACTCCAGAATTCCCTTTCGCCACAATTCATTTGCCCGGTATCAAGCAATAATGTGTCCACTATTCCGCTGCGTAGCAGGGCCACAGCTCCAGCAACATGAGCCCTGCTGTCGTATACAATGTCCATTAAAGGTCCGTTGACCTGAGTCCTACACTGGTAGGCGGGGCTTCACGGGAAGCTTGGTGACACGCGTCAATGGTAGTTCGGGATGTCGACCATCCCACCGCATGAACTATCTATCGGTTGATAAATAAAAGTCGAATCTTTTATTAAGACCTCGAATATAGCTATCTCGATGATAGTCTGATCCACCGTATGGGATCTCGCTCGCAAGCACATACAGAAAAAGGTCTTCCGCTCTATCAATCGGTAGTTCTCACTACCACGCTAATAAGTTCTCACTAAAAAGATTATAAATTTTTTTTAATTGTTGCGTAATACAACACCTGCTGTCTGCTCCTTCAGGCGGTCCTGCTGTGGCGGTACTGAAGGGCAGGCACGAAACGTTTTCAATAAAGCCCTTCGGTCCAGTGCTTCAAATGGAAAGTGGCCGGGGGCTTATCCATAGCCAATATATCCAAAGTTGTATGCATGGGGTTCTATATGACGTATTCACTGCTCCCCTTTATTTCTATCCTGAAACCGCTGCTGGCTATCCTTCGGTGACAAGCGTGCTGAATGATCCTGGTGCTACCCATAGTACGTAGCTTCCGGTGGCGCAGAGTAGCCTCCGTGGAAGTTTCATTCCGATGGCGCAGCACGTACATGTACGGATGGCACTGGTGGCGACCATATATACAAGGACATACATGGAATAGTCCTCAAGCAACCCTGGCATTGAACCCTTGCAACCGTTTTGGTATATCACGATGTTGGGGTTCGGCCCACGAGGCAACATTCGTTCTGAGACCGAACGAGTCCCTAAACGTCCGCCGTCCGCAACAGTGACAATTTGTCTGACAGGTAGATGGAACCTGATGGAATGACCAGAAGGGCTCGAGTTTAATCGAATGGGAATATGTCGCTTGCTCAGGTAAAATATCCCGTTGTTGATACCACAGTATTCGGACGAAAACTACGTACCTAAGGTACGAATACAGCCCTCGGATCTTTCTGGCTAGCTTCTCTGCAAGCCGTATTTGACACTGGTTACCTAAATCGCCTACATACCAGTACATGACTATCAAAGTTACATGGCACTTTACCTATATTCATGATACCTTAGAAACGTGAGAGCGATAACGTAGCTCGTCGATTTTCCGTGGTATGTTTTATTGGCACCAATCGTCCAACGGCAAACTATTGTACTGCACACAGGTAATACGATGTTTATGGTCCTGATAATTTGACAGGGCAGGTAACGTTATACATTATTTATTTCTCCATACTATTAGAAAACACAATAGATTTTTTGAGGACGTAGGGTTACGTAGCCCATTACTTAAGTTTCATCTATCTATCTCCTGTTTGTTAATTTTGTGGCTCATTTCCAGCGGCTGGAGGTCTTCATCGAGGAAGGCATCATGCATGTGTTGTCCTCGTTACCTTAATGAAAGAGGTTTATGGGGTTCACAAATGAATCGGGAACGACTTAAAATGGGACGTTACGGAATGCCCCCACCTCAACACCGGATTGGAACCTAGCCGTAGAACATATAAAAGCATAGCAGGCACGTTGCTGTTCAAGACCATGTCACTCTCTTTATGCGCAAAAAAGGTTGATCTACGGGTTTCCCGTACGGAATGCGCCATACATACAATGTGTGATTTCCAGCGATCGATTCAGAATCCCAATAGTAGATCAACCACCTGGGCTCCCCAGAGTGGCATTACATGTTTGGATTGTTCATACCGGGTACACCAGCTAAGAGCATATGTACTTACGACCGTAGGTACTTGCCAAACCGCAACCAACTATTTTCAGCTATGCATTCCGAACCTGCTGTACACGGGTATGCACCCTCAGGCCGAATTTCTTTTGGTGGGCCAGTATGCGGCAGCTTCAGGTGCTCGCACTCGTTGCAGTGGAGGTCTTCGGACGCGGACTGCCGGTAAGTGCATGCTCAACGCCACATGTCTGGCAGCTCTTAAGTCCTGACGTCACTGCAAGGATGAGTACATACGGATGGGATACATGGTGCCATCCGGTGCCACCTCGGTGCACGTAACACACGGCGGCGGGGCAGTCAACGAATGCCCATCCATGAAATGCTGATGAGTTATTTGTTCATCGATCGGTTCCTTCGTTTCATCCAGGAACCACCTGGCTAGCTACTCGCCCAAATCGCCGTATCATATTACCAAGACGACTTGTGTCCTGGTTGAGCGCCTGGTTGTATATGCTACATTCAGGTCCAGCAGCAAGCGCTGATGCTCCTGTCGGTGCTAATCGTGATCGCCGCCATCAACACCTCCAGCTCCCCGGAGCGCTATCAAGTTTTGCTAATCCTGGAATTTCTGTCGATGTGCGTTCTCAGCCTGACACTCACGCTCGGACTGTTCTTCGTGGGGACCGGAGAAGACCAGCTATCAAGCTCAGCCTCGGTAGGGTAAATTTGGCATTTAATATGCTGCTTATTTAGGAAATAAGGCCTCATGACGAAGAGGTCGATCTTGGGTTTCTACTATTTCTACCCATTCCATGCTAAGCGTCGTTCATGCAATTATTTGCTATCGAGCGTACAGTTTTATTACTATAATTATTACAGGGTTAGGCATTTAAAATATTTTGACTACATAAGGAATCATCAACCCTATCATGCTCAGTGGCTCCCGTACGTCAATCAAGGTATCTGTCATGCATGCATGAAGTGGCAATGTAGTCTTGGCGCGTCAGCATGTCGCGGATATAAACATCCATGTCCCGCCTTTCCTGCACATGTTGAACATATATAACACGCGGCAATTGGAGAGGGTACATATATCAGGTTTTAAGAACCTTTGTTTTCTGGCATCTGCATAGAAATGTTCGTACACAGATACCCATACATGAACAGCAAATGCAAATGTGCATTTCCACGTGGTCGTTTGCGTTCGAGTCCGCGTCCATTGCCTAATGGAAATGTGCATTTATTTCCCTGAGTTAATCATTATTAGCTTACTACAATTACAATTACTACAATTGTATCAAAAATCTGATGATGTGTATATCATCTCGCTAGCTAGACTCATGTACTTGCAAAATCGACACTCCTGCGTCATCAGTAATCCATGTATGTACGCGGCGTACGTTTTACGTTTCTGCAACCCTTTGCTAACCGTCACGCGCACCCTGCATCCCACTGAATAACGTCACAAATAAAAAATGTAGACCGTTGTGGGCGCAATCATCCTCATCCTTAACGCCTGCTTTATCGGCAGCGTTCTCTGCATATCAGCCAAGCGGCACGCAAGGCGAGCCGGGTTACTCTTGACGTCTTCGTGGGATAGCTTGGTGTCCAGGTTGTCCACATTCAAGGCACTGGATAAATTAGAGCCAAGAAATTCTCGGGCGAGTGGCCACCGCAGCAGCAACTCCTTAGTGAATGCTACGTGACCAGAAATGATGGAAGAAAAGATTCTCCGCCGTGTCCAGGAATGAAGACCCGAAGCAGGGGGGATTGTTCGCAACTGCGTACGTACTAATAAGCGGGAGGACAAGAGACGGAACCGATTTGAGCGGGTGCGTGCGTAGGAAATGCTGTCGGGAATGAAGGGAGCCATCCATGCGTGCGGTATATAACCATGCAAATCCGATGCTAAACAACTGAGGAATTTTGATGCTCCCTAGGGTTGCGTGCCATCTACCTGTCAGGTGTGGTGGCGTGCGTGGGCATACGTATTGTGTATCTACTGAAAACACGTAGATGTTATTCCAGCTACATACGGATGCACATAATATAAAATCGTGTTTTGCTGTGCCAGTTTTAGCACGGCTTTTTAACTTCTTTCGAATCGTCTAAGGAGCAAGTGTATGTTGCCACAGTAATAGATCGATGGTCGGTGTGTGATGTGATGAAGTTGGTCGACAGCATTGAGTGGGCTCGCGAGCTTTCCTGACTTAATTTACTTTATCGATGACGACGCAAGAGACGTAAGTGGGCACGCGGTGGTTTGAGTTTAGGCAGGGTTTGTCGCTCAAACGGATCAGGTTTAGTGAACATAAGCAGGTTTACCTGCAGCATCTCCCGCAGGTTGCATTTCGAGTCTTTGGATTTCATGCGGGTTCAAACTTTTTTCTGGTCCAATGCACACTATGTAGCTAGCAAATATCGTAGCTGAAAAACGGTTTTCGGTTGGACGGATGCCCAGCAGAGCATGCTAGTTTGTATAGATAGTGCGGAATACCTATGATGCCTTATCTGTCGCGAACTTGCGAGCCCTTTGCTTAGGGCATGATACAACAGATAGATTGGGTCATGTTTCCAGACCTAGCTAGATTCTGAGTATGAACAGCAACCAAGTGCACTATCGCGTGTGGTGGTAGCTGCACGACATCCCTATCTGTGTATCGTACTTTTTTATATACAGCGCCCTACGCTACAGCGCCGGAATCGTGTTGGAGTGCGTGCGTGCGGTTTCTTATTCTGAGAGCGGCTCCAGGCAGACTACCTAGTACCCCAAGTTTATACGTGATGAAGGATATGTTCTGTGGTGCGCTATTAATTCATCGGCTGCAGCCAATATGTGTCGAAGCATGTTCGAGAGGCATATCAGCGTCGTCACCTGCTAGTCTTAGCGGACTAACGCTGATGAGTTTGGATAGCCTAGTCGAAATAGCTTCTGATCGCGGTAAGTAATGGTGTTAATTGGGGCTACCGTAGATTTCAACTCCAGCAGCCGAGCGGCATTATTATTATTTATCGCAGTTAACATGCCCGTGTACCTTGCTTTGCCTGATACTGGTTTTTGACATCGTCCGTGCTTGTTTTGTTTTTTCACGTGAATGAATACGTGTGCAAGTGAACCAGCAGCAGGCACAGAACGTGGATAGCATATAAAATTCAATGCGTGTGTTGCCCCAATGAAAAATAGTGGCACACAAAACCTCGCCGAAACACGTGTACTCACCTGGTCGGTACGGCCCACACATTATGACGTGAGTTGAAGTGAATGTCAGATACGGCAGGCATATAATTGACGTGAAGAAAAGTACATCTAGAAGTAATCTGCTGCACCATGTCGGGACTCCTAATCTGGCGACGGGCACGTCTTGAACGCATTTGTAGTAGTTGAGTAACACAAAAGCCTCATGAGATGTCACCTTATATTGTGATAGTGTGTGTTGTACATGTACGACTACCACAGGAGTAGTGTAAGGAACGAGCATCTACCTATTATTGTGTCTCGGGGTTCTCTGTAGGTTTAGCCGAGTTCCATCCGTTCCCGTGTAATTTTGCAATACCGTACACTTGTACGATATATCCTTTTTCACACCGGTGCTATTAACCGGTGTCGTCTTTTGACACCACCAATAATGTGCGTTTCCGATTGATTAGCTTCATATTTACAAGGAGGGGTTTCACGATTTTAGCGCTCACAAAAAACAATTATCGTGTAAAACCTCTTACCTATAATGCCACGTTTGATTTCCATTTTCAGCAGTCTACATTGTGCGGCATAAAAGAGCTTGTGCTGCCACGAGCACCTCCTGAGGTTCACCAACCGCCTCATCTCATCGGGACGCAGATCCTTGGATCTGCTGATCAAATGACTGGGTAGCAGGGCTAGGACAATTGCGGCAGTCATTCCCATAATCGTGCCCATGATTTGGGCCGCTTGCCTGGCTGTAACTGGTCCTCCTTGTCCCGCAAACTGTTCTTGAACACCACGACTTTGTCTGATAGGAGGCCACCTGCGAATATATATCCCACCTGCCAATATCAGTGGCAGTTAAGAACGAAGGCATCCGGCCTGACAACATTGTGCATCATGTCTGTAAGAGCATAGATCATTGATTGATATATTCCAGGTCTGTACATGATATCGGAGAAATACGTTGGTATACATTATTGGGTTCATGCACAGGCGTAATTTGCTCCATCGTACCACCACGCACTCTACAGCCCTTGATGACTGTGGGGGACTCTGGCCAGCAGTCCTGCCCATTTCCAGATGGGCCCCTGGGCTTAGATGCCGACCTCATTTCTGCTGTCACAAATTCGGTGTGCTCTGTTGTGCATGGTTTGAAATCTGAATGCAGCTGGGTTCAGGCCGAAGGAGGAAGGAATGGACATTCAGTCTGGGATGTACGTGCTGTAACATATATAGCTCGTATAATTCGAAGCTTCTTGGCCCAAAATAATGGAGCGTGCTCCTGGCCATGGGCATAGATGCCGACAAAGTCCATTTGAACGCCATCCCAGATCCTCTGGAACGAGATCCATGCATGCTGGGGAGCGGATCTAACCGACATGACCCGTCATTATGAAATATTTCTCCCAAAGCCCACTAAAGTGCTGGAAAAGGCAAGTCTGGAACTACTGGTTGGGATCCGGCGGGCACATCTCTCGCAACCTAGCTTCGAACTCCGAATCAGGGGTCTCATCAATGGTTTATCAATGACTCAAAATCCTGCAAGTGGCGCCACCTATCCCCTGGTAGTTCCTTTACGTGCTGTACCTCTTGCTCTGACACAGGCTCCAGCTGGGACCAGTATGGCACCCCTCGATTCCTTGCAAGGCCGGGTAAGGATGGTGTTTTCCGACTGATAGTGGGTAATGGCCGAAGTCTACCCAGACATCTACCCGTGTATCGTCCGTAGTTCCACCTGGCGCCCAGCTACCCACTGTCACCTCTGCCCCACTTCCGGGTGAAATTACAAGCTGCCATCCTGTAGACGCTGTACCAGCCACCGGAACCTCGACCATCACACACTCCAATGGCCAAGTTCTTCCTCCACTTCGCCGGGGTGGTTGCCCAGACGGGGCCCCTTGATCCAACCGCCCGCCTCCAACCTGTGGATTTGTGGATCATGACAAATAAAGGACTTAGCTCTCAGCTATTTAACATACCACACCCACAGCGGTGCTCCATCTATTTATTCCGATATCTGGATATCGATTCCACAGACTTCGTTCAATGCCCAATCACGTGCGCACAGCACGTTGGCCAACTTCTTTATCCATTCTTCATCTGCGCCTGCCTTACCTACGTACCTGTACCCGTTACAACTTGACATGCTTCTCGGGCCCCAGCGGCCATGGGAACCTAAATTGCGAATAGTCTCCGCTGGTTCTCAGGACCGCTGGCTATCTGGTAGGCTTTGGTCACGATGAGCTCAGACGCTGCCTCCTTATACTTCTTCGTAACGAATGACAGACGATGTAATGTGAAGGCCCGAAACCAGGGATTGCTCGTCATACTCTTGGCCGATTCGGCAGCAAATGACGTTGTTATAACTCTTTTGTAACAGCCCACCTGACGACTTTTGCAAGTGACTTCATCGCACCTGTGACTCGTCGCACCCCCTATATATACACCATTTTACCAAGAGATGCTGGACATTCTCATTTTGTCTCACCAAGAGATGCTGGACGACTTCGTCGGACCCCAGGTGAACTCGATGCCCTTCAGGACTTGTCCATCTATCTCAGGGTCTACGGAAGCGTGGGATTGTCCAGCCGATTGCTTCCCCATATCAACTCGAGCCTGCATGCATGGTGGGGTCAAAGCCAACGTATATATGCGGCAAAAGCACCAGCAGGAGCCAATTTAATGATGTGGTCGAAACCAATGCACGTGCTATTCAATCAGTTATGGTACATGGCTATAAACCAACCTTGGGGTGATTACGCACACACGGCATGATGGGTTTAGGGTTTTAATGGTTTTCCTAAACCCCTAAGTACTAGTAAGCCCAAACTTTAGCAACATAACAGTCGTGAGTGCTGCGACAAAACGTGTCCTCCTTAGTGATGAGCGCCTCTATACGGTATCACGTTTTGGGGCAGGCCACGAGTAACAGGATGGAGGGTCCTGGCCATTCAGGAGATACCACACATGCCACACATGCCCTCGTGCCACACACTGTATGTGGGAACCAGGGGTCACGTCAGCCTAGGACTTGACATCAATCTCAGACAGGCAAAGCGTGGGAAGCATCGCCATAGGACTATATAATCACCATGGAGTATTATTTCCAGCTGCCGGACAATAATGTCACAGTACAAGACGGTGCTAGGGCTGTCAAGCAGTAGGTTACTGCGACACGAGGTTCTACCCCAATCTTAAAATAAAAGCACTAATCGTTGAAGTCCAAGAGTAGCTTGGGTGTTAATGAAGGGTCCTGGGCGGCGAGTCTGGCAGGTTCTAGCTCAGCGGTGCCACAACCACATTAAATGTCGACCATCCACAATACGCCCAGCGACCAGAAGAAGCTACGCCATGTTACTGCATTCGTGTTACAATTGGTATGGTATCTTACATGAATCTACCTATTTTGCTTCAATGAGAGGCAGGGTGTCTATTTGTATTTTCAAACTAAATTTCGCTCCGTTGACTCCCGATATCCGTCATTCAACAGGTAAAAATAATATTCTATGTATTGAACTTTGTAGATATTACAGACACCAAGATATCTTGGGGTCGTAAGGTTCCGAACGTTGCCTAATTTGCCAAAATAACGGTTTTTTTAACGGTTGACTTGCATACCCCTGACCATCCCTGACCCTGACCCCTGATGATAACCTGCGGAGAGGATTTGGGGAGCCCTATAAAGGCTATCTCGTAACGCATCCTTTCAGTTTAATGTTACCGCAATAAAATGAATGGTGCCTGGAGGTCGTTAGTTCAGGCCCGCTGCACACGTGGCCAGCGGCTAATTACGGCGGCCAGATGACCCATCGGTGCCCCCTGGTCGCATGTCAAGAACCGCCAAAGAATTGCATCGTAAACAAGTTTTATTTCAAAACTTAAGGGACTTCCTAACAAACAAGTTGAACGGCGAGACCGTCGCGTCCTCTCTGTCGTCCTCAGCTGGAGGGCGGGTGAAAGCTAACGGCATGCCGTTGCACAGCATTATTATGTGCAGTAGAATCAAAGCCATTTGGTACGCGACAATTCTGTAGATCAGAAACATTTGGTTAAAAACCTTCCGTAGGGGTTGCGTGAGCTTTGCCTGAAGCGAGGACACATTAAGAAACCAAGGCTATTGCTCCGACCTTCTCCGAAAATAAAACTATACAAATCTGCCTGCTGCCAAAGCTAGCGAACCACATAAGAGCCCATAGTGTCCGTGGTCTTAATTTCTAAAACGCGTCTGCCCGGTGCCGACGAACATGGCTATCTGAGATCCGTTTCCTCAAAATAATCGAGGCATTTAGGTTGAGATATTTGTACAGATTACGTCCTCTCACCACATTTCTACTCCGCCGTACAGCTCCGCACAAAGTATCCTTGTTCCACACTTTCAGATGTTTGGCTACGCATGTAGATGATGGAAAAGCCATAACCTGGAATGAAGGAAGTCCTTGACAATCTGGAAGAAGATGTTAGCCCCCTGAGAAAAAATCGCTATTTACGATGACGTTAAACTGCGGCCGCATGACAGTTTCACCAGCGGAATTTTAATAAGTGCTAGGAAAGCCCCACGTTTTCCATTTTAATCGGCGATATTTCGTCGTGGCGAGCTCTACGTAAATGGCAAACAGCATGGGTTGGAGACAAGATCAGCCACTTCTATCATTCTGGGTTGTCGCCTTTCTAGTTGGTAAGGTTGCTATTTGCTTTTATTTGCCACTTATAGTCTTAGGGCCAATATGCTTGGCTACTGGAGGGTAGAATTGGCGCTGCGGAGACCTCACGCACATCGCTTACACGATGACGTGAAAAGTGTTCAGATATAAAAAATTTATGTAATGAAGCAGTTGTTTTTGGTTTTCGTACCCTAGTCTCTTCACCGGTCGGCGGCATGGAATGCTAGATCTGAAAAATACTGGTTATATATCATCTTTTTAGTCTAATGTTATGGAGATGTGCACCATTTTATCTTTGCAGCGGGCGGAGTTAGGGTGTTTGTAAGCTTCTGCACCGTTACCTATAGAGCCGTTTAGACAAGCTACTTGCTGCCAAAAAAACGCATGGTAGTCTTTGGAACTTCACTTTTCTGTTGGAGCTTACTGGGGATCGCCTAGGATGCGCTGGATCCCTTGCAGCGGTTGTGGAAATTTTTGCGTGGAAATTTATCCTTCCTGATGGCGTATTGGGGTATCAACCAGTCCCAAAAAACAAATCGCGGGGCGACGTACATGATCTCAGACTAAGATTGACACACCCGTCACACTCACAAGCGCCTTACACTCCTACATGTACATTACCACAGACTCTACACTCACTTCACGCAGTTCACATGCGCACCCGCGCGAGTGGCCCTTTTTCCCCCTAGTTCCTAACATCCGCATTCTGCTGGTCTTGGCGCATCCGGCAAGTCAAATTCATCAAAAATATTTTACAAGGATAAGAATCGGATTGTGCCACGTCCATCGTACGCTGCAGGTCTAATCCAATGGTCATCCTTTGCCTTAGCTGCGGAGTCTGTCTTACCTGATGTGACAGTGATTTGCTCCATCATACTATCTGGCGAGCCGGAGCGTACCACCACGGCCAGCACAGACGCCTGGAAGCCCGCCTTTTTCCAACTTAATTGCAGCACCTCCGGTCATTCAAAGAAAAGGGTGACAGTCGCTCTCGGCAAGCAGTTAAAGCGATTCGTGGATCGTTTTTTGCCTCCGGATAGTCTCTCTGTGCCTCCAGATGCCTGGGGATTCCCCAGCAGTCCGCCATGCTATGACGGGGGGCCGCCGCCATGTCCTGGTGTCCCACCGTCCCCTTCGTACCATGAAGCCCCGTCGTACTCGCCCTCGTATGCCGGGGTCCCTCTGCTGCCGCCATCCTACAGTTGGACCGCCCCACCGACCCCTACCTTGCCCATGTACCCCACCGGTACCTCAGCCACTTTGCCACCTGTCAGTCGTACAGGAGCTGATGGCGATGCACTGCAGGAATCGTATTCTACGCCCTCCCAGTGGCCGTCAGAGGGTTTGACCGCACCTTTTGGGCCGTTGTCCGCTACCTCCCCGGTTTCCCCGCCGCCTTTTTTACCACCCAGCACTACACCGCCACCATATCCTATGATTACTGGCGCTGATATTGTTGAAGATGATTCATCCGACGACTGGGGCATAAGCTTCACCGACACAATCAAACACTTAGAGCTTCGGGACTCCGTCATCCAATGGACACCGTTATCGTACCAACCGCTGATTCGCTGCCCTGACTGCGAGCACGTCACGCTCGCAAATGTGGTTGTACGGGACCTCAAAGGCAAGGGACTCTCAATCGGCGAGTGCGATATAGAGCGCGATTCTGGGCAGAATCGTACAGTGGGGGCTCTATATTTTGGTAGAGTGCGGGCTGCCACCGTTGAGAATATGACTTGCGCCAATGTCAAGGGCGCCACGGACTTCGCGTGCCTTTGGTTGGAGCTGGCTGACACGAGCAATGAGGGTAGCAATGTCAACAGAGGAGATGCATCCCTCCGTATCAGCAACTCGATGTTCGTGAACAACTCTGTCACAGCAGGTGACTGCTTCATGCCATCAGCATCAGATCAGATGGGCTTTGGAGCTGTCCTCGTGTACGGCGCCTACAAGGTTTCTGCTGTGCTGCAGAGCATGGATGTTTTCAACACAGTCATGTACGGCAATGCTGGGGGTTTCGGATCTTCCTTGGCAATTTATTCTGACGACGGATCAGTACGTTTGGTGAGTCCTGCCCATGCAATTGATTTGCACATGCTGCTAACTATCACGCTTCCCGATCGTTGGTTGAGCTTTCCTGGCCTCAGGGTTTACTGATGAATCTTACAATGCGCATGCATGGTGGAGATGTGTCTCAGAACTATCTGCTTAGCCAACAAGCTATGCACGCGGGGCTGGGTGTACAATGATTATGTGTGTACATTTATTACGTAAATTATAAGCATTATGTCTTGTAGTTATTATTGCTATATTGCTATATCTTGATGTCTTAGATTCACTTCTACTGTAAGGAGTTCTAGTCATGTAAGGCCCCTGCTGAGAATTTTTGCAGTCGTGTCGTACATTTATTTCCTTCCAATGTAAGGAGTCCTAACTAGCAACAAGAATGTCATGCATGCAAACATGGAGAGATCCTTAATGCGCTCACGAATTGGCAATAGGATAATCAGGAACGGATACGTTGGTTGATATCATCTGAGCTAGCTGGCGGCCCTGCTAGCATTCTGCCCAGCCAGGGCTTTCTTCGTTAGGTGTATGTCCAGTGAACTCGTCCAGCTGTCCCATCCAGCCATCTGCTTGTCTGTACAAGCAAAGGATAGAGCAATAGGGCCCCCTTATGTATTTACTAAGGTAGGCGTTTCTTCATCACCACTCAGCGTCTATCTGGATGGTATGGCACTGGATGGCTAACTTGTTTCAATGTATGTCCTGCAACCTAAACGAGTGGCACGAACTCAAATAGTTACAATCGAATCCGAATCCGAATCAACCGGATGAATTGATTGCTCCTCTGTCTACCTCCATGCATATTTCAGGGCACCTTTGAAATCTCCAGCAGCAACTTCACCAATAACAAGGCCGCGAAGCACGGGGGCGCTATCTATTTCAATATTTACATCTCGCTGGGCCTTCTGCACATCGCGCAGTTCAGTAGAATTGACAACAACACTGTTGGATCAGGCGGGAATGGCGGTGCATTCTACGTAGGGGCCTCAGTTGGATCTTTGGTGGTTGAAGGCAACAGCAGCGTCTCCGCAAACTCAGTTGCAGTTTTCGGCGGGGCTTTCTATTTCGAAAAACATATAAGCAAGATCTTTATCCTGATGGGCAGCAACGTATCTCAGAACCGTGCCTTCGAATCTGGCGGCGCTTTTCATATTCATATTGAGGATACCGATGTCGACGGCGTTTGGATCGAGGGCAACTCCCATGTCGATCACAATGCGGTTGTTGAGTGCCTAGATAAAGGTGGCGGTGCATTCGCCATGGGAGCTAATATCTTGACCCGTTTCATGGTGCTCAATGGTAGCAGTGTGGATAAAAATACAGTTGATGGCAAGTATGGGGAAAATAACTGTGGTGGAGGGGGCTTGTATGTACGAAGTCTCGGTAGCCTTGTCATTCAGCACAACAGCTCATTAAGCAATAACGCAGCGGGTTATGGGGGCGGCGTTTTTATAGAGCTCAGTATTACGGATGGCATATCTGTTTTGCAAGGCAGCAGGGTCGACAACAACTTGGCCAATAATGACCTTGATAATCTTCGTGGTGGCGGAGGCATCAGGGTTTCTATGGACTGTCCATATTTGACCGTCATGGACTGGAGCAGCATCTCGGGCAACATGGCTCCATACAATGAAGCAAAGGGCGGCGGTGTATACATAGGTGGCTGGCTGCAGAAGCTGGTGGTGAAACGGGGCAGCCAGATGTCACGGAATTTCGCCATTGGTGGCTCTGCTGCCATTGGTGTTGGATTATTAGCAGACCCGCCTCCGCCTGAGCCATATACGGTCACAGTGGAGATTTCCGAAGAGAGCTGTGTTTGCAACAACTCAGCCAGCGCTCCGGGCAGGGGATCTTATCATGGCGCAATGTACTTTCAAAATACCAGAGTCACCAGCTTCAATGTCACGAATGGCTCCTGTGTCTGCGGCAACAGAGTGAGTGATGGTGACGGCTATGGGGGTGCGGTCTTCGCCGATTATGGCTTTGGAAACTTCACGGTGTGCCATAACAGTGGACTGAGCTATAACTTGGGTGGCAACGGTGGAGCTGTTTACTTTCGCGAACCAGCGAAGAAACAGTTTTCAAATTTAGAGAGGTTCGAATTGTGTGACAACAGTCATATGGACGGCAACCAAGCTCGTAATATTGGAGGTGCCCTGAATATCGAAGTACCTACGGGTCAGATCATTGTTTCGAACAGCAGCATCTCCCACAACTCGGCGATGATCACGGGTGGCGCGGTATCCCTCACGGCGATGTTTCAAAGCTTTTCTGTTAGTGACTCTCAGGTGTACAACAACTCGGTCGTCTTTGCGCAAGGGGGCTTCCTAAGTCTACAGGTGCGTGAGCAAGCCTGGTTTTATCAGCATCAGCATCAGCTAGCTACTTTGCCCCAGTATATATATAATATATATATGTACGTAGTCATCAGTGATACACTTTTAACAAAGTATACATATACTATGTATATATATATATATATATATATTGACTTAGTGCGGGATAAAAATCCCTCAATCGGCTGGGGATGAATCTGCTCCCATGTTGATGGACGGTGACAGACCCCGGTTATAGTGATCTGCGAGCCGACCTGGAGTGGAGTTTACGCCGCCGTTGATCCGGAAGCTTTCATTCGGGAAAATCATTGATTTTGGAGATATAGGGGGGGTTTGCTTCAACCCTGGCCACTACCTGGCAATCCCTACCTTTCCCAGTATTTCGGGGCACCCTTATCCTTTCACCCACGCGGCCTTCTCCGAAATCAGCGATTTTCCCGGGTTCAGAGAAGGCCGCGTGGGTGAAAGGATAAGGCTGCCCCGTGTAATTGAGTGTATAGAAAGTAAAAACTATTAGAAGATGCAAACCGTGGAAAGGTTGCAAAGGATAAACAGAAGGATGCAGCACGTGTGGTGGAATAGTCGGCATGATAGTGATCAATGAAGGCAGGAGGGCTTTGTTACATTCATATATTAATCGGTGTTGCACTGCGCTGTGGGTGACTCGCGCTGCAAAGACGAGCCACCGGGGGATGCATAAGCACATACATACATATACCCGCCCATGCAGGTGGCGTCTGGCGACGATAACAAAACTGCAACGGATTTCTTTGCGGACAAACTTCCATCTGATGGGCCTTTCTACTTGAACATCACACGGAGTAATCTCTCCAAGAATACCGCTATTAAGGACGGAGGTGCCATTTCGATGGACCTTCAAGTCAAGACGACTTCCGTTTACAATGACACTCTCCGCGCACAGCTCCAACGAAGCAGAGTCTTCCTTGTCTACATCACTGACACGTTATGGAATAACAATTGGGCGCATTACGGTGCGGGCGGAGCTCTGGCCTTTGTTAGCATTACGCCTGTTGTTGCCAATGAGCAGCGTCTCGCGTCTGTCCTTCTTGGCACCCGGATCATCATCAAGAACTCCAACTTCAGCAATAACACCGCCGGGGACACCTCGAGTCGTTTTTTGTTCGCCAAGGATATCAGTCCTCTTAGGGGCAATGGTGGGGCCCTCTTCGTTTGGGCAGCGCCATTTCCGCTGTTCCCCGTTGATGGTGCTGAAAGACTTAGTCCAAGCAGGAGCGGTTATGTCATGTACGATGACATCTCGCATTGCGGTGCCGCGGGAATGCGTGATCGGGACCTTAGCTGCTGGCCCCGTGGCAGTCAGTCATGTGGGATCCGACTTGAGGGTGTTACTTTGGAAGGCAATGTGGCGAAGGGTGGCTATGGTGGAGGCTTGCTGGGTCTACAATGTGCTGCCAAAATCATCAACTGCACCTTCAACAACAACAGTGCGACTTTGGATGGGGGTGGATTGGCGTTTATGGACTATTCTCTGCCTCTGTACGCAATTGAGCCGATGTATACATCAGTTTCGGATAGCGGCAGCAGCACTACAATGCAGCGATATCCACCAACAGTCTCACCACGCAGGGCTTTACCTCCACCCCCTGCCACGGGCTTGCAAAGTAATTCCTTTTCGTCGCCATCGTCGTCGTCTTCTGGGATTGGTAATGGTGACATATTCGTGCTGCCATGGATGGATAATACTTTGTCAGTGCAGCCATCGGTCGAAGCACTGCAAAACATAGACGCCAGCAAGCCGCAGCAGCAACCTTGGCTAATTATGACACACACGGCCTTCAAGGATAATATGGCAACGAATGGTGGTGGAGCATTCCTGGAGATTAATGCATCAGCGGCTATCATTACCGATTGCGACTTAATGCACAACCAGGCACAGGTGCAGGGTGGAGGCATCATGCTCATTGGTGCCAGCAACTTTGGCCAGTTCGCATCAATCATTCGTGGAACGAACTTTACGGAGAATGGAGCTGGAACACTTGGCGGTGGTCTGGCTGCGAGGCTTACCAAGGAATTTGTGGTTGCACTTGTTCTGGACGGCACGTTTAAGGGGAACTCTGCCACCCGCGGCGGTGGTGTCTTCAACTCAGGAGTCAAAGGATCCTCATTCTTGGTGTGGAACTGCACACTGCAAGGTAACATTGCCAATTTTGGAGGCGGTGTAGCTCTTGATTATGTCTTCCCATATGCCATTTCCCGCACTGTTATAATCGTTCCAGTTTTTAACACCTCAGGACGGCCCCCACCATCTCTGCTACCGCCGTCACCGGGTCCAGCACCGCTGAGGCCGCCACAGCCCCCACCATCTCCGCCCCCCATCAACAGCGTCACAGCTTTCAACCCTTCGCATGCCCGTGTGCATTTTCTAAAGTGCAAATTAACGGAGAATCAGGGCATCTTAAATGGAGGAGCTTTTTATATAGCTGCCGACAGGCAGAATGTATTGGCCGTGTTAGAGCAAAGTGACGTCAGCCTTAACCGCGCGTTGCTTGGTGGAGGGTTGTACCTGAACCTCACAAGGGCTTGCACGACGCGGATCAGCAACTGTAATGTCAGCAACAACACGGCGCAACTGGAAGGAGGCGGTGCTTACAGCGCGACGGAATGTGGTGGGCAGCTGTTAGTTGGTAATGGAAGCAATTGGATTGGCAACTCGGCAGGTTTATATGGTGGGGCTATTATGGTCGTTAGTGCTGATGCCATAACCGCCATGGGCAAGGTTAACGTTTCCCTTACTGTAGTATCTGGCATTGTCATGCCTCAATCGTGCTTGAGCAACTTGAACGTCTCCGACTCCACAATAACAGGCAACACTGCCCAAGAAGGCGGTGGCATATATGCATACAAGGAGACCGTCATCATGATTTTGGGAACTGCACTTGTGAACAACACAGCCTTTAAGTTTGGGGGTGCCATTGCGGTGGTCAACTGCAACCTACTCAATCTCGTCAACTCCAGCATCAGCAGCAACACTGCAGCATTTTGTGGAGGAGGGATCTTCAACAACAAGTGTGCTATCTTTGTAATGGAGCTTGTTGGGCTCACTGGAAACAGCGCCGCAACAGGGGGAGGCATCCACGTCGTTGGTAACACAGTTTCGGCAGCTTATGGTGTCGGCAGTAACAGTAATACCATGATAAGTCGGCGGCGGCTGTTGCAAACCCCAAGCGGATTTTATGATGATCCTTCTGCCACCAGTGGTATCGTCGACAATCCGGTAGCAATCTTGAGCCGGGTAGGCTTTAATCATAACACGGCCTCTGTGGACTTTGGGCAGCTTATTGGGGCGGCGGCATCCGAGTCCCCGTCGTCCTCATCCTCCGCTGCTAATGACTACCAGTCCTACCAGGGCTATGGGGGCGCTATGTTTATCAGCGGGCATGTGGGAGTGGCTGTCGATGGCTGCACAGTGGGTCCTGCGAATTCAGCCAATGTCGGCACTGTCCTTGCCACTACCCAGGCCTGTGCCTGGGCTACAGTTAATATGACCCGGATTCTTGACGGCAGCAGGACAGCTGTGGAGAAGGTGGCTGGGAAAGTGGCCAAGAATTGGAACGACTCCATATCAACGTTGAGCCGCGCTGTGAGGGAGGAATGTTCCGTGGTGATGCTGAGTGAGACGAACCTGCCCTCGTCCTCGACGACGAGATTGCAACAGCAGGTGCGAGGTTGCTCGTCGTTTGTGGTGTAGCTAAGACACGCGCGTGTTTGTCGTAGCTAGAGAAGGCCGCCTATAAACGAAGTGCATTATGTACCAGGCGGTTAGCTGGTCACTGGAGGTTAATATTTTGGTTGTGCCGCACAGTAATCCTAGGTGGCCGGGCGAGCATGCATTTGGCGCCGAAAGTGGGGATGGCGCGATTCATGCCTTAGCTACCGTGCCTCACATGCCTGCGTTAGGCTTGCATGTAGTACACATGGATAGAAATTCGACGGAGATCATCTCTTTGACCAAATGAATCGTCGACCTGCCGGTCGGTTCGACGTGCCAGCTTATCTGTCACACGTACCCAACTAGTTATACCCTAACACATGCATCGAACATACAAACCTAACATCATCATCATCATCTTATTTTCCTTTTTCACAGGCATCGGGCAGCAGCAGGCTACGATCGCACCTTCCTCTGATTTGGCTGCAAGATCTCAGTGCGTCAGCCCTACTTGTAAACTGTTCGACGCCAGTCAGTAGCGCTAATGACCAAAAGAGCATCTCGCAACTTTTACAGAACCTGCTGCAAGCCAGAGCTACCGGCATAAGTGCCAAAGCGCCACCGCCGGCTCCAATCCCATCGGCAGAGTCATCGTATGGCGGCAACACAAACCTACTTTCCTTCCTCACTCATATGCTCCATGAGTGCAGAGGTAGCCCCGACGAACTGGAAGGGGCCATGGCGTTGGCTGTGCCCGCTACACACATGCGCCTCATCTCATTTGACGGCTTGATACTTGTGCCAGCGAAGGGTGGAAGCAGCAGCAGCAGCAGTGTTGGCACTGCTGCTGCTGCTGCTAATGGCACTGCAGCTGTGCCGTACTTAACCAGTGTTGATGACGGCAGCACATTTCGGGGAAAGGATATCGAGGCGCTGGTCATTGCACCTAACACCTTATTTGATTTGAGCATACAGTTGTATGACGGACTTGGCCAGCCCGTCACTGTCGGTAAGTTTGTTCCTTATTTATTTGCTTCGGCTTATTATAATCATCAGATGATAGCACCTTGCGTAACTACCAAACGACATGGGTACAAAATATTAATGATGGCTTTAACTTAGTATACAGAATTCATTATGCAATTACACCGGCGAACCTCAGCTGCTGCTACGGAGGGAACTGTTGGATACATGCGACGTAATACATTAACCGTACCCTATTAATTTTTCTGAGTTGGGGACGATGATGTCGGGATGGGATGTCCTTTTGTTCAAGTACTCGCTGCATGGGTGACTGCGGGCGGAGTGCGTCAGTGTGGTGAACCTTCAAACTATGCATCTTGCCACGCTTCCTGCCACGCTTCCTGCCACGCTTCCTGCCACGCTTCCTGCCACGCTTCCTGCCACGCTTCCTGCCACGCTTCCTGCCACGCTTCCTGCCACGCTTCCTGCCACGCTTCCTGCCACGCTTCCTGCCACGCTTCCTGGACCTCAGGTCGACCGACTTCCTGGGCCTTCGCTGCTCAATGCCAAACGCATGATTCTTAATGGATGACATTAGACATTAGACATCATAGAGCATCCATATCATACAGCATCATTATGGCATCATTAGCATATATATATATATATATATGTGTGTGTGTATATATTTAAGTTCCATACAAGGCAGGTAAGAGAATATTATGGCAGTATGTAGGACGTCATCCATGCATGCACACCAAGTACGAAGCCTGACGAGGGCCCCTTTGAATCACCGCTACGCTTAGTGAGGATGCCGGCCCACCTGCTGATTCTGACCATGCATGTTTCGGACTTGCTACTAGCGTTGTCGGCATCATAGATTTGTCCACTGAATGCAGATACGCCCACCTTCTCCGTTAGCCTCAGCATTCGTCCAAACACTAATATTTCAGTACCGACCAACGAAACGTTTGCGCTTCTTCTCTCCGAGGGGTTTAGCAAGGCACAGACACTCGTAACCAACAGTGGCGTGGCTTCCTGGACTGCTTTGAAGGTGCTGGGCTGGCCCGGCAAATACGTGCTTGAGGCCACAGCTGTCGTTAACGGGGGTACATCTTCGAACTCCGCCTTTCCACCAGTAAGAATGGTAGATAGCTTACGGTGGGTGCAGATAGATCACCACAGCAATTAGCTGGGTACGTATATCAATCTTTCTTGCTGTTGCTACAACTAAGCTTGTGAAGTAGAGCAGAAGGTATATTGTTCCTTTGCTCGTGTGTCTGGTTCACACGGCATACATATATGCGCACACAACAGCCCGCAGTGCAGCCATCAACCTTCGTCACACCGTGTCGCCTGTCTTCCCTGCGCCTGTGCATGCATTTGCGCATGTATCCCTTCGGCACTGCAACTAAATGTAGATCGCGAACCTCCAAATCAGCATGGAGCTCCTCCCATGTGGGGTGGGGAGTGAACTTGTGAAAGACGACGGCTACATTGACGTCTACAGCTGTGGCACCTGCCGCCGGGACCGAGCGGGCTTGTGGAGGGACAGGCGGCTGCCGCTGTCGGAGCTATTCTCAGCAAGTAACAACCTGGCGCATGCGACGTGGGCGAACTCCAAAATAATTAACAAGGACTTGACAAGTGTTGCCGCCGATATTGACGATGAGTTCTCTTGCCCGTCCTGCTGCCAGGCCTGTCCCACCAACGCAATCTGCCCTGGCGGCGCCTTGTTGCTGCCCGCCCCAGGCTACTGGCACAGTGCCCCTAATTCACCCTGGATGCACCGGTGTCCTCAACCCTCAGCATGTGGGAAAGTTGAGTCATTCGGCGATGAGCTGGATGGCTTCTGGGGTGAGGTCCTGATGCGGTTCAATCTGTCAAGTAGCTCAGTCGTGCAGAATGTCACTCTCAACATCACAGATCCCTCCTCCGTTGAGGTCGTTGCAATGAGCAGCGACCTAGACGCCATATCCTTGGATACCTTCAGCATGATTGCGCTTCGAAATAATAACCGGTCGCTCCTCCTGGCCGTCTGTCAGCAATGGTGGTACGAGAACTACCCTCCGAACCGAGACGACATCCTGAGACAGCGGTACAGCATCCAGCCTTTGACTGTGGACGAAGCTGCACCCTGCTACTTGTTCAACGACCCATTTGCATTTGGCAACAATCCCCAAGTTGCCGCGAATCGGTCTTACCGGCTGCTGCAATGCGCTACGGGGTACACTGGCCACCTTTGTGCTGCATGCCTGCCTGGGTACTCCATTGCTGTGGACTTCAGCTGCATGGAGTGCCCTTCCTTGGCGCGTACGATTGTGATTGGCTTACTCGCATTCTGGGGCACCGTCGTCCTAATTCTGTTCACCACTTTCAGCAACATGTCGCTAACACGTGCTGAGGCGATGGCAGCGGAAGAGTTCAGTTCTCTTGACTTATTGAAGGCGAGTAGTGCCTGGAACGCATGCCTAAATATGTGTGCATACTCTGGGCAGCGGTTATCTCGGGCTTTGATATTAGGCTGCTCACTAAATCGAGGCCTGCTAGGCTTCGGCCTTCTGGATCATGGCGGGGCCTGCGATTTGCCTAGGACCCTAAGAAGTAGCCATGCCGGGGCCGGTGTTTGTGTAAAGCTGAGGAGCTGTAATTTATAAGCTACAGCATGTCTTAGGTAGCGTCTTACTATTCCGCCTGCTTATTGGTGGCTTGGTATTGTCTTAGCGAGCCACACTAACCCACTTGCACTGCACTCTTATTCAACTTCACGCACGTCCTTATACGTCGGGCATTTGCTCAATGACGCAGGTTACATACGCAGTACATGATGAATGTGATCCTGCTGTTGCGCTCTTATGCTGCTCATTCTGCTCCTCCGCAGACCCTCATCACCCACGTCCAGTACTTCATCATCATCACCAAGCTGGGTATCAACTACCCATCCATCATTACCAAATATCAAAGCGTCTTTAGCTCCCTCACTGGCTCGGAGAATTTCATCGCTTACTCCCCCAGCTGTTTATTCAAGAACCTGGCAAGTGCTGGGCAGGCAGCGACCCAAATTGCATTCGGCTTTGCAGCTCCCTGTACAGCGGTCGTTGTCTCCCTCATTATTTGGGCGTTCAGGTAAATATGCGCCTTTGGACGATGGGATCACGGCCACCCTGCTTGACAACTTGGCTCTCTCAACTTGCGTATTTGCCCCGCTTTCCTTCTACTTCTTCATCCGTTGCCTGACCTGGTGATGTCTTCATTCCAGTTTAGTATCCTGCGTGTCTCTTGTGTCCGGTTATGCCGCATTCAAAACACTTGCCGCCGTACATCCGTACTGCCTCAGATATGTAACGGCCAACCAGAACAAGTTCCGTCGTGTTAACGCGTCCCGATGGAACAAGACTGCGCACTGGGTACACGAGGTGCCTTCCCGTATGGAGCCCTCTCAGCAGCTTTCGAACTTTTTATCCAAGGAAGACGCTTTAGAAAACACGCGGGATGATTGCGACATGCCGAGCAAGGCCGGCAAAACGGGTTGCAAAGGGCACCCTGCTGCTACAGCTGCTACTGCTACTGACGGAATCCGTAGATTGGCGCCGTCCACCGCCGAGCCCGTGCTTGCTTCGGTCAACTCGAGCCCATCGACTCTCGCGATGGAATCCAAGCCAAGTGGCCCACGGGTCAGTGTTGGACGGCGTCAAGACATTTCTTCCCAGGGCATTTCCCCCCAGCCATCCGGGGCTTCCTGCCGGCCAGAGTTTGCCTCCACGCCGACGACCTACTGTTCGCCTTCATCGGGTCCTCCACTTCTCTATCAGTCGGCCGAGTCTGCAGTAGTAATATCATTAGCCCCCTCGGGAGTGGACGCTACAGCCGGGGTCGCAGCGCCGCCATCCCCCAAAAGTACAGTAGCAGTATCCCCACTGGCAACGCGTCGTAGCTTCAACTCATTTTCACCGTTAGGCCACAACCATGCGACGCACTATATCCTTGTTGACAACGCTCCTCAGGAGGGAGGTGGTAGCAGTGGCATCGCGCTGCACGAACAGGCAGAAGTGGGCATTCTGTTGGATAGCGCTGTTGTCGGTGATGCTGAGGACGCAGGGCTATCGACTGCGGCCGGCCGTAACCACGTACTACTAACGCCTGCCGACAGCGTGAATGGCAGCGCGAGTAGTCCCCGCCGCAAGGTCATCGGTGGAGAAGTGCTACCGCCGGCGTCGGCGGCTCTACATCACTTCGGCCGCGCGTGGTCACTGCAACGGAGCGCCTGTAACAATGGCCCTGTGGTGGCATCATTGGCGGGTGGATCAGTGATGGTATACCCCCCAGGGGTGTCTTCCCCTGGAGTCATTAACCACCGCCGCCACCACATGTCCCCATCTACCGCCGCCGCGGCTGCAGCCAGGCAGACAGCCGTCCTGTCAGCTCCTGGAAGCTCGCCTTTGAATGGAAGACAACACAATGGCTTCATTGGGGCTCCATCGGGGCTACCGCACTCCGCCGGTCTTCCTCTCGGCACGGGCACAGCAGGCTATCCCAACAGTGCCGCTGCCGCCAGTACCGCAGCCGCCGGCAACCATTCCACGAGCGACGAACTGCAGTGGAACCCGACGCCCTTCTCCGTGGCCACTTTTGGGCCAGAGGATGGTTTCGATGGTGACATGCTGGTCAACGCGGATGAACAGAAAGAGGATGGCGCGCAGGAGCACGACAGGGCGTGTTCCTGTATCATCCGTGCGTTCAAGCGGTACGCCAATCCACTGCATTTACTGCTGTTTGCGGACCAATCGGTGTCAATGCTTCAGCAGCTGGAAGTTGTGCTAATTGTGGCAATCTTCATCCTGTACCCGTCACTGTGCCAAATCTCGCTTAGCATCTTCTCCTGCTACAAACTGGATCCTGGGACTGGAATGTTCAAGGAGAACCAGCAGGTGCGGCTATGGCTGCGGGGATGTGGGCGAATGACTTCGTCGTGAAAATGAATTAGAGTCGTGACACCAGGGGTTCTCGCTTCAGCTATGTGCGAGCGAAGGTGGGGCCTGCTAGATGCCCCCAAACCATATTTACAAGGAATTGAAAACGAAGCGGAAGGAAACGATGTTTGCGCTGCATACGATCATGACCAGATATTATCTCTGTACATGACTTCAGGTTGCCTTCGCCGCACACACACCTCTCATGTCCTGGGAGTTCGCGCGCGGATGTTGCACATATAAATATTGCCTCATCAGGCCACCCTAAGCAAAGGCAAACATCTCTGTCGGTGGCCCTTTAGGCAACCTGGCCACATGGCTACTGGGTGAGGAACATGGAGCAAGAGTGCTACTCGGGGGTACACAAGCGTGTGTATGTGCCCATCGGCATCGCCGCCGTACTGCTCTTCTGTTTCTGCCCGCCCATCATCTACTTGATTCTGACAACGATGTGCCGAAGGAAGCCTAACGATCCGCGAATGCGGATCCAGTACGGCTTCCTGTACCAGCAGTACAAGTAAGTTAAATAGCTCACCGTTCGTGTGACGAAAAAGAAAATGTGTATGATAGTGATAAGCATGATGGTGATGATATGGTTGTCGTCGTGCACTTGCCGTACCTTGATCGGGCAGGGCATCAGACGTCTAACGATCATTATTCTATATTGCCACGAACAATAATAAAGTAATTTTGCCCTTTTCTTCCTTTTCGGAATTAGTTCCTGACAAAAAATCAGCTGTGCATAGTTCATGGAACCCTTCTCCGCCTTCGTCCTTCGTCCTCAAAGCACATGTTCCGGTCCTTCCGTCCTTCTGAGTACCCTTATGGGTGTCCGTCTGGTGTCCTTTACGCTTATTTGTGGCGCACCTCAGGCCGGAGTTCTTTTGGTGGGCCAGTATGCGGCAGCTTCAGGTGCTCGCACTCGTTGCGGTTGAGGTCTTTGGACGCGGACTGCCGGTGAGAAGGAAGTGAAGTCGCCACTGCGACACGCCCCGGTGGACAGCCGGCGCCTAGATGCCAAAACAGTCGCAGGGCCTGTCGCCGAAGGCCCCTATTGAGCCCTTAGCCCAACCCCATCGGCTTAGGCGAGCTTCCGATTCCGACATGACAGGGGTTCTACAAGCCCCCTATTTAGCGGCTCCTGAAAGACCGTTTAAAGCCGCCCTCTGGGCAGGTGAATGCCAAGCGGGTCTGCTTCAAAGAAGCCCCTAATCTGAGGAGGGTGCCTTCTGTGCGGGTAAAGCTTTACCTTCAGGTTGTGTAGCCCCCACTACCTACACATACATCAGCGCATCGTCAGATCCTCCCGTTGTCCCCTACACGGCCACTACACTGTCCCATGTACGGGTATTTGTATGCTATCGTACATATCGACAATGTCATAACATATATGAGGCCTTTACATCAAGCCGTCCCAACCCAATCTGTATCTACAGGTCCAGCAGCAAGCGCTGATGCTCCTGTCGGTGCTAATCGTCATCGCCGCCATCAACACCTCCAGCTCCCCGGAGCGCTTCCATGAACTTCTGATCCTGGAATTTCTGTCGATGTGCGTTCTCAGCCTGACTCTCACGCTCGGACTCTATTTTGTCGGAGACCGAGAAGAACAACTGTCTACGACAGCCTCGGTGAGTTTCATGAGGGGAACTATCCACACGTTAAAGAAGTTCCACTTAAAGAACTTCGTGCCTAGTGACACGCACTATGTTCGACACGCTATTTACCACGACAAGAGGAGGAGGATGGAGAAGCAGGCCTTTTTACGGCACACGTAAGCGATGAAACCCGTCGACGGATTTCATTGCCCCGTCCCATTTAAACGCACGTCATATAGGCACCCATATAGGCACCCACCTGAAGAGCTCGCTTTTGTTTCAGTTAGGTTCATGCTTTGCGTTGCTGCAGACCGCTGTGGGCGCCATCATCCTCGCTATGAACGCCTGCTTCATCGTCGGCGTGCTCGGCCTATCCGCGAGGCGTAGTGCTGATCGGGCGCGGCAGATGCACCGCATCCTGTCGCACTCGTGGAACAGCGTGGTGACCACCGTCTCTCGGGCAATCGTACGTATAGAGCAGCGATACTCAATCACAAACACTTCTCGAGGCTCCGCCGGTCGCTCCTTGCAGGGACTAGTAGCTGCGGGGGCCTCAGGTTCGCTCGGCAGCGGCGGCAACCTCCGGCAGGAGAGAAGTAAGGAGACAAATGTGAAAGCCAATAACACAAATAGCAACACGAGCAGGCCTTGACATTTTGGATACTAGGAGAAGGAAGAAACGGTCCTGATCGTGATCCCGATTATTTCGAAGGGATGGAAGCGATTTGAGTTTGTGTCTATACTTTTATATATAGGGTGTGAAAACCCAATATATATGTTGTATGTATATGCAATGGGTGTGAAACATTCTCGAATGTCACTACCTCTCACGGAATCAAACAGGTTAACGTAGGTTTAGCTGAAGTACTTTAGTTCCTAGCGTACGTCATTTTCAAAGATCTTTGAAGTGGGCATCATTGGCATCGTTGACTACTGTGTCTTGCATATTGCTGTATACGTTCGATCGTGCATGCCGTACATTCGACATTTAATTTGGGTGCGCCGTGTAAGTTGAGCAT
This sequence comes from Volvox reticuliferus, assembly GCA_019650235.1. Classification (NCBI taxonomy): domain Eukaryota; kingdom Viridiplantae; phylum Chlorophyta; class Chlorophyceae; order Chlamydomonadales; family Volvocaceae; genus Volvox; species Volvox reticuliferus. Next base: position 994,806 of record BNCP01000040.1, on the reverse strand, counting down.
GTGCCTGTACGACGCATCACAGTTGGTTTTGGCATGAGCTGTTTTGTCATCAGTGGCATCAACGAAGATGACAGCCCAAGCTCATGCCCGCCCTTGGATTAAGCCTCTAGCTGATAGTGGGCTATGGTTTTTTTGTTGGGCGCTCGCGTGCTTTTGTCCTTTTTGAAAACACGAAAATGTACCTGTATGCTTTTGCAGCGATGACTCGTGAGTAGTACTCGCTGTTGATGGTACGGTATGTCCGTTTGCCAGCAGCTGGTTTATTTAACCACGCAGCTGCTCCCGTCAACAGCTATGCCGCTGCATAGTGATAATATGTATATGTTGCCCTGCTCGACTGCTTCGGGGAGGTTTTGAAAGAGTGTTTTGTCTTTGGAACTGCTATACACCGTGTACGCGCACATGCGCTTTACACATCGTACGGCGCTAATCGTAAGGAGCGCCCGCCACCGTCGATCAGATATACCTAAGTTGCTACTGATCTTTTAAATGTGTTGTAGTTTTTTTAAGTGATGAACGACGGGGAATGAAAAGCAGGCTACTTGTTTGTTGGTGTTGCTAAGCAAGCGGTGCTGATGGTTGGCAATTGTGCTGACGGCTGCACTGAGCGTTGCCAGTTTGGCTCTTACTACTTATGCACTTGCGCATCATCGTCATCCGGTATATCGTTATCCGGTATATGCTTGCTCGGAGTATGCGCTTGCGGTAAGTCGCGATGTGGTTGGTAAATGGTGAATAGGTGGCTGGTTTATAGATAGGTTGAGTGGATAGATGTGGGATAGATTTTAACTAGCTGCTTTGCTCGTTTCGAACGAGGGATGTATACGGAGAGAAGCGGTTGACTGAGTCCTGCTGCCTGGCAACGATAATGCATTGGTAATGATGGGCCGCTACGCTATGGCCACAAGCGGAAGGCACAATGGAACAGTAGCTGGTACGGCAACTGAACAACGAATTTTAATTTGCAGTCGTACGCTCATATCGGACCTACTAAATGACAGAGCAGTCTATCTTCGAGGTTTTACTATTATATAACGTCGAGGGAGTGGAGCTCTATTTGACATTTGCACGATGATGTTTTATTTCGTGGAAGCATCCAGACGTTGATGCATCCACCCGCGCTGCTTAAGAGAGAGAGCTGCCCCTAGCTGCTTGCCTAAGCTCGGGGACGGCTACTTCTACTCGGTCGCTTAGATCGCGTGTTGTATTTATTGCGTATGTATGTACGCGACCACATGTGCGCGTGCATGGGTGTCCCTTTCGGGACGACGACGTGTGCGACATCCAGACTCTTTACCATAGCAGAGCATAGACACGAACTCCGTCCATTATAATGTGCTTTGGCAATGCTGCGGCGTCGTTCATGAGTTGTATCCGGAGGTGTGATTGGTGTAGGTAAGTCAAAGGCGGAACACGTGCCAGTGCCAGAGCTTCATGACGCCGACTGAAAACGGTTCATGTGCGAGCAAAACCACCCTGAGGGTGTTTCTCTGATTGGTGGAAGGCCGGATTATCGGGCTTCGCGCATTTGACAAGAGTTCCTTTTATCTGGGTCGCCGTTCATTCTGTTGGCGACATGCACCAGTAGTACGATGCAACTACCAGTCGGTTATGCGGGAGGATGTTGGACAACCATATTTAAGGAATATCGGCGGAGCGCTCGTGGTGTTAAGATTATTTAAGCTGATTTGGCTTTTGTGTGTCAAAGCTATGCAGGAATGTATGTGCAAATCACGTGCTTTGTCGGCATGCTTTGAGGTTGAGTTGCACAGAGGCAGTGATGATGATGTCCTCTGCGTTGTCGGTAGACGGACCCAGAAGAAGGGACCGATGGATTCAGGTGCGGGCTTAATGGTTAGCAAACCCTGACGTGAAAATGATGGCTTGGAACAACAAACGACGGACAATCGGAATAGATCGCATTTTGGTAGCTAGATATAGATTTGAATCAATTAATTGTGGTTCGCTTCCTTTCGTTTTCTCCTTGGAGCTCTTAGGGTTTCAGATGAACATTGTAGTTATAATAATACTACTCTCTAGCATATTGCAACGCCTAATTTAACTTTCATGACGTATTCGTGGTGGTTTGTGGTCACGGGCTTCTAGGTGGCATACCACACTTACATATACAGCTCGCAATGCCATCGAGAACGTATGGCGGTTCAGCTGTGCTGAGTCATCTAATGGCTTGGGCATAAAACGTTTGATTGGCCTACCCCTGCGTATGAAACCGGATTCTACGCGCCATCAGGACAAGCGCAAGTAGCGAGACCGTTATTTGTCGGTACTTCATCGTATACAGCATCACGGTTTTGTACGTGTCCGTGTGCGCCTTTACTATTGCCGCGTACAAGAATTTTTCATGGTGGTGATCTTGCAGATATTTTTGCGTGTGCCACGTGTTGCTGTTGTGTGTCTTTGCCTAAACGTGTCCAAGTTATGTCAATTGCAAACCTCTGTTGTGTCTGTCTCTCACGGGTGGCCCCGACAAAACATGGCATTCATTTTATTCGCGCGAAAAGATATAATGCAGTACAAAGTATGCGCGTATTACGGTGCTCGGTCACCACACTTCTCTGCGAGGGATCTGCGCCAGACGAGGCCTGAGAGGCCTGCTGAGTGTTGAATGCCCCAAGCATCCACGACGTTTGACAAAATCAAGGAAACGTGATATGGAGCGTTGGAGGATTAGTATGACCTTTGGCTTAAGGCCTCACTTACTTCACGCTCTCCCGAGCCTGCAGGTCTAGTATGCCCCGAGGACTATTCCTTGGTGTCTCCCCTTGCCTCAGCTTTTAACCGATAGCTTGCGCGTGCGCATGGAATAATCGTTACAATCAAGAGCAGTTCGTGCATCCATCCATCATGTAAGAAGACTTCACTTATGATATATGTCCCTGGATGTCCAGTCCATCTTGCAGGACCTTGCTCCACGCCCGAGGAAGGAGGCGCCGTCCCTTATGGCCCTCCTGCCTTACCGAACCTTCCTGTTAGTGAAGCTGGTGTACGAGGGGAGACGAGGGGTGACGTAGCGGTAGATGTGCACAACCTGGTATTAAGTCGCGGATGCATGCCTGCTCTTATGGCACGTAGAAAACGTGTCCATCCCGTCATACAGTCTTTGTCAGCTAGGTTTTGGGCACAAGTCTATTTCCCACAGGGGCTTGCGTGCGTGGAGAGATGGAACACGACGTCAGAGGGCTGGGTGAGGCTCAGTTTGCTACTCGATGACCAGCCCCTATTGGTCCGCGTGTCTGGACGTAGGGCAGGTGCACGAGGCCCGGATGCGCTATCAATTACGACACTGGTGCCGTACACTTGCCCAATTCAAAGGATCAAAAACCCCAATAAGACATCTTCCGAAATCGTTATGTCCTGAACAAGCAGGATTTGCAAATGCAGAAGCTCAACAGTTGACACTTTGTAGCGTCTTGCTGACTCATGTAGGATAAGCTACGGCGTATGCCCATGCAGCCCATGCTCGTACTAGTAAGCTCGTACAGTCGCTCTTAGCAGCAGCTTCTTTATTTTGCTGCCCCACGTCTTTCACCAAACAAATGATGGAAGATTGGACGACAGCCCCGGATGTTCAACCCACCCGATGAAAAAACCATGATCAGCAGGACATTATGCTTAAGCTTAAGCACCGAATTCTGCGCAGAAAGATCAACATCTCGATGAAGACGACAGAGATCCGGAATGCGGCCGCGACCCCAGACTTGCGGATCCATTTCATGTCGAAAGACCAGGTCCAGGTCCAGGTAAATCAATCCGAGACAGCTTACTGGTGCCTATTAAGGCAATCGTCTGCTACGTCCGTGACCCGGGCAGCCAACACCATAAACATAGGCCAGTCAGCTAACCACCAATACGTTGACAGCACACAGCCCGACATGGCCACCAATTCTAAACATATAACGTCCAAGAACATATCGTACACGGCACAGAATCCATCCATCAGGAGCGGGTTGGAAATCGATCCCGGGCGCCTTATCCCGATCCACCATTATCATCCAGCCTGCCCCTGCCATTTATGGGGCTTTCCTCAAAAGACCTTTTTTCACGTAATTTAAAATACCTCTTAAACTAGACACTTAACTGGACGAGCAACTGGGTCAATTGCAGGAAGTGAGAAGTGCACAATCGCGGAGCCTCTAGCTCAAACCCCAAGCAAGCCAAGTCATGAGCCATCCAAATCTCATCGAAGTCTCATCGAAGTAAAGCTCATCCCGCAGTTCTGTCAAGTAGTCCTTGTTTGGACAGATCAGCTGATGATACAACGGCCGCGCGAAGCAGCGTCTGCCGGCAACCCTGCTCCCCTTGGTGACGGACCCATCCGTCCGCCGCCCTGCTCCGGATTGTATGACAACATGGATGTGTCCACGCCGTACTGCTCACGCATGCGGCGGCTCCAAGAGTCATCCCGTACAACGCGGGGAGGCAACGGCGTCCTCCGGCCGTGTTGATGTTGCTGTTCCTGGGCTTCCCGGCGCCTGCTTGAGAAAAAGAGAAGGAAGGATTATCTTTAGAATTATCGAGTAAACTATTTCTTTGTTCTGTTTTGGGCAAATGCGTCCTACGCCATTTAAGAAAACAAGAATATAATGATCATCATCGGGGCCCTGTGTATATGATATATTGAGCACAGTGGGCGACAGAACGGCGAAAAGTGCAAGACGTCCAAGGCAGGCACCGCATCCAAGCAACCAACGACCATAAAGCCCTTAGATTACCTGTTGTGTCAGGCGCTTCCATGCAGTCCTCTATGTTACTTCAAAGACGGCAAAACCATCTCCAAGGTCGTCTTGTCAACGACCTGGTCACAACCACCATAACTACCTCAACGTGACCCGATCATGCCCTAACAACTAGGACCCTCATCACCGGCGCACCGTGACGTCAGCAGCGGGGATGCGGAGTCTGGCAATAGACCTTCCTCCATGTCCTCGGCCTGAGCATCTGCGTAATGCATTCGGGCAGACGGAAAGAGAGACAGAGAGACAGACAGACAACGTTCTTCTAGTCGCGGTTCGGTTACTCAACACAGACTAACAGACTTGGAAAATATAATAAGGGTAGGAACGAAAAGAAACCAACAGAAGCTAACAAACAAACCAACAAAACTGCATCTAAAAACTAGGCGGCTTCACATCCTTCTCAACTCCAGCTATATGTTGTAAAGATGGCTACACGCACCCACGAAGAACCCGGGGCAGGTGGGGGGAAGCCAACCTGTACATTGCGCCCTTGCAAGTATCACTCCACCGCCTGACAGCTGCCTCGCAAATGATATGGGCCTCCCTTATCTTGGACACCTGAACCTGTGACCCCTACTTCGTTTCAATCATTTCTCGTTCTCCCTGCTCCCCTGTTCTCCTGTTCGTGTTCCCAGCCCTCATGCCGAAGCCATTTCCGCATCAGCCTAGAGCACCTGCACTCGTGCTCGTACAGGTCCCTGCACAACCTGAGGGTGTATTTGGTCCAAGTCCACCACGACCCACCCGCCCAGCCGCAGCGCATCATCACCCACCTGCCCGCATGTACGCAGAGTGAAGCAAACAGCCCACCAGCAGCGTCACCGTCTGCGAAGTACGGAAGGGAGAACACTTCTTCGGATGAAATGGCCAACACAGAAAGAACACAGAAATGATTCCCTTCATCCGTCTGGGGAGCGGTTGACGCCAACAATGACTACTTGTGACTTTAATTCATGGCTCCTGCCTGTGGAGGGGTCTCTAATGCATTCGGGGATTACACCCAGGGTTCAGGGACCATAGGCAGTTAGGCACCCGTAGGTGTCCGAAGTGGTGATTTGTGACGGTGGTGATGGGGTGGTGATGGTGATGGTGATGGTGGTGGTGATGGTGATGGTGATGGTGGCGACTCTTTTCAAAGGAAATTTCCATTACATGCGCATGGCATGAAACTGGTGTGTCAGGCCTTCGGTATGTCGTACGGGGTCAGGGCCAATCTTTGCACCGAAACCGCCCGTAACGCGGCGAAGAGAGTGAGCTGCACCTACGAATTGGACGACTAAGCCACAACGACCGCCTGTATGTACGGCACAGGTGTGATTTTGCACGGCAGCCGAGGGGCCCACCTCCACGCCGAGAGTCACGGCATCCGCGACCTTGTATGCCAAGAGCGCGGCGCGGAGCTCCCCTCGTACGGCATTGCTGGCGTCACCATGGCCACCGCCGCCAACGTAACGGAAACGGCCTTGGATGTCGGGCACCACTGTCCCGGTCTCATCGTTGGCGTTGTCGTACGTCGCCACCGCCGCCGCCAAGCATACCTGGGCTGCCTGTACATCCGTCATATGCCGTATACCGTGGACGACAGGAATGCCGAAGAAAACGATAAATCGTTATTAGGATACAGACGCGGTATATTTTACACTCGCCAGAGCCCCTGTAATCCTCCCCGACATTAAGTTAGATTAATGAATACTTTTTGGTAGCAGCGGCTGGATGACGCAAAGGGAAAGGAATCTTTCCCGTCCATCACTCGTTAAGCCACGCACCCAGTGCGTGCGACGAGCCGCCCTGGCGACCCAGATGACCAGTGCAAATATGGACTCACCATCAACAGCGCCAGAAGGCCTAAGTGGATATTAAGCAATGCCAAGCTGTGGCGGGAAGTTGCGGCCAGGGCGGCCGCGGCAGACAAAACTGCCGTACAGCCCATAGATGCAAAGATGATTGTTGACACTGGGGGGGGACCGCTCGGCCATGCCGGGGTCGTATGCGTGCCATCACCGCCGGATTGAGCGACGTACAAAGCCCCTGCACGGCATGCCATTAAAGACAATATTTGCCATAATATCAGACTTGAGATTCCCATATGAACTGAGGTCTATTTGTGTGCGCTGGGGCTAGGCTGCGATGGGAAAGGCGGTGTATGTTCTTTAGGAACGACGATCGCGACCTTTGTTTCTATAAGAGTTAATTGCTAATATGGCCACAGGTTTCATGTTGAATTTGATTAGTATAGCTATAACACTTACAGCAGCAATGAATCTTAGGGTTTGGGTGGCAGAGTTATCGACTTACCTGAGTATGAGATGATTGAAAATCCAACAAGCAAAAGAACGATATTGCATATTTTGCTTCCATTGATCAATAGTTTCAACCAGAAGTTAGTTCCGACGGCACCGTGTTCGCGAAGGTAACGCGCTAGGCGTGACATCCTAATTTGATTATATTAAATTTCGTAACATTATTTCAACATTGGTAAAGACGGGAGTTTTCAATTGACTTTCACAAATTGCCTGGAGCCTAGGTTTGCGAAATCTCAACGCATCCTGCGGGTAGGAAACTTACATGAGCAATTTGGATACGGAGTACTTTTGATGCCAAGGTATAAAGCTATGTACTATCAAAGGTGGTTGAAGCACGGCACTAACCGTCACAATCTCGTAGTCATTTCATGCGCAAAATATTCGTGACTATCCTTCCTGTAATCGCAACTCGTATTCTCCTACAATATTTTTATGTCTGACATGTCCAAGGATAGCGCTGACCACTTGGTCCGGGCCACATACATGCATCTACCCTATGGCATTGGTTGGGAGGGTAATGGGTGGGTAATGGGTGGGTAATGGGTGGGTAACCCATGGGTAGCAGCGCTACTGGGTTGGGCGGGTAACCTTGTGGAGGGGTAACCCATCGGTAACCCTGCCGATTAGATAAGTGCTTCCTTTGTTGTCTTTTGCGGGCAACTACTTTCGCTTTCCGGGACGTGGGACGGGCACCTATGATGGCGGAACTTGATGTAATTTTCTGGATAGATGAGATAGAGACATGCTAGCCTGCTGGGCAGCTTTGTGGAGAGTTCAGTGGCTGGTAGACATCATAGGCTTGTCAGGCTCACTAGGTGGTGTGATGACATGGAGCCAAGATATATACATGCTTGCACCTATTATATACCAGGCAGGGTGCTTGAAAAGGCTGCAATGTGGAAGAACAATATTGGACATGCAAAAGGCCCGATATATGGGCCCCAATATCAATGTGTAAGCCATATGGGTCTATGCGTGAATGCCTGGGTTCCCCCTCCCTTTACCCCCACCCCATATAACATTACCCCTACCCCGGGGTAAGGTTATTGACCCCCCCCTCTAATGTCAGGGTTACCCCTCCCGTTACCCCCCCATATAACATTACCCCTACCCCAGGGTAAGGTTATTGACCCCCCCCTCTAACGTCAGGGTTACCCCTCCAGTTACCCACCCCAGTTAAGGTTACCCCTACCCCGGGGTACGGTTACTGACCCCCCCTTGTAACCAGGGGGGGTCAGTACCTCCTTTACCGGCCTGTGTAACATTTACGGGGGGGTTACCCCCCTTCTGGTGCCATAGGGCTATTGCGGACGCAGTGCTTGGCGGACACAAGGCCCAGTGCGTAGAGACACAAATCCGGCTTACATCATACCTCGAATCACCAGCTAGAATTGGCAGCAGCAATCAACTTGTTCTCACGAATCGTGAACGCCCTATGTCAGCCCTTTCCCCCCTGATGGGTCAGTTTTAACCCCGTAATCGCAATCTGGCCAATTATGGGGTACCCCCATAACGGCCATTGGGGTCCATTATGGGGGCTCTGGTACCCCATTATGGCTGGAAACCCCGTAATGGACCATCATAACCCATAAGCACCCCATATCTAAGCCCCCAACATACTCAATAAACATCTTCAATCAAGTCAAAAGCGGTATAATATCAACAAACATTCTTGCCTGTTATAAATTGTTGGGATAAAATATCCATCTAACATGTAATAATGATGCTGGAACAGCAGTCTGTTGGCATTATTTGTGTAATTGCAGCAGGTAAGAAGCATGCATGTTGACAAAATGTAAGAAGTAAGGAATTGTGTTGTTGATCGTCCTCTGTCTATCATAGGTGGGGTAGGGCGGGGTGAGGCGGCGGGGTGGGGTGAGGCGGGGTGGGGTGAGGCGGGGTGAGGTGCGGTGGGGTTGATTCCATTTCGGGCATCATGGGGGCTCATAGCAGCTCTTAAGGGCTGGGCTATGGTTGTCTTGGCTTCATGCAGCATTTATATAGACAGAGGCTGATCACTGTCTGGGGTTGTTAGGGGATCTTAACAAAGCCAAAATCATGTATCCAATTGTAGCTATTTGGTCATGTTGCTTGTACCTTTGATTCTTATATGTATGAATGCTACCTTAAAAGGGATGTTATACTGTAGCTGGATGACTTTCCCGGCAAAGACAACCCATGGCAATTTATGGAAGCATTAGGTGCTTCACTGTGAAGACAATAAAGTCAGGGCATGCTTTCCCACCTGTGTACCCCATCTCTTCCTCTCCTTCCTTTTTCCCTCCCTCTTCTTCCCTCTTTCCCTCCCTATCTCTCCCTCTTTCTCTCCCTCTTCTGCCTTCCCACCTTTTCTCTTTCCCTTGCTTTCCTTCCATATTTCCCTTCCTATCCTTCCCTACCTCGTACCTTTGCTCCCTCCCTCCCTCTTTCCCTCCCTCTCCTTCCCTTCTCTCTCCCTACTCCCTCCCTTCTCCCTCCCTACTTCCTCCCTTCTCTCTCCCTACTCTCTCCCTTTCTCATTTCTCCCATCCTCGTTTCTCCCTTTCCTTTCCCTCTCCTTCCTTGACCCTTATTTCTTTCACCCCTCTTCCTTCTGTCTTCCTACTTCCCATCTGCCACACTTTCCTTTCCCTACTCCCTCCTTCCATCTATCTCCCTCCTTGATCCCTTTCTCTGTCTCTTCTTACTCCTTCTCTCCCAACTATCTCCCTACCTCGGTTATGCTGGATGGTTTGCTAGATAAAGTTGTGTCTATTAACCTATATTACATAGAAATTGTAAATTGCATGTTACATATGTTACGAACTTCGGAAAACTTGACGAAGTCTTCGGTTCAACTCCTGGGTAAGTATATTTTTTCATGTTTTATCCGTAAATTGAAGGCACATGGGCCATATCTCTTATTCGCGAAAAAATACGGCGGGACCATTTGGTCCCGCTGTACATTTCCGCGAATGACAGTGCCTGCCAATTCTATAATTTGAAATGTGCATAAAATGGCGGAAAGAATAGATGCATTCATACGAAATTGCATTGCACTGTCAGTCGCGAAAATGTACAGCGGGACCATTCTGCGAATGACAGTGCTCGCCAATTCTACAATCTGAACTGTGCATAAAATGGCTTAAGGAATCGATGCATCCATACAAAATTGCATGGCACTGTTATTCATGAAAATGTACAGCGGGACCATTTGGTCCCGCTGTACATTTTCGCAACTGACACTGGTCGCCAATTCTACAATCTGAAATGTGCATAAAATGGATGACAGAATAGATGCATTCATATGAAATTGCATGGCACTGTCAGTTGCGAGAATGTACGGCGGGACCAAAATACTTGTTCGCGAACAAGAGGTATTGTCCATGTGCCTTATGATGACAAAATTGAACAGATAAAAAGCTTTCAGGCGGAATTGAACCGGTGTCATTATTTCCCACCCAAGGGCCCGACCTGCATACTGATATTGGTAGATTGGTAGATTGGTAGATACTACCTTAGCACGAAAAAGACATATTATTTTTTATTATTAGGCTTGCGGAAAGGTACAGTGCAACAATTTGTTGTGCTGTACTTTCGTGATGGAAATGTGATGAGCGAGCTTTTGTTTCTGCATGCATGATTGTAAGTGTCAAAGTGGAGATCAACAGCATTTCTCGTAGCATTCTTGTTGTTGTATAGGACTTTTTGTAATGCCAAATCTCCCTTTTAATGGCATTCATAGATAGAGGTGCCAATATTTACAGAACAACATCATTTATGTATCCTTGGCTTTTCTTGAAGATTTTTATCAATCCCTACAGGATATTCCTTTTCCACAAGCAGCAGCCATGGAAGCCTGGCGGCGGAGATGAGATCTATGCAGCAATGGATATATGCTCCAACCTAGGAGGTAAAGGAGGATGCTTGTATTTGGTGAAGGACAGGGTGATAGGCGGCGGTGTTGGCAGCACATGATTGGTTGCACTAGCTAAAACTAGCTGTTGTGACAGGGTTGCCATTAATAATATTAAATATTGTTGCTTGTGTGAATTAACAACTCATGATTTTGGTGTGGTTTCTGCCTTCCTGGCTGCGTGCTGCTGTCCACTTGCTCTGAGGCAGGTGCTTGGCTGGCTCACAATGTTCATGGCAGGTAATTTTCTGTCCAGGCCTTGGCCAGGGCTGCAATGAAGGTGTGACTGCAGGTGGGTGTATTGTTTGGGGCTGGGTGCTGCAGAAACATATGGAACAATGGGAGCTGCTGCTGATGGAGATGGGAAGGGGCAGTGATAATGCACTGGGGCAGGGAGCAAGGGTGAGACTGTACAAAATGGTAGCTGGTGATAGAGGTGAAGTGGAATGGTGATGGAATGCAGCAGAGAGATCGCACAAAAGGAGAGTAATGGATGTGAGGGGGGCCCAGCAGCAATATATGGGATCCCAAATTTGGGTTTAGGACTTGTTTAAACATGTACGAGGATAAGTCCAGAACATACTTAGTCTAAGTAGTCTTCCTAAGCCGGACTTACAGTCTCACATTAGATGGAAGAGGCTTATTAGCTGCTGCTGCTGTACTTCTATCTTGGCCAGGCTTACTCACGCACTATGTCTGGACTTAACACTATACTACTTACAGTAGGCATCACCATGCTTAACCAGGCTTAGCCAGACTTATGTAAGCACATCCAATCTTAGGTACCATCACCTTTTGAGAGGTGTGGAGGAATAGGGAGAAACTCTGGTGACTGGGGGTTGCTTGGCAATGGAGGAAGGCAGGGAAGGACTGGGAGAAGGGGCAATGGTGGTTATAGGGTGGCAGGGATGGAGAGTAGAAGGGTGATGATAGGGTTGGATGGAGAGAACAACAGCGTCATGGCCACAGTTATTTTGTAGATTTTTTGTATCTGATATAAAATGTGTATCATGACATCTGTGTGTTGTGTGTTTTGCCTGCTATCACAGCTGCAGGTTCAGCAGAGGATATATAATGGCAATGTCAAGAAATGCTTTGGTTCTGAACCAGAAGGTGGTCATAATCTCCAAGATCATGGCAATAATAGGATGTAACAGAGGCTGGCAGGAGTGCATTGGAGTGGCTGGGGAAATAGGTGGTGACTGAAGAGTGGTGAGGGGTGGCAATGAATCCAGAAAGGTACAGTTTGTGTAACAGCAGCAGAGGTGATGGACGGGGAAGCAGGTGGGGGTAAGAAGGGGACGGAATGGTGAGCAATAGGTAGGACAACAAAGGGGAAGGTAGGGGAGCATGATACCATCATGGATGCAATGTGTGCTCTGCCCATACATACTTCTGCATCCATGTGTGTATGGTATGGATTCATTTTCGATCTTTGCAGTTTTAGCTGCTGGTGACAAGGGCAGTGTGAATGGCACCTATAGAGCTGGTTTAGGAGGGGATCAAGGCAGGGATGTGGGTTGGTGACAGCAGATGAAGGTATGGATGATGGCTTGTACTGTGGCATGTGGGATCATCATAGACAAAGATCCCTATTATAAGTGTATTGTAAGCTTACAAGGCCACAACTGTCCCTACCCATTATGGCCCATCTTTCATAACGGGACCCCTTATGGGGGGGGCCTGTTTACGGCCCGTAAACGGCGTTAGGGGCCGTATAGGGGGTAAAGCCCATTATGGGTCAGACGAAAACCTTCCCCCTGATGGGGGGGGTCCGTTATGGGGTTACATTTTTACGGACCCTCACTGGTCCCATTACGGGGGTAAACGCTGACATAGGGACGCTGCGACTTTATAGTAAAAATCTAAGAAGGACAAGATCTTCAAGTTAATTATCGCAGAGTGGCTAGAGGTGGTCCTTTCGACGTTACAAGGTAAGGGGTGTCTTATACATTAGGATCTATCTACGGCCCCCCTCGACCTTAATAAGTGATACGTTACGTTACATGTAGCGTACCGTGTCACCTTAACTCACGACTGCACAGGATACAGCAGCTATACATATTAACTGAGGTATACCAACCTGAAAATCGTATGGACTCTTGCTGCTGGTATCTGACCTCCCAACAAATCTTATAACCACTTCTGCTGGCCCCAAGGAAATGGCAGCACGCACGCAGATCACTAATAATAGAAAAAGCGCAACTTTTAACAACGAACAGCACGTCAGTGTCCATTTGCATGCAGACTTCTACTCTGGGCATGCAGCTATGCTAGCTGATGATGAGTTGATTGGTTGGCTGGCCTTACATTGTGAGCCACTCATACGTAACTAGTTTTTTACTTTGCAAATACAGGATGAAAGTGCCATGTCTACGTAGCAGCTGTGGCAAGTATCTGTCCACCTGCCTCATCAGTAATCAGCTAGCTGCAGGATGCATGGGGGCTGCATACAAGCTAACTGGAGCTCTACCTAACAGGCATGCACGCACATGCTGCTAAATACAGTAAACCTCAGGCCATTGCAGCGACACAAGTGGGTTTTGTGACGGAAGCAAGATGGGACATCCAAGGGATAGGAAGAAATGATAACCTCTCTGAACTCCACCTTCCCTGATGGCCTCCCTCAGGAGATAGATAGAGCAGGTGCACCTTCCAAGTCCTATGGGCCCGTCCCCTTACTTCCCTATGTCAGCGTTGACCCCCCTAATGGGACCATAAAGGGTCCGTAAAAATGTATACCCCATAACGGACCTTAACCCATTATGGGTGAGTTCTTGACCCCCTATACGGCCCCTAACACTGATTACGGCCCGTAAACAGGCCCCCCCATAAGGGGTCCCATTATGATAGAAGGGCCATAATGGGTTGGGACAGTTATGGACCCATTATGAAGAGTGACACGTAATTGCCCTGTAATAAGCTTACAATACACTGATAATTAGGGGTCTGTGTCTAATATGCTCCCACATGCCACAAGCCAACCTTCAGCTTAGCCAGGTCACCAATATTGTACACATTGTATGTAGCTAGAACAATACCCCAATAAATAACATAGAAATATTCATCATCAGCAGGATCATAATAAAAATACTAAGTATTAAGGGTATCTTCCCATCCAAGTAAGGCAGCAAGCAAGGATACCAGCAAAACCTTTTCAACCATGAAAGTAAGCTATATATGTAGGTGTTGCAGGCGTAGCTGTTACTAGCAATGCCTTAGGCGGGTTTCGCTCCCGCAAACCAGGACTCTATCTACTTAGTAGGTCGTCCTGATTCCTCTCCAAAGACCTTAGATCCTTGTTGCCAAGAGAGCTAAAACGAGCTCTGTGTTCTGTTTATCTAGGCTTTGATTTTCGTACGGGGATCTTTCTGTCCGAACGAGACTCGTGGTTCAAAAGAGCTTTATTCTAAAGTAACCACGTGCTGAGTTTCTGTAATAACATTAACGTATTATAGTTAACGCCTTATAACTCTTTATACAATAAATATAATAATATTTATCTTAATTCTTTATCTAGAGTTTCTATATGGCGCTACAACATCTGCTCCCCTTCTCTTAAGCGCTAGCGTCCTCGCTGCGCCCAAGCTGGGACCAGTAAGCATCTATGGTTTGGTGATCAGAGAAATCTTTCTCTTCAACCCAACTGTTGTGCTCGTGTCCGTAGCCCACCCATTTCACAAGGAAACGGTGCAGTGAACGGTTTCTAAGTTTCTTAGTCTCGTGATCCAAAATCTTTTCAACATCCCACACAGGCCGGTTCGAATCATCAAACTGCAGCTGTGGTGGTATTGGGATCTGGACTCCGTCTGATCTGTAGGGTCTTAGCAGGGAAACGTGAAACACGTTATGGAATCTGTACTCCGCAGGGAGTGTGAGTCTGGCAGCAACTGGGTTAACCATAGCCTCGACGGGAAAAGGTCCTATCCATCTAGGCATAAGTTTTCTAGTGCCACGTTCTTTAGCCAGGTTCTTTGTGCTCAAGAGGACATAATCTCCAGGCTTAAGTTGGATATCTTTCCTGGACTTATCCAAGGTTTCTTTGGTTCTGTCTTGTGCAGCTTGCAAACAACGTTTTGCCATGTCTAATCTGTCAGCAAACGTCTCTGCGTAATTCTTAGCGGCAGGCACTGCATCTCCAATTTCCAACTGCAATGGGGTTCGAGGGTGAAACCCATAGTTAAGGAAGAAAGGAGTTTGGTTCGTCATTCTGTTCTTTAGGTTGCTTGGAGACATTCATTGAGTGTGTCTGTTTTGTTTATCTGAGTCAGGTTGCCGTGGAGGAAAGCGTGGTTCTGCTAGAGCAATACTTAGGGACAGATGCTAGACAGGTGGGGATTATGCTAGACAGGCGGGGATTATGAAGTAGTTTATGAAGTAGTTTATACTTTACACGCACTCTGGTTGGCCCATGACCTGAGGAACTGCTGCCAGTACTAGTAGTGATACCAGAGCAAATCAGTGCAAGGTTAGCTGCAATCATGTGTGGCTGCAGAGGAATTCAGAACATTATTGTGATATGGGGCTGCATAGCTATCTATCTAGCAAGCAATAGAGGACATTGGTGATGTAGATGAATTAGAAGGTAAGAAAAGAGTTAGATGCTTGCTGATATGAGTGAGGGTCTGAAACAGATTCATACACTGCTTCATAAAGCAGTATGTGCGTATAAGGCATGACAATAAGTTGACCCAAATTCACCTAGATCCAGCTAGATTCAGCATGTAGTAGTTGATTGCCGCAAAGGCCTCTCGAGATGTGGACAGGGTGCTTCTGGCACCTTATATTGTGATAATGTATGTGTTGCCGTACATCTATGACTACTACACTCTCCCCCTTCTGGAGGGCACGTCTCGGGCACTAAGTCCCCTGTCACAAGTGCTTGCCATTTCCAACCCTGGTCATGGGGCTTTGTGTCCGCCCAGGTCGCGTTATGCCCAACGCTAGCATGCGTCATAGCACTCACAGGTTTTTCAAGCATCAGACCTCTTTCGGTAAATCAACTACAAAGCCTACTGCTGAAGGATAAGTAATCATGTCACTTTGTGAATTCAAGCACAACAATTATACCATGTCAAGATCGAACTGAGGATCTTAGGGTCCATCAGTGACGTACATTTTCGCTAACAAATGTAGTAGTTTATTGCCGCAAAGGCCTCTTAAAACGTTGACGGCATGCTCCTTTATATATACGGCACATTATATTGTGATAGTGTGTTGCCGTACGTCTATGACTACTACACAGCAACAATTGAAGTATCATCACTTGTATCAACTATAGATGATTCAACTATAGTTGTGCGACTACTGTATTAGGCAAACCATCTATAGTTGAATGGTCTATATATATAGTTGTTTCAACTATAGATAAACTATAGTCAAATCAACTATAGACTAAAAAAATCGTATAAAACTATTCATTGACTATAGTTGAATAGACTATAGATCAACAATAGTGGCTCTCCCAAAATATATATAGAAGTATTGCATGCCAAAGTCTATCTATGGAAGTGTACCATGTCAGATATTCGGCCTGGGGATCCTCAGAAAGCAAGATTCTATCTAAATTGCACCATTGTAACACGGGTGCAGTAGCACATGACGCTTGTATGTGAAGACTCCCATTACACAAAGTTTAACGTGACCTGCAGCTGATTACTGAGGCAGGTGGGCAGATACTTGCCACAGCTGCTAGACATGGCTGTCATTTCCTTGGGGCCAGCAGAAGTGGTAATAAGGTTCGTTGGGAGGTCAGATACCAGCAAGAGTCCATACGATTTTCAGGTATACCTCAGTTGATATGTGTAGCTGTATCCTGTGCAGTCCTACTGCTGTGAGCTAATGGCATTGTTGTCCCTGCTGAGGAGCCGCCACAGAGCAATTCATGATGTTGTAGCAACATTACTAATACTAATACAGGAAATAGCCAATATTTTTCTGAAGAAGAAGCAATAGATTCTGTGGTCGCAGCAGTCATTGCTCAAGCTGAGCCGCCTATTTTGACCATGCATCTTGATGAAGGATAAGATTGTTAATTAGTTATTTTAATGAACTATTAGCCTGGTCGCTAATCCTTTGGTCTGGCTGAGAAATAATAATGTGCAGTAAATAAAATGGTCAGCCACAAAAGATATTCCAAAGCTATCATATGCTTACAGTTTAATATATTCTTTTCTTCACAAGTAAAATTATTACAATCTCTAGAAGACAAGTTTCACAGGTTTCGGGATTGCAGTACTACTACTAATTGTACTGCATTTCATAGCTTCTTGAAATTAACTTTTCAAAAAAAGCACATAAAAGACTTAATTATTTTTTATTTATTTGGGGTGAAAACCGTGGGGCCTGATTGTCAACTATAGCTGATGCCGACTATAGTTGATCAACTATAGATGACATCGTCTATAGACTATAGTCAACATCGTTGATCATGGTAGTTGGGCTGGTGGATCATTCTGGTGAAAATAAATACATGATCCTTGAGGCTCCTTTGCAAATGCATGGTACTGTATGTATCAAAATAAAGTAAGCATAGGCAGGATATATAGGGTTCGTTTACCGACAAGTTTTCCGTCTCACCAACCTACCTAATATAATGGACTGTCGGTAAACCGAATGTTACGAGCAAAAGCATTTACGGGAAAAAGTCTCTAAGCTGACCACTTTGTCAATGTAAGCCTGGATTCTGTTTCCGTATTAGCTCCGAAGACACGATTTTCGTTGCACTCTGTACCGCTTTCGCCTCTAAAATTGCAACAAGCGTTAGCAAAAAATCACCGACGCCTACAGGGATTTTCGGCTTCTGAAACAGGCCTCATTTGCGAGGGGTGCATCACCAAATTCAACGCACGGGGTTGCACAACAGTACGATGAATAGCATGCAATTATATCTACCGAAATCGGCTACAAATTGACTGCTACATGTATTATTAATGACTCGCGCTGTTTTTGTACGGCAGAAGGTGAACGAGCAGTCACATATATGCGTCGTCTGTTTTTTTATCACGAGTTATTATCGATCTTTACTAGGATGTTAGTATTTGCGGGCCTAAAACGATGTCAGCGAGCCTGAAAAGATACTGTTTTGAAGCGCTGGCTTCTCGAGGCGAGAAGGCTGGTTCTTGGACGAAGCAAGTAACTATATGCATCTTGCTCGTACCTGACGTACTGAGATTTTGAGATTAGTCGCAGGTCACAACGTTCCCGGCTATTCGCCGTGTTGTGACCTTAGGTTTACCTTATGTGCCCGCCCTTCCCACCCGGTAGGGCACGTTTTTCACGTTTGTTCGGCCACCAGACCTGGATTGGCCTGGTGGTTACGAGCCTAAGTGTCACGGCCGGCCACTAATCCAACTTAAATATGGGGTTTGGTGGGGCGTTGCGGCGGAGTCTGACAAGGGGTCTGGGCTAAGCAGCAGGGCGGTTTTATGGAGCGCAGGTCAGTCAGTCGATTTGGTAGGTTTGTTTCAGGTTAGTCGCCGGTGGCATCGCCGCTGGGGCCTTTTGTAGTGTTATGCTGATTGTAACTGCTGAGGACAAGAAACCTTAAATATCAAACATTCAACAATTGAAAGCTTATCTAAGCGTTTTCTAACTACATGTGACATTGGATAACGGGGACTGACAAGAGACAATAATTACGTATCCCAAAGTGCTGAAAATCTCAATTTTTATTGGTTTGTAACTGTAGTTCGATCGGGGTTCACAAGTCCGTTGATAGCTTGCAAGGATTTGCGCTAGGTAGCAATGCCCTACATCATCAGCAGCGAACTGCAGCAAGCTGTCTGAACAGTACACGCAAGCCCATACACGAATCTCGCTCGCTTGAATGAGCTGCCCGAACAATAATATTTACGCACGGGTATCGCCCCTACAAA
This sequence comes from Volvox reticuliferus, assembly GCA_019650235.1. Taxonomy (NCBI): domain Eukaryota; kingdom Viridiplantae; phylum Chlorophyta; class Chlorophyceae; order Chlamydomonadales; family Volvocaceae; genus Volvox; species Volvox reticuliferus. The sequence continues at coordinate 975,974 of BNCP01000040.1, read as the reverse complement.
ACAGTGGCCGTGTACGGCACCCGCGCCTGAGGAATGATGGTCAGGATGTAGCAGATGATGTAATAATATTTTATATACCTCGTGATGCACATTTCTTGAAGATAACCGCTGGCCCACTCACCCGCCCTGCGAAACGTACGCCACACAGTATTTTTTGTTAAATCGGCCCAGAAAGACCGTTTGCATATTTTTTGAATTTTAAATAAACACCAATGATAGTCAAAACTAAAAGAAAATAGTTTGGAAATTAAACGTATGCCTGGACCCCAGCTCCAACCTGTATGGCTGGACGTACTCGTCACCGCGTGCCACAGCCGTCAAATGTAAGTATTAATATTAGTGGATTAAATTAAAGCGTAAAATTTTGGTGTGCTTGTTTGAGCCAATAGCAAGCTTCGTTGCCATTCGTAACATGCATCCGTCCGCGCAGACGCTTTGTTGCGGCCCTCTTTTTGATCGCTAGGATGGCCGCCGGCACTGTGCGCACAAGAACATCATCATTTCCAAGGATATTTGTAAGCCTGCATCGCAGAAACACTAGGGCACAACCTCAAACCGATGTGGAGGTGGGTGAAAGTTTTCCTGATAACCATCCCGCCGCGGGACGATCCAGGCCGCGGCAGTCCTTTCGGCTTCTAGCGAATAAAGTCTGCGAATACGCAACCAAGGGCGTGGCGTTTGCGTCAAAGTCCAATGTGCCCAGGGCCTGGGTCCCGCTGGTGCACATGCTGGTCTTCCTGGTGCTGGTGTTGTTGCTTCCATGGGGTATCGTGTACGCAGCAACCATGAACAAGTTCACAAGGAACGGTCCGATCGCGGTGGTGTGCGGATTGAGGGAGGCTATCATCGACGTGATCACGCCCAACAACACCAGTGATTACGACTATTTTCCTTACATTCATATTCCTGATCCGTCGCCACCACCGTCAGCACCGCCGCCAAAACCACCGTCAGAACCACCGTCAGAACCACCGTTAGAACCGTCAAAACCACCGCCACCACCGTCAGAACCACCGTCAGAACCATCGTCGTCAGAACCACCGTCGTCAGAATCACGGCCAAACTTACCGTCGCTTTTTAATGGTCCAGCGGGGCCTTTTACGGAATCAGGACATGTGAGACGACCATTTCGGCCATCACGGCCGCCACGACCTCCACCGCCGCCTCCTCAACCCCCATCTCCATTTCCACCACCTCGAGCTGTACGGCAGCAGCTATGCGAGCAGGGTTTTGAAGATGCCTTCGACTACTCCCTGGGTTTTCAGGGCAACCTACCAAAATATCCAAGCAACACTGTCTTCGTCGCCATCGTCATCCAGGTGCATTGACTTGGCTTGCCTTTAATTGACTGGGGCGGGGGATTGCATTGATTGATTGGAGAGGGCTCGCTGTCTATGTATGTACCAGAACTAGATACGTGCCCGAGCGAGCGCATGCACACACATGCGTTTACGTATATGTATATGGATGTCCTCGCTCCGCTCCTACCAACTTGGAACCCGTACTCCTGGCTATGCAATGCTGAGAACCACGTGTATGTTCTACTTGTACTCGTTTTCTTTTCCCATGTATATATCCTCTCGCAACACACACAACCTAAGGGCTGTCAGGGTCCCAGCAAATAGTCTATTATTACATACTACGTGACCACACCCTTTACCACTAATAGGAGAAGCGGCGGAAATAAATGCATGGACGTTGTACTAGCTACTGTCGTACTGTTAATAATAATCCCACGCACAGGACGTGGATGTCAAGAGATTTGTTTTGAGCGGCCTGGTCCGGGCATCATTCCAGACGCCTCCAGTGCAGTCCCGTAACGCTGATCTTAGCAGTGACAATCCCTCGAATAATCCAAGAGGCATCTTTACCACCCCTCCCATAAATCGGAAGCTATCACTCGTGATTAACATCAATGGCAACGACATTATCTCAGTGAGTGGTTCTGTCAGCTCGTCGATGGCAGCTCTCGACAACTTACCTGTGTTTGCAGAGAGGCATACTCGAGTATATCCCTTTGACACGTAAGTCCGTTTGTATGTTATTGCTACCGCTTTCTTTAACTGGCCTAGTAATTCTTTTATGATTTATTTATAATATATTTATTTTTTATTTGTTTTTTAATGTCGTTGTCGCACATCCACTTCTACTGTAAGGAATGCTAGTCATGTAAGGCAGGCCCTTGGGAATTAAAGCCCGCCCCCGAAATGCACAGATTTGTTTGTCCGCACCACTCAGATTTAAGCCTGGATATTACATTAGGTGATAAATTCTTTGGCTTAATACCCAGCATAGGTTCAAAACTATCAGCAAAATCCGTAGTAGATATTACCTTTACCTAAAATAGCGGTAATAATCGAACATCTATATATAGTAACTGTACATACGCCTCATGTATTGTGGAATTCCTCTTGCTACAAATTTAGATGGTTGGGGTGTTACACTGTGGGCGACTCGCCCTACAAAGACGAGATGGTGTTTCTGGATTTTCGTCGATATTCATGTAGTAAACTACATAACTCCGGCTGCAAGTATAAATTGGTAATCATGCGATAATAAGCATGATACCGTAAAAGCTCGCGATTCGCAAAGCAGATCACCGTACATCTTTGTCAGGTGAACCTATATTTAAGTCACCCTGGTGAAGTGCTTTGGCCAGAAAATATAGTTATCTGTTATATTTTAGGTAGCAGCCGAATGTACTGGGGTGAGAGGCTACACTGGAAGGCCGTCTCGCTACCAAATTGTGATGATGTTGTATTATAGTGATGCGGAAGTGGAAAATAAACGAGAATACTTATTGCTACCGCTTTTATTAGCTAGCCTAGTCATTTTTAGTTGCTTGTAGTTTATTTAGTTTATTAGTTGCTTGTAGTTCATTTCTTCGTTGCTTTTATTTTTCGTTGCTCTTAGTTTATTTAGTTAATTATTGTACATTCATTATCGTACATTCAGCCGGCCCTGTAAGCAGTGCTAGTCATGTAAGGCCCCTGAGAATTTTTAGAGTCGTCCGCCCCTGTAAGGAGTGCTAGTCATGTAAGGCCCTCGGGAAATATGCAGTCGCGAGGTAAATGCACTGTTTTTGTTAGGCAATTTCTAGGCTATTAAAAGCATTTTCTTACCTCTTTAGCTAGGTATTTTCGGTCTTTTTTGTTTCATGTAGTAGCTATGTATCCTGCAGGGCATTGGCCAGCTCTGCAGGACTCATGCTCTAAAGGTTTAATTGTGCTCTTGATAATATTTTCTAATGAGCGGCCTGTTAACAGGTCAAACAGGAAAATTCTTTACAACAATCTGTTGACAGTTAATCTGTATCGTACAGCAATGACTGTCCGCTATTATAGCTACCGCTTTATCCATAGCCTGCAACTTTTATGGATTAAGTGTTTTGGCTGCCAAGCTTGGAGCCTCAGCAATTCGTTGGATCTTGCGAAAGGTAAGCATAAGTCGCTAAGGTAAGTCTCCAAATAATTTTTAAATGTGAGTTTAGAACGCAATTATAGGATGCTATTGCGCGGTGCTGCTGCAGCGTGATGCAGCTGCCTTGCGGTGCAGCTGCCTTGCGGTGCAGCTGCTGCATGGTGCCGGTGCCGCGTGGTGCCGCTAGCCAAGCCAAGCCAAGCAGTGCAGCTGCCGCATGGTGATGCTTTACGGGGGTCACTGCCGTGTGGTGCCACGGATACACGGCGGGTGCAGTTGCCATGCTATGTCTCATCACTACCGATTGACCAATGCGTGTCCCCCTAGGTATGTGGTGCCACTGCCATGCAGTGCCCCTGGCATGCAGTGCCACTGGTGCACGGTGTTGCTGTGTGCAGTGCTGCTGGTGTGCAGTGCCACTGCGTGCCGTGCAGTGTTGCTGCCATGCAGTGCCACTGCCGTGCGGTGCCACTGGTGTGCAGTGCCGCGGCATGTGGCATGGTGCCACTGGCATGCAGTGACGCTGGCATGTGGTGCTGTTGGCATGCTGTGCTGCTGGTATGTGGTGGTGCTGCTGCATGGTGCTGTTGTGCATGGTGCAGCTGGCATGCAATGCCGCTCGCTGGCATATGGTGCCCAGGGTACTTCATCCCCGACGGGACCTGGCAATTTTTAGAATTAAAAAAAATGCCTGTGAAAGTGTTGGGTCTGCTCTGGGGATCCCTTGGAAATATCGGCCGGGCAAAACATGGCTTTCCGGGGGCAGGAAAAACATGTGCCGTGAAGAAAAAAAGGGTTTTTAGGGTGTACTGGAAAAAAATTGCTTAAAGCATGGTCAAGTTATGGGGATTACTGATGTATGCTTGACAGCTTGACGCTTAGGAAAAGCTGAAAATCCAATATATTTTTCCAGCTAAAAAATTATAAATACAATTTGTAAGCAGTTCGACAAAACATCATTTTCGTCAGGACTAGCATTGACATGTTGGCCTTCATCACGCAATGATAACACCAGTGAAGCAGATTCCTAACTTTCTTATACCAACAAGTGTTAGCTTAAAGCAATAAAAAACCTAAGCATATTTAGGATGAAGGAATACAAAGCAGATCAAGAAAGCCAGGGAAACTGGTATCTGTGTTGATTAATGAGCTGCTGATGCCGGGTATTGGGTATTGGATAAATGGGTAGCAAAAAACATATCATATGTATACTTGCTAGCTAGCTGATGAATGAGATGCTTGAGGTCACCCAAATTATTAGCTACATACATACAGACCACAGCAAATATCTAAAGAAAATTGGGGGAATACCTAGGGGAAATACCTAGAAAAAATAAAAAATAAGAAATATATAACAACTGAATGTACTTTGGATCCCAGTACACCAAGACGGTGGAAGTGCGGGGAACTGGGGCGGCAGGCCCCAGTCCCCGCACAACCACCGTACACTTCTGGGTGTTAACAGCATTGAAAGCGGTAGTGAATTGCATATTTAAAAGCATGATAGAAAATAGGAAAGTTAGTTAGTAACTCGAGACAGGTGGTAGTAAGAACTACCAGTTGGTTTGTGAGCGAGTTTATACACCCAGATAGAGCGGCACTTGATCGTACTCAAGGGAGGGTAGGACCTGCGGGAGTCTTGTCCACGGGCCGCCTCGCTAGCCGCCACGGTTCATGACTCCGTTTACCAACCGTTAGCCTGGCTTCTGACCGAAGCCCTCGCGTCTCAGCAAGCCAGGACAAGTGTTGCCACTTATCCCAGACTCACTCGCCGCAACCACCACCAGTGACCGGAGTCACGACCAATCCACCGCAGAGTGGAATGGGCCCCGCTATACTCAGTCATGAGCATGACGATATGCAGTGCCGCGTCACGACTGTCCCGTCATGCTGTGCCGCGCAGAACATCTACTAGACCGTTGGGGATCCCAACGAAGATCGTTGGGACAGTTGACCGGGGATGGTCAAACCTTGACCAGTCATGGTCAACCCCAGGGACTAGCGAGATACAACATTATATATCAGTTTCTCATCAATTTTTGGCTTGACCTTGTGGTCTTATAAGTCTCCTTGTTCAGAGGGCCTGATGAGCTCTTTCGAACTTGTAAGCATTCCCAAAACAGGATTATTGCACGCTGGCCATTTTTGCACTACTAATCATGTCTCTGAAGGTGCTTATGTTTTTAATATAATTTAAATACTTGTACCCAGATTACGAGTATTTAAATTACACATTTCAAGGGACAGTTTCAAATAATTCCTGGATATACTTAGCCTTTCATTTTTGCCCTAACATTAAATACCTTGATTGACAAATGTTGCCCCAGCTAGTACTGTATGTGTCATGTATTGACTTGCTTGTGCCTAGCTATCTACACACATGAGCACCTAAATGAATGCATACATGCCTGCTGCAGGTACAGGGCTCATATTAGGTTGACCATTTCACTGCAAGATGACAAGGGGGGATCAACTCGTGTACCCTTCGTGGCGGCGGTGATGCAGAAGGGCTCAGGGTTCAAGTACCATGTCAAGGCACCACATGAGATGTATCTGATTGGAATGGATGGAAGAAACGATTTTTCAGAGGCATCGTTCATAATCTGGGGCAATCGCTCAGCTATTTCTCACTTTGTCTCCATCTTCATTGTCCTCATTATGTGGATTCTGAGCATCATCATTTTCACCCAGGCACTCTACATTGTGTGGTACAGAAAATTTGACAAGGTCCTTGAAATGGCCAGCTTCACTGCCACAGTGCTGTTTGCACTGCCACAGCTCCGAAGCACACAGCCTGGTATTCCCACTGAGGCCAATTTGGTCATTGACATGACAGGGTTCATTTGGAACATGGCCTTGGTCTCCATAGCATGCATCATCTACCTGTACATTTTCTACTCCATATTGGTTGAGGAAAATGGGAATGATAAAAAGCCAACCGAGTTGCCACAAATGGAGGAGCAACCACCAAGGGGGCAAAAGCCGCCAATGGAGGAGCAACCGCAAATAGAACCGACACAAGAATTTGAGGAGGAACCACAAACTACAGGACAGAAATTGCAAACGGAAGAGCAACCACAAATGGGGCACCAATAAGGACATGCCGCCAATGGGATAACAAAAAATGTCCAGTTTGCCTACCTGCTGCCTCATTCTGCGTGCCACCACCGCCAGTACTGTAATAGTAAAGGTGCTGCAAATGCATCGGCATATCGTGATGCTGACAGGGTGCTTCTTGCACCTTATATTGTGGATCAATGTGTGTGCTGTGTTGTACTATGGCTCGATTATCGGTGATGCGTCGCTCGGTGGCACATGACCCGACAAGACGATCGATAATCAATCCACAATTGAATGCATTCTGGTCATTAAATATGTCTGTATATGTTTACATCAATCTGCATTGATAAATACGTGAGATCGGTGAGATGCGCGTGCGTGATGCTGCCCGCATATATAACTGTTATTGAGGCAACTGACGATATGTAGCCCGAGTCGGAGTGTTTGATATGTAATTGGCATAGTTTCATACATAATAATAATATTTAAGCTTACCACTGTGTCACTGTAAACGTGGATTCAGTTCCCGTATTAGCGATAGTGTTGATAATCCTGAGTACCGAGATGGAGACAGATCGCGAATTCCTTCGGTTACATACTTATTGTGGATGGAGAAAACAGGATAGAACAGAGCTATATTCAGCAGAGTCGACACTTCTGCTCCGGAACCAAGTGTTCTGGTCGTCCGGTTAACACTCCCCCGCGAACAGAACACTCTAGTGCCAATTCCTTCTTAGCGAACTCCCATGCTCAAACGAAACTTAGCAAACTCCGCCAGTGGTAGGGGCTTGGTCAACACATCAGCGACCATTTCCCCTGTAGGGCAATATCCAAAAGATACTAACCCGTGCTCCTCCTTTTCACGCACGAAGTGGTGCATCACATCGATGTGCTTGCTCCGATCCGAAGTTATAGGGTTCCGGATCAGACTGATGGCCCCTTGGTTATCATCCCAGATATGAACCGTCTTGACCGGGTATCCAAAATCCCCCATGAGCTTACGTAGCCACATGGCTTCACGTGTGGCAAATGAAGCTGACATATATTCCGCTTCCACTGATGATGCTGCCACGGTAGGCTGCAGGCGACTCTTCCAGCTCACAGCTCCACCGTTCATCATGAACACATAACCGGTGGTTGACCTCCGGTTATCCCTATCGTTGGCCCAATCAGCGTCAGCGTATCCAAACAGCTGCTCGCTGCGGTTATAGACTATTCCATAAGTTGCGGTGCCCTTAACATACCGCAGCACTGCCTTAGCGGCCTCCCAATGGGCCGGTACTGGTTTCGACATATACCTGGCTAGCCTATAAACGGCTTGCGCAATGTCGGGCCTGGTCACAACTGCCAAATACATCAGGCCGCCCACCAAAGCACGATACTTGGTGGCGTCCTCAAAAGGCTCCTGTTCAACGACACCAATCCCTTGCGCCGTTAGCTGAACCAAGTTAGGCTTCATAGGTACAGCCTCCGGTTGGGCATCAGCCAACCCAAAACGCTCAACAAGGTCAAACGCATAACGCCTTTGAGAAATTTTCAGTTCACCTCCATTGCGCATGATTTCCATTCCAAGGAAGACCGACACAGCTCCCAGGTCACGGATATCAAAACTTTTAGCGAGGTATTGCTTCACTTCCGCCATGAGACTTGCACAATTGCTCGCAATGAGTAGATCATCGACATGGGTCAATACACGGACAACGCGTGAGCCAACACGCTTGATGAATAGGCTTGGGTCGGACTCGGAGATCTCAAACCCATTTGCTGCCAAAGTGGCTTCTAGCTTGCGGTGCCATGCACGGCCCGCCTGCTTTAAACCATATAAAGCTTTGATAAGCCGGCATTTTTCCCCCCCTTCACCTGTAACATACCCGGGGGGTTGCTCGCAATAAATTTGTTCCTCCAACTCACCATGTAAGAACGCTGTACGCACGTCCACATGGTGGACCTCCATACCCTCAGCCGCCGCCGAAGCCAAGAATGCTCGGACAGTGGCATGACATCCAGTAGGCGCAAAAACTTCATCAAAATCAACTCCCTCAATCTGCTTGTAGCCTTTTGCCACATAACGCGCCTTATAGCGTTCAATGCCTCCGTTGGCATCCCTTTTCAGCTTATACACCCATTTCCCTGGGATTACATTGGCCCCCTGTGGTGGGTGTTCAAGCCGCCAGGTTCCTTGCGCATGAAGTGATGCAATCTCCTCATCCATAGCCTGGCGCCAATGCACAGCTTCCGGAGAATTGATTGCTTCCTCGTAGGTTGATGGCTCCTTGGGTATGGTGGTGGCTGCTACAGTCACGTGACGTTTTCCAGGCTCCGGGCTGTACCGGTCAGGCGCCTTATGGGTACGCCTTGGATAACGGGATTCTTGCCCTATGTTGGCGTCCCCTCCCGCAGAGCCCGTACCGTTCCCTATATTGCCACCATCATGGGTAGTGCCAGCACCATTGCTCTTTCCACCACCTACACCTGGAATAACTCCCGACTCCCCCGCATCACTTGCAGAGTGCTCTTCATCTGAATCACTATCATCAGAAACGGTATCCATTGGAATATTTGTCATGTCTTGTTGCGGGTACTGTTCATCAAAACGAACATTGCACGAAACAACAACCTTGCGCTGTTGGGGCAGGTAAACACGATAGCCCTTGCTGCCACGCTCATAGCCAACGAAAACTCCCTTCTCGCAGACCGGGTCCAGCTTGTTCCGGTGCTGTTTCTCGCTGTACACCCAAGCAGTGCAGCCAAACACACGTAAAACAGACACATCCGGCTTGTACCCATGGAACAACTCATGTGGTGTGGCACCCCTGTCACTCACCGGAGAGCAGTTCCTAATTGCACATGCCGTCATCACCGCTTCCGCCCAAAATCCCTGCTCCAGGTTGGCGTCCTGTAGCATCGCACGCACCTTTTCAAGTAGCGTACGATTCAGACGCTCTGCACGTCCATTCTGCTCAGGGGTATAGGGAACCGACGTACTGTGCAGGATTCCCTTGTCCCAGAAAAACTCGCGCATACGAACATTGACATACTCTCGTCCACGGTCTGTTTGAAACTCACGCACCCGTTTCCCTGTCTGGTTCTCCATAAGGGTGAGGGCTTCCTTCAGCACGTCTGGGACCATGTCCTTAGTTGCCACTAGGCGCACGGTGGCAAAACCGGAATGCTCGTCTAGGATGGTCACCATATACCTGGCGCCACCCATGGACTTGATAGGCATCTCACAAACGTCCGAATGAACGCGTTGCAAGACAAGATTAGACACATTTCCTGATGGGGGGTGTGGTACGCGGGTGAGCTTAGCCTTGACACATGGCTCACACGTGCGCTTTGCTTCCGCAGCCTCCTTCACCTGGTCAGCGGTCACGTTCAGTCCCTTGACCATCCCTTCCTTGGCTAACCTGCCAAGGCCTTCGTAACCCAGATGCCCAAAACGGCGATGCCATAGGTCCACTGATTGCTCTAGCACTGCGAGTGCTTTTACCCTCTCCTGGTGGGCCTTGGTGTGTATGTTCATGTAGTACACACCGCTGTTGCCCTCGCTGAGGCGTCCTTCCATGACATCTAGCCACTCATGTAGGGTACCGTAGCCGCCGTATGAGACGTTTTCCATTTGGACGAATATGCGGCCGTTGTTAGCGAGAATGCGACATCCCTTCTTATCGAGACGTCCAGCGGACAGGATCCTGTGCCCCAGGCCGGGCATATACCAGACTTCAGTAACTGTCACGCTGAATGTCCCCCACTCTGTGTAAGTCACGAACTCAACTTTACCATAGCCTGGCGATCTTCCTTCGCCTCCAAAACCCGCCTTGAAAATGGGGCCGTTCTCGACCTCTACATAATCTATCAGGTCGTCCTTGCAGTCCGTGGCGTGCAGTCCAGCCCCCGTGTCCAAGATCCACTTGCCTTGTGATTGAATGTGCTGACTGACGTCATCAATAGTAGTTGCCAGCACAAAGGTATTGCGGCGTCCACCATCGCCACTAGTCCCAGAGTCTCCACGGTTGCTGCCTGCACGGTTACCTGCAGCTCCACGGTTTCCACCACGGTTGTAACCTCCTCCGCGATGGTTGCCACCACCGCGGTTGTTGCCTCCACTGCCCGCCTGGCCGCTTTGCTGTTCGGCGAGCCACTTGGGACAATTCTTCTTGAAGTGTTCCGTGCTTCCGCATTTCCAGCACACCGACATATTGTCGTCTCCTTGCGATTTTTGTTGTCGTGGATGGTGTCCGTATGACTGGCGCTGTGACGACTGGTACTGCTGCTGCCCACCGCCGGTGCCCCGGCGGTTTCCAAACACCAAGGCTGGTGTTGTTTCCTGCTTATCTTCTCTTTTAACCCTGACTTCCGCTGACAGGAGCGCTGGGCGGATGGTCTTGAGTGTGGCTTCGCCGAAACTGGCCGACGCCTCCAGAATGGCCCTTTCGGTGCGGTAGTCGCTGCTTAGACCATTTAGAACGCTTGCCACTATGACGCTGTCGGGGATCTTGAAATTAGTCGCCGTCAGGATCTCGTGGTATTCTTCCGCCCGTCTGAGATACTCATCCATGCTCTCGTCGTGTTTCTTTCGCATGGTAATTACTTTGGTGTGGTACTCTTGTTGTTGTAGTGCCATTTGCTTGACGAATTCGTCGTGCAGTTCGTCCCAGGCGACTGCCGCATTCGCCGCCTCATCAACTTTGTCCACAAAAACACCAGTTACCATCTGTACCAGCTCGGCTTTAGCTTCTTCGGCCTTGCTCCCGGACGAAAAGGGTTTCTTGGAAGCCGAATCCCACAGCTTCTCCCTGATCAGGTGGTTCCTTGCGTGCTTCTCCCATCGCAAGTACTCTTCTGTCTTCTTGAGCGGCTCAAACCGGATCTTGCCCATTTCAGTCAGGTCCTTAAACTAGGAACCCCTCTAAACCGAGTCTGCTAATCCTGCAGTGACTTCGCGCACTATGGCGCGGGGCTCATAACCTGTTGATAATCCTGAGTACCGAGATGGAGACAGATCGCGAATTCCTTCGGTTACATACTTATTGTGGATGGAGAAAACAGGATAGAACAGAGCTATATTCAGCAGAGTCGACACTTCTGCTCCGGAACCAAGTGTTCTGGTCGTCCGGTTAACAGATAGCTCCGTGTGTACCTTTTTAACCGTCCGAATAGGAGATAGAGTTAGAGCACTTCGCTATTGCCCTATGTGTGAGAATGGCATGGTTGAGGATGAATATCATGTCCTCATGGAATGTCCAGCTTATTATGAGAGCATATATAAGGCTAGAGTTGTTGCAAGCTGGGGACGCACGTTTTGGGGGGAAACATGATCGCTATCACGAGCTTGAATAACCAGCAGCGCATTCTGGCCAAAGCGCTTTATGAGATTCGATGTATGTATGAGAAGATCTTACTTGGGCAGGCGAATTAATATAGTGTACCTCATCAGTTCCGTTCTTCCTTTTCTTTTCCGTTTGTTCTTTTTCTCTTTTCTTTATTATCTACTTTTTCTGACGTTCGCTTTTTACCTCTTTTTTCTCTTCTTTGTCTTTTGTCTGTTTTGCTTCGCGGTCCGTGATGAGCCTCCTGGCTATCAAGCAATCAATCAATTTTGTTCTTTAATCTTTCATACAATGCAATTTCTTGATTCTATGCTGAATTTCAATAAATATAATAAATATTACTCTTTCTGCTTTTGTAAGTCGTCTTATTTTTGCTTCTTTAGAATGTTCCCGCCCTCACACGCAAACTTTCGCATCGTTGGCCACCTTACCACGTATCTCTTTGTCCCTGTCCGCCTACATACCTCACAATGACACATATAACATATGACACATATATGTTTATTAATAGGTTGTCCGTTAGTTGTAAGCAACCTTGCTTGTTGTTATATATCCATCTTGTGTCAACTAACTCACCGTATCGTTATCTCCCAGAGTGTTTTGTAGTAACGTGCATCGACGCCACTCTGAGTGGTATCCTGCCTATATTAAGTAATATATCGAAAACTATATTAGAGCGCGACTGGAACTTTTATCAACATCATTCCCCTTTTCACGTTCACGATTCGTTGGATCCCACGTATCCGACGTATCGTATAATCCTACACGGTCCCATGAATAACCCGACTTTTGATCAAGAGACCTAGCCATTGGCTCCATAAGCTCATATATTTTTTAAAATTTACTACTCATGCTTTGTCTTAGTAAAAACAAGTTCTGTAAGACTGGTCACACTAAAGTTGAGTTCTTGGATCTTGTTTTCGCGGCTAGACTTTTCCGTCCGGGTTCCGGCGGGCCATGTTTGCAAATTATTTTTTGCCCCATTTAAACACTTAACTGACTCTTTTTATTTTTGTACCTTTTCTGACAATGATGGGAGGCGTTTCACCATGCCCCCTTCTGTCTGGAGGAGTGTTGGCAACGTTAATAGTTATGATCACGACATCGGTACCCGTATCGTAAGTTCCAGTATGTGTCGTTTAACATTTAATATAAAGAAACTCTTGAATACTATTTTTTGGAGCGATTCAGCAGTGCACGGCAGCAGCGCCAACGTCACCTACTGCCTTCCTCAAAACCGAATTGTAAAACGTTATAAGAAATTCATAACTAAGTCATATCATACTCTTTGCACGCAGTTCGGCGTTGTATCTTCCTCAGACGGATGCCGCCTCGTTCGACATAGCAGGTGCGTAGCAAGTCTCTCGATGGACAGGGCGGTGTAAACTGATAACAAATGGCACTATCGAAAGTGATTTTTTTGCTATTGGTATGTTTTCACATGTTACGTCAGCCCTCATGTCACGTGACTTGCGGCTTCGCTCCCTGCTCCCAATCATTTGTTACGCGCCCTGGCAGAGGATTATTGCTGGTTAACGATTATACAATTATCCATTATTGTTATATACGTTACACTGCGGCCGCAATCGACAGCCATTTTCTTACGCCAATATATAAACTGGATCTGGTTTTGTTTCTGGCATTAACCACACAATGCCGAACTAACATACGTACTGTTAAGGTTTTAAAAGTATAAAGAGTGACAAGCGATTTGCGGCTAAAACGCTAAAATGTTGGCAGTGGCGCTGATGTGTGACAGGATGTGACACGGTGTGACAATGCGTCAATTTCCTGCCTACCTGCTAATCTTTTACCACGCCACGCACGTCGACATGAAGAAGCTTAACTGCACAGGCCATGGGCAATCACTACTATTCCTTCCGCTTTCCAGGCATAGGAACAGAGCTAGCCACACCAATGCCGTCGCCACCCGATATCTTACTGCCTGTAATTCATGCCCAAATTATTTTTGGTAGGAGTCATTGGACATGCAACTCTTGTGCACCAGCGCTTGGCATCGTCCGCATCTGCTGCTCCCCAAGGTTCCGATGACCGGCAGCTAAACCCATCTTTCTTCCATTCGCTTCTGGAGCTTCCCAACACCGATCGGAAATCCGCTTCGGCGACAGCGACCCTGGCGCTCGTCGACCCCAGCGTTACACGACCGCCGACTCCCTCTCCAACGGTTACCCAACGGACCAGCCCTCCCAGCCCATACCCTCCCCGGCCCAAACCCCCACCACCGATCAGCAAACCCCCGAAACCTCCTCTGCCTCCTCCCAGGCCGCCACGTCCTCCCCCAGTGAAGTCCCAGACGCCCTCCCCCGCATCAAGCCCTTCAGCACCTGAAGACTTGCCAAAAGGACCTCCTCCCCCTTCACCAGACCCATTTCTCCCATTCTCACCACCGCCACCACTTGCGCCGCCACAACTACTCGCCGCCACCACCGCCGCCACAGCTGCCACCGCCGCACCCTCACAAAGCCGACCACCACCGCCAGTACCACCACCGCTACCCTTGCCACGACCACCCTCGCCACGACCACCTTTGCCGCAACCACCCTCGCCGCCGCCACCATCACCCCTGCCACCGTCTCCACCGCCACCTTCTCCTTTGCCACCTTCACCGCCACCACCCTCGCCGAAGCCGCCCTCGCCACCACCACCCTCGCCGCAGCCGCCCTCCCCACCACCACCCTCGCCGCAGCCGCCTCGCCGTCCACCCAACCCTCCACGACCGCCCACACCGAAACCATCCCCGCATCCTTTACCAACCTCCCCAAAGCCGATTCCGCCCCCATCTCCGCGACCTCCGGCCCCGGCCCTACCTCCACCGCGACTTCAGGCCCCTCTCCCGAGGTCGCCCCATCTGCGACCCGCACGATTGCCGTGCGAGTCCCCGCCTCACACCCATGAACGACCATCTCGAAGTCTCAAAGCCTCGCCGGCCTCATCACATCCTTCACTACCTTCACCACTGTCACAGCGCACTCGGCGCATGCTTCGTTAACCAGATCAACCCAGTGATCCTCCAGGCACTTCAACAACCCCTCGTCAGCGCGTATGCACCCTTGGCCGCTTCCATTTCTTAAATTTACAAGTTGATGATGGCGCCATGCATTCGTATGCCTGATTTTGACGCCTCATTGATAACCCAGTCATCATTGCTCAATTGCAAATGGCTGCCTCTATCGTAATCTCAGTCCCCCGACCAGTCTGCTTGCCATCAAGTCGAGTTGCGTGTGTGGCTGCCGGCATGGACACCACTTACATGTGCGTTTCTTATCGGGAACCATTTAACGTAACTACTGTTTACGATCTAACAAACGGAGCTACCGTTTTAGAGAGGAAGCAGGCATGCAGTGAACAGCAGGCGCAGTAAATCCTAAGATCGGGTAAGGGCCACCGCGGCATGGGTGGCGCGTCTACCTGCAGGATGATTTTTAGCGTCTGGTTGGCAGGGATATGCATGCGCATTCCTTTAAATGGATGTGGGTCCTGTACCTGCATTTCATTAAGATTTAATAAGATATCGGAAAGGCGCTAGAAAGCTGCTGACTTGCACCTCAGGACCGCTCAGGACTGAGGCGGGATTTCGGGTCATATAAACCCATTTTACTGGGAAGTTACGTCGGATGGGTGCTACTTACTTTGTTTTGGTTATTCACGGTCTTGTACGAACAATCTCAATTGGTGTGATTTCGTCCTCACGCTGATCGGAACGTTCATATAGCCCCAGCCACGCTTTAGAAGGTCCGATTATTCGGTTACTTTATATATGGTGTTCATGCAGTACGATGATAGATGAGGCATCGTTGACAAACTAACGGTTGTGTGTTCGTATGTTATAAGGATCAAGCTTTGTTGATTTGTTTCATTTTTACGTTAAGACGGGAAATCGAGCAGTGCATAAAAGTATCTTACCGGAGGGGTGTACATAGTAAGTACGTATGGTAGGTACCCGCAGAGATGTCACCATGTTGTCGACACATTTTGTGGCACGATATGATAAAAGTACAGCCACCTTGGGCTGGAAATGCTGTACCCTTGCAGAATGTACCATCGGCGGTACGGTAGGTGCCTACTTCAAGTATTCGTACAAAGGTCGATGGATTTGTGCATCGATACGTTTCCTGCCGTCCGAATATGATAAACGCAATCATCCCTAATCATCCCGGACCTTTGCTTTTAAGGAAATAATTCGTGTTTGCTTTCCGGTTGTTGATGACTCCTATTTAGGAAACTGACATCAAATCGATGTTTAGGAATCGTAATCAATCGTGCGTGTGTTCGTTCTCTGCGTTCCCTGCGAGGCGAGGAACCATGGCTTAACATTATATATTACCCCCTATTGTCGCCCCATCTATACATCCTCGACCACGTTCCTCCTCCAGCCCTGTTTGCCACAGCCACAGCCCCAATACGGAATATGCATCCTAATAACACTCACTGGAGCATTTAAGGACGGCCTGTTACAACATTGTCTGTTATTAGGACAGAACCAACCAGTCGTCATCGCTCCGACGCAGCCAACCACGGGGACTGCAGCACAAGTACCAGCCTTGCCCCGCCCTGGACCGTGCACGGGCCCGAACAGCTGCCAACCTTTGGGCACACCCGCGCTCATTTGCTGTGCTGGGTATCCCCCAACGGGGCTGGGACCAGGCGGGGACACAGCATCGCACCCCATCCCCATCCTGGCGGTAGGTGGAGCATGCATATGATCTCCAGTGGCACCGGTAGGTGGAGATCACTGAGTGAGAAGCAGCGCGAGCAGAGCTGGGGTCTTAGGGAGGTCGGGAGTAGGAGGAGGGGAGTAGAAGAAGAGGGAGAGGGAAGAGTGGGAGGGGAGAAGAGAGAAGAGAACAGCCCAGAGCGTGAGGTTGGGTGGGGGGGAAGGGTGAGGCCTTGTACCCGCTGAGGTATGCATGTATGTGCTTTCTCGCTATGTAGTCCTGTTTGGGGCAGGGGCAGGCAACAAATAATTATCTGACCAGCAGGACCGATTAGGAGCGTAAGCAAGCAAGCAACTTTGGCTAACTTCAGACCCTTCGTTCAGCACTGTCTGTCGTTTGCGTGTTACGAAATCAAGCGAGCACTTCAGGCCTCCACAACGGACAAACATACTAATTACTAACGGTGTAGTTAGTTGTCGTACACGATACGGCACACACGCACGAGCACAAATCATAAGCTGCATAGAGGAAGCACCATCTCAGCATCTCGATCGGGCGACCGTTTCGACACTCAACAATAATGTTAGCAAGCAAACGGCCTATACGTTATATTGCCCGCAACCCAGCTACATCAGATAGAGGCCTGCAAGGTACGTTCTCTAGAGACCTCTAGACCGCACAGAGACCGCAAGTCCGCAAGAAACACCCCAACGTCCTGGCGTTATAGTATTCACAAAATACATCTTTTTATGAATCGTATTAACTTTTGCAATTCTGTATGTTATACACACACACACACATATATATATATATATATATATATATATATATATATATATCGTAGGCAGTAACAGATCCGTAGTTTTTAAATAAAGAGCAACGTTAATTTATACAATAATTTGTACTCAGGTCAGGGCCCCCGCCGGTGCTTGTCTTTGCAGGGCGAGTCGCCCACAGCGAGCAGTGTAACACACCCCATACGCACTACTATATCTACCCCGGATTGCATGATGATGATTCAACGTTTGCTTGCTCCTCATCAAGCAACGCAATCAGCTCCACTACCAGCAGGCAGCATGCAGATAGACTGTTATAGACTGTTAGGGTTCTGAGGATGCAAACAGCGCCTGATGCTGGGGTGCGAATTTCCTCCCCCCCTGGGGTTACAACGAAGTTGAGCTTTGTGACACGAACATGTTACATTTATGACTTGCATGAATAAGCACCATTTATTTATTTATTTTCCACGTTGAATGACTCCCGCCCCATTAACCTACCTCTCCATCCACTCATCTCCCAAAAGGGAGCGACCTCCTCCGTCTACATCCCCTCCTCTGCCACTCGCGCGTCGCAACCTGCCTCCTTTAACGTTTTTAAAAGTAATCCCACGCTTTACCTCTATCTCGTTATTTTCCACCACCTGACTTCGCAACCGCCTCCAATCCAGTTCTACCCTCCACCGGGTACGTGCCCTCAATTCGATGGCTGTGATTATTACCAGCCCTTGTCGTTAGTTGCTTGTATGTACGGGACTTCGTTCAAGCTTACTTGGCGTCACGTTGGCCTACCCGCTTTCAGACAGGCAAACACTTGCTTCGTCCAGTGACACACACACACACACACACACACATATACACACACACATACACACACACATACACACACATATATACACACACACACACATACACACACATATATACACACATATACACACACACATATAAATAATTTATGTTCAAGGTATGTGGGGTGACTCAGCACACAGGGAACGTACAAGATATGTACGGTGGAGACCGACATCATGCATCGTCTGCGGCGAGTGCGCAGTAGTCGTGCTGGTAGAATCCAATCTAAGACATGTCGCACATCTGGAACGTCTTAAGTTGGGCAGTTGGGTTGATGATGGCGGTGTATGGGACATGGGTGGTGGTGTTGGAGGCCTCCGGGAACGGAGATGAGGCTTGCGTGGAGGTCGAGGGGGCTTCTGGGGGAGTCGGTTGGGCCTGGATGGGCGTTTGGGAGGCCCGGGTGGCGGCGGCGATGGTTGAGGTGGTGGTGGACACGGCCTTGGTGGGAATCGAGGGGGCCTGGGCGGTGGTGGAGATGGGCTGAGTGGCGTTCGCGGGGGAGTGGGTGGAGGGCGGGGAGGTCTGGGAAAAGGGGGTGGTGATGGCGGCCTTGGTGGGCTTGGAGGGTTGGGGGGTGGGCGACGGGGATAGGGCGGCGGTCGCGGTTGCTTAGGCAGAGGGGATGGCGGTCGCGGGGCGGTCGTACTCGGAACCAGAGGTTGCAGCGGGGGCGGCGGCGGCGGCGGCGGCGGGGGCGGGGGCAAACAGGGAAGCATGTTCCTAGGAGGCGGAGGGGATGGTGGCGGCGGAGGTCTGGGGTTTGGGGGCGGTGAGGGTGGCTTTGGTGCCTTGGGAGACGGTGGTGGGGATTTGGTGAACCTGGATGGGGATGGCGTTGGAAACAACGAAATGGGAGACGGTGGTGGGTCCGGAGGGCGCGGAGAAGGGGGTGCGGGAATTCTGCTGGGGGACGGTGAGGGCGGCGGTGACCTTGGCCGTCTCAACACCATTGGTGACGGTCGCATTACAGCTGCTGCAACTGCTGCGGGGAAGAGGCAGGAAAGAGCGGGTCGGAAAGGACGGGAGGATGGGACGGGGGGATATGTTCATTCTTACTTGGCTTGTTACAACATGTACTGAGAATGACACATAAACGCTACCGCTGCCTCTTTGGAAGGTGGATATCGCTCACAACACCGAACTAAGTAAGAACATAAAAGCACGCAGGCCGCCACAACGGCACGCCTCTTTCATGCATTGCTTTCCCCCTCCCCCTCCCCCCACACACCAACACACACACACACACACACACACACACGGCCCCTCCTAACCAAAGGAAAGCCAGTGGATGTACATATCGCCGACTAACGCATCAAACGAGCGAGTGAATAATTTTTGGTGACGCGAAGTTCGTTATTAGTTTGTGGATCTCTTTGTATTTTGCCAAGGCCATTAATTAGCCAAGGAGCTGGTTACTGAAAAAAGCACTGCATCCCGGCCGATCCCGGCCTATAACGAATTCTGCTGGACTGTCTGAAATCGTTTACCCAAGCACGCTCGCACGTACCCGTCGTGATAAGGTCGGCGTTGGCCAATGAGAAGTCCATAAGCAACCTGTGGGGCGGGGCGAGCACATAATAGGGATCACAAGCGATTATAATTTTGCTACGTCACGATGAGGCAAGGTGCGCACGTATGTACGGCACGGTATCGCAGCGGACGGAGTAGATGATTGATCTCGTGTCACTCGTATTCCGACGGAGATGGCCGATTGGGAGGAATACGGGGCGCATACATACAGATAGAAGTAGTATTGTCACTACATCACGATAAGCGAATCAGGTACGTTCCAAGGCGGCCATCAGTTCATCTCTTCAGAATTGTAGATGCACAACAAATTACATTGCACAACTTGCGTGACTAATACTACGGTTATTTTTAGTGGTCCGTTCGCACATTCATCGCTGTTGATTCATTAGCCATATCTAGCGCACTACAAGAGGGTTCATGCATGAATAGCCAGCAACAAATAAATAACATTATTCCGATCGTAGTACGAATTGGCAACAATATACGATTGCTTGATTTAACGCTTCCCATATGAAACGCGTTGCAGCTATCGATTGTGCGATTTGCATAATGAGTGAAACCTGCGAACTCGTCCTTGCTTGGAACTGAAAAACCTCAGAATCATCGCGATAGCGATGTCGTCACTTTTCCACGGTCCTTTTCACCGTTAATTGATCTCACACTATTATGGTCGTCCGCACAGTGACGAGATGCGCTGGGTCTGCTGCTGCCGCACGACGAAACTCGATTCCCTTGAATCTCATCGCTACAGCTATATCTATGACTTTATGAAAATAAAGGTGAGATGCATTAGTTTGTGGAATCTAGTCGCTACTAAAATGACAAGCCACTTAGATTTCTAATAAACATGTGGAGGGACGTCAAGAAGAATATGGTTCCACCTTATACCCGCAGGTAGGGCTGTTACGAATAGTGTGGCGTAGTAACTCTATCTAAATTCATCACGCTTATTCATGTAACAGAGTCTGAGAGCTTACATAATGCTTTGCGTAGCATTAATATGATATATTGTAGCGTGGCTTGAAGCCTGAATTCCATCCAATTTGTGACGAAAGTACAGATTGAAACGGACGAGCCGTTACCTAGGAAAGTACTGTACGAATGAGAGGATGCGAGCAGCGATTGGGCGCGATGGGTCACTGACGCGCGGGCTGTAATAAATCATAAGAATAAGCGGCTTACGCCCTTTGCTAAAAATACTGATACGCGAAAAATACTGATATATTTATCTGATACGCGATTTTCGCGTTTGGGGACTGTATATTTCACATGGCGAGCTTTCGATTTCCCGGCAGTTATTAGCATGGCTCGTGAGTAAGATTAGTAATCTGCAGCCCGCATCGGCACGAAATAGGACAAACAGTACTATAATGACATGAACACCGGCACCATAGCGATGGACTCAAGCGTGAGTACATAACGCGATAACTTGCACTACCTTAACTTGCGCAAAGCCTCGCAAGTAACCCTCTGCGGCTAGGCTACCCGGGCCCTCCTTGGCTGCAGGACTTCCCCTGCTTCCTTTCGAAACCCTAGCAGCCAACCCCCAAAGAAACTTGCCAGCCTTTGCCAGGATAATTCACCTAATTCACCTACTAATAAAGTGTGTAAAGTGCATGCTGGTATTGTTTCCGTTTGTCCTGTGGGTTCAAGTTTTCAGCTCACTCGTCGGTGGACAAAAAAGAAGCTGCGATGTGGCCTGCCTGATGTGGTACCGTACATTTAGCTAGCCGCCGCTGCTGCCTGCCGCTGCTACCCATGCTGCATGCACCAGGCCCCCCATGCACCCGCTACAGCCGAAGTGAGCACGGCCTACTGTAAGGCTGGTTATCCACCCCGTGCACAACTTGTATTGCATCTTGGAAGATGCATTCCGTTACCCGCTCTAGTTTCTTGAGGGGGCCAAACAAGCCGCGCCAGTCAATTGGGTCGCCTTGCAATCCGAAAGGGCGCTTCGTGTGGTGTAGTGCTTCCAAGGCAGTCGAAGACAGCGAGTCGATACGATACATGAAGGCGGTCGCCACCTCCGGTCACCACCACCGCGCCACCTGTCTCCCTAAGCCCGCCTACCTTGTCGCCTACCTTGTCCATACATACCACTAGCTGGCGTTAGAAGAACGAGGTCATCAGCGCACACAGAGTACAGACGGGCGAAGAGAATGACGACACATGTATCAGATGAGACTGTGCGCACCTAAATGACCCTAGGTAATGACGCACGCAGTTATCCAGGGTAGCACGCACAACGGTCGGGCAGTAATATATCCAGGTAACTTGCATCTCATGGAGGAGGGGAGCGCAGTAGGTGGAGGCTAAGCTGTCAGGAGTGCCGACTGCGGTTCCATTGTGTTCCGCGACAAGTGCGGATGTGAACAAACCGAGGTGTTACGGCGTTAGGACAAAGTGTAAGTGGATGTCTGTGGCCGCGTGCAGTGCAATTTGGTAAACGACGCGACAGCGGACGAATGTGACAGTTCTGGAGGCGGAACAAAAAATAACCGCCTGCGTTCCTAGATCTAAACATTATCAATATGTGTGACCAATTATAGGCATTGAATGATGGCTCGAGGCTAGCAGCAGCGGATCTGCGGTGATCGGCAATTCAAATAGTTGTACGGCAACGGCAACTGAATGACAACAGGATTCCGAGGGTTCTGCTTCAGGCACGCCTGGATCGCCTTAGCCAACAGGTGCACTTGCGTCATGGTCGCGGATGTGATTCAGTTCATCGCGTCATCGTCTTGCCTTCCGTTGGTCAGGACAATTTGCCGAGAGATTTTTCGAGCGCTATAAAGCACGTTGGCTGTAATTCCATAATACTGATCAACATTTTCATCTCGATTCCACCAAGAAAAGACAGGAAGGTTAAGGCTGCTCTACATGGAAAGAGACTTGTTGGCGGCGGCCGCGGCTGCTGGAGCCGACGTTCCTTGTGATATTGAAATGCATCCAGTTAATGATATGCATTCAGGTGGGCTGGTCTTCTCCAGCAAAGCAAACGCTGTCGGTTGCATAACAGTGTGAAAAGACAGCCCGCTTGGATCAGACTGTTTTAAGCTGCAAAATGTCAAAGGATCAATTGTCCTCATATTTTCTCAAGTCGAAAGGGCTGTGCTACCTCTGCACGATGTGCTAACCGGCAGCGAATCCTGGAGCTGATGCGCGTGCGCGTCCTTTTGGTACCGGAATCCTTCGAAGTGATATCTTTTAGTCATGCCTTTTGAGATTGCAAGTCCTCCGAGTTTGCTGGTGCCGGGAGTCCCTTCACAGCCCTCGTTACACAAGTGTTGTGGTAATCGCGAAAGGTCTCTAGTGGTATCCAGCTCATCATTGGCACACCACTGTACATTGGTAACCCATCGTCCTTTGGCCTCAGTCCGTTGCGAAATATCTTCGCCAATTCAAATGAATTTTCTTTCTCGACACACCAACTGGCTCCGAAACCGCATCTTGCCTCCGCTCCGCCGCTCCCCCCGGTCGCAACGTTCCGGCAAAACCTGCCGCTTACGCTGCCGCCCGCCGTTCGTATAGGCCGCCCAATGCCCGGAGCCGCTGTTGCAGCTGACTTGTACGACAACTTGACCTACGAAGACCCGGGCATATTTGATTTACCCAGTGTCGATGATTTGGAGGTCGCAGCGGCCGCAGCTGCGGCAGCATTGGAGGTCCTTGCTCCAGCACCGACCCATCGCCATATCAGTGATGACAGCGACAGTAGCGATGACGACGATGGCAGCGATAGCAGTAACAGTGACGACGACTCAGATAGTGAGAGTGATGAATCAAGTAGTGAAGGTGAACGAAGTGATGAAGATAGCGACGATAGCAGTGACGAAGATGCCGGCGTTGATGTGCGGGCTGTAGCAGCCGCGGCGCGACAACGAGTCACTGCCGCCACCAATCTTGTCTCATTAAGTTTTGACTTCGTCCCGGCTGGTATGGGTACAGCCTTAAAGCTGCGCCTGACGTACCACGAACCTGCTACTGCCGCTGCTGCTACAGTGGCGGCGGTGGCAGCTGCTTCTGCCGCTGGTGGCGACGTAACGATGCGGGAAGTAGAGACGGATAGCGACCCGTTGAGCAGTAGCAGCGAAGATGAGGATGACGTGGCGGCGGCGGCTATAGCGGCCTCAAACCGAATGGTAGACGACGAAGAGCTGCAGGTAGACTTCATGTTGGCTATAGCTTGCTACAGCTTTCATGCGTCCCGCAGGTTAGGGAAAGAAACCGAAGCCTAAATGGGGTGACCCATGGGTCGCCTTCCTCTCCCTCTCCTCACACCCGGTACCCGAACCCCGTTCATCCCCTCTCGCCCCCCCCCTCACCATTCCCCCCATATCCTCATTGGCGCTCTGTTCCCCTCATCAAACTGCACGTGTTCCCAAACTCCCTGCCTGACGGCCTGGCTGCCCTGACCTGACACCTTTCCAGCCTCGCCGTCATCCCCGCTCCCCATGGGGCTCAAACCAAGCAGTTGTCGGTTTGTCAGGGTGGTACTGTTCTGTGTTTCTCCTGGCGCCACGTCGCCCCTCCCACGCCCTCCCACATTCCCCGGGGGTTCTTTCCACCTTCTTTTACGCACTCGCATCTCCCGCCGCCTCGTGCGCCGCACTGCTCTGACCCCGTGGCAGGCTCTGGATCACCAGGGTATGCGGGACCTCATCACGCGGGCCTACGCAGAGGCGGACGATGAGGACGATAAGGAGGACGACGGCGAAGGAGGAGGCGCGGGATCCGCCTGGGCCACAATGAAAGACTTGGTGGGGGCGCAGCGCAGGGAGATTTCAGGCGGATGCATTGTGCAGTAACGATTGCCAAGTAACTCGCAGCGGGGCGTGGACGCCTGGTGGACACAGATCGCCTCACCCTGGCCACCCGGTCGGAATAGATGCCGATGCTCATCTTATATATATAAATATATATATATATATCTTATGAGCAGTATGTCCTCTTGTAGTTCGAAAAACTACGTGCACTCCTGGAGTACATAATTGATTTTTCGAAAGATGCATGCCCGTATTACCCCCGTGCGGGTTCGAATCTCGTCATCTTGTCAGTTTTACAGTACTTACAGGGTGTTCTTTTTCACGGATGTTCGCTCCAGGGTTGGCCGGCTGCGCCTCCGGATCTCTCTGCAGTGGAGGTGACTGCCAATGACGTAATGGAACCGGCGGGCAGTTGCATGAGTGTGTGTGAGGGCATGGTGGTGATGCTCGGGCTGGCCAACAGCCGACCGCTGGCGGAGGGGTGAGTGCAAAAAGATGGCTAGGTGGGTTATGGCGGTTAGGTTGGTTTCGGAGTGTACGGCGAGTAGTGAAATAACTCGGCAGTAAGAATCCAAAGGCATCGATGCACAAGTGGTAGGCCAGGCAAAAGGCGATGCACACTTGTCCAGGGAGGTAGGGCCAAAGAACATTTCGGTCATGCAGATTGTAGGGCCCTGGAGGCACGATGAGAAAAGCAGTTGCTCTGAGTAACAGAGATAAACCGCTGCGAGAAAACTGCATTTTCAACTCCTAACGTCCCTAACTGCTATCGTCCCAACTGACATAAATTGTTCGCATCTTTACGTCGCGCTGCAGGAGTGTAATCTTGTCTGAGGACCGGACACCACTTGGGTTGGTGGAGGAGGTGTTTGGGCCGGTCACTCAGCCGCTGTACGCCTTCAGGTGGGCATTGCGTTCCGTTGATTGATTGCTATTAGACATCTGGGCACTCGATGGCACTGCTCCCTGCCTGCTTCCTTGCCTGCTTATCTATCTATCTGTCTATCTATCTGTTTTTCTGTCCCCGTGTGTATGTGCGCATCTGTCTGTTTCGTCCGCAAAGCGTCGCGTCCTTTCTTCTTCTGCTGCGCTCTCTCTCTCTCTCTCTCACACACACACACACACACACACCTTGGGTATAATTGAAGGCCTAAATAGGATATGAATAAGAACGGGAACAAAGTAAAAATTAATATCCCAATCCATCACGGACACCCCATCATAGCATTAAAGCGCGGCCCAGTCAATGTTATGTACGAATACGTCATATATTGCAAATTACGTACAAATTATGCACTATTGTTTGTCGCTTTCCGCCGCCAACCCCGCCCGCGTTGTTGATCGCTTGGCGGTTGCGGCGCTGCAGGTACTCCTCAAAGAGCCCGCTGCCCGAGTGCGTCAAGTCGGGGGTGGCGCTGTTCACGGTGCCGAGGCTGTCGAGGCTGCTGACCCCCGAGGAAATCGTGAGCACTTGCGCGTCTGTGATCATGTCTGTGTACATGCAGACATTTGCATATGCATGCATGTCTGTGCTTGTTTGTCCGCGCGGACATCTATTTATATACACCTACACATATATGTATATATATATATGTGGGTGTGTGAAGATATGTGTATGTGTATGTGGTGGTGGTGTGTGTGGTGGTGGTGTGCGTGTGCATGCATGCATGCATGCATGCATATGTCAATTAAAACACATCGGTGCACCGCGCTTGTCTGGTGCGTCTCCTCGTGCAAGGTATCAGCCGCGAGCAGTAGGAGTGCGTTCTAACCAGGTCACGTACCTCCGAAACTCATCTCCGTAACCTCCGAAACCCCAAAACCCTAAAACCCCACATGCTTGGACGACCCGTGGGTCACACGTCCTCCTGTGAACCGACCTGCAGTTCGGTTCCGGAACCAAGGCCGCAGGGCCAGAGGCTGCATCTGACGATGAGGTGTACTTCAGTGACGACGAGGCGGAGCAGCACTACCTGCGGCAGGTGGGCAGCATCTCAATCACAGAGGGGCGCCAGAGAAGATGTCCTGGTTTGCGGGACGGGCACAGAAGAGGTCCAAACGGAAGAGGTCAAAAGAGACCAAGACCGAAGCTAAGGCACTGTTCCGGGTTGGAAAGGGGGAAGAGAGAACCATGTGTGTGTATGTGTTGGGGGTTTCGCCATCTATCTATCGATCTATCTATGCTAAAGATTTCTATATTCTTTAATTTTCTGTGTTTTGTGTCCCTTCCCCAACATGAAATTATTTTGTTGACCGTCCAACCAACATAACGTTAACCGGTAACTGTCAACTGTTTTCTTCTTATCTATCACCTTAAGATTTTCAAAGAAAACTGATCTGCGTCCTCCATTCATCACATCACCATTTCTATTTCTGCGAACTTCCAAACCTAGCAAGTTGCAAAGCGGAAGGGAGCACCTGACGGCGTCGCAGCGGAGGGGAGGAGTGCAGCGACGTCAGGCTGCGGCGCCAGCGGCGGCGGTGACCGACCCCGACAGCGCTCACGTGCGGCAGCAGTTCAAAGAGGTATCACAGATCAGGGTGGATTAAAAACATATATATATATATATATATTATTTTTATTTTGCAATTTTAAAATTTAAATATATATATCCATTATTATATCCGGGCGTTCACTATTGCGTGGCCTGTGAGCAGTGCTGCATCTGTTGATTCAGTTGCCACTTGCGGCCGGTCGTTGCGGCCGTTGTGCACCAGTCAGCAAACAATTCTGATGGGTATGGGACTGCGTTTTGGTAAGTGTCTGGGCGATTAAAAGATCCAACGTCCCCACATCCAAAGCGGTACTTTGATCCCCCCCCTCATCCCCAACCCGGAAAGGAGGACCGTCTACTGCCTTCCAAATCAACGCCACGGCAGGAGCGATGAGTGCGCTTCTCGGGCTGGGAGGAGACGACCGAAGTGGGCGGGGGCCAGGAGGCGGGGGCCGACACGGTGGCGGCAGACAAAGCGGCCGTCATGGAAGCGGCGGCAGCGGCGGTCGATATGGCAGCAGCGGCCGCCATGGTGGCGGCGGCGGCGGCGGACGCAATCCGCACTGGACACAACCGCAGCAGCAGCAGCAGCAGCAACATCATCAGCAGCAGGTGAGGCAGGGGAAGTGAGGCGAGGCGGCATGACGCCTTTCTGAGCGTCGGTGCGTGTTCCGTCACGGGTTAGTGAAGTCTCCCCCGTCCTCCCCCGGGGTTGCTGAGGTCCCTTTATGCTAAAGCTCAGTTTCTGTCAGGGCCTTATGTTTCCTTCGTCTCCATCTTGCCCGCCGCACGTCCACCTGGTCTTACGCATACACATAAGGATAAGGATAAGCGTGCATCATGTGCTCATACACACACTCACATGTACACACTCGTAGACAAGTACCCGCGGGTTGCTGTTCTTGTTGTACGATTCGCTTTGCTATGTGTCGAACATGCAGGGGGGTAAAGGGGGGGACGGCGGCAGCGGCGGCGCTTTCAGCGAAGGGAAGTGGATGCGACCGGTACGGGATTACGACACGACCCAGGCGCAACCGCCCCCATCGCAGCAGCGGCACCAACAACCCTACCACCATACACAGCCGCAGCCGTACTACGGCAGCGGTGGTCCGCAACCGCCGCAGCCGTATCATCAGCATCCTTCGCAGCCGTACAACGGGCCAGCGGATTCGCCTCCTAG
This sequence comes from Volvox reticuliferus, assembly GCA_019650235.1. Classification (NCBI taxonomy): domain Eukaryota; kingdom Viridiplantae; phylum Chlorophyta; class Chlorophyceae; order Chlamydomonadales; family Volvocaceae; genus Volvox; species Volvox reticuliferus. The sequence goes on along the minus strand of BNCP01000040.1, from coordinate 947,886 downwards.
CCTTGGCGGCGCGCCTCCGTACCACGCGCCGCCGTCGTACGCCCCGCCGTCTCAAGAACCGAGAGTGTACGGCACGGGGTACGGGCGACAACCACCACCATCGTATGGCCCGCCGGGGCAACCACCGCCACAGTCCCACCAACAATATCAACACGCACCTGCTCCGGGACCAGGGAACCCGGGGCCGCCGCCGCCGCATGCCGCCGCCGCTGGGTATTTCCCGCCGCAACAGTACGGCAACGGTCCGCCGCCGCCGCCGCATGCCTCCGGGTACTTCCCGGCGCAACAATACGGCAGTGAACCGCCGCGGCAGCAGTACGGCAACGGGCCACCACCACCGCAGTACAGCAACGGACAGCCGCCGCAGCAGCACCACCACCACCATCAACAACAACAACAACAACAATACTCAGACAGAAATGGGGCTAGTCCAGAGTATTATCAAGTTCCACCGGCGGCGCCGCCGCCGCCGCAACAGTACGGCAACGGCGGCGGGGGTCCACCGCCGGGGCAGCCCTGGTGGTGACGTCACCGATAAAGTGGCGATACCCGAAACGTCATGAGCGCATTCACACATCAAATTCTCCAAGTTCGGCCAAATTAGGAAACAGGCTTCAAGTTTCCGTACTCGCCATGTTGTCAGCCATGTTTTGTTTTGGAGTTTAAATCGCACATATGATTTCTTGCTTTCGCTCTTTTAACCGATGACGCTGCTCCTAAATTTTAGGCCATTGGTTTTTTGTTCATTTTTACGAATGTAATTTTTGTCCCCATAGGCTTAACGCAGAACAGGGCTTTCTATATCTCCTTTGTACTGCTGTACTGCTCGCGGGATTTTATCGTACATATCTTTTGGAGTGTGTTTAGTAAATGTGTAATCTACGTGTGTGGGGTACGGATACGGGTACGGGTACAGGTAAGGGTTTGTTACATTAGCCCGCCGCCACTAACCGCCTGCCGTCTGGGTGGCCGCACCATTTAGGAACGCCACAGTGCCGTGACGTACGGCAATGGTACGGCACTTATTGGGTTTGGTTTTCAGTACTTTGTCACGATAACAGTCAGACCAGTCGCACAGACAATTACGTCACCCTAAGTCGTTCGTTCGGTATTACGTTGCCTTACGGAGAGAGAACAAAATGGAGATAAGAATTGAAGTCCTTTAAATAAGTCAGTTCTTCTTCTTCTCCTTCTCCTTCTTCTTAAGGCTCCAGCTCGAGAAGCGCTTTGCTCGCAAAGTTCAGTTGCCCGAAGGCCAACGGCGCCTGCGCACGCGCGTCAGCCAGGTGCTCGTCCAACGACCTGTACGGTAGCCGTATAACAAGTTGCCCGTCTTGTCCCCCTGTGGCGGACGCGCCTTCAGCCGACGCAGCAAACAGCAGCGGCACTTGCAGCTCCGGCTGCCCCGGTCGCCGTACATAAAGTGTACGAGAACATACCTCCACCGCTACATCTCTCGGCAGAAACTGCTGTTGCGACTGGTCAACGGCCCGTGACGGCGACGGTGGTAAATCAACTGTCACTTGGATCCATTGTACAGGTCTGCCTTCGTATTCGACCTTGTACATCGGTGCTCCGCCGCCGGTGACGGCGGCAGCGGCGGCGCTTGCCCCTGGGCCATGAGCCGCCGCCGCCGCTGCTCCAGAACCTTCCGGCTTCGCAACTCCGTGAATCGCGCCCGGACCGGATCCGGATCCGCTCCCCGCCGCCGTCCCGGGCTTTCCGGCCACTGAGCTGGCCGGTCCTGGCCCAGCAGCAGCAGCTTCTCGCGATTGTGGCTGTAGCTGCGGATAAGGCCCTTGCTGCTGCTGCTGCTGCTGCGATGGTGGTGGTGGTCGTGGTGCCTTGCTGGTTCGTAACGCGAAAGAGGGTTCCTCGTCCACGTCCCGTAGCTCCGTAACCAACTGTTTCTTCCTGCCGTATAAAAAGTAACGCCGTACAGGCCCCCCCCCAGAAAACGGCAATAGGGGATTGTGAACGGCGGAACCTCAGGGCTGGAAACATTCAACTATATCCTAATTAGGATGTACGGGAAGTCATTCCGGGAGGTCATTCATAGTTTATGCATGGCACCATAACGAAGAGCAGCAAACGAAGAAAGGGAGGGAAAAGTGATATGCTGTGATAATCGCAACTGCGATTCGTACACTCACTTGTCCTCCGCACGAATCCGTTGCGACGCAACCACCTCCCCCTTGTACCGCATCTTTGGCAGTTTGTACCGCGGATCCAGCTCAACCGACATCTTGTTGGCCACCCAGCCAGTTGCCACCTCGATCAGCATCGCCTGACGATGGAGTGGCCGGAGTCGTCACCGGCTTGTCAGGACACTTTCCGAAACAGGTCCGTGCGTCCGTCCCACCACAACTTCACGAGATGCCAGCAAGGCTAAAAGCTGGCGCTGATATATTAGCGGTGCTTGTAACGGTGGCTGTTGGTGGCTGAGGTAATGCGACGTACCGGCAGATTATGCTAAGACAGTTATTCGTTACGCAACCGCATACAAACACGTGGGCCTTATCCGAGGGGAGGGGGGCACATGCAGCATTTAACATACGATCCAGCCGGCGGAACCCCTACAGCTGAATGTTATGTAATGTGTGTTTGGGGTCTTGATCTCAAAATGCCGTACCTTGAGCTTCCGTGCCGCCGCCGCCGCACGTACGACATCCGAGTTGAAGACCACGTCGACTACGGTGCATAGGGCCCCTTTGCGGTCGGTTTCGATGCGGGGTGGTCCGCAGGACAGCGGGAATCGAAGCGCCTCCACCTCCCCTGGAGTCATCGCGGCCGCGCCGTTCTCGCCGCTCTGCACCATGCAGGTCATCCTCCTGCTTTGATGACTTAATTCTCGGAGCCCCCATCCAAACAACTCAACACGTTAAGACTCTCCCTCTCTCCGTTTCTCTTTCTCACATACACACACACACACACACACGCCGACGTACATTTCTGTTTTTTGCGATGCTTAATTCACAAAGAGATACACACACACACATACAATCCCCTGCACCGACCTGCAGCTTATCCAGCGCCGCCGCCACCTCATCGGGCATAATACCGTTGGACCAACCGCCAGGCGCCGACACCCGGTCAGAGGAGCACACGTTGATAAAGACCTGATGAGCGGAAGCCCGACGGTTGATATTCGGTTGATAAAAAATGATTCCAGTTAAGTTGGTTGACTTCGTTCTGGTTGGCCCACCCGCCAGCCCCGCCCAAGCCCCGCACCTTCCGTCCAGAGGCCACCTCACTTGTCTTGATAACGAACCTGTTGAATCGACACGGAGGACAGACGTACGACACGTGATTCGCCGCCGTACATGCACGGATCCATGACCAACTCAGGTGAATATACATTTATACATTAAAAATTTTCAAATCTTTCTATGGCTGCGTCGCTACGCTGAGGACTCACCCGGGCGCTGGCGTAATTTCCTCCGTGGGAGCATCCGGCGGCGGGGGTGCCACGCCCGCCTTTGCTGCCTTCTGCCGCTTTACGTTATTCAGCATCGTCTACGTGTCGCGATGGGGAGGGCCAAGCAGAGATCTCAAATGGGTGGTGCGGCATGGCTAACTAGTGTGTGTAATCGCAAGCCATGCGTGTCGTCCGATGCCGTTGTTTCCCCTAAGTGACCATCGTTTGAAGCTGTTTAAGGGGAGGTGCGCTCAAGAACGTTCGGGAAACGTACTATTTCTTGCACAGGAAACAATAGAAGGAAAAGTTCGCAATAAGGGCAACAAGAAGAGGAGGAAGAAAAGGAAGGAGGAGTGGGGAAGAGAGCGCGGGGCGGGCGGCAAGATGAGAAGAGCCACAAATCATCGCCGGGAAGGTTCTCTTCGGGTATTAGGAAGAAACGCCAAAAGCCCCAAGGGTCGGCCCAAACGCCTTGAGCTGGCGAGCGAACCACCTTTAGATCAGACGGCACTTGGTCCATGTTCAAGCCTTGCTGCTGTAGAAATTCAACCATGGCCAGCAGCTCTTCCGGTGATGGCGCCGGGCCTTCATCTGTCGTTTGCCCCAGCTTGGTCTGATTTAACATCTTTGGTCAGCGATAAAGCTCTTACGTTTAAAAAGGCTATATATGGTTCGTTCTCCAAAAATAGTCGTCCCTATACTGGACACCTGAGGTATTTAGCTAGGTCGCGCGTCAATTCATGTTAGGCGGTGCTGGCTTCCGTAGATGAAAGCATTCGAGTAATTTAACATAACTATAGCTTTTTTACGAGTGGCACGGGCGCAATGTGCGTTAATTTCAGTTGCTCTCGAAGTCGTACCCCAACCGTGTCCGAAGTGGTTGCCAGGATAGCTTGGGCAATGTTTGTTACATGTCTTCATCAACATTAAGAACACTAATTATTTAACGGAAACGCAAAAGCATTGAGTGGAGCCGATACAGAAATCCTTGTTGTCCGCTGCGTGCTCTTGCTCGTTCCGCATGCTCGTATTGACTTAGGGTTACATAGCTGCGGGTTGAAGCTATCTGGCAGCCATGAGCAGCAAGCGGGTGGGTCAAATGCAGCCAGCAAGAAGGACCGACAGTAGAATTTTCAGTTTTTCTCCTTTGTATGCACCCTCAGAGCGGGCGATCAGCCTTGAAAGCACAAGCTCAAGAAGAAGCTGTAAATGGAGAGCCCCTAGGGGATCCAACGCCCCCGCCGGATGGAGGAAACGATGGCGAGGACGCGCCCGCGCCTGCTCCACCGCCAGCTGCGGCAGCAGAAAAGAAAGGACCGGTCGCTGTTGGTCGCTCGTTAGAGGTAAGGTGTTCCGTATCAAGCTCTCGGGAGTGCTTTCCATTTACTTTGGCGACATGCGTACTACTTGCAGATACAATCAACGCCAGACGTCTGTATGGTAAGTCGGACTTATAGTGGATTATGTTATCCCTAGAAAATGGGTTTGCCTTTGTTAACTTGGAGTTTCTATCCCCAGGAAATGTTGACGGACAAGCTGAAGCTCCTGAATTATGAGGCGGAGTTCTGCAGAAAGAAGTGGGTATCATTGCTTACGCATTTGGAGGTCTTGCGCAAGTCCATCATCACAGCCCTAACTGGATGCTCCGTCCGCATGCGTCGATCCCCCATCTCGCAGGAAGCCATACCGGAAACCGCTCTCGCAGTTGTACTTCGCTGTCGCCGTTGCGAATTCCAGCGAGCAGTTCTTCTACTTTACCAGCTTGGTGCGCATGAGGACTCGCGCTGCGTGACTGGTGCTGTCATACGGTCAATTCGTCAAATTGTCATTCATACAGCGTCCTATAGGACTGCTCGCTTCAAACAAAAGCTGTTTAGTCAGGGATGGAGGGGCAACGGACTTTACGGCACTGCCACAAGCTAAATGCGTCTGAAACACAATAGAAGCTTTAGGAAAAAACCACCACATGCCTACACCATGTGGCGGGATGCCGCACGATGGTGTCACGCGCGGCGGGCTGCATTCTCTCCCCCTGCCTGCTAGGTACCCAGCCTGCAGGACAAGCCACACCAGCATCGTTTTCGTCTCTCAACCTTTTTGGATGAAGTCCTAACCGACTTGCCCCATCCCCATCCCACCGGCCTGAACAACCGCTACCAGGCTGCCTGGCTGCTCTCCCTCGCTGGCGTGGATCTCCCCGCGCCTAAGGAGTTCGATGACCCCAATATGACCTGCGCGAATTTACTGAACGCCATAAAGAAGCTTGGATTCGCTGCCCCTAGCTACCATCCCACCAAACTGACAGTGGGTAATGGCAAGGAGGTGGTGGGGGTGCTGGACGGACTGGTGGACTACGTGCTGGAGAAGCGGCACCACACCTATAAGCGCCCGCAATACAGTGGCCAGGACGGGTGAGGAAGAGGGGGAGGAAGAGGGGGAGGAAGAGGGAATCAGGGACGGAGGACGTGGGAAAGATCCGTGAGCGCAAGTATGAGTGCAGGTACTGCGCGCGTTTGATTCGCAGCAGGGTTCTCTTACAGCAGCGGGCTTCGCAACACCAGCAGTAGCAGCAGCTGAGCAGCAGCAGCAGCAGCAGCAACGGCAGTTCTGGCGGCAGCACCGAGGAATCCCGGGCTACGTGGGGCCATCCGCCGCCTTCTTGTACGAGCTGCAGTGACAATTGTGGCTCGCCGTCACCTTTGGAGCGGTCTGGCGTCGTCTGGCCTTCATCACCGGGGCCTTGTAGCCGCATGCCACCCGAGGTGGCTACTGAGGTGGCTGTAGCTGCCGTGATGCATAAAACCTTAAACCGCTTTATACAGCAGTCCCCGGGGCCACATCGACCGGGGCCTAGTTACGGAGGCGATGTATGTGGCTGGGATTTCGGATGTCGGTGGATCCAGTGGTGCAGCGGACATCCTCAGCTGTCGAGGATCACATCGACATCACAGCTGCGTGCAGAATAAAGTAACTCCAACAGTATCATAGCATCAGCCATCACGGCGATAGAGATAGAACAAAAGCAGTAGTCAGCAGCAGCAGCAGCGGTGCGAAACGCGATCAAAAGGGGAGCTGTCGGAGGACAATCGAGCTGATGCTGATGCTGTGGCTCGCGTCTTGAATCGCGCGCGCTTAGGAGCACCAGCACATGACAAACTGCTTAAGACATGGGCCGTTTGGAGCTGTGGGTCGTGCACTGCTGCACAAGCGACACCGGGCGCAGGCCAGGTCACCAGTCTCCCGCGCGTCATTAGCCGTCAAGGCTGTGTTAGCACGTAGACCAGGCGAAGTGGGCTGTACAGGGAGAAGCGACGGTTCGGATTTGCCAGCAGCAGAGATGCGGTGAATAAGAGTCACATCTTCACCTCTTATAAACCTTGTATGAGCAAAAACGCGCTTGTGTTGAATAAGGAAAGCTCTAAAAATTATTGTAAAAATCTGTAAAAGCACGTTTTTACGGGATGGCGGGATGGCAGCGTGTTGTTGGCTCGGTGGGGTTTGGTGCGGCGGGGCAAGAGGGGCCTTGTGGCACCTGTGCGGTGATACTCCACCTCCAGAGACACACACACGCACACATACACAAGGTATTTGTCACTGCCGCCCGTAACACTCTGCTCGGGTTGTGCCGTCCCCTTCCTGCCATGTCCGTGACCTTGTGCCAACACGTGCAGGCAACCGGACGAGGGTGTGCAGCTGGATGACGAGGCTGAGACCGCGGCCATGGAGGGCGCCGATGAGGTGAGGAATCAAAAGGACCAGTAGGGGTTCAGGGCGGTGTGTGTATGGAGGTTTGGGGCTTGCGGGGAGGGGGTAAATGGCTGAGAGGAGGCAGTAGTCGAGGTGAGGCGGGGGCTGGTAGATTAGGGTGTGCGCAGCAGCAGCTGAAAGAGCGGTCGTTGAAGGAAAGAGCGAATCCGGATGGGGACGGCGGTGCCGGATGGTATGGTGCAGATGCAGGACGCAGCAGCGGCAGGGGCAGCGGCAGCGGACACTTTCCTTGAGCGTCTAAATTGCGTGTGTGTGTGCCTGTCTATCTGTCTGTCGCAGCTGGCGATGCCCGCCCAGAACGCCGCAGACGATGACGACGAGGAGGAGGAGGGGGTGTACGTGGATCCGGGTCGGGGGGACCTTGGCGGCGCTGGGTCAGGCGCCTCCAAGGCCATGGACGCGGAGAAGGCGGTGCTGGTATCTAAGGTATGAGGTCGGACCAACCAGAGGTTTTTATCCATCACTATTTTTGTATCTTCAACTGGGGGGGAGAGACCAGGGAGGGGGAGCTCATGTCTTGATGGACCGGCCCTTGTGGCGGTGCCGCGGGGATTGTGGCGGCCTTGAAGTGACTTATAAGAAAGAAGCAGAATATCGGCATTTTTTAATAAACCCTAAGAAGCAGAATATCGGCATTTTTTAATAAACCCTAAGAAGCAGAATATCGGCATTTTTTGGTAACTTTTGTATACATCTAGCCCTGCCCCAGATTTGGGATGCAATACCCTTTGTACGGAGTCTAACCGCCAATGTCGGTATTTCTTCACAGGGTTTGGTTATCGACTTCTTTGCATGTGCTGCATGCATGCCATGACGTTTGCCTACGCGCTCCACGTGACCGCCTGCGCCCCCGCATGCTGCTCTGCCATTGCCTGGTGACTGCCTGACTGACGAACTGACTGATTGGTTGATTCGCAGGTGGACCCCACCCTATGGAAGATTGAGTTGGAACGGGTTGCTCCGAAGCTGCGTATCACCATTGCCGCAGACTCCAAGGACTGGCGCTCGCATCTCGATGAGGCGCATCAGCACCAGGAGGTGGGGCCTTTTTCCCGTCTCCCTCTCACGCTTATCTTAACTCTCTCTCTCTCTCTCTCTCTCACACATACACTCACACACACACACACACACACACACACACACACACACACTCTGTCTCTCTCTCTCATACATATGTGCTTATATACTCTTCCTATCTTCGTTCTTCGCACTCCCCCCAACCCCGTTCACAGGTAATTAACAAAGCCTGGCCCGACAGCAAGGTCTCCCTGGAGCGCCTTCGCGCCGACTTGAACGGCACACTTGAGAAGCTGCAGACCCGAGAGAAGTTCCTCAACGAGCAGTTCGAGGGTCTTATGCAGCAGTACCGAGCTGCCAGGACGACGCTGACGGACGTGCAGGTGTGTGGGTGGGTGCGTGTGTCTATGTGCGTGCTTAGATGCACTAGGTAAAGCAACTGGGCTCAACGCCCTGGTCAAGTGAATGAACCAAAGCATCCAGCTTGCTCATGACTGCAATCCCCCATCCGTGATCGTTGCACAGGAGACATACAACCGCAAGACGGAGGCGGTGGCGGACCGCAACAACGAGCTGCACCGCATCGCGGAGCAGCTGGATGAGGTGAAGGCTCTGATGGACGAGAAGGGTTCCAACATCGCCGACGCCACCCCCGTGGCACGCATCAAGACCGCCATCAAGCAGCTCCACAAGGAGCTCCACGACATGGAGATCCGCATTGGCGTCGTCAGCCACACGCTGCTCCAGCTGTCGCTGCGTAACAAGAGGTTGATGCAGGCGCAGGCGGCCCTCAGTGATGAGGAAGAGGACTGAGGTGGAGATGGTGGTGGAGGTGGAGGTGGTGGTGATTGTGAGGCGGCGGCGGCGGAGGAGGAGGAGGTGGGGAGGAGGGGAGTTGCAGCGGGAGGAAGGACCGATACATCGTGGAGAACGGAGATAGGCGGCGGTCTGCGGGAGATATCGGGTCTGGTCAGGTCTGGCTTCCACGTGTGGCTGGCTGGCTGCCGTCCAGGAGCAGCCCTCCGGGTTTATCCTGAACCCCTTGGGGCGCTCCAGGAGGAACAAGGCATGAGGGCCTTGAACAGACAACCCACTCCTCCCCACCCTTGGGACGGGTGTGGGGCAGGGACCCAGGAGCCGAGGGGGTCCTTGATGGAGGGCCTCGTAGGACGCTGAACGGAGGCCGGCGTGGTGTTACGAGTGCTGGCTGCTGGATAGGCCTCAGGCGGTCGTGTATGTGTATGTATGTTTGTGTATATGTGCCCAGGTAGTCAAGGATGGTGTCGGAGAAACAACTCAATTCGACAGATCGTAGTCGCAGCCGCATTGGTGGAGAGTGTGTGGGCTGTGCGCTGTTGCGGCGGGTGGAAATAAAAAGAGATGGACGGTGAGGAAGGAGACGTAAAGGAGGACGAGGAGGCGGGCGAGGAGGAGATGTTGATGGAAAGGCGTATGCGGGGATGTGTTCCTCCATGGAGGAGCACATCGGCAGCAGCGACAGCAAGATACCTGTTCGCGGTATAAGAGAGTTGGATGTGGTATCGTCGCCGCAGTCCCGTGGCGGTTTGTGTGTGTGTGGGGGGGAAGTTTGTATCGGGAGGCTGTGTCAAGGGCATTGCATCACAGCCGTTTTTGATCTTGGCGTTCGTAGCATCTGTGGTTTGGCTGTGGGGCTAGGAAAAGGAAACACGTGAACCTGGTTAGGGGTTATCATAGCTTGCTGGGCGCGTGTCTGTGTCGGCTTCGGACTTCGGCGGAACTCAAGCGGTCCTGTTCAGTAGTGGTCAAGTAATGGCGAGTGGTGGGATGGCGATGGTGGATTTCACACGTTGCAGATGGGGCGTTATAGATCAATTGCATATGCGCCCGCATGCGCCGGCGCTTGACCGCTCGCGGGGAGTTCAAAACCGTGCCGAGATGCCTTGTGTCTGTCACGGCGGGCCCGCGACCTCAGAGCTCTGCAGCGTTTCCATCTTGTACATAACTTAGGTAGACCGCTGCGATCAGGCGGTAGTAATGTTCCTTCTATGGGGATGGCGCTGTGCTGGTAATGGAAGAGCTGGTTGTGAAGCGGAGGTTCTCACGGTTGAGACTGTGATGTACCATTCATAACGTATATGGAGGCGGTCGTGGCTTGTGAACGTTTTGGGCTTGAGAAGGAACTCGAATGCATGACGAGCTTTGGGTCCTAACAAGTACGTAACCATCCGTTGACTGCATGTCAATTTGCTTCTGTACAATTATATAACATATCAGCAACCTCTTGCAGCGGTGTGTGTTGTATTGCGAAAATACAGTAATCTGGTGCCCGGATTCTGCGGACGACGACGCAAGCCGTGGAGCATTTTGGCACATGAGCTTTCAGTGATTATCCAAAACATTACGAAAGGATTTACGATATACTTTAGATATTAATTAGATTTCAGTAAGCAGCCCGTTATATACTTGCAGTTCTGACCTCAGCATGCTCTTGACAAGGCAGCAAACCGCATGGTCACCCGTTACGGGTACACCACGAGCAAAACAGTATTGTCATGCCATCTTTGCCTCACAACAAACTGGAAATGCGGCACCGCAGCCCGTCGCCCATGGCCATGGCATCCCAAGACGCATGCTAGGAGCGGGACTCCTAGGCGCCACAATAATACCCCTCCTAACTGCAGGAGCTGCACAGGCGGGGTGAGTACCCCATAAAAACACCTCTCTCTCTTCCTCTCTCTCTTCCTCTCTCTCCCTCTCTCTCCCTCTCTCTCCTTAAAGGTCACTGTGGCCCTTTACCGATTGCAGTGGAGGGCGTAATGGCGGTCTTTCCGTTTGGGCATGGTTTGGGCATATGCCCTTGGCCAGAGACATGCCCGGTCTTGTATGCTTTAGACAGTCACACACATACACACAGACAGACACAAATACACACACAATCACACGCTTGGCTCCCCGAATATCTCACTAGCTTTCCTCAACACCACTTCCACGGAGTCCTCCTCCTCTCACGTTTCAGCTCTTAAATCACGCTCGCGCGCGCATCATGTAGGAATGTACGTTCCGATGCACGCCAGTGCCCACATGCTATTGCTGTGCCGCCCGGCAGCACGTCCCCATTCCTTCTCCTTCTCCATGCCCCACCATTATTGTCTGCTGGCAGGTTTAAGAAGGAGCTTAAGAAGCGAAAGATCCCCGAGGAGGACTACGTAGCGCTTCGTGAGTGATGTGCCGCTGACAAGCCTACGAGATCTTATAACTACGGACTCATGTTTATCAGGAGGGGGTTAATCCGTGGGTTGAAGCTCTGCATATTTGTCGAGTTGGGGGGAGAGGAGCTGAACTGTTCCATCGCCCATCGTTTCGTCCAGCCAGGGCAAATTACGCGGGATAATAAACACGTAGCCCCTTTTCCCCGCACCTTCCCTCACCTTCCTCCGCTGTGTAATTTCCCGCTGTCTCTCTCTCCGTACGGCAGCCTCCAACGGACTCCGCGTGTACGACCTTGAGGAGGGATCTGGACCGGAGGTCAAGCCGGGCGACAAGATTGTGGTGCGAAAGGATTATGGCTCTGCCTGCGTTCTGACTCCTGCGTCGTGCTGGAAGAGCATACGTGCAGCTCCTCCATTTCCAAAAGCACAAGGAGCCCATACCTCACACCGCACACCGCACGCAGCACACCGCACACCACACGCAGCACACCGCACACCGCACACCGCACGCAGCATACCCCACACCGCACACCGCACGCAGCATACCCCACACTTAGACAAGTGGAGGGATCAAGGATATTTAGCTGACTTGAAAGTGGCCGAGACACACATGGACGACCCACATGGACGGAGAGTATTTTGACGAACCAGATTCGGCGATATGGGGTTCCCTCCCAGGACACACACACACACACACCGCACCCGTACTAGCCCCTTTGATCTGTACCCAGAAGCGATCCCGTTAAGTACCCGATCTTGCCTGCGTTGATTTCGTGCCTGAAATGTCCATGTGGTCGCTGCGGGTCCCCCACTGTATAATGATAATAAAGGATCCTCGTCCGTGCGCACTGCGTCAGGTCCACTATGACTGCCTTTACCGGGGCCTGGATGTTGTCTCCAGCCGGTCCGCAAGGCTCCTCGGGGGGAACCGTACCATTGCGGAGCCGTACGAGTTCATCGTGGGAGAACCCGTGTATTCGGCGTCCCTCAAGCCGTACGACAGCGATAGCGCTAACCCGCTGTTTGCCGGTAGTAGTGGGCCCAAGCCGCCTCAGGCGCTGTCGCTGTCGGTGGTGGGCATGAAGAAGGGCGGGAAGGTGCGTGCATGGGTTTGTGAAGGTGCGTGCGGAACAGTGCCTCCGCCAACGAACGGGACCCCACGAAGGCCTCGCCTCAGGCCTAGCCTCCTCATCACCTTCCCTCACCCTCGTCTTGTGTCTCATGTTGTCTTCACCTCTTAACGAGAATGCCGTACAGTCTTGATCTTACAATAGTGCACCCCCCCAGACGGAACTCCTCCTAGTGATGTAGTCCTTCCCGCGGGTCCCGACTCGCCTCCAACGCTCCAGGGGAGGACGCAACCTCTCGGAGGAGTCCCTGCTCGGACTCCTCCGAGAGGTTGGAGTCCCTGCTTGGGACCCTGCTTGGAGTCCCAAGCACGTCTTCTACCTAGATCGCACATTCTACTTGACTTAATGTATTATAATGACCTTTTATTTAATTACTTTTCTTGTTATCATTTTATTATCCTTTTTGCAGCGCTCGATCATTGTGGATAGGTCAGAGTTGGGTTACCCCAAAGGCGTCAACGAACTCCCGCCTGACACCACCTTCGAGCTCAAAGTTGAGGTCCTGAACGTCTTATCGAAGGCCTGAGAACAACAATTCGTTGTTGTGATCCAATCTCGCTTCCGATTGAGCTGTGTACGACGTGCCTCTAAATGCTATTGTAACAGCTACCATATCGACTTTGGATCCATATTGACGTGATCTCTTTGTGGGTGGTGGTAGAATTTGGCCAATGAGAACCCTGGTGGCAGGATCTGCAGGCTTTTCTGAACCGGCGGGGAGCGAGTGTTTATGATGGGATGGGGGCATGAGAAGGATGGAGGGATAAAACCGGCGTGAGGGGGGGGATGAGGCGACGGGCAGCGCGTTGGGTATGATGGGGGACTCAGCTACTGTCGTCCCGGCCAGCGAGGGGGAGGATGATTCGGACAAACCCGCTGCCTTGGCCTGGACAACGTCGCTCGTGTACTACACACACACACACAATCTATCCGTACTGCATTTTAAGGGAACGGAAACCGCATTTTATCGGCGGATGTAAAATCTTGCACCGGACGCATCTTGCAATACTTCACTAGCTGAAGAAGTGTAGTGGAAAAGAGGGTCAGGTTGACTTTGTGTGCTAGAATTATGACCTGCTGGCTTTTGTACCAGGAGTAGAAGAAAAACCAACAACAGCATGAGTGAAGAGAGCACTTGCACGGAACATGAAGATATCGCACATGTGGTGGCCGCCCCCGGAGGGTTGTGATGGGAGCTAATAGGCCGGATAATATCTATATAGGCCCTACTTGATACCCTCTGTGCCCGCGGCAACAGCTACTATCACATCTGCATATTAAGGCTTATGGAATGCAAGTGGGGATGCATCATAGGCCGCGCTGGGAGCCCTCGCGGTTATGAACACTTACACGGCTTCATGTTTTTGGTTGGTTAGTTGGTTAGTTGGTTAGCCGGTAGATCCCACAACCCCCGTTTTTGTCATTACTGCTAGGTGAGACGTGTGCTCGGCTCCATGCCAGAATGTCGGTGTGCTTTAGCAGCGCATGCGGCTTCTTCCTTCAGGGACAGAACGGTTTAGATGTGCCGCGAGCTTGGGCTTGCACTCCACGCACATCCATCTCTCGTACAGCGCCACAAAGGAAATGCACGACAACGTCTTCCCTAGCACATCACGCGCGTGGCAATCTGCAGATCAAAAAGAATATATAACGTGGCTATGAGGGGATTCGAGGCCCATGTTAAGAAAATTGAAATCTGAAGCAGCAGAAAGTGCGGTTTTGCCCGCGCCTGAGATCGAAGTGACGTACGTTAACCCGCGGCAACCTATCGGTGGGAGGATCTGGCGAGCGCTCACACGTAAGTGCCCGCCATGGCACGCCATAGCCAGCAAGGAGAAGAGGATAACCGGACATGAATGGGGATCATCCTATTGCTTTAGGCTCAGCAGAGGCCTGGGGCGTGGCAGGGGCTCCGCAGCAGTGACCAGGGGCGGGTCAGTAACCATATATGCGATTCAGTATAGGAATACCCCAGAATCCTTTTCCAATGCATCATGCCAGCAGTAAAAAACAGAAGTGTTATCAAGCAACAGTGTTGTTTGCAATTCCTTGATCATATTCATTTATTGGCAGGTGTCGGCCAGGGAAAGAACGGCGAGAGCGTTTCTTGCAAATATAGGTAAGTCGCACGCCTGCTTTCCAAACGGGCAAGCGGATTTTTTTCGCGCCATCGCTCAATTGTAATGTCATAATTTGTTGAAATGCCTAATTTTGCATTATCGAGTCTATTACAACACATGCGAGGCTACCCGAAATGGCTAGGAAAGCCAGCTAGGAAACCTACCCGTCCAGCTGCTCATCACCTGTCAGCTTTGCGTAGCTAGTATTCAGTTTTAATTATCCTTGCTTCCAGTCGGTAAATATAACATTTGAGTGACAAGGGAAGGGTTGTAACGGCCGATGCTGGCGTCCATTGGGATCGCTCGTACGTTTTGGCGGCTACAGCAACGCGGATAAGCCCAGAAAAACCAGTTCTTGCATAATAAAGCCGGTAATAATACTCATCATTATAGGATTACTTCTGGGTCCTTTTGACACAATTGCGTCAGAGCTCCGCGCCCGCCGGTGCACTTGTAGTAACCAATCATATGTCCATTTTCACATTTATAGCTTACAAATAGTTTAATTATTCGTTTGTTTGGTACTATTCGAGGTCAGTCTTATCTCAGGAAGATGGGCTCTCTTTGGACCGGGCGGAACCAGCCGTTGGCAGAGGACGTCCGGATGTCGGTGAGTTGTACATAAATTACCATGAAATAATACTGAAATTTCTTAGATGAATGACTGTCTGTCGGGGGACTATGCTTGGTAGGGATTAGGTGACCATCGTGAGGCACGGGCTTTGTTTTCGTTGCTGTAAGGGCGTTATCTATATATTATATGATTTTATCAATATATTTGATTGACAGGGAATCTTGTAGCTTTCTTTTCTTTGTTTAGAAGCCCTCAGAAGCAGGGTTGGTGGTGAGTCACCGTTTCGAAGCTTTTCGTTGCAGGTACCGACCCCGGAAGCATGTTTAGGCATATGTAAATCGTAACGAAGTATAATTTCTTCTGCCCACCGGTTTTACTGCACCTTTTGACGCGGTTTTCCCCGACGTTTTTGTTCTTCTCCTCTTCACAACCTCCTTATCCACCAGAACGCCAGCATTCCCGCCGGCCCGTCAAGCCCTCAGCCAATCATCTTTCCCACGGCCTTCCTGGATCCACGACAGAACGCTATCCCCTCTATCTTTCCATGCCATCCGACCGCCCGACCAGCTGCCTTCCGTCCGCAGCCAATCTCCGTCCCCTTCGCCCACATTTCCCGAACCTCCGCCATCCCCCCCGGTCCACAATCCCGCCCGACAGACAATGTAGACTCCACAGTTGTCTCTAGGGTTGCATTTTACCGAACGATGGGCTTGGGGGGCCCGGACGGCGCCACCGCCACTGCCACCACCACCGCCACTGCCACCGCCGCCACCTCTCCTGGACTTCACTCCGCCGCAATCTCTCCAGCCGCCGTAAGCCGCCGCACTGCCGCTGCCACAGGCCGGTGGACGTGCGTCGAAGGTGTCCTAGCTCCAGCGCCCGCCTCGGCGTCGGTCCAGCAGGCCTGGCAGCCGCGACGTCATAGCGGCGCCGTACTGGATGGCGGCACCATCGCAGTCGCTCCCTCTCCAGCACCTCCCACTGCGGCAGCCATTGACTTTCTGACGGCGGCCGTCGCTTCCGCAGGAGGCTCGGCAGTGCCGGATGCTACTTCGCCCACGCCGTACAATACTGCCATCGATGTTGAAGTCGACAGTGCATCAAGCACCGCCGTCGACGGCGACGTGAAATTTAAGCGTCCACGTGGCGCCATACATGATCGGGAGGCGGCCGATGTGGAACCTCCAAGGTGGCGGAAACGGCGGCGTGAGTGGTCGCCGCCGTCGAGGCTGACGACGGCCACGGTGGCGGGGCCCCACAACCGAGGACCGAGGACCGCGTCACAGTCACGAAAATCATGCAAACGGAAAACCAACCTTGGGGAAGGCAGTTACCTCGGTCGCTCATCCACAGCCGCCGCCGCCGCCGCCACCGCCGCCGCCGCCTCAATGGCGTGGTCGACAGAGCCCACTGTCTCTGACGTTCTGTCCTCCACCACAACAGACAGTGTCGCCGACGCCGACGCCGACGCTGACGTTGACGCTGATGCCGCGGACTCCGCCACTTCCAGCCCGCCAGCCGCCAACGTCGACGTCGACGCGAATCATGACATGTCCATGACGTCCGTCGAGGCCGTCGGCGCCCATACCATCTCCTTCTCCCCCTCCCCGTCCACGTCCAAATCATCCCCCGCTAATGGGGGGATAAAGCGTCCGATCCGGGTAAGAGATCAGGAAGTGACGTACAACTGGCCGCTGGTCACGCAGCCGAAGCCCGGCCGATGCCGACGCCTTCAAAAGCGTGTTGAGGAGAGCAAGCAGGGACTGCGCAAGATAGGGGTTGACGCACCCAGCCGGTGGTGCGCAAGCAATAACGAATTGTCGAAGCGGCGGCGGTCGTGCAAATGATCGTGACGGGACGCGGACGAGCGTGTGCGTCGAGTAAATCTGGGTAAAAGTGAGGGCTTATTTAGGACATGAAACCTAAAAAAGTACTTGAAGAGCTGGGAGAAAACGGAAAACTCAGTACGACTCAGTACGACTCCAACTGATTCTTGGATTTCCAGGACGGAATTCAGTAATGCACTCAATTTAAATAAAATACGTTGTTTTATCTAGTGAACCTTTTTAATGTACATTTGTGTGCACTCAACAGTTGTGCAACAGCCCCAGCGGTGGTGTGTGTGTGCGGGGGGGGAGGGGTTGTGCTGGGCCATAGGCTGCATATCACGCTATGTGTTGTGACAGGGGGGTTCATCGCGCATTATTGCAACCATCATGCGAAGAAGATGGTCGCCGCAAAACCCCTTATTGAAGTTGCTGTCCATGTCGGTGGTTTGTTCGTCCAGTTCCAACGTTCCACGCGAAGCCGAGCCATTCGCTCGGCCTCGGCCTCAGTCCGTCAATGCTGGACCGAATGACCCATGGGTCAGTGGAGAATAGTCGACGAACAGCCTCTGCTTCCCTCCACTCGTGTTGTGTGATGTGCGGTGTGGAATGCATGATTTTGAGATCGGAGGGGGGCGCGCGACCCGCGGCCCAATACCGTCGCCACCGTCGGCACCATTTTTTCGACTTTCGAGACATATGAATGAATGAAGTTCCCAAGATGCTCCCCAGGAAGTGAAGCAGCACACGTTTACTTACCTTACCCAATTGTCAGCCCTCAACCCCTGAGGGTGAGAGCCTACGTACTTCTCAACGATCTAAGAGGTCTGGTCGCTTCTTGATTGCGTCTTGATTGCATGCGCAGCAGGAGGTGATCCGGGGGAAATGCTACCACTCCCTCTCATTTTATATAATACCTTTAAAACTTTCCGCAATGCGGTGATGCGGTGAAGAAAAGGGAATTCGGGGTTGTCAAGGAATTGTTGAGGGCCCAAATCTCGTGGCACATGTTCGTGGCACATGTTGGCCTGAGTAATTTTTGCGTGGATGGATAAGGAAGAGGTCCTCGAGGTGAGGTGAGGTGAGGTGGAGGGAAATATGCTGGAAATTGACCTTTTATATGTCGGGGGGCGTTTGGGGTTCCGGAGCATATCGCCATACCGCCATACTGCTTCTGTGTGTCTGTGTGTGTGTGTGTGTGTGTGTGTGTGTGCGTATCTCCTCCGCATTTGCCATGCCCTGCTCTGCGCGCACGTGCCTTGCCCTTGGAGATGACCGATGGGACTCGTCATCGCATGTATGTGCACATGTTGATGACCGAGACGCTCACACTGTGTGTGCATGTGTGTATGTGTGCACGCGCACATATGTTGACTGAGAAAGCACCCATAGGGAACTCTCAAATTTTAGGGCGAACAGTTGCGATGTTTAGATGATGGAGACCCTGCAGCGCAGCAGGAAGAGGAGACGAGGACCGCAGACAGCGAGGTGCAATGGGTTGTGGTTTGGCGTAGAGTGGAGGACCTGATAGGGACATCCCCCCGCTTTCGGGGTCGAGCCTAATAGGGTTTTGTGTACCGCCACAGGGAAGCGGCAGGTTAATCGTGGCTGGGGACCGTATCGATCTCCTGTTGGGGCGGAGTTGCCCCTAATAAGGCTGGGGGGTGATGGGGGACTGGACGGGGTCGAAGGCGAATAGACGAGACCTGGTGCTGCCACACCCCTTGTTGTGGTGGCTCGGTGGGTGGCTCGGTGGGTGGGTTCAGCCGCGACGGCGTTGTGTGGAGCCCTTTTTCTTCTGCTACGTGTTGTGGAGTGGTCCCACCTTGATCCCATTCTTGTGGACTGTTCTCCTGTTTGTACGGGTTGCACGTTCATCTCGGTTTTCCGAAATCAACAATTATCGAAATTACTTTTGCATTTTGCATTATGTTGGAGGGTGCTTGAGGGTGCCGGAACGCGTTTGCGAAAATGACCTTCCCGATGGCGCTGATGTCAACCCTCCCCCCCCCACACACACACACGTTGAAAGGTAACGGCCATTGCATGTCCTTGTGGTCCGCTGTGGCCATTGCATATCCTTGAGTGGCCCTTGATTGACGCTGGGAGTCACCCGCGAGATTGGCCGTAATTGGCGTTCTGTAAGTAACTACGTCGGAAGCAAACCACCTCTACTTGTAATCCCAAAAGACGTATCCATACTGCGTACGACTTCCGTCTCGATTGTTATGGCGGCGTGTGGAGCGGAGGGGAGCAGTAGTGCAAGGGGGTCGATGGAGTGGCTCCATCCAGGGAGGATCAGCGGTAGGTGGACGGGCGGACAGGCGCACCTCGACGAGCTCTTGCATGCCACCTGTATGATAGTGAGCGGTGCAAGCGACATCAAAGCAGCCATGGACACATGGCGGCTCCAGCGCTGCACCGGCTCTTGACGGTTACAGAGTACATTGTACCTTCGCACAGAAGCTGGCCTAACGTTGACCAGCAGGGCTGAGGGCTGAGGGCCTCGACAGCGGACTGAGGAGGTATGCGAATGACCATTCGGGCCTTATGACCCCCTCTCCTTGGCCAGCATGGCCCAAATTACATAAGTCTTACATAGCCGCTCTCAGCGGTATGAAGAGAACACAAGTGATATAAAGCAAAGAGAGATTGAAAGAAAACGCGGAAGAGGCACACGTTTGCGGACGGCAAGAGAAAGAGGGGGAGTCGGTAAAGCGATTCCCAGCAGTACCGTCCCAACACGTGTCCAGCGCTTCAAAAAGATCAGCGGGCAGAAAATGATGCCCTTTGGATGGTACAATAAATTATGCAAGTTTGTCGTGCGAGTACGGTAACAGGTTGTGTCGTACGGTGCAAAATCATGGAATCGTACGACAGGTATTAGTGACATGCACGACGAAATGAAGCACGGTACCGGTAACTCAAAAGCGTCCGTTGTGTACCGTGCCGAAAGCAAGCCACCGCTCACATCGTTGCCCCCACGCAGAATGCGGTTTGCTGAGACCTCCTATCATCATCAAACGCACTCAACCGTGGCCATTGACCCGAAGATTCTTAGACGTATCCGTCCAGCAGTAGAACACACAATAAAACGCGATCAACAATGACATGGGTGCCAGTTGCAGATCGGGGCGTGACGTAACACGTTTTTTCCGCGTTCTTCACAGCTATCTACCTTCAGACAGACAGAAAGACAGACAGACTTACACACACACACACGCATGCACGCACGCATGCAAAAAGGGATGAAACGAGAAAGTAAGCAGATGCGCCTATGATACCTGCTTTTATACCGCCTTAACATGCACGCACGTATATACACATGTACCCCTTTTAGAATGCACGCCCGTTCGCAGTTCCCTCCCTTCCACCATCATCATCATCATCATCCAGGACATGAACCCTTCACCCGGCCCCCCCCCGCGCCACCATCGGCACTGCGCGCCCATATGCTGAATGTACGGCAATATGAAACGATCTGAATGCCACCATCCAAGACCCCGGTTGCCGCGTAAATCAAGCCTACCGGTCGATGATAAAAGACACACACAGACACACAGAGAGACGCGCGTGCACATACACACACACACACACACACACAGAGGTTTGGAGGTGGAGGCTTCAAGGTACGTAACACCAGGAAAACGCCGAACCTTGAAAGATAGTCAAGAGTTAGTTGGAAACGTCGGTTGGAAAAAAAGAAAGTCCTGTACAAACGTCCACGTACTTATCCACGACACAAAACACACATCCACCACCCGCACATCCACCCGTCTAGGAACCCTACCGTAGCACTGCTCAGCATCCTAGCTTCAAAACGCCCACCGCCAATACTCTACTCGTACGGCTCCGTCACGTAAACGTAGTGTCTGTAGGGTCGGGAGTGAGGAAGGCCACCCCGCTTTGCGAAACGTCCAAGTGGAGGGGGAGGAGCTTCTACAGCAAAGCAAAAGACTTAAACGAATGGTGCGTATTGAACCATATGGCTTGAAGTGCGGCGCGGCGCACGGTAGTAATTCTGGTACGGCAAAAAAACTCGTACTCGTGCGGTATCTTCTTTGCCCACGCCAGCGCAAGCGCGCGTGTGCACACACACACACATACACATATACATACATATATACACACACACACGTATACACGAGGACACGCGTGCACAAAGGTGCGTACATGCGCAAATACACGCGCACGAAGGGATCTTGTTAAACCACCGCTCGGCCCTCACGCGGCCGGGGTGTAATCCGGGGGCCATATGAGGAAGCTCGTCTTGGCGGTGTACAGCAGCTCCACGATGTTGGACGGCACACCGCGACACCGCGGCGTCTGCAACACCAGCACATCCGGTTCTGACTCCATCACCGCCTGAGGTAAGCTCTTGTTGACCGGACCTGGTTTCGGAACGGAGCGGCGGAAATTGGTAATTAATATTTTAGCGGTTGGTAGTTGCCGGTTAGTACATTTCAGTTTTAATTCCATGCAGGTAATAAAATATGTTTGCGCCCGCACGCAGCGTCACAATGAGCACACGCGCCGCCTGATCCATTTAATTCCCCCATTTGCAGGCTACCAGCACGGACTCCTCCAAGGCTAGACTCGTAGAGCCCCCCTCACCAGTCCCAACCCACCCTATCCCGCCAGCTCAAGAATCGCTTTCACCTGACGCGTCTTACTCCCCCCCTTCTGACGCGTCTTTCTCCCCCCCCCTTCTGACGCGTCTTACTCCCCCCCTTCTGACGCGTCTTACTCCCCCCCTTCTGACGCAAGAGACAGCCTTCGGCGTGCTCCCCGCACGCCACCCGGCACCCACCCGCCAGCACAGACTTGTCCGCCTCAAAGGAGTTGACTGCCGCCTGCACACCGAATGCCGTGAGGAGGCGCTGTGCAGAGGGCTTGACGTTGTGTTGGCCGTCGAATGCCTGACTCACTGTCAGGAAGAGGTGGTCGTGACCCGGAGTGAAGTGCTCGAACAACCACTCCAGCACGTGCCTGCTGTTCGGCTGCAAGTCAATCATGACTCTCATCGGCCAGCCCATGGACGACGACGACAACGATGACGACGACGACAGAACGCTGCCGCCGCCGCTACTGACGCTGCCACCGCCAGACGCACTCGGCCTCATGGAGGAGCTCCGAGATACAACCGCCGACGCGGGCCGGCTCTGAGGAAACAGCGTCGATGTAATGGCCGGCGTCAGCGGTGCCGCCGTCGCCGCCGACGCCGCCGTCGCTGCCAGCCAGGGGCCTTTGCTGTTGTACTTGGCCAGGAGAACCGGCGCGCATCGCAGCTCGGGGAGCAGTCTCAGGGCCAGGCAGGAGCTGCCAAGAGTGCCAAGGTTGACCGTAGGGCTGGTGGTACTGGTAGTGATCGGCGCCAGAGAGGGGCCTGATGACGTGGCGGGGGCGCCATTGCGGCTCATGGTAGGCGTGCGGCGAAGCATCTGCTGCCCTGCTGAAGAGGAGCCCCCCGGGCCGGTACCACCGCGCGCTGCCGGAACGACGATTCGTGAGCTCACTGGGCCGTTTTTCCCCTGCGCGTTGCTGGTGCCTTGCTCGTGAGAAGAAAGAGAGCCGGAAAGCAGGAAGGGGGGAACGGAAAAGAAATGGCTGGAAGGTGCGACATCAGCAAGAACAGCAAGAAGGGATAATTGGGGGAAACGCGGAAAAGCTTTCCGGCTGAGGAAAACAGTGTGTCCAAACGAATGATCATGGGGGGAATGAGAAGCGCTTTGGTGGGGGGAGAGAGAGAGAGAGTGTGTGTGTGTGTGTGTGTGTGTGTGTGTGTGTGTGTGTGTGTGTGTGTGTGTGTGTGTGTGTGTGTGTGTGTGTGTGTGTGTGTGTTGGTGCGTGGGGGGGTTGAGATTCACAGGTCCGATCAGCACATCAGCTCAAAGCCTTGAATGCCCAGAGCAAGCGATCACCCACAGAGATTCGTAGACGCCATGAAGATGATGTGTGGCCGGATGGTCGCGGTGATGTAGCGGCCGAGGCTCTCGAACAATGTGTAATCCTCCTCCTTGACCGCCACCTGAGAGGGATTATGGTGATACGAACAGAATAGGGAATATAACAGGAATTAAGACGTGGTGAGGGGAAAAAAGTAAAAGTTTCTTTCGAAGAAGTTTCGGCCCTTACGGGTTAAAGAGTCGGTGCGATACACACACAAGCACACGGCACACAGAAAATCTGCATAATGCCGTTGATTCCGAATTGTGGTGATTACGAAAGTCGCATGCCGACACGTGCAGTTGCGCCCTGTGGTGCAGTACGGAGATGGGGAGATTCTGGTGCGTCATGACGCCACCCCCATCCCGTCGTGGGACAGGCCCAAACCCGCACCCAATCCCCAACCCCCCATGTTCGTCCTGTACTACACAGGGAACGCATACCTAACGCACAGCATAGCTGATCATAACGCAGGACGAGGGCATGTGGATAGGGTAGCTTACACACAATTACAAAAAACAACCTTAGTGCTTCACAACGAAATATCCCGCCCTGCCTCAGCACCGGTTCAAGCAGGGTAATCTTAGTTTATTCGCCCTCAAGCAGAGGCCAGCTCGTTTTTAATCCGTCTGTGAGACTCACGTGGTAACGCGCGCAGTCCATGACCTCGGCTTCCAGAACCTCGCGCTGCCTTGCAAGCGCGGTTGCCCTGCCCCTTTCCGACGTGACCGCAGTGACGAGGTGAAGCTCATCCAAACTAGGCATGAGAAACGCCTTTAAAAACCTATGATAGTAATCATTCGATAAATGGTAAGGCTTAGGACGGTTTTGTTCGTTACGCCGGAGGCAGACAGCATCTGAGTATCGGACGGTTTCCGCGTTAAACAGCAGCAAGCAAAGTTTACTGCTGTACCCACCTGTAAGCAGACCTGCAAGAGTTTGACTCTGATACGAGAAGACATAACCTAATGCCTGAAATGTCAGAGCCACGCGAGGAGTTAGGAACGACCATGTGACAACGCTGAGCGTCAACACATCTTCCAAACCTGATCAATTTATGAAATCCTTATTCCAAATTACCTTTCTTTCTCCTCCGCAGCTTAATTTGCTCGGCCGACAAACCTGCTGACATCGTTGGACGCCTCTTCTAACAGCCAAGAAAGGAAACTTGTTCCGTGACAAGACAAAAGGACTCAGCCTCTAGATTTTTTCGCTTAAATCAATAGAATAAAGCAATTTGGCAGCAAGAAAAATGAGGTTAACTTAGAATCGTTGTGCTCCGACCCAATGCTTATTTGTAATATTTAAATGGCAAATGTTCATCTATTAAAGTGTAACCCTCAGCTAGGCTACGCGTGGGGGTTCCCAGGTACGGTTATCGTCCTGTACAGCATTTCCCCGTCTATCGTACAACTTCCAGGCAAGACCCATCGGTTATGGAAAAAACACGCGACTTCCCCGCTAAACGTAAACATAAGAACGCTCCTCCTCGTGGCTTGCCTCAGCCGCTGGAGAGCCGTGCAGGTAAATGTCCGTCTACCTGTTTATCAAGCATTATGATAACCGTAAGCGGTATTAAAAAGTAAAATATAGCTGATGATTTTGTAAAGTGTATATCTGCATGTACCTTCAAGCAAAGGGCATCAATCAAATCAACATACATAGTGCGCACGGACCCAGACCTCGCAAAGTCCAACTTAAGGATTGCGATTCCACTAACATCTCTTCCAGACGTTACTTTCCACGAATATTTTAAAGCCCTTTGTTCAGGTTTTGCAACTTGTATTGTGAACTGGATGGTGTAACAACCGCATTCGGCAACTCTCGAATCGCGGCGCCCTATCAGTATCGTGCGAGTGAAGATCTTCATGACATAAATTTATAATCCATACCGCTGTACATATCGGGCGAATCAAGGAATCAAGAGCCAAGCAAATCATAAGCAAGAAATGCCGTACTGATTCTAACCGAAGTGTAATTAACAGCAGCACAACGGAAGGCCAAATTGAGAATCTTACTGTCCATAACGATATATAACAGCAATTCGTGCACAATTTATCATAGCTTGTGTCGATTCAAACGTTGCCGATGCGTTCACCCCTGTGGACCCGCGTTTCTTGTCCTCAGTACGTTACAGTCGTAATCGATGGGCCATTGCAGCGATGCTGAATCCTAGCTCTCAAACCTAACTCTGTGCTGCCCTCGCTGATCGGGCTTGGCAAGTCCCCCATATTTCGTGCTGCCCCACTAATCGGCTTGGCACCTACGACCGAAACCCAACCACCACCAGAGCGACTCCTGCAGGCTCCTCCCTGCAAATTTC
Source organism: Volvox reticuliferus (assembly GCA_019650235.1). Lineage (NCBI taxonomy): Eukaryota > Viridiplantae > Chlorophyta > Chlorophyceae > Chlamydomonadales > Volvocaceae > Volvox > Volvox reticuliferus. Next base: position 922,573 of record BNCP01000040.1, on the reverse strand, counting down.
TAACAGTCCTAATGGCCAAATTAGTAGCTGATATCTAAACCTATGTTATGGCCGGCCGTAACACATTATACTTGAAGCCACCGGCCGGCCGTGACACAATCTAGTCTCGTGGTAGATAAGCACTCTGCAACTGGGAGGATGGCGGCCTCATAAGCAGTGAAGGAAGATGAACGGAAAATAATGTATCACAACTCAGCGACCAGTCTTGAAGTGACACTCTGCTCCCTTATAATTTGAGACAAAGTACGAGTTACCGTATTATCATCCAAGATCCTGTCTTTTCACACTGAGAAACCTACGCTCAAACCCTGCTTATAGTAAGGTTGGGGTAGGTGGGGGTAATTAGCAGTTAGGTCCTGGTTAAGTGGCAGTAAGTTCATGTCATCAGTACTTTGTCTGCAGAACATCATTATCCACGAGATACCGACACGCCCTCAGGCGTATCCGGAGATCCAGTATGGTGGGAACAACAGGCCTTAACTGGAAGCTCGGCAAGTAAGCACCGACATGGGTCCCACATCCCATTCCGATTTTTCTGGGCTGCTTCTTACATGACAAAAACCCGGCAAGCTTCTTCAGAACCTTGACAAGCTTAGGATTATTGTTCTTATGTCGTGGGAAGAGCGCAGGTGCTCATATAGTCAAATGTAGATGCATTAATATATATTTTCTATATTTTGCCCTCGTCACAAGTATTCAGCATTGGGGCCTTTTTGGCGTTATCGCGATGCCGTGCGTCGGATGGAGCGTTATCTCCGAACGTCTTCGCTGTATTCAAGGTAACATATGGATTAATATGTGATACCATCAATGAACAGTCAAGATCGCAACATGTTTGCAATGACTGCGTATAATATTCCGCTGGCGACGGCGTGCACCCTCTTGCGGCCCACGCTATCTTATAGCCCTGCGGGCCGACGGCCCATTCATCGTCAGTAACGCATCTGCTGCTGCATATAACCAATTTAGGATAAAAAACATTTCTTCATGAAAGCACTGAAGGCGATTTTGAATTATTTGCTGTGTGGGTTGAATAGTAGTCCACGCGGTTTCTTTGTGCGGGCTCCTTCTCAGCATGCCGGCTCATTTGCCTAGCATCATCACATCCCATTATGATAGTCGCACGGCATCCTTGCCTGATCAATCCATACGATCATGTAGAGCGTGATAGGCAATATGACAATGCCCGCAGCGGGTTACAGAGCCCGTGCCACATGTATCCAGCGGAGTTACGAATTTGACCCTTTACAGCAGAATTTTGTTTCTCAAGTTTGGTAGTTCGAATCGTACATTCCGAAATGCCAGGCCGCTGAGACCAAGGCGTTGTCAAATTATTCGTTGCAATTGGGTGAGAGGATGACCTGGGAAGGTGACCACAAGTTGGAGCACATGACCATTTGCTACTGAATCACATGCCTCCGGCAGGACTTCAGGCCAGAGAAAGCACCATGAAGGGCCAACGGTGCCGTACCAACTCCCAGAGCGACTTTTAACACAAGGCTTGCAATTAGGCATCTCGGGATGTAAATGCTTTAACTTCACCATAACAAGTACCTTCATATAACTATCAGATTAATAGTTATGATGATGACGCAAAGAGCTTTCTTCTACGACATCGCGGCGCCCAGCACCTCGACACCGCTATCGCTAGCTTCCCGTCAAGTTTCAACGCAGATCTGCAACGGTAAGTCGAAATCTAGTAGAAATATGCTAAGTATGTGCTTGGCGGATATGTTTGAGAAAAAGGGCTTCGTCAATGCCGTGACATTCAGACTTACTTCTATTCTATATTCAAGTTTCTGTATGTTAGTTTGCTTTTCATGAGACGATTATTCGTAAGTTTAATTACGTAGAGATCGTTTGAGTTCAATGCTTCACTCCTTTTGGCCTGCCTGGCCTCGCGGGCCTCGTTCGTTGCTCGCGACAGGACGGAATGCGGCTGCTGCACGTCGCGACCAGCCGCGATACCGTTTGATTAGCACGGTTGTAACGAAGACGATGGCTCGTGACCGGCTGAGCGAACAAGCACGCGAGGACTTAGACGCTGTTCGCGTTCGGCTAAACCACCAACTGAAGCTCATCATCACACCGTCTGTTACCGGCGAGGCTGCGCCAACGCTGCAAAAAGCAAACGGTACGTTTGACGGCACCGAAGAGTACTTTAATGTCACGCTGTTCGATCTGCGCCCACGTTAACAAATTTCGCCAGGAATGTCAATTTGTCGTTAAAACAATGCATAACCTGCGCATCCATAGGCAGGTAATAAATTATCATTTAATTCTGTCCTGCAGACTGCCAGTGCGATCGGCATACGTACCATCCTTCCCAGGGTTGGCGCCGCCAGCCGCACCATCTCACAAAGGAGCAGCTATGGGACCGCATTCGCGAGGAAGCCCATCAAGACGCGGTAAGTCTTTGGTATGATCATGTGCTAGGGGCTAGTAGTTGGCGAGTTTTTCTGCCACACCGCCTAGCTTTCAGGGTTAACAGGGTACTGGTAAGCTGGCATTCCACAACATGAATCATGCCTGGGAAATTCCAAAACTTTGACAGGATAAACCGATATAAATATATATTAGGGCAGGCACACGCAATATCTCCCACGATATTCTTAAGCGGTAGCGGATGGTTTACATACATCGGTTTTACTTTGGAAAGGTTGTGCTGTCCTTAGCTTATTAATATTATACACTGTATTTTTAATTCCTCTTCATTTGATATACAAATTTAAAACAATGTTTAACTGCTGCTCATGTCTTTCTGCTTCCCTCCATCGCCGCCGGCCTACACCCTACTTCACCGTGAAGACCGCGGAGCCCGCCCTCGCTAGCAACCTGTACAGCACCATACTGACGCACCACAGCTTGGAATCCACGATGGCTTTCAGTCTTTCCAACAAGCTTGCAAGTCCCACCTTAGTGGGGATGCAGCTGATGCGGTTGATTCAGGACGTCTACGACGACGACCCCGATGTGATGGAGGCCTGCCTGGCGGACCTGCAAGCGGTGTTCGACCGCGACCCCGCATGCGACCGGTACACTCAGGCGATCCTGTACTTCAAGGGTTTCCAGGCAGTACAGAGCTATCGGATAGCGCACTGGCTGTGGCGAAAGGGCAGGAAGGTAGGAAAAAAGGGGGGTTCCTGGTCGGGGCGGCTGTGCTGGTCGGGGTGTGGTCAAACCTTGCATGGTATCTTCGGTAGCGGGTCAATGGGCCGCGAGAGGCAAAGCACGAGGGGGCTGAGATGACTTGTTGGGCCGTGCGTCGGATGGGTCGGTAGGTAGCCAAGTGCCACCCACCGATTCGTCCCGCTGTCCCTGCGGTCTCTCGGAACCAGTGCATGGAAGCCTGACACGCGGACCTGACCATAACAACGGCCCCTGCCTCTCTCCTGTCTCTCGCTCTGCCAACTTTGATTCGCGCACCGATGCAGTCTCTGGCGCTGGCAATCCAAAGCCGCATGTCGGAGGTCTTCCACGTGGACGCGCACCCGGCGGCGGTGCTGGGCCGCGGTATCATGATCGACCACGCCACCGGTGTTGTCATCGGGGAGACGGCGGTGGTGGGCGACAACGTGTCCATGCTGCACCACGTCACGTTGGGCGGCAGCGGGACCGGTGGCGGCGTGCGGCACCCGACCATCGGCCACGGTGTGTTGCTAGGAGCGGGCGTGACGGTGCTGGGTCCCGTGACGGTGGGTGCCGGCAGCAAGCTGGGCGCCGGCAGTGTTGTCGTGACGGACATTCCTTGCCACTCCGTGGCGGTGGGGGTGCCGGCGAAGATCATCAAACGAGATCTGCTGAAAGAAGCGGTCAAGGACATGGACCAGTGCGTCGAGTTTGTTCTGGACTACGAGATATAAGGATGGCGAAGATGCTGCTTGTGCGAACAACTCCGGTCCAGCTCTTATTCTCTGTCCTATCCTAAACAAACGTAGGACAACACCCTTTGGATTGGGTTGCATTTTACAGCTTAAGTGGCCTTTGAGAGATCCCTACTTCTTCAAATTTCTTCGTATTTATGTATGAGTTGATCCTTAAATGAAAATGCGCCTTGGGGTTTAATGACGTCGGGGTTCGCGGGAAAGGGTGAAAACCCTGTGCGGCGCGTTGTGTGATAGACACCGAGAAGAGAAGAAGAACATAATTGAAGCAGGAAATGAGAAACTGTTAACAGTCTAGGGGTCTTTGTATCACTACCCAACAACACCCTTCAGCAGGCACATGAGGGTACATGCCACCTGGCATCGACCCCGCCAGGATCTAGCCGCGCTAGAGCGGGTTGAGGGTGTTCGGATTCTTCCATGATGTCTCTATCGATGTTTATCTTGCGTTGAATTGCACCTCAGGAGCCGGCCCTGTGGTGTTACCTGTTTGTCTGGTTCGAATGGAGCCAGCTTGTTTCTTGTCTGTTATTGTACTGCAAGGGGGACTTGTCCATTAGGATCGCTTGGCGCGGGTCGGCTGGCTCTGATGTCCCTCAATGAATTGCATTGTCTGCTGAAAGAAGTGACGCCGAGAGAGGAGCGGCCCTGGCGGTGAAGAACACAAAATGCCTAAAGCATGTTAAGTCATAATGATGAGCGGGCCCCCTGTAGTGATCAAAAGGGGCTGCCAGGGAGGTTTGGCGTTCAGATCCGCACAATGGCAGGAGCGCGCGCGGGAATAGAAGTAGCAGGTCCTCCATCCCCGATCGGCAGTTGGTTAAGAGGAGCGGCTTGCGCCGACTGAGTTGAATTCTTACTCCAATATGCATATATTGTCGTAGTTGGCATCGCTGGCGGTGCAGTGCTAGCATCACCGTGCAGTGTTTTATCGTAACGTTCATATGCGGCAGATTGCTTGTGCAAAATAGGCAAACTTTTAGCACATGAGGTCAGGATTTGCAGCCAAGTAAGCGGGGTGCTCTAAGTGATGTTCTGGTGGAGATGATTGCTGTAGATCTTCTACTCCGTAATGTTTTGTACAAGTGCTGTTTGCAGAGTTTGCAGGGTCGGCGAATGGGGGGATCGTAGGGATCCTGTTGAGGCTTGTTAACTTATTAATAATAGTAATACATGACGTGACGAAAATGTAACATGCCGGTTGGTGATCTACAGAACGTACCTTTTCAGATAAAAAACCCAGAAACTGTCAGACCCAAGTCAATTGATGTCCAGCCATGGTGAGATCCAGCAGTTGCAGAAAGAATGGGCATACGATAATTAAACCGCCTTGCAAGGAGTGGACAATAATTTATGACAAAATAAGCATGCTCATATATGTAAGCAAATGAGTAATTTACTTTCACGCTCATACGTGACTTATTCTTTAATAACCGCATGCGATGATTTTACTTTGTAGCGGTGTCGCCAACTACACAGACTTACCACCAATGAATCTTTCAATTTTTACATGGGTTCCAATTCGGATAAAAGTGGCTGAGAACGAGTTCGCAGGCCACAACGACACTCCATTTCCATTTCTCAATGAACCACACCAAATAAATCACACCAAATAAATCACACGAAATACCACAACATACAGCATGTGAAAAGTAAGACTGAACCAAAAAACCAAATCCCCCCCGCCCGTATCAAGGCAGAGAGGACTGCGACGATCTCGCTTTGGAACAGTGAAGATTTTATCCCCCATCGGAAATTAACCAACATAAGCTGTGCGCATTAGCCTATACGTGTGGCAAAGACGTATTCCGCTCCACTGCGATGGAGGTCCCCCCAACCAATGTGACAACGCAAATCAAAAAGGCCAACCAAAGCTGCATCATGATGTGACGCTTACGTGCTGCAGCGAAGATCGAAAAACACCGGATAAAAGGCGGCGGGCAGCATCTAAGAGGTTTTAGGTCTGCTGATACGTCTGCCATAACCGCGTCCAGTGGGTGCCGCAATCGCCGCCCTGCTTTGAACCTCCTGCAGAACCCTCCGTGAACTTGACCGAACCTATCGCTCCCTGCCCAGTGCCCACCGTCTCAACCCGCTAGGCAGGCACGGATGCATCCAGCCGCTCGCCAAACCACCCTCCCACCTGCCCGCTCACTTGCTTCGGTCGGCCACTTTCGCCCCCGACTTCCTCCAGTTCCGATTATCACATGCAGGACACTTTTCTTCCCTTATAGACAAGAGCCATCCCCAAAAGAAATTCGCACAAAATTCAAAGCAACTGAGGCGACTCAGCCGGCGCGCTCGGGCCGGCTTAGCTCGGCATCCAGTGTGTTCACAGTGGTGCATCTCAGGTCGCTGCACTCCGTGCGGCACACGTCATCACGATCACGTCACGTCCTTGCCCGGTCCAGCGCGCATAGGGAAAAGGACAGCGCAGGGTTTTCTCACCCTGACATCATCACTGAAAGGCGAGCGCTGAGGCCTGCCGTGATATTGACGCTGCAGCACAGGCAAAGCGGAATGGTGTTCGCTCGCCTGCATCGTAGTATAGCCCAAAACTCGGAGGTTGGGGTTGGCGTAAAACCCACACAAACACTTTCGCCTAAAAACTACCAAGGGGTAAAGAAAGGAGCTAACGAGCCCAATTTGTTGAACCCAACAGCCCTAATTCGCTAGTCCCTTGGCTGAAGGGTTATAAGGGTCCCATAACACATCACCCATATCCCACCACTACCCACAATTCCGCTCCGAAACCGCTCCCGTCACAACTTTCCCCAAGCAAGAGCCATGACGTCCGATATCGCCGTTGCTGGTACCGGGACAACAGACAACAGACTACCGTACTAAACAGATATAACGAAAATTTGCGGCTTAAAACAGAAGCCCCATTGGATCTTCTCCCGCAATCTTCTCCCCACCTACAAACCATGACACATACCTACTTCGTAGACATGGAATACGGAAGATGTGGGTTACGGCAGTCAACGTAACGTGAACTTAGGCACGTAATGTCTCCCTCCAGACGTTCTACAAAAAAACTACTCAGCTTAACCCTGCTCTGCTTCAACGCTCTCCTCCGTCCTTGATTTAAGTAGTTCGTAGCTATACTACAGACCGACCCAATGGATAGCTGTATACCGCTTGTACGATACATTCACACCGTCAAAGCGATCTGATTGTAACGTATCCCCAATCCACAGTAAACGAAGAAGCTGAAGTCGAGGTGTCCATATTGCTTCCGACGTTTCCTCATATGTCATAGTTCAGCACGAAGTCGACGCACTGGTCCATGTCCTTAACCGGCTCCTTGACAAGATCTCGTTTGATGATCTTCGCCGGCACCCCCACCGCCACGGAGTGGCAAGGAATGTCCGTCACGACAACACTGCCGGCGCCCAGCTTGCTGCCGGCACCCACCGTCACGGGACCCAGCACCGTCACGCCCGCTCCTAGCAACACACCGTGGCCGATGGTCGGGTGCCGCACGCCGCCACCGGTCCCGCTGCCGCCCAACGTGACGCGGTGCAGCATGGACACGTTGTCGCCCACCACCGCCGTCTCTCCGATGACAACACCGGTGGCGTGGTCGATCATGATACCGCGGCCCAGCACCGCCGCCGGGTGCACGTCCACGTGGAAGACCTCCGACATGCGGCTTTGGATTGCCAGCGCCAGAGACTGCATCGGTGCGCGAATCAAAGTTGGCAGAGGGAGAGACAGGAGAGAGGCAGGGGCCGTTGTTATGGTCAGGTCCGCGTGTCAGGCTTCCATGCACTGGTTCCGAGAGACCGCAGGGACAGCGGGACGAATCGGTGGGTGGCACTTAGCTACCTACAGACCCATCCGACGCACGGCCCAACAAGTCATCTCAGCCCCCTCGTGCTTTGCCTCTCGCGGCCCATTGACCCGCTACCGAAGATACCATGCAAGGTTTGACCACACCCCGACCAGCACAGCCGCCCCGACCAGGAACCCCCCTTTTTTCCTACCTTCCTGCCCTTTCGCCACAGCCAGTGCGCTATCCGATAGCTCTGTACTGCCTGGAAACCCTTGAAGCCCAACATCGCCAGAGTGTACCGGTCGCATGCGGGGTCGCGGTCGAACACCGCTTGCAGGTCCGCCAGGCAGGCCTCCATCACATCGGGGTCGTCGTCGTAGACGTCCTGAATCAACCGCATCAGCTGCATTCCAAGCATGGTTGGCCACGCCAGCTTGTTTGCCAGCATAAACGCCATGCTCTTCTCGATGTTGGAGTGGGCAAGGATGGTGCTGTACAGGTTGCTGGCCAGAGCGGGCTCCGAAACCTGCAGTTGGGGAGAGACCAAGGCCCCCACCCAATGACCACTGGACTGGACGGACAGGGAGGGCGAAACCAAAAGCTCTGCTACACAGCGCAATGGATGTTGGAAGGTAACCCAGGTAGGTGTCATGATTGCTGAACTGAGTTGAAATGAGTCACGGGTTCGATCCCATCGCCGCCACACGAAGCAACCAAACATAAATATTCATCGAACCACCACCCCGCGACGGCTGTGACTTCATGATTTCTTTAACACCTCCCCTCAACACTTACCGCATCCTGTTGCGCCTCCTCCCGAATCTGCGCCCATAGCTTGTCCTTTGAAAGGTGGTGGGGCTGGGGCCTCCAGCCCTGGGAGGGATGGTACTCGTCCAACGGGCATTGTGCGCACTCTGGAGGACACGCGGGAACAATGACATGGGAGCGGCAGGGGGATGTCATTAGGCGCAGCGGGGTCGATGCCCCTGTTGTGAAATGAAGGGGATGACGTAGATGGGACATGGCAGCACTCTGGTGGCGACGGGACCTCGACCGCCGCCAACGAGTCTTTCTGTGACTGTAGCTCCACGCAAAGAACCGGAGGACATATCATACACCAGGCATCCAATGTGGACTGCTTTTAGTCGCATTGCATTTCGGGCGAACATTCCCTTTCTAGTCAACACATACCCGGGGAATCCGGGGTTTAAATACAAGCATACACACACGTTTCCGTAGTCCGTTCGGCTCAATACTACACGTGCGACTCCTGACCATGCACAGCCAATTATGGCCGCGGTCCCACCCATCTTCGTGATCCTTCCTCAGCTGTGATGACTGTGCATAGCTTCATGCTCTGTATTCCTCCATTTTATGTTTCTAATCTGCTGAATTATTATACAAACAAAAATATAACTCCACCGCAAGGCACGATGTTTGTGTAAGTCCCCAGCCGTGGGGTATGTCCTGCGGGGCGTGTGCGTGGCTAAAAATGTTTGCGAGCAAGTATCACGTACCGCTGGCCTTGGAGATACGTTGCCAATAGTACTCCAGGCCAAGCTGCTGGGTCAAGCGCGCCCGTACTGCTTCCAACTCTACTTCTGTTGAGCTGAGCCGGTCCCGAGCCATAGGACGGATGGATATTGTTCTCTTACCAAATGGCATACGCCCAAATAACGCGCTTTCACCTGCGGAGCGCGGGCAACCACATACATGCTCAGGCCAGGCCCCGATACGGCCGGAGGCTTTACGAGACATGACCAAGTCTTATTATTAATTCAAACTGTTATGTACCTACAACTGCCGGCACGATAAGGGCAGAATGGCCGTGGGCATATGCGAGAAGCTGACCTGAGAGGTTGCCGAGGAAACGCACCTGCATTCCTTAATGACCTGGTCGGTGTAAGTAACCGCGCCCGCGCCTGGGATCGTAAAGTGCTGGGCGCTGCAGCGCAATTTGCACGAAACATATCTTGCTTGCGTAGCGACGGTTAAAATTTTCAGAAGAAGTACCAGAAGTGCCAGTTATACTAATTCAAACAGAACTGACTGTTGCAGTTGGACCTAATTAGTGAAGTGGCACCGTGGCGTGGCACCGAAGCGTGGCACCGTAAGACTCGACCATTTTGACAGGGCCAGGTTAGACCGAAAGGAATTAAAGTGGAATAATACGCATTGCTGGCCTCACACCTGGTTAAAGACAAAGATCACTTGCATGTAAAACTCGCGTCGTACGTGCGTCATCCAGAGTTAATAATTTGGACCTGCCGGATAGATCTGTGGGGTTGGACGAATGCTTGGTAGTATGTGAAAAAATCAATGCCGTCATATTTGGACTTCGCTTCGCCTGGATTGGATATGCCAAGAATATATGTATGCCGCTCCCATATACTCTTTGAAAGGAAGCAAAAGTAACACTCGCAGTATTGAAAGGCATTAGGACATAGGGACCCCTCTTGGGGCGCACCTTGCCATGGAAGGGCGCGAAATGTTGACCAGCTCCTTCGGGACATTACCAAACTTCTATCACGTTCGTCCACCCGTACCGGATTTCGAAATCGATCCAGCGTCATTTGCCATAAGGACTCAAAATAGATTTGTAACAGTAGCCGTATTTATGTCCCTACACCCATGGGGTGGCCAAATGCACATGCAACCGGGCAGGTACGCACATATTGCCCCGGAACAGTAATGGAACAATTTTCCGATCATATATTATAATTGCTCCAAAATCCTAAATAATTGTGATATTCCCTGTAGGCTTTGTTAGGGTTTTCCAGTTTCATACGTGGCCGTCCAACTGTCTGGCCGTCCCTGTCCCGGCCCTCGCAGGCCGTTCCGGTGATCGATCTGGGTTTACCAGAAGAGTTGGTGGCAACGCATATTCGCGAAGCTTGCACTGGATCGGGCTTCTTCTACGGTAAATCCGTCCTTGAAATGTAGCACTTCCTCTTTTTTCCGGCCGACAATCACGCACGTAATTTACATCCTGCAACCCCTCCACACCACTGATGTACAAGGCAATCTGCACTTGGGTCAGCTCTTCTTCGCCACCATCCTTAGCCAAGTTCAGCACCAATGGCAGCCTCAAACAAACATTACAGAAGCAACAAGTATCGACATCACTCTACCGCTCCACCACTAGACCACCCCTCAACACCACCCGACCGTCCCCTTTTTGGACTTCATTTCCCTTCGTAGTCACCAACCATGGCGTGCCTCAGAGCCTTGTGGACGACACCTTCCAACAACAACGGCAGCTCTTCCAACTGCCCATGAGCGAAAAGATGGCGATGCTTCAGAACGAAAACAATCGTGGCTACACACCCTTCCGGGTAGGCTCCAGCTCCTAGTTAAGCCGGCTATGGCCTGAACAGGCGTGCCCCTTCACGGCAGCCGCCGTCGGGTCTTGCTGATCGCTTGGCTGAGGTTGGTGTATTGGTGGCTCGGTGGGTTGGTGGTTAGGTTATGTCGATCCGCCACCCATGATGATGACCCATGATCTGTCGGCTGATTGACCATATTGATCTTTCTCCTCGCCAGCCAACTCTTTGGACCTCCCGTCCCGCCCCATCTCGCAGGAGGAGACGTTGGATCCAGTCCATCAAACTCACGGGGATACCAAGGTGCAGATCTCTTTGTTGGAAAGATAGAAAGTGACCTCATGTGTACGATTCTCACCACTATGTCCTGACACGTCCCCTGGCCCCGGACCCTGGGGTAAGCCGTACTACCTCCCCACCCCTTCTTGAACCTTGAACTTGCTATGTATATGTGTGTCGATCATACTCGACAGGTATTGTGGACGTTTTTCGAGAGCTTTGTTAAGTTGAAGTTTCAAAGCGACAAACGAGTCGCTTTAGACGCTACCTAAGACCTCAAGCTACACCTTTTTCCAGCTTGGAGTGTAGAGACTCTGGAAACCCCACTGACCCAAAACCCAATCGACCTCAGCCCATAGCTCCATCACCACCTTCCCCCCTCATTGCGACACCCTCCCTCGCCAGTGGGTGGTGTAGTATGGTGCATTAGCCAGAACCAAGGACGAGAACAAATGCTGTATGCGTTTGTGATGTTTGTGTATACAGGAGCCAGCTTACGTTCTTGTACGTGCATGTGTGTATGTGCGTTGCGCACCCCACCACCGCGTCTCCTCCTGCTGAACTTGACGTAACGGACACCGCAAGTGGGAGCCCCCTTTTCCGTTTTGTCTTTATTATTATTATTATTATTATTATTATTATTATTATTATTATTATACCCGCTGCGAGTGTCTCACCGCAGGAGGGCTTCTACTTTGGTCGTGAAGTGGCGGCTGACAGTGAGGAGGTACGGAATGCAAGTAGGGTAGGGCTCTGGTGATAGTGTGTATGCCGTACTGCCTTCCTTCTAGTGCATTTCTCTGTAACTAATCGTAACGAATGTAAGTAGCTTGTTTAGGAACACGTGCTTCTAGAGACGTGATTGATACATTGGTTGCAAGGTAAAGATAAAAGCGATCAGTATGGGCCAATGTTTTTTTCGACCCCCCCCTCTCATGTTCTCACATCCATTTTATTCGTCTTAGGCTCCCCATCCTCTGTCCTTGTCTCCTCTTGGTGGGATTCTCCATACTTCCCTTCCGATTCCTTCCTTCCTCGCAATATCTATCATCATCATCGCCGTCGTTGTCGTCGTCGTCGCCACCACCATCCTGATCACCATCATCGTCGTCGTCGTCGTCGCCACCACCATCCTGATCATCATCGTCGTCGTCGTCGTCGCCGTCATCATCATTATTTCCCTCTTAAGTCCAAGAAACCACTCCATGGTCCAAATCAATGGCCGGATCCGCAGCGGATGCCTCACTATCGTGAGGTGAGCCGAGGGGTGCTCAGGCGTTGGTGATGATGGGTAGGGTGGAACTGTGCCGGTGACGGAAATGGTGACGCTGGAGGTGTTGGATGAATAACCATATTAGAAATGGCGGGAAGGAACGCTGCAGAGAGGAACGCGGGGAAAATGACGTTCAGGTGACCAACATATGATGTGTTTTTTGCCGTACCTTTGGCTTCTTTTCGTACCTGCTGCTGCAGGTGACATGGCAGTACTACGAGGCGCTGTATGGCCTTGGTATGCGGTAAGGCCAGCGGAAGAAGGGGGCAGCGGGTATGAAGCCAGTGCTTCTCCCCCGTACGGCGAGTACAACTTCCCGTGCGTTTCAGAATTTTGTCCATGTGAAAGTTCGTCCTGTTCGTCCTATTATAACCTCTTCTCCTACCTGACACCGACCAATCCACCTCAGGTGGCTGCGTCAGGCCCTTCTCTGTTTCAACCTGGTGCACCTTCCCTTCGTTCCGATGCTTCCCTCACCGCGCACCGCTCATCACTCACTCTCGCCGTATCCCTTAACCCCCCCTTTTTGCCTTCCCCACATCGCCTTCCAACCAGTTGTATCACTGGGTGATGGTGATGGACTAGTTTGTGCTCCTCAACAACAGTACCCAGTGTCGTCCACTCGAACCCAACCCTCCACCCACCGCTAGGTTGTTGCGGCTGCTCGCTCTGTCACTCGGTCTCCCAGGCGGTTACTTCGCACCCATGTTCGACCGACCCATGGTCACACTGCGGCCGTTGCACTACTCCGGGGAGGTATCCGACCCGGGGGCAGGCGTGTTTGGCGCAGGTGCGCAGAACGGCAGGGTACGATGGGACTGGAAAACCCACACCGTGGCACGATGGGTGGAGAGGGCTTGAGGAAGCGTAAGCGGGCGGTCTCCAGTGGTGCGTAAGCGGCCAGTCTCTCTCTAAGCGCGGACGTGGACCGGCCTGCATCCTGGGGTTCTCACTTCTCGGCCATTTGAATGAGTACAGATCAGAGCGGCTTTTAGCTCTTTACGGTCATTTTTCGTCTTATCCACATCCCCGGCCCTGTCTCCCCTCTCCTCCCGGTGATTTCCCCCGACACACACGGTTTGTGAATTCTGTGAATTCCCCAACCTCCGAAAATGTACAACGCGCATCAGGGGCCCATACGGATTACGGAATGCTCACCATCCTTGCCACCGATGACACACCGGGTTTGCAGGTAAGGCCGGGGAGCGGGGGGCGGAAGACGTCAGATGCGTACCGGTCCCATCGTGAAGGACAGTAACAAAAGCGCATTCTCCTCCTCCTCCTCCTCCTCACCGCTTTCTTTCCCTTTTTTCTTGTTCCCTTATCGGACCTCTACGGTGCGGGGTATGGACCTTAACGACCGATCGTTCGCGAGCTTCCTAGATCTGGACGGGGCCGGACGTAGCGTCGAGAAGCGCATCCAACATCTCCAACGCAAACAGTGGCGGCGGGAGCTGGGGTGAGAGGGAAGGGGCCGGCGCTGGTGAGGAGGGGGCTGCGACGGCAGGCGGACGGTGGAGGGATGTGGAGCCCATTGCGGGAGCCTTCATCATCAACCTGGGAGACATGCTTGAGAGGTGCGAGGTTACGACAGTGGTGTGCAATGCAGCGCAGCGCAGTGCGGTTGGACTGCAGGGGAATGGGGACTGGAACACAGGAAATTACGGATTCGATAATATGGGAATCCGCGGGCGCGAGAACAGGGACGCTCGGGAGAATGGGTGCAGGTGCTTCCTGGGTCCATTTATAGTAAGAGAGATGTCCGGGTCCCATTCCCCAGCCCCCATACAGAATGGCTTAGCTTTTTTCCTTCCAGATAGGATTTCGGCTTCTTTGCGTCCATACTCTTTACCTCGTTTCGGATCGACTGCCGATTAATAAACCGAACAGGTGGACTAACGGCCGCTACCGCTCCACTCTGCACCGAGTTATCAACACCAGCGGTCGTGAGCGCTACTCTATTGCCTTCTTCTTTGAACCCAACTTTGACGCCGAGGTTGCGGTGCTGCCCGTCTGCTGCGGCCCCGACGACCCGCCCCGATATCCCCCCACCACGGCGGGTCAGCACCTGCTGGATAAGTATGCGGCGACGCACGCGGGGTACCACGGGCCGGTCAAAAAGGGCCAGGAGAAGTAGTACCAGCTGCAGTAGCAGCACTTCCAATAAGGAAGGAGGATAGGGTGAGGGGGCAGCTGGCCAGAAATAGGACACGCGGTGCTGAGGGGTTAAGGAGAGATGTATGTGTGTGTTTCCTGGGTTTGTCACTGAGGAGACAGGGGGGAATGAGATATGGTTCCAGCTGGCAACCGCGCTCAGTTGTGATCGTGGAGGGATGTCGGCTCCAGATTGATTGACTTGGTTGAAGGAAATGCCGAAATAAGGAACGATGCAACATGATGGCGGATTTAAGCCATGTCCCCGCCAAGCGTCAGCCGGCGGCTTTGTTAGCTTTACAGCCCTCCTTTACGATTGACCCGTATAGAGGTCGTATCCCACCATCTTCAAGGGTCGATGCGCGTCCTCACATCTCCGCACGAAAACCTCCATGCGCTCGCGATCCTCTCGTCCATCCCCGCAGGGGCCGTGCAGCACCTCTCCGGTGACGGACTACACGTACCAACAGTAGAGAATTTCCTGGTCCTAAAAACAAGTACACAAACCTGTCCCTTAATCCCGTACATCGTCCCACTTTCATGCCCGTCCCACGAAACCCCCTCGTCATTAAGAGTCGACAGGAGTTAAGCACAGCCTAACTTTCTGCACCAAACTGCGCGCAGAGCACCTGTCCCTAACTTGTGTGGCGTTTTAATCTACGGTAGGCACGCCTTATGTACGTGTACCCAAAAGTCCGAGTCATTGGTCACATGTCCGCATCTTGGCATGGCGAGACGTGCAGAGCAGAGAACGGTCTTGTTTCATGCCCGCACGCGGTGGCACAGTGTGTCGGGCCCAGGGGTCAAGTCTGCCTGAAACCCTGCATGTCTCCTGCTTTCCGAGCCCCAACCTGTATGAAGGCTTCTTTCGCTTAATTCCCGTGCGCCCGTATTTACCTCTTATATTACCTCTTATTTTTCCTATTGCAAACCTGGCCAAGCAATCCCCGCTCCATACACAAATCCCTTCCTGGTCCCCTTCAATCCCCCGATTGAAGTATCTGTATATGCTTCTCGCTCGCATCCACCCCATCCCCATCAATATACACATGTGCACATATACGCGCACACACGCGTCACCGCCGCTGCCGCTGCAACCCGTGGGCCGTTCAGCTGTCGAAAACAGCACAGAAGGCGGCGTAGTCGATGGTCCCATCCGCGTTCATTGTCATTACGGGAGTCAGCGTCTCGAAGTCCTTGTCATTAAGCACAACTCCAACCGACGCACAGCCAGCCACCAGATCATGCCGCGTCACTCGCCCGTTGCCCGCTGAGTCAAAAGCTTTAAGCAGCCGCTGCAGGTCGCTGACCACGGGCCCGATCTTCTTCTTGAGCTGCGACAGTAACTCAACGCGGCGTCCCTCCTCGGCCTTGTCCTGTGGGCATTTAAAGGGGAGAGGAGAGAGAGGCCTAAGGTTCCGCCAAAAGCCGGCAATGCACAGGCAGCTACCGGACCTGGTGACGCCCTGGCGTTGCAAAACTCCATCCCCCGCTGCATCCGTGAAACCCTGGGATACAGATTTCATGCAATGTAGGTTTACGGGGTTCAAACCTTTAAGGCGCTGGATTGGACTTCGCGCGACTTTACGAAACACATACATCCTAAGCCTCCCCACAAAACCGTTTGCATTATGCGCTCGCTGGACAATCCACGATCTCGCTGGTTAGTTCTCTCTTCACTCATGCACCCACCCCCACCTGGCTGTAGTCAACGTAGCCCTTGTAGAACGCAAAGTCTGAGGGCGACATCAGCTGAGAAACCAGCGCCTCGTACTCGAGGTAACCAGTGCCCTGCACATAAGGAAGGAGCTATTGTTTATCACATGTACAAAATGGTTGTGTACCAGGACTGCAACTCTAGGCCCGACAAGTATACGGTCATTTTGATATCTGCAGTCGTTGCGCCAATACATTGACCCATGCGCGTTCCTCCACCTAGGATTGGCAACGCGATCCTAAGTACCCGATAAGTACCCAATGGCCATCCCGACATACTGTAGCTGAGGAATAAGCACCTGCTAACCCATGACTCGAATTCTTTGCGTGTGTGCGCCCCCTCGTACCCACCTCTGGGTCGTACACAAAGTAGAGCGCCATGAGCGAGTCATCGTCCAGCTGCATACCGAACGTCTCCGCCATGTTGCGGAAGTCCTCATAGTGCACGCGCCCCGTGTCATGCTTATCGTACATCTTGAAGAGTTTGCGCATCCGGAATGCGTTGTTGTTGCTGTTGCCTAGTTTGGCCTCCATGCGCTCGCGCATGGTGCTTATCATCTTTTGGAGCCGCTTCCTGCATGGCGATTCGGAGGATTGGGGGAACGGCACATTAGGACATATCGGTGTGCTGGCACGGCCCAAAATTTGCCTGAAATGGCAATGTGCACCTGACATGGTAACCAGTCAGGACGTCCCGGGAAAGCGACAAAAATTCGTTGTTATATTGCGAGGGCGTGCAGAAATGAATTTGATTAGCATGTCACCCCAAATAACCAATCAGTATCCAACATTACTTGCGCAAGAGGGATGTTTGTGTGCCTAGGATTAAAGGGATCCAAGTTATTCCTCAAAAATGCAGCGCCCGTATCGCTCCGAAACTGTCCAAGCCGAAAGCTTTACCCTTAAGGTCGTAAATGATGATTCCAAATCCCCAAATGACTGGACTCAGCTGAACATCACGAGTGTCACATTCGAATGACATCGCGCATGACATTTCACGCATTGCTATGTCAGACCCCAAAAGCAAAACCCGCCCGTCGCATCTACCTTCCACTAATGCATGCAATGCCCTCCAACTTTTAAAGGTAAAATTAATTCCCCCCTTCATCGATAAATTATTAAATTTTAAGGGCCGAGAAAACTCACTCTCCAACTCGATTGAAGGAGCTCTTGTAAATGTTGGCTAAGCTAGCCGTTGTCTTCACCAGATCCTCGTTACGGTTCGGGCTGCGAAGCCGCTCTTGCCCATCAAATGGAGCCTTAAAGTCCACCCCGTATGATGTTCGGAAAGGCACGATACGCTCGTCACCCAGGGCAATGTTGCTAGCGGGCGGCTTATAGGATGCCTGAATAGCGGTATCTTGAAGAGATGGCCACAAGTTACCAGGCTGAGGTTTCTTAAAGTTGTCGGGATCATTGCATGGATCCCGCACAGGCGAGGGCTTTGGGGCTGTTTGGGTCCGCGTGTAAATGAATGACTCCGGCGTTGGGTCCTTTGTCTCCAACTGTGCCATCACCGGCGTCTTCTTATACGTTTCCTGAAGCCCCTGGACATATCCAGTATACCTGCATACGAAACAAAGGCCGTCTGGGTTCACAAGGAGATGAGCCTCACCAGAAGATATCCATTATCTGGCTTGCAAAAACGCGTCTCAACGAGAGCATGTATATTTCATATAAGAACGAGGTTATAATGCTGGCTGCCAGCTCCCGCTGACAACTGCATGGTGCATTCGCGACGCTGTTCCTTCACCCACGTACCCTGGAATCTTCCATTCAGGCTCGGTAAAAGGAACCTTAGCGGTCGACATTTTTAGGTAGCTTTCTGGTGTAACAAAGACAACGAGCGTAAAGGGTTCTTTCTCAATTACAGCGGTCCCCAGAAGTGTAATATCTCAGGTAGACGATAGTGCCTGTATCAGCGCTTGTTTGTAAGTATGAACGCATGAGCTGCATTACCTGGATTTAAGCCTGAAAGTATAAGGAACCCCGGCATAGGGCCCTAAGCAGTTGAGTCTAAGCCTTCTAGTTCTGCCATAACATTGGCACAATGCTTTGCAATGCTCTGGATTACATTTATTTTGATTTAAGTTGGATACTTCATTTGCGAAACGTGTAAGCTTGAAACAAGCTGCCCAAACTTGCGGGTGTGGTAAGTTGTGCTATAGGAAACTATTTAAACCTTCCTTGTGCAGAATGGTATACATTTGTCGCTAACTACTTAAGCGTTTGTCAGAATGCATGAGCAAACCAGATAACGTTCGTTGCAGCTTCCAACAAGACACTTTCTCGTCGTTGTGTCTTGAAACTTTTTTCCTTTTCCGTTGCAAGGGCCTGAGATGTTTCAATTTGTGTCATCAATTTCGTTCGGTTCCGCCTGGCGCGAATGTTTCGTTCGCAGTGCCGTTGTCAATGACCGACCCCAATAGCTATTTCGTTTCGTTAACAATAAACCAGTGTCAAGAATGCTATTGTTGAAGCCGCTCCTGGTGGACATGGGAGGGCTTAGCAGAGCAGGCGGCAAGGTAGGGCTTGCTCATCAGTGGGTTTGGACTTGCGTTGTCGTTGTTTCCATTTGCAGGAGCATAGAAGCACCTGAACACATTTTAACTTCCGCCGAAGGCACGTTCTTACACTCACCATGGCGCCTTCAAGCCGTGAGTTGACAAGCCCGCCCATCACAGAACATCGTTGTACGGCGTACCATGTGAGCATGTACGCACGGCAATTCGGCAAAAAGCTACTTCAGAATCCACCACGTCCTACAGATCAGCCTTCGCTGGGTTACGCTGCTGTAACCGGACATAGAAATCATCAAATCCAACGCACACCTCGTAAAGCTAAATTTAACATTCCATTCAGATTTGTCAAAGAAGCTCAAGTCGCATCTTACCTCCACTCCCACACAACTAACTCACACCCACACCCACTTGCACACTGCGCGCAAAATTTCTGTAAGTCCAAATGCAAGAAACAGTAAAACAAGTCCATCCGGTACATCCTTCTCCAAGCCAGAGTGACTCATCACGACAAATGCACCAATGCACATCCATACGAAAGCCCGAGAGACACAAGCGCTTCGTTATTAGTACTTCAGCAAAAGCATCTCCTTTCAACCCATCGGTTCAGTTAATCGTACGCACCTACATCCTGCTGATTACGCCCACCGCTATGCCAGCTGCGGATTGCCTGGCTGAAGCCCCAAGGGCCCCGCTCCTACGAGTGCCGGAATCCGCGCCGGAAAACGCGTCCGCGTCCCCCGATATGTACGTCGGGTTGCGGACCGGTGCATTTTCCACCGATATGCCAGCTGGCGGAGCGCGGCCCACCACCGTGCTGCCGTTTGCGACGGCAGCACCGCCGAAATCTTTGCCGCTATCTGGTTGATCTTCGTCTGTGCCGCGGAAGAATTGCAGCGCCGCTGCCGCCACCGCCTCGGGGTCCTCCATTGGGCCCAAATGGTGGAGAGAATCGAACCTACGAAAAACATAAGAAGCAGCGAACAGAATACACAGGCCAACGGACGAAGGACATACTATTATAGGCCGCAATTCACGCTACGGCTAAGTAAAACTCGTCGTCCGTCAAAAAACGAATACCACATATGCGCTTGCCGCATAAGTATCTTGGAGTATGATAGCACATGGCAACACGAGCAGCTCTTGCAGCTAGGCTCACAGATAGAGATTGTTTCCCATCTTCCCGTCTGAATCTTTTGCAGGTGCCCCAAATCTCTAACATCCTTGACCCCCGGAAGCCCCACCTGATCAACCTCGCGCCCGGCACGAGCTCCGCCACCTGCGCCCCCCCCCGCGCCAGTTGCGCATGCAGTCCCACTTCCCGGCCCACCGCGATGGCAAGCCAGCTGCCCCTAAGAGTACGATGATCTAAATGCCGCTCGTCGTCTGCCAGCCGCCGACTGGAACTAGCGTTGCTGCTGCTACCGCCATGGGAGTTGCTACTGCTGTTGTTACTCCTGCTACTGCCTTGGTCGCACCCGCGAGCCACGCTCCCCTGGTTATCGGCCCCAAGGCTGCAGCCTGCTACTTTCGGATTTGCTCCGAAACTCGTCCTCAGATGCTGCCAGGGCCTCCAGGGAGGAGGATGAAGGGCCTCATACACGCGGGCTTCATTCTCCGGAGCACAAGACAGCGTTAACTGTGATGCGGTGGTGGCGGCAGCAACGGCTGCGGCGTTGCTGGAGATATCCAGGTTCAGGGTGACAGCTCCGAAACTCGGTTCGGCAGCGGTCTGGGTATGGCCCTCGCGCTTGCATGCAGCAGAAGATATGGCTGGACAGGTGGCTGTAGATGTAGATGTAGCTAAACTTGCTTTTGGGGGAAACTCTAAACAAGCAGCAGCAGCAGCAGAAGAAGAAGAAGAAGAATGCAGGGGCCGTAAGCCACCACACGCTAGGTAGGCATGGAGGGCCTGGAAGAGGTGAGGGCGAAAGTGCGGGCGCCCGGCAGGTGAGGGGGCGCAGAAAACCTTTTGTTTACAGGCGGGGTTCAGAATACAGCGCCGAGGGCCCTCGTAGTCCCACGCCAACACAAAGACCCACGCCGTGTCTCCCCCTACCGAAAACTCCTCAGCCGGGCCCACCTGTGGATGCCAGGAATTAAAGGGCGCTTTAGATCCTAACGATGACTTTGCCACCTCCAAATTGGGGAATACCGCCTGTGGAGGGCGGGGCGGGAGGGTGAGACGATCATCCAGATCAAATGGAAGTGTGAAGCTGCGGGCTGCCTAGTGAAGTAACGGAGTGCATGAGCCAGGAGGCGAGACCGCTGGTGGCTGTCATCCATCCACGAAGATGCAGCACAACAGCAGACGGCGCAAGGGTTGAGGGAAAGGGGTGAAACGTATACGTCTTTCTCGCACCTGCCGCTTCCGTGCTATACGCGCAAGGACGCTTTCCGATCGGGCCGACATTGGCGGTACCGATAGCAACGATGGCGACGGCCCGCAACCGCCGCTGCTGCAGGTCGCAAGACCTTCGTCACGGCCTACGCTGCCGCTGCCCTTGCAGGCTGCGCCACTGATCCCTCCCGCTCCCACTCCCGCTCCCACTCCCGCTCCCACTCCAGGCGCCCCGCCGCTAGGTGGCGGCCGAGGCACCTCCTGAAGTTCTTGGAACGGCCGAATGACCGGCTCGAACAGGAACATGGCCCTGACGCAACCGACCAAAACGATAAGAATGACGAAAACTAACTAATATTGACCTATGGAAGTTGTATCGCCTGCCGTACACCGGCATAATAAACCTTACCTGAAGGTCTGCGGCCGCTCGAGCTGCAACAGTGCCGCCATCGCACCACCCAGGCTATGGCCGAAGCAGTAACAGTCTGCACACCAGTGTATGTGCCAAGGTGTAACTTTAGGGGCCAGGGTTTGTGCCTATTTGCCTATTGGGGTTTCGGCAAGACCTAGGTGGAGTTTGCCGCTAGCGTTTGTCATATACGGCATACCCGAACCACCAATCGCTAACCTTTGATCTCATGCGATTCAACGAAGTCACGAACAGCTCCCAGCAGGTCGTCAGCAGTGAATGCCGCATCAGGAGTTGGCGCGCTGCCATGTCCAGGGAGATCGAGTGCGACGCAGCGGAAGTGGGGAGCAAATATCGGCATCTGCATGATAAAAAACACAGTATTACCTAACATACCAGTGTAACGGTTTAAAGGCTTTTTGCCCTTTAAAGTTCTCTTTTAAAACTACAAATTAACATTAGTCCAGCGTAGTCTTTTACCATGGGGAGAAACACGCGTCCGTGAAAGCCATTTGCATGGAGCAGAAGGAGCAATGGGCCTTCATTCCCTCCCAGCTCATGCACTGCGACTCCGAGGCGATGTATTGCAGCCATTCTCCCTTGATCGCTATCAACAGTTTTTTATAACGAGATACCTAAGTTAAATCATTACAAATCAAGGCTACACAGTGCAAACAAATTATCTTTGAGCCATTTGTTAGGTTATCGCCCGCGTTCTTCACGAATTTGCATTAACCATGGGGTAATCCTTGCAGGGTAGTGGAGTACAGGATTTAAAGTACTGGATGTACAGCAGCTCGTCCATCGTACTAGGTAAATCCTCCGGCCAACCTACGTCTACGCATAGCTCAAGCCGCTCTGCTTGAATTTGAACCCCAAATCAATAATAGTGGAAACATGTTGAAGCCATGTTCCAGCTTCTGGAATATTGGGACAAGTTGAGCGGCAAAGAAAAATGATAGAAATCTGGTAGGAGGCCATGTCGCAAGTCGTTTGACGCATGCAACACAACAGTTTTAATAAAGCCGGGGACATTTGCAATAACTTGCACAGCAGTGTCAGCTTCAGCACATCTCTGGCACGATGCAGCACCAAATGCCTCACGAGTTGTAGACACATAGTGTCAAGAAGTGTACACCAGGTTAAAAGCATTGTAACGGCTGGAGCATCGTTTTCATCAGCCGAGCTGTTATCCCAATTCGGGCCCTCTTTGCCTATTAAGTACGAAACCAATCACTTCACTGCTTTGATGTGTTTAGCAAAACATGTGAATCATTCATTAACGTACATGCAACCAATGACACGTCATCGATAATATGCCGCACGAGCTTTACAAACACGGGTGGGAATGCCCCGCCCTCGAGACGCCACGAGCCACGGCTTGCCTGACGAACGGACGTTCGCAGTCTTAGATAGGCCTTCTTCTCCCTTCATGCGCGCACATCCAGCTAGATGCGGATACCGTACACACGCAAACACACAATCCACACGACGCCGAAGGCCTTTCCCTCCCCCTTTCGTGGCAGGGGTTCAGCAGAGGCTCGAACGAAATACGTTTAACGCAATATGACCGAAAGTCAGCGAGCATGGAAACAATAGCCTTAAGTTGAGGCCAGGCCGCCGTACACAAACCACGAAAAGAGCGCGGGCGAGCGAAACCACCAAATGCAGGTGTCAGCCATTTATCACCCGTTCCCGATCTTCCCCTTAACAACAGGACTAATCGTTAGCGTCCGTTTGATGAGATCTTAACAGCATCATACACCACATATGAATGTTATCAACTGCAAAGCGAGGAAAGCAACAGACCACGTGCTACACGATACGGTAGGATACGTACGGCAAATCTTGTACGGTAACCAATCTAGATCCAAGATGATAACGATGGTACAGCGGCAAATGACACGGCACAATACATGCAGCACCAAAGGGGTGGCAATGCTCTCAACAAGAGACGAATGGGTGAGAGATATCCTTTCAAGCATATAAGTTGAACGTACCCAGGTTTGAGATATAAGGCCCCACTGTACGGCTCGGCCCCAGGACCCGTTCGTATTGCCGCATCAACCTCGCTTATCCTTCGTTCCTTTTGTGTCGCGATGCACAAACTCCAACTTCAGGTCGAAGGCAGTCAAGAGGAATAAGAAGAAGTCAATCAGTCGTAAAAGCTAAGACCCTGACAGACCCCCCGAGTGAGCCCTGACAGACCCGCTCTCTTATCTTGCGGCCCTTTCCCAAAACCATCACGACTTAAGTGGTTTCACTGTTATACGATAACACACAAACACACACACACACACGAGAGGGAAATGATGCGAGGGAGGGCGGGGGATGAAACTATGTAGTACGATAACGGATACGTCCCGGAGGGACCCTCGCCACCACCAACATTGGTTCATCATCACCACCACCATCACCTCCACCATCACCACCACCACCATCATCATCATCATCATCATCATCGACAACAGCTCGTGACTCGTTGGACTTTCGTTTCCTGCATTATAAAATTTTATATCGACCTGCGGGCTCCCCACCCACAAAATGAAATACTCGGGATACACACACACACACACACAGAAGCACACACACACGAACGCGAGCATGCATACCCACGTCTCGTGTAGAACAAATACCTTTGCTCCCTCCAAAAACATCGATAATCCCTCACCACCACCACCACCACCATCATCGCCCCCAGGCGGCCACCGCAACTATACATCCACCCCACCGCTGAACAACACATCCACCCAAGCGTATGGTATTCAACACAAGCTTTTCATACTTTCCAGGAAAAGAAATGGCATATTCCTAATCAGGCCATAGTTCTCCCTCAGCCGTCCGCCAGCTCGAGATATGGGCAGCGGAGTCTGACGAAAATGATTCGGTGCTGGAACTCAAATTCAATTGAGGATCTTGGATCTGGATTTTAAATTTGCCGGTCCACCGCGGAGCTCCCGCCAATCGGGCCGGATTCCAGACCACGGCGGAAGGACAGATCGGCATCGTACCCAGGCAGCAACGGTACGGCACACTTCTCGTCCATGGTACGCAAAGGCGTCCCAACACCATACAACCTCCCTGGTCCTGCACTGAAATGACGTACAGCAATACTAACATGCGGCTATCGCCCGTACTCCACCATCGTACGAAACCAACGACCGACGACCAATTGTCGATGTCGTTACCGTTACAGCAACGGCGATGGCCACTAAAAGTACTGTACACGCCGTAAAACGCGACGGGCGCGCATTCCAGCTGTGTGCCACTAAAATATATATACACACAGGAAGCAAATTACTAATGTCGCCGATGAACTAAGTGAACCATTTTAATTCCCTCTCCTGCGGCGAAAACCATACGACAAATACGGCTTTATCTTCTCCACGTTTTGCATCAACAAAATCAATCAACAGCTTCACCGTTAGTAACCGCAAGTACCGCACAAATGTCATACAGCCAGAAGAAAGCAATTGGGAAGCAACTGTACGATGGCTTACGATGACCGTTTCCAAAGATCGTTTCATAACTCGTCTCCTTTTTAGGCAACGTCTTAGCTCCCGGAAGCGCAATGAGGAGCCATACGGAAAGACGGGGGCAATGAGGGGAGAGTAAACCAAGACAGAGTATCGATGAGAGGTTGGAGCTTCTGGAGCCAAACAGGTAAGCTCGGACAAACACAAAACACACGCACACGGTAATTCCTCCCGCATGACCCTCAGTGCGTGAGAAGGTGCATGTTTTTCATTGTGTACAACAAACTAACTTCCAACCAACAAACGAGGTCCTCAGTCAGGACCCCATCAGAACTTGTCTCCCTTCATTAACAATCCGTTGACCGTTGGTATCACAAACCGCAACCACCATTTCAAAACCATGACCATGACCGTTCCAAATCAAATAATGCGCACACACAAATTTTCTTCTTCCCAGGACGACAGGGGGTTGGGGAAAGTCAGTCTCCGGCTCCGGCGTGCCGTACAACCAAATCTACACGTGTACACACAAGTACATTCAAGACACGCGGCGGCACGTCCGATCCGAGGCCCGTATACGATCATACACTCCAGGGATGGAAGGAAGCACTAAAATACCGACTAGCACTCCGGCTTGAGAGCTAGAGCACGGGGCGGCACAACACTCCCGAACGGTCCCCCCCTCCCAACCCCACCGCTGCCGCCGCCATTAAAACCAATGCCAGCGCCGAATCAAACGTGCGTGGTAATTGCAGCGCTCGATGTACGGCGTGTACAGCAAATACGGATGCCAATCCCGCTACGCGTTGTACAACGGATTATCCCTCTTCCTTTTCTTCACACCGAACCATTTTATGCACACAAGTATCTTTAACCCAAATCCCCTTACATCCGTTAAACGCTAAATGCACAATGCCGTGTACGGCCCGTAACATACCATACCGTACAAAAACAAAACGGTCCCCAATTTGAGACCATCCTCTCCGCCAACTGCCGCCCGTGCCACGACTCCCGAGGTAGCTGCAGACGTGACGCCCTCCATCTCTCCCTTCTTCCCTCCCTCCATCCCTCCCTCGAGCAATATGTTCGATGAGACGGCTACTCCCGTCAGCGTCTGTGCTCCTGATATGGACCCCACCGTACGGCGCTGTACACAAGGGCGATGGCAGTGTGGAAGCGGCAGCGGCAGCGGTAGCGCCTGCGTCTCAGTTGTCCTCCAACGTCGCCGTCAGCACAACCGGCTCGAGCTTCTTGGCAGCAGCGCCGTTACCATTGCCGTACACGCCGCCGCCGGGGCCGACGGACACCAAAATGCCGCCGTCGACACCACTTGGGTGCTGGGCCAAATGAGCGCTGCCGAGGAGGTCGGCGTGCGCCACCGCCGCCTCAGCGGCGGCTTCCTCCTCTGCCGTACGGACGGTGACGACACCGTCCGAGTTGAGGGATAGCACGAGGCGGGTATCGGCGGGGAACTTGCGGTGCAGTACGGCATCCGAAAGCGGGTCATCCACGAGGCTGTGGAGTGTACAAAGGTGACGGGGATATTGTTAGTTGTTAGTTATTGCCGTTATGGTGGTTATAGCTGTTGTTGGCGGATCTAACCCCTCTCCCATTGAGGCCCATCTAAAGCGACCCCAACCAGCACACTGACCGTACGATCGCCTGGCGCAGCGGCCGCGCGCCGTACTCTTCGCTGTACCCCTCCGCAATAATGTGCTCCATGAGCGGCGGTGCAATGGTGACCCTTAGCCCCCGCTCCGAAGCCCGGTTAACGGTCTCCTCCATCAGCAACTGGGCGATGGTGGCCACGTCAGAGCGGCGCAACCGCTGGAAGACAACCGTCTCGTCAAACCTACAAAACAGAAAAATATATAAGGTACCTCAGTAAGCTCAGGATTTACACAAAAACGGTCAAACGGAAAAATGCTAACCGCACACACTAATATAATACACAACACTAAGTAATTTACTCCCACCCACCACCAACTCCCCGTCATCCCGGCAGCCCGTGATCTCACCTGTTGAGCAGCTCGGGGCTGAAGAAGCCGCGGACCTCTCCAAGCACCTCCTGCTTTAGTTTGTGCGCCGCCAGGGCCGCCAGCCGGTCACTATCCGCCACCATGTCAGCCCCTCGGGTGAACACACCAGCGTTGCGGCCGCCGCCGCCGGCAGCGATGATGCGGGACCCGATGTTGGACGTCAGGATTATCATGGCATGCTTGAAGGACACTGTACGGCCCTGTACGAAGTGTTGTACGAGGAAACGGAAGGAGGGAGCATTCAGGCGAGACGGCGACGGGGGGTGAGTGCGTATATACGGATATGGTAAGTTGACCTGACGTAAGCGGGCGGCACGTACACAGTGCCGTGTAATTGCATACTTCCGTACCTGTGAGTCCGTGAGGCGGCCGTCCTCCATTATCTGTAGCAACATCGCAAACACATCCGGATGCGCCTTCTCGATCTCGTCGAAAAGTACGACACTGAATGGCCGCCGCCGAATGGCCTCCGTCAATTTCCCGCCGTCTCCGAAACCAACGTATCCCGGCGGCGCGCCCACCAGCTTCGATACGCTGTGTCGTTCCATGTACTCCGACATATCGAGACGCAGCAGCGAGTCGCGAGATCCGTAGTACTGCTCAGCCAGCACCTTGGCCAGCTCGGTCTTGCCCACACCTGCGAGTTCCCGGCGGGAAGCATGTTGCAGCAGTTACGGAGCAGCCGAATGACTCAACGAACTATAAAACTTTAAAATATATGATAATTATAGATCATAAATTTTATTAATAATACAATAAACGATGCAATATATAACATTTCCAAAAGGAATGGTTCGAAGCTGTGATTTCCCTCCCTCCCTGGTATGAAGGTCGTCATCATGACAAAGGTAAGACCCTGCGAACACTGTCGTACCTGTCGGGCCCACGAAAAGTAGCGACGCAACCGGCCTGCGCGGGTCCTTCAATCCGCACCTCGCCCGGCAGAGGGCGGTAGCAATGGACTCCACGGCGTCTTCTTGACCGACCACCCGGTGACCTAGCTCCGAGCGCTGAGGGGAAGGAGAGGGGTGGGGGAAGACGAGCGGACGGGGGAAACGGGGTGGAGGAGGGGAGGTGGACAGACCGCGACACCCTAAAAATGAACGAGCTGAGATCCTGAGCAAAAAGAGTCCGAACTGGTCACATGCCCGTCTCCGGTCGGGAAGGTGATAGTGAAGGTGAAGTACATGCATTACACACACATGTACAATCACGCGTTATCACAAGCCCCACAACAGCGGGCTTTTAAGATGGTTTTAGCATACACATACACACACATATACGTACACACGAAGGGTGGGGAGAGGAGAGGGGGAGAGGAGGGGAAATGGAGGTTTAGTCAGCGGTCTTATTTTCTTAGGATCTTCGGGTTTTTAGCTTTATCTTCTTTTTCGTGTTTTCGTTGATGTGCAGTACGAGTACCCGGCCCTGGTCTCTCTGCCTACCATGCTGAGCAGCCTCTCCTTCTCGTCCTCGCTCATCTTCTCCACGGGGATGGCGGTCCAGGCGGACACGATTGCCTCGATGTCCTCCACCCCCACCACCGGCAACACGGAGCCGTCGGAGCTGGGACCCGCCAACTCCGACCTGCGGAGTTCGAGGAGGCGGGCGGGGGGAGCAAAGGCGGCCGCGTGCGTGTGTATATCCATATGCGAAAATAATAACATATAATGTATCAAATTGTCATTTATTTGATCATTTAATGATTCACATACGAATGTATTTGGGGTGTTACACTGTGGGCGACTCGCCCTACAAGGGCGAGCACCAAGGGGCCTGACCGGCCCGAGCCACAGCGCAGGGGAGGGGCACGTGGCTTTGTCTGTCTGTCCTGCCACGTGCTCCCCGAATGTATGTATGTATGTATGTCCATGTCTGGGTGGGGTGGAGGCAGCGATCGTATGCAGTGAGACATGTCAATTATTTTGTACACCACTCTTGCATGGAACTCGAACGAGGAGGAGCAGGAGGCGGGAGATCCGCTCTTAGATAACTTAGATGGTTAGTAAGTTAGCGCGCACCTGTAGTCGATCTCTCTGCGCCGCAAAATAACGGCCTCCTCGTACAAACCGTCCTTAACAGCCTCGTCCTTGGTGGCCAGAACCTGCACCAGGGAGGGTGCGCGGGGTAGGCGAGCAGCGGACCCATGTCAAGGGGAGGAGAGCTGCGTCACGTCACGCGGCCTTCCTTAACGGCACCGTGTAATCTGCGTGTGTGCGTGCGTGTGTACGGCAGCGTACTGATACACTCAACCCACCACATCGCTCCCCTCCCGCCACTTGAAACCCCCCACCCTCCCCCCAAACACATAATATTTACTTTTCCAAATTAAGATCTGAAATCCAACAATATGACTTCAAATGTGTCCTAGAGCTCCAAACGAGAGATGCCGGCCCCCGTTATATCACTCCACACACAATCACACAACCCCCCCCCGAGATACCACCTGCAAGTACTCGTGAAGCTTAGGGTGTTCGCGGGAGAGGAAAGAGCCGCTAGAGGAAGACGCCGATGAGCCCCCAGCCGCCGAGCCCGATGCACTCCCACCGCTGACGCCGGTCGACGAGAAGACCGACGGGATTTGAGCCATTCGGGCCTGCTGACGGCTCCGCGCCTGACGAGCGGTGAAGGCAGCGATGCGGGCCCGCGATCCGGCCTCGTCGATCAAATCGATGGCCTTGTCCGGAAGGAAGCGATCGGCGATGTACTTGTGTGAGAGAGTGACGGCGGCAGCGAGCGCTTCCTCTGTGTAGGCGCAGCGGTGGTGGCGTTCGTACCGCTCCTTCAGGCCCTGTCGTAGACACATGAATAAACATGAAGTATTCAAGAAACAAAATGTGAAATAGAAGATAGAAGATATTGGGGTTCATTGTTGTACATGTATGTGTTTGCGCGTGCGCGTGTTCTTTTGTGTGTGCATAAATACGTCCCCTCCTCCTGACCCAGATGGCCCACGGGTCCATGCAATTTTCGTACCATGAGAATGGCCATGGTGGCCTCCGGAGTGGGCTCGTCAATAGTGATGGGTTGGAAGCGACGCTCCAGGGCCGCGTCTCGCTCGATGTACTTTCTGTGCTCGTCCAACGTCGTAGCGCCGATGACCTGGAACTCACCGCGGGCCAGTGCGGGTTTGACCAAATTAGCGATGTCGAGACCGCCGCCGCCGCCGCGGCCGACGCTGCCGGCACCCACAAGCGTGTGGATCTCGTCAATCCTGTTTTGAAATTTGAAATCGGGATTAGTTAAAAGAAGTTGTTCAGTTCCAACACACCTTGGACCCATGTTCCATTACTTTTGATATATATATATATATATATATATATATCCTGAGTCACAGCAAAATATATTAGTTCAAATACATTTCGGACAGAAGTTTGAGATACGACCTGACTCACATAAGGATAATGTTCCCGGACTCCTTCACCTCCGCAATCAACTTCGTCACACGGCTCTCCAGCTCGCCGCGCTCCTTTGCACCTGTGCCGCGGGAACCGCAACAAGTGGAAAATAAAAAGGAAAAATTCCACTCAGTGAGCAACCATATATACACATTTAGAGCCAGCTTTTTATTCAGGCGGGAGTGATGGATGGGCTCCACTCCATCCCCCCGGCTGCCAAGCGCTCACTGACCCATCCACTGACCCATCCACTGACCCACCGGCAATCAGCAGGCCAACGTCGAGTTGCAGAATACGCTTCGCATGCAGGAACTCCGGCAACGGCGCCCCGTCCAGCTGTGAGGCGCGGTGTACGATAGCGGCCGCCAAACCCTCCGCGATAGCCGTCTTGCCCACACCTGGCTCGCCCAACAGAATGGGGTTGTTCTTTGTACGCCGCGCTAGAATCTGCACGACACGCGCCACCTCGCGCTCACGACCCACCACCTGTACGAATGGTACGGGACATAAAACCCGGCCCCACGGGGGTAATGGGAATGTGTGAGTACTGGGGAAATAATACACACAAAACGATTGACGTTTTGGCCGTACTTCTTCTTTCCTCCCCTCCCCAGTCCCCACCACCTTGTAGTCTTACTTTCTCTCCTCCCTCCCTCACCAACCACTACGCACTTGACATTAGATTAGTGCAGCGATGGACGAGTTAGGAGCGCCTGGGTCTTGCACGACCTGGCTTTACGTGCGTGCTCCCCCCAAGGGAAAAACATATGCGCACACTCCCGCACCTGTGCAGGAGCGTGTGGATGTGCGTCGTACTCCTACACTCACCGGGTCAATCCTCCCTGCCCGGACCTCCGCGCACAGGTCCTTGCAGTACTCCTCCGTCATCTTGGGACCCTCCTTGGCGCCCGAGTTCTGTTTTGAGCGGCAGGGGAAACCCCATGTAAGGCCAGCAGATGGTTCTCTTCCGCTAGCATTTCCCTCGTGATCGAAGGCGATGAAGGGAAACGACAAGAAACCACCCGCGTATATACCAACCCCCCTTTCGGAGCATTCCTACTGCTGCCAGTACCACCCGGCGAGCCGTAAACTTGTAGGACGTAAATGCAGCCTTACGACGACAAGAACATGTTCACGCACAAATGCCGTACACTACCGTTCAAGATCGTCTTGCATTGGCGTACCTGCTTCTTCTTGGCTTGCTCTGCGTCCGTATCACCCTTGAGACGCTTTGTGGCCTCCGCTTTCAGACCCTCGACATCAACAGACAAACTGAACAAAGCGGAAGCGGCCGAGCGGTCATGGTGAGGGGCGAAGTGTGAAGGGGTGTAGATGTATATGTAAGGTGGCCGACTGTAAGGATACAGTGAAATGCATCAATGCCAAATTCAATAGCAAATTGGGTCTTTGGAAGTCTATCATTAAGATAGGAGATAACGGAACTTTCCCTTCTGATGGTGATAGAAGGTTGGATCAGGATAGAATGGGATAGGAGTGTGGTGTTACCCAGCTCTGGCCCCGTGTCGATGTTGGGTTGGGTTGAGATTTGGCAGATAGATGTCGAAGGGCACCACTCATATGGACCAAATAACGGCCAATCTACTTGACTGAACACATGTATGTGGTGAGCGCCGGTATGCGATGAAACATGATAACGGTGGCCTTTGCTATTCCATGTGTGCAGAAATTCCACGATGGACTCACGAGTGGAGAACGCGCTTGCCATTGCAGTCTGGCATAGCCAACATAGCCAGCAGGA
The DNA here is from genome assembly GCA_019650235.1 of Volvox reticuliferus. Lineage (NCBI taxonomy): Eukaryota > Viridiplantae > Chlorophyta > Chlorophyceae > Chlamydomonadales > Volvocaceae > Volvox > Volvox reticuliferus. The sequence goes on along the minus strand of BNCP01000040.1, from coordinate 890,225 downwards.
TGTGCTCGGGCGATATCCAGTTCACGTTTGAGCGTTTGCACTCCTGCAGGATCAGCGGGCCGGGACGAAACTAACATGGGCTTGACATCCCACAAAAAACAAAACGCCGTTCAGGTTTTATTAAATGTAATCAATATAATTTGATAAATACAGGAAATTTTAACAAAAGTGAAAATTACGTTACGAGAGTGCGCAACATCGCTGAAAACCTACGTGAGTTGCAGCCTCAAACATTTTGCGGACTTCGCGACTGAAAGGTATGCTTTCGCCGTGGCTGACAGGTCTTTTACGCCCGAAGATTGCCTCCACCGTGACCTTGGCGCGTTCTGGTGTGACACCGCAGTTCAAGTAGCCGTTCTTGCTGAGAGTCTCCTCAGCGACAAGGCCAAGAAGAATGTGCTCAGTATTCACCTACGGTCATGGCTCGCGTTGTCGAAAGGCGGGACAGGTATTATTGAAGATTTAAAGCCCTCCCTGCTCACCTCATTGTGACCGAAAGCCTTTGCCTCTGCTTGAGCAATCATGACGGTCTTAATTGAGCGCTCCGTAAACCGTTCAAAAACGGCTTGCACCTTTACGGCTTGTCGACGGCTCACGGAGAACCGCTGCGGTCGGGGAAGCTTGGAGCTCAACTGCAGCGCCGGGCGCTGAGCCGCGTCCTTAAGGGAAGTGGCAGCAGCGCGAAATAGGTAAGCTCGAGGCACTCGAAGAGAACATCTTATAACAAGGCTCCGCGCCGTCCCGGCGGTCCGGGACCTAAAGCCGAGCGATAGCGGCATCAGCTTTGCAACGAGATGCAAAATGTTTGCGATTATATGGAAGATATGGCTTGGCCTGAAACAAGTGAGTTGAGAGAATGAGATAGTGCATCACCGTGCGCAAAGGCGACTCAATAAGAATCGTGCCGGAACGGAAATCCCGACACAGCAAGACGAGCGTACGGCGATTTGCCAGACGATTCGCTCCCGCCAACAACGTTCGTAATGAACTCCGTGCATTTAGATAATAAACATAATCAAAATCTCACTTCGGAATTGTCCTCTCTTCGCAGGCTTCACAAGGTGCCCCTGGCACTGAATGTTTTCTAGGTTCCATTCGGGCACGAGAGAAAAAGTGTGCGCTAACGTAGCGCGTTATGTATGTAATGGCGCATCCGTATAGCGCAATTTAGTTGCTCGCCTGTGGTGCGAGTCAGGCTGTTGCAACCGCCCATTTCGGCAAGAACCCTGATTTCCTTATTCGACCGTGTCTAAATATTTCAATAGTGCTTAAATGACCCTTCCATATTCAATTCAGAAGTTTTGACTGTCAGCGAATATTACCCGACGTATTATTGTTGTTATTTTGACTTTATGACGTCGACCGACTTCCTAACGCAGGTCATTTCTCCTTTCATGACGTCCATTTTCCGTCAAGTGGAAACGAAAACGAAAGTATAAATAGTCTTAATCCTTAACCCACCCGTGCCGTGCGCACAGCATTTTCTCGTCGCATCTTTTCCGCCAACCACACTACCCGACGCGCATCCAGCACAACACACAACCACAGAATCAGGAACTGCCTTTAGAATCCCATATCGGTATACAAGTATTGAAAGGTTGAAGAGTTACTGAAGTTCTACCCGTGACCATGAAATGCCCATAATTTAATGGCATCGGGAAGATGCTGATATCGTACATCGCTAGTATTGGGTGACATGCACCTTATCGCTGCTCCTGCGCTTGTTTCTCCTTCCACACCATGTGGCCCCGCAAGTACAATAGCTTTGTAGGAGAGAGAAGTGCTGAGGTCAGACCACTCATCCATTTTGGGTCATCCTGGGTCCATTATCACGGAGGGTATCACAAACTCGCTGCATCTAACATCTAGGAAGGGGGGTACCTGGCTGGCATCTAGCTTGCAGCGGCATCAAGATACCAAAGAATGCTACTTAGATACCGCTAGAATCTAGATACAAAAGAATGGTATATACATACAGATATGGCCACCCATTTAAGATATTTAGATACAAGCAAAACAATAAAACGATATCCACCACAACCAGGTCCTTCACCATATTTGAGACCCATTCATACAGTTTCATACCCTCCTGTTACTATCCTTTCATATGACCAGGCGGTCCCTGTGCAACCTGCAAAGCTGACTCCGGATAGAAATTGTTAGAAAACAGCTTCAGTGCACTCTCATTGTATTCTGGAAAGTCGGAAACCCTAATCCGTTTTCTTCCATGGTGTGTGTCTTAAGGCTAGCGTCAGACCCAGGTTGGTGCGGGATGCCCAACTAGGGACGAGGACAGGAAGGGGCCTGGATGGGCCCGTGCAAGCCCACAGGGTCCTCACAGCATCTAAACATCATATATGTATGTCCATGTCGCAGTACATATTTTGCTCTTCACTGTCCATGGTCGTTCTTCCCGCTTTTAATGGTGTCCGGTATGTTGGAAGCGCACGCTGTGGGTTACACAAACCCCAAGCCCTTCTGGTGTGGATTCACCTTGCCCCTGCCCCTGCCCAGGTTAGCCCAGGCCATCATGCCAACTGCCATTCCACGATCCCCCCCCAGAACGCCTCGTCACCAGCTAGTGCCCTTGCCTTCTCCGTGGACGAAGGACTTCCTTCTCACGGAATTCGTAAAATCGGAATTCATAGAGGAAGTACACAGGAGAGAAGACTTGACATACCCGTAAGGTCACCAACCGCTACCCTATACGCCTCCGGCTATCTTGCATTTGGGTCATGTGAGGACATCAGATGGCAACACCAAAGGACCCTAAGCCGTCATCTATGGTCATCACGGTCGTGGGAAACCCAGATGACGTGTATGGTGCATGTGGGTCATGTGGAATGTGGTCATGCGGAGCCGACACCATGTCGCCGAGTAAACAGTCACTTGCTGCGCTCCTCGTCAGGACACTATGATCCAAAAGGGGAGATCCCCATCATCATCATCATCATCATCATCATCATCATCGTCATCATCAGGTGGTGGTAACGACGTGATGCCGTTGGCGGCCCCGGTGTTGGTGGTGGTACTGACAAAAGAAATGAAGCTAGGTCCTCCTCTTCTCTCTCTCTCTCCCTCTCTGTCTCTCACAGGGGTCTTCTTTTCCGCTCTGAATGACAGATAGGAGAGCCCCAGCAGCCCGTGTTATAATGTCTGATGTGAGGGGTATGGTGACATGGGAAAAGGGGAAAGCAGGCGGATACGGAGGGCGGGTAAGAAAATATCAAAAACGGTAATGACGGAAAAAAGGAACAAGAAACCAGGAAATAACTAGGAGAAATGCGAGTGGCGACAAAAACACAGGGGGGCTCAGTCGTCGTTGTTGCTGCAATCAGCAGAGTACCACATGCATGTCAAGAGGCTTGTTTGTGGACTGCGAAATGCGAAATGTGGACCAAATGGGTTGAGGGAAGGTGGGGAGCGTGTACACGCTTACACGAACTTAAGACCATCATGATTATTTTTCTAAACCTATGGTTTACGTGAGTTGTGCGCATTGTTGGAAAACTCAAATGGGTCGTGTGTCAGGCGGGACAAGGGGCTGCTTTTGCGGACTTCCCAGAGAGGAGATTCTTACGTCTGATAACTCTTCACCGAATGGGCGTATTTTTAGGGCGCTCTGCGAATCGATTGACCACATGATGATTGGTAAGTAGGTTGCAACCTGTGACAGTCAGTCCGGGCGACTTGCAACCTTCGTACCGCCAGATAAAACTGAACAGAAATTGGCGCTTCACTTACTCCCTCATCGCCATCGCCGTCCTCTGCTAATTCTGTTGAGGAGACTCCACGGTGCTGCAGGGCAAATTAAGAAAGAGATTCTTAAGAAAATAACGCCCATTTCGATGGGAAACCATGAAGTCAGGATTATTGCGACGTTGACCAGGAAAAATCAATTCTTCTCATAAATCTGATATTACGTATCAAATAATTCAACAGACCTGAGCTAAGGAGCCCAAAGTCGACAGCGAGGCGGTCACTGACGGTGCAGACGCTGCGAAGCCCATCGGGACAAACGTGGGGGCTGCCATCGCCTGTCAGGACAACGACAAGATCGAAATAATATTTCCGGATAAGAAAGAAAGTAATGCCGCATGTCTGGATGCATTTTAAGCACCTGAACGCCAGTCGGCCGAAAGCTCCGTAACAAAGCAGTGCACGGCGCGCTAGATGAACCGCTCTGCATCTTTCCTGCGACCGACCGCATCATTAACCCAGATGCGCTGCCAGCATTGCCGGTGGAGGAGCGCGCCGACGTTTGCAGGGCTGATTGCAAAGTCCGGCAAGCACTGCGAAATAATTGACGCTGTGACATCCTCGGTATAATGATCTATGATATAGAACAATAACCAAATGTTTGCTGTGGGGGAAGGACTTCCAGCATAAGTAAACGTCGTCGCCGTACAAAGTCTTACCAACATGATGTAATTCGTACGCAAGTCTTATGCCATGCTACAAGTCTGAAATAAAAATACATCAACAAAACATAACAATGCATGCTGTCGGTTAAACTTCACAATACATCCATGGTGAAAAGGTCTCCATCTGTCGTCCCTGTTTCGTCACTAGATGGTATGTCCGGACCGGCCTGACCTCCCTTCCATGTGCACATGATCTTACTCGAATACCCCTAACCTCACCATCCTGCCGGCATTTAAAGCGTCGTGGTCCTCGTCGGCACGGCTACCAACGGCGTTCTGGCATGTATGCACACCTCGTCCTCCGCGGTAGAGAAAACAAGAGCAATCCAAATCTTGGCGAAGCCATCTCTCTCTCTCTCTCTCTCTCTCTCTCTCTCTCTCTCTCTTTCTTTTTTTATCTCCCCCCCCCTTCTCTCTCTCTCTCTGCCACATTAACCAAGAATATGCTTTGTTCTGCTTTTCTGCTGTATATGCCATAACCCCGGCGGCTCGATGCACTCATGTCCCCTCCACCAAAAAAGCGGATATGACATATTCGTGTATTGCTGCAGTAGCGATGTAGTTGTACTAATAATGGCAGCATCAGCAAGGGCAGCGGCGGCAGCGGCTGAGGCAAACCGCCGCCATCGCAGAAGCAGCATTAGCGGTGTCGGCATTACTGCCAGCATTAAAAGACCAGGTACTTGGCCATCACCTCCCGCCCAAGCTCTGTCGCACCGCTGCTGCGGTACAGCTGTACGAGGTTATGCGCGATCTCGCGCCGCAAGTCCCATTGGTCTGACCCTTGGGTCACTGCCGACGCGGAGGTGTTGCCGCCGCCCGCCATCGACGACTGCCACGCGGGCAGGCCAACGGCAGGCGGTGCCGCCAGAGCCAGCTCGTAGTAATGATGGGCGATATGCAAAAGGCCCAACTGATGTGCTGCTCGTCCCATGTTGTACGCAACCTCCTGGCTCAATTGATCGCCACGGGCTTTTTTATAGGCCTGGAGGTATGTGTGTGTATGGAGCGTCGTACGAGTTTACGAATGCCCCAGATTTCAACATTTGCAAGAAAGGCAAGAAGGACGAAATAAAGGGAAGGATTCCAGCGCCAAAGTGGAGTGGTCGGCGAAGTAGCTGATGTGCTAATTATTAAAATAATATATTCACAGCTTTCTCGCAGATGCTGCTGATGAGTCCTGCATTGACGTACACATCGTCCTCCCATGCACACATGCCGTACCTGAAGGAATGCAAAACCCGCCAGAACGCCCCGATTGCGATCCCGCAACGCTGGGCCGCTACTGCGGCCGTGGCGTTGCGGCAGTAGCGGTTGTGGTGCACTGCCAGCGGTCTTGCCGCCGCCGCTGACGGCACCGCCGGTGGCACCGCCGAAGGGCGCCACTGCAGCCGCCGATGCCATTCCCTCGGACAGCAACGCCACCGCCAGACACAACAGCACAACAGGCTCATCCGGTACGAAGCGGTACGCATGGAAGTACTCCGAAGCCGCATCTCGAAATTGGCGCGCGAGAAGGTACACGTGGCCCTGAATTTGCCGTACAGGAAGCGCACGGACACGAACGAACGAATTTAATCTGCGTCAGCATGACTCTGAGACTCGTGTCTGCTAATGGACCGTTTGCTAAAACTTGCAATCTTTGGAAGGACAGTAGAGTCTTGCTGGATGGGATGGGAACACGGACAGAGGGTTTGTAAACCACAGCTTCCAATCAGCCCCCCTCCCCCCTCCCCCTCCCCCTCCCCTTCCCCCCTCCCCCTCCCCTTCCCCCCCTCCCCCTCCCCTTCCCTCCCCTCCCCCTCCCCTCCCCCTCCCCTCCCCTCCCCCTCCCCCTCCCCCTCCCCCTCCCCTCCCCTCCCCCTCCCCCTCCCCTCCCCCTCCCCCCTCCCCCTCCCCCTCCCCCTCCCCTCCCCTCCCCCTCCCCCTCCCCCTCCCCCTCCCCCTCCCCCTCCCCCTCCCCCTCCCCCTCCCCTCCCCCTCCCCCTCCCCCTCCCCCTCCCCCCTCCCCCCTCCCCCCTCCCCCTCCCCCCTCCCCCCTCCCCCCTCTCCCTACCTGCAGCAGCATGAGCGGTACACTGAGTGGGTTGCGGCGACGTAGGGTGGTGATGTGCATGGCCCACGAGCGGAGATCGGTGCCCTGAGAGTTGCGGGGTGGGAGGGGGGGTGAGCGCGGGGGGGTTGAGGGGTGAGGGAAGCAAGGGGGTGGGGAAGGCGAGGGGGTGACGATGTGACCCTGGATCCAGAGTTGAATCACAACTTGGATCCATATCTTAGATCCGCAACCTAGATACAAATTTGGATCCTGGATTCATCATATCTCTTATCGGTCCTTTTTCCCTTCATGTCTTCACTCCGTTGAAAGTCGTTACGGGTTAAGAAACGTTTCTGGAGCTCTTACCGCTTGGTACGTACAACACGAGAATATCTAACTGCTAATTCAAATTTTGATTTTGGTATGTACGAATTTGCCGTACTTGTGCATGAGCCGAGCAGTACAGGTTCCAAAGGCCGATGCTGCATGGCCACCGAGTTGTCAAACTCTTGAGCGCCGCCAGTTGGCCTGCGTCTAGGATCCCGCCGCCGCCACCGCTGCCGCCCGTTGGCTGTAGCCCTGCCGCCGCCGCCAGGCTTGCCAGCTCGAGTTGTCCCAGTTTTAGTCGGTCAATGACGGCTCGGTCAAACCAGGGGCCGCCGACGCGTTTCCCCATTAGGCTATTCGTAGCGGCGCCGCCGCCGCCCTCACCGCCGCCGCCGCCACCGGAGACCACTAGAGCTATGGCTCGGTCCAAAAGAGCTCTTCGGGCGGCATCAGGAAAACGAGTAAGAATCTGTGAGATAAAACACACACTGTGCAATCCGCATGACCACATGCCGTACAGGAATTGTAGGCTCCGTACCCGCGCCTTTCCAGCAATTTTATTCCCCCTTTTTTGATGTGTTTTGGGGCCCGTCTTCGGACTCCAAACCCACTCTCCCCCTCCCCCCGGCGTCTTTTCCCCTCCCGCCCTAAACCCCCGTACCCCCACCATAACCCCACGGCACACCCACTTGGCTTCGTCTTGTCGTCCCATGAGTGCCAGAGCTCGCGTCAGCTGCAGCAGAACTTGAGCCTGTTGAAGCGGGTTGCACGGGTGAAGGTACGGCGGACTCGGGGAAGGCGGGAGCGGGGAGAATTTGAGTGGGGAGAAGGATTGGATGGGGGGCGTGGGTGGGAGTTGGGAGTTGGGAGTTGAGTTCTGTGGGAGGCCGGAGGTCGTCAGTCAGGACCTGTCCAGAGCTTATTGTGGATGCAAGCGAATCCGCTGCATGGGACCACCCAGCGTTTTCACCTGTGCAGGATCGCTGAGGACGCTGGGCCCTATGAGGCCCCCCCGCGGCAGCTTGGGTCCATCAGCGCCACGGCCGCGCCGCCGCCCCTCGCCGCCGCTGACGTCGCCACCGCTGTCGCTGCCGCCGCCATCAGTCACCTCCGTCGCAGAGCCCTCTAGCCCCGAGCCGCCGCTGGCGGTGACACCGCCGCCATCGGTGTCCACATCCTCGTACGGCAGACCTAGCACCTCTGCAGCCTGCCGGTCGTACTCACGTGTACGAGCCGACCGGCGATCCCTGTCATACAGTACAAGCAAAACGTACATGCAAAAATCCGTCCGCCCGTAAAAAATGCTTTCAACATCAGGATAACAAAGCCGACGGTGCCATTGATGTAATTAACAGTTACGAGTTTCTGTAACATTTTTTTATTAATTCTTTCACGTATCATGAAATATTACCACGTGCTAACAGAAATCCACTCATAATGTCGTACCATCCCACCCAGCGCCCACCCCCCAATTCCACCCCCCACAACGCTGATTCCCACCTTCTCGTTGCCCCCTTGAACACGGAGCCCGTCTCGGCCGCACCCTCACCTGCGACGACAGTCCGTCCGTCCGTCCGTCAATCAGTCGCTCAGTGACAGACTGACAGATGGACGGGCCAGCTTTTCAGTCTGTCAGTCTGTCAGCCTGTCTGTCACTATCCGTCCGGTCATGGAGTCACCGTAATAACCAATGCGATGGTAAATCTCACATCCTGTCCCCAATAGGATCACTGCGCGGTGCTGCCTCCAGCAGGCTTTTGAATGTGCCGTTGTAGCTCAGTGGTAGAGCGTTTGTCTTGTAAACAAGAGGCCTCTGGTTCGATCCCAGACTGCGGCACAGCTTCCTAGGCTGCTGCTGCGAAGAGGGAAGACACTATTCACTATTCACTTCTCTCGACACGCACACGCACACGCACCCTTTCTGCCCCCTTTCCTCTCGAACATGCGTCGGCGTAGGATGGCCCTCCTCAGCTGCAGGGGCATCGACGGATCGTTGACGCGCGCCAGGTCCGCCGCCAGGGCGCTGAAGGAGGACTCCACCACGGGTTGAATGGAGGAGACGTACCTGGCGCGTGCGCGTGTGTGTTTTAAGCATGATTTGGGTTTTTCGGAGGGAGGAGGCGGGGGGGAAGTGGAGAAGACGGGAAAGGCATCAAGGAGAGGTATACGGGTTCATCTGGATCTGGTTATTAGAGGTGTTTGTTTAGAAGTGCGAGTGTATGTGTGTGAACGTGTGTGTGTGTGTGTGTGTCTCCGTCAACCCCGTCTTTACCCCTGCCAGCCCCTGGCCTACCCTTCCTTGCCCCGTGCCCTTTTACCTGTCCAGCATATTCATCTGGAGGTACAACTGACTTAACCGCATCGCCAGATCCTCTGTAAGGGCCTCCGAGGGCGGGACCCGGCCGCCTCCGCCATGCCGCTCCAGGAGGCCGTCCAGAACGGCGATCATCTCCTCCGCGGTTGCCCTCCCTGGACCACCCAGCTCCAGGCACATCTCCGCGAGGCTGATCGCGGCGGCAGGATAGCTACAGGGAGGAAAGGGGGGAAGGGAGCGGAGAATCGAACGAGGGAAGATCGCAGGCGGTTCGTCTGCGTGTGTGTGTATGAGGGGGGTGGAGGTGGGGTGTGTGTGCGTGATAAGGGCAAACGTTCATAACCTGTAATGCACGCCCCGAGTGTACCGCATACCCTTTTTGGCCCGCCTGAAAAAGGCGCATGTCACGTGTCCCCGATCTTTGACGTACGCTTCCCACACGGTACGTTTCCCCTTCGGGCCATTCGGGAGGGCGCCAACTCGCCGCCCGCCCGAAGCAAAACCCACACGCCGCCGCCTCCACCACCCGACCTTACCGTGGGTCCGTAGGGTCGAGTGATTGCATCTGTGATCGATAGAGCTCCACACCCCCCGCCAATTCCCCTAACGCCACGTGACACCGAAGCAGCTGGGCCCACAGCCCCGGCTCGTTGTAATCGGGGTGCTCCAGGAGGGGTGCGAGGTACTGCAGGGCCCTGCCGTATAAACGCAGATACACAAATGCAAACTGTAGGTGGGGCATTCTCACTATCCGGTGTGGAAAGGGACGCATGATCTCGTTCCTCGAGCACAGCACGGCACAGCACACTGAAAGGCAATTGATAGCATTCGCTCCGAAACCAGAACCGACCTGTGATACTACGAAGTTTCCAGCTCCGAAACCAGATCCTTAACACTTTTCAGATTCTTAACTAAGCAAAAGTTAAGAAGCCCCTCATCCAGCTCCAAAAGGAACCATTTAACACAATCTTACGGTTGTACCCAGCTCTGAAACCAAACAGCTTCAAAACCAGCCACCTTACTTTTCGTGCTGTCCCAGCCCCGCCAGCGCTGAGCCCACCGCCATGTAGAGGTCTCCGAAAGATTCCACCGGCTCACGGAGCAGGACCCCCAGCACCTCATCCGCCTCCTCCCAACGACCCGTGTGAGCTAAACACAGGCCTGTAACGTGGGAGGGGGGAGGGGGGAGGGGGGAGGGGGGAAGGGGGAGGGGGAGAATAAATTAGTCTTGGAACTGCTGCTGAGTGGGAAGGGGAAAAACTAGCATGCGATCCTCGCAGGTCGCGGGCGAAAATTGAAGCTGTACGAAACTCTCGTACAACGTTTTTGAACCCCCTGAAGCCCTATACATAACCCATAACTCCCCCATTTGTTTGCAGTACAGAACTCCGGATAGACCTCCTCTCCAGGGGGGGTTGGAAACCGCTCTCAAGCGCTCTCCCTCGACGTTACAGTACGACCAACCCTCCACCTGATCCATAGCTATAGATCTATAAATTACCCCCCAATACGTCCACCTATTGTTTTTTAAAACATTGTTTAAAAACATATTCCCGCCTAGGATGAAGGCGCTTTAAAATCCCCTCCCCCTCTTCTGCGGCGCACCGCTCTTAACCGCCAGATCCAGCGGCAGTGCCTGATCAGGACACAGCACGGGACCGGCCCGCTCGATCAGTGCTCGGGCCTCCACGTATTCACCCTGCGGTATGAAACGTTGGAATAGTTGCTTAAATAGGCCATCCTGCAAAAACTTTCCTGCAGAAAATGTTGCTAACCATTGGGGCACGACCCTGACAAAATCTGACACCGAATCTTTTCACCGGAAAATAAAAAACAAATAACATTAAATAAACGAACCCCAAATAGGAGTTCCCTTGTGCCTCGAGAAGACCTGAAAGTAAAACCTGCATCATCCCCGCCTACCCTCTCCATGTACAACTCCGCTAAGATGTTGATGTGGGTCAGGTCCACGTGAGTCGGGTGGTCTCGGAGGTGGGCTTCCAATACGGCAATGGCCTAACCAGGAATTCCGTACATACACACACACACACAGAGGAAGAGAAAGGATCTCAAGGCAGGGAACACATCAGCAGTGACATTAGCAAAACATATAACTGTCAACGATTCGGTAAGTTTTGACAGTCCTGGATGCTAGGCCCAGCGGTGTCAGCAGCACATCTAACACCGGAACCGTTCTGGTTCACACGGAAAAATGGTGGGGGCATCCCCCCAACTTCGTTGCCTAATCAGGCAAGCAGACAAACACACGCACGTTATAAATCCTTATATATATATATATCCTTACCTTGAGTGGTGCCCCCGCCTGGTGGTGGAGACGCGCCTTCATGACGGGAACCTCCGGGTCGCCCGGGCGGAGACGACCGACCTGGCAGTTGGCAACAGGCGGTTAGCAGTTAACGGTACTTTGGGGTCAGGAAAAATGGACAGTTATCGAAATTTTACAGCCATGCGGTTCAAATTGTGGATGCAAAGCCACATGAACGGCAGCGCATGACTGGCAAGCTGTGGTTGCTGCCGCCACCTGCCTGCCGCCTCGAAGGATCTGAGGGCTGGTGTCGGGTTCGTTATGGTAGGTACGAGTGATTTGGAGCCCATGCGACCGACCCGTGGGTCAGTGGGCAAGCTCTCCGTGATTCCAAACCCTGCGCCTCACATTTAGGCACACCTATCGTCGCATGTACGGAAAACGTTGTCACATGCCGCCGTACAGGTAAAGATCAACATACCTCTGCAAACTGCACCAGTGCCTTGTCTGTGTCGCCAACCTACTTTGTCGGGGGGTGGGGTGGGGTGGGGTGGGGACGGAAGGGGAGGGGAGCGGCGAAGGCGCATTCTGTTGAAAGGAAGAGGAATGGACGCAAAAAACCGTTTCCTAACGACACCTTGCATACCTAACCAACTGGAGACCTCATCAGATTGGCGTAAATGGCGTACACGATGCGTACGTACCTGCGCGTACAGCACTGCCCGGTCCCAGAGTGCGTCCAAATCTGTACGGTTTCGGTTGATGGCTTTTGTCAGGCAGTACACGGCTTGCCTGATAGAGCAACATCATGCAAGATCAGAACATAATGGAGGGGAGGAAAATTGAAAGAAGGGCCAAACCTAGATAGGCGACAAACAAGAAATCGTTGGCAAGTTGTCAATTAGCCCAACCAACTAACGTCCAACCAACCATTTGTACACAACCCACATCAGCCCTCCACCAGCCGAACACCCCACACCTACCCTACCTGTAAAATCCTAGCTCTGTGGACATGGACGCCAACCGCTTCCAAAACGCAAGGTCCTTGTGGCCCAAATGGGCCGCGATCATGAAAAAGTCCAACGCCTTGCGCGGGTTCCCTGCGCGCGCGTGTGTGTGTATGTGTGTGTGTGTGTGTATGTGTGTGTGACAATGCAAGGAGCGGAAGAATTAAATCGGCATGAGTAAATTAAAACCAGAATACGGCACCGGAGTTGGTGACATATGATAGCATGCTCCCACGGAGACGGAGGCACGACAAACAGGATAAGAGAAGGAAGCCTCATGGCGTACCGTTGGCTTCGTGCAACAGGCCGAGTGTGTGATAGGGGTCGGACACGTTTGGGTACTCCCGGATGACCTGCAGGCGGTTTGCAGTTAGTTAGTTGAAATTTGTTGGAGTTGACGGAGTTGTCGACAGTCGTCCACAGGCTGAGCTTCCACGCGGGCAGCCGGGGCCACCCACACCATCGCGAAGAAAAACATATTAGATCAAAATTGTAGAAATATAATGCAATACAATATATCATAACATAATATAATATGATTATATCATATATATTCTAAGGGGTGTTACACTGCGCTGTGGGTGACTCGCCCTGCAAAGACGAGCACCGGGGGGGGGTCCTGACCGGACCGAGCCACACATTGTATTGTCTTTGTAGCGTGTATGGCTGTGGCCCTGACAGTGTCGTACCTGAGTCAGAAGCTCAATAGCGGGCTGATAGTCTCGCAGCGCGTACATGACGTTCGCCTGTCCTAATTTGGCAACCACCTGCGGAAAACGCGGGGTGATCATCAGGGGTTGAATGTTTTTTGTTGATGTACGCGGTAATTCGTACCAACAGAAAAACGCCACGGTTTACCTGAAACGGCCTACTAATATACTACAGATTCTTAAGAAGGCTTCTTCTTCTTCTAAATGACGGAATTCAAAAAAGTGATTTCGCACCAACCAGCATGTCTGAATCATTGACTTCCATCCGAACAGCAAGCCGAATGTAAGCTCCATAACCTGCAACAATCCCCCGTCATATCGTATCGCAGTCACTGGCGACGATAGCATTCTTCTTCAGCAGCAGCAGCAGCAGCAGCAGCAGCACAGGATTCGGGTTTTTCCTCACCCCCCCACCCCCGACCTGTTCGCCCCGCGCACCTCCTCCGGCAGACCCCTTTTCGGGCGGCCACGTCGCCGGCTCCCTTTACCCCGCCCGCGCCCCCGGCCCCTGCCCCGCCGCCGCAACCCGGGCTCAATAAGGCCCAATTTCTCCGCCAGAGGGTCGTTCAAAATATCGTCTACGTCCGCGCCAAACACGTCGGAGGCCCCGGACCGGCGTCGCGTGGTGGCAGTGGCGCTGCGGCCTCGGCCGCGGCTTCCACGGGCTGCGGCAGCTGCTGCCGTAGCCGGCGACCGGCCGCGGCCGCGACCACGACCCCGGCCGCGACCGCCGGCCACCACCGCATTATCAGACGAGGGCCCAGCGCCTCCGCCTCCGCCTCCGCCAGCGGCTGCATCCTCCATGTCCACATCCCTGTCCTCCTCCTCCACCGCCGCCGCCGCTTCATCGTACCCATCATCAGAGTGACCACCGCCGCCCCCTCGGCGGGCATGAGCCGCTGCCGCCATGCGATGTGCCCGTCGCCGCTCGCGAATGAGCTCGAACGGCTGTAGCGCAGTAGCAGCAGACGTGCCGCCACCGTACGCTCCGGCGCCGCCGGCGTCTGCCTGCATCCCCGCGACAGCGCCTTGTTGCTCCAGCTCTTCCAACAACGACATGGGATCAAGATCCTCGTCAAAGAGATCTTCACCGCTCTCGTCGCCTGAGGCCGGAGGCGGCACAAAGTTGAAGAAAGAAGAAATGAACACCTTCGAAAACATCAGGCTCAGGGTGCTAAACGATCAGGGTCAACCAGGCCGGCGGCTTCCTTTCACCTGTCTGGAATGTTCTAATCATAATTATTAGTTAGGGCTAGCAATAATATGACATGCACCGCAATATCTTTCCTGAAGAGATTTAAAATTTCCTGAATGCCCAGTTCAGTTCAGTTCAGGAGAGTGAGGACAGCGCCGCCATTCGTTTTGGCCACAATACACAGCGCACATCCAACGACCTCCACCACTCTGACTCATCAGTGGAGGGTGGAGGGAAATCCGAATCTGACCCATTGCGACCCACCAGTCGTAAAACCCGACGTGTAACCCCCTTCGCTGTAGGCGAAACTGGGGCTACGGCTGCGGCTGCGGCTCGGGCTGGGTTTTGCGATGGGGGCGCTACTGCGGCTGCGCCCACGGTTCACCCCTAGCCCGCGGCGGCCGCCGTTCTCTGAGCCGCTATCGCCGTCTTCCGACTCCAAATCATCATCCGACCCAAGGGTCTGCGTGTAGTCTGTGTCACCGTCCTCCACATCATCATCGTCACCGTGCGTCGCACTTTCTGACTCGTCCGACGTGCTGAAGAAGCTAGCTAATGCGTTGCTACTGCCGAGCCGTTTGCTACTGCCGAGCGCGGCGGTTCGAGTGGAGCGGCGCAATGGGCCGGCAGTGGTACTGGTTCCGGCTCCTGATGCGGCCCCTCCGTAGAAGGGACGGATGCCAATCGGCCCACCGTCAACCTCCACGCCGTCGGACTCAGAGTCGGCCATTGCAGTTGGTAGCCGGCAACTGCAATATGGCACCCGCGCCGCCGCAGGGCAGTGGTGGGCGCTACTGCCGACAGCAATACCGCGTTTTGTTAATCTGGAAGGATGGTTGCGTGCTGTGCTGCGTAGGTGTAAATTACACACCGGTCTGCATTCGCTGGCAATTGGAGTTCATAGGGTGACCTGGACAAGACAAAATAATGACTCCCTAGGGGCGGCAGGCGGTCGGAAACGGCAGGAGCAGCATGTATATTGTGAATTTGTCATGTTGGACCACAAATACCGCCAAGGGAGTATTAGGCGCTAGGGTGGGAGGCCGAGAGCCTTGCATTAGGTTAGGACACAACTTGGCAGAGGAGCAATTAAGGCGACTTAAAAACAGGTATGGAAACGAGATTTCATAACATAAGAACGATCAACCGAGTCTATCGCGACAGATGTTCCTCAGTTAACAGATGCTGATGCTGCACTTTAGGGATATATATTTGCAATCCAATCCTAAGTGCCGGCTTTAAAGTAAAACAGGTGTAATTGACTGATGTCAAGGGAACATTTACGGCGGCGAACAAGGAAGGCTGAGTGGGTCTCAGTATACCACCGCCGCGATGCTCGCAGAGAAACCCAGCCTTATTATGCAGTATCATTACGCAAAAACAAATGAAGGATGTACGAATCAAACCGAACAGCGTCACTTGCATTTACATACGGTACCTTAAGAGAGCAACCATGTCCTACCCAGCTAGGCACTGACTTAGCTAAGTTACAGCGTGCCAAGTAACTTGGTTCTGACTAAAACTTTAATTGTAAGCGCGGCTTTGGCTGTCCTGTGCGAAATATCATGTAAACCCAATTCAGCATTTTAGTATACCTGTAGTTTCAAAGTTAATACATCTGATATAAGGAATCCTTTGGGTATGAGAGAGATGGAATTCCAAGATTCGCTCCGTGAAATGGAACTAGGCCGTACAACACTTTTTCCTGCATCACGCAAGCTGTTTGTACATAAAGATGCATAATTCACCAATCCTAAAACATACTTTTTGATCTACCATAAAGCAGACCGACTTTAATCGAGTATACCCTAAATTGAAGCCGGAAGGTCGTTAGCCTCTCTGCATAGTAATTGTTTCTAGAAATGTTGTCAGGAGTACGGTCATGGTCAAGGGGCCTTGTCTTAGGATGGGTTGCCCTGTCCATTTTCTTGACGGCCGAAGCAGCAAGTTGGGGTCGTCTAGGCAGCATCGCCTCGTTTATAAAGCCGCCACAGCGACAAGCTCCAAAGCTATTGGAGGGCTACGTAAAGTTCGATGAAAACAATGGTGTCTTTTCCTTTGTAAGAGGATTGCAGGGCTTGCCGCGAGGTAGGCGCGCCCAAGTAAAGCCCTAGTGATGTGTTGCTGGAAATGTAAGCCTCGAGCGTATTTTGTTAGCGAATCCCCTTATTGCGCAATGTCACTCGTCCTAGTATGTATCAGTCACCTTCGTACGTGCGTCATTTAGCTAGGCTGGATGCGCGCCACTGCTTGCTCCTTGGTCATAAGCCTTTCCACGCCGCGAGCGTTCCTTTCCCTCAACCACAACCCACTTCTTAAGAAAGTTGTAGAAAGATCGCAGCTTGGCACATTTCCTGCTGAGGTGACCCGCCCAAACGTTGTCTGGATGGCTGCGCAGATGACTCTCCCGCGCACGGATCCTTTTCCGATGCTCTTCGCCACAAGAGCAACTTTGGACAGCTACGTATCACAACAAATCCAGCCTTCCCTGATGATGTTCAGATGCAAGCTGCGGGTTTTGTTGAAGGTTACCTCACGGCGGGTAAGTACTGGACAAACACATGTGCGATGTTTACAATTTGGGCCGTATGAACGTTGCCGCTGTTATTGCCTGAAAGATTTTGTAATGTTGCTCGTGCATGCGCGCTTCGTGCCGCCCTTGTTTATAGTATCTACCCGCGTCCCCGTAGTTTACTGTCTGTTTAGTTAATAGCACCCTCCAATGGTTGCATTGTCGGCGGCTGCGGCGGCCCACATCCCCTTGTGGGCTGCACCTTAACACAGCAAGTTTTGCGACACAAGTTTGTGCCCTTCTATTTGATCGTCCTTATTATCCGCCATCGTCCTGATTTCGCAGAGCGCATCTTCGACTATGCCTACAACATGAAGTCTTGGTTGGCCTCACAGACCAATGACACGTTCAAAGTTGGTGACTGGTGAGCAAATTTCCAAATGTCTAGGGGGCGAGGTAGAGTAGAGGTGGAGTGTCCCCAGTCATTAATCGCACATCGCACTCATTAACCCTGCTCCATTTACTTGGGCAAAGTTATTACAATGCCTTCCGGTGCCTTGGGCAGTTGTCTGGACTCTTCTTCATGCGAAGTATTGTCCTTGTCAACCTGTACTAGTGTTCACGGGCGTTTTTTTCCAGCCAACCGCCTAGATTATTCTTCTCAACTGCGTGCCCTCCTACCTACCTTTGGAACACAGGCTCTTCGAACAAGACCGTTGGGCGCGGCAGCAAGTTAGGGACTTCGCCAGCGGTCAGGGCGATGCTGCTGCTGGGGCGCCATCACCGTTGTACTGGCGTGCTGTGGGGCTTCTCATCGCGCAGATGGACGGTCTGATGGCGGGTTACAGCGCCCGTCTGTCGGAGATGGGTCCAGAGGCTCCCCTCGAGCGTCTCACAAAATGGGACTTCCTGGTATTGAACGCTCTTGGCGATATGGAGGACTTGATGGGTGGGTATTTCCGCTTCGAAGGTCTTTTAAGGGGTTTTTGAGGGGTGGAAGTGGTGGATCGAAGAAGGTATCTGAACTACATGAATGCTACACGTCCCTGGGGCTTCGCTGAAAGAAGGGGAATATGTACTGATGATCTTAACGCTAAGAGGCTCGTACTTTTTTGTGAGAGGGTTAGTGCGAACTGGAAAGTAACAGCCAATTGATGGGGATGAGGAAGCGTCATACATGCGTCTTCAGTTTAGGTCGATATCGTAGGCCAAGTTGTTGATAGGGTTGGGGTTGGCTGGTTATAGCTTAGTAATTGTGGTGAATGAATAACTGAAATCCTGCAGTACATTCTATGCATGCCCTGGTCCCTTCCCTGCAGCGATCATTTTTCCGGATACCGATGACGGATCTGATACATCAGATTATGATGACATCGAGAATAACGACAGCAGCAACACCAACAGCGATCAGGTTGATCAGGTTGAGAGCGTCAGGAACCCCACCATCGCAGGACTCACCTCCGACACCTTCACCACAACCACAGACATGAATGTCAAAGGTCTCAAAGCTGGTAAGCCAAAGGCCAGGTCTGTCCGCACACCCAACCCCGAGCGCGACTCGTCCTTCTTCTTCCGGCTGGAGGAGGAGGAGGAGGAGGAGGCTACGGCTGATGCGCCGCGAGAGCAACAGCGGAAGGAAGAGCAGCGCCCGCGGCATGTTGCAAGGGCGTTGATGGCCGGGGAGAAGCAGCAGCAACCGGAGATGGGGAAGATGGGGGCCGGCTTGCGGGAGGGCGAGGACGCGGAGGATGAGGGCTTGCCGATCGCTGCCCCCCGGGGTTCTTGGGAGGGTTTGACTCCGGGCCAAGTCCGTGCGCGAATTGCAATGCGGGGCCGCTGTACAGCCCTCGTCAAGGTATGCGGGATGCAACTAACTGAATTGCACACCTTACAGTATAGAACAGTTCCGCCGGCTTTCATCACTACAGAGGTTTTGAAACCATTTTTAGAGTGCGATTGTGATTTCTATGGAAATCTGGACAGGACGCTGTAATGTCTTGTCGGTGAATAATATCCACCCTGGAACTGAATAGAGTGCTGCGAATTATCTGTTGCTGTCACGTGTGCCTCTAATGCCGCGCCCCGCCACTTTCGGTTTACCCGCCAATGCCGCTGTCCTCGTCCACCGGCCCCCTATAGGTGACACCTGGCCTCGACGACTTGCTGATGGGCCATGTGACCTGGTGGAGCTACGCCTCCATGCTGAGGATCTACAAGCACTACAACTTGAGGCTGAACCAGCTGACGGGGGTGGGAGGACAGCCCGCGAACACGCGAATCTCCTTCTCCAGTTATCCGGGTGAGAGTAAGGGCTGTCGTTTTGATGTGCCGCTAAGTTGAGCACTCACATTCGACTCCCCGCTTACGTCCCCCCCCTCCCCGACATATACGCACATCAGGTCAGATCAGCTCCGCAGACGACTGGTACTTGCTGGGCAGCGGTCTGGTCGTTACCGAGACCTCCCTGGATACGTTTGATCATAACCGCTTCAACGCCACGTACGGCTGTACAACGCAGTCGTTGCTGTCGTGGCAGCGCGTGCTTGCGGCTAACCTCCTTGCTGTAGACGGACCTGGCTGGGCGGAGCTCGCGGCAGCGTATAACGGAGGTAGGTATATATGGTTGTGCCGGACAGGGTCGTCTGAAATGTGCGCTTCATAAGTAGTTTTGGGATATGCCTGAACAAGACACTTGCGACGTTACAAAGCGATGGAAAGATAAGTATGGCTATACGTTCAGTATCAGATACCTTGTTTTCGTAATGATGGTGAAACACTTCTCCTTTTTATTCCCCGAATTAAGCCGTGCCCGTACTACGTTGTTTGTTGTACCGGCTGTTTAAAACAGGCACGTACAACAACCAGTACATGATTGTCAACCTCAACCTCTTCTCCCCGGGCTCGGAGCTACAGCCCGGTCTGCTGACCGTTACGGAGATCATTCCCGGTCTTATCGTGTCTGCTGACGCCACCTCGGATCTACTTCTTGGCCACTTCCCGTCGTACAACGTACCGTACTTTCCCGAGGTGTATGAGGCGGCAGGTTACCGCCGCCATGCCGAGGCGATGGCGGCGAGGGGTCAGGAATTCGCAGAGGCTGCCCGGGGAATCAGTTATCAGTTGGCACCACGTGCCAAGATCTTCCGTCGAGATGCGGGTGAGCGAAATTATGTTTGGCAATTTCGTTCTGTTGAGGTTTAGATTATATGTGTGTGTACGGCCCGGCTTCATACGGCTAATAATACTGAAAAGTTTTAGTTTATAATACGAGAAAATAGAGAGACGGAGTGGAGAAATGCATCATTTATATTTTATTGCTGCCTCTACATGTATACTCCCCTTAGGTCTGTACTTCTGTCCTCGCACGGCCCCCGTCCGTTGTTTGCTGCCTCCCCCTTGCACTGTCTTGTGTTATACATGTATAGGCCGATCCCACCAACCCTCCTTCCCTCCCACACAATACGCCGCGTGCAGCGAGTGCGGCTGAGCTGGACAGCTTCCGCCGGTTGCTTCGCTCCAATGGCTGGGACCGCCGTCCGGATACCTCTGACCCGCTGTCCGCCTCCTCACCCTGGGATGCTCTGTGCGCCCGGGGGGATCTGGATCCCGAGTCGCCTGCCCTGTACGGATGTTATGATGGCAAGGTCACGAATTTCAGGTATGCACACATACATTACACGGTATGCACACGCAATGTGTGCGTGTTTACTTGTATTTGCACGTGTGTGATGTCATCATGACGCCATTACCTCCACTTACCTCTTCTCCTCCACCATCTCCGCCAGAACTGATTGGCGCCTCTCCCCTCAACCCCCCAAACCCCGCAGACGCGCTCTGGAGCTCTCCGCAGATGCCATCAACGGCCCCACGACAGAGAACGGCCAAGAGGCTTTCCGTTGGGACGTACACGGTCATATCCCCAGTACGAAGTATCGCGGCATGCTGGAGGTGTACGAAACGGAGTGGGAGGAGCAGCGACCTTAACGGGTGGGAAGGAGGCGTAGGTTGGTGGACCGTTTTCCCGTACTCGTATTCTACCAAGAGAGACACACACCTGAACATGGTTAGTGTTGCGGGGCTCCTGGAGGGTTGATGCGGGTTAGATAAGCTCGAGAAGATATAATAACTTATCATGCCAAGGAAATCTTGATCTTGATCTTGATCTCGATCTATGGCCTCTGTCAGCGACTAGACAGTCTGCCTCTGCGGCAAACCTGGGTTGCGCAAGTACATGTGAAATCGGATCCAGTGGTCGTGTCTTACTTAGGCACGTTGCAAGCGGGCCGTAAGAACGGCATGATTGGATCCGCTTCCTGGTACCGTGCAAGGCACACCATGCGGACTGCAGGAGTGCTTGTGTTTCAGGCTTTCTTGTCTGAAATAATGATAATCGGCGGTTCTTGCTGCCGTACTCTCTGCCGCAGTTACCTCCACGTGCGGGTATAATCAGTGATAGCGATAGATGTGCCCGTGAGGGAAGAGGAGAAGAAACACGCATTTTTGTCTAAGACGACTTGTGTACGGTGCGCGTGGATCTGTTGTGCGCTGCAGTGATTTGATTTGTACAACATCTTTACCTTCATGATCATATGATCTTTACGTAAATGCGGGATGTACACGAGCGCAAGGTGTTTGGTATATATATGTATATACCCGCACCTTCGCATTCTGTACGGCAGGTGGAGGGGCAACGACATATAGCTAACTATAACTCTTCCAACGTCAATGCTGATCTCTTAGCCATTTCTTCTTCTTTTCCGCTTTTAGACTCGCGTATATATCTATCTATATCTATTTGCCTGACCATCTTAATGCCTTCTCGCATTTCCCGCCGTTCAGCGCCTATCTGCGCTAAGTCTGCGTTACTACCTTCCCACCTTGATTATCTGTCTGTCTGTCTGTCCATGTATCTGTACGTCCCGAGCTGTTTGAGTTCGTCCGTGGGGTTGTCGCGTCTCTGCAGGGACGCACCCAATCCTGGTTGGGTGCGAGCTTCTTTTGTTCGCCAGTAGTCAATGGTAGAGGAAGGCAGCAGCAGGGAGACTGGTCTCTAGCGGGGAATTCGGGCCTTATGGGATAGTACTCTTGTATTGCAGATCACGAGTGTTGAGTTGGCTCTGAGCGGTGTTGATCTGCGGAAGGCATGTTGGGCGCAGTGTGCCGGTTCAGCAGTAGTTCTTGAGATAGCGGCGGCAAAGAGGGATGTCGAGTTGGTGACCTCTCTTAATTAGCTGTGTCACACGGAAACAAAATCGTTGGTTGTCTTCATTGTACTGCGGGGTATGACGGTTGATTAGTTTATTGCTCTTAATTACTTGACTGTGTTATGACCCCCGGTCGGAACATATCAACTTGCGCCTTCTGGGTGGGTGTGGGTATATGCCATGTCGAAGGAGTAGTGGGAAATCGTGTGCGTGATGTAGAGAGGGCGCAGGCTGATGAGGCGCAAAGAGTCGAGTGGAGCCATCTATCCTTTGGGTTCGTGACGCGGCGTGACGAAAGGGGGGGTGGTCGCAGTTGGGGCGGTCCAGAGAAGAAAAGAGACGCGCAGCGCGTGTTGGTGTTGCCATCGAGCAGTATTTTATCATATGTATACTGCTGTATTTTCTTGTCGTACTACGGTTCGTGGTGCCGTATGCGATGAGGAAAAATGAGGCCCAAAAAGGGGAAGGCGGCATCCGAGGAAGGGGTCTCTTATGAAGCGGAATCGATTGGAGTCGATATGCCACAAAGCAGCATCAACCAGCTTTACTGAAATGGAAATGCAGCAGCGGAAAGCTCGGTGTGTCTGTCAGTTGTGCGTATGCCAGTGCTTTCGTTTCGGCGGTTACCTAAAGCATTATTTCTGAGGGAGTAAGGTTGTGATGTCATTTAGTGAATTATTCAATTCCAATGTGTGGATGTGAAAAATGTCTCCACACGCATAGAATTCTGAATCCACGATATCGAACAGTTTCCGTATCATCACTCGCTGTCGCCCATTACACGAAAGGGGGGGAAAGGGATGGGGAATTGGCGGATTATGAGGTATTTGCTTTTGCGTATGTGGTGTGAATGCTGGCCAAGTACGTTGAAATGGTCGTCGTGTGGTTGTATATTAATATATGATTTGCCATCTTACTTCTTTGTTTTCCCCTCCCCGTCTTTCTTACTCTTACTTCCATCTTACCTGTTTTTTGAGGGTGTTCGTACGTTGCCGACACAACGAATATGCCCACAACTAAGACTTTTACCTTTGGATGCTGCCCGAGTACAAGGTCGTCGGGGTGGAAGTCACGTAATGGCTAGTTGTAGGAGCCATCGTCTTACCGTGTTCTGGTAGATGCGAAATCCAGTTAGTCCTTGGAGAACAGGTCTGCTGGAGTCCATCCGCTGCGGTGATGGCATCTGTTGGCGTTTTGGATAAGGGCGATGTGGTAAGTGGTGAGGCTGTGGACCTGAGCTGGACTGGTTGCCTTCGCCCGGTCAGGAAATGAAGTACGGGACGCACGTGAGATTTAGTTAAGTGGTTGGCTTAATCGGCAAGGGTTACTTGTTAGTTGTTGTTCATAGTTGTCGGTAGGTCGTTGAGAGTTGCTGATAGCTCGAAGTTGGTGCAGGGTCTAGCAGTCGATCATGTGGTTCACGTGTTTAGTGGGTGGTTAATATTTTATGATCGGATGTGTTTTCTGTGTTCTGTTTTTAGCAACATACCGGTAGTACAAAAGAGGCAATACGCAGCAGGAGGCGTTCAAGCTCGTTAGTTCAGAGCCAACAAGAAAGCAACCTTCGTGCTCTTGAGCAAATGGTGACGATTAGAGACTATCAGGCTGTCAGCAGAAATCAATTGACGTTTCTGGATGGACAGATTCAAGCTGAGGCAGGTCGTGGACGTTCACATACACGCACGTGCGTCTGTCTTCTGAGGGTATTGAGGGTTTCCTGTCCTGTCTTTGGGTTTGAATATGTTGAAAAATGCATTACTTATGTGCGCTGAATGAGCGAAATGGAAATACTTCCTACATGTGGCGGTCGCCGCACCAACTCGCTGCCGGTGTTTAATCGGCTGGTGTTAGGCCGAGATAGGCCGCCACAAAATCGATTCGTTGGCTTGGAGGCCGCCACCTCCGTTTTTTCGTCTCGACGTGCCTGTGAGCAATGCTGGAGCAGGGCTTTGGGGCTGATACATATGGGCTGCAATCCTGCGATTTTGGCACGTGCAAGCTATTCGCCATGTGCTGCTGTACGTTGTCGTGGCATGTGGGAGGCCGCGTCCCCCGGTTCGTCGTTCATGCCTGTATTGGCAATCAGTGATAAATGAGGTGCCGAGTCGTCGTGCCGTGCCCGAGGCTGGGAACCTTAGCAACCTGTCGCTGCAGAAGAAGCCTGTCTTGGATGAAGAGAGTCTAAGACTACCGGTCAGCTATTTCGTGGAATCATGCCGTAATATGATCTTTATTTTACGTTGATAGTGTTAGGGTTTGTTAGGGCGATAATGATAGGATTATATCTTCAGCCTCCCCGAAACAGGGGTGTAGCGTGGAGAAACGTACAGATCCCGGTAGTACGGCTTCGAATGTGCATGTAACAGAGATTTGATAAATGTCTGTAGCAATATACAATATTACACGTGTCATGCGCATCATCCATCATGCAAGGGATTTAGGATTCGAAAGGTAATAAATATCAGGTACATTAACAGGTCCTTACAGCTGCTAACAGCTCCTAACAGCTGACGAATACTAACGACTTGTAATTACATTAACACACGGTGCAATAATGCTTGAGGTATGTTGAAGTGCGATCTTCCCCGTCACCCAACACTTTATCAGTTGCTTGATAACAACCTAGGCAGCAGCTGTAGGAGGGGTCACAAAGATATATCCTGGATTCATACAGTAAAACACGTTCATGCAAACATACGTAATTAGTAAGACTCTACATACTCGTAAGTACATGCACACATATTCGAGTTGTAGTATCCTGGGTATTTGGCATGTGGAATGCGGCGGGTGTCATTATTCCGGATGCATGTCGGCAGAAGATGTATGTGGACATGTGATAGCTGGATCAGGCTCTTGCTTTAGGTGGACGACAGGTATAACTGAGAGAAAGTAAACTAGCAGGATGGAGACACACAGGTTCCAACAAACAGCGCTGATCATACGCAATACCGTGCTATTGTCGCAGAGGGTCTGCAATCACGGCGGTATGACGACAGGCAAGTGACTTCCTACTTCTAAGCATGGATGATCTGGGTATGACGGACTTCAAGAAGCAGTGGTGCAAATATCCCCTACCAGAAGTCCTCATCAAAATTGTGTTAAACATTGAGTAACGAGATATAATGAGGGTTTTTTCAACAATCAGTGATTATTATTGGTCACATCAGTGCAAGCAGTGAACTTCCATGTACGTTATCTATAATGATATCAGCACCTATCATCTCAGGGCTGCACGATGTGATCTGTACAAAGGTTGCCATAAGAATTCCACCTTTACAAGTTATGACATAAAATTGTGATGGAGATTGTCATACTATTTCGAAAAGTATAAGTGCATCTACACTATGTCTTTCTTGGATTTTAATTGCTACCGCTTTTATTAGCTAGCCTAGTCATTTTTAGTTGCTTGTAGTTTTTTATGTCGTTTAGTTTTCGATATTATAGTTTTTGTGTCGTACATTCAGCCCCTGTAAGGAGTGCTAGTCATGTAAGGCCCTCGGGAATTTATGCAGTCGCGAGGTAAATGCATTGATTTTTGTTAGCCAATTTCCTAGGCTATTAAAAGCATTTTCTGACTTCTTTACCTAGGTTTTTTTAGTCTCTTATTTCATGTAGTACCTATGTATCCTGCAGGGTTGGCCAGTGCCCGCCCTGCAGGATTCATGCTCTAAAGCTTTTATTATGCTCTAGATAATATTTTCTAGAAAAAGGATTGCTAACATATCAAACAAAAAAATCTTTACAATGTTTAGTTGACTGTTAATCTGTATCGTACAGCAATGATTTTTTGCTGTTATAGCTGCCGCTTTATTTCTAGCCTGCAATTTCTATAGATACATACTTCTTTGGATCTTCAGCAATTTTATGGAGCTTCACAGAGGATTCTCAACATCACCTTTGCCATCCTGGTAAGCATTACTTGCCAGACTCAGTCATCAAATGATTTCGGAATGCGCACGATTTAGGAGTGTGATTTTTGAATGAATCAGGCGGTGCAGCTGCCGGTGCTCCTGCCGTGCAGTGCAGCTGCTGTGTGGTGCAGCTGCAGCATGGTGCAGCTGCGGCGTGGTGCAGCTGCCGCATGGTGCAGCTGCAGCGTGGTGCAGCTGCAGCGTGGTGCCGCTGGCATGCGGTGCCACTTGCATGCGTTGCTGCTGGCATGTGGTACCGCTGGCATGCAGTGCCGCTGGGCTGGCATGCGGTGCTGCTGGCATGCAGTGCTGTGTGTGAGCTGCCACTGCCGTTGTAGTAGTTGAGAGCCGCAAAGGCCTCTCGAGATGCTGATGGCATGTATCTGCACATCTATATTGTGCTAGAACGAAGTGTGTACGACTACTACACTCCCCCCCCTCTGGAGGGCATGTCTCGGGCACCTTGGCCCCATCAGCCGATGCTAACCATCACCTACGCCGGCCATGGGAAGGTTTACTCAATCCCACATCGCGACATCACACATTAGCTTTCATTAACTGTCCAACTTATTGTTGGGAACCTGAATTATGTTGTATCACTCCTCATAATCGCCCATTGATTCTGCGGAGAACCAGGCTTAGTGCATCATGCTCG
Source organism: Volvox reticuliferus (assembly GCA_019650235.1). Classification (NCBI taxonomy): domain Eukaryota; kingdom Viridiplantae; phylum Chlorophyta; class Chlorophyceae; order Chlamydomonadales; family Volvocaceae; genus Volvox; species Volvox reticuliferus. The sequence continues at coordinate 863,665 of BNCP01000040.1, read as the reverse complement.
ATTATATCGGAACATACCAATCGAGGCAGCGGAAGTCTTCGATGCGAGGAGTTACAACGTATATTCCAAGACGGGCGTAGATGACGTGATAGGCTATCAGTGCCTAGCCGAGGCAATCATCATCTAACCGATGCGAATCGGTGCTCGGGCTTATCCAAGATATGCGACCATAAGCGATATGTAAAGTGGAAGCTCAACCAAAGCGCGGTTAGCTTATATAAACGTCAATCGAAATGTTCGCGTAACGATTCTCTCGTGTATTCGTGTTTAGGCCGTCAATGCGTATAGCAGATATACTCGCAGCGACGGCTCGCGGTACAAAAGATCTGCAAGTAGTAAGCGTACTACCGTGATCTCGCGTGCGGATATTGCTATATAAGCCGTCATAGCAATAATGCAATGTTCTTTACTCGCGTAAAGGTGCCGACTACGCCATCGCGCGTAGTGTTGCATTCGACGTGCCGCATCGCTCGAGCCATTGCCTCGCGACCTCAAGGTACGCCCGTATTATCGTGCTCGAGCGCGCGCGTATGCGTAATGCACGTGTTATCGTTAGTGCGCGTTGATATGCGATGCCTCATGCATTTTAGGTTGTCCGCGACCAAGTCGCCGGACCATGCGCACTACTCGCGATACCGGTCACGCAATGCATGCTTGCAGCGTTGTGCACAATGCATTAGGCGACATGCTATTTACGGGTTGCTTGTGCCCTTAGCCAGCGCGTCTAACGTGTGCGGTGCGACGTGCTGCGTGACATGCATGCGATCGCGTCGCGCCCGCTGCTGTACTACTCCAAGCGTCCACGTACGACAGGGGTGACGTCATCGTTGTCGTATTGCTCCGCGCGTCCACATACGACAGTGTCGTACCGATCCATGTACGATAGTGCCGTATCGCTCCGCGCGTCCACATACGACAGTGCCGTACCGTCGTACCGTGCTGCCGTACCGTACGATAGTGCCGTACCGTCGTACCGTGCCGCCGTACCGTACGATAGTGCCGCGCGTCCACATACGACAGTGTCGTACCGTCGTACCGTGCTGCCGTACCGTACGATAGTGCAGTACCGTCGTACCGTACCCCCGTACCGTACGATAGTGCCGTATCGCTCCGCGCGTCCACGTACGACAGGTAACGGGGTGCCGTGCGCGATGTAGCGATGGTGGGTGCAACTCTAGCAGAGCTTAGGAAAAGTGACGCGTGATACAACAAATTACATCAGATATTGCTGTCCGCAGGTATCGAATCAGCGACCTCAGTATTTGAATCTGATGTTCCCTCTAGCTATCATTGTAGTAGTTGAGAGCTGCAAAGGCCTCTCAAGATGCTGATGGCATGCATCTGCACTTCTGTATTGTGCTAGAAGTGTGTACGACTACTACAGCCGTGCAGTGCTGCTGGCATGTGCAGCTGCAGTGTGGTGCTGCTGGCATGTGGTACCAGATGGATAGACCCTTGCTTTCTAATTATAAGGATAACATAAACGATACTTTCTTGGCCCAGGGCCCTGCTAGCTTGTCAGGCTTAAATATCTCAGCGGTCCGAATGTTGTATCTCTGTTATATCCGCCTACAGCAAAGGCTCGATCGAAAGATGACCAGCAGGTGCCACCTCTGATACTACCCATAGATACCCCAGGATACTACAATGATCCCCCCTTCAGGCAGGCGCGTCCCCGCACCAGAGGGGCCAGAGTGAATCACCACCCTAAGACCTACACCGGCTACAACTCCTCATGGCCTGGTGATGGGGCCCCTAAACTCCCACCGACCAGTCTGACCACCCATTCCATCTGGTAGGAAGGGGATTTGAACCCGGGTAGTCTCAACCCACTCAATCTTATTTGTTGTATCTCTGGTATATCCGCCTACAGCAAAATCTCATTTGAAAGATGACCAGGTACCAGCTTGGATACAACCGTAGATATCCCAGGATACTACACCACATAAGACAGCGGGGCATCCGTTGCGGAAAAACCTGGGCAGCATCTGTCGGATGAGTCAAAAAGATATATCCTGCATGCAAACAAAACGCAAAATACATGCATACAATGAGTAGAAATCATATATGTGTGGACAATGTCTGATGCATGGTCCAGGCTTTTGCTTAAAAAAAGGTAGACGATATAACATACAGATAGAAGCGCTGCAGGAGACGGATAGACAGCAGGTTCCAACAGCCATATGCATGGTGATGACACAAGAGGCTGTATGTGACAATTGGTGTCCTATTCGCTGGCCATATATATACACTATCCTCAATCAACTCATTGCTAAAAAATAGTTGGTTTAGGAGTAGGTATGTAGCTACTTATACACATTGTGCAGCTGCAGTGCAAGTATGCCTACCTGACACTAAATAAAGTAGCTCCTACTATCTACCATGCATATGTAGGTACGTTATTTATTGCAAGCACAATTACCTCACCAGCATTTTGATATTTCAGGGAACGCTGAGTTGCAAACCGAACCCAGGTTAACCTGGTTGTCTATCTCCATGCAGATCTTCCCACCATCTAATTCTGTCGAATTCCAATTGATAGGTTCAACCGTGAAGATGTTCTTCCCTTCAGCACCCCAGGCGGGTTGTAGAGCTCTCATGCGTTCTCCACGTGATGACTGAATACGGATGCTTTTGATTGCCGCAGCCTTGCTGTCATCTGCCAAAATCTTTGCTTTGTGTAGCATGTGGCTTGCAGCACATGTGGTCTGCAATTACGGCATGGCAATATTAGCGGCAGCATGGCAATAACGATCTAGGGGCTCTTGCGCCTTTAGGAACTGCTGATGAACCATATTATTACCGTCTTGATATGGGTGTGCATGCATATGTTGATGGGTGTATGGACTGTAGCCATACAATGCGCCACACAACATCACAGTTGAAGGTACATGTATTTGTACGACAATCTGATGGGATTTCCGTCACTTAAAAAGAGAGAGGCCTTTGCGGCAATTAAGTACTACATTAGGCATTGACACAATTTGTCATTAATGGACCCAAAGGTTCTCTGTTTGAGCCCGATAAGTATATACCGTTGTATTAGAAATGATGAGGAGACTCAATCATCAATCCTACAGCGGTAGGTAAAGTAGTTGATATACTGATATTGGTCTAATGCTTGAAAAACCTGTGAGTGCTATGACGCATATATGGTTGGGCATGTCGTGACATGAGGGGACACAAAACCCCAATGCCAGGGTTGGAGATGCAAGCACTTGTGACAGGGGACTCAGTGCCCGAGACATGCCCTCCAGAAGGGGGAGAATGTAGTAGTCATAGAGTACGACACACATTATCACAATATAAGGTGCATAAAGCACCCTGTCAACATCTTGAGAGGCCTTTGCGGCAATCAACTACTACACCTTAGCTGCTGACGTCGGCAGCAGGGTAAATAGGGAAAGTTAAGCACTTGACGGTAGCGAGTATCATAATCGGCAAGATACAACCTGGTCGTGTACATATACTGGAGCATTTTTGTTTAACGGTTTGGTACTGGCCACATCAGTTTGGCAGCATCACAAGAAGCTTAAGAGTTAAGTCATGGATGTTCAGGCAGAAACACCTCTCCATCAAGGTTCTGCGTTCTGTCTGACAGCCCAATATTCAACAAGGGCTTGTGAACAATTAGTTAGATTGCGAGCTGGTTCCCAGGTGTTAGATTCAACACCATAACCCATGCATTTAATGAGGTAGTGGGAGGGTTTCTTGCCCGGTTTCTTGGGTTTATGATCCAAGATAAATTGAACTTCATGTTCAAGATTATTATAAATAAGTTCTGGTGGAGGTGGGGCAGGAGTGCGCCCATCATCCTTCCATGTATTTAGTAAGGAGACTGGAATATGGTGTGAATTTGCCAGTATGGTGGTAGTTGCAATTTATGTGCAGCTGTACCAATTTGTTCCATTACTGGAAAAGACCTACCCATCGGGGAAGGAACTTACGAGTAGCAGACGAATGTAGTAAATTTCTTCAGGTTTTTAGTGTTCAGGAGAACAAGGTCTCCAGGTTTGTAATGCGAGTTCGGGCTGCAAATCTTTTCTGCGTGGCCTGAGTCTCCACATCACAGTGTTTTGCATTACGTACAGCTTCTTTAAGACGTTGGTTAAAGTTATGAACTGGTAAGTGAGGGGCTGAGATATCCACACTTAGCAGAGTAAGTGGATGTTGGTCATAGTTAAGCATAAATGGGGTTGCCTTAATGGACTCTTGATAGCTATCATAATTTGTGAATTCAGCAGTTACCAATAAGGTGTCCCAGTTATCTTGGGTGGTTTAATATAATGTCGTATTCTTCCAGAATACGGATAGCTAGTTCCCTTTGTCCATCAGTCTGTGGATGGAACACAGTGGGGGTTAATTGTTGAATACGAGTTAGGCATCATAGTTCCTTTGCAAATGCAGAGGTAAAGCGAACATCACAGTCTGTGATTAAGGGGTGGGTTTTAAGAAAACCCACCCCTTAAGAAGACCATGATGTTTCCAAACATACTCAGTGAAGAGGTGTGCCACATCTTCAGCTGTGCATGTAGTGGTTGTTGAGGCAAAGTGGGCCATTTTAGAAAGGTGGTCCACAATCATGCTTTTAAATATTCATTTGACTACCCCTTTCAATGCTGTTAACACCCAGAAGTGTTCAGTGGTTGTGCGGGGACTGGGGCCTGCCGCCCCAGTTCCCCGCACTTCCACCGTCTTGGTGTTCTGGGGTCCAACGTAGATTCTTTTTGAGACATGTAAAGGCAGAATAAGGGGGGGACGGGGGGTCCTGACCGGACCAAGCCAAGGGGCACGTGGAATGTATGTTCTGTATGATATGTACTATTGTCATCCTATCAGTATAGTTTATGTTATCCTAATTAATTGAAAGGGTGTATCCTGGTAGTAGTCGTAGACGTATGGCAACACACTGTCACAATATAAGGTGCAAGAAGCACCCTGTCAACATCTCGAGAGGCCTTTGCGGCAATCAACTACTACATTTGGTAGTGAGACTGGATGTCACTGATGGACCCAGCAAGTATCAACTGCCATGTTCAAACTGTTAAGGTAACACGATCACCAATCCTACAGTGGTAGGAATTGTAGTTGATACTGAAAGAGGTCTGATGCTTGAAAAACCTGTGAGTGCTATGACGCATGCTAGCATGGGGCATGCCGTGACTTGGGTAGACACAAAACCCCCATGGCCAGGGTTGGAGATGGCAAGCACTTGTGACAGGGGACTTGGTGCCCGGGACATGCCCTCCAGAAGAAGGAGAGTGTAGTAGTCGTAGACGTACGGCAACCCACTGTCACGATATAAGGTGCAAGAAGCACCCTGTCAACATCTCGAGAGGCCTTTGCGGCAATCAACTACTACACCTGGTAACCTGGTACCACATCCCAGTGGTATCACACACAGCACCACATGCCAGCAGCACTGCATGCCAGCGGCACCACACTGCAGCTGCAAGCATGCCAATGGAACTGCACAGCAGCAGCACCATGAGGTAGCTGCACCATGCATGCAGCAGCTGCACCGCATGCCTGCGGCACTGCATGCAAATGGAACCACATGGCAGCAGCACCACATGGCAGCAGCACCACATGGCAGTGGCACCAAGCAACAGCAGCACTGTGAGGCAGTGGCAGAGCGCAGCAGCTGCACCGCATGGCAGCTGCACCACACGGCAGCTGCACCACGCAGCAGCTGCACCGCATGATTCCTTCAAAGATTACATTCTTAAATTGCAATATGAAATTACTTGGTGACTTACTTTAGCGAGTAATCCTTACCAGGATAGGTGATGTTGAGAATCCTCTGTGAAGCTCCATAAAATTGCTGAAGATCCAAAGAAGTATATATTTATAGAAGTTGCAGGCTAGAAATAAAGCGGTAGCTATAACATCAGAAAACCATTGCTGTATGATACAGATTAACAGTTAACTAAACATTGTAAAGATTTTTATTGTTTGATATGTTAGCAATCCGTTCACTAGAAATATTATCTAGAGCATAATAAAGCCTTGCTTAGAGCATGAATCCTGCAGGGCTGGCCAGTGCCCTGCAGGATACATTGGTACTTGGTACAAGAGACAAGGAAAACTAGGTAAAGAGGTAAGAAAATGCTTTTAATAGCCTAGAAATTGCCTAACAAAAAAGTGCATTTACCTCGCTACTGCATAAATTCCCGAGGGCCTTACATGACTAGCACTCTTTACAGGGGCGGACGACTGTATAAATTCCTAGGGGCCTTACATGACTAGCACTCCTTGCTGGGGCTGAATGTACGACATAAAAAAACTAAACGACATAACAAAAATAAACGACATAAAAAAACTAAAAGCAACTAAAACTAAAAATTAACGAAATAAACTAAAAGCAACTAAAAATGACTAGGCTAGCTAATAAAAGCGGTAGCAAATACCAGGATGGCATCATGGTTATGCTGGGTCTTGGGCAGTTGAGTAATGAGATCCATACTCACACTCTCCCACCTTCAGCCAGGAATAGGTAAAGGTTGAAGTAAACCTTGTGAGTGTTTATAAGAGGGTTTGTTACATGGGCAGTAGTCTGGGCATGATGTGATGTAGTCATCAACATCACTGTGCATGTGGGGCCACCAACAAATAAGTTGGAGGTTTTTAAGGGTTTTAGGTTACAACCTCCATGTCCACTGTATGGGGGATCATGGGCCATTTGCAAGGCATATTGCCTTGTAGCGGTGTCATTAGGAATAACCAAAAGGTGGTGTTTATTGGATTTTCACCAGAAAATTCAAAACATGGGTTTTGACAAGTCTTTTGGTAAAAACACTTGTATAAATGGGGAGGAATTAAGTTGAAGAACCCATTCCCCAAGAGAAAGGTTTATATCATCATGGTTAGGGTTAGGAGGACGGATACTTCCAGATGTACGCGGTGAGGGATGAGAAGCCTAAACTTGATGCCCCCCAAAATGTTCAACCATCGGAGCCTGAGCTGGTGGTAGACCAGCCTGGGCCGGATCTTCTGAGAGCATACGTGTATGTTGTCGGGTTAAGACAGCAATTGTATGAGCTGGGTTTAAAGTGCAATGGGGGTGGTAAGCCCAATCAAATTGGAAACGCTCATGGTGTACACACCATTGAATTGGTGGAAGTTGTAGTATCCTGGGGTATCTCATGGCTAATATCCGGGTTGGCCAGTTGTCTGGCATCCTTCGATCGAGCCTTTGCTTTAGGTGGATATGACAGAGATACAACAGAAGTGCGGCAATAGGTTGCTGGGTAACACTAAGTACAGTGGGGAGTAAAGGTTGGTTAAGAGTAGTGGAGATACTATATATGGATGCAAAGATAGGTTGGCATCAGCAACGGTTTTTGAGGGCCAGGTTTATGGACCCCTTCAAAGTTAAATTGTTGTAAAAACTCCGACCACCGGGCTTGGCGGCGGGATAGGGTAGGTTGAATGCTAAAGAAAGTGTTAGGACAATGATCCGTGTGGATAGTGAAGGGGATACCTTCCAAATAACAAGGTGTTTTAGCAATGATGCTTTTATATATGCATTTGACTACCGCTTTCAATGCTGTTAACACCCAGAAGTGTTCGGTGGTTGTGCGGGGACTGGGGCCTGCTGCCCCAGTTCCCCGCACTCCCACCGTCTCTGTTTACTGGGGTCCAAAGTAGATTCTCGTTTAGACAAGTAAAGGCACAATAGTATGTTATTTGTTGCATTATAAGTTTTATAATTCAATGTTGTAAGTCAAGCGGGGGCAATTGTAATATATTTCTTATTATTAATTTCTGTCTAGGTATTTCCCCTAAGGTATTCCCCTGATTTTTCTCTTAGATATTTGTGGTGGTCTGTATGTAGTTAATAGTTTTGGTCACCTCAAGCATCTCGTTCATCAGCTAGCTAGCAAATGATATATTTTTATGAATCACGTGTATGATTGTCTTCCTATCAGTATAGCATGTTATCCAACTAGTTTAAAAAGGTGTATATATCCTGATAATCCAGCACTGCAAGCCAGCAGCACTGCATGGCAGTGGCACGGCACGGTAGAGGCACCACGCAGCAGCGGCACTGCACGGCAGTGACACCACATGCCAGCAGCACTGCATGCCAGTGCACTGCATGCCAGCGGCCCTGCACACAGCGACACTGTGCACCAGCGGCACTGCATGCCAGTGGCACCACATGGCAGTGGCTCACCTGGCTCACCTGGCTCTATAACATGTTTATAATAATAATAATAATAATAATAATAATAATAATAATAATAATAATAATAATAATAATAATAATAATAATAATAAAATACTCAAAGAGCAACCAAGAGATGTTGATTAAAATTATAATAGTTGTGATTACAAGAGTAGCTGAATGAAGTGTTATCATTAGGAAAAGTATTACCCTACAATAGGATACCACATGGTACATGGGTGTACCACGGTACACAGTACCATGCAGCAGCTGCACAGCACGGCAGCTATACAGCACAGCAGTGGCACCATGCAGCAGCTGCACCACGTGGCAGCTGCACCATGTGGTAGTGGCACCAGCAGCATGGCATGCCAGCAGCATCAAACGGCAGTGGCACGGCATGCCAACAGCACCACATGCATGCCAGCGGTATCGGGTGCCAGCAGCGGCACCACGCGGTAGCGGCCCTGCATGGCAGCCACACCACATGCCAGCGGCATTGCATGCCAGCAGCACTGCATGGCAGCCGCACCATGTGCCAGGAGCACGGCATGCCATTGGGGCCGCGCGGCAATGGCCCTGCACGGCAGCCGCACCACGTGCCAGTGGCACCTCTTGCCAGCGGCACCACGCGGCAGCCACACCGCAGGCCAGTGGCACTGCATGCCGTGCTGACATTCAGTGCCGCTGGCATGCGGTGCCGTTGCCGCGCCATGTGGCTGCTGCATAGTGCCGCTGGCATGAGGTGCTCCTGGCACGTGGTGCAGCTGCCGTGCAGGGCCACTGCCGCCATGATGTGCAGCTGCTGCACGGTGCAGCTGCCACGCGGCAGTGACCCTGCATGGCAGCCGCACCACATGCCAGCGGCACCGCACGGCAGCGGCACAGCGTGGCAGCAGCACTGTGCGGCACCGGCACCACACTGCAGCTGCACATCGTGGCACTGGCACCGGGCGATTCATCCTAAAACTTCATTCTAAATTCGCTTCTCATTCTAAATTCTAAAACTTATCTTGGCGAGTAATGCTTACCTTTCGCGACCAGGATGGCAAATTAACGATGTTGGCAATCCTCCTAAGTGAAGATCCAACAAATTGCTTAAGCTCCGTTTATTGGAAATCAAAGAAGTGGGTATGAATAAAAGCGGTAGCTGTGATAGCGGACAATCATTGCTGTACGCTTCAATCTAACTGCCAACTAACGTTGTAAGGATATTCCTTGATTGACCCATTGGCAGGCCGTTAACTAGATACAAACATTCAATATTCTAGAGGATAATTAAAGCCTTAGAGCATGTATTCTGCAGAGCTGGACAGTGCCCAGTAGAATACATAGCTAGTACATGGAACAAAAGACTGAAAAATCCTAGATAAAGAGGTCAGAAAATGCTTTTAATAGCATACAAATTGTCCAAGATATGCGACCATAAGCGATATGTAAAGTGGAAGCTCAACCAAAGCGCGGTTAGCTTATATAAACGTCAATCGAAATGTTCGCGTAACGATTCTCTCGTGTATTCGTGTTTAGGCCGTCAATGCGTATAGCAGATATACTCGCAGCGACGGCTCGCGGTACAAAAGATCTGCAAGTAGTAAGCGTACTACCGTGATCTCGCGTGCGGATATTGCTATATAAGCCGTCATAGCAATAATGCAATGTTCTTTACTCGCGTAAAGGTGCCGACTACGCCATCGCGCGTAGTGTTGCATTCGACGTGCCGCATCGCTCGAGCCATTGCCTCGCGACCTCAAGGTACGCCCGTATTATCGTGCTCGAGCGCGCGCGTATGCGTAATGCACGTGTTATCGTTAGTGCGCGTTGATATGCGATGCCTCATGCATTTTAGGTTGTCCGCGACCAAGTCGCCGGACCATGCGCACTACTCGCGATACCGGTCACGCAATGCATGCTTGCAGCGTTGTGCACAATGCATTAGGCGACATGCTATTTACGGGTTGCTTGTGCCCTTAGCCAGCGCGTCTAACGTGTGCGGTGCGACGTGCTGCGTGACATGCATGCGATCGCGTCGCGCCCGCTGCTGTACTACTCCAAGCGTCCACGTACGACAGGGGTGACGTCATCGTTGTCGTATTGCTCCGCGCGTCCACATACGACAGTGTCGTACCGATCCATGTACGATAGTGCCGTATCGCTCCGCGCGTCCACATACGACAGTGCCGTACCGTCGTACCGTGCTGCCGTACCGTACGATAGTGCCGTACCGTCGTACCGTGCCGCCGTACCGTACGATAGTGCCGCGCGTCCACATACGACAGTGTCGTACCGTCGTACCGTGCTGCCGTACCGTACGATAGTGCAGTACCGTCGTACCGTACCCCCGTACCGTACGATAGTGCCGTATCGCTCCGCGCGTCCACGTACGACAGGTAACGGGGTGCCGTGCGCGATGTAGCGATGGTGGGTGCAACTCTAGCAGAGCTTAGGAAAAGTGACGCGTGATACAACAAATTACATCAGATATTGCTGTCCGCAGGTATCGAATCAGCGACCTCAGTATTTGAATCTGATGTTCCCTCTAGCTATCATTGTAGTAGTTGAGAGCTGCAAAGGCCTCTCAAGATGCTGATGGCATGCATCTGCACTTCTGTATTGTGCTAGAAGTGTGTACGACTACTACAGCCGTGCAGTGCTGCTGGCATGTGCAGCTGCAGTGTGGTGCTGCTGGCATGTGGTACCAGATGGATAGACCCTTGCTTTCTAATTATAAGGATAACATAAACGATACTTTCTTGGCCCAGGGCCCTGCTAGCTTGTCAGGCTTAAATATCTCAGCGGTCCGAATGTTGTATCTCTGTTATATCCGCCTACAGCAAAGGCTCGATCGAAAGATGACCAGCAGGTGCCACCTCTGATACTACCCATAGATACCCCAGGATACTACAATGATCCCCCCTTCAGGCAGGCGCGTCCCCGCACCAGAGGGGCCAGAGTGAATCACCACCCTAAGACCTACACCGGCTACAACTCCTCATGGCCTGGTGATGGGGCCCCTAAACTCCCACCGACCAGTCTGACCACCCATTCCATCTGGTAGGAAGGGGATTTGAACCCGGGTAGTCTCAACCCACTCAATCTTATTTGTTGTATCTCTGGTATATCCGCCTACAGCAAAATCTCATTTGAAAGATGACCAGGTACCAGCTTGGATACAACCGTAGATATCCCAGGATACTACACCACATAAGACAGCGGGGCATCCGTTGCGGAAAAACCTGGGCAGCATCTGTCGGATGAGTCAAAAAGATATATCCTGCATGCAAACAAAACGCAAAATACATGCATACAATGAGTAGAAATCATATATGTGTGGACAATGTCTGATGCATGGTCCAGGCTTTTGCTTAAAAAAAGGTAGACGATATAACATACAGATAGAAGCGCTGCAGGAGACGGATAGACAGCAGGTTCCAACAGCCATATGCATGGTGATGACACAAGAGGCTGTATGTGACAATTGGTGTCCTATTCGCTGGCCATATATATACACTATCCTCAATCAACTCATTGCTAAAAAATAGTTGGTTTAGGAGTAGGTATGTAGCTACTTATACACATTGTGCAGCTGCAGTGCAAGTATGCCTACCTGACACTAAATAAAGTAGCTCCTACTATCTACCATGCATATGTAGGTACGTTATTTATTGCAAGCACAATTACCTCACCAGCATTTTGATATTTCAGGGAACGCTGAGTTGCAAACCGAACCCAGGTTAACCTGGTTGTCTATCTCCATGCAGATCTTCCCACCATCTAATTCTGTCGAATTCCAATTGATAGGTTCAACCGTGAAGATGTTCTTCCCTTCAGCACCCCAGGCGGGTTGTAGAGCTCTCATGCGTTCTCCACGTGATGACTGAATACGGATGCTTTTGATTGCCGCAGCCTTGCTGTCATCTGCCAAAATCTTTGCTTTGTGTAGCATGTGGCTTGCAGCACATGTGGTCTGCAATTACGGCATGGCAATATTAGCGGCAGCATGGCAATAACGATCTAGGGGCTCTTGCGCCTTTAGGAACTGCTGATGAACCATATTATTACCGTCTTGATATGGGTGTGCATGCATATGTTGATGGGTGTATGGACTGTAGCCATACAATGCGCCACACAACATCACAGTTGAAGGTACATGTATTTGTACGACAATCTGATGGGATTTCCGTCACTTAAAAAGAGAGAGGCCTTTGCGGCAATTAAGTACTACATTAGGCATTGACACAATTTGTCATTAATGGACCCAAAGGTTCTCTGTTTGAGCCCGATAAGTATATACCGTTGTATTAGAAATGATGAGGAGACTCAATCATCAATCCTACAGCGGTAGGTAAAGTAGTTGATATACTGATATTGGTCTAATGCTTGAAAAACCTGTGAGTGCTATGACGCATATATGGTTGGGCATGTCGTGACATGAGGGGACACAAAACCCCAATGCCAGGGTTGGAGATGCAAGCACTTGTGACAGGGGACTCAGTGCCCGAGACATGCCCTCCAGAAGGGGGAGAATGTAGTAGTCATAGAGTACGACACACATTATCACAATATAAGGTGCATAAAGCACCCTGTCAACATCTTGAGAGGCCTTTGCGGCAATCAACTACTACACCTTAGCTGCTGACGTCGGCAGCAGGGTAAATAGGGAAAGTTAAGCACTTGACGGTAGCGAGTATCATAATCGGCAAGATACAACCTGGTCGTGTACATATACTGGAGCATTTTTGTTTAACGGTTTGGTACTGGCCACATCAGTTTGGCAGCATCACAAGAAGCTTAAGAGTTAAGTCATGGATGTTCAGGCAGAAACACCTCTCCATCAAGGTTCTGCGTTCTGTCTGACAGCCCAATATTCAACAAGGGCTTGTGAACAATTAGTTAGATTGCGAGCTGGTTCCCAGGTGTTAGATTCAACACCATAACCCATGCATTTAATGAGGTAGTGGGAGGGTTTCTTGCCCGGTTTCTTGGGTTTATGATCCAAGATAAATTGAACTTCATGTTCAAGATTATTATAAATAAGTTCTGGTGGAGGTGGGGCAGGAGTGCGCCCATCATCCTTCCATGTATTTAGTAAGGAGACTGGAATATGGTGTGAATTTGCCAGTATGGTGGTAGTTGCAATTTATGTGCAGCTGTACCAATTTGTTCCATTACTGGAAAAGACCTACCCATCGGGGAAGGAACTTACGAGTAGCAGACGAATGTAGTAAATTTCTTCAGGTTTTTAGTGTTCAGGAGAACAAGGTCTCCAGGTTTGTAATGCGAGTTCGGGCTGCAAATCTTTTCTGCGTGGCCTGAGTCTCCACATCACAGTGTTTTGCATTACGTACAGCTTCTTTAAGACGTTGGTTAAAGTTATGAACTGGTAAGTGAGGGGCTGAGATATCCACACTTAGCAGAGTAAGTGGATGTTGGTCATAGTTAAGCATAAATGGGGTTGCCTTAATGGACTCTTGATAGCTATCATAATTTGTGAATTCAGCAGTTACCAATAAGGTGTCCCAGTTATCTTGGGTGGTTTAATATAATGTCGTATTCTTCCAGAATACGGATAGCTAGTTCCCTTTGTCCATCAGTCTGTGGATGGAACACAGTGGGGGTTAATTGTTGAATACGAGTTAGGCATCATAGTTCCTTTGCAAATGCAGAGGTAAAGCGAACATCACAGTCTGTGATTAAGGGGTGGGTTTTAAGAAAACCCACCCCTTAAGAAGACCATGATGTTTCCAAACATACTCAGTGAAGAGGTGTGCCACATCTTCAGCTGTGCATGTAGTGGTTGTTGAGGCAAAGTGGGCCATTTTAGAAAGGTGGTCCACAATCATGCTTTTAAATATTCATTTGACTACCCCTTTCAATGCTGTTAACACCCAGAAGTGTTCAGTGGTTGTGCGGGGACTGGGGCCTGCCGCCCCAGTTCCCCGCACTTCCACCGTCTTGGTGTTCTGGGGTCCAACGTAGATTCTTTTTGAGACATGTAAAGGCAGAATAAGGGGGGGACGGGGGGTCCTGACCGGACCAAGCCAAGGGGCACGTGGAATGTATGTTCTGTATGATATGTACTATTGTCATCCTATCAGTATAGTTTATGTTATCCTAATTAATTGAAAGGGTGTATCCTGGTAGTAGTCGTAGACGTATGGCAACACACTGTCACAATATAAGGTGCAAGAAGCACCCTGTCAACATCTCGAGAGGCCTTTGCGGCAATCAACTACTACATTTGGTAGTGAGACTGGATGTCACTGATGGACCCAGCAAGTATCAACTGCCATGTTCAAACTGTTAAGGTAACACGATCACCAATCCTACAGTGGTAGGAATTGTAGTTGATACTGAAAGAGGTCTGATGCTTGAAAAACCTGTGAGTGCTATGACGCATGCTAGCATGGGGCATGCCGTGACTTGGGTAGACACAAAACCCCCATGGCCAGGGTTGGAGATGGCAAGCACTTGTGACAGGGGACTTGGTGCCCGGGACATGCCCTCCAGAAGAAGGAGAGTGTAGTAGTCGTAGACGTACGGCAACCCACTGTCACGATATAAGGTGCAAGAAGCACCCTGTCAACATCTCGAGAGGCCTTTGCGGCAATCAACTACTACACCTGGTAACCTGGTACCACATCCCAGTGGTATCACACACAGCACCACATGCCAGCAGCACTGCATGCCAGCGGCACCACACTGCAGCTGCAAGCATGCCAATGGAACTGCACAGCAGCAGCACCATGAGGTAGCTGCACCATGCATGCAGCAGCTGCACCGCATGCCTGCGGCACTGCATGCAAATGGAACCACATGGCAGCAGCACCACATGGCAGCAGCACCACATGGCAGTGGCACCAAGCAACAGCAGCACTGTGAGGCAGTGGCAGAGCGCAGCAGCTGCACCGCATGGCAGCTGCACCACACGGCAGCTGCACCACGCAGCAGCTGCACCGCATGATTCCTTCAAAGATTACATTCTTAAATTGCAATATGAAATTACTTGGTGACTTACTTTAGCGAGTAATCCTTACCAGGATAGGTGATGTTGAGAATCCTCTGTGAAGCTCCATAAAATTGCTGAAGATCCAAAGAAGTATATATTTATAGAAGTTGCAGGCTAGAAATAAAGCGGTAGCTATAACATCAGAAAACCATTGCTGTATGATACAGATTAACAGTTAACTAAACATTGTAAAGATTTTTATTGTTTGATATGTTAGCAATCCGTTCACTAGAAATATTATCTAGAGCATAATAAAGCCTTGCTTAGAGCATGAATCCTGCAGGGCTGGCCAGTGCCCTGCAGGATACATTGGTACTTGGTACAAGAGACAAGGAAAACTAGGTAAAGAGGTAAGAAAATGCTTTTAATAGCCTAGAAATTGCCTAACAAAAAAGTGCATTTACCTCGCTACTGCATAAATTCCCGAGGGCCTTACATGACTAGCACTCTTTACAGGGGCGGACGACTGTATAAATTCCTAGGGGCCTTACATGACTAGCACTCCTTGCTGGGGCTGAATGTACGACATAAAAAAACTAAACGACATAACAAAAATAAACGACATAAAAAAACTAAAAGCAACTAAAACTAAAAATTAACGAAATAAACTAAAAGCAACTAAAAATGACTAGGCTAGCTAATAAAAGCGGTAGCAAATACCAGGATGGCATCATGGTTATGCTGGGTCTTGGGCAGTTGAGTAATGAGATCCATACTCACACTCTCCCACCTTCAGCCAGGAATAGGTAAAGGTTGAAGTAAACCTTGTGAGTGTTTATAAGAGGGTTTGTTACATGGGCAGTAGTCTGGGCATGATGTGATGTAGTCATCAACATCACTGTGCATGTGGGGCCACCAACAAATAAGTTGGAGGTTTTTAAGGGTTTTAGGTTACAACCTCCATGTCCACTGTATGGGGGATCATGGGCCATTTGCAAGGCATATTGCCTTGTAGCGGTGTCATTAGGAATAACCAAAAGGTGGTGTTTATTGGATTTTCACCAGAAAATTCAAAACATGGGTTTTGACAAGTCTTTTGGTAAAAACACTTGTATAAATGGGGAGGAATTAAGTTGAAGAACCCATTCCCCAAGAGAAAGGTTTATATCATCATGGTTAGGGTTAGGAGGACGGATACTTCCAGATGTACGCGGTGAGGGATGAGAAGCCTAAACTTGATGCCCCCCAAAATGTTCAACCATCGGAGCCTGAGCTGGTGGTAGACCAGCCTGGGCCGGATCTTCTGAGAGCATACGTGTATGTTGTCGGGTTAAGACAGCAATTGTATGAGCTGGGTTTAAAGTGCAATGGGGGTGGTAAGCCCAATCAAATTGGAAACGCTCATGGTGTACACACCATTGAATTGGTGGAAGTTGTAGTATCCTGGGGTATCTCATGGCTAATATCCGGGTTGGCCAGTTGTCTGGCATCCTTCGATCGAGCCTTTGCTTTAGGTGGATATGACAGAGATACAACAGAAGTGCGGCAATAGGTTGCTGGGTAACACTAAGTACAGTGGGGAGTAAAGGTTGGTTAAGAGTAGTGGAGATACTATATATGGATGCAAAGATAGGTTGGCATCAGCAACGGTTTTTGAGGGCCAGGTTTATGGACCCCTTCAAAGTTAAATTGTTGTAAAAACTCCGACCACCGGGCTTGGCGGCGGGATAGGGTAGGTTGAATGCTAAAGAAAGTGTTAGGACAATGATCCGTGTGGATAGTGAAGGGGATACCTTCCAAATAACAAGGTGTTTTAGCAATGATGCTTTTATATATGCATTTGACTACCGCTTTCAATGCTGTTAACACCCAGAAGTGTTCGGTGGTTGTGCGGGGACTGGGGCCTGCTGCCCCAGTTCCCCGCACTCCCACCGTCTCTGTTTACTGGGGTCCAAAGTAGATTCTCGTTTAGACAAGTAAAGGCACAATAGTATGTTATTTGTTGCATTATAAGTTTTATAATTCAATGTTGTAAGTCAAGCGGGGGCAATTGTAATATATTTCTTATTATTAATTTCTGTCTAGGTATTTCCCCTAAGGTATTCCCCTGATTTTTCTCTTAGATATTTGTGGTGGTCTGTATGTAGTTAATAGTTTTGGTCACCTCAAGCATCTCGTTCATCAGCTAGCTAGCAAATGATATATTTTTATGAATCACGTGTATGATTGTCTTCCTATCAGTATAGCATGTTATCCAACTAGTTTAAAAAGGTGTATATATCCTGATAATCCAGCACTGCAAGCCAGCAGCACTGCATGGCAGTGGCACGGCACGGTAGAGGCACCACGCAGCAGCGGCACTGCACGGCAGTGACACCACATGCCAGCAGCACTGCATGCCAGTGCACTGCATGCCAGCGGCCCTGCACACAGCGACACTGTGCACCAGCGGCACTGCATGCCAGTGGCACCACATGGCAGTGGCTCACCTGGCTCACCTGGCTCTATAACATGTTTATAATAATAATAATAATAATAATAATAATAATAATAATAATAATAATAATAATAATAATAATAATAATAATAATAATAATAAAATACTCAAAGAGCAACCAAGAGATGTTGATTAAAATTATAATAGTTGTGATTACAAGAGTAGCTGAATGAAGTGTTATCATTAGGAAAAGTATTACCCTACAATAGGATACCACATGGTACATGGGTGTACCACGGTACACAGTACCATGCAGCAGCTGCACAGCACGGCAGCTATACAGCACAGCAGTGGCACCATGCAGCAGCTGCACCACGTGGCAGCTGCACCATGTGGTAGTGGCACCAGCAGCATGGCATGCCAGCAGCATCAAACGGCAGTGGCACGGCATGCCAACAGCACCACATGCATGCCAGCGGTATCGGGTGCCAGCAGCGGCACCACGCGGTAGCGGCCCTGCATGGCAGCCACACCACATGCCAGCGGCATTGCATGCCAGCAGCACTGCATGGCAGCCGCACCATGTGCCAGGAGCACGGCATGCCATTGGGGCCGCGCGGCAATGGCCCTGCACGGCAGCCGCACCACGTGCCAGTGGCACCTCTTGCCAGCGGCACCACGCGGCAGCCACACCGCAGGCCAGTGGCACTGCATGCCGTGCTGACATTCAGTGCCGCTGGCATGCGGTGCCGTTGCCGCGCCATGTGGCTGCTGCATAGTGCCGCTGGCATGAGGTGCTCCTGGCACGTGGTGCAGCTGCCGTGCAGGGCCACTGCCGCCATGATGTGCAGCTGCTGCACGGTGCAGCTGCCACGCGGCAGTGACCCTGCATGGCAGCCGCACCACATGCCAGCGGCACCGCACGGCAGCGGCACAGCGTGGCAGCAGCACTGTGCGGCACCGGCACCACACTGCAGCTGCACATCGTGGCACTGGCACCGGGCGATTCATCCTAAAACTTCATTCTAAATTCGCTTCTCATTCTAAATTCTAAAACTTATCTTGGCGAGTAATGCTTACCTTTCGCGACCAGGATGGCAAATTAACGATGTTGGCAATCCTCCTAAGTGAAGATCCAACAAATTGCTTAAGCTCCGTTTATTGGAAATCAAAGAAGTGGGTATGAATAAAAGCGGTAGCTGTGATAGCGGACAATCATTGCTGTACGCTTCAATCTAACTGCCAACTAACGTTGTAAGGATATTCCTTGATTGACCCATTGGCAGGCCGTTAACTAGATACAAACATTCAATATTCTAGAGGATAATTAAAGCCTTAGAGCATGTATTCTGCAGAGCTGGACAGTGCCCAGTAGAATACATAGCTAGTACATGGAACAAAAGACTGAAAAATCCTAGATAAAGAGGTCAGAAAATGCTTTTAATAGCATACAAATTGTCCAAGATATGCGACCATAAGCGATATGTAAAGTGGAAGCTCAACCAAAGCGCGGTTAGCTTATATAAACGTCAATCGAAATGTTCGCGTAACGATTCTCTCGTGTATTCGTGTTTAGGCCGTCAATGCGTATAGCAGATATACTCGCAGCGACGGCTCGCGGTACAAAAGATCTGCAAGTAGTAAGCGTACTACCGTGATCTCGCGTGCGGATATTGCTATATAAGCCGTCATAGCAATAATGCAATGTTCTTTACTCGCGTAAAGGTGCCGACTACGCCATCGCGCGTAGTGTTGCATTCGACGTGCCGCATCGCTCGAGCCATTGCCTCGCGACCTCAAGGTACGCCCGTATTATCGTGCTCGAGCGCGCGCGTATGCGTAATGCACGTGTTATCGTTAGTGCGCGTTGATATGCGATGCCTCATGCATTTTAGGTTGTCCGCGACCAAGTCGCCGGACCATGCGCACTACTCGCGATACCGGTCACGCAATGCATGCTTGCAGCGTTGTGCACAATGCATTAGGCGACATGCTATTTACGGGTTGCTTGTGCCCTTAGCCAGCGCGTCTAACGTGTGCGGTGCGACGTGCTGCGTGACATGCATGCGATCGCGTCGCGCCCGCTGCTGTACTACTCCAAGCGTCCACGTACGACAGGGGTGACGTCATCGTTGTCGTATTGCTCCGCGCGTCCACATACGACAGTGTCGTACCGATGCATGTACGATAGTGCCGTATCGCTCCGCGCGTCCACATACGACAGTGCCGTACCGTCGTACCGTGCTGCCGTACCGTACGATAGTGCCGTACCGTCGTACCGTGCCGCTGTACCGTACGATAGTGCCGCGCGTCCACATACGACAGTGTCGTACCGTCGTACCGTGCTGCCGTACCGTACGATAGTGCCGTACCGTCGTACCGTACCCCCGTACCGTACGATAGTGCCGTATCGCTCCGCGCGTCCACGTACGACAGGTAACGGGGTGCCGTGCGTGATGTAGCGATGGTGGGTGCAACTCTAGCAGAGCTTAGGAAAAGTGACGCGTGATACAACAAATTACATCAGATATTGCTGTCCGCAGGTATCGAATCAGCGACCTCAGTATTTGAATCTGATGTTCCCTCTAGCTATCATTGTAGTAGTTGAGAGCTGCAAAGGCCTCTCAAGATGCTGATGGCATGCATCTGCACTTCTGTATTGTGTTAGAAGTGTGTACGACTACTACAGCCGTGCAGTGCTGCTGGCATGTGCAGCTGCAGTGTGGTGCTGCTGGCATGTGGTACCAGATGGATAGACCCTTGCTTTCTAATTATAAGGATAACATAAACGATACTTTCTTGGCCCAGGGCCCTGCTAGCTTGTCAGGCTTAAATATCTCAGCGGTCCGAATGTTGTATCTCTGTTATATCCGCCTACAGCAAAGGCTCGATCGAAAGATGACCAGCAGGTGCCACCTCTGATACTACCCATAGATACCCCAGGATACTACAATGATCCCCCCTTCAGGCAGGCGCGTCCCCGCACCAGAGGGGCCAGAGTGAATCACCACCCTAAGACCTACACCGGCTACAACTCCTCATGGCCTGGTGATGGGGCCCCTAAACTCCCACCGACCAGTCTGACCACCCATTCCATCTGGTAGGAAGGGGATTTGAACCCGGGTAGTCTCAACCCACTCAATCTTATTTGTTGTATCTCTGGTATATCCGCCTACAGCAAAATCTCATTTGAAAGATGACCAGGTACCAGCTTGGATACAACCGTAGATATCCCAGGATACTACACCACATAAGACAGCGGGGCATCCGTTGCGGAAAAACCTGGGCAGCATCTGTCGGATGAGTCAAAAAGATATATCCTGCATGCAAACAAAACGCAAAATACATGCATACAATGAGTAGAAATCATATATGTGTGGACAATGTCTGATGCATGGTCCAGGCTTTTGCTTAAAAAAAGGTAGACGATATAACATACAGATAGAAGCGCTGCAGGAGACGGATAGACAGCAGGTTCCAACAGCCATATGCATGGTGATGACACAAGAGGCTGTATGTGACAATTGGTGTCCTATTCGCTGGCCATATATATACACTATCCTCAATCAACTCATTGCTAAAAAATAGTTGGTTTAGGAGTAGGTATGTAGCTACTTATACACATTGTGCAGCTGCAGTGCAAGTATGCCTACCTGACACTAAATAAAGTAGCTCCTACTATCTACCATGCATATGTAGGTACGTTATTTATTGCAAGCACAATTACCTCACCAGCATTTTGATATTTCAGGGAACGCTGAGTTGCAAACCGAACCCAGCTTAACCTGGTTGTCTATCTCCATGCAGATCTTCCCACCATCTAATTCTGTCGAATTCCAATTGATAGGTTCAACCGTGAAGATGTTCTTCCCTTCAGCACCCCAGGCGGGTTGTAGAGCTCTCATGCGTTCTCCACGTGATGACTGAATACGGATGCTTTTGATTGCCGCAGCCTTGCTGTCATCTGCCAAAATCTTTGCTTTGTGTAGCATGTGGCTTGCAGCACATGTGGTCTGCAATTACGGCATGGCAATATTAGCGGCAGCATGGCAATAACGATCTAGGGGCTCTTGCGCCTTTAGGAACTGCTGATGAACCATATTATTACCGTCTTGATATGGGTGTGCATGCATATGTTGATGGGTGTATGGACTGTAGCCATACAATGCGCCACACAACATCACAGTTGAAGGTACATGTATTTGTACGACAATCTGATGGGATTTCCGTCACTTAAAAAGAGAGAGGCCTTTGCGGCAATTAAGTACTACATTAGGCATTGACACAATTTGTCATTAATGGACCCAAAGGTTCTCTGTTTGAGCCCGATAAGTATATACCGTTGTATTAGAAATGATGAGGAGACTCAATCATCAATCCTACAGCGGTAGGTAAAGTAGTTGATATACTGATATTGGTCTAATGCTTGAAAAACCTGTGAGTGCTATGACGCATATATGGTTGGGCATGTCGTGACATGAGGGGACACAAAACCCCAATGCCAGGGTTGGAGATGCAAGCACTTGTGACAGGGGACTCAGTGCCCGAGACATGCCCTCCAGAAGGGGGAGAATGTAGTAGTCATATAGTACGACACACATTATCACAATATAAGGTGCATAAAGCACCCTGTCAACATCTTGAGAGGCCTTTGCGGCAATCAACTACTACACCTTAGCTGCTGACGTCGGCAGCAGGGTAAATAGGGAAAGTTAAGCACTTGACGGTAGCGAGTATCATAATCGGCAAGATACAACCTGGTCGTGTACATATACTGGAGCATTTTTGTTTAACGGTTTGGTACTGGCCACATCAGTTTGGCAGCATCACAAGAAGCTTAAGAGTTAAGTCATGGATGTTCAGGCAGAAACACCTCTCCATCAAGGTTCTGCGTTCTGTCTGACAGCCCAATATTCAACAAGGGCTTGTGAACAATTAGTTAGATTGCGAGCTGGTTCCCAGGTGTTAGATTCAACACCATAACCCATGCATTTAATGAGGTAGTGGGAGGGTTTCTTGCCCGGTTTCTTGGGTTTATGATCCAAGATAAATTGAACTTCATGTTCAAGATTATTATAAATAAGTTCTGGTGGAGGTGGGGCAGGAGTGCGCCCATCATCCTTCCATGTATTTAGTAAGGAGACTGGAATATGGTGTGAATTTGCCAGTATGGTGGTAGTTGCAATTTATGTGCAGCTGTACCAATTTGTTCCATTACTGGAAAAGACCTACCCATCGGGGAAGGAACTTACGAGTAGCAGACGAATGTAGTAAATTTCTTCAGGTTTTTAGTGTTCAGGAGAACAAGGTCTCCAGGTTTGTAATGCGAGTTCGGTCTGCAAATCTTTTCTGCGTGGCCTTGTTGAGAATTAGTAACTTGGGCGAGTCGTCCTAGCAGTTATGGGGACGACGAGCAGGCATACGGTACATCCATGCAGTACCGCGGACGAACCAACATCCAAGCATGCTAGTGCACGCACCTTTCGGCTAATTGGTTAACGGTGTTTTATCTGTCTAGCCATATCATTGAGTGCTAGCTTAAGTTGTGGGTTCGCTGGGCTAACTTTCCGTGACTTCTGCGAACCCGAGCCGGTCAGACTCGCGTTACTATTGCGAGTCTACTTATGCCCATTTCGGGCCGTTCTTTCCATTCCTTTTGACTATCGAATACAATGTAACGTGATCTATCTCATAATATCGCCAAGCTCTATTATGTTCGATAGTCGACTTCTCAACAGGTTATGAGCCCCGGCTAACGTGAGCCGCGGAGCTTGGCATCTTTCGCTCATTCCAGTGTTGATCTTCGCGTTTATAGGTCTTCACAATGGGGAAGGATAAACTGGACGAGCCGCTTGACCTGCATAACTACTCAACTTGGAGACTGCGATTCCAGTTGCTGTGCGCGGAGCTCGGATACAGCCACGCCCTACTTACTGCACCAATTGCGGAGGCAGATGTGGTCATGTCCGACAAGGTCAAGAGCGTGATGGCGAAGAACGTCAAGAACCATCACCTCCAAACCATCGTTCGGGCAGCTAATGCGAAGGCCGCCTGGGATGCTTTGGCGACAACATTTGCGTCCACCTGTAATACGAGAAAGATCGCACTTCGAGAGGAGCTGAGCAACTTCAAGTGGGTCAACACAGAGGAGTTACCAGTCTACATCAACAGAGCCCGACAACTTCAATCAGATTTGCTGGACGTTGGAGTGGCAGTCACGGACCCAGAACTGACGACAATTATCTTAAAAGGTTTACCGCCCAAGTACCACGTGGCTAAGACATCACTTGCGATGCGAGAAGGAGAGCTGGACTTTCATCAGGTTGTGGCGCGGCTCACGTCCTATGAAGCTACGATGGACGATATAAAGGAGTCGTCTGCATTTAGTGCACATGGAGGTGGAGGTACATCAGGACGCAGCTCAGGAAGCAGGTTCGGTGGCGGCAAGTCCAACGTCACATGCCATTACTGCGGGAAGCCTGGGCACTACATGAGGGACTGCAGAAAGCGTCTAGCTGAACAATCGCAGGGAGGCAATGAGCGTGGAGCTGAGGGCAACCAACGCAGTGAGCGGGCGCCAGCCACACCAAGGAAACTGGCGTTTGCGCTAATGGACAAGTCGCGGCTGAAGGACTGGCACATCGACACGGGGTCTGAGTGGCATATTACCTACGATGCCTCTGAGCTCCAGAACGTACGCACGGTCAGACCGGAGGAGATCTTCAGCGTCACCGGCTATGACGGCTCCAAACAACAGCCAACACATGTGGGACGGTACACGCTGAAGAGCAACGTGGACGACAATTTGGAAATTGAGCTAGACAACGTCTACGTGGTGCCGAACGCCATGGTAAAGCTAATCTCAGCAGGCACCTTAGATGAGCGTGGTGTCGTTTTTGAGTTTGGAGACGGCAAAGCAGAGGTTCGGTTCAAGGGGGAGACTATACTTCGAGGCAAGAAGGTGGGACGAACCTACGTCATCAGCTATGGCTCGGGATACTCAGCTGGTGGAAACCGCGCATGTGCGGTGACCGGGTCTGGAGACTCAGCGGCAGTGCTGTGGCATCGGCGCTTGGGCCACCTGGGATATTCCAACCTGGAGAAAATGTGCCGGGAGAAAATGGTAACCGGCATGGAGATTGATCGTGCGAGCCTGGAGGCAGCCAGCTCGCAGATCTGTGAGCCCTGTATCTACGCAAAACAGTCGCGTGGACCCTTCCCGTCTACAGGACACAAGGCGGTGAAGCCACTGGGGCTTATTCACATGGACGTCTGCGGCCCCATGCCCGAGACGTCGCTTGAAGGATCCCGGTACGTGACGACAGTACTGGATGACTGCACTGGGCTATCTACGGTGGCGTTCACGGAGACCAAGGAAGCCATCGGGAAGAAAGTTCGCACCATGATTGAGGCGCTGGAAAACATGTCTGGCCGCCGCGTCAAGGAGGTGCGCACGGATCGTGGACGAGAGTTCGTCAACAAGACAATGGGCGATTATTTCAGCAACAAGGGGATCATCCACGGGACAACCGTTGGCTACACCCCTGAGCAGAATGGGGCGGCGGAGCGCCTCAACAGGACCCTGCTGGAGAAAACACGGGCAATGCTGGCAGAATCAGGCCTATCGGAGAAGCTATGGGCAGAAGCCTGGGCGACGGCGAATCACGTGCGCAACATCTCGCCAGTCGCTGGCGCCAAGGTAACGCCATATGAGGCGTTCATGAAGGTCAAGCCTGACGTCAGCCATCTCAGGATCTTCGGATGCACCGCCTACGTGCACATACCAAAGGAGAAGCGGAACAAGCTCCAACCCGTAAGTCGGAAGGGCAAACTAGTCGGGTACGACCAGGGTGGGCAGTACCGCATCCTTTTTGACGAGGAGACTGTAGCCAGCCACTCAGCCGTGAAGTTTGATGAGTCCACGGTAGGAGGTGGCAGCGTAGCTTCGGGTGATGAGGAGGACGAGTCAGCGGACGACCAGGAGGAGGCCGCCAATGGTGCTGGTACAGTACCACCGTCAGGGGCTGACGGTGGCACACCAAACAGCTCCGACATGGACTTTGAGATGACGGACAACAATAGTGGCCCATCAACAAGCACGCCGTCAAGAGGACAAGGAAATATGCCGCCGGCCCAGTTTCCAAGGACGCACAACGCGGAACAGCCGCGTGGTGGCGGAGGTGGTGGAGGCGGTGGCGGAGGCGGACAAGCTTCAACAAGTGGTGGCAATATGGCGCTGTCAGCTGACAACAACATTGGAGGAGGCTATGCAGATGTGGAGATGCAGGATCGTCGCTACCCACTACGTGAACGGAAGCGACTGATCGAGTGGCGGCAGCACCCCAACGGTAGAGTATCGTATGGGCGGATCAATGCAGCCATTTCTGGAGATGTGCCGGAGCCATCTACTTATGCGGAGGCTATAAATGGGCCAAACTCAGAAGAATGGAAGCGCGCTATGGACGAAGAAATCGCGGCGCAGCTATCCAACGGGACCTGGGAGCTGGCAAAACCACCGGAAGGCACACGTCTACTACCCTGTCGGTGGGTTTACAAGGTCAAGCGTGGGGCAGACGGAGGGATCGAACGGTTTAAAGCACGTTTAGTGGCAAAGGGCTACGAACAGCGGGCGGGGATAGATTACGGAGAACTGTTTGCTCCGACAACTCGCTCAGCTTCGCTTCGTGCTCTGTTGGCGGTGGCAGCGACTAAGGGGATGCCGATCCACCAGCTGGACGTATCTACAGCCTTTCTTAATGGGGAGCTGGAGGAGGAACTCTGGATGCAGCAGCCGCCAGGTTACGAGTCAGCAGATCCTACCCAGGCATGCAGGCTAAAGAAGTCTATCTACGGGCTGAAGCAGGCGCCGCGCTGCTGGTACGTCAAACTGGTGGCGGCGCTGGACAAGCTAGGATTTAAGCCGTCGCAAGCAGATCCAGCTTTGTTCATCAAAAAGGACGAAAACGGCATCGTCTACCTGCTAGTTCACGTCGACGACATTATCACCACGTCCGACGACGAAGAGCTTATTCGCAAGGTCAAGGAGGCAGTCGGGAAAGTCTTCAAAATTCGAGACCTTGGCGAAGCAAAAGTTTTTTTGGGGATGGAGATCAGCCGAGGAGAGAACGGCGAAGTAAAGCTATCACAGCGCCGCTACATCGAGGAACTCCTGCAGCGACACCAACTCGTAGATGCAAAACCGCGATCAACTCCACTACCTCCGGGCTCTAAAGTGCTACCAGCAGAAGAAGGGGACATGGAGCTAAAGGACAGCTCGGATTACAGGACGTTAGTGGGTGAGCTCAACTACCTGGCGACGAGCACTAGGCCAGACATTGCACAGGCGCTGAGCGTTTTGGCGCGCTTCATGGGAAAGCCCTCTAAAAGTCACATGGGGCTGGCTCTGGGCGTTCTGAGGTACCTGGCAGGCACACGGGAGCTTGGATTATGCTTTGGCGGAGCTGGAGAGTTTGCGCTGGAAGGGTACAGTGATTCTGACTGGGCAGGCGACCCAGCTACCAGGAGATCTACAACAGGCTATGTGTTCAAGCTAGGAGGGGCAGCAATCAGCTGGAACAGTCAGCTGCAACGTACGGTGGCAGCTTCGTCTGTTGAGGCGGAATACCAGGCCACGTCGGCAGCCGTGCGGGAGGCACTCTGGCTTCGGAAGCTAGCGGGAGATCTGGACCTAGGAACCGGAGCTATTGGGATCTGGACGGATTCTCAGGGGGCGCTTAGTCTCGGGAACAACCCGATTACGTCGGTCCGTTCCAAGCACATAGATGTGCAGCACCACCTAGTTCGAGAGCGGGTTTCTAGGGGTGAAGTCGTGCTATCCTACTGCTCAACGGAGGAAATGGTGGCGGATGTTTTGACGAAGGCACTGGGGGAGATTAAATTTAAGAGGTGCAGAGAGGCGATGGGATTGGCAGGATAAATCTGCGGGCTTTTGCCCATCCCTAGGTTGCTTGTGCTTTTGCAGTGCGCTAGGGGGCACTCATTCTTTTTGGAGGTGTCAGAGGGTGTTCATGTTTTCAGACATGGCCATTTATCTTGCGAACGTTTTGTGCTAGATACGTCTCGAGGGGGCGTGTTGAGAATTAGTAACTTGGGCGAGTCGTCCTAGCAGTTATGGGGACGACGAGCAGGCATACGGTACATCCATGCAGTACCGCGGACGAACCAACATCCAAGCATGCTAGTGCACGCACCTTTCGGCTAATTGGTTAACGGTGTTT
The DNA here is from genome assembly GCA_019650235.1 of Volvox reticuliferus. Taxonomy (NCBI): domain Eukaryota; kingdom Viridiplantae; phylum Chlorophyta; class Chlorophyceae; order Chlamydomonadales; family Volvocaceae; genus Volvox; species Volvox reticuliferus. Next base: position 835,874 of record BNCP01000040.1, on the reverse strand, counting down.
TATCTGTCTAGCCATATCATTGAGTGCTAGCTTAAGTTGTGGGTTCGCTGGGCTAACTTTCCGTGACTTCTGCGAACCCGAGCCGGTCAGACTCGCGTTACTATTGCGAGTCTACTTATGCCCATTTCGGGCCGTTCTTTCCATTCCTTTTGACTATCGAATACAATGTAACGTGATCTATCTCATAATATCGCCAAGCTCTATTATGTTCGATAGTCGACTTCTCAACAGGCCTGAGTCTCCACATCACAGTGTTTTGCATTACGTACAGCTTCTTTAAGACGTTGGTTAAAGTTATGAACTGGTAAGTGAGGGGCTGAGATATCCACACTTAGCAGAGTAAGTGGATGTTGGTCATAGTTAAGCATAAATGGGGTTGCCTTAATGGACTCTTGATAGCTATCATAATTTGTGAATTCAGCAGTTACCAATAAGGTGTCCCAGTTATCTTGGGTGGTTTAATATAATGTCGTATTCTTCCAGAATACGGATAGCTAGTTCCCTTTGTCCATCAGTCTGTGGATGGAACACAGTGGGGGTTAATTGTTGAATACGAGTTAGGCATCATAGTTCCTTTGCAAATGCAGAGGTAAAGCGAACATCACAGTCTGTGATTAAGGGGTGGGTTTTAAGAAAACCCACCCCTTAAGAAGACCATGATGTTTCCAAACATACTCAGTGAAGAGGTGTGCCACATCTTCAGCTGTGCATGTAGTGGTTGTTGAGGCAAAGTGGGCCATTTTAGAAAGGTGGTCCACAATCATGCTTTTAAATATTCATTTGACTACCCCTTTCAATGCTGTTAACACCCAGAAGTGTTCAGTGGTTGTGCGGGGACTGGGGCCTGCCGCCCCAGTTCCCCGCACTTCCACCGTCTTGGTGTTCTGGGGTCCAACGTAGATTCTTTTTGAGACATGTAAAGGCAGAATAAGGGGGGGACGGGGGGTCCTGACCGGACCAAGCCAAGGGGCACGTGGAATGTATGTTCTGTATGATATGTACTATTGTCATCCTATCAGTATAGTTTATGTTATCCTAATTAATTGAAAGGGTGTATCCTGGTAGTAGTCGTAGACGTATGGCAACACACTGTCACAATATAAGGTGCAAGAAGCACCCTGTCAACATCTCGAGAGGCCTTTGCGGCAATCAACTACTACATTTGGTAGTGAGACTGGATGTCACTGATGGACCCAGCAAGTATCAACTGCCATGTTCAAACTGTTAAGGTAACACGATCACCAATCCTACAGTGGTAGGAATTGTAGTTGATACTGAAAGAGGTCTGATGCTTGAAAAACCTGTGAGTGCTATGACGCATGCTAGCATGGGGCATGCCGTGACTTGGGTAGACACAAAACCCCCATGGCCAGGGTTGGAGATGGCAAGCACTTGTGACAGGGGACTTGGTGCCCGGGACATGCCCTCCAGAAGAAGGAGAGTGTAGTAGTCGTAGACGTACGGCAACCCACTGTCACGATATAAGGTGCAAGAAGCACCCTGTCAACATCTCGAGAGGCCTTTGCGGCAATCAACTACTACACCTGGTAACCTGGTACCACATCCCAGTGGTATCACACACAGCACCACATGCCAGCAGCACTGCATGCCAGCGGCACCACACTGCAGCTGCAAGCATGCCAATGGAACTGCACAGCAGCAGCACCATGAGGTAGCTGCACCATGCATGCAGCAGCTGCACCGCATGCCTGCGGCACTGCATGCAAATGGAACCACATGGCAGCAGCACCACATGGCAGCAGCACCACATGGCAGTGGCACCAAGCAACAGCAGCACTGTGAGGCAGTGGCAGAGCGCAGCAGCTGCACCGCATGGCAGCTGCACCACACGGCAGCTGCACCACGCAGCAGCTGCACCGCATGATTCCTTCAAAGATTACATTCTTAAATTGCAATATGAAATTACTTGGTGACTTACTTTAGCGAGTAATCCTTACCAGGATAGGTGATGTTGAGAATCCTCTGTGAAGCTCCATAAAATTGCTGAAGATCCAAAGAAGTATATATTTATAGAAGTTGCAGGCTAGAAATAAAGCGGTAGCTATAACATCAGAAAACCATTGCTGTATGATACAGATTAACAGTTAACTAAACATTGTAAAGATTTTTATTGTTTGATATGTTAGCAATCCGTTCACTAGAAATATTATCTAGAGCATAATAAAGCCTTGCTTAGAGCATGAATCCTGCAGGGCTGGCCAGTGCCCTGCAGGATACATTGGTACTTGGTACAAGAGACAAGGAAAACTAGGTAAAGAGGTAAGAAAATGCTTTTAATAGCCTAGAAATTGCCTAACAAAAAAGTGCATTTACCTCGCTACTGCATAAATTCCCGAGGGCCTTACATGACTAGCACTCTTTACAGGGGCGGACGACTGTATAAATTCCTAGGGGCCTTACATGACTAGCACTCCTTGCTGGGGCTGAATGTACGACATAAAAAAACTAAACGACATAACAAAAATAAACGACATAAAAAAACTAAAAGCAACTAAAACTAAAAATTAACGAAATAAACTAAAAGCAACTAAAAATGACTAGGCTAGCTAATAAAAGCGGTAGCAAATACCAGGATGGCATCATGGTTATGCTGGGTCTTGGGCAGTTGAGTAATGAGATCCATACTCACACTCTCCCACCTTCAGCCAGGAATAGGTAAAGGTTGAAGTAAACCTTGTGAGTGTTTATAAGAGGGTTTGTTACATGGGCAGTAGTCTGGGCATGATGTGATGTAGTCATCAACATCACTGTGCATGTGGGGCCACCAACAAATAAGTTGGAGGTTTTTAAGGGTTTTAGGTTACAACCTCCATGTCCACTGTATGGGGGATCATGGGCCATTTGCAAGGCATATTGCCTTGTAGCGGTGTCATTAGGAATAACCAAAAGGTGGTGTTTATTGGATTTTCACCAGAAAATTCAAAACATGGGTTTTGACAAGTCTTTTGGTAAAAACACTTGTATAAATGGGGAGGAATTAAGTTGAAGAACCCATTCCCCAAGAGAAAGGTTTATATCATCATGGTTAGGGTTAGGAGGACGGATACTTCCAGATGTACGCGGTGAGGGATGAGAAGCCTAAACTTGATGCCCCCCAAAATGTTCAACCATCGGAGCCTGAGCTGGTGGTAGACCAGCCTGGGCCGGATCTTCTGAGAGCATACGTGTATGTTGTCGGGTTAAGACAGCAATTGTATGAGCTGGGTTTAAAGTGCAATGGGGGTGGTAAGCCCAATCAAATTGGAAACGCTCATGGTGTACACACCATTGAATTGGTGGAAGTTGTAGTATCCTGGGGTATCTCATGGCTAATATCCGGGTTGGCCAGTTGTCTGGCATCCTTCGATCGAGCCTTTGCTTTAGGTGGATATGACAGAGATACAACAGAAGTGCGGCAATAGGTTGCTGGGTAACACTAAGTACAGTGGGGAGTAAAGGTTGGTTAAGAGTAGTGGAGATACTATATATGGATGCAAAGATAGGTTGGCATCAGCAACGGTTTTTGAGGGCCAGGTTTATGGACCCCTTCAAAGTTAAATTGTTGTAAAAACTCCGACCACCGGGCTTGGCGGCGGGATAGGGTAGGTTGAATGCTAAAGAAAGTGTTAGGACAATGATCCGTGTGGATAGTGAAGGGGATACCTTCCAAATAACAAGGTGTTTTAGCAATGATGCTTTTATATATGCATTTGACTACCGCTTTCAATGCTGTTAACACCCAGAAGTGTTCGGTGGTTGTGCGGGGACTGGGGCCTGCTGCCCCAGTTCCCCGCACTCCCACCGTCTCTGTTTACTGGGGTCCAAAGTAGATTCTCGTTTAGACAAGTAAAGGCACAATAGTATGTTATTTGTTGCATTATAAGTTTTATAATTCAATGTTGTAAGTCAAGCGGGGGCAATTGTAATATATTTCTTATTATTAATTTCTGTCTAGGTATTTCCCCTAAGGTATTCCCCTGATTTTTCTCTTAGATATTTGTGGTGGTCTGTATGTAGTTAATAGTTTTGGTCACCTCAAGCATCTCGTTCATCAGCTAGCTAGCAAATGATATATTTTTATGAATCACGTGTATGATTGTCTTCCTATCAGTATAGCATGTTATCCAACTAGTTTAAAAAGGTGTATATATCCTGATAATCCAGCACTGCAAGCCAGCAGCACTGCATGGCAGTGGCACGGCACGGTAGAGGCACCACGCAGCAGCGGCACTGCACGGCAGTGACACCACATGCCAGCAGCACTGCATGCCAGTGCACTGCATGCCAGCGGCCCTGCACACAGCGACACTGTGCACCAGCGGCACTGCATGCCAGTGGCACCACATGGCAGTGGCTCACCTGGCTCACCTGGCTCTATAACATGTTTATAATAATAATAATAATAATAATAATAATAATAATAATAATAATAATAATAATAATAATAATAATAATAATAATAATAATAATAAAATACTCAAAGAGCAACCAAGAGATGTTGATTAAAATTATAATAGTTGTGATTACAAGAGTAGCTGAATGAAGTGTTATCATTAGGAAAAGTATTACCCTACAATAGGATACCACATGGTACATGGGTGTACCACGGTACACAGTACCATGCAGCAGCTGCACAGCACGGCAGCTATACAGCACAGCAGTGGCACCATGCAGCAGCTGCACCACGTGGCAGCTGCACCATGTGGTAGTGGCACCAGCAGCATGGCATGCCAGCAGCATCAAACGGCAGTGGCACGGCATGCCAACAGCACCACATGCATGCCAGCGGTATCGGGTGCCAGCAGCGGCACCACGCGGTAGCGGCCCTGCATGGCAGCCACACCACATGCCAGCGGCATTGCATGCCAGCAGCACTGCATGGCAGCCGCACCATGTGCCAGGAGCACGGCATGCCATTGGGGCCGCGCGGCAATGGCCCTGCACGGCAGCCGCACCACGTGCCAGTGGCACCTCTTGCCAGCGGCACCACGCGGCAGCCACACCGCAGGCCAGTGGCACTGCATGCCGTGCTGACATTCAGTGCCGCTGGCATGCGGTGCCGTTGCCGCGCCATGTGGCTGCTGCATAGTGCCGCTGGCATGAGGTGCTCCTGGCACGTGGTGCAGCTGCCGTGCAGGGCCACTGCCGCCATGATGTGCAGCTGCTGCACGGTGCAGCTGCCACGCGGCAGTGACCCTGCATGGCAGCCGCACCACATGCCAGCGGCACCGCACGGCAGCGGCACAGCGTGGCAGCAGCACTGTGCGGCACCGGCACCACACTGCAGCTGCACATCGTGGCACTGGCACCGGGCGATTCATCCTAAAACTTCATTCTAAATTCGCTTCTCATTCTAAATTCTAAAACTTATCTTGGCGAGTAATGCTTACCTTTCGCGACCAGGATGGCAAATTAACGATGTTGGCAATCCTCCTAAGTGAAGATCCAACAAATTGCTTAAGCTCCGTTTATTGGAAATCAAAGAAGTGGGTATGAATAAAAGCGGTAGCTGTGATAGCGGACAATCATTGCTGTACGCTTCAATCTAACTGCCAACTAACGTTGTAAGGATATTCCTTGATTGACCCATTGGCAGGCCGTTAACTAGATACAAACATTCAATATTCTAGAGGATAATTAAAGCCTTAGAGCATGTATTCTGCAGAGCTGGACAGTGCCCAGTAGAATACATAGCTAGTACATGGAACAAAAGACTGAAAAATCCTAGATAAAGAGGTCAGAAAATGCTTTTAATAGCATACAAATTGCCTAACAGAAATCAGTGCATTTACCACGCGACGGCATAAATTCCCGAGGGCCTTACACTACTAGGACTCCTTACAGGGACTCCCGACTTTAAAAATTCCCAGGGGCCTTACAAACTGAATATACGACATGAAAACTAAAACAACTGAAACTAAAAGCAACTAAAAATTACTAGGCTAGCTAATAAAAGCGGTAGCAATAATGGAGTATTTTTCGAGAAAACACCAAAAATAGTTAGCAAGGCCTAAGAAATACCTTAATTGGCTTAGGTTAGTAGGGGTAGGCCAATCCATTATAGCTTTGGTTTTGGCGGGATCAACTTTAATGCCGTCCTGACTGATAATATGACTAAAAATAATAATTCAGGTTTGTTAAAGGTAGATTTTTCAGGGGATGGGAACAGTTTATATTGTCGCAGGGATTCCAGATAGAACATCAAGTAGGTGTATGAGATGTTCTTCAGGGGTTTAAGGAAACACAAGGAGGTCGTCAAGGTAGACCAACGCGTATTTGTTAATTTTATCTTTGAAGCTGTTATTCATGAAGGATTGAAAGGTCGCAGGAGCATTAGCAAGACCAAAGGCTAAACACGCATTTCATAGTGTCCAAAAGGTGATGTAAATGCACACCGGTGTTGATCTTCCAGTGACAGTAGTATTTGATGATAGCCAGAATGTAAGTCAAGGCTAGAAAAGATGGTAGCTCCATGGAGACGGTCCAGGAGGTCATCAATACGAGGTAGGGGGTAACGGTTTTCAACTGTGATTCGGTTATGTGCACGGAACTCAATGCACATGTGTAATTTATCGGGTTGTGATTTTTTGACAAACAAAATGGGGGCACCATAAGGTGAAGTAGATGGTATGATGTAACCTTTTGCAAGAAGGTCATCGGTTTAGGTTTGTGCCTCTTCCATTTCTTGGGGGCTTAGATGATAGGGAGGTCGGTAAGGTGGTTTAATGTTGGGATCCATGAGAGGGATTGTATGGCTCACATCCCATTCGGGGGGAAGGCCGGTTAGAGGGGCGAATACATCTTTGTATTCGTCAAGGAGGTTACCCTACCAACTTATAGGGGGTTTAACTGGTGACAAACAGCACCAAACAGCGCCAAACAGCCTCTAGCTGGCTGTTATGCAATGTTAATAACAGCTGTTATTCCCCCTATAAGTTGGTAGGGTTAGTTAAAGGTTGTTTTGGGATGTAGGAGTGTTATATCATGCAAGTGCTCATGGGACTTGCCAGGCCATGCAGGGACAACAATATAAGCAGGCTTATCGTGTCTGTATTTTAGGAGAGCCACTATAGTTAATCTATAGTCGATTCAACTATAGTAGATCAATAGACAATGCTTTTATATGAATGTTTTATCGTCTATAGTTGATTCAACATGATCATCTATAGCTGAATCAACTACAGATGATTCAACTATAGATGGTTCGTCTTCCAGACGGTTCAACTATAGATGATTCAACTTATAGACGGTTCAACTATAGTTGAGTCAGCTATAGTTGATACAAAAGATGATACTTACATTTTTGCTGGATCCAGGTGAATTTGGGTCAACTTATTGTCATCTCCATTATATGAGTTTGTTACAAGGTGTCCTTATCATGCCTTATAAGCACATACTGCTTTAAGTAGCATATGAATCTGTTTCATACTCTTGCTCATATCAAAGTACTTCATGATCGCATAATCCCCGCCTGTCTAGCATAATCCCCACCTGTGTAGCATCTGTCCCTAACTATTGCTCTAGCAGAACCACGCTTTTCTCCAACCTGACTCAGATAAACATGTGCTTGATCATCAATTATAGACAATTATGACTATAGTCGACAATCAACTATAGTCGGCAACTATAGTCAGCAACTATAGTCCATGTCAACTATAGTCCATCTATTATTTCCCATTGTCTAATAGACGATCATGTGCACTATTGTGGATAGAAAAAAATACAAACTCGGATGGTCGCATTTGTTTACATTTTATATTATGCTTAAGGAAGGTTTCCAGCAGACAATAAGGTAGGTTAATCCACACATGATGACCACTTGTTAAGGAAAGCGTTTAGCATGTTTTGCATGTCAAACACTTCATTAGCTATGCTTGCTGTAGCCTGTAGGTGGGGTGTTTATAGCAGAGGGTTGCAAAGATTAGGGATTGCGTTCGGGTATTGGGCAGGCAGAGATTAGGATTTGAACCCCACCGTCAGGATTAGGATACGAAAGTGATGTCAGGTTAAGGATGAGGGCCCCGACGGTAGGAATAGGGAATAGGATTGGGCCGCCACCCACAGGATTAGGATTGGGCAGGGTCGACCAGCTCCTCAAGCCGTTGCCTCTTCTGCGTTATACATATACTACAAGTAGCTGAAGTGTTGAGAAATGTCGGAATGCTTCTATTATTATGCGCACGTTTGACTCAACATCGCACGTCGTCAACATCATTTCATGAATCACGTTCTGCATATTTGGCTTTACTACATAGCCGCGAAAGTTCTTTGTATTTATAGCATTGCAGTCCTCTGCTTCGCTGCAAGTGCAGTCGGTGAACCATTGGTTCACCTCTGCCAATTAGCTGCAACTATTCCGCCCAGGCACATATTTGCTCGCCTTTCATGCAATGGCTCAAATCTAGTTCGATCGGATGCTTAGGACTAGGGTGAGGACCCCGAGGTTATGATTAGGATTGGGCCCCAGCCACAGGATTGGGATTGGGAAACTCCAACAGGATATGGATTACAAACACGCCCCCAGGATATGGATTACAACACCACTCTGAGATTGGAGATTAGAAGTGGTCACACATTTTTGAAATTAGAGGATTGCTGCCCAATACCCACCCCCGGGATTAGAGGATTAGGACCTTTTTGCAACCCTCTGTTTATAGGGGGTGTTGGAATGGGTTTTATAGCGCTACTTAAGTAATGTGTCATGGTTATCACTGACATGGATAACATATTCCTTAGCATCTTCTAGGATTTCCCTATGAGAGTTGAATTTTGTTCGAGGGCACATGACAATTTTATCATAAAGGTCATGGTCCATGAAACGTTGGAGGACAGAGAGAGTCTAGATGCTTCATCGATGGGTTTATTAAGGTTATCAAGCTCAGCAAATATTATCATAAAGTAAATCAGCCCATTCGTTAATTGAATTGGATCCTTGCGGGTGATAAATTGCTTGGCATGCATCAGTCTTGGGGTCAGGCGCGCCAAAAATGCAGGCAAAGTGCTTCACAAATTCAGACCAAGTGCAAAGCAAAATGTTACGGCGCATAACGTTCGGCATGCCATCGCCGTGTTGTATTACCAGCTTTTAAATAGGTTTGTGCCCATGTTATTATCTCTGGGTCACGGTGGTCGCGGTCGGTCAGCCAGGAGATGGGAATCTATATATGCCCTGGGCTTGCGCACTACCAGCCATACATAACTTGTAACCATTCCCGAACAGATATTCTATTTAATTTATTTTATTAAAGACAGGACAAGGACCCCTGCGAGGTTTATGACTTGCCTGGAGGTTCGTTGGCACTCAGCTGCCAGTGTTGGTAGGGTTAGAGTGAGTGATAATGAAGAGATTCGACCGCTTGGATAATAAATCGGGAAAGGTGGTGGACTGGGGTTACTGGGCGGTTGTTGGAATGGAGGCTGCGCCTTAGGTGGAGCAGGAAAGCCTTTCACTTCCATAAATTCGTGCACGTGAGTTATTTGGGCTATGCTTGAGGTGCGTCCAAGTTCACGAACCATTCCGTCGGGTAATCCAACTTCACGTTGCAGATAAATTGGTGGATTGTGTTAGTGCGATCCGTGTACCAGGTATTAAACACTGATTCATATTGGCGTCTTAATTCGGCTGCCGCAGTCAGGTTAAAGTTTGACTGCGGAGCGGTGCGATCAGTGGATGGTGTTGACTGCCTTTCGCCTGAAAAAGCTCCAGCGTAAGATTCCACCGGAGGAAAGATTAAGTGTGCGGTTTGTAGCAAAGACTCCAAGTGATAGATGCTAAGCGCCCGTAAAAGCTGTAAGCTGGGTTTGGGTACAAGCCTCACTACTAGCAGCGAGGTCAGCACGGAAAGCGAGTTGTTGCTCATCTAGTTGTTTGCTAAAGGTTATTAGTTTGTTCAGCCAAATAGGCACCGGGATCATCCATTTATTTCAGAGTCCATATCGGGTGATGGTGCGAGTAGTAGAAGCAAAAAGGTAAGTTAAGAAGGATCGTAAACCCCTCGATACCAACTGTGGCAGGATTTCTGTCACTTAGAAAATTAAGAATTAAGCTAATTGTGAGTTCCCTTGAACGCTTTTAGTCTCAGCTCTCGCGCCCTGGAGCACCCATATGCATGGGCGGAGACCGTTATGTGGTGCTTCGAAGTTAGTTCGTTAATTAATTATATAGTTTTAGATTAATTGTATACTTATTATTATTATTACTATTATAGTTATGTTAGGGATGTCTAGGTGATCAGCCTCAGGGGTCAGGGGTATGCAAGCAACTCGACCGTTAATTACCGTTATTTTGGCAGTTTTGGTCAACGTCCACCTTACGACCCCAAAAATCTTCACGATTGTAATTCTTTCAAAGGTCTACAAATACAATATTTTTTTACCTGTTGTTTGATCTATATACGGATTCAACAGAGCAAAATCAAGTTTCGGGATACAAATAAGCCGCGTTGTGTCTCATTGAAGCAAAAAATAAAAAAGTTACATGTAATATACGATACCGATTGAAATCCGAATGCAGTAAGACGGATTAGCGACTTCTGGTCACAGGGCGTATTGTGGGTGGGTCGACATTTAACGTGATTGTGGTGTCGCTGAGCTAGAACCTGCCGGATTAGCTACCCAGGGACCTTCATTAATATCAAAACTGTTCCTAGATATTAACAATTAGTTATCGCATCTTAGGATTAGGGTCAAACCATGTGTCGCAGCTGTAACTTACTTTTTGGCAGCCCTCGCACCATCCTTAACTGTGAAATTGTCCATTAGCCGGCATTAGTACTTAATGGTGATTATAGTGCCCTATGGAAATGCTTCCGACACTCTGCCCTTCCGAGATTTCAAGTTGTAGGCTGACATGACCCCTGGTTCCCACAGTGTGTGGCACGAGGGCCATTGTGAAATGCCGTACATCCTGTGTAGCTAGGGACCTTATGTTACTCATGTCCTGCCCCCAAACGAGATGCCATGTGAAGGCGCTCATTATTGATAAGGGAACTTTTTGTCGCAGCTTTGACAGATCTCATATCATCAGAGTTTGGCACCATGCCATATGCACATGATCACCCCCATGCCAGTTCATGCGTTCGTAACATTTCTGATTAAATGGCTCACTCGGGTATTTGTCGGGCCACTTTATTAGATTGCCTCCTCCAGCACCTTCGCATGTGTTGTCTTCGACCCACCAGGCAGCAGGCTGGACTTGTCTATCTAAGATTGAATCTCTTTTTGCTTTTTAATGACACTCTCATTGCCTTTGTGTTATCTCAACATAGCCTAGCTATGCCTCGTAAGCTAAGCTGGCGTATGCCTACACACTCAGGTCATCCATTCAGCTAGATGGGCGAATGGAAGCACGGATTCTGCATCCTATGTGGCGATTGTAGGGCGAGCCCAGCCCCCATGGTCGTGGGAGCACAAGAGGCGTGGCAAGCAATCAAGACAGCAGCCAGGTCGGGGGCAGACAAAAAATGGGCGAAGGGTCTGGCCAAGCTGCTTTGTGCAAACGATTGGGCGACAAACGTGGTAGTCGTGTGTGATTACAGTTATCGTAATCAGCAACAATGTGGGCTTAGTATATAGACGAGCTGTGGGCGAAATACTTTGCCATGAACGACTTCTCAGCGTTCACGATCTAAAAACTTCAAGTTAGTAAATACCTGGTTTTGGTGAGCATCAAGAGGGCAGTTGCCGCAGCACAAGAAGCTTTTGCAGGGCTCGAGAGACTAGCCCAGCAACAGCGGACGGAGAAAGCCTTAGGGAGACAGCCAAGCTTTAATTATGCGCAGCAACCGGCCCATATGCATATGCGGGCTGGACCCACAAGCGGTCAGGCGGTGGCTTTAAACCCGGGCTAGAGAAGTGGGGTGCAGGCGGTGTAGAGCTTGACCATGAGAGGCAGGGGTTCCGTCCTGGCCAAACATGTGGCAGGACGTGGGGAGCGGGACCCCCCCTATCTCAAGGGGCGGTTCATATGGGAGTGGCCAACGCAAACTTTGGAGCGTGAGGGATGGCGGCAGTGGTCATAGGGAGCCTGGGTCCTTAAGCGAAAATGCCAATGACGTTGGTACCTGCTTCAATAGTTGTGGGACAGCAGGCTGAGAGGAGGTCACGGCAGCGGAAGGAATGGGACCCGCTGCATGTGGCCCTGCAACAAGTGAAACCGGGATTCGAAGCTACCGATGAGCAGCTGCAGAACAGGATAAGAGAATTGCGGTTGTATTTTGCCTTTGCAGCAGCAGGGTAACCCAAATGGATGCCAGCGTGTGGTAATAAGACTGATGTGTGCACGCAAGCACGCTGCTCCTGATGGATGCGGAGATTTGATTGGCGCAGTTCTTCATGGACATGGGCCGGAGTGCCCAAACCGGTAAATGTAGGTGTTGCTGAATCGACCTGAATGTGGGGCTAAGTCGGTGGGATGTACGACACTATGCGCCATGCAGCTGAATTAGTGGTGTCGGAAGCGACATCTTGGGGCACGATCGAGAGTAGTAGTGCCCCAAACATCTAAGTCGAGTGGTGAAAGGGTTTCCGTGCGGCCCACAGCTTTGGGGTGGGCAGTTCGAAGAAATGGGACCAGCCAGGCGGCGTAGAGGAAGCAAGAATGGACCATTAGGAGGTGTGACGGACAGATTAAATGCTGAGAACAAGAGCCTATAATGACATGGACACTGAAGGGCAATATGGACGACGAGAGTCGTCAATCAGCTATGTAAAGAAACGGAAGACTCCTTCTGGGCCACAGCCAGAGCCGTTATTGTTGTATCTCTGTTATATCCGCCTTAAGCAAAGGCTCCATCGAAAGATGACCAGGAGTCACCTCGGATACTACCCGTAGATACCCCAGGATACTACAGTTATCGGAGAAGGGATTGGAGCGCACGTGCAACAAGTCTACTGAGAGAAGGATGGCGTCACTTGCAGAACCTAAACTCAGTGACAGCCATCAATGATAGGCCGGATTCAATCTTCGAGGAAGAGCTATGGGAGATCTGCCCAGATCCCAGCAAGTTCCGAGCTGGCCACCAATTATTTAGCGGGCTTTGGGAGGAATGTTTTAGAATGGCGGGTAATGGGCAAATCCGTTCCCCAGCACGGACAGTACTCCAAAGGATAAGAGACGGCATCAGACTGGACTTTGTGGGGGGGTATATGCCCCAGTTCAAAAGCACATTCCGTTGCGGGCCACAAAGCTTTGGATTGTACGAGCTGTTGTACCACGGCACACCTCGCATCTCATCCCACCTGCACCACGCACATCATCCCCGTGGATGAGAGCAACATACGGCAGCCCGTGTCATACATGGATGGGAGCAACGTACGGCAGCCCATGTCGTACGTGGATGAGAGCAATGTACGGCAGACAAAATAGTGGCCTCCAGGGACAGTGTGGTGGAGGTGGTAAGACGAGAGGGACTGATCACAGCCAGGCAGGCGGCAGCTTGCAGGGAAGATTATGGCACTGACTCCCGTGGTGGCCCTAGCCCCGCTTCACACGAGCAGCTGTGCCATATCATGGTAACGAAATACTTACATGCCACCCCGATTGGTCTCCTTCACCACACATGGCTTCTCACAGTGAAGGACTGGCCAGCAGGCCAGGCACTGAGGGATGAGCGCTGGTCAGATGCAGTGTGTGGGGCCAAGCCTGGTGGCACAGTAGTGAGGAAGACAGTGAAGGGCAGCAAGAAGCAACCGGCAGAGGGTGAACCAGTCCTGATCTGGTAGGCGGCAGTGACTGCGCCCTGGATGGTACCTTCTGGGATAATGTGTGCTGTGAGGTTTGCAAGCAGCCACGACCAGAGGACACCATGCTGGTTTGTGATAGCCAGAACTGTAACCTGGGCTACCATACTTACTGCCTAAAGGAGTATCGCCGTTAAAGGAGTTACCACCAGAGGATGAGCAGTGGTTTTGTCCACTGTGTGAAGGGTCAGCAACATGACAGTATATCACACAGCGCATGCAATATCCCCACAGCCTGCACAGCTGGACAATACCTCTCCACTCCAGAGCTGCCCGGTGGGTGTGGGTGGCGGATGTGTAGCCCTTCAAGTATCAGTACAGGCACCAGTTGCCACAGCTGGCACATCAATGGTGCCTCATCATATGGCTGGGCAGCAGCTACGGGGTGATGGAATGGTATTGGATGCACACGGCCTGGAGGTACAATTCCTGCCCCAACTGGGCGCCCCCAGTGGAATGCTGGCTGGCCTGCCCAAGCAATTTCAAGACATGCCAGAGGATGAAACTACAAGGTTGCGCAAGCGCTGAATGGCACAGACATCTTCAATTATGGATGCAAATGCATGTGGTGAAGCTGTGGGAAGCAAACGCAAGGAGGCAACAGCATCACAGCAGAATATTGTGGGTCGTCGAGGAAAGGGCAAGGAGTGTAATGCAGGGTTCCTCAAGGGGATCGCTGTTTGTTCCGGGGTTCCCCGGAGCCCAAAAAGTTCTTTTATGGGGGGGTCTGCGGAACTCTATCTCAAAAACCACGGAAAGCTGCGCTTCACACTGAAAGAGTTTCCCGGGGATCCCTGGATCAGCCCAAACATTTTTCCGGGCGTTTTCCTAAAATCTAAAACTTTCCGGGCCCCGTTGTAACGGGGGACTTCGCACCCCAGCATCACGCGCTATTGCACCAGTGTTACATTGGTGCGAATTGCTAGGATCTGATCTAAGATCCCCGGGTCGAACCCGGACTAGCGCACACTGGTTGAACAATTCGCGACAGGATGCGCATGAATCCCGTCAGCCTTAAGGTGGATGCCCGGGTTGGCGCTGCGTCAGGATTACGACCCGCCGCAATTAGCAAAAAAAAGCTGTGGTAGTGCCGGGAAAACAAAAGAACCCCATCCGACGGGTGCAAGGCGCAAGCTGCCCTACGGGGTGCCAGGGGCGCCCGAGGACGTTCGCTGCAAGGCGGGGAGGATTGTAACGGGGGACTTCGCACCCCAGCATCACGCGCTATTGCACCAGTGTTACACCCGTCTGGGGTGAAGAATGCTGGTGTAATGGAGTATAGATGCAGGAAGGACGGAGCGAGAGCAGCGCATTTAGTTGGTGTGTGAATGCAGGATACCTCCATATGCATTACGTATGGCGTGCACTTTTTCGTGATTACATTTACTCCATGCATGCAGCTGGACTACTAAGCTGGGGATCCCTTGCTCAAATGTTAGTTGGTGATACAACTGTACCGTACCTTGGAAGATGGCTGCATAAACATGATGGTGTGTTTGCCCGCATGTGTGGCTGCTATATATGGGAAGTTTTCATCCCCTGATGCCCGTACGTATTGGGTACAGGCATGATGAGTCAGCCGCCATCAGGGGCCGCCATCACACGTTATGGGATCTATGGCTCCTAAAAATATCAGTTTTGTACATTAGGAGGATCCTAAAATTTTAAGTTTCATGTCCTATGTGTAAGGGATCTACAGGGATGGCGTTTTCTCGCTACAATTTAGCCTCAGATAAAGCGGGTGTTGGCGTTTGAGGACTGTTGGTGGACCCCTTGATTTCAAAGTGTCCGTTTGTGCTGAGATGATAGAAGATGAATACCAGACCCCATTCATATCGCCGGAGCAAGCGAAAAGCTTGCTAGGCCATAGCTGATTTTCTTTCCTGGGGCCCCGTCGTCGTAGTTCCGACATAGACGTGAACGACGATAGTCGTTCCGTCGTCGGAACGGAGACCTTAGGCCGTTTTGGGGGCGCTTGTCGTCGTAGTTCCGACATAGACGTGAACGACGATAGTCGTTCCGTCGTCGTAGTTCCGACATAGACGTGAACGACGATAGTCGTTCCGTCGTCGGAACGGAGACCTTACCCCGATTTTTCGTTGTCCGTCGTCGTAGTTCCGACATAGACGTGAACGACGATAGTCGTTCCGTCGTCGGAACGGAGACCTTACCCCGATTTTTCGTTGTCCGTCCGTCTGTTCGGTTTTTTCTGGAAACTCGCGTTTTTCGGGCCGTCGTTCTCGGGTTTCGGAGCTCCGCGCGCGCTTAAGACATCGCGGCGTAAAAGGCGAGGTCGCGGGTTCGATTCCGGTCGTCACCGGATGGTTCTCGCTGAGCGATCGCGGCGCGACTCGATGCATCTCCGGGTGCGCGGTTCGCTATACATACTTGTAATATTGTAGTCGGACCGGATTGATATATACCCATACATATTTGATAGCCATATATTCGAACCTTCCGGCGTTGGATGACCGCGTCATCCAACGCCGGTGCGCGTCCCGTCCAACGTTGTTTGCGTAAAATGTGTGGCTTTTTGAAAGGCGTACGGCCTTCTTTGCGTGCGTCGGCTCGCCCCAGGTATCATATGCATCGTGGTCGCGGATATATATATATATATATCCGTTCGACTTCTTTCTCTTAACGTGCAGTCGCCGGCTTTTCCTGGACTTGGGCTCTTTACAGTTGTCGGATCGTTCCTCGTCGGTTCGTCCCCCCGTTGGCCCGGCCGTCGGTTCGTTTAGAGACGGCTCCCATCAGTTATGACGGACCGAATAAATGATTCGCCTCGGCGGGCTGAGGCTCGCGGTCGCGAGCGCCTGGGTACACTGGCCGGCGGTTTCCATTTGAGAGGTACGAGTGCGTCGAGCGTGCAGCTCAGCGCGGATGCAATACAGATGCGGGAAGCTCGTCTCGATCCGGAGCGCAGGGCTGCGGAGCAGGGGCGTGACGTCGCTGACGGGCAGAGGTCCGCGCTTGCCACTTCGCTCTGTGCGGCGCCGCAGTCCGAGGTGCGTAGTCGGGAGCGTCTGGGTACACTGGCCGGCGGTTTCCATTTCAGAGGTTTCAGAGGGACGAGTGCGTCGTGCGTGCAGCTCAGCGCGGATGCAGCACGGATGCGGGATGCTCGTCTCGATCCGGAGCGCGCGGCTGCGGAGCAGGAGCGTGACGCTGCTGCGCGAGCGGTTGCGCGTCAAGATCCGGAGCGCAGGGCTGCGGAACAGCGGCGTAACACCGCTGCACGAGCGGCTGCCCGTCGAGATCCGGAGTGCAGGGCTGCGGAACAGCGGCGTAACACCGCTGCACGAGCGGCTGCCCGTCGAGACCCGGAGTGCAGGGCTGCAGAGGCCGCGCACGCGCAGGCCCGTGCTCAGCTGCGTGGGATACAGCTTCCGCGAACTAGCTTGCTTGAGCGTTTGCGGGACCTGATGCGGTTTCCCTGCTTGCACGAGGGCCGGCACCCTGCGCCGCCTGATTTTCTTGGGGTGATTCCGGAAGGGCGCGTGCAGGATTTGCCTGGTGGTCAACTTCCGGTGGAGCGGCAGGTACCATATGAGAAACACCTGCAGCTTGCTTCCAGCATGGCCGCCGCACTGCGTCGGCGCATGTCTTCCCGGGTGTGTGCCGTCTGCTCGGAGCAGTGTTCGGAGGACCAATCCGCGCTTCGTGCTTGGGTGGACATCCCCAACGTGGACATCTTACGCGCTGACATCATGTGCACAGGCGCCGTGCCGCGTCATGCGCGTACCCTGGCTTGGCGGCGCATGCCCTGCACCGCCCAAGGTGTTGCACCACCGGCACCGGATCCGGTTTTACCGGTGCGGTATCGTATCGGCAGATCGGAGCGCGGCAGTACTGCGGGTGCCAGCGCTGACGCCGATCCCACGGCATTCGTGGATGAAGATGCGGCGGCGGCTGACAGTGATGGTGGTGTCGATGGGGCTGACGAGTCGGATTCATCGACGGGTGCTGCAGAGGGCACGGCCCCATCGGAGTTGCGGCCATATCCACCACGGGTGCAGCCGCGACCTTGCTTCGACGATCCGCGGAGTGTGGAGGTGCCGTTCTGCATGCGCCTTGATGCGGATTTGCCGAACCGGACCGTGTTCTGCGGCGATGGTGGCTCCGAGCGATTCGTTATCTGCGCCTCTTGCGAGAAGGCACTGGCGGGTGAGGATCTTTTCCGGCTCGTTTAGGGGAACATGAACACATTTGATTCGTCGAGCCGCCTATATTGCCATTCGAGTTTGCTTAACCGATGTCCGCCTGTCGCCGCTCTCGTTGCAGTACGCCGAGTGCCTGAAGCGGCTCTGGCGCGTCTCGATCCGGGCGACGTGCCGTCTGTCAATCACCTGGGCGACCCGCTGCCTACACCGACGTTTGTGGAAAGTCAACTCTTGGGGCGGGGCCGTCTGATGCAGCAGCTGCTGATTGTGCATCTCACGGGCCGTCCCCCCCAGGTCTTCCCGTGTGCCGTTCAGTCGCATGGTATCGCGGTCGTCAACCCCGATCCCAACATGCTACGCGGTCAGCTGCCTGCGCGCATTGCGGATTTGGCAGGTGCGTTCACGGTGGTGTGCGTGGATCAGGTCCGAGACCGGCAGGACTTGCTGGATCGCGTTCGCCGTGCGCCTGGCGTTAAAGTGCGAGGACACGTCGTCGTCGCCTGGGTACGCTTTCTTCAACACAACGACGAGGATGAGCTCGTGGTGGATGAAGATGCTCTGCGGGAGTACGAGCGTATGGGATGTGTTGCGCAGGTACCCGAGGCGCTGCTGCGCTCCGCGATCGGTCCTACAGATCCGGAAGTCGCCGGCGTACTACGGAGCACGTTCCTCCATGACCGCACTGGCGCCGCTGATGTACGGCAGCTGCAGGAGACGTTACAAGAAAACACGGCTGGTGAAATCGTTCAGGGCGACGGTGCGTATGTATCGCCGTCTGATACAGGTGTGCTTCCTTCTTGTTGAAAGTCGGGGTAAGCCGACGGGGCTCACAGACGGGGAACGGTTGGGAGACGTGCCGGGCGGGAAACGTAGATACGTCACTATCGGACTGACAATTTTGGTTCCACGTGCTTTGCCCGCATCCTTCCGGCCTTGACATCTGCTGGAGGTCCCGATGTGCCCACGACCGGGCCTACCGTCTCGGACACTCCTATGGCGGGTATGTCTGTGAGGGCACAGCTGCGAGTTGCCCGTGCCGCTGCTGTGTTTTGCGACCTGTACGTACCCGTGGGTTTGCACGGGTCGCGGCTGCTGGTCTGTGTGTCGATCGGACGCGCTCAGCCTCCTGTCAGGTTAGGCGTGGGGGAATACTCTACGTATTGCCACTTGTTGATCTACGGTGTGTGCGCGACTGTGACTACTGTTCACTGCAGAAGCTGGCGCTACGGGCTTACCGCCCCTCGCGGTCGTCGTGCGTCAGGCAGCTGACCCTGCTCCCATCCGGAGTGAGTGAGGGCGTGCATTTTATCACCTTCGTACACCTCCATTCGCGTATTCCGTCACATCCACCGAACGGCCTCGAAACAATTCGCGCATACATACGACCTCAAGAGGGTGCACCCGTCCATCTGTCTGCCCGTCGTGTTAAGCTTGTGGATTCCCGTCCCCTCTGTCCGACACAGCTGATGCCGACCTGGGCGCTCCGAATGAGCTGGAACTGGTCCTGCCGCAGCCCGCTGCCGTTCCGACCGACGGCAGCGAGTTTGATACCCGGCCCAACGTGGTGCATGATCTGCTGACCGGCCGTGCACGTCTTGCATTCGCCGCTGGCGGCCGTGACGCTCGGATCCTGGATGATCGTCATCCGGCCATCCTCAACGTCTGCTTCCCGGTCTCGTTTCCGTATGGCTTGTCCGGACAGCGGCCGCCGGGAATGTCCTTCGCATCATACTGCAGCCACCTGGTACGGCGGGTGCCTCGGGCACAGTTCAGCGGCAACTTGATGCTGCTTGCCCGCATGTACGACATCAATGTTCGGCAGCAGAGCATGGCGCAGGTGGGAGTGGCCCTGCGCATGCGACCACGGCTGGGTGAACCAGCGGCGCGAGTTTCAAGGGATGTCGTACGCGCCATGGCGGACATCTTGGCGCTGCCGTACCGTCACGCCCAGCGACGGCAGCTGCTGTCGCAGCAGTCGCCCGTGGTGCGCGCTCTCCTCGAGGGCGCACGTGCCAGCTTGCTGCGAATTGACCTCACGGATGCCTACTACAACGGTGCGAAGGCCACGATGCGTGCAGCTGCCCTCACTATTGGCTGGCCGCCGCTGTTCTTCAACCTCAACCCGGCGGACATGCATGCTGCTTGCGCCGTTGTAGCGTCTGGCCGGTTCATCGAGTTCGACGACACCGGCCGTCCCGCCCAGATCACCAGCACGGTGGAAAAGTGGCGCCGCGTTAAGGAAGACCCGTACAGCTGCGCCGCGCTGCTCGTTGCCACGAAAGAAGTGGTGGTCGAGCAGCTGTTTGGCTTTGCACCTGGGGCAATGCGGCAGACTGACCCGAACTGCTTCTGCGGTGTCGTATTCGAGGTGGTTGTCAAGGTGGAGCAGAGCGGGCGATTGGCGTTACACCTGCACGGAGTTGCACATCTCGAGTGCTTCGCGCTGGAGAACCTGCAGGCGTTCTTTTGTGGACCCAACTGCCGGGCTCTGGCACTTGCGTATGCGCTCTGCGAAATGTGGTATCCTTCGCCGTACTACGCTCCGGCCCCGGACGGTGCAACGCAGCCTCTGGTCATGGGTATGTCTGAAGCGGAGGCGCAGCAGCACGGCCTGCCCGTGCCGGCGGTGCAGGTAGATTGCCCACCTGCCGCGTGCGACTTCGAACGACTGGCCGGGTGCGCGAACGGCGGGCTCCCTCCACCATCACGGCACGCCGCCTGCCGTGCCCACCACGCTGCCGTCATACACGGTACCCTCACCCACACCCACAATACGACCTGCAAGCGCCACGGCTGCCACGGCACCGACGACAGCTGCGGCATGGCCTTCCCCCGGCTCATCCGCACGGCCTTTCAGTGGATCGGCACCGGCGGCCTCTTCTTGTTGCCCCGCCTGGCGTCCAACCTCGTGCCGCACATGCCTGCCGTTGCGCTCGCGTTCGGCTGCAACCAGTTGATGTCCCTGGCCTGTGAGGTCGACCGGGAGTACACGGCTGACGTCGCCGCACAACTAGCACGCCCCGTCAACGAACGTGGTGACTGCCCCCTCCTACAGCCCGCCATCGACCGTGCCCGTGATGCTGCGTACTACAGTTCAAAGTACACCGCAAAGACAATCGAGCGCAGCCAGGCACACCTCACCTGTGCCGCCGTCGGGCGCGTGCAGGACTTCATGATGGCGGGGAGCCCGCCCAGCGCCAGCGGCGATGGCCCCAGCGCGTTCGCCAACCTATGCGCCGCGGTACACCGCATGACGGCCACCATCACGGCCGGCATGGCACTGATCGTCTTCAAGCTCTCGGGTCACGATACGTTTCAAGCGTCGTACAAACGTAACTACCTGCCGGTGGGCGCATTCACTGCACTGGCGGCCGAGTCCGCCGTGGAGCCAGAAGACGCGGAAACCGGCGTGGAGCTTGTGGAGGCAGAGGAGCACGGTGGCTACACTCTCGCCGACGCCGTACAGAACTATACGCAGCGCGGAGTGGAGCTCAGCGGCTTCGATTGCAGCGCCTACAATATCGTGGCCAACTTCGAAGTGCAACGTGTGACGCCCGCACAGCACCCCCACGCTGCTATCCTTGGCGCCCAAGTCCTTCCCGCGACTCGTCACCGCAAACGCAAGGCCTCTAACACCGCTGTGACCCCCGTGACTGATGCACCTTCCGGCCCATCTGGCGCCCAGCCCACCGCCGCCGCGACGTTCCTTGCGTCAGGCGGTTCAGCTGCGGACCAGCTACCGACCAGTCCAGCAACGACCATTCCCCCCAAGAAGGTGGCCTTCCAACCGACGCACCCGCTGTACCTGACACACGTCCTCCGTCGCCTGGCGCAGCCGAGGTACGTCCTGCTGGGCGGTGCACTGCCCCGCCGTCCTCAAGCAGGCAGTACCACCGCAGCCGCCGTCGCCTACTACGCATTCGTGTTGGGCATCTTCAAGGCTCACCGTGGCCAGCCGGTGGCTGCCAATCAAACGGTGAAGGAAGCGTACGATGCTTGGTGGACGGACCTGGGAACCACCGGTGCAGGCCGATCCTACAGAGCCTGCGTCAGTGCCCTGCTTGACAACATCGAAGCAGAGCACCTCGCCAGCGGCCGGCGCCAGGCCGAATACAACTTGCGACGTCGCCAGCGCCGCGCCGCCGCTGCGGCTGCCGGTCTCCCCCCGAACTACACCTCCAGTGACTCGGATGATGACGACCCGGACGCCGCGCGAGGCCGCCTCGAACCCGACCCTGACACACAGCCACCACACGACAATCAGGTCGAGCGATATGACTTCGTGCCAGGCCAAGGCGACCCGACGACGGGGCTCAACCTGTCTGACGTCGCCCTGACGGACCTGTACGACCGCACCACGGTGGAGGGGCTGTACGCATACGGTGCAGCCCGGCGTTGCCGTGCGCTTCCTCTACCCGACGCACTCGGTGCCAACACCAGCCCCTTCATTCGCCGTGTACGCGCCACCGACATCCCGCTGCTGAGTGAAGCTTCCAAGCGGTTGAAGCGCTACGTGGTCCTGACCGAAGGCGCCATCGCCACGCCGGCCACCGCCGTCCGCCCCCCCCGCCTGTGTCTGGATCGCCGCCCCGGCTACCCGCTAGTGGCGGTACTCATGAACGACGGCCAACAATCTGACCGCGCACTCGTCACAGCGGAGATGCCGACATACCTGCGTCTGGCTCAGCCGCCTACCGTTGACGACACCATCGAGCTCTTCACCCTGGCGCCGGATCAGGCTGTACCGTTCATGCTCGTGGCACGCTACTTCGACCGCCGCAACGAACCCGATCCAGGCGTTCCGCCGCAGATGCTCATCATGGGTCCCCCGGGCACGGGCAAGACAAGGTTCGTGCACGCGCTGCTGTGGTACACGTACCAGCACGACAGCCCCGACTGGGCCGCCACATGCGCGTACTCCTGGGCCGCCGCGATCGCCTTCAACACCCCAGTGCACCGCAGCCTGTCGACCCACTCGATGTTCGGCATCTCTGCGAGCCAAAGCAGCTCGCGTGGCGCCAACCTTCCCAAGCGCGGTGCCCACGCCAGCCTTCAGGTACGATCCACTTGCCGGAGCACGTACGACAACCATCCCACGAATCCACACCTCCACGCGCTCCCCCCCACCCTTCGTAGGTCAAACGCAACGTCGGTGATGGCGCTGTCTTCATCGACGAAATCGGCATGCAGAGCCATGAGCACCTCGGCGCCATCAGCTACTCCTGTACGGCCAGCGTACCGCCCCCGTCACATCTTGGACCCACCCACTCGAGCACCCGTGTCCTGTCCGGCCGCGCCGCTGCCGGAATCGGCGACCTGCTACAGCATCCTCAACCGGGCGGTTCGCCACCATACCGCTTCGCGGCCGACGTTGAGCGGAACCCCAACTTCACTCCGTCGGCACCGAACACCCGGCGCCGGCCAGCCTCGGCTGACGAAGACGAAGGTCGCCGTGCGGATGGCAGCAACACCAGCAGCAGTGACGAGCACAACAACGACCGCGACACTGCCGCGACCATGCGTCGCCCTCGCCGACCCGTACCACAGACGCACGCCCGCCTGCACGATGGCTTCCAGCTGTACCGGCAGCTCGGCAACGTCGTGTTCATGCTGCAAAAACAACAACGACAAGACAACAGCCCGTCCGGTCAGCAGCTCACGCAGTTCGCGACCATGTTCGGCGGCGGCGAACCCACTGAAGCGCGCATGGCGGCATTGATAGACGCGCTCAACCAACGCGTCATCACCGACCTATCGGACCTCACGGACCTCGAGCCCCGCGTGGTGTTGCAACGCAACGAACCCAGGCACGTCCTCAACACACGACTGCTCATGCTCCAGGCGCGTCGCAAGGGTGCACGGTTGGTCAGCTGGAACGCGGACCACGTCCCGGTCCGCCAACACGGCACAGCCCAGCAGCCGCTACTCTCGCACGTCGAGAAGGCTGTCGCGATGCGAGTCAAAGACGCCGCCTTCGACCACACAACCGCCGACACTTGGTACTACGAAGGAGCACGCTACACGCTACTCGACACCGTTGCCGCCGACGCTGGCGCCTGCCACAACAATGAAGTCGAGGCGTGCGGCCTGCTCACCGACAGCCGCGAACCGCCCGACGACGGCCACGGCCCGTACTGGCGCCTTCACTACCTACCCGCAGCCGTCATGGTCCGTCCAATTAAAGGACACGCGCCCAATACGGTGCTAGCGGACTTGGCGGACTTCGCATCCAAAGGTGGTGCCTTCACCGTCGTACCACGCCCCTCACCAGCAGCCAATATCACCGTACCTGCTGTCAACACCGGCACCGCCACCAAGAACGTGCGTCGCATCAACGTGCCGCTGGGTGACTACTACGCCGTGACCGACTATTTCGTACAGGGTCGCAGTTTCAAGGAAGAATGCTGGGTTGCGGACCTCTCCGTCCCACCTGGCGGCTTGAAGCGCGCAACCGTGTATGTACTACTGACACGGTACAAGACACTCAACCACATCCGCCTCTTGCGCCCGCTCTCTACGACACCCGACGAGCGAAAACGAGTTGTCCAGCAGTTTCTGGCAGCAACAAAGCTCGACCCCGACCTGGCGGCCGAACTGCGCCTCCTTGACCGCCGCGCGACCGCAACCCGCAACCGCTATGCACCCGAATACGAGCACGCCCGGCACCTGGAGGAGCGTTGGACTACCGCAGCCACCACCACGTGACACGGCGACGATGGTGAGGGGTCTGCAACGGAGGCGACGGTGGCGAAAAACAGGGCGGCGGATGAAGATGAGGATGCGGGTGTGGATGAGAACGCTGTGGCAGGTTGCCGATTCCGAGTGCTAGGTGGGCCCGAGATGTGGCGGACGCGGTACGTTGATCGTACGTTGCTCGTCCCGGAGTGGCTGGTGACGCCGAGGTGCTCATGGCTCTGCATGCCGATTTCGTCGCGAAAATAGACTAGAGGGAGTAGACAGAACACCACCGTGTTACCGTGTCGTCACCGACGTTGCGTCCGACCTACGACGGATGGGGGGGAACGTGTGAAGAAGGAGGGTGCGTAGGATGCTGCGATGGGAGGTGTAAATATGTGCCGGACGTTAGCATTGCAATACATCTGCCGCATGCGGGCAACACGAGTCGCGCAAGTGTTGAGAGACGCAGGGACGACGTAGTCTGTGGGGCAAAGGTTGAGCACAAGAGACGGCCGTGGTCGAGTGTGTTGTAGCGGTCCAGCAGCGTGTTGGGGAGTCGAAGCAAGCACCGAAATGACACGGGTGTTTGTCCATGTGCTTTCGTCACCCGTACTTCACTCCGGCACCCAGGTCGTGGAACCTGGTACGCTGTAGAGTGAAGTACGGGTGATGCAAGCACACGGACAGGCACCTGTACCATTTCGGTGGTTGCCTGGAATCCCCAACATGCTGCTGGACCGCTACAACACACCTTTCCGCCTCCTGTGCCCGCTCTCTGCCACACCGCCGTCCCTACATCTCCCAACCCCTTTGCGACCTGTGTTGCCTGCATGCGGCCGACGTATTCTAATGTCAATGTCCGTACCATGACCATGACGGTGACCCTTGAGTCCATGACGCGCATTTCAACACAAGACCGGCACCCCTCGCGGCGGCAGCGACGGCGGCAGTGATGATGGAAGTGACGGACTCGGCAGATGGCTGCACGACGGCGACGGCAGTAACAAAGGCGCGAAGCGCGGAGAAGGAGAGCGCGTAGGATGGTGGGGAACTGGAGGTCTGACGGACTCGGCGGATAGCTGTACGACGACGGCGGCAGTGACAAGGGCAAGAGGCGTTGCATTTGACCTACGAAGGCGAAGGACGGAGCGCGCGAAGAAGGAGTGCACGTAGGGAGGGAGGTGTAGATCCGTGGTATGGGTCTCCTACGTGCTCCGGAGAGTGGATCTTACCTGACCAGGTAGCGCTTCGGCCGTAGGTGTAAGTATAGATATGTGCCGGACGTTGGCATTACGATACATCTGCCGCATGCAAGCAACGCAGATCACACAGGTGGGGCAGAGAATGAGTACAGGAGACGGCCGTAGTCAAGTGTGTTGTGGCGACTCGGCAGCATGTTCGAAGACTCTAGGCGAGCACCGAAGTGACACGGGTGCCAGTCCGTGTTCCACTTCGGCAGCCAGGCCATCCAGGTTGAAACTACGGGGTCGTGGAGCCTAAAGTACGCTGTGAATTGAAGGGGGCGTTGTAGATTGCGCTCGTCCGCAGTCGATTGCGCCTTAGGACGCGGTGGCGCACGGACAGCCCCCCCTCCCGTCTGTACGCCCCCTGCAATCCACAGCGTACCTTAGGTTCCGCGACCCTAGGTGGCCTGGGTGCCGGAGTGAAAGCACACGGACAAACACCCGTGTTCAGTGTTCGCTTCGAGTCTTCCAAAATGCTGCTGGACCGTTACGACACACGTTCCCGCCTCCTGTACCCGCTCTCTGCCACACCTGACGAACGAAACCGAATTGACAAGACCGTCCCTGCGAACGTCTGTGCAACCTGCGTTGCCAACACCAGCCCCTTCATTCGCCACACTCGGTGCCAACACCAGCCCTTTCATTCGCCGTGTGCGCGCCACCGACATCCCGCTGCCAAAGTCCGTAAAAGCACGCCCGGCACCGGACTATCGCATCCATCACCACCTGACGCAACAAACCGGGATTTCGCACTTGAGGACCTAGTCTACACACGAGCCGTCCGCAGCTATCAGGCGTCTAGCCCACCACGTGACACGGCGACGATGGTGGGGGTTCTGCAACGAAGGTCTGCAACGAAGGCAACGATGACGAAGGACAAGGCGGCGGCAACGACGGCGACAGTCGTGATGGAAGTGGCAGAGTGGCGAAGTGGTGACCGCGGCAATAGCGAAGGCAGAAGGCGCGAAGAAGGGGAGGTAGGAGGTGTGGATCGGGCGGGTTGGCGCTGGACGACGGATGCCTTGTAATGCCGATGCCCGACAATCGTGTGACTTGCAGCTGGGTAACGAAGCCGTCGGACGGACGGACTCTGCGCGTCCGAAAGATGCCGAGAACGGGGCCGTCGAGGTTGCCGCGCGCAGCAAGTGGACCGCGGTGACCCGTGGGTTGATGAGGCGGATTTGAACACAAGATTGCCAATCTTGTACAGGCGTTGTACCGCGGTGTCCAGCGTTGCACAGCGTTAAACACACGGAGCTTCCCATAACTTGTACTCTACCTTAACGTCTCTCTACCCATATACTGCGCCGCTTTCCGTCGTCCCTTCCCGCCCCGAATGGAATCGCCCGACCCCAAACGCCGGCGACTCACCCCGGCACCGTCTACAAGCAGCACGTCCACCTTCGGCAGCCCCACCGACGCTGCCTCCGCGTCCACGTAAGCGATAGCTACGGGCCATCTTTAAGGATGAGGACTAACATGCGACTAACGACCCCATCCGTAGGTCGCGAACCGTCACCTGCCACGTCACCTTCACCGCCGGCCCGGTGACTAAAGATGAAGACCGGCTCTTTGCCGGCGCACCCAACCGAAACGGCAGCTTCGTCGCAGGCGTGAACACAGTCGGACAGGGCGTCATCATCCTGCAGCTCGATAACCGCGCCCTAGCCGACATGGAAACCAACCACGCCTTTGCACGGGCCGTCACGTTCACGAACGTGGAGCCAGCTGCCCTGCCCGCCTTCGTCACCTCCCGCTTCGCCGGACCGACACTGGCCCAATACAAGGTCACCCCGACGACTCAAATTTCCGTGGCCAGCACCTCCGTCCTCCCGATGCTTTACACCGCCAAGCTGCGTTATCCGACGTACAACGCGGCAACCGACAAAGCGGACGCCGAGGACAAGTACCCGGCCGACGGCAGCGCCCTCCTGGTCGTCCCGCACGGTAAGCTGTTCCGCGGCGGACCCTTCCGCAAGTTCAACGCCTGGGTCGCGTGCGGCAACCCCGACGCCCCCGACCTCGGCTGCGTGGAGCTGGCGGTCAAGCAATCCGCGCCCGACGACTTCGTTGCCCAGCTACAAGCGGCGGCTGACGACAACACGCCGCTATACATCTACGCCGCCAAAATCAGCGCGCCGTCCAATACTCAGTACAACAACAGCATCTTCCTCAACGGAGCGCTAGTCGCGGCAGCAGCTGCCCCGGGCAAGCGCCCTCCCAAGCGGGTGCAGACCTTCCGAGCAGCTACCCAGCAGACCACTGCGGCCACCGACAGCCGCGCCGACACGAACGACATGATGGTTGCGTGGGAGCAACGCGACCGGGCCGCCGTTGTCCTACCGTCGGATGGAGCACACGCCGCCGCCAGCCTCTCCCCGAATCCCAGCTCCGTCACGACGGTCGGCTCCCGGCCCGTGATACCGCTCGTCCTCAGCGTCGGCAATAGCAAGTATCCAGTCTGCACGGACAGCCCCGGCGTCCTCCAACAGCTGCCCAACTACGCGGACTTCTTCGCCGACGCGAGCTTCGCGGACGACAACGACCGGGTCGCGTACACCGCCTACGACTCCTTCGCCATCACCGGCACCGTCACCACCAGCACGGAGGGCCGGACCACTTTCGTCACGGCCCTCCAGCAGTAAGTCACTCCGGTTGCCCCAAACACAACGTGCATGGAGCGTGCATGGAGTTGCCGCCACTGGATGGCGTTAAATGCCAGCGTCAAACGGCCACCTCGCTGTATGACGACACACTTGCACGGCCGAGTGCGATCCGCGCGCTCGTGGGTTCGACTCCCACGCTGGTGAACTGCATCTCTGCATCCCTCTGCATTCTTGTATTACCCCTTCCATTCGGCACGCGTGCCCTCGCCTCCGCCGCGGGGACGGGGAACTACGGCCCCCCTCGCGGGCCCACAGCCCGCGTCTAGTCCGTCTGTTCGGATTTTATGGAAACTCGCCGTTTTTCTCGGCGTCGTAGCGCCTTCGGAGCGTCGCTCGCGCATAAGACGTCGTCGTTTAAAACGCGAGGTCGCCGGTTCGATTCCGGTCGTGACCGGACGTTTCGCGGCACGAATCGTCGCCGCGGCGGCGTCTGGCCGTGTATGATATTATGATATTATGGCACGTCGAATATGGCACGTCGACTTGCGCACCTGGACGCAACGATGCACCTTGCGCACCTGACATATGTAATATGCTGATGCATGTGCAAGTCCGTCTGTTCGACTCTTTGTTGTGTGTGCAAGTATGCGCACACGTGCAAGGGCACACATTTTATCATGAATGACATGATCTCATATAACATAATATGACATATGTAATATGCTGATGCATGTGCAAGTCGTCGCGCCGGATGTTTCGTGGCGCGAATCATTGCGTTCACGTGCGCGATTAGACGTGCGACATGCCAATATATTGTAGCCATCTATGATTATGGCTACGATCAGGGAAGATCACCGGCGTCGAAGTGCGCATCTGCGGCCGTCCAACGTTGTCCGCGTGAAATGTAGGGCTTTTTGTAAGATGTACGGCCTTCTTCGCGTGCGTCGGCTCGCTACAGTAGGTCGGATTGCATCGCGGATATACACATCCGTCCAATTTCTTTCTCTTAACATACGGTACTGCGGCTGCACACTGCATTACTGCACACTGGTCGGTGGCGCCGCCAACGTAAGCTGCACGGCCTTTCACGAAGCTGGGCTATTTACAGGCGTCGGCTCGCTACTGTGGGATTGTATCGCATATAGATCGCGTATATCACACCCATATTACTCTCTTCCATGCGTGGTATTGTGGCTGAAGACGGCTTCCATCCGTTCAGTCGCATGGCATCGCGGTCGTCAACCCCAACCCCAATATGCTACGTGGCCAGCTGTCTGCGCGTGTTGGACGGACGGACAGACGGACAACGTCCCCCTAAAAACGGCCTAAGGTCTCCGTTCCGAAGACGGAACGACTATCGTCGTTCACGACGGACAACGCACAAAAGACGGAACGACAGACCGGCGGACCTCGGCGAGACGGAGGCAAGTGCAGCGCGGCGTCGACACCAAGACGGACGCAGGCGCGCAGGCGCGTTCACGGTGGTGTGCGTGGACCAGGTCCGAGACCGTCCGGACTTGCTGGATCGCGTCCGTCGTGCGCCTGGCATTAAAGTGCGAGGACACGTCATTGTCGCCTGGGTGCGCTTTCGTCCGCACAACGATGAGGATGAACTTGCGGTGGATGAACATGCTCTGCAGGAGTACGAGCGTATGGGATGCGTTGCTTAAGTACCTGAGGCACTGCTGCGCTCCGCGATTGGTCCTACAGATCCGGAGGTCGCCGGCGTACTGCGAAGCACACTCCTTAATGACCGCACTGGCGCCACTGGTGTACGGCAGCTGCAGGAGACGTTACAAGGAAACACGGCTGGGGAAATCCTTCACGGTGGCCGCGCATATGCATCGCCGTCTGATACGTCCATGACGGACGCGGGCGCGCAGGTGCGTTCACGGTGGTGTGCGTGGACCAGGTCCGAGACCGTCCGGACTTGCTGGATCGCGTCCGCGGGAAATGCTTCACGGTGGCCGCGCATATGCATCGCCGTCTGATACAGGTGTTCTTCCTTCTTGTTGAAAGACGGGGTAACCCGACGGGGCTCACAGACGGGAAACGGTGGGGGGAGGGGGGGGCGGGAAACATAGGTACATCGCTTTCGACGGACTATCGTCGTTCTTGACGGACAACGCACAAAAGGCCGGCGCGCACTACGACGACGAGAACATCCGACGGAACGACAGACCGGCGGACCTCGGCGACACGGAGGCAAGTGCAGCACGGCGTCGATCACGTCATCGTCGCCTGGGTGCGCTTTCGTCCGCGGCTGAAGACGGCTTCCATCCGTTCAGTCGCATGGCATCGCGGTCGTCAACCCCGACCCCAATATGCTACGTGGCGCGTTGGACGGACGGACAGACGGACAACGTCCCCCTAAAAACGGCGTAAGGTCTCCGTTCCGACGACGGAACGACTATCGTCGTTCACGACGGACAACGCACAAAAGACGGAATGACAGACCGGCGGACCTCAGCGACACGGAGGCAAGTGCAGCGCGGCGTCGACGCCAAGACGGACGCAGGCGCGCAGGCGCGTTCACGGTGGTGTGCGTGGACCAGGTACATCGCTTTCGACGGACTATCGTCGTTCACGACGGACAACGCACAAAAGGCCGGCGCGCACTACGACGACGTGAACATCCGACGGAACGACAGACCGGCGGACCTCGGCGACACGGAGGCAAGTGCAGCGCGGCGTCGACGCCATGACGGACGCAGGCGCGTTCACGGTGGTGTGCGTGGACCAGGTCCGAGACCGTCCGGACTTGCTGGATCGCGTCCGCCGTGCGCCTGGCATTTAAGTGCGAGGACACGTCATCGTCGCCTGGGTGCGCTTTCTTCCGCACAACGATGAGGATGAACTTGCCGTGGATGAAGATGCTCTGCAGGAGTACGAGCGTATGGGATGCGTTGCACAAGTACCTGAGGCACTGCTGCGCTCCACGATCGGTCCTACAGATCCGGAGGTCGCCTACGTACTGTGAAGCACATTCCTTAATTACCGCACTGGCGCCGCTGGTGTACGGCAGCTGGAAGGAAACACGGCTGGTGAAATCCTTCACGGTGGTGGCGCATATGCATCGTCGTCTGATACAGGTGTGCTTCCATCTTGTTGAAAGATGGGGTAACCCGACGGGGCTCACAGACGGGAAACGGTGGGGGGAGGGGGGGGCGGGAAACATAGGTACATCGCTTTCGACGGACTATCGTCGTTCACGACGGACAACGCACAAAAGACGGAATGACAGACCGGCGGACCTCGGCGACACGGAGGCAAGTGCAGCGCGGCGTCGACGCCATGACGGACGCAGGCGCGCAGGCGCGTTCACGGTGGTGTGCGTGGACCAGGTCCGAGACCGTCCGGACTTGCTGGATCGCGTCCGCCGTGCGCCTGGCATTTAAGTGCGAGGACACGTCATCGTCGCCTGGGTGCGCTTTCTTCCGCACAACGATGAGGATGAACTTGCGGTGGATGAAGATGCTCTGCAGGAGTACGAGCGTATGGGATGCGTTGCACAAGTACCTGAGGCACTGCTGCGCTCCACGATCGGTCCTACAGATCCGGAGGTCGCCTACGTACTGTGAAGCACATTCCTTAATTACCGCACTGGCGCCGCTGGTGTACGGCAGCTGGAAGGAAACACGGCTGGTGAAATCCTTACCGCACTGGCGCCGCTGGTGTACGGCAGCTGCAGGAGACGTTACAAGAAAACACGGCTGGTGAAATCGTTCAGGGTGGTGGCGCATATGCATCGCTGTCTGATACAGGTGTGCTTCCTTCTTGTTGAAAGACGGGGTAAGCCGACGGGGCTCACAGACGGGGAACGGTGGGGAGAGGGGGGGACGGGAAACATAGGTACATCGCTTTCGACGGACTATCGTCGTTCACGATGGACAACGCACAAAAGGCCGGCGCGCACTACGACGACGAGAAAATCCGACGGAACGACAGACTGGCGGACCTCGGCGACACGGAGGCAAGTGCAGCGCGGCGTCGACGCCATGACGGACGCAAGCGCGCAGGCGCGTTCACGGTGGTGTGCGTGGACCAGGTCCGAGACCGTCCGGACTTGCTGGATCGCGTCCGCCGTGCGCCTGGCATTCAAGTGCGAGGACACGTCATCATCGCCTGGGTGCGCTTTCGTCCGCACAACGATGAGGATGAACTTGCGGTGGATTACCCCCCTGCACCTCGCTTCCGGCATGGCCACCGTGCTGCGTCGGCACGCATACCCTCACCTCCACGATGGTCGCTCCACGGGGAACTACGGCCCCCCTCGCGGGCGGACGGCCCGCGTCTAGTCGTCGGAACGGAGACCTTACCCCGGCTTTTCGTTGTCCGTCTGTTCGGGATTTTCTGGAAACTCGCGTTTTTCGGGCCGTCGTTCCCGGGTTTCGGAGCTCCGCGCGCGCTTAAGACATCGCGGCGTAAAAGGTGAGGTCGCGGGTTCGATTCTGGTCGTCCCCAGATGTTTCGCGGCACGAATCATCGCCGCGTCGTCACCGGACGTTTCACGGCGCGTTCAGGTGCGACATCTCAATATATGCAAGGGCACGCACATATGCAAGGGCATGCCTTTTATCGTCACCGGACGTTTCACGGCGCAAACCGGACGTTTCACGGCACGAATCGTCGCCGCGTCGTCACCGGATGTTTCGCGGCGCGTTCAGGTGCGACATCTCAATATATGCAAGGGCACGCACATATGCAAGGGCATGCCTTTTATCGTCACCGGACGTTTCACGGCGCGAACCGGACGTTTCGCGGCACGAATCGTCGCCGTGTCGTCACCGGACGTTTCGCGGCACGAATCGTCGCCGCGGCGGCGTCTGGCCGTGTATGATATTATGATATTATGGCACATCGAATACGGCACGTCGAATTGCGCACCTGGACGCAACGATGCGCCTTGCGCACCTGACATATGTGATATGCTGATGCATGTGCAAGTCCGTCTGTTCGACTCTTTGTTGTGTGCGCAAGTATGCGCACACGTGCAAGGGCACACATTTTATCGTGAATGACATGATCTCATATAACATAATATGACATATGTAATATGCTGATGCATGTGCAAGTCGTCGCACCGGATGTTTCGCGGCGCGAATCATTGCGTTCGGGTGCGCGATTCGACATGCGACATGCCAATATATTGTAGCCATCTATGATTATGGCTACGATCAGGGAAGATCACCGGCGTCGAAGTGCGCATCTGCGGCCGTCCAACGTTGTCCGCGTGAAATGTAGGGTTTTTTGTAAGATGTACGGCCTTCTTCGCGTGCGTCGGCTCGCTGCAGTAGGTCGGATTGCATCGCGGATATACATATCCGTCCGATTTCTTTCTCTTAACATACGGTACTGCGGCTGCACACTGCATTACTGCACACTGGTCGGTGGCGCCGCCAATGTAAGCTGCACGGCTTTTCGCGAAGCTGGGCTATTTACAGGCGTCGGCTCGCTACTGTAGGATTGTATCGCATATAGATCGCGTATATGTCACACCCATATTACTCTCTTCCGTGCGTGGTATTGCGGCTGAAGACGGCTTCTATCCGTTCAGTCGCATGGCATCGCGGTCGTCAACCCCGACCCCAATATGCTATGTGGCCAGCTGCCTGCGCGCGTTGGATGGACGGACAGACGGACAACGTCCCCCTGAAAACGGCGTAAGGTCTCCTTTCCGACGACGGAATGACTATCGTCGTTCACGACGGACAACGCACAAAAGACGGAACGATAGACCGGCTGACCTCGGCGAGACGGAGGCAAGTGCAGCGCGGCGTCGACGCCAAGACGGACGCAGGCGTGCAGGCGCGTTCACGGTGGTGTGCGTGGACCAGGTCCGAGACCGGCAGGGCTTGCTGGATTGCGTCCGCCGTGCGCCTGGCATTAAAGTGTGAGGACATGTCATCGTCGCCTGGGTGCGCTTTCTTCTGCACAACGATGAGGATGAACTTGCGGTGGATGAAGATGCTTGGTCAAGTACGAGCGGTCAAGTACGAGCGTATGGGATGCGTTGCACAAGTACCTGAGGCCCTGCTGCGCTCCGCGATCGGTCCTACATATCCGGAGGTCGCTGGCGTACTGCGAAGCACACTCCTTAATGACCGCACTGGCGCCGCTGGTATACGGCAGCTGCAGGAGACGTTACAAGGAAACACGGCTGGTGAAATGCTTCACGGTGGCCGCGCATATGCATCGCCGTCTGTTACAGGTGTGCTTCCTTCTTGTCGAAAGACGGGGTAACCCGACGGGGCTCACAGACGGGAAACGGTGGGGGAAGGGGGGGGGCGGGAAACATAGGTACATTGCTTTCGACGGACTATCGTCGTTCTTGACGGACAACGCACAAAAGGCCGGCGCGCACTACGACGACGAGAACATCCGACGGAACGACAGACCGGCGGACCTCGGCGAGACGGACACAAGTGCAGCACGGCGCGCAGGCGCGTTCACGGTGGTGTATATGTGGATGAAGATGCTTGGTCAAGTACGAGCGGTCAAGTACGAGCGTATGGGATGCGTTGCTTAAGTACCTGAGGCCCTGCTGCGCTCCGCGATCGGTCCTACAGATCCGGAGCTCGCCGGCGTACTGCGAAGCACACTCCTTAATGACCGCACTGGCGCCGCTGGTGTATGGCCGCTGCAGGAGACGTTACAAGGCAACACGGCTGGTGAAATGCTGCACGGTAGCGGCGCGTATGCATCGCCGTCTGATACAGGTGTGCTTCCTTCTTGTTGAAAGACGGGGTACCCCGACGGGGCTCACAGACGAGAAACGGTGGGGGGAGGGGGGGGCGGGAAACATACGTACATCGCTTTCGATGGACTATCGTCATTCACGACGGACAACGCACAAAAGGCCGGCGCGCACTACGACGACGAGAAAATCCAACGGAACGACAGACCGGCGGACCTCGGTGAGACGGAGGCAAGTGCAGCGCGGCGTCGACGCCGAGACGGACGGATCACGTCATCGTCGCCTGGGTGCGCTTTCGTCCGCGGCTGAAGACGGCTTCCATCCGTTCAGTCACATGGCATCGCGGTCCTCAACCCCGACCCCAATATGCTACGTGGCCAGCTGCCTGCGCGTGTTGGACGGACGGACAGACGGACAACGTCCCCCTAAAATCGGCGTAAGGTCTCCATTCCGACGACGGAACGACTATCGTCGTTCACGACGGACAACGCACAAAAGACGGAACGACAGATCGGCGGACCTCGACGAGACGGAGGCAAGTGCAGCGCGGGGTCGACGCAGAGACAGACGCAGGCGCGCAGGCACGTTCACGGTGGTGTGCGTGGACGAGGTCCGAGACCGGCAGGACTTGCTGGATCGCGTCCGCCGTGCACCTGGCATTAAAGTGCGAGGACACGTCATCGTCGCCTGGGTGCGCTTTCGTTCGCACAACGATGAGGATGAACTTGCGGTGGATGAACATGCTCTGCAGGAGTACGAGCGTATGGGATGCGTTGCTTAAGTACCTGAGGCCCTGCTGCGCTCCGCGATCGGTCCTACAGATCCGGAGCTCGCCGGCGTACTGCGAAGCACACTCCTTAATGACCGCACTGGCGCCGCTGGTGTATGGCCGCTGCAGGAGACGTTACAAGGCAACACGGCTGGTGAAATGCTGCACGGTAGCGGCGCGTATGCATCGCCGTCTGATACAGGTGTGCTTCCTTCTTGTTGAAAGACGGGGTACCCCGACGGGGCTCACAGACGAGAAACGGTGGGGGGAGGGGGGGGC
The DNA here is from genome assembly GCA_019650235.1 of Volvox reticuliferus. Lineage (NCBI taxonomy): Eukaryota > Viridiplantae > Chlorophyta > Chlorophyceae > Chlamydomonadales > Volvocaceae > Volvox > Volvox reticuliferus. The sequence goes on along the minus strand of BNCP01000040.1, from coordinate 799,698 downwards.
GGGAAACATACGTACATCGCTTTCGATGGACTATCGTCATTCACGACGGACAACGCACAAAAGGCCGGCGCGCACTACGACGACGAGAAAATCCAACGGAACGACAGACCGGCGGACCTCGGTGAGACGGAGGCAAGTGCAGCGCGGCGTCGACGCCGAGACGGACGGATCACGTCATCGTCGCCTGGGTGCGCTTTCGTCCGCGGCTGAAGACGGCTTCCATCCGTTCAGTCACATGGCATCGCGGTCCTCAACCCCGACCCCAATATGCTACGTGGCCAGCTGCCTGCGCGTGTTGGACGGACGGACAGACGGACAACGTCCCCCTAAAATCGGCGTAAGGTCTCCATTCCGACGACGGAACGACTATCGTCGTTCACGACGGACAACGCACAAAAGACGGAACGACAGATCGGCGGACCTCGACGAGACGGAGGCAAGTGCAGCGCGGGGTCGACGCAGAGACAGACGCAGGCGCGCAGGCACGTTCACGGTGGTGTGCGTGGACGAGGTCCGAGACCGGCAGGACTTGCTGGATCGCGTCCGCCGTGCACCTGGCATTAAAGTGCGAGGACACGTCATCGTCGCCTGGGTGCGCTTTCGTTCGCACAACGATGAGGATGAACTTGCGGTGGATGAACATGCTCTGCAGGAGTACGAGCGTATGGGATGCGTTGCTTAAGTACCTGAGGCCCTGCTGCGCTCCGTGATCGGTCCTACAGATCCGGAGCTCGCCGGCGTACTGCGAAGCACACTCCTTAATGACCGCACTGGCGCCGCTGGTGTATGGCCGCTGCAGGAGACGTTACAAGGCAACACGGCTGGTGAAATGCTGCACGGTAGCGGCGCGTATGCATCGCCGTCTGATACAGGTGTGCTTCCTTCTTGTTGAAAGACGGGGTACCCCGACGGGGCTCACAGACGAGAAACGGTGGGGGGAGGGGGGGGCGGGAAACATACGTACATCGCTTTCGATGGACTATCGTCATTCACGACGGACAACGCACAAAAGGCCGGCGCGCACTACGACGACGAGAAAATCCAACGGAACGACAGACCGGCGGACCTCGGTGAGACGGAGGCAAGTGCAGCGCGGCGTCGACGCCGAGACGGACGGATCACGTCATCGTCGCCTGGGTGCGCTTTCGTCCGCGGCTGAAGACGGCTTCCATCCGTTCAGTCACATGGCATTGCGGTCCTCAACCCCGACCCCAATATGCTACGTGGCCAGCTGCCTGCGCGTGTTGGACGGACGGACAGACGGACAACGTCCCCCTAAAATCGGCGTAAGGTCTCCATTCCGACGACGGAACGACTATCGTCGTTCACGACGGACAACGCACAAAAGACGGAACGACAGATCGGCGGACCTCGACGAGACGGAGGCAAGTGCAGCGCGGGGTCGACGCAGAGACAGACGCAGGCGCGCAGGCACGTTCACGGTGGTGTGCGTGGACGAGGTCCGAGACCGGCAGGACTTGCTGGATCGCGTCCGCCGTGCACCTGGCATTAAAGTGCGAGGACACGTCATCGTCGCCTGGGTGCGCTTTCGTTCGCACAACGATGAGGATGAACTTGCGGTGGATGAACATGCTCTGCAGGAGTACGAGCGTATGGGATGCGTTGCTTAAGTACCTGAGGCCCTGCTGCGCTCCGTGATCGGTCCTACAGATCCGGAGCTCGCCGGCGTACTGCGAAGCACACTCCTTAATGACCGCACTGACGCCGCTGGTGTATGGCCACTGCAGGAGACGTTACAAGGCAACACGGCTGGTGAAATGCTGCACGGTAGCGGCGCGTATGCATCGCCGTCTGATACAGGTGTACTTCCTTCTTGTTGAAAGACGGGGTACCCCGACGGGGCTCACAGACGGGAAACGGTGGGGGGAGGGGGGGGCGGGAAACATACGTACATCGCTTTCGATGGACTATCGTCATTCACACCGCACAAAAGGCCGGCGCGCACTACGACGACGAGAAAATCCAACGGAACGACAGACCGGCGGACCTCGGTGAGACGGAGGCAAGTGCAGCGCGGCGTCGACGCCAAGACGGACGCAGGCGCGCAGGCGCGTTCACGGTGGTGTGCGTGGACGAGGTCCGAGACCGGCAGGATTTGCTGGATCGCGTCCGCCGTGCGCCTGGCATTAAAGTGCGCGGACACGTCATCATCGCCTGGGTGCGCTTTCGTCCGCACAACGATGAGGATGAACTTGCGGTGGATTACCCCCCTGCACCTCGCTTCCGGCATGGCCACCGTGCTGCGTCGGCACGCATCCCCTCACCTCCATGATGGTCGCTCCACGGGGAACTACGGCCCCCCTCGCGGGCGGACGGCCCGCATCTAGTCCGTCGTCGTAGTTCCGACATAGACGTGAACGACGATAGTCGTTCCGTCGTCGGAACGGAGACCTTACCCCACTTTTTCGTTGTCCGTCGTCGTAGTTCCGACATAGACGTGAACGACGATAGTCGTTCCGTCGTCGGAACGGAGACCTTACCCCGATTTTTCGTTGTCGTCGTAGTTCCGACATAGACGTGAACGACGATAGTCGTTCCGTCGTCGGAACGGAGACCTTACCCCGATTTTTCGTTGTCCGTCGTCGTAGTTCCGACATAGACGTGAACGACGATAGTCGTTCCGTCGTCGGAACGGAGACCTTACCCCGATTTTTCGTTGTCCGTCCGTCTGTTCGGTTTTTTCTGGAAACTCGCGTTTTTCGGGCCGTCGTTCTCGGGTTTCGGAGCTCCGCGCGCGCTTAAGACATCGCGGCGTAAAAGGCGAGGTCGCGGGTTCGATTCCGGTCGTCACCGGATGGTTCTCGCTGAGCGATCGCGGCGCGACTCGATGCATCTCCGGGTGCGCGGTTCGCTATACATACTTGTAATATTGTAGTCGGACCGGATTGATATATACCCATACATATTTGATAGCCATATATTCGAACCTTCCGGCGTTGGATGACCGCGTCATCCAACGCCGGTGCGCGTCCCGTCCAACGTTGTTTGCGTAAAATGTGTGGCTTTTTGAAAGGCGTACGGCCTTCTTTGCGTGCGTCGGCTCGCCCCAGGTATCATATGCATCGTGGTCGCGGATATATATATATATATATCCGTTCGACTTCTTTCTCTTAACGTGCAGTCGCCGGCTTTTCCTGGACTTGGGCTCTTTACAGTTGTCGGATCGTTCCTCGTCGGTTCGTCCCCCCGTTGGCCCGGCCGTCGGTTCGTTTAGAGACGGCTCCCATCAGTTATGACGGACCGAATAAATGATTCGCCTCGGCGGGCTGAGGCTCGCGGTCGCGAGCGCCTGGGTACACTGGCCGGCGGTTTCCATTTGAGAGGTACGAGTGCGTCGAGCGTGCAGCTCAGCGCGGATGCAATACAGATGCGGGAAGCTCGTCTCGATCCGGAGCGCAGGGCTGCGGAGCAGGGGCGTGACGTCGCTGACGGGCAGAGGTCCGCGCTTGCCACTTCGCTCTGTGCGGCGCCGCAGTCCGAGGTGCGTAGTCGGGAGCGTCTGGGTACACTGGCCGGCGGTTTCCATTTCAGAGGTTTCAGAGGGACGAGTGCGTCGTGCGTGCAGCTCAGCGCGGATGCAGCACGGATGCGGGATGCTCGTCTCGATCCGGAGCGCGCGGCTGCGGAGCAGGAGCGTGACGCTGCTGCGCGAGCGGTTGCGCGTCAAGATCCGGAGCGCAGGGCTGCGGAACAGCGGCGTAACACCGCTGCACGAGCGGCTGCCCGTCGAGATCCGGAGTGCAGGGCTGCGGAACAGCGGCGTAACACCGCTGCACGAGCGGCTGCCCGTCGAGACCCGGAGTGCAGGGCTGCAGAGGCCGCGCACGCGCAGGCCCGTGCTCAGCTGCGTGGGATACAGCTTCCGCGAACTAGCTTGCTTGAGCGTTTGCGGGACCTGATGCGGTTTCCCTGCTTGCACGAGGGCCGGCACCCTGCGCCGCCTGATTTTCTTGGGGTGATTCCGGAAGGGCGCGTGCAGGATTTGCCTGGTGGTCAACTTCCGGTGGAGCGGCAGGTACCATATGAGAAACACCTGCAGCTTGCTTCCAGCATGGCCGCCGCACTGCGTCGGCGCATGCCTTCCCGGGTGTGTGCCGTCTGCTCGGAGCAGTGTTCGGAGGACCAATCCGCGCTTCGTGCTTGGGTGGACATCCCCAACGTGGACATCTTACGCGCTGACATCATGTGCACAGGCGCCGTGCCGCGTCATGCGCGTACCCTGGCTTGGCGGCGCATGCCCTGCACCGCCCAAGGTGTTGCACCACCGGCACCGGATCCGGTTTTACCGGTGCGGTATCGTATCGGCAGATCGGAGCGCGGCAGTACTGCGGGTGCCAGCGCTGACGCCGATCCCACGGCATTCGTGGATGAAGATGCGGCGGCGGCTGACAGTGATGGTGGTGTCGATGGGGCTGACGAGTCGGATTCATCGACGGGTGCTGCAGAGGGCACGGCCCCATCGGAGTTGCGGCCATATCCACCACGGGTGCAGCCGCGACCTTGCTTCGACGATCCGCGGAGTGTGGAGGTGCCGTTCTGCATGCGCCTTGATGCGGATTTGCCGAACCGGACCGTGTTCTGCGGCGATGGTGGCTCCGAGCGATTCGTTATCTGCGCCTCTTGCGAGAAGGCACTGGCGGGTGAGGATCTTTTCCGGCTCGTTTAGGGGAACATGAACACATTTGATTCGTCGAGCCGCCTATATTGCCATTCGAGTTTGCTTAACCGATGTCCGCCTGTCGCCGCTCTCGTTGCAGTACGCCGAGTGCCTGAAGCGGCTCTGGCGCGTCTCGATCCGGGCGACGTGCCGTCTGTCAATCACCTGGGCGACCCGCTGCCTACACCGACGTTTGTGGAAAGTCAACTCTTGGGGCGGGGCCGTCTGATGCAGCAGCTGCTGATTGTGCATCTCACGGGCCGTCCCCCCCAGGTCTTCCCGTGTGCCGTTCAGTCGCATGGTATCGCGGTCGTCAACCCCGATCCCAACATGCTACGCGGTCAGCTGCCTGCGCGCATTGCGGATTTGGCAGGTGCGTTCACGGTGGTGTGCGTGGATCAGGTCCGAGACCGGCAGGACTTGCTGGATCGCGTTCGCCGTGCGCCTGGCGTTAAAGTGCGAGGACACGTCGTCGTCGCCTGGGTACGCTTTCTTCAACACAACGACGAGGATGAGCTCGTGGTGGATGAAGATGCTCTGCGGGAGTACGAGCGTATGGGATGTGTTGCGCAGGTACCCGAGGCGCTGCTGCGCTCCGCGATCGGTCCTACAGATCCGGAAGTCGCCGGCGTACTACGGAGCACGTTCCTCCATGACCGCACTGGCGCCGCTGATGTACGGCAGCTGCAGGAGACGTTACAAGAAAACACGGCTGGTGAAATCGTTCAGGGCGACGGTGCGTATGTATCGCCGTCTGATACAGGTGTGCTTCCTTCTTGTTGAAAGTCGGGGTAAGCCGACGGGGCTCACAGACGGGGAACGGTTGGGAGACGTGCCGGGCGGGAAACGTAGATACGTCACTATCGGACTGACAATTTTGGTTCCACGTGCTTTGCCCGCATCCTTCCGGCCTTGACATCTGCTGGAGGTCCCGATGTGCCCACGACCGGGCCTACCGTCTCGGACACTCCTATGGCGGGTATGTCTGTGAGGGCACAGCTGCGAGTTGCCCGTGCCGCTGCTGTGTTTTGCGACCTGTACGTACCCGTGGGTTTGCACGGGTCGCGGCTGCTGGTCTGTGTGTCGATCGGACGCGCTCAGCCTCCTGTCAGGTTAGGCGTGGGGGAATACTCTACGTATTGCCACTTGTTGATCTACGGTGTGTGCGCGACTGTGACTACTGTTCACTGCAGAAGCTGGCGCTACGGGCTTACCGCCCCTCGCGGTCGTCGTGCGTCAGGCAGCTGACCCTGCTCCCATCCGGAGTGAGTGAGGGCGTGCATTTTATCACCTTCGTACACCTCCATTCGCGTATTCCGTCACATCCACCGAACGGCCTCGAAACAATTCGCGCATACATACGACCTCAAGAGGGTGCACCCGTCCATCTGTCTGCCCGTCGTGTTAAGCTTGTGGATTCCCGTCCCCTCTGTCCGACACAGCTGATGCCGACCTGGGCGCTCCGAATGAGCTGGAACTGGTCCTGCCGCAGCCCGCTGCCGTTCCGACCGACGGCAGCGAGTTTGATACCCGGCCCAACGTGGTGCATGATCTGCTGACCGGCCGTGCACGTCTTGCATTCGCCGCTGGCGGCCGTGACGCTCGGATCCTGGATGATCGTCATCCGGCCATCCTCAACGTCTGCTTCCCGGTCTCGTTTCCGTATGGCTTGTCCGGACAGCGGCCGCCGGGAATGTCCTTCGCATCATACTGCAGCCACCTGGTACGGCGGGTGCCTCGGGCACAGTTCAGCGGCAACTTGATGCTGCTTGCCCGCATGTACGACATCAATGTTCGGCAGCAGAGCATGGCGCAGGTGGGAGTGGCCCTGCGCATGCGACCACGGCTGGGTGAACCAGCGGCGCGAGTTTCAAGGGATGTCGTACGCGCCATGGCGGACATCTTGGCGCTGCCGTACCGTCACGCCCAGCGACGGCAGCTGCTGTCGCAGCAGTCGCCCGTGGTGCGCGCTCTCCTCGAGGGCGCACGTGCCAGCTTGCTGCGAATTGACCTCACGGATGCCTACTACAACGGTGCGAAGGCCACGATGCGTGCAGCTGCCCTCACTATTGGCTGGCCGCCGCTGTTCTTCAACCTCAACCCGGCGGACATGCATGCTGCTTGCGCCGTTGTAGCGTCTGGCCGGTTCATCGAGTTCGACGACACCGGCCGTCCCGCCCAGATCACCAGCACGGTGGAAAAGTGGCGCCGCGTTAAGGAAGACCCGTACAGCTGCGCCGCGCTGCTCGTTGCCACGAAAGAAGTGGTGGTCGAGCAGCTGTTTGGCTTTGCACCTGGGGCAATGCGGCAGACTGACCCGAACTGCTTCTGCGGTGTCGTATTCGAGGTGGTTGTCAAGGTGGAGCAGAGCGGGCGATTGGCGTTACACCTGCACGGAGTTGCACATCTCGAGTGCTTCGCGCTGGAGAACCTGCAGGCGTTCTTTTGTGGACCCAACTGCCGGGCTCTGGCACTTGCGTATGCGCTCTGCGAAATGTGGTATCCTTCGCCGTACTACGCTCCGGCCCCGGACGGTGCAACGCAGCCTCTGGTCATGGGTATGTCTGAAGCGGAGGCGCAGCAGCACGGCCTGCCCGTGCCGGCGGTGCAGGTAGATTGCCCACCTGCCGCGTGCGACTTCGAACGACTGGCCGGGTGCGCGAACGGCGGGCTCCCTCCACCATCACGGCACGCCGCCTGCCGTGCCCACCACGCTGCCGTCATACACGGTACCCTCACCCACACCCACAATACGACCTGCAAGCGCCACGGCTGCCACGGCACCGACGACAGCTGCGGCATGGCCTTCCCCCGGCTCATCCGCACGGCCTTTCAGTGGATCGGCACCGGCGGCCTCTTCTTGTTGCCCCGCCTGGCGTCCAACCTCGTGCCGCACATGCCTGCCGTTGCGCTCGCGTTCGGCTGCAACCAGTTGATGTCCCTGGCCTGTGAGGTCGACCGGGAGTACACGGCTGACGTCGCCGCACAACTAGCACGCCCCGTCAACGAACGTGGTGACTGCCCCCTCCTACAGCCCGCCATCGACCGTGCCCGTGATGCTGCGTACTACAGTTCAAAGTACACCGCAAAGACAATCGAGCGCAGCCAGGCACACCTCGCCTGTGCCGCCGTCGGGCGCGTGCAGGACTTCATGATGGCGGGGAGCCCGCCCAGCGCCAGCGGCGATGGCCCCAGCGCGTTCGCCAACCTATGCGCCGCGGTACACCGCATGACGGCCACCATCACGGCCGGCATGGCACTGATCGTCTTCAAGCTCTCGGGTCACGATACGTTTCAAGCGTCGTACAAACGTAACTACCTGCCGGTGGGCGCATTCACTGCACTGGCGGCCGAGTCCGCCGTGGAGCCAGAAGACGCGGAAACCGGCGTGGAGCTTGTGGAGGCAGAGGAGCACGGTGGCTACACTCTCGCCGACGCCGTACAGAACTATACGCAGCGCGGAGTGGAGCTCAGCGGCTTCGATTGCAGCGCCTACAATATCGTGGCCAACTTCGAAGTGCAACGTGTGACGCCCGCACAGCACCCCCACGCTGCTATCCTTGGCGCCCAAGTCCTTCCCGCGACTCGTCACCGCAAACGCAAGGCCTCTAACACCGCTGTGACCCCCGTGACTGATGCACCTTCCGGCCCATCTGGCGCCCAGCCCACCGCCGCCGCGACGTTCCTTGCGTCAGGCGGTTCAGCTGCGGACCAGCTACCGACCAGTCCAGCAACGACCATTCCCCCCAAGAAGGTGGCCTTCCAACCGACGCACCCGCTGTACCTGACACACGTCCTCCGTCGCCTGGCGCAGCCGAGGTACGTCCTGCTGGGCGGTGCACTGCCCCGCCGTCCTCAAGCAGGCAGTACCACCGCAGCCGCCGTCGCCTACTACGCATTCGTGTTGGGCATCTTCAAGGCTCACCGTGGCCAGCCGGTGGCTGCCAATCAAACGGTGAAGGAAGCGTACGATGCTTGGTGGACGGACCTGGGAACCACCGGTGCAGGCCGATCCTACAGAGCCTGCGTCAGTGCCCTGCTTGACAACATCGAAGCAGAGCACCTCGCCAGCGGCCGGCGCCAGGCCGAATACAACTTGCGACGTCGCCAGCGCCGCGCCGCCGCTGCGGCTGCCGGTCTCCCCCCGAACTACACCTCCAGTGACTCGGATGATGACGACCCGGACGCCGCGCGAGGCCGCCTCGAACCCGACCCTGACACACAGCCACCACACGACAATCAGGTCGAGCGATATGACTTCGTGCCAGGCCAAGGCGACCCGACGACGGGGCTCAACCTGTCTGACGTCGCCCTGACGGACCTGTACGACCGCACCACGGTGGAGGGGCTGTACGCATACGGTGCAGCCCGGCGTTGCCGTGCGCTTCCTCTACCCGACGCACTCGGTGCCAACACCAGCCCCTTCATTCGCCGTGTACGCGCCACCGACATCCCGCTGCTGAGTGAAGCTTCCAAGCGGTTGAAGCGCTACGTGGTCCTGACCGAAGGCGCCATCGCCACGCCGGCCACCGCCGTCCGCCCCCCCCGCCTGTGTCTGGATCGCCGCCCCGGCTACCCGCTAGTGGCGGTACTCATGAACGACGGCCAACAATCTGACCGCGCACTCGTCACAGCGGAGATGCCGACATACCTGCGTCTGGCTCAGCCGCCTACCGTTGACGACACCATCGAGCTCTTCACCCTGGCGCCGGATCAGGCTGTACCGTTCATGCTCGTGGCACGCTACTTCGACCGCCGCAACGAACCCGATCCAGGCGTTCCGCCGCAGATGCTCATCATGGGTCCCCCGGGCACGGGCAAGACGAGGTTCGTGCACGCGCTGCTGTGGTACACGTACCAGCACGACAGCCCCGACTGGGCCGCCACATGCGCGTACTCCTGGGCCGCCGCGATCGCCTTCAACACCCCAGTGCACCGCAGCCTGTCGACCCACTCGATGTTCGGCATCTCTGCGAGCCAAAGCAGCTCGCGTGGCGCCAACCTTCCCAAGCGCGGTGCCCACGCCAGCCTTCAGGTACGATCCACTTGCCGGAGCACGTACGACAACCATCCCACGAATCCACACCTCCACGCGCTCCCCCCCACCCTTCGTAGGTCAAACGCAACGTCGGTGATGGCGCTGTCTTCATCGACGAAATCGGCATGCAGAGCCATGAGCACCTCGGCGCCATCAGCTACTCCTGTACGGCCAGCGTACCGCCCCCGTCACATCTTGGACCCACCCACTCGAGCACCCGTGTCCTGTCCGGCCGCGCCGCTGCCGGAATCGGCGACCTGCTACAGCATCCTCAACCGGGCGGTTCGCCACCATACCGCTTCGCGGCCGACGTTGAGCGGAACCCCAACTTCACTCCGTCGGCACCGAACACCCGGCGCCGGCCAGCCTCGGCTGACGAAGACGAAGGTCGCCGTGCGGATGGCAGCAACACCAGCAGCAGTGACGAGCACAACAACGACCGCGACACTGCCGCGACCATGCGTCGCCCTCGCCGACCCGTACCACAGACGCACGCCCGCCTGCACGATGGCTTCCAGCTGTACCGGCAGCTCGGCAACGTCGTGTTCATGCTGCAAAAACAACAACGACAAGACAACAGCCCGTCCGGTCAGCAGCTCACGCAGTTCGCGACCATGTTCGGCGGCGGCGAACCCACTGAAGCGCGCATGGCGGCATTGATAGACGCGCTCAACCAACGCGTCATCACCGACCTATCGGACCTCACGGACCTCGAGCCCCGCGTGGTGTTGCAACGCAACGAACCCAGGCACGTCCTCAACACACGACTGCTCATGCTCCAGGCGCGTCGCAAGGGTGCACGGTTGGTCAGCTGGAACGCGGACCACGTCCCGGTCCGCCAACACGGCACAGCCCAGCAGCCGCTACTCTCGCACGTCGAGAAGGCTGTCGCGATGCGAGTCAAAGACGCCGCCTTCGACCACACAACCGCCGACACTTGGTACTACGAAGGAGCACGCTACACGCTACTCGACACCGTTGCCGCCGACGCTGGCGCCTGCCACAACAATGAAGTCGAGGCGTGCGGCCTGCTCACCGACAGCCGCGAACCGCCCGACGACGGCCACGGCCCGTACTGGCGCCTTCACTACCTACCCGCAGCCGTCATGGTCCGTCCAATTAAAGGACACGCGCCCAATACGGTGCTAGCGGACTTGGCGGACTTCGCATCCAAAGGTGGTGCCTTCACCGTCGTACCACGCCCCTCACCAGCAGCCAATATCACCGTACCTGCTGTCAACACCGGCACCGCCACCAAGAACGTGCGTCGCATCAACGTGCCGCTGGGTGACTACTACGCCGTGACCGACTATTTCGTACAGGGTCGCAGTTTCAAGGAAGAATGCTGGGTTGCGGACCTCTCCGTCCCACCTGGCGGCTTGAAGCGCGCAACCGTGTATGTACTACTGACACGGTACAAGACACTCAACCACATCCGCCTCTTGCGCCCGCTCTCTACGACACCCGACGAGCGAAAACGAGTTGTCCAGCAGTTTCTGGCAGCAACAAAGCTCGACCCCGACCTGGCGGCCGAACTGCGCCTCCTTGACCGCCGCGCGACCGCAACCCGCAACCGCTATGCACCCGAATACGAGCACGCCCGGCACCTGGAGGAGCGTTGGACTACCGCAGCCACCACCACGTGACACGGCGACGATGGTGAGGGGTCTGCAACGGAGGCGACGGTGGCGAAAAACAGGGCGGCGGATGAAGATGAGGATGCGGGTGTGGATGAGAACGCTGTGGCAGGTTGCCGATTCCGAGTGCTAGGTGGGCCCGAGATGTGGCGGACGCGGTACGTTGATCGTACGTTGCTCGTCCCGGAGTGGCTGGTGACGCCGAGGTGCTCATGGCTCTGCATGCCGATTTCGTCGCGAAAATAGACTAGAGGGAGTAGACAGAACACCACCGTGTTACCGTGTCGTCACCGACGTTGCGTCCGACCTACGACGGATGGGGGGGAACGTGTGAAGAAGGAGGGTGCGTAGGATGCTGCGATGGGAGGTGTAAATATGTGCCGGACGTTAGCATTGCAATACATCTGCCGCATGCGGGCAACACGAGTCGCGCAAGTGTTGAGAGACGCAGGGACGACGTAGTCTGTGGGGCAAAGGTTGAGCACAAGAGACGGCCGTGGTCGAGTGTGTTGTAGCGGTCCAGCAGCGTGTTGGGGAGTCGAAGCAAGCACCGAAATGACACGGGTGTTTGTCCATGTGCTTTCGTCACCCGTACTTCACTCCGGCACCCAGGTCGTGGAACCTGGTACGCTGTAGAGTGAAGTACGGGTGATGCAAGCACACGGACAGGCACCTGTACCATTTCGGTGGTTGCCTGGAATCCCCAACATGCTGCTGGACCGCTACAACACACCTTTCCGCCTCCTGTGCCCGCTCTCTGCCACACCGCCGTCCCTACATCTCCCAACCCCTTTGCGACCTGTGTTGCCTGCATGCGGCCGACGTATTCTAATGTCAATGTCCGTACCATGACCATGACGGTGACCCTTGAGTCCATGACGCGCATTTCAACACAAGACCGGCACCCCTCGCGGCGGCAGCGACGGCGGCAGTGATGATGGAAGTGACGGACTCGGCAGATGGCTGCACGACGGCGACGGCAGTAACAAAGGCGCGAAGCGCGGAGAAGGAGAGCGCGTAGGATGGTGGGGAACTGGAGGTCTGACGGACTCGGCGGATAGCTGTACGACGACGGCGGCAGTGACAAGGGCAAGAGGCGTTGCATTTGACCTACGAAGGCGAAGGACGGAGCGCGCGAAGAAGGAGTGCACGTAGGGAGGGAGGTGTAGATCCGTGGTATGGGTCTCCTACGTGCTCCGGAGAGTGGATCTTACCTGACCAGGTAGCGCTTCGGCCGTAGGTGTAAGTATAGATATGTGCCGGACGTTGGCATTACGATACATCTGCCGCATGCAAGCAACGCAGATCACACAGGTGGGGCAGAGAATGAGTACAGGAGACGGCCGTAGTCAAGTGTGTTGTGGCGACTCGGCAGCATGTTCGAAGACTCTAGGCGAGCACCGAAGTGACACGGGTGCCAGTCCGTGTTCCACTTCGGCAGCCAGGCCATCCAGGTTGAAACTACGGGGTCGTGGAGCCTAAAGTACGCTGTGAATTGAAGGGGGCGTTGTAGATTGCGCTCGTCCGCAGTCGATTGCGCCTTAGGACGCGGTGGCGCACGGACAGCCCCCCCTCCCGTCTGTACGCCCCCTGCAATCCACAGCGTACCTTAGGTTCCGCGACCCTAGGTGGCCTGGGTGCCGGAGTGAAAGCACACGGACAAACACCCGTGTTCAGTGTTCGCTTCGAGTCTTCCAAAATGCTGCTGGACCGTTACGACACACGTTCCCGCCTCCTGTACCCGCTCTCTGCCACACCTGACGAACGAAACCGAATTGACAAGACCGTCCCTGCGAACGTCTGTGCAACCTGCGTTGCCAACACCAGCCCCTTCATTCGCCACACTCGGTGCCAACACCAGCCCTTTCATTCGCCGTGTGCGCGCCACCGACATCCCGCTGCCAAAGTCCGTAAAAGCACGCCCGGCACCGGACTATCGCATCCATCACCACCTGACGCAACAAACCGGGATTTCGCACTTGAGGACCTAGTCTACACACGAGCCGTCCGCAGCTATCAGGCGTCTAGCCCACCACGTGACACGGCGACGATGGTGGGGGTTCTGCAACGAAGGTCTGCAACGAAGGCAACGATGACGAAGGACAAGGCGGCGGCAACGACGGCGACAGTCGTGATGGAAGTGGCAGAGTGGCGAAGTGGTGACCGCGGCAATAGCGAAGGCAGAAGGCGCGAAGAAGGGGAGGTAGGAGGTGTGGATCGGGCGGGTTGGCGCTGGACGACGGATGCCTTGTAATGCCGATGCCCGACAATCGTGTGACTTGCAGCTGGGTAACGAAGCCGTCGGACGGACGGACTCTGCGCGTCCGAAAGATGCCGAGAACGGGGCCGTCGAGGTTGCCGCGCGCAGCAAGTGGACCGCGGTGACCCGTGGGTTGATGAGGCGGATTTGAACACAAGATTGCCAATCTTGTACAGGCGTTGTACCGCGGTGTCCAGCGTTGCACAGCGTTAAACACACGGAGCTTCCCATAACTTGTACTCTACCTTAACGTCTCTCTACCCATATACTGCGCCGCTTTCCGTCGTCCCTTCCCGCCCCGAATGGAATCGCCCGACCCCAAACGCCGGCGACTCACCCCGGCACCGTCTACAAGCAGCACGTCCACCTTCGGCAGCCCCACCGACGCTGCCTCCGCGTCCACGTAAGCGATAGCTACGGGCCATCTTTAAGGATGAGGACTAACATGCGACTAACGACCCCATCCGTAGGTCGCGAACCGTCACCTGCCACGTCACCTTCACCGCCGGCCCGGTGACTAAAGATGAAGACCGGCTCTTTGCCGGCGCACCCAACCGAAACGGCAGCTTCGTCGCAGGCGTGAACACAGTCGGACAGGGCGTCATCATCCTGCAGCTCGATAACCGCGCCCTAGCCGACATGGAAACCAACCACGCCTTTGCACGGGCCGTCACGTTCACGAACGTGGAGCCAGCTGCCCTGCCCGCCTTCGTCACCTCCCGCTTCGCCGGACCGACACTGGCCCAATACAAGGTCACCCCGACGACTCAAATTTCCGTGGCCAGCACCTCCGTCCTCCCGATGCTTTACACCGCCAAGCTGCGTTATCCGACGTACAACGCGGCAACCGACAAAGCGGACGCCGAGGACAAGTACCCGGCCGACGGCAGCGCCCTCCTGGTCGTCCCGCACGGTAAGCTGTTCCGCGGCGGACCCTTCCGCAAGTTCAACGCCTGGGTCGCGTGCGGCAACCCCGACGCCCCCGACCTCGGCTGCGTGGAGCTGGCGGTCAAGCAATCCGCGCCCGACGACTTCGTTGCCCAGCTACAAGCGGCGGCTGACGACAACACGCCGCTATACATCTACGCCGCCAAAATCAGCGCGCCGTCCAATACTCAGTACAACAACAGCATCTTCCTCAACGGAGCGCTAGTCGCGGCAGCAGCTGCCCCGGGCAAGCGCCCTCCCAAGCGGGTGCAGACCTTCCGAGCAGCTACCCAGCAGACCACTGCGGCCACCGACAGCCGCGCCGACACGAACGACATGATGGTTGCGTGGGAGCAACGCGACCGGGCCGCCGTTGTCCTACCGTCGGATGGAGCACACGCCGCCGCCAGCCTCTCCCCGAATCCCAGCTCCGTCACGACGGTCGGCTCCCGGCCCGTGATACCGCTCGTCCTCAGCGTCGGCAATAGCAAGTATCCAGTCTGCACGGACAGCCCCGGCGTCCTCCAACAGCTGCCCAACTACGCGGACTTCTTCGCCGACGCGAGCTTCGCGGACGACAACGACCGGGTCGCGTACACCGCCTACGACTCCTTCGCCATCACCGGCACCGTCACCACCAGCACGGAGGGCCGGACCACTTTCGTCACGGCCCTCCAGCAGTAAGTCACTCCGGTTGCCCCAAACACAACGTGCATGGAGCGTGCATGGAGTTGCCGCCACTGGATGGCGTTAAATGCCAGCGTCAAACGGCCACCTCGCTGTATGACGACACACTTGCACGGCCGAGTGCGATCCGCGCGCTCGTGGGTTCGACTCCCACGCTGGTGAACTGCATCTCTGCATCCCTCTGCATTCTTGTATTACCCCTTCCATTCGGCACGCGTGCCCTCGCCTCCGCCGCGGGGACGGGGAACTACGGCCCCCCTCGCGGGCCCACAGCCCGCGTCTAGTCCGTCTGTTCGGTTTTTTCTGGAAACTCGCGTTTTTCGGGCCGTCGTTCTCGGGTTTCGGAGCTCCGCGCGCGCTTAAGACATCGCGGCGTAAAAGGCGAGGTCGCGGGTTCGATTCCGGTCGTCACCGGATGGTTCTCGCTGAGCGATCGCGGCGCGACTCGATGCATCTCCGGGTGCGCGGTTCGCTATACATACTTGTAATATTGTAGTCGGACCGGATTGATATATACCCATACATATTTGATAGCCATATATTCGAACCTTCTGGCGTTGGATGACGCGGTCATCCAACGCCGGTGCGCGTCCCGTCCAACGTTGTTTGCGTAAAATGTGTGGCTTTTTGAAAGGCGTACGGCCTTCTTTGCGTGCGTCGGCTCGCCCCAGGTATCATATGCATCGTGGTCGCGGATATATATATATATATCCGTTCGACTTCTTTCTCTTAACGTGCAGTCGCCGGCTTTTCCTGGACTTGGGCTCTTTACAGTTGTCGGATCGTTCCTCGTCGGTTCGTCCCCCCGTTGGCCCGGCCGTCGGTTCGTTTAGAGACGGCTCCCATCAGTTATGACGGACCGAATAAATGATTCGCCTCGGCGGGCTGAGGCTCGCGGTCGCGAGCGCCTGGGTACACTGGCCGGCGGTTTCCATTTGAGAGGTACGAGTGCGTCGAGCGTGCAGCTCAGCGCGGATGCAATACAGATGCGGGAAGCTCGTCTCGATCCGGAGCGCAGGGCTGCGGAGCAGGGGCGTGACGTCGCTGACGGGCAGAGGTCCGCGCTTGCCACTTTGCTCTGTGCGGCGCCGCAGTCCGAGGTGCGTAGTCGGGAGCGTCTGGGTACACTGGCCGGCGGTTTCCATTTCAGAGGTTTCAGAGGGACGAGTGCGTCGTGCGTGCAGCTCAGCGCGGATGCAGCACGGATGCGGGATGCTCGTCTCGATCCGGAGCGCGCGGCTGCGGAGCAGGAGCGTGACGCTGCTGCGCGAGCGGTTGCGCGTCAAGATCCGGAGCGCAGGGCTGCGGAACAGCGGCGTAACACCGCTGCACGAGCGGCTGCCCGTCGAGATCCGGAGTGCAGGGCTGCGGAACAGCGGCGTAACACCGCTGCACGAGCGGCTGCCCGTCGAGACCCGGAGTGCAGGGCTGCAGAGGCCGCGCACGCGCAGGCCCGTGCTCAGCTGCGTGGGATACAGCTTCCGCGAACTAGCTTGCTTGAGCGTTTGCGGGACCTGATGCGGTTTCCCTGCTTGCACGAGGGCCGGCACCCTGCGCCGCCTGATTTTCTTGGGGTGATTCCGGAAGGGCGCGTGCAGGATTTGCCTGGTGGTCAACTTCCGGTGGAGCGGCAGGTACCATATGAGAAACACCTGCAGCTTGCTTCCAGCATGGCCGCCGCACTGCGTCGGCGCATGCCTTCCCGGGTGTGTGCCATCTGCTCGGAGCAGTGTTCGGAGGACCAATCCGCGCTTCGTGCTTGGGTGGACATCCCCAACGTGGACATCTTACGCGCTGACATCATGTGCACAGGCGCCGTGCCGCGTCATGCGCGTACTCTGGCTTGGCGGCGCATGCCCTGCACCGCCCAAGGTGTTGCACCACCGGCACCGGATCCGGTTTTACCGGTGCGGTATCGTATCGGCAGATCGGAGCGCGGCAGTACTGCGGGTGCCAGCGCTGACGCCGATCCCACGGCATTCGTGGATGAAGATGCGGCGGCGGCTGACAGTGATGGTGGTGTCGATGGGGCTGACGAGTCGGATTCATCGACGGGTGCTGCAGAGGGCACGGCCCCATCGGAGTTGCGGCCATATCCACCACGGGTGCAGCCGCGACCTTGCTTCGACGATCCGCGGAGTGTGGAGGTGCCGTTCTGCATGCGCCTTGATGCGGATTTGCCGAACCGGACCGTGTTCTGCGGCGATGGTGGCTCCGAGCGATTCGTTATCTGCGCCTCTTGCGAGAAGGCACTGGCGGGTGAGGATCTTTTCCGGCTCGTTTTTCCCCATTCGAGTTTGCTTAACCGATGTCCGCCTGTCGCCGCTCTCGTTGCAGTACGCCGAGTGCCTGAAGCGGCTCTGGCGCGTCTCGATCCGGGCGACGTGCCGTCTGTCAATCACCTGGGCGACCCGCTGCCTACACCGACGTTTGTGGAAAGTCAACTCTTGGGGCGGGGCCGTCTGATGCAGCAGCTGCTGATTGTGCATCTCACGGGCCGTCCCCCCCAGGTCTTCCCGTGTGCCGTTCAGTCGCATGGTATCGCGGTCGTCAACCCCGATCCCAACATGCTACGCGGTCAGCTGCCTGCGCGCATTGCGGATTTGGCAGGTGCGTTCACGGTGGTGTGCGTGGATCAGGTCCGAGACCGGCAGGACTTGCTGGATCGCGTTCGCCGTGCGCCTGGCGTTAAAGTGCGAGGACACGTCGTCGTCGCCTGGGTACGCTTTCTTCAACACAACGACGAGGATGAGCTCGTGGTGGATGAAGATGCTCTGCGGGAGTACGAGCGTATGGGATGTGTTGCGCAGGTACCCGAGGCGCTGCTGCGCTCCGCGATCGGTCCTACAGATCCGGAAGTCGCCGGCGTACTACGGAGCACGTTTCTCCATGACCGCACTGGCGCCGCTGATGTACGGCAGCTGCAGGAGACGTTACAAGAAAACACGGCTGGTGAAATCGTTCAGGGCGACGGTGCGTATGTATCGCCGTCTGATACAGGTGTGCTTCCTTCTTGTTGAAAGTCGGGGTAAGCCGACGGGGCTCACAGACGGGGAACGGTTGGGAGACGTGCCGGGCGGGAAACGTAGATACGTCACTATCGGACTGACAATTTTGGTTCCACGTGCTTTGCCCGCATCCTTCCGGCCTTGACATCTGCTGGAGGTCCCGATGTGCCCACGACCGGGCCTACCGTCTCGGACACTCCTATGGCGGGTATGTCTGTGAGGGCACAGCTGCGAGTTGCCCGTGCCGCTGCTGTGTTTTGCGACCTGTACGTACCCGTGGGTTTGCACGGGTCGCGGCTGCTGGTCTGTGTGTCGATCGGACGCGCTCAGCCTCCTGTCAGGTTAGGCGTGGGGGAATACTCTACGTATTGCCACTTGTTGATCTACGGTGTGTGCGCGACTGTGACTACTGTTCACTGCAGAAGCTGGCGCTACGGGCTTACCGCCCCTCGCGGTCGTCGTGCGTCAGGCAGCTGACCCTGCTCCCATCCGGAGTGAGTGAGGGCGTGCATTTTATCACCTTCGTACACCTCCATTCGCGTATTCCGTCACATCCACCGAACGGCCTCGAAACAATTCGCGCATACATACGACCTCAAGAGGGTGCACCCGTCCATCTGTCTGCCCGTCGTGTTAAGCTTGTGGATTCCCGTCCCCTCTGTCCGACACAGCTGATGCCGACCTGGGCGCTCCGAATGAGCTGGAACTGGTCCTGCCGCAGCCCGCTGCCGTTCCGACCGACGGCAGCGAGTTTGATACCCGGCCCAACGTGGTGCATGATCTGCTGACCGGCCGTGCACGTCTTGCATTCGCCGCTGGCGGCCGTGACGCTCGGATCCTGGATGATCGTCATCCGGCCATCCTCAACGTCTGCTTCCCGGTCTCGTTTCCGTATGGCTTGTCCGGACAGCGGCCGCCGGGAATGTCCTTCGCATCATACTGCAGCCACCTGGTACGGCGGGTGCCTCGGGCACAGTTCAGCGGCAACTTGATGCTGCTTGCCCGCATGTACGACATCAATGTTCGGCAGCAGAGCATGGCGCAGGTGGGAGTGGCCCTGCGCATGCGACCACGGCTGGGTGAACCAGCGGCGCGAGTTTCAAGGGATGTCGTACGCGCCATGGCGGACATCTTGGCGCTGCCGTACCGTCACGCCCAGCGACGGCAGCTGCTGTCGCAGCAGTCGCCCGTGGTGCGCGCTCTCCTCGAGGGCGCACGTGCCAGCTTGCTGCGAATTGACCTCACGGATGCCTACTACAACGGTGCGAAGGCCACGATGCGTGCAGCTGCCCTCACTATTGGCTGGCCGCCGCTGTTCTTCAACCTCAACCCGGCGGACATGCATGCTGCTTGCGCCGTTGTAGCGTCTGGCCGGTTCATCGAGTTCGACGACACCGGCCGTCCCGCCCAGATCACCAGCACGGTGGAAAAGTGGCGCCGCGTTAAGGAAGACCCGTACAGCTGCGCCGCGCTGCTCGTTGCCACGAAAGAAGTGGTGGTCGAGCAGCTGTTTGGCTTTGCACCTGGGGCAATGCGGCAGACTGACCCGAACTGCTTCTGCGGTGTCGTATTCGAGGTGGTTGTCAAGGTGGAGCAGAGCGGGCGATTGGCGTTACACCTGCACGGAGTTGCACATCTCGAGTGCTTCGCGCTGGAGAACCTGCAGGCGTTCTTTTGTGGACCCAACTGCCGGGCTCTGGCACTTGCGTATGCGCTCTGCGAAATGTGGTATCCTTCGCCGTACTACGCTCCGGCCCCGGACGGTGCAACGCAGCCTCTGGTCATGGGTATGTCTGAAGCGGAGGCGCAGCAGCACGGCCTGCCCGTGCCGGCGGTGCAGGTAGATTGCCCACCTGCCGCGTGCGACTTCGAACGACTGGCCGGGTGCGCGAACGGCGGGCTCCCTCCACCATCACGGCACGCCGCCTGCCGTGCCCACCACGCTGCCGTCATACACGGTACCCTCACCCACACCCACAATACGACCTGCAAGCGCCACGGCTGCCACGGCACCGACGACAGCTGCGGCATGGCCTTCCCCCGGCTCATCCGCACGGCCTTTCAGTGGATCGGCACCGGCGGCCTCTTCTTGTTGCCCCGCCTGGCGTCCAACCTCGTGCCGCACATGCCTGCCGTTGCGCTCGCGTTCGGCTGCAACCAGTTGATGTCCCTGGCCTGTGAGGTCGACCGGGAGTACACGGCTGACGTCGCCGCACAACTAGCACGCCCCGTCAACGAACGTGGTGACTGCCCCCTCCTACAGCCCGCCATCGACCGTGCCCGTGATGCTGCGTACTACAGTTCAAAGTACACCGCAAAGACAATCGAGCGCAGCCAGGCACACCTCACCTGTGCCGCCGTCGGGCGCGTGCAGGACTTCATGATGGCGGGGAGCCCGCCCAGCGCCAGCGGCGATGGCCCCAGCGCGTTCGCCAACCTATGCGCCGCGGTACACCGCATGACGGCCACCATCACGGCCGGCATGGCACTGATCGTCTTCAAGCTCTCGGGTCACGATACGTTTCAAGCGTCGTACAAACGTAACTACCTGCCGGTGGGCGCATTCACTGCACTGGCGGCCGAGTCCGCCGTGGAGCCAGAAGACGCGGAAACCGGCGTGGAGCTTGTGGAGGCAGAGGAGCACGGTGGCTACACTCTCGCCGACGCCGTACAGAACTATACGCAGCGCGGAGTGGAGCTCAGCGGCTTCGATTGCAGCGCCTACAATATCGTGGCCAACTTCGAAGTGCAACGTGTGACGCCCGCACAGCACCCCCACGCTGCTATCCTTGGCGCCCAAGTCCTTCCCGCGACTCGTCACCGCAAACGCAAGGCCTCTAACACCGCTGTGACCCCCGTGACTGATGCACCTTCCGGCCCATCTGGCGCCCAGCCCACCGCCGCCGCGACGTTCCTTGCGTCAGGCGGTTCAGCTGCGGACCAGCTACCGACCAGTCCAGCAACGACCATTCCCCCCAAGAAGGTGGCCTTCCAACCGACGCACCCGCTGTACCTGACACACGTCCTCCGTCGCCTGGCGCAGCCGAGGTACGTCCTGCTGGGCGGTGCACTGCCCCGCCGTCCTCAAGCAGGCAGTACCACCGCAGCCGCCGTCGCCTACTACGCATTCGTGTTGGGCATCTTCAAGGCTCACCGTGGCCAGCCGGTGGCTGCCAATCAAACGGTGAAGGAAGCGTACGATGCTTGGTGGACGGACCTGGGAACCACCGGTGCAGGCCGATCCTACAGAGCCTGCGTCAGTGCCCTGCTTGACAACATCGAAGCAGAGCACCTCGCCAGCGGCCGGCGCCAGGCCGAATACAACTTGCGACGTCGCCAGCGCCGCGCC
This sequence comes from Volvox reticuliferus, assembly GCA_019650235.1. Lineage (NCBI taxonomy): Eukaryota > Viridiplantae > Chlorophyta > Chlorophyceae > Chlamydomonadales > Volvocaceae > Volvox > Volvox reticuliferus. The sequence continues at coordinate 778,114 of BNCP01000040.1, read as the reverse complement.
GCCGCTGCGGCTGCCGGTCTCCCCCCGAACTACACCTCCAGTGACTCGGATGATGACGACCCGGACGCCGCGCGAGGCCGCCTCGAACCCGACCCTGACACACAGCCACCACACGACAATCAGGTCGAGCGATATGACTTCGTGCCAGGCCAAGGCGACCCGACGACGGGGCTCAACCTGTCTGACGTCGCCCTGACGGACCTGTACGACCGCACCACGGTGGAGGGGCTGTACGCATACGGTGCAGCCCGGCGTTGCCGTGCGCTTCCTCTACCCGACGCACTCGGTGCCAACACCAGCCCCTTCATTCGCCGTGTACGCGCCACCGACATCCCGCTGCTGAGTGAAGCTTCCAAGCGGTTGAAGCGCTACGTGGTCCTGACCGAAGGCGCCATCGCCACGCCGGCCACCGCCGTCCGCCCCCCCCGCCTGTGTCTGGATCGCCGCCCCGGCTACCCGCTAGTGGCGGTACTCATGAACGACGGCCAACAATCTGACCGCGCACTCGTCACAGCGGAGATGCCGACATACCTGCGTCTGGCTCAGCCGCCTACCGTTGACGACACCATCGAGCTCTTCACCCTGGCGCCGGATCAGGCTGTACCGTTCATGCTCGTGGCACGCTACTTCGACCGCCGCAACGAACCCGATCCAGGCGTTCCGCCGCAGATGCTCATCATGGGTCCCCCGGGCACGGGCAAGACAAGGTTCGTGCACGCGCTGCTGTGGTACACGTACCAGCATGACAGCCCCGACTGGGCCGCCACATGCGCGTACTCCTGGGCCGCCGCGATCGCCTTCAACACCCCAGTGCACCGCAGCCTGTCGACCCACTCGATGTTCGGCATCTCTGCGAGCCAAAGCAGCTCGCGTGGCGCCAACCTTCCCAAGCGCGGTGCCCACGCCAGCCTTCAGGTACGATCCACTTGCCGGAGCACGTACGACAACCATCCCACGAATCCACACCTCCACGCGCTCCCCCCCACCCTTCGTAGGTCAAACGCAACGTCGGTGATGGCGCTGTCTTCATCGACGAAATCGGCATGCAGAGCCATGAGCACCTCGGCGCCATCAGCTACTCCTGTACGGCCAGCGTACCGCCCCCGTCACATCTTGGACCCACCCACTCGAGCACCCGTGTCCTGTCCGGCCGCGCCGCTGCCGGAATCGGCGACCTGCTACAGCATCCTCAACCGGGCGGTTCGCCACCATACCGCTTCGCGGCCGACGTCGAGCGGAACCCCAACTTCACTCCGTCGGCACCGAACACCCGGCGCCGGCCAGCCTCGGCTGACGAAGACGAAGGTCGCCGTGCGGATGGCAGCAACACCAGCAGCAGTGACGAGCACAACAACGACCGCGACACTGCCGCGACCATGCGTCGCCCTCGCCGACCCGTACCACAGACGCACGCCCGCCTGCACGATGGCTTCCAGCTGTACCGGCAGCTCGGCAACGTCGTGTTCATGCTGCAAAAACAACAACGACAAGACAACAGCCCGTCCGGTCAGCAGCTCACGCAGTTCGCGACCATGTTCGGCGGCGGCGAACCCACTGAAGCGCGCATGGCGGCATTGATAGACGCGCTCAACCAACGCGTCATCACCGACCTATCGGACCTCACGGACCTCGAGCCCCGCGTGGTGTTGCAACGCAACGAACCCAGGCACGTCCTCAACACACGACTGCTCATGCTCCAGGCGCGTCGCAAGGGTGCACGGTTGGTCAGCTGGAACGCGGACCACGTCCCGGTCCGCCAACACGGCACAGCCCAGCAGCCGCTACTCTCGCACGTCGAGAAGGCTGTCGCGATGCGAGTCAAAGACGCCGCCTTCGACCACACAACCGCCGACACTTGGTACTACGAAGGAGCACGCTACACGCTACTCGACACCGTTGCCGCCGACGCTGGCGCCTGCCACAACAATGAAGTCGAGGCGTGCGGCCTGCTCACCGACAGCCGCGAACCGCCCGACGACGGCCACGGCCCGTACTGGCGCCTTCACTACCTACCCGCAGCCGTCATGGTCCGTCCAATTAAAGGACACGCGCCCAATACGGTGCTAGCGGACTTGGCGGACTTCGCATCCAAAGGTGGTACCTTCACCGTCGTACCACGCCCCTCACCAGCAGCCAATATCACCGTACCTGCTGTCAACACCGGCACCGCCACCAAGAACGTGCGTCGCATCAACGTGCCGCTGGGTGACTACTACGCCGTGACCGACTATTTCGTACAGGGTCGCAGTTTCAAGGAAGAATGCTGGGTTGCGGACCTCTCCGTCCCACCTGGCGGCTTGAAGCGCGCAACCGTGTATGTACTACTGACACGGTACAAGACACTCAACCACATCCGCCTCTTGCGCCCGCTCTCTACGACACCCGACGAGCGAAAACGAGTTGTCCAGCAGTTTCTGGCAGCAACAAAGCTCGACCCCGACCTGGCGGCCGAACTGCGCCTCCTTGACCGCCGCGCGACCGCAACCCGCAACCGCTATGCACCCGAATACGAGCACGCCCGGCACCTGGAGGAGCGTTGGACTACCGCAGCCACCACCACGTGACACGGCGACGATGGTGAGGGGTCTGCAACGGAGGCGACGGTGGCGAAAAACAGGGCGGCGGATGAAGATGAGGATGCGGGTGTGGATGAGAACGCTGTGGCAGGTTGCCGATTCCGAGTGCTAGGTGGGCCCGAGATGTGGCGGACGCGGTACGTTGATCGTACGTTGCTCGTCCCGGAGTGGCTGGTGACGCCGAGGTGCTCATGGCTCTGCATGCCGATTTCGTCGCGAAAATAGACTAGAGGGAGTAGACAGAACACCACCGTGTTACCGTGTCGTCACCGACGTTGCGTCCGACCTACGACGGATGGGGGGGAACGTGTGAAGAAGGAGGGTGCGTAGGATGCTGCGATGGGAGGTGTAAATATGTGCCGGACGTTAGCATTGCAATACATCTGCCGCATGCGGGCAACACGAGTCGCGCAAGTGTTGAGAGACGCAGGGACGACGTAGTCTGTGGGGCAAAGGTTGAGCACAAGAGACGGCCGTGGTCGAGTGTGTTGTAGCGGTCCAGCAGCGTGTTGGGGAGTCGAAGCAAGCACCGAAATGACACGGGTGTTTGTCCATGTGCTTTCGTCACCCGTACTTCACTCCGGCACCCAGGTCGTGGAACCTGGTACGCTGTAGAGTGAAGTACGGGTGATGCAAGCACACGGACAGGCACCTGTACCATTTCGGTGGTTGCCTGGAATCCCCAACATGCTGCTGGACCGCTACAACACACCTTTCCGCCTCCTGTGCCCGCTCTCTGCCACACCGCCGTCCCTACATCTCCCAACCCCTTTGCGACCTGTGTTGCCTGCATGCGGCCGACGTATTCTAATGTCAATGTCCGTACCATGACCATGACGGTGACCCGTGAGTCCATGACGCGCATTTCAACACAAGACCGGCACCCCTCGCGGCGGCAGCGACGGCGGCAGTGATGATGGAAGTGACGGACTCGGCAGATGGCTGCACGACGGCGACGGCAGTAACAAAGGCGCGAAGCGCGAAGAAGGAGAGCGCGTAGGATGGTGGGGAACTGGAGGTCTGACGGACTCGGCGGATAGCTGTACGACGACGGCGGCAGTGACAAGGGCAAGAGGCGTTGCATTTGACCTACGAAGGCGAAGGACGGAGCGCGCGAAGAAGGAGTGCACGTAGGGAGGGAGGTGTAGATCCGTGGTATGGGTCTCCTACGTGCTCCGGAGAGTGGATCTTACCTGACCAGGTAGCGCTTCGGCCGTAGGTGTAAGTATAGATATGTGCCGGACGTTGGCATTACGATACATCTGCCGCATGCAAGCAACGCAGATCACACAGGTGGGGCAGAGAATGAGTACAGGAGACGGCCGTAGTCAAGTGTGTTGTGGCGACTCGGCAGCATGTTCGAAGACTCTAGGCGAGCACCGAAGTGACACGGGTGCCAGTCCGTGTTCCACTTCGGCAGCCAGGCCATCCAGGTTGAAACTACGGGGTCGTGGAGCCTAAAGTACGCTGTGAATTGAAGGGGGCGTTGTAGATTGCGCTCGTCCGCAGTCGATTGCGCCTTAGGACGCGGTGGCGCACGGACAGCCCCCCCTCCCGTCTGTACGCCCCCTGCAATCCACAGCGTACCTTAGGTTCCGCGACCCTAGGTGGCCTGGGTGCCGGAGTGAAAGCACACGGACAAACACCCGTGTTCAGTGTTCGCTTCGAGTCTTCCAAAATGCTGCTGGACCGTTACGACACATGTTCCCGCCTCCTGTACCCGCTCTCTGCCACACCTGACGAACGAAACCGAATTGACAAGACCGTCCCTGCGAACGTCTGTGCAACCTGCGTTGCCAACACCAGCCCCTTCATTCGCCACACTCGGTGCCAACACCAGCCCTTTCATTCGCCGTGTGCGCGCCACCGACATCCCGCTGCCAAAGTCCGTAAAAGCACGCCCGGCACCGGACTATCGCATCCATCACCACCTGACGCAACAAACCGGGATTTCGCACTTGAGGACCTAGTCTACACACGAGCCGTCCGCAGCTATCAGGCGTCTAGCCCACCACGTGACACGGCGACGATGGTGGGGGTTCTGCAACGAAGGTCTGCAACGAAGGCAACGATGACGAAGGACAAGGCGGCGGCAACGACGGCGACAGTCGTGATGGAAGTGGCAGAGTGGCGAAGTGGTGACCGCGGCAATAGCGAAGGCAGAAGGCGCGAAGAAGGGGAGGTAGGAGGTGTGGATCGGGCGGGTTGGCGCTGGACGACGGATGCCTTGTAATGCCGATGCCCGACAATCGTGTGACTTGCAGCTGGGTAACGAAGCCGTCGGACGGACGGACTCTGCGCGTCCGAAAGATGCCGAGAACGGGGCCGTCGAGGTTGCCGCGCGCAGCAAGTGGACCGCGGTGACCCGTGGGTTGATGAGGCGGATTTGAACACAAGATTGCCAATCTTGTACAGGCGTTGTACCGCGGTGTCCAGCGTTGCACAGCGTTAAACACACGGAGCTTCCCATAACTTGTACTCTACCTTAACGTTTCTCTACCCATATACTGCGCCGCTTTCCGTCGTCCCTTCCCGCCCCGAATGGAATCGCCCGACCCCAAACGCCGGCGACTCACCCCGGCACCGTCTACAAGCAGCACGTCCACCTTCGGCAGCCCCACCGACGCTGCCTCCGCGTCCACGTAAGCGATAGCTACGGGCCATCTTTAAGGATGAGGACTAACATGCGACTAACGACCCCATCCGTAGGTCGCGAACCGTCACCTGCCACGTCACCTTCACCGCCGGCCCGGTGACTAAAGATGAAGACCGGCTCTTTGCCGGCGCACCCAACCGAAACGGCAGCTTCGTCGCAGGCGTGAACACAGTCGGACAGGGCGTCATCATCCTGCAGCTCGATAACCGCGCCCTAGCCGACATGGAAACCAACCACGCCTTTGCACGGGCCGTCACGTTCACGAACGTGGAGCCAGCTGCCCTGCCCGCCTTCGTCACCTCCCGCTTCGCCGGACCGACACTGGCCCAATACAAGGTCACCCCGACGACTCAAATTTCCGTGGCCAGCACCTCCGTCCTCCCGATGCTGTACACTGCCAAGCTGCGTTATCCGACGTACAACGCGGCAACCGACAAAGCGGACGCCGAGGACAAGTACCCGGCCGACGGCAGCGCCCTCCTGGTCGTCCCGCACGGTAAGCTGTTCCGCGGCGGACCCTTCCGCAAGTTCAACGCCTGGGTCGCGTGCGGCAACCCCGACGCCCCCGACCTCGGCTGCGTGGAGCTGGCGGTCAAGCAATCCGCGCCCGACGACTTCGTTGCCCAGCTACAAGCGGCGGCTGACGACAACACGCCGCTATACATCTACGCCGCCAAAATCAGCGCGCCGTCCAATACTCAGTACAACAACAGCATCTTCCTCAACGGAGCGCTAGTCGCGGCAGCAGCTGCCCCGGGCAAGCGCCCTCCCAAGCGGGTGCAGACCTTCCGAGCAGCTACCCAGCAGACCACTGCGGCCACCGACAGCCGCGCCGACACGAACGACATGATGGTTGCGTGGGAGCAACGCGACCGGGCCGCCGTTGTCCTACCGTCGGATGGAGCACACGCCGCCGCCAGCCTCTCCCCGAATCCCAGCTCCGTCACGACGGTCGGCTCCCGGCCCGTGATACCGCTCGTCCTCAGCGTCGGCAATAGCAAGTATCCAGTCTGCACGGACAGCCCCGGCGTCCTCCAACAGCTGCCCAACTACGCGGACTTCTTCGCCGACGCGAGCTTCGCGGACGACAACGACCGGGTCGCGTACACCGCCTACGACTCCTTCGCCATCACCGGCACCGTCACCACCAGCACGGAGGGCCGGACCACTTTCGTCACGGCCCTCCAGCAGTAAGTCACTCCGGTTGCCCCAAACACAACGTGCATGGAGCGTGCATGGAGTTGCCGCCACTGGATGGCGTTAAATGCCAGCGTCAAACGGCCACCTTGCTGTATGACGACACACTTGCACGGCCGAGTGCGATCCGCGCGCTCGTGGGTTCGACTCCCACGCTGGTGAACTGCATCTCTGCATCCCTCTGCATTCTTGTATTACCCCTTCCATTCGGCACGCGTGCCCTCGCCTCCGCCGCGGGGACGGGGAACTACGGCCCCCCTCGCGGGCCCACAGCCCGCGTCTAGTCCGTCGTCGTAGTTCCGACATAGACGTGAACGACGATAGTCGTTCCGTCGTCGGAACGGAGACCTTACCCCGATTTTTCGTTGTCCGTCCGTCTGTTCGGTTTTTTCTGGAAACTCGCGTTTTTCGGGCCGTCGTTCTCGGGTTTCGGAGCTCCGCGCGCGCTTAAGACATCGCGGCGTAAAAGGCGAGGTCGCGGGTTCGATTCCGGTCGTCACCGGATGGTTCTCGCTGAGCGATCGCGGCGCGACTCGATGCATCTCCGGGTGCGCGGTTCGCTATACATACTTGTAATATTGTAGTCGGACCGGATTGATATATACCCATACATATTTGATAGCCATATATTCGAACCTTCCGGCGTTGGATGACGCGGTCATCCAACGCCGGTGCGCGTCCCGTCCAACGTTGTTTGCGTAAAATGTGTGGCTTTTTGAAAGGCGTACGGCCTTCTTTGCGTGCGTCGGCTCGCCCCAGGTATCATATGCATCGTGGTCGCGGATATATATATATATATCCGTTCGACTTCTTTCTCTTAACGTGCAGTCGCCGGCTTTTCCTGGACTTGGGCTCTTTACAGTTGTCGGATCGTTCCTCGTCGGTTCGTCCCCCCGTTGGCCCGGCCGTCGGTTCGTTTAGAGACGGCTCCCATCAGTTATGACGGACCGAATAAATGATTCGCCTCGGCGGGCTGAGGCTCGCGGTCGCGAGCGCCTGGGTACACTGGCCGGCGGTTTCCATTTGAGAGGTACGAGTGCGTCGAGCGTGCAGCTCAGCGCGGATGCAATACAGATGCGGGAAGCTCGTCTCGATCCGGAGCGCAGGGCTGCGGAGCAGGGGCGTGACGTCGCTGACGGGCAGAGGTCCGCGCTTGCCACTTCGCTCTGTGCGGCGCCGCAGTCCGAGGTGCGTAGTCGGGAGCGTCTGGGTACACTGGCCGGCGGTTTCCATTTCAGAGGTTTCAGAGGGACGAGTGCGTCGTGCGTGCAGCTCAGCGCGGATGCAGCACGGATGCGGGATGCTCGTCTCGATCCGGAGCGCGCGGCTGCGGAGCAGGAGCGTGACGCTGCTGCGCGAGCGGTTGCGCGTCAAGATCCGGAGCGCAGGGCTGCGGAACAGCGGCGTAACACCGCTGCACGAGCGGCTGCCCGTCGAGATCCGGAGTGCAGGGCTGCGGAACAGCGGCGTAACACCGCTGCACGAGCGGCTGCCCGTCGAGACCCGGAGTGCAGGGCTGCAGAGGCCGCGCACGCGCAGGCCCGTGCTCAGCTGCGTGGGATACAGCTTCCGCGAACTAGCTTGCTTGAGCGTTTGCGGGACCTGATGCGGTTTCCCTGCTTGCACGAGGGCCGGCACCCTGCGCCGCCTGATTTTCTTGGGGTGATTCCGGAAGGGCGCGTGCAGGATTTGCCTGGTGGTCAACTTCCGGTGGAGCGGCAGGTACCATATGAGAAACACCTGCAGCTTGCTTCCAGCATGGCCGCCGCACTGCGTCGGCGCATGCCTTCCCGGGTGTGTGCCATCTGCTCGGAGCAGTGTTCGGAGGACCAATCCGCGCTTCGTGCTTGGGTGGACATCCCCAACGTGGACATCTTACGCGCTGACATCATGTGCACAGGCGCCGTGCCGCGTCATGCGCGTACCCTGGCTTGGCGGCGCATGCCCTGCACCGCCCAAGGTGTTGCACCACCGGCACCGGATCCGGTTTTACCGGTGCGGTATCGTATCGGCAGATCGGAGCGCGGCAGTACTGCGGGTGCCAGCGCTGACGCCGATCCCACGGCATTCGTGGATGAAGATGCGGCGGCGGCTGACAGTGATGGTGGTGTCGATGGGGCTGACGAGTCGGATTCATCGACGGGTGCTGCAGAGGGCACGGCCCCATCGGAGTTGCGGCCATATCCACCACGGGTGCAGCCGCGACCTTGCTTCGACGATCCGCGGAGTGTGGAGGTGCCGTTCTGCATGCGCCTTGATGCGGATTTGCCGAACCGGACCGTGTTCTGCGGCGATGGTGGCTCCGAGCGATTCGTTATCTGCGCCTCTTGCGAGAAGGCACTGGCGGGTGAGGATCTTTTCCGGCTCGTTTAGGGGAACATGAACACATTTGATTCGTCGAGCCGCCTATATTGCCATTCGAGTTTGCTTAACCGATGTCCGCCTGTCGCCGCTCTCGTTGCAGTACGCCGAGTGCCTGAAGCGGCTCTGGCGCGTCTCGATCCGGGCGACGTGCCGTCTGTCAATCACCTGGGCGACCCGCTGCCTACACCGACGTTTGTGGAAAGTCAACTCTTGGGGCGGGGCCGTCTGATGCAGCAGCTGCTGATTGTGCATCTCACGGGCCGTCCCCCCCAGGTCTTCCCGTGTGCCGTTCAGTCGCATGGTATCGCGGTCGTCAACCCCGATCCCAACATGCTACGCGGTCAGCTGCCTGCGCGCATTGCGGATTTGGCAGGTGCGTTCACGGTGGTGTGCGTGGATCAGGTCCGAGACCGGCAGGACTTGCTGGATCGCGTTCGCCGTGCGCCTGGCGTTAAAGTGCGAGGACACGTCGTCGTCGCCTGGGTACGCTTTCTTCAACACAACGACGAGGATGAGCTCGTGGTGGATGAAGATGCTCTGCGGGAGTACGAGCGTATGGGATGTGTTGCGCAGGTACCCGAGGCGCTGCTGCGCTCCGCGATCGGTCCTACAGATCCGGAAGTCGCCGGCGTACTACGGAGCACGTTCCTCCATGACCGCACTGGCGCCGCTGATGTACGGCAGCTGCAGGAGACGTTACAAGAAAACACGGCTGGTGAAATCGTTCAGGGCGACGGTGCGTATGTATCGCCGTCTGATACAGGTGTGCTTCCTTCTTGTTGAAAGTCGGGGTAAGCCGACGGGGCTCACAGACGGGGAACGGTTGGGAGACGTGCCGGGCGGGAAACGTAGATACGTCACTATCGGACTGACAATTTTGGTTCCACGTGCTTTGCCCGCATCCTTCCGGCCTTGACATCTGCTGGAGGTCCCGATGTGCCCACGACCGGGCCTACCGTCTCGGACACTCCTATGGCGGGTATGTCTGTGAGGGCACAGCTGCGAGTTGCCCGTGCCGCTGCTGTGTTTTGCGACCTGTACGTACCCGTGGGTTTGCACGGGTCGCGGCTGCTGGTCTGTGTGTCGATCGGACGCGCTCAGCCTCCTGTCAGGTTAGGCGTGGGGGAATACTCTACGTATTGCCACTTGTTGATCTACGGTGTGTGCGCGACTGTGACTACTGTTCACTGCAGAAGCTGGCGCTACGGGCTTACCGCCCCTCGCGGTCGTCGTGCGTCAGGCAGCTGACCCTGCTCCCATCCGGAGTGAGTGAGGGCGTGCATTTTATCACCTTCGTACACCTCCATTCGCGTATTCCGTCACATCCACCAAACGGCCTCGAAACAATTCGCGCATACATACGACCTCAAGAGGGTGCACCCGTCCATCTGTCTGCCCGTCGTGTTAAGCTTGTGGATTCCCGTCCCCTCTGTCCGACACAGCTGATGCCGACCTGGGCGCTCCGAATGAGCTGGAACTGGTCCTGCCGCAGCCCGCTGCCGTTCCGACCGACGGCAGCGAGTTTGATACCCGGCCCAACGTGGTGCATGATCTGCTGACCGGCCGTGCACGTCTTGCATTCGCCGCTGGCGGCCGTGACGCTCGGATCCTGGATGATCGTCATCCGGCCATCCTCAACGTCTGCTTCCCGGTCTCGTTTCCGTATGGCTTGTCCGGACAGCGGCCGCCGGGAATGTCCTTCGCATCATACTGCAGCCACCTGGTACGGCGGGTGCCTCGGGCACAGTTCAGCGGCAACTTGATGCTGCTTGCCCGCATGTACGACATCAATGTTCGGCAGCAGAGCATGGCGCAGGTGGGAGTGGCCCTGCGCATGCGACCACGGCTGGGTGAACCAGCGGCGCGAGTTTCAAGGGATGTCGTACGCGCCATGGCGGACATCTTGGCGCTGCCGTACCGTCACGCCCAGCGACGGCAGCTGCTGTCGCAGCAGTCGCCCGTGGTGCGCGCTCTCCTCGAGGGCGCACGTGCCAGCTTGCTGCGAATTGACCTCACGGATGCCTACTACAACGGTGCGAAGGCCACGATGCGTGCAGCTGCCCTCACTATTGGCTGGCCGCCGCTGTTCTTCAACCTCAACCCGGCGGACATGCATGCTGGTTGCGCCGTTGTAGCGTCTGGCCGGTTCATCGAGTTCGACGACACCGGCCGTCCCGCCCAGATCACCAGCACGGTGGAAAAGTGGCGCCGCGTTAAGGAAGACCCGTACAGCTGCGCCGCGCTGCTCGTTGCCACGAAAGAAGTGGTGGTCGAGCAGCTGTTTGGCTTTGCACCTGGGGCAATGCGGCAGACTGACCCGAACTGCTTCTGCGGTGTCGTATTCGAGGTGGTTGTCAAGGTGGAGCAGAGCGGGCGATTGGCGTTACACCTGCACGGAGTTGCACATCTCGAGTGCTTCGCGCTGGAGAACCTGCAGGCGTTCTTTTGTGGACCCAACTGCCGGGCTCTGGCACTTGCGTATGCGCTCTGCGAAATGTGGTATCCTTCGCCGTACTACGCTCCGGCCCCGGACGGTGCAACGCAGCCTCTGGTCATGGGTATGTCTGAAGCGGAGGCGCAGCAGCACGGCCTGCCCGTGCCGGCGGTGCAGGTAGATTGCCCACCTGCCGCGTGCGACTTCGAACGACTGGCCGGGTGCGCGAACGGCGGGCTCCCTCCACCATCACGGCACGCCGCCTGCCGTGCCCACCACGCTGCCGTCATACACGGTACCCTCACCCACACCCACAATACGACCTGCAAGCGCCACGGCTGCCACGGCACCGACGACAGCTGCGGCATGGCCTTCCCCCGGCTCATCCGCACGGCCTTTCAGTGGATCGGCACCGGCGGCCTCTTCTTGTTGCCCCGCCTGGCGTCCAACCTCGTGCCGCACATGCCTGCCGTTGCGCTCGCGTTCGGCTGCAACCAGTTGATGTCCCTGGCCTGTGAGGTCGACCGGGAGTACACGGCTGACGTCGCCGCACAACTAGCACGCCCCGTCAACGAACGTGGTGACTGCCCCCTCCTACAGCCCGCCATCGACCGTGCCCGTGATGCTGCGTACTACAGTTCAAAGTACACCGCAAAGACAATCGAGCGCAGCCAGGCACACCTCACCTGTGCCGCCGTCGGGCGCGTGCAGGACTTCATGATGGCGGGGAGCCCGCCCAGCGCCAGCGGCGATGGCCCCAGCGCGTTCGCCAACCTATGCGCCGCGGTACACCGCATGACGGCCACCATCACGGCCGGCATGGCACTGATCGTCTTCAAGCTCTCGGGTCACGATACGTTTCAAGCGTCGTACAAACGTAACTACCTGCCGGTGGGCGCATTCACTGCACTGGCGGCCGAGTCCGCCGTGGAGCCAGAAGACGCGGAAACCGGCGTGGAGCTTGTGGAGGCAGAGGAGCACGGTGGCTACACTCTCGCCGACGCCGTACAGAACTATACGCAGCGCGGAGTGGAGCTCAGCGGCTTCGATTGCAGCGCCTACAATATCGTGGCCAACTTCGAAGTGCAACGTGTGACGCCCGCACAGCACCCCCACGCTGCTATCCTTGGCGCCCAAGTCCTTCCCGCGACTCGTCACCGCAAACGCAAGGCCTCTAACACCGCTGTGACCCCCGTGACTGATGCACCTTCCGGCCCATCTGGCGCCCAGCCCACCGCCGCCGCGACGTTCCTTGCGTCAGGCGGTTCAGCTGCGGACCAGCTACCGACCAGTCCAGCAACGACCATTCCCCCCAAGAAGGTGGCCTTCCAACCGACGCACCCGCTGTACCTGACACACGTCCTCCGTCGCCTGGCGCAGCCGAGGTACGTCCTGCTGGGCGGTGCACTGCCCCGCCGTCCTCAAGCAGGCAGTACCACCGCAGCCGCCGTCGCCTACTACGCATTCGTGTTGGGCATCTTCAAGGCTCACCGTGGCCAGCCGGTGGCTGCCAATCAAACGGTGAAGGAAGCGTACGATGCTTGGTGGACGGACCTGGGAACCACCGGTGCAGGCCGATCCTACAGAGCCTGCGTCAGTGCCCTGCTTGACAACATCGAAGCAGAGCACCTCGCCAGCGGCCGGCGCCAGGCCGAATACAACTTGCGACGTCGCCAGCGCCGCGCCGCCGCTGCGGCTGCCGGTCTCCCCCCGAACTACACCTCCAGTGACTCGGATGATGACGACCCGGACGCCGCGCGAGGCCGCCTCGAACCCGACCCTGACACACAGCCACCACACGACAATCAGGTCGAGCGATATGACTTCGTGCCAGGCCAAGGCGACCCGACGACGGGGCTCAACCTGTCTGACGTCGCCCTGACGGACCTGTACGACCGCACCACGGTGGAGGGGCTGTACGCATACGGTGCAGCCCGGCGTTGCCGTGCGCTTCCTCTACCCGACGCACTCGGTGCCAACACCAGCCCCTTCATTCGCCGTGTACGCGCCACCGACATCCCGCTGCTGAGTGAAGCTTCCAAGCGGTTGAAGCGCTACGTGGTCCTGACCGAAGGCGCCATCGCCACGCCGGCCACCGCCGTCCGCCCCCCCCGCCTGTGTCTGGATCGCCGCCCCGGCTACCCGCTAGTGGCGGTACTCATGAACGACGGCCAACAATCTGACCGCGCACTCGTCACAGCGGAGATGCCGACATACCTGCGTCTGGCTCAGCCGCCTACCGTTGACGACACCATCGAGCTCTTCACCCTGGCGCCGGATCAGGCTGTACCGTTCATGCTCGTGGCACGCTACTTCGACCGCCGCAACGAACCCGATCCAGGCGTTCCGCCGCAGATGCTCATCATGGGTCCCCCGGGCACGGGCAAGACAAGGTTCGTGCACGCGCTGCTGTGGTACACGTACCAGCACGACAGCCCCGACTGGGCCGCCACATGCGCGTACTCCTGGGCCGCCGCGATCGCCTTCAACACCCCAGTGCACCGCAGCCTGTCGACCCACTCGATGTTCGGCATCTCTGCGAGCCAAAGCAGCTCGCGTGGCGCCAACCTTCCCAAGCGCGGTGCCCACGCCAGCCTTCAGGTACGATCCACTTGCCGGAGCACGTACGACAACCATCCCACGAATCCACACCTCCACGCGCTCCCCCCCACCCTTCGTAGGTCAAACGCAACGTCGGTGATGGCGCTGTCTTCATCGACGAAATCGGCATGCAGAGCCATGAGCACCTCGGCGCCATCAGCTACTCCTGTACGGCCAGCGTACCGCCCCCGTCACATCTTGGACCCACCCACTCGAGCACCCGTGTCCTGTCCGGCCGCGCCGCTGCCGGAATCGGCGACCTGCTACAGCATCCTCAACCGGGCGGTTCGCCACCATACCGCTTCGCGGCCGACGTTGAGCGGAACCCCAACTTCACTCCGTCGGCACCGAACACCCGGCGCCGGCCAGCCTCGGCTGACGAAGACGAAGGTCGCCGTGCGGATGGCAGCAACACCAGCAGCAGTGACGAGCACAACAACGACCGCGACACTGCCGCGACCATGCGTCGCCCTCGCCGACCCGTACCACAGACGCACGCCCGCCTGCACGATGGCTTCCAGCTGTACCGGCAGCTCGGCAACGTCGTGTTCATGCTGCAAAAACAACAACGACAAGACAACAGCCCGTCCGGTCAGCAGCTCACGCAGTTCGCGACCATGTTCGGCGGCGGCGAACCCACTGAAGCGCGCATGGCGGCATTGATAGACGCGCTCAACCAACGCGTCATCACCGACCTATCGGACCTCACGGACCTCGAGCCCCGCGTGGTGTTGCAACGCAACGAACCCAGGCACGTCCTCAACACACGACTGCTCATGCTCCAGGCGCGTCGCAAGGGTGCACGGTTGGTCAGCTGGAACGCGGACCACGTCCCGGTCCGCCAACACGGCACAGCCCAGCAGCCGCTACTCTCGCACGTCGAGAAGGCTGTCGCGATGCGAGTCAAAGACGCCGCCTTCGACCACACAACCGCCGACACTTGGTACTACGAAGGAGCACGCTACACGCTACTCGACACCGTTGCCGCCGACGCTGGCGCCTGCCACAACAATGAAGTCGAGGCGTGCGGCCTGCTCACCGACAGCCGCGAACCGCCCGACGACGGCCACGGCCCGTACTGGCGCCTTCACTACCTACCCGCAGCCGTCATGGTCCGTCCAATTAAAGGACACGCGCCCAATACGGTGCTAGCGGACTTGGCGGACTTCGCATCCAAAGGTGGTGCCTTCACCGTCGTACCACGCCCCTCACCAGCAGCCAATATCACCGTACCTGCTGTCAACACCGGCACCGCCACCAAGAACGTGCGTCGCATCAACGTGCCGCTGGGTGACTACTACGCCGTGACCGACTATTTCGTACAGGGTCGCAGTTTCAAGGAAGAATGCTGGGTTGCGGACCTCTCCGTCCCACCTGGCGGCTTGAAGCGCGCAACCGTGTATGTACTACTGACACGGTACAAGACACTCAACCACATCCGCCTCTTGCGCCCGCTCTCTACGACACCCGACGAGCGAAAACGAGTTGTCCAGCAGTTTCTGGCAGCAACAAAGCTCGACCCCGACCTGGCGGCCGAACTGCGCCTCCTTGACCGCCGCGCGACCGCAACCCGCAACCGCTATGCACCCGAATACGAGCACGCCCGGCACCTGGAGGAGCGTTGGACTACCGCAGCCACCACCACGTGACACGGCGACGATGGTGAGGGGTCTGCAACGGAGGCGACGGTGGCGAAAAACAGGGCGGCGGATGAAGATGAGGATGCGGGTGTGGATGAGAACGCTGTGGCAGGTTGCCGATTCCGAGTGCTAGGTGGGCCCGAGATGTGGCGGACGCGGTACGTTGATCGTACGTTGCTCGTCCCGGAGTGGCTGGTGACGCCGAGGTGCTCATGGCTCTGCATGCCGATTTCGTCGCGAAAATAGACTAGAGGGAGTAGACAGAACACCACCGTGTTACCGTGTCGTCACCGACGTTGCGTCCGACCTACGACGGATGGGGGGGAACGTGTGAAGAAGGAGGGTGCGTAGGATGCTGCGATGGGAGGTGTAAATATGTGCCGGACGTTAGCATTGCAATACATCTGCCGCATGCGGGCAACACGAGTCGCGCAAGTGTTGAGAGACGCAGGGACGACGTAGTCTGTGGGGCAAAGGTTGAGCACAAGAGACGGCCGTGGTCGAGTGTGTTGTAGCGGTCCAGCAGCGTGTTGGGGAGTCGAAGCAAGCACCGAAATGACACGGGTGTTTGTCCATGTGCTTTCGTCACCCGTACTTCACTCCGGCACCCAGGTCGTGGAACCTGGTACGCTGTAGAGTGAAGTACGGGTGATGCAAGCAAACGGAC
Organism: Volvox reticuliferus; assembly: GCA_019650235.1. NCBI lineage: Eukaryota > Viridiplantae > Chlorophyta > Chlorophyceae > Chlamydomonadales > Volvocaceae > Volvox > Volvox reticuliferus. The sequence goes on along the minus strand of BNCP01000040.1, from coordinate 761,979 downwards.
AGGCACCTGTACCATTTCGGTGGTTGCCTGGAATCCCCAACATGCTGCTGGACCGCTACAACACACCTTTCCGCCTCCTGTGCCCGCTCTCTGCCACACCGCCGTCCCTACATCTCCCAACCCCTTTGCGACCTGTGTTGCCTGCATGCGGCCGACGTATTCTAATGTCAATGTCCGTACCATGACCATGACGGTGACCCGTGAGTCCATGACGCGCATTTCAACACAAGACCGGCACCCCTCGCGGCGGCAGCGACGGCGGCAGTGATGATGGAAGTGACGGACTCGGCAGATGGCTGCACGACGGCGACGGCAGTAACAAAGGCGCGAAGCGCGAAGAAGGAGAGCGCGTAGGATGGTGGGGAACTGGAGGTCTGACGGACTCGGCGGATAGCTGTACGACGACGGCGGCAGTGACAAGGGCAAGAGGCGTTGCATTTGACCTACGAAGGCGAAGGACGGAGCGCGCGAAGAAGGAGTGCACGTAGGGAGGGAGGTGTAGATCCGTGGTATGGGTCTCCTACGTGCTCCGGAGAGTGGATCTTACCTGACCAGGTAGCGCTTCGGCCGTAGGTGTAAGTATAGATATGTGCCGGACGTTGGCATTACGATACATCTGCCGCATGCAAGCAACGCAGATCACACAGGTGGGGCAGAGAATGAGTACAGGAGACGGCCGTAGTCAAGTGTGTTGTGGCGACTCGGCAGCATGTTCGAAGACTCTAGGCGAGCACCGAAGTGACACGGGTGCCAGTCCGTGTTCCACTTCGGCAGCCAGGCCATCCAGGTTGAAACTACGGGGTCGTGGAGCCTAAAGTACGCTGTGAATTGAAGGGGGCGTTGTAGATTGCGCTCGTCCGCAGTCGATTGCGCCTTAGGACGCGGTGGCGCACGGACAGCCCCCCCTCCCGTCTGTACGCCCCCTGCAATCCACAGCGTACCTTAGGTTCCGCGACCCTAGGTGGCCTGGGTGCCGGAGTGAAAGCACACGGACAAACACCCGTGTTCAGTGTTCGCTTCGAGTCTTCCAAAATGCTGCTGGACCGTTACGACACACGTTCCCGCCTCCTGTACCCGCTCTCTGCCACACCTGACGAACGAAACCGAATTGACAAGACCGTCCCTGCGAACGTCTGTGCAACCTGCGTTGCCAACACCAGCCCCTTCATTCGCCACACTCGGTGCCAACACCAGCCCTTTCATTCGCCGTGTGCGCGCCACCGACATCCCGCTGCCAAAGTCCGTAAAAGCACGCCCGGCACCGGACTATCGCATCCATCACCACCTGACGCAACAAACCGGGATTTCGCACTTGAGGACCTAGTCTACACACGAGCCGTCCGCAGCTATCAGGCGTCTAGCCCACCACGTGACACGGCGACGATGGTGGGGGTTCTGCAACGAAGGTCTGCAACGAAGGCAACGATGACGAAGGACAAGGCGGCGGCAACGACGGCGACAGTCGTGATGGAAGTGGCAGAGTGGCGAAGTGGTGACCGCGGCAATAGCGAAGGCAGAAGGCGCGAAGAAGGGAGGTAGGAGGTGTGGATCGGGCGGGTTGGCGCTGGACGACGGATGCCTTGTAATGCCGATGCCCGACAATCGTGTGACTTGCAGCTGGGTAACGAAGCCGTCGGACGGACGGACTCTGCGCGTCCGAAAGATGCCGAGAACGGGGCCGTCGAGGTTGCCGCGCGCAGCAAGTGGACCGCGGTGACCCGTGGGTTGATGAGGCGGATTTGAACACAAGATTGCCAATCTTGTACAGGCGTTGTACCGCGGTGTCCAGCGTTGCACAGCGTTAAACACACGGAGCTTCCCATAACTTGTACTCTACCTTAACGTCTCTCTACCCATATACTGCGCCGCTTTCCGTCGTCCCTTCCCGCCCCGAATGGAATCGCCCGACCCCAAACGCCGGCGACTCACCCCGGCACCGTCTACAAGCAGCACGTCCACCTTCGGCAGCCCCACCGACGCTGCCTCCGCGTCCACGTAAGCGATAGCTACGGGCCATCTTTAAGGATGAGGACTAACATGCGACTAACGACCCCATCCGTAGGTCGCGAACCGTCACCTGCCACGTCACCTTCACCGCCGGCCCGGTGACTAAAGATGAAGACCGGCTCTTTGCCGGCGCACCCAACCGAAACGGCAGCTTCGTCGCAGGCGTGAACACAGTCGGACAGGGCGTCATCATCCTGCAGCTCGATAACCGCGCCCTAGCCGACATGGAAACCAACCACGCCTTTGCACGGGCCGTCACGTTCACGAACGTGGAGCCAGCTGCCCTGCCCGCCTTCGTCACCTCCCGCTTCGCCGGACCGACACTGGCCCAATACAAGGTCACCCCGACGACTCAAATTTCCGTGGCCAGCACCTCCGTCCTCCCGATGCTGTACACTGCCAAGCTGCGTTATCCGACGTACAACGCGGCAACCGACAAAGCGGACGCCGAGGACAAGTACCCGGCCGACGGCAGCGCCCTCCTGGTCGTCCCGCACGGTAAGCTGTTCCGCGGCGGACCCTTCCGCAAGTTCAACGCCTGGGTCGCGTGCGGCAACCCCGACGCCCCCGACCTCGGCTGCGTGGAGCTGGCGGTCAAGCAATCCGCGCCCGACGACTTCGTTGCCCAGCTACAAGCGGCGGCTGACGACAACACGCCGCTATACATCTACGCCGCCAAAATCAGCGCGCCGTCCAATACTCAGTACAACAACAGCATCTTCCTCAACGGAGCGCTAGTCGCGGCAGCAGCTGCCCCGGGCAAGCGCCCTCCCAAGCGGGTGCAGACCTTCCGAGCAGCTACCCAGCAGACCACTGCGGCCACCGACAGCCGCGCCGACACGAACGACATGATGGTTGCGTGGGAGCAACGCGACCGGGCCGCCGTTGTCCTACCGTCGGATGGAGCACACGCCGCCGCCAGCCTCTCCCCGAATCCCAGCTCCGTCACGACGGTCGGCTCCCGGCCCGTGATACCGCTCGTCCTCAGCGTCGGCAATAGCAAGTATCCAGTCTGCACGGACAGCCCCGGCGTCCTCCAACAGCTGCCCAACTACGCGGACTTCTTCGCCGACGCGAGCTTCGCGGACGACAACGACCGGGTCGCGTACACCGCCTACGACTCCTTCGCCATCACCGGCACCGTCACCACCAGCACGGAGGGCCGGACCACTTTCGTCACGGCCCTCCAGCAGTAAGTCACTCCGGTTGCCCCAAACACAACGTGCATGGAGCGTGCATGGAGTTGCCGCCACTGGATGGCGTTAAATGCCAGCGTCAAACGGCCACCTTGCTGTATGACGACACACTTGCACGGCCGAGTGCGATCCGCGCGCTCGTGGGTTCGACTCCCACGCTGGTGAACTGCATCTCTGCATCCCTCTGCATTCTTGTATTACCCCTTCCATTCGGCACGCGTGCCCTCGCCTCCGCCGCGGGGACGGGGAACTACGGCCCCCCTCGCGGGCCCACAGCCCGCGTCTAGTCCGTCGTCGTAGTTCCGACATAGACGTGAACGACGATAGTCGTTCCGTCGTCGGAACGGAGACCTTACCCCCGATTTTTCGTTGTCCGTCCGTCTGTTCGGTTTTTTCTGGAAACTCGCGTTTTTCGGGCCGTCGTTCTCGGGTTTCGGAGCTCCGCGCGCGCTTAAGACATCGCGGCGTAAAAGGCGAGGTCGCGGGTTCGATTCCGGTCGTCACCGGATGGTTCTCGCTGAGCGATCGCGGCGCGACTCGATGCATCTCCGGGTGCGCGGTTCGCTATACATACTTGTAATATTGTAGTCGGACCGGATTGATATATACCCATACATATTTGATAGCCATATATTCGAACCTTCCGGCGTTGGATGACGCGGTCATCCAACGCCGGTGCGCGTCCCGTCCAACGTTGTTTGCGTAAAATGTGTGGCTTTTTGAAAGGCGTACGGCCTTCTTTGCGTGCGTCGGCTCGCCCCAGGTATCATATGCATCGTGGTCGCGGATATATATATATATATCCGTTCGACTTCTTTCTCTTAACGTGCAGTCGCCGGCTTTTCCTGGACTTGGGCTCTTTACAGTTGTCGGATCGTTCCTCGTCGGTTCGTCCCCCCGTTGGCCCGGCCGTCGGTTCGTTTAGAGACGGCTCCCATCAGTTATGACGGACCGAATAAATGATTCGCCTCGGCGGGCTGAGGCTCGCGGTCGCGAGCGCCTGGGTACACTGGCCGGCGGTTTCCATTTGAGAGGTACGAGTGCGTCGAGCGTGCAGCTCAGCGCGGATGCAATACAGATGCGGGAAGCTCGTCTCGATCCGGAGCGCAGGGCTGCGGAGCAGGGGCGTGACGTCGCTGACGGGCAGAGGTCCGCGCTTGCCACTTCGCTCTGTGCGGCGCCGCAGTCCGAGGTGCGTAGTCGGGAGCGTCTGGGTACACTGGCCGGCGGTTTCCATTTCAGAGGTTTCAGAGGGACGAGTGCGTCGTGCGTGCAGCTCAGCGCGGATGCAGCACGGATGCGGGATGCTCGTCTCGATCCGGAGCGCGCGGCTGCGGAGCAGGAGCGTGACGCTGCTGCGCGAGCGGTTGCGCGTCAAGATCCGGAGCGCAGGGCTGCGGAACAGCGGCGTAACACCGCTGCACGAGCGGCTGCCCGTCGAGATCCGGAGTGCAGGGCTGCGGAACAGCGGCGTAACACCGCTGCACGAGCGGCTGCCCGTCGAGACCCGGAGTGCAGGGCTGCAGAGGCCGCGCACGCGCAGGCCCGTGCTCAGCTGCGTGGGATACAGCTTCCGCGAACTAGCTTGCTTGAGCGTTTGCGGGACCTGATGCGGTTTCCCTGCTTGCACGAGGGCCGGCACCCTGCGCCGCCTGATTTTCTTGGGGTGATTCCGGAAGGGCGCGTGCAGGATTTGCCTGGTGGTCAACTTCCGGTGGAGCGGCAGGTACCATATGAGAAACACCTGCAGCTTGCTTCCAGCATGGCCGCCGCACTGCGTCGGCGCATGCCTTCCCGGGTGTGTGCCATCTGCTCGGAGCAGTGTTCGGAGGACCAATCCGCGCTTCGTGCTTGGGTGGACATCCCCAACGTGGACATCTTACGCGCTGACATCATGTGCACAGGCGCCGTGCCGCGTCATGCGCGTACTCTGGCTTGGCGGCGCATGCCCTGCACCGCCCAAGGTGTTGCACCACCGGCACCGGATCCGGTTTTACCGGTGCGGTATCGTATCGGCAGATCGGAGCGCGGCAGTACTGCGGGTGCCAGCGCTGACGCCGATCCCACGGCATTCGTGGATGAAGATGCGGCGGCGGCTGACAGTGATGGTGGTGTCGATGGGGCTGACGAGTCGGATTCATCGACGGGTGCTGCAGAGGGCACGGCCCCATCGGAGTTGCGGCCATATCCACCACGGGTGCAGCCGCGACCTTGCTTCGACGATCCGCGGAGTGTGGAGGTGCCGTTCTGCATGCGCCTTGATGCGGATTTGCCGAACCGGACCGTGTTCTGCGGCGATGGTGGCTCCGAGCGATTCGTATCTGCGCCTCTTGCGAGAAGGCACTGGCGGGTGAGGATCTTTTCCGGCTCGTTATTTCCCCATTCGAGTTTGCTTAACCGATGTCCGCCTGTCGCCGCTCTCGTTGCAGTACGCCGAGTGCCTGAAGCGGCTCTGGCGCGTCTCGATCCGGGCGACGTGCCGTCTGTCAATCACCTGGGCGACCCGCTGCCTACACCGACGTTTGTGGAAAGTCAACTCTTGGGGCGGGGCCGTCTGATGCAGCAGCTGCTGATTGTGCATCTCACGGGCCGTCCCCCCCAGGTCTTCCCGTGTGCCGTTCAGTCGCATGGTATCGCGGTCGTCAACCCCGATCCCAACATGCTACGCGGTCAGCTGCCTGCGCGCATTGCGGATTTGGCAGGTGCGTTCACGGTGGTGTGCGTGGATCAGGTCCGAGACCGGCAGGACTTGCTGGATCGCGTTCGCCGTGCGCCTGGCGTTAAAGTGCGAGGACACGTCGTCGTCGCCTGGGTACGCTTTCTTCAACACAACGACGAGGATGAGCTCGTGGTGGATGAAGATGCTCTGCGGGAGTACGAGCGTATGGGATGTGTTGCGCAGGTACCCGAGGCGCTGCTGCGCTCCGCGATCGGTCCTACAGATCCGGAAGTCGCCGGCGTACTACGGAGCACGTTCCTCCATGACCGCACTGGCGCCGCTGATGTACGGCAGCTGCAGGAGACGTTACAAGAAAACACGGCTGGTGAAATCGTTCAGGGCGACGGTGCGTATGTATCGCCGTCTGATACAGGTGTGCTTCCTTCTTGTTGAAAGTCGGGGTAAGCCGACGGGGCTCACAGACGGGGAACGGTTGGGAGACGTGCCGGGCGGGAAACGTAGATACGTCACTATCGGACTGACAATTTTGGTTCCACGTGCTTTGCCCGCATCCTTCCGGCCTTGACATCTGCTGGAGGTCCCGATGTGCCCACGACCGGGCCTACCGTCTCGGACACTCCTATGGCGGGTATGTCTGTGAGGGCACAGCTGCGAGTTGCCCGTGCCGCTGCTGTGTTTTGCGACCTGTACGTACCCGTGGGTTTGCACGGGTCGCGGCTGCTGGTCTGTGTGTCGATCGGACGCGCTCAGCCTCCTGTCAGGTTAGGCGTGGGGGAATACTCTACGTATTGCCACTTGTTGATCTACGGTGTGTGCGCGACTGTGACTACTGTTCACTGCAGAAGCTGGCGCTACGGGCTTACCGCCCCTCGCGGTCGTCGTGCGTCAGGCAGCTGACCCTGCTCCCATCCGGAGTGAGTGAGGGCGTGCATTTTATCACCTTCGTACACCTCCATTCGCGTATTCCGTCACATCCACCAAACGGCCTCGAAACAATTCGCGCATACATACGACCTCAAGAGGGTGCACCCGTCCATCTGTCTGCCCGTCGTGTTAAGCTTGTGGATTCCCGTCCCCTCTGTCCGACACAGCTGATGCCGACCTGGGCGCTCCGAATGAGCTGGAACTGGTCCTGCCGCAGCCCGCTGCCGTTCCGACCGACGGCAGCGAGTTTGATACCCGGCCCAACGTGGTGCATGATCTGCTGACCGGCCGTGCACGTCTTGCATTCGCCGCTGGCGGCCGTGACGCTCGGATCCTGGATGATCGTCATCCGGCCATCCTCAACGTCTGCTTCCCGGTCTCGTTTCCGTATGGCTTGTCCGGACAGCGGCCGCCGGGAATGTCCTTCGCATCATACTGCAGCCACCTGGTACGGCGGGTGCCTCGGGCACAGTTCAGCGGCAACTTGATGCTGCTTGCCCGCATGTACGACATCAATGTTCGGCAGCAGAGCATGGCGCAGGTGGGAGTGGCCCTGCGCATGCGACCACGGCTGGGTGAACCAGCGGCGCGAGTTTCAAGGGATGTCGTACGCGCCATGGCGGACATCTTGGCGCTGCCGTACCGTCACGCCCAGCGACGGCAGCTGCTGTCGCAGCAGTCGCCCGTGGTGCGCGCTCTCCTCGAGGGCGCACGTGCCAGCTTGCTGCGAATTGACCTCACGGATGCCTACTACAACGGTGCGAAGGCCACGATGCGTGCAGCTGCCCTCACTATTGGCTGGCCGCCGCTGTTCTTCAACCTCAACCCGGCGGACATGCATGCTGGTTGCGCCGTTGTAGCGTCTGGCCGGTTCATCGAGTTCGACGACACCGGCCGTCCCGCCCAGATCACCAGCACGGTGGAAAAGTGGCGCCGCGTTAAGGAAGACCCGTACAGCTGCGCCGCGCTGCTCGTTGCCACGAAAGAAGTGGTGGTCGAGCAGCTGTTTGGCTTTGCACCTGGGGCAATGCGGCAGACTGACCCGAACTGCTTCTGCGGTGTCGTATTCGAGGTGGTTGTCAAGGTGGAGCAGAGCGGGCGATTGGCGTTACACCTGCACGGAGTTGCACATCTCGAGTGCTTCGCGCTGGAGAACCTGCAGGCGTTCTTTTGTGGACCCAACTGCCGGGCTCTGGCACTTGCGTATGCGCTCTGCGAAATGTGGTATCCTTCGCCGTACTACGCTCCGGCCCCGGACGGTGCAACGCAGCCTCTGGTCATGGGTATGTCTGAAGCGGAGGCGCAGCAGCACGGCCTGCCCGTGCCGGCGGTGCAGGTAGATTGCCCACCTGCCGCGTGCGACTTCGAACGACTGGCCGGGTGCGCGAACGGCGGGCTCCCTCCACCATCACGGCACGCCGCCTGCCGTGCCCACCACGCTGCCGTCATACACGGTACCCTCACCCACACCCACAATACGACCTGCAAGCGCCACGGCTGCCACGGCACCGACGACAGCTGCGGCATGGCCTTCCCCCGGCTCATCCGCACGGCCTTTCAGTGGATCGGCACCGGCGGCCTCTTCTTGTTGCCCCGCCTGGCGTCCAACCTCGTGCCGCACATGCCTGCCGTTGCGCTCGCGTTCGGCTGCAACCAGTTGATGTCCCTGGCCTGTGAGGTCGACCGGGAGTACACGGCTGACGTCGCCGCACAACTAGCACGCCCCGTCAACGAACGTGGTGACTGCCCCCTCCTACAGCCCGCCATCGACCGTGCCCGTGATGCTGCGTACTACAGTTCAAAGTACACCGCAAAGACAATCGAGCGCAGCCAGGCACACCTCACCTGTGCCGCCGTCGGGCGCGTGCAGGACTTCATGATGGCGGGGAGCCCGCCCAGCGCCAGCGGCGATGGCCCCAGCGCGTTCGCCAACCTATGCGCCGCGGTACACCGCATGACGGCCACCATCACGGCCGGCATGGCACTGATCGTCTTCAAGCTCTCGGGTCACGATACGTTTCAAGCGTCGTACAAACGTAACTACCTGCCGGTGGGCGCATTCACTGCACTGGCGGCCGAGTCCGCCGTGGAGCCAGAAGACGCGGAAACCGGCGTGGAGCTTGTGGAGGCAGAGGAGCACGGTGGCTACACTCTCGCCGACGCCGTACAGAACTATACGCAGCGCGGAGTGGAGCTCAGCGGCTTCGATTGCAGCGCCTACAATATCGTGGCCAACTTCGAAGTGCAACGTGTGACGCCCGCACAGCACCCCCACGCTGCTATCCTTGGCGCCCAAGTCCTTCCCGCGACTCGTCACCGCAAACGCAAGGCCTCTAACACCGCTGTGACCCCCGTGACTGATGCACCTTCCGGCCCATCTGGCGCCCAGCCCACCGCCGCCGCGACGTTCCTTGCGTCAGGCGGTTCAGCTGCGGACCAGCTACCGACCAGTCCAGCAACGACCATTCCCCCCAAGAAGGTGGCCTTCCAACCGACGCACCCGCTGTACCTGACACACGTCCTCCGTCGCCTGGCGCAGCCGAGGTACGTCCTGCTGGGCGGTGCACTGCCCCGCCGTCCTCAAGCAGGCAGTACCACCGCAGCCGCCGTCGCCTACTACGCATTCGTGTTGGGCATCTTCAAGGCTCACCGTGGCCAGCCGGTGGCTGCCAATCAAACGGTGAAGGAAGCGTACGATGCTTGGTGGACGGACCTGGGAACCACCGGTGCAGGCCGATCCTACAGAGCCTGCGTCAGTGCCCTGCTTGACAACATCGAAGCAGAGCACCTCGCCAGCGGCCGGCGCCAGGCCGAATACAACTTGCGACGTCGCCAGCGCCGCGCCGCCGCTGCGGCTGCCGGTCTCCCCCCGAACTACACCTCCAGTGACTCGGATGATGACGACCCGGACGCCGCGCGAGGCCGCCTCGAACCCGACCCTGACACACAGCCACCACACGACAATCAGGTCGAGCGATATGACTTCGTGCCAGGCCAAGGCGACCCGACGACGGGGCTCAACCTGTCTGACGTCGCCCTGACGGACCTGTACGACCGCACCACGGTGGAGGGGCTGTACGCATACGGTGCAGCCCGGCGTTGCCGTGCGCTTCCTCTACCCGACGCACTCGGTGCCAACACCAGCCCCTTCATTCGCCGTGTACGCGCCACCGACATCCCGCTGCTGAGTGAAGCTTCCAAGCGGTTGAAGCGCTACGTGGTCCTGACCGAAGGCGCCATCGCCACGCCGGCCACCGCCGTCCGCCCCCCCCGCCTGTGTCTGGATCGCCGCCCCGGCTACCCGCTAGTGGCGGTACTCATGAACGACGGCCAACAATCTGACCGCGCACTCGTCACAGCGGAGATGCCGACATACCTGCGTCTGGCTCAGCCGCCTACCGTTGACGACACCATCGAGCTCTTCACCCTGGCGCCGGATCAGGCTGTACCGTTCATGCTCGTGGCACGCTACTTCGACCGCCGCAACGAACCCGATCCAGGCGTTCCGCCGCAGATGCTCATCATGGGTCCCCCGGGCACGGGCAAGACAAGGTTCGTGCACGCGCTGCTGTGGTACACGTACCAGCACGACAGCCCCGACTGGGCCGCCACATGCGCGTACTCCTGGGCCGCCGCGATCGCCTTCAACACCCCAGTGCACCGCAGCCTGTCGACCCACTCGATGTTCGGCATCTCTGCGAGCCAAAGCAGCTCGCGTGGCGCCAACCTTCCCAAGCGCGGTGCCCACGCCAGCCTTCAGGTACGATCCACTTGCCGGAGCACGTACGACAACCATCCCACGAATCCACACCTCCACGCGCTCCCCCCCACCCTTCGTAGGTCAAACGCAACGTCGGTGATGGCGCTGTCTTCATCGACGAAATCGGCATGCAGAGCCATGAGCACCTCGGCGCCATCAGCTACTCCTGTACGGCCAGCGTACCGCCCCCGTCACATCTTGGACCCACCCACTCGAGCACCCGTGTCCTGTCCGGCCGCGCCGCTGCCGGAATCGGCGACCTGCTACAGCATCCTCAACCGGGCGGTTCGCCACCATACCGCTTCGCGGCCGACGTTGAGCGGAACCCCAACTTCACTCCGTCGGCACCGAACACCCGGCGCCGGCCAGCCTCGGCTGACGAAGACGAAGGTCGCCGTGCGGATGGCAGCAACACCAGCAGCAGTGACGAGCACAACAACGACCGCGACACTGCCGCGACCATGCGTCGCCCTCGCCGACCCGTACCACAGACGCACGCCCGCCTGCACGATGGCTTCCAGCTGTACCGGCAGCTCGGCAACGTCGTGTTCATGCTGCAAAAACAACAACGACAAGACAACAGCCCGTCCGGTCAGCAGCTCACGCAGTTCGCGACCATGTTCGGCGGCGGCGAACCCACTGAAGCGCGCATGGCGGCATTGATAGACGCGCTCAACCAACGCGTCATCACCGACCTATCGGACCTCACGGACCTCGAGCCCCGCGTGGTGTTGCAACGCAACGAACCCAGGCACGTCCTCAACACACGACTGCTCATGCTCCAGGCGCGTCGCAAGGGTGCACGGTTGGTCAGCTGGAACGCGGACCACGTCCCGGTCCGCCAACACGGCACAGCCCAGCAGCCGCTACTCTCGCACGTCGAGAAGGCTGTCGCGATGCGAGTCAAAGACGCCGCCTTCGACCACACAACCGCCGACACTTGGTACTACGAAGGAGCACGCTACACGCTACTCGACACCGTTGCCGCCGACGCTGGCGCCTGCCACAACAATGAAGTCGAGGCGTGCGGCCTGCTCACCGACAGCCGCGAACCGCCCGACGACGGCCACGGCCCGTACTGGCGCCTTCACTACCTACCCGCAGCCGTCATGGTCCGTCCAATTAAAGGACACGCGCCCAATACGGTGCTAGCGGACTTGGCGGACTTCGCATCCAAAGGTGGTGCCTTCACCGTCGTACCACGCCCCTCACCAGCAGCCAATATCACCGTACCTGCTGTCAACACCGGCACCGCCACCAAGAACGTGCGTCGCATCAACGTGCCGCTGGGTGACTACTACGCCGTGACCGACTATTTCGTACAGGGTCGCAGTTTCAAGGAAGAATGCTGGGTTGCGGACCTCTCCGTCCCACCTGGCGGCTTGAAGCGCGCAACCGTGTATGTACTACTGACACGGTACAAGACACTCAACCACATCCGCCTCTTGCGCCCGCTCTCTACGACACCCGACGAGCGAAAACGAGTTGTCCAGCAGTTTCTGGCAGCAACAAAGCTCGACCCCGACCTGGCGGCCGAACTGCGCCTCCTTGACCGCCGCGCGACCGCAACCCGCAACCGCTATGCACCCGAATACGAGCACGCCCGGCACCTGGAGGAGCGTTGGACTACCGCAGCCACCACCACGTGACACGGCGACGATGGTGAGGGGTCTGCAACGGAGGCGACGGTGGCGAAAAACAGGGCGGCGGATGAAGATGAGGATGCGGGTGTGGATGAGAACGCTGTGGCAGGTTGCCGATTCCGAGTGCTAGGTGGGCCCGAGATGTGGCGGACGCGGTACGTTGATCGTACGTTGCTCGTCCCGGAGTGGCTGGTGACGCCGAGGTGCTCATGGCTCTGCATGCCGATTTCGTCGCGAAAATAGACTAGAGGGAGTAGACAGAACACCACCGTGTTACCGTGTCGTCACCGACGTTGCGTCCGACCTACGACGGATGGGGGGGAACGTGTGAAGAAGGAGGGTGCGTAGGATGCTGCGATGGGAGGTGTAAATATGTGCCGGACGTTAGCATTGCAATACATCTGCCGCATGCGGGCAACACGAGTCGCGCAAGTGTTGAGAGACGCAGGGACGACGTAGTCTGTGGGGCAAAGGTTGAGCACAAGAGACGGCCGTGGTCGAGTGTGTTGTAGCGGTCCAGCAGCGTGTTGGGGAGTCGAAGCAAGCACCGAAATGACACGGGTGTTTGTCCATGTGCTTTCGTCACCCGTACTTCACTCCGGCACCCAGGTCGTGGAACCTGGTACGCTGTAGAGTGAAGTACGGGTGATGCAAGCAAACGGACAGGCACCTGTACCATTTCGGTGGTTGCCTGGAATCCCCAACATGCTGCTGGACCGCTACAACACACCTTTCCGCCTCCTGTGCCCGCTCTCTGCCACACCGCCGTCCCTACATCTCCCAACCCCTTTGCGACCTGTGTTGCCTGCATGCGGCCGACGTATTCTAATGTCAATGTCCGTACCATGACCATGACGGTGACCCGTGAGTCCATGACGCGCATTTCAACACAAGACCGGCACCCCTCGCGGCGGCAGCGACGGCGGCAGTGATGATGGAAGTGACGGACTCGGCAGATGGCTGCACGACGGCGACGGCAGTAACAAAGGCGCGAAGCGCGGAGAAGGAGAGCGCGTAGGATGGTGGGGAACTGGAGGTCTGACGGACTCGGCGGATAGCTGTACGACGACGGCGGCAGTGACAAGGGCAAGAGGCGTTGCATTTGACCTACGAAGGCGAAGGACGGAGCGCGCGAAGAAGGAGTGCACGTAGGGAGGGAGGTGTAGATCCGTGGTATGGGTCTCCTACGTGCTCCGGAGAGTGGATCTTACCTGACCAGGTAGCGCTTCGGCCGTAGGTGTAAGTATAGATATGTGCCGGACGTTGGCATTACGATACATCTGCCGCATGCAAGCAACGCAGATCACACAGGTGGGGCAGAGAATGAGTACAGGAGACGGCCGTAGTCAAGTGTGTTGTGGCGACTCGGCAGCATGTTCGAAGACTCTAGGCGAGCACCGAAGTGACACGGGTGCCAGTCCGTGTTCCACTTCGGCAGCCAGGCCATCCAGGTTGAAACTACGGGGTCGTGGAGCCTAAAGTACGCTGTGAATTGAAGGGGGCGTTGTAGATTGCGCTCGTCCGCAGTCGATTGCGCCTTAGGACGCGGTGGCGCACGGACAGCCCCCCCTCCCGTCTGTACGCCCCCTGCAATCCACAGCGTACCTTAGGTTCCGCGACCCTAGGTGGCCTGGGTGCCGGAGTGAAAGCACACGGACAAACACCCGTGTTCAGTGTTCGCTTCGAGTCTTCCAAAATGCTGCTGGACCGTTACGACACACGTTCCCGCCTCCTGTACCCGCTCTCTGCCACACCTGACGAACGAAACCGAATTGACAAGACCGTCCCTGCGAACGTCTGTGCAACCTGCGTTGCCAACACCAGCCCCTTCATTCGCCACACTCGGTGCCAACACCAGCCCTTTCATTCGCCGTGTGCGCGCCACCGACATCCCGCTGCCAAAGTCCGTAAAAGCACGCCCGGCACCGGACTATCGCATCCATCACCACCTGACGCAACAAACCGGGATTTCGCACTTGAGGACCTAGTCTACACGCGAGCCGTCCGCAGCTATCAGGCGTCTAGCCCACCACGTGACACGGCGACGATGGTGGGGGTTCTGCAACGAAGGTCTGCAACGAAGGCAACGATGACGAAGGACAAGGCGGCGGCAACGACGGCGACAGTCGTGATGGAAGTGGCAGAGTGGCGAAGTGGTGACCGCGGCAATAGCGAAGGCAGAAGGCGCGAAGAAGGGGAGGTAGGAGGTGTGGATCGGGCGGGTTGGCGCTGGACGACGGATGCCTTGTAATGCCGATGCCCGACAATCGTGTGACTTGCAGCTGGGTAACGAAGCCGTCGGACGGACGGACTCTGCGCGTCCGAAAGATGCCGAGAACGGGGCCGTCGAGGTTGCCGCGCGCAGCAAGTGGACCGCGGTGACCCGTGGGTTGATGAGGCGGATTTGAACACAAGATTGCCAATCTTGTACAGGCGTTGTACCGCGGTGTCCAGCGTTGCACAGCGTTAAACACACGGAGCTTCCCATAACTTGTACTCTACCTTAACGTCTCTCTACCCATATACTGCGCCGCTTTCCGTCGTCCCTTCCCGCCCCGAATGGAATCGCCCGACCCCAAACGCCGGCGACTCACCCCGGCACCGTCTACAAGCAGCACGTCCACCTTCGGCAGCCCCACCGACGCTGCCTCCGCGTCCACGTAAGCGATAGCTACGGGCCATCTTTAAGGATGAGGACTAACATGCGACTAACGACCCCATCCGTAGGTCGCGAACCGTCACCTGCCACGTCACCTTCACCGCCGGCCCGGTGACTAAAGATGAAGACCGGCTCTTTGCCGGCGCACCCAACCGAAACGGCAGCTTCGTCGCAGGCGTGAACACAGTCGGACAGGGCGTCATCATCCTGCAGCTCGATAACCGCGCCCTAGCCGACATGGAAACCAACCACGCCTTTGCACGGGCCGTCACGTTCACGAACGTGGAGCCAGCTGCCCTGCCCGCCTTCGTCACCTCCCGCTTCGCCGGACCGACACTGGCCCAATACAAGGTCACCCCGACGACTCAAATTTCCGTGGCCAGCACCTCCGTCCTCCCGATGCTGTACACCGCCAAGCTGCGTTATCCGACGTACAACGCGGCAACCGACAAAGCGGACGCCGAGGACAAGTACCCGGCCGACGGCAGCGCCCTCCTGGTCGTCCCGCACGGTAAGCTGTTCCGCGGCGGACCCTTCCGCAAGTTCAACGCCTGGGTCGCGTGCGGCAACCCCGACGCCCCCGACCTCGGCTGCGTGGAGCTGGCGGTCAAGCAATCCGCGCCCGACGACTTCGTTGCCCAGCTACAAGCGGCGGCTGACGACAACACGCCGCTATACATCTACGCCGCCAAAATCAGCGCGCCGTCCAATACTCAGTACAACAACAGCATCTTCCTCAACGGAGCGCTAGTCGCGGCAGCAGCTGCCCCGGGCAAGCGCCCTCCCAAGCGGGTGCAGACCTTCCGAGCAGCTACCCAGCAGACCACTGCGGCCACCGACAGCCGCGCCGACACGAACGACATGATGGTTGCGTGGGAGCAACGCGACCGGGCCGCCGTTGTCCTACCGTCGGATGGAGCACACGCCGCCGCCAGCCTCTCCCCGAATCCCAGCTCCGTCACGACGGTCGGCTCCCGGCCCGTGATACCGCTCGTCCTCAGCGTCGGCAATAGCAAGTATCCAGTCTGCACGGACAGCCCCGGCAGCTGCCCAACTACGCGGACTTCTTCGCCGACGCGAGCTTCGCGGACGACAACGACCGGGTCGCGTACACCGCCTACGACTCCTTCGCCATCACCGGCACCGTCACCACCAGCACGGAGGGCCGGACCACTTTCGTCACGGCCCTCCAGCAGTAAGTCACTCCGGTTGCCCCAAACACAACGTGCATGGAGCGTGCATGGAGTTGCCGCCACTGGATGGCGTTAAATGCCAGCGTCAAACGGCCACCTCGCTGTATGACGACACACTTGCACGGCCGAGTGCGATCCGCGCGCTCGTGGGTTCGACTCCCACGCTGGTGAACTGCATCTCTGCATCCCTCTGCATTCTTGTATTACCCCTTCCATTCGGCACGCGTGCCCTCGCCTCCGCCGCGGGGACGGGGAACTACGGCCCCCCTCGCGGGCGGACAGCCCGCGTCTAGTCCGTCGTCGTAGTTCCGACATAGACGTGAACGACGATAGTCGTTCCGTCGTCGGAACGGAGACCTTACCCCGATTTTTCGTTGTCCGTCCGTCTGTTCGGTTTTTTCTGGAAACTCGCGTTTTTCGGGCCGTCGTTCTCGGGTTTCGGAGCTCCGCGCGCGCTTAAGACATCGCGGCGTAAAAGGCGAGGTCGCGGGTTCGATTCCGGTCGTCACCGGATGGTTCTCGCTGAGCGATCGCGGCGCGACTCGATGCATCTCCGGGTGCGCGGTTCGCTATACATACTTGTAATATTGTAGTCGGACCGGATTGATATATACCCATACATATTTGATAGCCATATATTCGAACCTTCCGGCGTTGGATGACGCGGTCATCCAACGCCGGTGCGCGTCCCGTCCAACGTTGTTTGCGTAAAATGTGTGGCTTTTTGAAAGGCGTACGGCCTTCTTTGCGTGCGTCGGCTCGCCCCAGGTATCATATGCATCGTGGTCGCGGATATATATATATATCCGTTCGACTTCTTTCTCTTAACGTGCAGTCGCCGGCTTTTCCTGGACTTGGGCTCTTTACAGTTGTCGGATCGTTCCTCGTCGGTTCGTCCCCCCGTTGGCCCGGCCGTCGGTTCGTTTAGAGACGGCTCCCATCAGTTATGACGGACCGAATAAATGATTCGCCTCGGCGGGCTGAGGCTCGCGGTCGCGAGCGCCTGGGTACACTGGCCGGCGGTTTCCATTTGAGAGGTACGAGTGCGTCGAGCGTGCAGCTCAGCGCGGATGCAATACAGATGCGGGAAGCTCGTCTCGATCCGGAGCGCAGGGCTGCGGAGCAGGGGCGTGACGTCGCTGACGGGCAGAGGTCCGCGCTTGCCACTTCGCTCTGTGCGGCGCCGCAGTCCGAGGTGCGTAGTCGGGAGCGTCTGGGTACACTGGCCGGCGGTTTCCATTTCAGAGGTTTCAGAGGGACGAGTGCGTCGTGCGTGCAGCTCAGCGCGGATGCAGCACGGATGCGGGATGCTCGTCTCGATCTGGAGCGCGCGGCTGCGGAGCAGGAGCGTGACGCTGCTGCGCGAGCGGTTGCGCGTCAAGATCCGGAGCGCAGGGCTGCGGAACAGCGGCGTAACACCGCTGCACGAGCGGCTGCCCGTCGAGATCCGGAGTGCAGGGCTGCGGAACAGCGGCGTAACACCGCTGCACGAGCGGCTGCCCGTCGAGACCCGGAGTGCAGGGCTGCAGAGGCTGCGCACGCGCAGGCCCGTGCTCAGCTGCGTGGGATACAGCTTCCGCGAACTAGCTTGCTTGAGCGTTTGCGGGACCTGATGCGGTTTCCCTGCTTGCACGAGGGCCGGCACCCTGCGCCGCCTGATTTTCTTGGGGTGATTCCGGAAGGGCGCGTGCAGGATTTGCCTGGTGGTCAACTTCCGGTGGAGCGGCAGGTACCATATGAGAAACACCTGCAGCTTGCTTCCAGCATGGCCGCCGCACTGCGTCGGCGCATGCCTTCCCGGGTGTGTGCCGTCTGCTCGGAGCAGTGTTCGGAGGACCAATCCGCGCTTCGTGCTTGGGTGGACATCCCCAACGTGGACATCTTACGCGCTGACATCATGTGCACAGGCGCCGTGCCGCGTCATGCGCGTACTCTGGCTTGGCGGCGCATGCCCTGCACCGCCCAAGGTGTTGCACCACCGGCACCGGATCCGGTTTTACCGGTGCGGTATCGTATCGGCAGATCGGAGCGCGGCAGTACTGCGGGTGCCAGCGCTGACGCCGATCCCACGGCATTCGTGGATGAAGATGCGGCGGCGGCTGACAGTGATGGTGGTGTCGATGGGGCTGACGAGTCGGATTCATCGACGGGTGCTGCAGAGGGCACGGCCCCATCGGAGTTGCGGCCATATCCACCACGGGTGCAGCCGCGACCTTGCTTCGACGATCCGCGGAGTGTGGAGGTGCCGTTCTGCATGCGCCTTGATGCGGATTTGCCGAACCGGACCGTGTTCTGCGGCGATGGTGGCTCCGAGCGATTCGTTATCTGCGCCTCTTGCGAGAAGGCACTGGCGGGTGAGGATCTTTTCCGGCTCGTTTTTCCCCATTCGAGTTTGCTTAACCGATGTCCGCCTGTCGCCGCTCTCGTTGCAGTACGCCGAGTGCCTGAAGCGGCTCTGGCGCGTCTCGATCCGGGCGACGTGCCGTCTGTCAATCACCTGGGCGACCCGCTGCCTACACCGACGTTTGTGGAAAGTCAACTCTTGGGGCGGGGCCGTCTGATGCAGCAGCTGCTGATTGTGCATCTCACGGGCCGTCCCCCCCAGGTCTTCCCGTGTGCCGTTCAGTCGCATGGTATCGCGGTCGTCAACCCCGATCCCAACATGCTACGCGGTCAGCTGCCTGCGCGCATTGCGGATTTGGCAGGTGCGTTCACGGTGGTGTGCGTGGATCAGGTCCGAGACCGGCAGGACTTGCTGGATCGCGTTCGCCGTGCGCCTGGCGTTAAAGTGCGAGGACACGTCGTCGTCGCCTGGGTACGCTTTCTTCAACACAACGACGAGGATGAGCTCGTGGTGGATGAAGATGCTCTGCGGGAGTACGAGCGTATGGGATGTGTTGCGCAGGTACCCGAGGCGCTGCTGCGCTCCGCGATCGGTCCTACAGATCCGGAAGTCGCCGGCGTACTACGGAGCACGTTCCTCCATGACCGCACTGGCGCCGCTGATGTACGGCAGCTGCAGGAGACGTTACAAGAAAACACGGCTGGTGAAATCGTTCAGGGCGACGGTGCGTATGTATCGCCGTCTGATACAGGTGTGCTTCCTTCTTGTTGAAAGTCGGGGTAAGCCGACGGGGCTCACAGACGGGGAACGGTTGGGAGACGTGCCGGGCGGGAAACGTAGATACGTCACTATCGGACTGACAATTTTGGTTCCACGTGCTTTGCCCGCATCCTTCCGGCCTTGACATCTGCTGGAGGTCCCGATGTGCCCACGACCGGGCCTACCGTCTCGGACACTCCTATGGCGGGTATGTCTGTGAGGGCACAGCTGCGAGTTGCCCGTGCCGCTGCTGTGTTTTGCGACCTGTACGTACCCGTGGGTTTGCACGGGTCGCGGCTGCTGGTCTGTGTGTCGATCGGACGCGCTCAGCCTCCTGTCAGGTTAGGCGTGGGGGAATACTCTACGTATTGCCACTTGTTGATCTACGGTGTGTGCGCGACTGTGACTACTGTTCACTGCAGAAGCTGGCGCTACGGGCTTACCGCCCCTCGCGGTCGTCGTGCGTCAGGCAGCTGACCCTGCTCCCATCCGGAGTGAGTGAGGGCGTGCATTTTATCACCTTCGTACACCTCCATTCGCGTATTCCGTCACATCCACCGAACGGCCTCGAAACAATTCGCGCATACATACGACCTCAAGAGGGTGCACCCGTCCATCTGTCTGCCCGTCGTGTTAAGCTTGTGGATTCCCGTCCCCTCTGTCCGACACAGCTGATGCCGACCTGGGCGCTCCGAATGAGCTGGAACTGGTCCTGCCGCAGCCCGCTGCCGTTCCGACCGACGGCAGCGAGTTTGATACCCGGCCCAACGTGGTGCATGATCTGCTGACCGGCCGTGCACGTCTTGCATTCGCCGCTGGCGGCCGTGACGCTCGGATCCTGGATGATCGTCATCCGGCCATCCTCAACGTCTGCTTCCCGGTCTCGTTTCCGTATGGCTTGTCCGGACAGCGGCCGCCGGGAATGTCCTTCGCATCATACTGCAGCCACCTGGTACGGCGGGTGCCTCGGGCACAGTTCAGCGGCAACTTGATGCTGCTTGCCCGCATGTACGACATCAATGTTCGGCAGCAGAGCATGGCGCAGGTGGGAGTGGCCCTGCGCATGCGACCACGGCTGGGTGAACCAGCGGCGCGAGTTTCAAGGGATGTCGTACGCGCCATGGCGGACATCTTGGCGCTGCCGTACCGTCACGCCCAGCGACGGCAGCTGCTGTCGCAGCAGTCGCCCGTGGTGCGCGCTCTCCTCGAGGGCGCACGTGCCAGCTTGCTGCGAATTGACCTCACGGATGCCTACTACAACGGTGCGAAGGCCACGATGCGTGCAGCTGCCCTCACTATTGGCTGGCCGCCGCTGTTCTTCAACCTCAACCCGGCGGACATGCATGCTGCTTGCGCCGTTGTAGCGTCTGGCCGGTTCATCGAGTTCGACGACACCGGCCGTCCCGCCCAGATCACCAGCACGGTGGAAAAGTGGCGCCGCGTTAAGGAAGACCCGTACAGCTGCGCCGCGCTGCTCGTTGCCACGAAAGAAGTGGTGGTCGAGCAGCTGTTTGGCTTTGCACCTGGGGCAATGCGGCAGACTGACCCGAACTGCTTCTGCGGTGTCGTATTCGAGGTGGTTGTCAAGGTGGAGCAGAGCGGGCGATTGGCGTTACACCTGCACGGAGTTGCACATCTCGAGTGCTTCGCGCTGGAGAACCTGCAGGCGTTCTTTTGTGGACCCAACTGCCGGGCTCTGGCACTTGCGTATGCGCTCTGCGAAATGTGGTATCCTTCGCCGTACTACGCTCCGGCCCCGGACGGTGCAACGCAGCCTCTGGTCATGGGTATGTCTGAAGCGGAGGCGCAGCAGCACGGCCTGCCCGTGCCGGCGGTGCAGGTAGATTGCCCACCTGCCGCGTGCGACTTCGAACGACTGGCCGGGTGCGCGAACGGCGGGCTCCCTCCACCATCACGGCACGCCGCCTGCCGTGCCCACCACGCTGCCGTCATACACGGTACCCTCACCCACACCCACAATACGACCTGCAAGCGCCACGGCTGCCACGGCACCGACGACAGCTGCGGCATGGCCTTCCCCCGGCTCATCCGCACGGCCTTTCAGTGGATCGGCACCGGCGGCCTCTTCTTGTTGCCCCGCCTGGCGTCCAACCTCGTGCCGCACATGCCTGCCGTTGCGCTCGCGTTCGGCTGCAACCAGTTGATGTCCCTGGCCTGTGAGGTCGACCGGGAGTACACGGCTGACGTCGCCGCACAACTAGCACGCCCCGTCAACGAACGTGGTGACTGCCCCCTCCTACAGCCCGCCATCGACCGTGCCCGTGATGCTGCGTACTACAGTTCAAAGTACACCGCAAAGACAATCGAGCGCAGCCAGGCACACCTCACCTGTGCCGCCGTCGGGCGCGTGCAGGACTTCATGATGGCGGGGAGCCCGCCCAGCGCCAGCGGCGATGGCCCCAGCGCGTTCGCCAACCTATGCGCCGCGGTACACCGCATGACGGCCACCATCACGGCCGGCATGGCACTGATCGTCTTCAAGCTCTCGGGTCACGATACGTTTCAAGCGTCGTACAAACGTAACTACCTGCCGGTGGGCGCATTCACTGCACTGGCGGCCGAGTCCGCCGTGGAGCCAGAAGACGCGGAAACCGGCGTGGAGCTTGTGGAGGCAGAGGAGCACGGTGGCTACACTCTCGCCGACGCCGTACAGAACTATACGCAGCGCGGAGTGGAGCTCAGCGGCTTCGATTGCAGCGCCTACAATATCGTGGCCAACTTCGAAGTGCAACGTGTGACGCCCGCACAGCACCCCCACGCTGCCATCCTTGGCGCCCAAGTCCTTCCCGCGACTCGTCACCGCAAACGCAAGGCCTCTAACACCGCTGTGACCCCCGTGACTGATGCACCTTCCGGCCCATCTGGCGCCCAGCCCACCGCCGCCGCGACGTTCCTTGCGTCAGGCGGTTCAGCTGCGGACCAGCTACCGACCAGTCCAGCAACGACCATTCCCCCCAAGAAGGTGGCCTTCCAACCGACGCACCCGCTGTACCTGACACACGTCCTCCGTCGCCTGGCGCAGCCGAGGTACGTCCTGCTGGGCGGTGCACTGCCCCGCCGTCCTCAAGCAGGCAGTACCACCGCAGCCGCCGTCGCCTACTACGCATTCGTGTTGGGCATCTTCAAGGCTCACCGTGGCCAGCCGGTGGCTGCCAATCAAACGGTGAAGGAAGCGTACGATGCTTGGTGGACGGACCTGGGAACCACCGGTGCAGGCCGATCCTACAGAGCCTGCGTCAGTGCCCTGCTTGACAACATCGAAGCAGAGCACCTCGCCAGCGGCCGGCGCCAGGCCGAATACAACTTGCGACGTCGCCAGCGCCGCGCCGCCGCTGCGGCTGCCGGTCTCCCCCCGAACTACACCTCCAGTGACTCGGATGATGACGACCCGGACGCCGCGCGAGGCCGCCTCGAACCCGACCCTGACACACAGCCACCACACGACAATCAGGTCGAGCGATATGACTTCGTGCCAGGCCAAGGCGACCCGACGACGGGGCTCAACCTGTCTGACGTCGCCCTGACGGACCTGTACGACCGCACCACGGTGGAGGGGCTGTACGCATACGGTGCAGCCCGGCGTTGCCGTGCGCTTCCTCTACCCGACGCACTCGGTGCCAACACCAGCCCCTTCATTCGCCGTGTACGCGCCACCGACATCCCGCTGCTGAGTGAAGCTTCCAAGCGGTTGAAGCGCTACGTGGTCCTGACCGAAGGCGCCATCGCCACGCCGGCCACCGCCGTCCGCCCCCCCCGCCTGTGTCTGGATCGCCGGCCCGGCTACCCGCTAGTGGCGGTACTCATGAACGACGGCCAACAATCTGACCGCGCACTCGTCACAGCGGAGATGCCGACATACCTGCGTCTGGCTCAGCCGCCTACCGTTGACGACACCATCGAGCTCTTCACCCTGGCGCCGGATCAGGCTGTACCGTTCATGCTCGTGGCACGCTACTTCGACCGCCGCAACGAACCCGATCCAGGCGTTCCTCCGCAGATGCTCATCATGGGTCCCCCGGGCACGGGCAAGACAAGGTTCGTGCACGCGCTGCTGTGGTACACGTACCAGCACGACAGCCCCGACTGGGCCGCCACATGCGCGTACTCCTGGGCCGCCGCGATCGCCTTCAACACCCCAGTGCACCGCAGCCTGTCGACCCACTCGATGTTCGGCATCTCTGCGAGCCAAAGCAGCTCGCGTGGCGCCAACCTTCCCAAGCGCGGTGCCCACGCCAGCCTTCAGGTACGATCCACTTGCCGGAGCACGTACGACAACCATCCCACGAATCCACACCTCCACGCGCTCCCCCCCACCCTTCGTAGGTCAAACGCAACGTCGGTGATGGCGCTGTCTTCATCGACGAAATCGGCATGCAGAGCCATGAGCACCTCGGCGCCATCAGCTACTCCTGTACGGCCAGCGTACCGCCCCCGTCACATCTTGGACCCACCCACTCGAGCACCCGTGTCCTGTCCGGCCGCGCCGCTGCCGGAATCGGCGACCTGCTACAGCATCCTCAACCGGGCGGTTCGCCACCATACCGCTTCGCGGCCGACGTCGAGCGGAACCCCAACTTCACTCCGTCGGCACCGAACACCCGGCGCCGGCCAGCCTCGGCTGACGAAGACGAAGGTCGCCGTGCGGATGGCAGCAACACCAGCAGCAGTGACGAGCACAACAACGACCGCGACACTGCCGCGACCATGCGTCGCCCTCGCCGACCCGTACCACAGACGCACGCCCGCCTGCACGATGGCTTCCAGCTGTACCGGCAGCTCGGCAACGTCGTGTTCATGCTGCAAAAACAACAACGACAAGACAACAGCCCGTCCGGTCAGCAGCTCACGCAGTTCGCGACCATGTTCGGCGGCGGCGAACCCACTGAAGCGCGCATGGCGGCACTGATAGACGCGCTCAACCAACGCGTCATCACCGACCTATCGGACCTCACGGACCTCGAGCCCCGCGTGGTGTTGCAACGCAACGAACCCAGGCACGTCCTCAACACACGACTGCTCATGCTCCAGGCGCGTCGCAAGGGTGCACGGTTGGTCAGCTGGAACGCGGACCACGTCCCGGTCCGCCAACACGGCACAGCCCAGCAGCCGCTACTCTCGCACGTCGAGAAGGCTGTCGCGATGCGAGTCAAAGACGCCGCCTTCGACCACACAACCGCCGACACTTGGTACTACGAAGGAGCACGCTACACGCTACTCGACACCGTTGCCGCCGACGCTGGCGCCTGCCACAACAATGAAGTCGAGGCGTGCGGCCTGCTCACCGACAGCCGCGAACCGCCCGACGACGGCCACGGCCCGTACTGGCGCCTTCACTACCTACCCGCAGCCGTCATGGTCCGTCCAATTAAAGGACACGCGCCCAATACGGTGCTAGCGGACTTGGCGGACTTCGCATCCAAAGGTGGTACCTTCACCGTCGTACCACGCCCCTCACCAGCAGCCAATATCACCGTACCTGCTGTCAACACCGGCACCGCCACCAAGAACGTGCGTCGCATCAACGTGCCGCTGGGTGACTACTACGCCGTGACCGACTATTTCGTACAGGGTCGCAGTTTCAAGGAAGAATGCTGGGTTGCGGACCTCTCCGTCCCACCTGGCGGCTTGAAGCGCGCAACCGTGTATGTACTACTGACACGGTACAAGACACTCAACCACATCCGCCTCTTGCGCCCGCTCTCTACGACACCCGACGAGCGAAAACGAGTTGTCCAGCAGTTTCTGGCAGCAACAAAGCTCGACCCCGACCTGGCGGCCGAACTGCGCCTCCTTGACCGCCGCGCGACCGCAACCCGCAACCGCTATGCACCCGAATACGAGCACGCCCGGCACCTGGAGGAGCGTTGGACTACCGCAGCCACCACCACGTGACACGGCGACGATGGTGAGGGGTCTGCAACGGAGGCGACGGTGGCGAAAAACAGGGCGGCGGATGAAGATGAGGATGCGGGTGTGGATGAGAACGCTGTGGCAGGTTGCCGATTCCGAGTGCTAGGTGGGCCCGAGATGTGGCGGACGCGGTACGTTGATCGTACGTTGCTCGTCCCGGAGTGGCTGGTGACGCCGAGGTGCTCATGGCTCTGCATGCCGATTTCGTCGCGAAAATAGACTAGAGGGAGTAGACAGAACACCACCGTGTTACCGTGTCGTCACCGACGTTGCGTCCGACCTACGACGGATGTGGGGGAACGTGTGAAGAAGGAGGGTGCGTAGGATGCTGCGATGGGAGGTGTAAATATGTGCCGGACGTTAGCATTGCAATACATCTGCCGCATGCGGGCAACACGAGTCGCGCAAGTGTTGAGAGACGCAGGGACGACGTAGTCTGTGGGGCAAAGGTTGAGCACAAGAGACGGCCGTGGTCGAGTGTGTTGTAGCGGTCCAGCAGCGTGTTGGGGAGTCGAAGCAAGCACCGAAATGACACGGGTGTTTGTCCATGTGCTTTCGTCACCCGTACTTCACTCCGGCACCCAGGTCGTGGAACCTGGTACGCTGTAGAGTGAAGTACGGGTGATGCAAGCACACGGACAGGCACCTGTACCATTTCGGTGGTTGCCTGGAATCCCCAACATGCTGCTGGACCGCTACAACACACCTTTCCGCCTCCTGTGCCCGCTCTCTGCCACACCGCCGTCCCTACATCTCCCAACCCCTTTGCGACCTGTGTTGCCTGCATGCGGCCGACGTATTCTAATGTCAATGTCCGTACCATGACCATGACGGTGACCCGTGAGTCCATGACGCGCATTTCAACACAAGACCGGCACCCCTCGCGGCGGCAGCGACGGCGGCAGTGATGATGGAAGTGACGGACTCGGCAGATGGCTGCACGACGGCGACGGCAGTAACAAAGGCGCGAAGCGCGAAGAAGGAGAGCGCGTAGGATGGTGGGGAACTGGAGGTCTGACGGACTCGGCGGATAGCTGTACGACGACGGCGGCAGTGACAAGGGCAAGAGGCGTTGCATTTGACCTACGAAGGCGAAGGACGGAGCGCGCGAAGAAGGAGTGCACGTAGGGAGGGAGGTGTAGATCCGTGGTATGGGTCTCCTACGTGCTCCGGAGAGTGGATCTTACCTGACCAGGTAGCGCTTCGGCCGTAGGTGTAAGTATAGATATGTGCCGGACGTTGGCATTACGATACATCTGCCGCATGCAAGCAACGCAGATCACACAGGTGGGGCAGAGAATGAGTACAGGAGACGGCCGTAGTCAAGTGTGTTGTGGCGACTCGGCAGCATGTTCGAAGACTCTAGGCGAGCACCGAAGTGACACGGGTGCCAGTCCGTGTTCCACTTCGGCAGCCAGGCCATCCAGGTTGAAACTACGGGGTCGTGGAGCCTAAAGTACGCTGTGAATTGAAGGGGGCGTTGTAGATTGCGCTCGTCCGCAGTCGATTGCGCCTTAGGACGCGGTGGCGCACGGACAGCCCCCCCTCCCGTCTGTACGCCCCCTGCAATCCACAGCGTACCTTAGGTTCCGCGACCCTAGGTGGCCTGGGTGCCGGAGTGAAAGCACACGGACAAACACCCGTGTTCAGTGTTCGCTTCGAGTCTTCCAAAATGCTGCTGGACCGTTACGACACACGTTCCCGCCTCCTGTACCCGCTCTCTGCCACACCTGACGAACGAAACCGAATTGACAAGACCGTCCCTGCGAACGTCTGTGCAACCTGCGTTGCCAACACCAGCCCCTTCATTCGCCACACTCGGTGCCAACACCAGCCCTTTCATTCGCCGTGTGCGCGCCACCGACATCCCGCTGCCAAAGTCCGTAAAAGCACGCCCGGCACCGGACTATCGCATCCATCACCACCTGACGCAACAAACCGGGATTTCGCACTTGAGGACCTAGTCTACACACGAGCCGTCCGCAGCTATCAGGCGTCTAGCCCACCACGTGACACGGCGACGATGGTGGGGGTTCTGCAACGAAGGTCTGCAACGAAGGCAACGATGACGAAGGACAAGGCGGCGGCAACGACGGCGACAGTCGTGATGGAAGTGGCAGAGTGGCGAAGTGGTGACCGCGGCAATAGCGAAGGCAGAAGGCGCGAAGAAGGGGAGGTAGGAGGTGTGGATCGGGCGGGTTGGCGCTGGACGACGGATGCCTTGTAATGCCGATGCCCGACAATCGTGTGACTTGCAGCTGGGTAACGAAGCCGTCGGACGGACGGACTCTGCGCGTCCGAAAGATGCCGAGAACGGGGCCGTCGAGGTTGCCGCGCGCAGCAAGTGGACCGCGGTGACCCGTGGGTTGATGAGGCGGATTTGAACACAAGATTGCCAATCTTGTACAGGCGTTGTACCGCGGTGTCCAGCGTTGCACAGCGTTAAACACACGGAGCTTCCCATAACTTGTACTCTACCTTAACGTCTCTCTACCCATATACTGCGCCGCTTTCCGTCGTCCCTTCCCGCCCCGAATGGAATCGCCCGACCCCAAACGCCGGCGACTCACCCCGGCACCGTCTACAAGCAGCACGTCCACCTTCGGCAGCCCCACCGACGCTGCCTCCGCGTCCACGTAAGCGATAGCTACGGGCCATCTTTAAGGATGAGGACTAACATGCGACTAACGACCCCATCCGTAGGTCGCGAACCGTCACCTGCCACGTCACCTTCACCGCCGGCCCGGTGACTAAAGATGAAGACCGGCTCTTTGCCGGCGCACCCAACCGAAACGGCAGCTTCGTCGCAGGCGTGAACACAGTCGGACAGGGCGTCATCATCCTGCAGCTCGATAACCGCGCCCTAGCCGACATGGAAACCAACCACGCCTTTGCACGGGCCGTCACGTTCACGAACGTGGAGCCAGCTGCCCTGCCCGCCTTCGTCACCTCCCGCTTCGCCGGACCGACACTGGCCCAATACAAGGTCACCCCGACGACTCAAATTTCCGTGGCCAGCACCTCCGTCCTCCCGATGCTGTACACCGCCAAGCTGCGTTATCCGACGTACAACGCGGCAACCGACAAAGCGGACGCCGAGGACAAGTACCCGGCCGACGGCAGCGCCCTCCTGGTCGTCCCGCACGGTAAGCTGTTCCGCGGCGGACCCTTCCGCAAGTTCAACGCCTGGGTCGCGTGCGGCAACCCCGACGCCCCCGACCTCGGCTGCGTGGAGCTGGCGGTCAAGCAATCCGCGCCCGACGACTTCGTTGCCCAGCTACAAGCGGCGGCTGACGACAACACGCCGCTATACATCTACGCCGCCAAAATCAGCGCGCCGTCCAATACTCAGTACAACAACAGCATCTTCCTCAACGGAGCGCTAGTCGCGGCAGCAGCTGCCCCGGGCAAGCGCCCTCCCAAGCGGGTGCAGACCTTCCGAGCAGCTACCCAGCAGACCACTGCGGCCACCGACAGCCGCGCCGACACGAACGACATGATGGTTGCGTGGGAGCAACGCGACCGGGCCGCCGTTGTCCTACCGTCGGATGGAGCACACGCCGCCGCCAGCCTCTCCCCGAATCCCAGCTCCGTCACGACGGTCGGCTCCCGGCCCGTGATACCGCTCGTCCTCAGCGTCGGCAATAGCAAGTATCCAGTCTGCACGGACAGCCCCGGCGTCCTCCAACAGCTGCCCAACTACGCGGACTTCTTCGCCGACGCGAGCTTCGCGGACGACAACGACCGGGTCGCGTACACCGCCTACGACTCCTTCGCCATCACCGGCACCGTCACCACCAGCACGGAGGGCCGGACCACTTTCGTCACGGCCCTCCAGCAGTAAGTCACTCCGGTTGCCCCAAACACAACGTGCATGGAGCGTGCATGGAGTTGCCGCCACTGGATGGCGTTAAATGCCAGCGTCAAACGGCCACCTCGCTGTATGACGACACACTTGCACGGCCGAGTGCGATCCGCGCGCTCGTGGATTCGACTCCCACGCTGGTGAACTGCATCTCTGCATCCCTCTGCATTCTTGTATTACCCCTTCCATTCGGCACGCGTGCCCTCGCCTCCGCCGCGGGGACGGGGAACTACGGCCCCCCTCGCGGGCCCACAGCCCGCGTCTAGTCGTCGTAGTTCCGACATAGACGTGAACGACGATAGTCGTTCCGTCGTCGGAACGGAGACCTTAGGCCGGGTTTTCGTTGTCCGTCGTCGTAGTTCCGACATAGACGTGAACGACGATAGTCGTTCCGTCGTCGGAACGGAGACCTTAGGCCGACTTTTCGTTGTCCGTCTGTCTGTCCGTTCGGGATTTTCTGGAAACTCGCGTTTTTCGGGCCGTCGTTCTCGGGTTTCGGAGCTCCGCGCGCGCTTAGGACGTCGTTGCGTAAAAGGCGAGGTCGTCGGTTCGATTCCGGTCGTAACCGGACGTTTCGCGGCACAAATCGTCGCCGCGTCGTCACAGGACGTTTCGCGGCTCGTTCAGGTGCGACATCTCAATATATGCAAGGGCACGCACATATGCACGGGCATGCCTTTTATCATAACCGGACGTTTCACGGCGCGAACCGGACGTTTCGCGGCACGAATCGTCGCCACGTCGTCACCGGACGTTTCGCGGCACGAATCGTTCGCCGCGGCGGCGTCTGGCCGTGTATGATATTATGATGTTATGGCACGTCGAATTGCGCACCTGGACGCAACGATGCACCTTGCGCACCTGACATATGTAATATGCTGATGCATGTGCAAGTCCGTCTGTTCGACTCTTTGTTGTGTGCGCAAGTATGCGCACACGTGCAAGGGCACACATTTTATCATGAATGACATGATCTCATATAACATAATATGACATATGTAATATGCTGATGCATGTGCAAGTCGTCGCGCCGGATGTTTCGTGGCGCGAATCATTGCGTTCAGGTGCGCGATTCGACGTGCGACATGCCAATATATTGTAGCCATCTATGATTATGGCTACGATCAGGGAAGATCACCGGCGTCAAAGTGCGCATCTGCGGCCGTCCAACGTTGTCCGCGTGAAATGTAGGGCTTTTTGTAAGATGTACGGCCTTCTTCGCGTGCGTCGGCTCGCTACAGTAGGTCGGATTGCATCGCGGATATACACATCCGTCCGATTTCTTTCTCTTAACATACGGTACTGCGGCTGCACACTGCATTACTGCACGCTGGTCGGTGGCGCCGCCAACGTAAGCTGCACGGCCTTTCACGAAGCTGGGCTATTTACAGGCGTCGGCTCGCTACTGTGGGATTGTATCGCATATAGATCGCGTATATATCACACCCATATTACTCTCTTCCATGCGTGGTATCGCGGCTGAAGACGGCTTCCATCCGTTCAGTCACATGGCATCGCGGTCCTCAACCCCGACCCCAATATGCTACGTGGCCAGCTGCCTGCGCGTGTTGGACGGACGGACAGACGGACAACGTCCCCCTAAAATCGGCGTAAGGTCTCCGTTCCGACGACGGAACGACTATCGCCGTTCACGACGGACAACGCACAAAAGACGGAACGACAGATCGGCGGACCTCGGCGAGACGGAGGCAAGTGCAGCGCGGGGTCGACGCAGAGACAGACGCAGGCGCGCAGGCACGTGCACGGTGGTGTGCGTGGACGAGGTCCGAGACCGGCAGGACTTGCTGGATCGCGTCCGCCGTGCACCTGGCATTAAAGTGCGAGGACACGTCATCGTCGCCTGGGTGCGCTTTTGTCCGCACAACGATGAGGACGCAGGAGTACAAGCGTATGGGATGCGTTGCACAAGTACCTGAGGCACTGCTGCGCTCCGTGATCGGTCCTACAGATCCGGAGCTCGCCGGCGTACTGCGAAGCACACTCCTTAATGACCGCACTGACGCCGCTGGTGTATGGCCGCTGCAGGAGACGTTACAAGGCAACACGGCTGGTGAAATGCTGCACGGTAGCGGCGCGTATGCATCGCCGTCTGATACAGGTGTGCTTCCTTCTTTTTGAAAGACGGGGTAACCCGACGGGGCTCACAGACGGGAAACGGTGGGGGGAGGGGGGGGCGGGAAACATACGTACATCGCTTTCGATGGACTATCGTCATTCACGACGGACAACGCACAAAAGGCCGGCGCGCACTACGACGACGAGAAAATCCAACGGAACGACAGACCGGCGGACCTCGGTGAGACGGAGGCAAGTGCAGCGCGGCGTCGACGCCGAGACGGACGGATCACGTCATCGTCGCCTGGGTGCGCTTTCGTCCGCGGCTGAAGACGGCTTCCATCCGTTCAGTCACATGGCATCGCGGTCCTCAACCCCGACCCCAATATGCTACGTGGCCAGCTGCCTGCGCGTGTTGGACGACCATCGTGTAAAACTAGTATTATTTTCAATGCGTGATTCTTTACAAGCAATAAAAAAATCAGTTGTTTGCGTTTTAGCTATAATGTTTTTTATATTTGTATTTGGGCCTGCCGTTGCGCTCGCGTTCGGCTGCAACCAGTTGATGTCCTTGGCCTGTGAGGTCGACCGGGAGTACACGGCTGACGTCGCCGCACAACTAGCACGCCCCGCCGACGAACGTGGTGACTGCCCCCTCCTACAGCCCGCCATCGACCGTGCCCGTGATGCTGCGTACTACAGTTCAAAGTACACCGCAAAGACAATCGAGCGCAGCCAGGCACACCTCACCTGTGCCGCCGTCGGGCGCGTGCAGGACTTCATGATGGCGGGGAGCCCGCCCAGCGCCAGCGGCGATGGCCCCAGCGCGTTCGCCAACCTATGCGCCGCGGTACACCGCATGACGGCCACCATCACGGCCGGCATGGCACTGGTCGCCTTCAAGCTCTCGGGTCACGATACGTTTCAAGCGTCGTACAAACGTAACTACCTGCCGGTGGGCGCGTTCACTGCACTGGCGGCCGAGTCCGCCGTGGAGCCAGAAGACGCGGAAACCGGCGTGGAGCTTGTGGAGGCAGAGGAGCACGGTGGCTACACTCTCGCCGACGCCGTACAGAACTATACGCAGCGCGGAGTGGAGCTCAGCGGCTTCGATTGCAGCGCCTACAATATCGTGGCCAACTTCGAAGTGCAACGTGTGACGCCCGCACAGCACCCCCACGCTGCCATCCTTGGCGCCCAAGTCCTCCCCGCGACTCGCCACCGCAAACGCAAGGCCTCTGACACCGCTGTGACCCCCGTGACTGATGCACCTTCCGGCCCATCTGGCGCCCAGCCCACCGCCGCCGCGACGTTCCTTGCGTCAGGCGGTTCAGCTGCGGACCAGCTACCGACCAGTCCAGCAACGACCATTCCCCCCAAGAAGGTGGCCTTCCAACCGACGCACCCGCTGTACCTGACACACGTCCTCCGTCGCCTGGCGCAGCCGAGGTACGTCCTGCTGGGCGGTGCACTGCCCCGCCGTCCTCAAGCAGGCAGTACCACCGCAGCCGCCGTCGCCTACTACGCATTCGTGTTGGGCATCTTCAAGGCTCACCGCGGCCAGCCGGTAGCCGCCAATCAAACGGTGAAGGAAGCGTACGATGCTTGGTGGACGGACCTGGGAACCACCGGTGCAGGCCGATCCTACAGAGCCTGCGTCAGTGCCCTGCTTGACAACATCGAAGCAGAGCACCTCGCCAGCGGCCGGCGCCAGGCCGAATACAACTTGCGACGTCGCCAGCGCCGCGCCGCCGCTGCGGCTGCCGGTCTCCCCCCGAACTACACCTCCAGTGACTCGGATGATGACGACCCGGACGCCGCGCGAGGCCGCCTCGAACCCGACCCTGACACACAGCCACCACACGACAATCAGGTCGAGCGGTATGACTTCGTGCCAGGCCAAGGCGACCCGACGACGGGGCTGAACCTGTCTGACGTCGCCCTGACAGACCTGTACGACCGCACCACGGTGGAGGGGCTGTACGCATACGGTGCAGCCCGGCGTTGCCGTGCGCTTCCTCTACCCGACGCACTCGGTGCCAACACCAGCCCCTTCATTCGCCGTGTACGCGCCACCGACATCCCGCTGCTGAGTGAAGCTTCCAAGCGGTTGAAGCGCTACGTGGTCCTGACCGAAGGCGCCATCGCCACGCCGGCCACCGCCGTCCGCACCCCCCGCCTGTGTCTGGATCGCCGCCCCGGCTACCCGCTAGTGGCGGTACTCATGAACGACGGCCAACAGTCTGACCGCGCACTCGTCACAGCGGAGATGCCGACATACCTGCGTCTGGCTCAGCCGCCTACCGTTGACGACACCATCGAGCTCTTCACCCTGGCGCCGGATCAGGCTGTACCGTTCATGCTCGTGGCACGCTACTTCGACCGCCGCAACGAACCCGATCCAGGCGTCCCGCCGCAGATGCTCATCATGGGTCCCCCGGGCACGGGCAAGACAAGGTTCGTGCACGCGCTGCTGTGGTACACGTACCAGCATGACAGCCCCGACTGGGCCGCCACATGCGCGTACTCCTGGGCCGCCGCGATCGCCTTCAACACCCCAGTGCACCGCAGCCTGTCGACCCACTCGATGTTCGGCATCTCTGCGAACCAAAGCGGCTCGCGTGGCGCCAACCTTCCCAGGCGCGGTGCCCACGCCAGCCTTCAGGTACGATCCACTTGCCGGAGCACGTATGACAACCATCCCACGAATCCACACCTCCCGCCCCAACATCCTACGCACCCCCCTTCTCCACACGCTCCCCCCCACCCTTCGTAGGTCAAACGCAACGTCGGTGATGGCGCTGTCTTCATCGACGAAATCGGCATGCAGAGCCATGAGCACCTCGGCGCCATCAGCTACTCCTGTACGGCCAGCGTGCCGCCTCCGTCACATCTTGGACCCACCCACTCGAGCACCCGTGTCCTGTCCGGCCGCGCCGCTGCCGGAATCGGCGACCTGCTACAGCATCCTCAACCGGGCGGCTCGCCACCATACCGCTTCGCGGCCGACGTCGAACGGAACCCCAACTTCACTCCGTCGGCACCGAACACCCGGCGCCGGCCAGCCTCGGCTGACGAAGACGAAGGTCGCCGTGCGGATGGCAGCAACACCAGCAGCAGTGACGAGCACAACAACGACCGCGACACTGCCGCGACCATGCGTCGCCCTCGCCGACCCGTACCACAGACGCACGCCCGCCTGCACGATGGCTTCCAGCTGTACCGGCAGCTCGGCAACGTCGTGTTCATGCTGCAAAAACAACAACGACAAGACAACAGCCCGTCCGGTCAGCAGCTCACGCAGTTCGCGACCATGTTCGGCGGCGGCGAACCCACTGAAGCGCGCATGGCGGCACTGATAGACGCGCTCAACCAACGCGTCATCACTGACCTATCGGACCTCACGGACCTCGAGCCCCGCGTGGTGTTGCAACGCAACGAACCCAGGCACGTCCTCAACACACGACTGCTCATGCTCCAGGCGCGTCGCAAGGGTGCACGGTTGGTCAGCTGGAACGCGGACCACGTCCCGGTCCGCCAACACGGCACAGCCCAGCAGCCGCTACTCTCGCACGTCGAGAAGGCTGTCGCGATGCGAGTCAAAGACGCCGCCTTCGACCACACAACCGCCGACACTTGGTACTACGAAGGAGCACGCTATACGCTACTCGACACCGTTGCCGCCGACGCTGGCGCCTGCCACAACAATGAAGTCGAAGCGTGCGGCCTGCTCACTGACAGTCGCGAACCGCCCGACGACGGCCACGGCCCATACTGGCGCCTTCACTACCTACCCGCAGCCGTCATGGTCCGTCCAATTAAAGGACACGCGCCCAATACGGTGCTAGCGGACTTGGCGGACTTCGCATCCAAAGGTGGTGCCTTCACCGTCGTACCACGCCCCTCACCAGCAGCCAATATCACCGTACCTGCTATCAACACCGGCACCGCCACCAAGAACGTGCGTCGCATCAACGTGCCGCTGGGTGACTACTACGCCGTGACCGACTATTTCGTACAGGGTCGCAGTTTCAAGGAGGAATGCTGGGTTGCGGACCTCTCCGTCCCACCTGGCGGCTTGAAGCGCGCAACCGTGTATGTACTACTGACACGGTACAAGACACTCAACCACATCCGCCTCTTGCGCCCGCTCTCTACGACACCCGACGAACGAAAACGAGTTGTCCAGCAGTTTCTGGCAGCAACGAAGCTCGACCCCGACCTGGCGGCCGAACTGCGCCTCCTCGACCGCCGCGCGACCGCAACCCGCAACCGCTATGCACCCGAATACGAGCACGCTCGGCACCTGGAGGAGCGTTGGACTACCGCAGCTACCACCACGTGATACGGCGACGACGGTGGCGAAAAACAGGGCGGCGGATGAAGATGAGGATGCGGGTGTGGATGAGAAAGCTGTGGCAGGTTGCCGATTCCGAGTGCTCGGGTAGGTGGGCCCAAGATGTGGCGGACGCGGTACGTTGATCGTGCGTTGGTCGTCCCGGAGTGGCTGGTGACGCCGAGGTGCTCATGGCTCTGCATGCCGATTTCGTCGATGAAGACAGCCCCGTCACCGACGTTGCGTCTGACCTACGACGGATGGGGGGGAACGTGTGGAGAAGGGGGGTGCGTAGGATGTATCACCAGGAGGGTGCGTAGGATGTATCACCAGGGAGATGTAAATATGTGCCGGACGTTGGCATTGCAATACATCTGCCGCATGCGCGCAACACGAATCGCGCAGGTGTTGAGAGACGCAGGGACGACGTAGTCTGTGGGGCAGAGGTTGAGCACAAGAGACGGCCGTGGTCGAGTGTGTTGTGGCGGTCCAGCGGCGTGTTGGGGAGTCGAGGCAAGCACCGAAATGGTACAGGTGCCTGTCCGTGTGCTTGCATCACCCGTACTTCAGGGCGCGAGGTGGCGGGTGACGGAAGCACACGGACAGCGTGCCGCCTCCGTCACATCTTGGACCCACCCACTCGAGCACCCGTGTCCTGTCCGGCCGCGCCGCTGCCGGAATCGGCGACCTGCTACAGCATCCTCAACCGGGCGGCTCGCCACCATACCGCTTCGCGGCCGACGTCGAACGGAACCCCAACTTCACTCCGTCGGCACCGAACACCCGGCGCCGGCCAGCCTCGGCTGACGAAGACGAAGGTCGCCGTGCGGATGGCAGCAACACCAGCAGCAGTGACGAGCACAACAACGACCGCGACACTGCCGCGACCATGCGTCGCCCTCGCCGACCCGTACCACAGACGCACGCCCGCCTGCACGATGGCTTCCAGCTGTACCGGCAGCTCGGCAACGTCGTGTTCATGCTGCAAAAACAACAACGACAAGACAACAGCCCGTCCGGTCAGCAGCTCACGCAGTTCGCGACCATGTTCGGCGGCGGCGAACCCACTGAAGCGCGCATGGCGGCACTGATAGACGCGCTCAACCAACGCGTCATCACCGACCTATCGGACCTCACGGACCTCGAGCCCCGCGTGGTGTTGCAACGCAACGAACCCAGGCACGTCCTCAACACACGACTGCTCATGCTCCAGGCGCGTCGCAAGGGTGCACGGTTGGTCAGCTGGAACGCGGACCACGTCCCGGTCCGCCAACACGGCACAGCCCAGCAGCCGCTACTCTCGCACGTCGAGAAGGCTGTCGCGATGCGAGTCAAAGACGCCGCCTTCGACCACACAACCGCCGACACTTGGTACTACGAAGGAGCACGCTATACGCTACTCGACACCGTTGCCGCCGACGCTGGCGCCTGCCACAACAATGAAGTCGAAGCGTGCGGCCTGCTCACTGACAGTCGCGAACCGCCCGACGACGGCCACGGCCCATACTGGCGCCTTCACTACCTACCCGCAGCCGTCATGGTCCGTCCAATTAAAGGACACGCGCCCAATACGGTGCTAGCGGACTTGGCGGACTTCGCATCCAAAGGTGGTGCCTTCACCGTCGTACCACGCCCCTCACCAGCAGCCAATATCACCGTACCTGCTGTCAACACCGGCACCGCCACCAAGAACGTGCGTCGCATCAACGTGCCGCTGGGTGACTACTACGCCGTGACCGACTATTTCGTACAGGGTCGCAGTTTCAAGGAGGAATGCTGGGTTGCGGACCTCTCCGTCCCACCTGGCGGCTTGAAGCGCGCAACCGTGTATGTACTACTGACACGGTACAAGACACTCAACCACATCCGCCTCTTGCGCCCGCTCTCTACGACACCCGACGAACGAAAACGAGTTGTCCAGCAGTTTCTGGCAGCAACGAAGCTCGACCCCGACCTGGCGGCCGAACTGCGCCTCCTCGACCGCCGCGCGACCGCAACCCGCAACCGCTATGCACCCGAATACGAGCACGCTCGGCACCTGGAGGAGCGTTGGACTACCGCAGCCACCACCACGTGATACGGCGACGACGGTGGCGAAAAACAGGGCGGCGGATGAAGATGAGGATGCGGGTGTGGATGAGAAAGCTGTGGCAGGTTGCCGATTCCGAGTGCTCGGGTAGGTGGGCCCAAGATGTGGCGGACGCGGTACGTTGATCGTGCGTTGGTCGTCCCGGAGTGGCTGGTGACGCCGAGGTGCTCATGGCTCTGCATGCCGATTTCGTCGATGAAGACAGCGCCGTCACCGACGTTGCGTCTGACCTACGACGGATGGGGGGGAACGTGTGGAGAAGGGGGGTGCGTAGGATGTATCACCAGGGGGGTGCGTAGGATGTATCACCAGGGAGATGTAAATATGTGCCGGACGTTGGCATTGCAATACATCTGCCGCATGCGCGCAACACGAATCGCGCAGGTGTTGAGAGACGCAGGGACGACGTAGTCTGTGGGGCAGAGGTTGAGCACAAGAGACGGCCGTGGTCGAGTGTGTTGTGGCGGTCCAGCGGCGTGTTGGGGAGTCGAGGCAAGCACCGAAATGACACGGGTTTCCGTCCGTGTGCTTCCGTCACCCGCCACCTCGCGCCCTGAAGTACGGGTGATGCAAGCACACGGACAGGCACCTGTTTTTACACGATGGTCGCTCCACGGGGAACTACGGCCCCCCTCGCGGGCGGACAGCCCGCGTCTAGTCTGTCTGTCGTCGTAGTTCCGACATAGACGTGAACGACGATAGTCGTTCCGTCGTCGGAACGGAGACCTTAGGCCGACTTTTCGTTGTCCGTCTGTCTGTCCGTTCGGGATTTTCTGGAAACTCGCGTTTTTCGGGCCGTCGTTCTCGGGTTTCGGAGCTCCGCGCGCGCTTAGGACGTCGTTGCGTAAAAGGCGAGGTCGTCGGTTCGATTCCGGTCGTAACCGGACGTTTCGCGGCACAAATCGTCGCCGCGTCGTCACAGGACGTTTCGCGGCTCGTTCAGGTGCGACATCTCAATATATGCAAGGGCACGCACATATGCACGGGCATGCCTTTTATCGTAACCGGACGTTTCACGGCGCGAACCGGACGTTTCGCGGCACGAATCGTCGCCGCGTCGTCACCGGACGTTTCGCGGCACGAATCGTTCGCCGCGGCGGCGTCTGGCCGTGTATGATATTATGATGTTATGGCACGTCGAATTGCGCACCTGGACGCAACGATGCACCTTGCGCACCTGACATATGTAATATGCTGATGCATGTGCAAGTCCGTCTGTTCGACTCTTTGTTGTGTGCGCAAGTATGCGCACACGTGCAAGGGCACACATTTTATCATGAATGACATGATCTCATATAACATAATATGACATATGTAATATGCTGATGCATGTGCAAGTCGTCGCGCCGGATGTTTCGTGGCGCGAATCATTGCGTTCAGGTGCGCGATTCGACGTGCGACATGCCAATATATTGTAGCCATCTATGATTATGGCTACGATCAGGGAAGATCACCGGCGTCAAAGTGCGCATCTGCGGCCGTCCAACGTTGTCCGCGTGAAATGTAGGGCTTTTTGTAAGATATACGGCCTTCTTCGCGTGCGTCGGCTCGCTACAGTAGGTCGGATTGCATCGCGGATATACACATCCGTCCGATTTCTTTCTCTTAACATACGGTACTGCGGCTGCACACTGCATTACTGCACGCTGGTCGGTGGCGCCGCCAACGTAAGCTGCACGGCCTTTCACGAAGCTGGGCTATTTACAGGCGTCGGCTCGCTACTGTGGGATTGTATCGCATATAGATCGCGTATATATCACACCCATATTACTCTCTTCCATGCGTGGTATCGCGGCTGAAGACGGCTTCCATCCGTTCAGTCACATGGCATCGCGGTCCTCAACCCCGACCCCAATATGCTACGTGGCCAGCTGCCTGCGCGTGTTGGACGGACGGACAGACGGACAACGTCCCCCTAAAATCGGCGTAAGGTCTCCGTTCCGACGACGGAACGACTATCGCCGTTCACGACGGACAACGCACAAAAGACGGAACGACAGATCGGCGGACCTCGGCGAGACGGAGGCAAGTGCAGCGCGGGGTCGACGCAGAGACAGACGCAGGCGCGCAGGCACGTGCACGGTGGTGTGCGTGGACGAGGTCCGAGACCGGCAGGACTTGCTGGATCGCGTCCGCCGTGCACCTGGCATTAAAGTGCGAGGACACGTCATCGTCGCCTGGGTGCGCTTTTGTCCGCACAACGATGAGGACGCAGGAGTACAAGCGTATGGGATGCGTTGCACAAGTACCTGAGGCACTGCTGCGCTCCGTGATCGGTCCTACAGATCCGGAGCTCGCCGGCGTACTGCGAAGCACACTCCTTAATGACCGCACTGACGCCGCTGGTGTATGGCCGCTGCAGGAGACGTTACAAGGCAACACGGCTGGTGAAATGCTGCACGGTAGCGGCGCGTATGCATCGCCGTCTGATACAGGTGTGCTTCCTTCTTTTTGAAAGACGGGGTAACCCGACGGGGCTCACAGACGGGAAACGGTGGGGGGAGGGGGGGGCGGGAAACATACGTACATCGCTTTCGATGGACTATCGTCATTCACGACGGACAACGCACAAAAGGCCGGCGCGCACTACGACGACGAGAAAATCCAACGGAACGACAGACCGGCGGACCTCGGTGAGACGGAGGCAAGTGCAGCGCGGCGTCGACGCCGAGACGGACGGATCACGTCATCGTCGCCTGGGTGCGCTTTCGTCCGCGGCTGAAGACGGCTTCCATCCGTTCAGTCACATGGCATCGCGGTTCTCAACCCCGACCCCAATATGCTACGTGGCCAGCTGCCTGCGCGTGTTGGACGGACGGACAGACAGACAACGTCCCCCTAAAATCGGCGTAAGGTCTCCGTTCCGACGACGGAACGACTATCGTCGTTCACGACGGACAACGCACAAAAGACGGAACGACAGATCGGCGGACCTCGGCGAGACGGAGGCAAGTGCAGCGCGGGGTCGACGCAGAGACAGACGCAGGCGCGCAGGCACGTTCACGGTGGTGTGCGTGGACGAGGTCCGAGACCGGCAGGACTTGCTGGATCGCGTCCGCCGTGCACCTGGCATTAAAGTGCGAGGACACGTCATCGTCGCCTGGGTGCGCTTTCGTTCGCACAACGATGAGGATGAACTTGCGGTGGATGAACATGCTCTGCAGGAGTACGAGCGTCGGCTCGCTACTGTGGGATTGTATCGCATATAGATCGCGTATATATCACACCCATATTACTCTCTTCCATGCGTGGTATCGCGGCTGAAGACGGCTTCCATCCGTTCAGTCACATGGCATCGCGGTCCTCAACCCCGACCCCAATATGCTACGTGGCCAGCTGCCTGCGCGTGTTGGACGGACGGACAGACGGACAACGTCCCCCTAAAATCGGCGTAAGGTCTCCGTTCCGACGACGGAACGACTATCGCCGTTCACGACGGACAACGCACAAAAGACGGAACGACAGATCGGCGGACCTCGGCGAGACGGAGGCAAGTGCAGCGCGGGGTCGACGCAGAGACAGACGCAGGCGCGCAGGCACGTGCACGGTGGTGTGCGTGGATGAGGTCCGAGACCGGCAGGACTTGCTGGATCGCGTCCGCCGTGCACCTGGCATTAAAGTGCGAGGACACGTCATCGTCGCCTGGGTGCGCTTTTGTCCGCACAACGATGAGGACGCAGGAGTACGAGCGTATGGGATGCGTTGCACAAGTACCTGAGGCACTGCTGCGCTCCGTGATCGGTCCTACAGATCCGGAGCTCGCCGGCGTACTGCGAAGCACACTCCTTAATGACCGCACTGACGCCGCTGGTGTATGGCCGCTGCAGGAGACGTTACAAGGCAACACGGCTGGTGAAATGCTGCACGGTAGCGGCGCGTATGCATCGCCGTCTGATACAGGTGTGCTTCCTTCTTGTTGAAAGACGGGGTAACCCGACGGGGCTCACAGACGGGAAACGGTGGGGGGAGGGGGGGGCGGGAAACATACGTACATCGCTTTCGATGGACTATCGTCATTCACGACGGACAACGCACAAAAGGCCGGCGCGCACTACGACGACGAGAAAATCCAACGGAACGACAGACCGGCGGACCTCGGTGAGACGGAGGCAAGTGCAGCGCGGCGTCGACGCCGAGACGGACAGATCACGTCATTGTCGCCTGGGTGCGCTTTCGTCCGCGGCTGAAGACGGCTTCCATCCGTTCAGTCACATGGCATCGCGGTCCTCAACCCCGACCCCAATATGCTACGTGGCCAGCTGCCTGCGCGTGTTGGACGGACGGACAGACGGACAACGTCCCCCTAAGATCGGCGTAAGGTCTCCGTTCCGACGACGGAACGACTATCGTCGTTCACGACGGACAACGCACAAAAGACGGAACGACAGATCGGCGGACCTCGACGAGACGGAGGCAAGTGCAGCGCGGGGTCGACGCAGAGACAGACGCAGGCGCGCAGGCACGTTCACGGTGGTGTGCGTGGACCAGGTCCGAGACCGGCCGGACTTGCTGGATCGCGTCCGCCGTGCGCCTGGCATTAAAGTGCGAGGACACTTTCGGATGGACTTGCGGTGGATTACCCCCCTGCACCTCGCTTCCGGCATGGCCAACGTGCTGCGTCGGCACGCATACCCTCACCTCCACGATGGTCGCTCCACGGGGAACTACGGCCCCCCTCGCGGGCGGACAGCCCGCGTCTAGTCCGTTCGGGATTTTATGGAAACTCACGGTTTTTCTCGGCGTCGTAGCGCTTTCGGAGCGTCGCTCGCGCTTAAGACATCGCGGCGTAAAAGGCGAGGTCGTCAGTTCGATTCCGGTCGTCCCCGGATGTTTCGCGGCGCGAATCCCCGGATGTTTCGCGGCGCGAATCCCCGGATGTTTCGCGCCGCGAATCGTTGCGTCCAGGTGCGTGCGCAATTCGACGTGCGACATGTGCCAATATATTGTATTGTTAATTACTTTTTGCCGGCACCGAAGTGCGCATCTGCGGCCGTCCAACGTTGTCCACGTCACACGTTTGGCTGTTTGTAAGATGTACGGCCTTCTTCGCGTGCGTCGGCTCGCTACAGTAGGTCGTCGGATTGCATCGCGGATATACACATCCGTCCGATTTGTTTGTCTTAACACACGAATGCTGCGGCTGCACACTTATGACATGAAAGCCGGCGGCTGTAAACTAGTCGCCGCCAACGTAAACTAATCGCCGCCAACGTAAGGTAGTCGCCGCCAACGTAAGCTATCGCGTATATATCGCGCCCGTACTACTTTCCTGCTACTTTTCTTACTACTACTTTCGGTCTGTTCTTATGACGGACAGAACAAATGATTCGCCCCAGCGGGCTGGGACTCACGGTCGCGAGCGCCTGGGTACGCTGGCTGGCGGCTTTCCCCCGTCAGGATCTCGTCCGTTAAGCGCGGACCTCAGCGCGGTTGCCACTCCGGCCTGTGCAGCACCACAGTCCGGGGTGCGTGGTCGCGAGCGTCTGGGTACACTGGCCGGCGGCTTCCATTTCAGAGGGACGAGTGCGTCGAGCGTGCAGCTCAGCGCGGATGCAGCACGGATGCGGGATGCTCGTCTCGATCCGGAGCGCAGGGCTGCGGAGCAGGGGCGTAACACCGCTGCACGAGCGGCTACCCGTCAAGATCCGGAGCGCAGGGCTGCGGAGCAGGGGCGTGACACCGCTGCACGAGCGGCTGCCCGTCGAGATCCGGAGTGCAGGGCTGCGGAGCAGGGGCGTGACACCGCTGCACGAGCGGCTGCCCGTCGAGATCCGGAGTGCAGGGCTGCGGAGCAGCGGCGTAACACCGCTGCACGAGCGGCTGCCCGTCGAGACCCGGAGTGCAGGGCTGCAGAGGCCGCGCACACGCAGGCCCGTGCTCAGCTGCGTGGGATACAGCTTCCGCGAGCTAGCTTGCTTGAGCGTCTGCGGGACCTCATGCGGTTTCCCTGCTTGCACGAGGGCCAGCATCCTGCACCGCCTGATTTTCTTGGGGTGATTCCGGAAGGGCGCGTGCAGGATTTGCCTGGCGGTCAACTTCCGGTGGAGCGGCAGGTACCATATGAGAAACACCTGCAGCTTGCTTCCAGCATGGCCGCCGCGCTGCGTCGGCGCATGCCTTCCCGGGTGTGTGCCGTCTGCTCGGAGCAGTGTTCGGAGGACCAATCCACGCTTCGTGCTTGGGTGGACATCCCCAACGTGGACATCTTACGCGCTGACATCATGTGCACAGGCGCCGTGCCGCGTCATGCGCGTACCCTGGCTTGGCGGCGCATGCCCTGCACCGCCCAAGGTGTTGCACCACCGCCACCGGATCCGGTTTTACCGGCACGGTATCGTATCGGCAGATCCGAGCGCGGCAGTACTGCAGGTGCCAGCGCTGACGCCGATCCCGCGGCATTCGTGGATGAGGATGCGGTGACGGCTGACAGTGATGGTGGTGTCGATGGGGCTGACGAGTCGGATTCACCGACGGGTGCTGCAGTGCAGCTGCCGTCGGAGTTGCGGCCATATCCACCACGGGTGCAGCCGCGACCTTGCTTCGACGATCCGCGGAGTGTGGAGGTGCCGTTCTGCATGCGCCTTGATGCGGACTTGCCGAATCGGACCGTGTTCTGCGGCGATGGTGGCTCCGATCGATTCGCTATCTGTGCCTCTTGCGAGAAGGCACTGGCGGGTGAGGACCTTCTCCGGCCCGTTTAGGGGAACATGAACACATTTGATTCATCGAGCCGCCTATATTGCCATTCGAGTCTGCTTAACCGATGTCCGCCTGTCGCCGCTCTCGTTGCAGCACGCCGAGTGCCTGAAGCGGCTCTGGCGCGCCTCGATCCGGGCGACGTGCCGTCTGTCAATCACCTGGGCGACCCGCTGCCTGCCCCCACGTTTGTGGAGAGCCAGCTCTTGGGGCGGGGCCGTCTCATGCAGCAGCTGCTGATTGTGCATCT
This sequence comes from Volvox reticuliferus, assembly GCA_019650235.1. Classification (NCBI taxonomy): domain Eukaryota; kingdom Viridiplantae; phylum Chlorophyta; class Chlorophyceae; order Chlamydomonadales; family Volvocaceae; genus Volvox; species Volvox reticuliferus. Next base: position 717,571 of record BNCP01000040.1, on the reverse strand, counting down.
CACGGGCCGCCCCCCCCAGGTCTTTCCGTGTGCCGTTCAGTCGCATGGCATCGCGGTCGTCAACCCCGACCCCAATATGCTACGCGGCCAGCTGCCTGCGCGCATTGCGGATTTGGCAGGCGCGTTCACGGTGGTGTGCGTGGACCAGGTCCGAGACCGGCAGGACTTGCTGGATCGCGTTCGCCGTGCGCCTGGCATTAAAGTGCGAGGACACGTCATCGTCGCCTGGGTGCGCTTTCTTCAACACAATGATGAGGATGAGCTCGCGGTGGATGAAGATGCTCTGCAGGAGTACGAGCGTATGGGATGCGTTGCGCACGTACCTGAGGCACTGCTGTGCTCCGCGATCGGTCCTACAGATCCGGAGGTCGCCGGCGTACTACGGAGCACGTTCCTCCATGACCGTACTGGCGCCGCTGGTGTACGGCAGCTGCAGGAGACGTTGCAAGGAGACGCGGTTGGTGAAATCCTTCAGGGCGGCGGCGCGTATGCATCGCCGTCTGATACAGGTGTGATTCCTTCTTGTTGAAAGACGGGATAACCCGACGGGGCTCACAGACGGGAAACGGTGGGGGGACGGGCCGGGTGGGAAACATAGATACGTCGCTTTCGAACTGACAATCCTGGTTCCACGTGCTTCGCCCGCATCCTTCTGGCCTTGGTATTTCTGTACTTCTACATCTGCTGGAGGTCCCGATGCGCCCACGACCGGAGCTGCTGTCTCGGACACTCCTATGGCGGGTATGTCTGTGAGAGTAATGCTGCGAGTTGCCCGTGTCGCTGTTGTGTTGTACAACCTGTACGTACCTGTGGGTTTGCACGGGTCGCACCTGCTGGTGTATGTGCCGACCGAACGTGCTCGGCCTCCTGTAAGGTTAAGCGTCGCGGAATACTCTACGTATTGCCACTTGTTGATGTGCGGTGTATGCGCGACTGTGACTACTGTCCACTGCAGAAGCTGGCGCTACGGGCTTACCGCCCCTCGCGGTCGTCGTGCGCCAGGCAGCCGACCCTGCTCCCATCCGGAGTAAGTGAGGGCGTGCATTTTATCACCTTCATACACCTCCATTCGCGTATCCCGCCACATCCACCGAACGGCCTCGGAACAATTTGCGCATACGTTACAAGTATCATTCCCGCTCCATCTGTCTGTCCGTCGTGTTAAGCTTGTGGATTCCCGCCTCCTCTGCCCGACACAGCTGACGCCGACCTGGGCGCTCCGAATGAGCTGGAACTGGTCCTACCGCTGGACGACGGATGCCTTGTAATGCCGATGCCCGACAATCGTGTGACTTGCAGCTGGGTAACGAAGCCGTAGAAAGCCGTCCGAAAGATGCCGAGAACGGGGCCGTCGAGGTTGCCGCGCGCAGCAAGTGGACCGCGGTGACCCGTGGGTTGATGAGGCGGATTTGAACACAAGATTGCCAATCTTGTACAGGCGTTATACCGCGGTGTCCAGCGTTGCACAGCGTTAAACACACGGAGCTTCCCATAACTTGTACTCTACCTTAACATCTCTCTACCCATATACTGCGCCGCTTTCCGTCGTCCCTTCCCGCCCCGAATGGAATCGCCCGACCCCAAACGCCGGCGACTCACCCCGGCACCGTCTACAAGCAGCACGTCCACCTTCGGCAGCCCCACCGACGCTGCCTCCGCGTCCACGTAAGCGATAGCTACGGGCCATCTTTAAGGATGAGGACTAACATGCGACTAACGACCCCATCCGTAGGTCGCGAACCGTCACCTGCCACGTCACCTTCACCGCCGGCCCGGTGACTAAAGATGAAGACCGGCTCTTTGCCGGCGCACCGAACCGAAACGGCAGCTTCGTCGCAGGCGTGAACACAGTCGGACAGGGCGTCATCATCCTGCAGCTCGATAACCGCGCCCTAGCCGACATGGAGACCAACCACGCCTTTGCACGGACCGTCACGTTCACGAACGTGGAGCCAGCTGCCCTGCCCGCCTTCGTCACCTCCCGCTTCGCCGGACCGACACTGGCCCAATACAAGGTCACCCCGACGACTCAAATTTCCGTGGCCAGCACCTCCGTCCTCCCGATGCTGTACACCGCCAAGCTGCGTTATCCCACATACAACGCGGCAACCGACAAAGCGGACGCCGAGGACAAGTACCCGGCCGACGGCAGCGCCCTCCTGGTCGTCCCGCACGGTAAGCTGTTCCGCGGCGGACCCTTCCGCAAGTTCAACGCCTGGGTCGCGTGCGGCAACCCCGACGCCCCCGACCTCGGCTGCGTGGAGCTGGCGGTCAAGCAATCCGCGCCCGACAACTTCGTTGCGCAGCTACAAGCGGCGGCTGACGACAACACGCCGCTATACATCTACGCCGCCAAAATCAGCGCGCCGTCCAATACTCAGTACAACAACAGCATCTTCCTCAACGGAGCGCTAGTCGCGGCAGCAGCTGCCCCGGGCAAGCGCCCTCCCAAGCGGGTACAGACCTTCCGAGCAGCTACCCAGCAGACCACTGCGGCCACCGACAGCCGCGCCGACACGAACGACATGATGGTTGCGTGGGAGCAACGCGACCGGGCCGCCGTTGTCCTACCGTCGGATGGAGCACACGCCGCCGCCACCCTCTCCCCGAATCCCAGCTCCGTCACGACGGTCGGCTCCCGGCCCGTCATACCACTCGTCCTCAGCGTCGGCAATAGCAAGTATCCAGTCTGCACGGACAGCCCCAGCGTCCTCCAACAGCTGCCCAACTACGCGGACTTCTTCGCCGACGCGAGCTTCGCGGACGACAACGACCGCGTCGCGTACACCGCCTACGACTCCTTCGCCATCGCCGGCACCGTCACCACCAGCACGGAGGGCCGGACCACTTTCGTCACGGCCCTCCAACAGTAAGTCACTCCGGTTGCCCCAAACACAGGTGCGTGCATGGAGTTGCCGCCACTGGATGGCGTTAAATGCCAGCGTCAAACGGCCACCTCGCTGTATGACGACACGCTTGCACGGCCGAGTGCGACCCGCGCGCTCGTGGGTTCGACTCCCACGCTGGTGAACTGCATCTCTGCATTCTTGTATTACCCCTTCCATTCGGCACGCGTGCCCTCGCCTCCGCCGCGCGGACGGGGAACTACGGCCCCCCTCGCGGGCGGACGGCCCGCGTCTAGTCTGTCTGTCCGGAACATATTTGGTAACTCGCCGTTTTTCTCGGCGTCGTAGCGCCTTCGGAGCGTCGCTCGCGCTTAAGACATCGCGGCGTAAAAGGCGAGGTCGCGGGTTCGATTCTGGTCGTCACCGGACGTTTCACGGCACGAATCGTCGCCGCGCCGTCACCGGACGTTTCACGGCGCGTTCAGGTGCGACATCTCAATATATGCAAGGGCACGCACATATGCAAGGGCATGCCTTTTATCGTCACCGGACATTTCATGGCGCGAACCGGACGTTTCGCGGCACGAATCGTCGCCGTGTCGTCACCGCACGTTTCGCGGCACGAATCGTCGCCGTGTCGTCACCGCACGTTTCGCGGCACGAATCGTCGCCGCGGCGGCGTCTGGCCGTGTATGATATTATGACATTATGGCACATCGAATACGGCACGTTAAATTGCGCACCTGGACGCAACGATGCGCCTTGCGCACCTGACATATGTGATATGCTGATGCATGTGCAAGTCCGTCTGTTCGACTCTTTGTTGTGTGCGCAAGTATGCGCACACGTGCAAGGGCACACATTTTAGCGTGAATGACATGATCTCATATAACATAATATGACATATGTAATATGCTGATGCATGTGCAAGTCGTCGCACCGGATGTTTCGCGCCGCGGTACAGGTGCGCGATTCGACGTGCGACATGCCAATATATATTGTAGCCATCTATGATTATGGCTACGATCAGGGAAGATCACCGGCGTCAAAGTGCGCATCTGCGGCCGTCCAACGTTGTCCGCGTGAAATGTAGGGCTTCTTGTAAGATGTACGGCCTTCTTCGCGTGCGTCGGCTCGCTACAGTAGGTCGGATTGCATCGCGGATATACACATCCGTCCGATTTCTTTATCTTAACATACGGTACTGCGGCTGCACACTGCATTACTGCACACTGGTCGGTGGCGCCGCCAACGTAAGCTGCACGGCCTTTCACGAAGCTGGGCTATTTATAGGCGTCGGCTCGCTACTGTGGGATTGTATCGCATATAGATCGCGTATATATCACACGATGCGTGGTATTGCGGCTGAAGACGGCTTCCATCCGTTCAGTCACATGGCATCGCGGTCCTCAACCCCGACCCCAATATGCTACGTGGCCAGCTGCCTGCGCGTGTTGGACAGACGGACAGACGGACAACGTCCCCCTAAGATCGGCGTAAGGTCTCCGTTCCGACGACGGAACGACTATCGTCGTTCACGACGGACAACGCACAAAAGACGGAACGACAGATCGGCGGACCTCGGCGAGACGGAGGCAAGTGCAGCGCGGGGTCGACGCCGAGACGGACGCAGCCGCACAGGCACGTTCCCGGTGGTGTGCGTGGACGAGGTCCCAGACCGGCAGGACTTGCTGGATCGCGTCCGCCGTGCACCTGGCATTAAAGTGCGAGGACACGTCATCGTCGCCTGGGTGCGCTTTCGTCCGCACAACGATGAGGACGAACTTGCGGTGGATGAAGATGCTCTGCAGGAGTACAAGCGTATGGGATGCGTTGCACAAGTACCTGAGGCACTGCTGCGCTCCGCGATCGGTCCTACAGATCCGGAGGTCGCCGGCGTACTGCGAAGCACACTCCTTAATGACCGCACTGGCGCCGCTGGTGTATGGCCGCTGCAGGAGACGTTACAAGGAAACACGGCTGGTGAAATGCTGCACGGCAGCGGCGCGTATGCATCGCCGTCTGATACAGGTGTGCTTCCTTCTTGTTGAAAGACGGGGTAACCCGACGGGGCTCACAGACGGGAAACGGTGGGGGGAGGGGGCGGCGGGAAACATACGTACATCGCTTTCGACGGACTATCGTCGTTCTTGACGGACAACGCACAAAAGGCCGGCGCGCACTACAATGACGAGAACATCCGACGGAACGACAGACCGGCGGACCTCGGTGAGACGGAGGCAAGTGCAGCACGGCGTCGACGCCGAGGCGGACGGATCACGTCATCGTCGCCTGGGTGTGCTTTCGTCCGCGGCTGAAGACGGCTTCCATCCGTTCAGTCGCATGGCATCGCGGTCGTCAACCCCGACCCCAATATGCTACGTGGCCAGCTGCCTGCGCGTGTTGGACGGACGGACAGACGGACAACGTCCCCCTAAAAACGGCCTAAGGTCTCCGTTCCGACGACGGAACGACTATCGTCGTTCACGACGGACAACGCACAAAAGACGGAACGACAGACCGGCAGACCTCGGCGAGACGGAGGCAAGTGCAGCGCGGCGTCGACACCAAGACGGACGCAGGCGCGCAGGCACCTTCACGGTGGTGTGCGTGGACGAGGTCCGAGACCGGCAGGACTTGCTGGATCGCGTCCGCCGTGCGCCTGGCATTAAAGTGCGCGGACACGTCAGCGTCGCCTGGGTGCGCTTTCGTCCGCACAACGATGAGGATGAACTTGCGGTGGATTACCCCCCTGCACCTCGCTTCCGGCATGGCCACCGTGCTGCGTCGGCACGCATACCCTCACCTCCATGATGGTCGCTCCACGGGGAACTACGGCCCCCCTCGCGGGCGGACGGCCCGCGTCTAGTCTGTCTGTCTGTCTGTCTGGAACATTTATGGAAAGTCGCCGTTTCTCTTGGCGTCGTAGCGCTTTCGGAGCGTCGTTCGTGCTTAAGACATCGCGGCGTCAAAGGCGAGGTCGTCGTTTCGATTCCGGTTGTCCCCGGATGCTTCGCGACACGTAACCCCGGATGTTTCGCGGTCGAATCGTTGTGTCCAGGTGCGCGATTCGACGTGCGACGTGCCAATATATTGTATTGTTAATTACTTTTCGCCGGCGCCAAAGTGCGCATCTGCGGCTGTCCAACGTTGTCCGTGTAAAATGTATACGGCCTTCTTCCCGTGCGTCGGCTCGCGACAGTATATATACACGTCCATCGAATATATATATATATACATCCGTCCGATTTCTTTCTCTTAACATACGCACACAGAATTACATTACAGCCGGCGGCTGTAGACTAGTCGGTCGCGCCGCCAACGTAAGCTGCACGGCCTTTCGCGAAGCTGGGTTATTTACAGGCGTCGGCTCGCTACTGTATGCTTGTATCGCATATACATCGCGTATATATCACGAAGTCGTCGTAGTTCCGACATAGACGTGAACGACGATAGTCGTTCCGTCGTCGGAACGGAGACCTTAGGCCGTTTTGGGGGCGCTTGTCGTCGTAGTTCCGACATAGACGTGAACGACGATAGTCGTTCCGTCGTCGGAACGGAGACCTTAGGCCGTTTTGGGGGCGCTTGTCCGTCTGTCGTCGTAGTTCCGACATAGACGTGAACGACGATAGTCGTTCCGTCGTCGGAACGGAGACCTTAGGCCGTTTTGGGGGCGCTTGTCCGTCTGTCTGTCGTCGTAGTTCCGACATAGACGTGAACGACGATAGTCGTTCCGTCGTCGGAACGGAGACCTTAGGCAGACTTTTCGTTGTCCGTCTGTCGTCGTAGTTCCGACATAGACGTGAACGACGATAGTCGTTCCGTCGTCGGAACGGAGACCTTAGGCCGACTTTTCGTTGTCCGTCTGTCTGTCTGTCCGTTCGGGATTTTCTGGAAACTCGCGTTTTTCGGGCCGTCGTTCTCGGGTTTCGGAGCTCCGCGCGCGCTTAGGACGTCGTTGCGTAAAAGGCGAGGTCGTCGGTTCGATTCCGGTCGTAACCGGACGTTTCGCGGCACAAATCGTCGCCGCGTCGTCACAGGACGTTTCGCGGCTCGTTCAGGTGCGACATCTCAATATATGCAAGGGCACGCACATATGCACGGGCATGCCTTTTATCGTAACCGGACGTTTCACGGCGCGAACCGGACGTTTCGCGGCACGAATCGTCGCCGCGTCGTCACCGGACGTTTCGCGGCACGAATCGTTCGCCGCGGCGGCGTCTGGCCGTGTATGATATTATGATGTTATGGCACGTCGAATTGCGCACCTGGACGCAACGATGCACCTTGCGCACCTGACATATGTAATATGCTGATGCATGTGCAAGTCCGTCTGTTCGACTCTTTGTTGTGTGCGCAAGTATGCGCACACGTGCAAGGGCACACATTTTATCATGAATGACATGATCTCATATAACATAATATGACATATGTAATATGCTGATGCATGTGCAAGTCGTCGCGCCGGATGTTTCGTGGCGCGAATCATTGCGTTCAGGTGCGCGATTCGACGTGCGACATGCCAATATATTGTAGCCATCTATGATTATGGCTACGATCAGGGAAGATCACCGGCGTCAAAGTGCGCATCTGCGGCCGTCCAACGTTGTCCGCGTGAAATGTAGGGCTTTTTGTAAGATGTACGGCCTTCTTCGCGTGCGTCGGCTCGCTACAGTAGGTCGGATTGCATCGCGGATATACACATCCGTCCGATTTCTTTCTCTTAACATACGGTACTGCGGCTGCAGACTGCATTACTGCACGCTGGTCGGTGGCGCCGCCAACGTAAGCTGCACGGCCTTTCACGAAGCTGGGCTATTTACAGGCGTCGGCTCGCTACTGTGGGATTGTATCGCATATAGATCGCGTATATATCACACCCATATTACTCTCTTCCATGCGTGGTATCGCGGCTGAAGACGGCTTCCATCCGTTCAGTCACATGGCATCGCGGTCCTCAACCCCGACCCCAATATGCTACGTGGCCAGCTGCCTGCGCGTGTTGGACGGACGGACAGACGGACAACGTCCCCCTAAAATCGGCGTAAGGTCTCCGTTCCGACGACGGGACGACTATCGTCGTTCACGACGGACAACACACAAAAGACGGAACGACAGATCGGCGGACCTCGGCGAGACGGAGGCAAGTGCAGCGCGGGGTCGACGCAGAGACAGACGCAGGCGCGCAGGCACGTGCACGGTGGTGTGCGTGGACGAGGTCCGAGACCGGCAGGACTTGCTGGATCGCGTCCGCCGTGCACCTGGCATTAAAGTGCGAGGACACGTCATCGTCGCCTGGGTGCGCTTTCGTTCGCACAACGATGAGGAAGCAGGAGTACGAGCGTATGGGATGCGTTGCTTAAGTACCTGAGGCACTGCTGCGCTCCGTGATCGGTCCTACAGATCCGGAGCTCGCCGGCGTACTGCGAAGCACACTCCTTAATGACCGCACTGGCGCTGCTGGTGTATGGCCGCTGCAGGAGACGTTACAAGGCAACACGGCTGGTGAAATGCTGCACGGTAGCGGCGCGTATGCATCGCCGTCTGATACAGGTGTGCTTCCTTCTTGTTGAAAGACGGGGTACCCCGACGGGGCTCACAGACGGGAAACGGTGCGGGGAGGGGGGGGCGGGAAACATACGTACATCGCTTTCGATGGACTATCGTCATTCACGACGGACGACGCACAAAAGGCCGGCGCGCACTACGACGACGAGAAAATCCAATGGAACGACAGACCGGCGGACCTCGGTGAGACGGAGGCAAGTGCAGCGCGGCGTCGACGCCGAGACGGACGAATCACGTCATAGTCGCCTGGGTGCGCTTTCGTCCACGGCTGAAGACGGCTTCCATCCGTTCAGTCACATGGCATCGCGGTCCTCAACCCCGACCCCAATATGCTACGTGGCCAGCTGCCTGCGCGTGTTGGACGGACGGACAGACGGACAACGTCCCCCTAAAATCGGCGTAAGGTCTCCGTTCCGACGACGGAACGACTATCATCGTTCACGACGGACAACGCACAAAAGACGGAACGACAGATCGGCGGACCTCGGCGAGACGAAGGCAAGTGCAGCGCAGGGTCGACGCAGAGACAGACGCAGGCGCGCAGGCACCTTCACGGTGGTGTGCGTGGACAGTCGCAGACCCGCCCTCGATCCGGAGCTCCCCGCCGTCCCCCCACGTCTGTCGCCACTCTCGCACGTCGAGAAGGCTGTCGCGATGCGAGTCAAAGACGCCGCCTTCGACCACACAACCGCCGACACTTGGTACTACGAAGGAGCACGCTACACGCTACTCGACACCGTCGCCGCCGACGCCGGCGCCTGCCACAACAATGAAGTCGAGGCGTGCGGCCTGCTCACTGACAGCCGCGAACCGCCCGACGACGGCCACGGTCCGTACTGGCGCCTGCACTACCTACCCGCAGCCGTCATGGTCCGTCCCATCAAAGGGCACGCGCCCAATACGGTGCTAGCGGACTTGGCGGACTTCGCGTCCAAGGGTGCTGCCTTCACTGTCGTACCACGCCCCTCACCAGCAGCCAATGTCACCGTACCTGCTGTCAACACCGGCACCGCCACCAAGAACGTGCGTCGCGTCAACACACGCCCTCAACACACGGCTCCTCTCCGCGACCCCCACTTTTTCTTATCGTCGTAAGCTGCACGGCCTCGTTCACACTCGTCGGCACAGTGCGGACCTCAGCACGTCGCTGCACGGTAGCGGCGCGTATGCATCGCCGTCTGATACAGGTGTGCTTCCTTCTTGTTGAAAGACGGGGTACCCCGACGGGGCTCACAGACGGGAAACGGTGGGGGGAGGGGGGGGCGGGAAACATACGTACATCGCTTTCGTCCGCACAACGATGAGGATGAACTTGCGGTGGATTACCCCCCTGCACCTCGCTTCCGGCATGGCCACCATGCTGCGTCGGCACGCATACCCTCACCTCCACGATGGTCGCTCCACGGGGAACTACGGCCCCCCTCGCGGGCGGACGGCCCGCGTCTAGTCTGTCTGTCTGGAACATTTATGGAAAGTCGCCGTTTCTCCTGGCGTCGTAGCGCTTTCGGAGCGTCGTTCGTGCTTAAGACATCGCGGCGTCAAAGGCGAGGTCGTCGGTTCGATTCCGGTTGTCCCCGGATGCTTCGCGACACGTAACCCCGGATGTTTCGCGGCGCGAATCGTTGTGTCCAGGTGCGCGATTCGACGTGCGACATGCCAATATATTGTATTGTTAATTACTTTTCGCCGGCGCCAAAGTGCGCATCTGCGGCTGTCCATCGTTGTCCGTGTAAAATGTATACGGCCTTCTTCCCGTGCGTCGGCTCGCGACAGTATATATACACGTCCATCGAATATATATATACATCCGTCCGATTTCTTTCTCTTAACATACGCACACAGAATTACATTACAGCCGGCGGCTGTAGACTAGTCGGTCGCGCCGCCAACGTAAGCTGCACGGCCTTTCGCGAAGCTGGGTTATTTACAGGCGTCGGCTCGCTACTGTATGCTTGTATCGCATATACATCGCGTATATATCACGCCCATATTACTTTCTTCCGTGCGTGGTATTGCGGCTGAAGACGGCTTCCGTCGGTTATGACGGACAGACCAAATGATTCACCCCGGCGGACCGGGACTGACGGTCGCGAGCGCCTGGGTACGTTGGCTGGCGGCTTTTCCCCTACAGGATTTCGTCCGTTGAGCGCGGACCTCAGCGCGGTTGCCGTTCCGGCCTGTGCAGCACCGCAGTCCGGGGTGCGTAGTCGCGAGCGTCTGGGTACACTGGCTGGCGGCTTCCATTTTAGAGGGACAAGTGCGTCGAGCATGCAGCTCGGCGCGGATGCAGCACGGATGCGGGATGCTCATCTCGATCTGGAGCGCAGGGCTGCGGAGCAGCGGCGTGACACCGTTGCACGAGCGGCTGCCCGTCAAGACCCGGAGTGCAGGGCTGCGGAGCAGCGGCGTGACACCGCTGCACGAGCGGCTGCCCGTCAAGACCCGGAGTGCAGGGCTGCGGAGCAGCGGCGTGACACCGTTGCACGAGCGGCTGCCCGTCAAGACCCGGAGTGCAGGGCTGCGGAGCGGCGGCGTGACACCGCTGCACGAGTGGCTGCCCGTCAAGACCCGGAGTGCAGGGCTGCGGAGCGGCGGCGTGACACCGCTGCACGAGTGGCTGCCCGTCGAGACCCGGAGTGCAGGGCTGCGGAGCAGCGGCGTAACACCGCTGCACGAGCGGCTGCCCGACGAGACCCGGAGTGCAGGGCTGCGGAGCAGGGGCATAACGCCGCTGCACACACACAGGCCCGTGCTCAGCTGCATGCGATGCAGCTTCCGCAGGCTAGCTTGCTCGAGCGTTTGCGGGACCTCATGCGGTTTCCCTGCTTGCACGAGGGCCAGCACCCTGCACCGCCTGATTTTCTGGGGGTGATTCCGGAAGGGCGCGTGCAGGATTTGCCCGGCGGTCAACTTCCGGTGGATCGGCAGGTACCATATGAGAAACACCTGCAGCTTGCTTCCAGCATGGCCGCCGCGCTGCGTCGGCGCATGCCTTCCCGGGTGTGTGCCGTCTGCTCGGGGCAGTGTTCGGAGGACCAGTCCGCGCTTCGCGCTTGGGTGGACATCCCCAACGTGGACATCTTACGCGCTGACATCATGTGCACGGGCGCCGTGCCGCGTCATGCGCGTACCCTGGCTTGGCGGCGCATGCCCTGCACCACCCAAGGTGCTGCACCACCGCCGCCGGATCCGGTTTTACCGGCACGGTATCGTATCAGCAGATCCGAGCGCGGCAGTAGTGCAGGCGCCAGCGCTGACGCCGATCCCGCGGCATTCATGGATGAGGATGCGGCGGCGGTTGACAGTGCTGGTGGTGCCGATGGGGCTGACGAGCCGGATTCACCGGCAGGTGCTGCAGAGGGCACGGCCCCAGTGCAGCTGCCGTCGGAATTGCAGCCATATCCACCACGGGTACAGCCGCGACCTTGCTTCGACGATCCACAGAGTGTGGAGGTGCCATTCTGCATGCGCCTTGATGCGGACTTGCCAAATCGGACCATGTTCTGCGACGATGATGGCCCCGACCGATTCACTATCTGCGCCTCCTGCGAGAAGGCACTGACGGGTGAGCAACTTCTCCGGCCCGTTTACATATTCTGTCCTCCCTTCGTGGGTCTATGCTCTCGAGCACATTTGATTCATCAAGCCGTCTATATTGCCATTCGAGCCTGCTTAGCCGATGTCCGCCTGTCGCCGCGCTCGTTGCAGCACGCCGAGTGCCTGAAGCGGCTCTGGCGCGCCTCGATCCGGGCGACGTGCCATCTGTCAATCACCTGGGCGACCTGCTGCCTACACCCACGTTTGTGGAGAGTCAGCTCTTGGGGCGGGGCCGTCTCATGCAGCAGTTGTTGATTGTGCATCTCACGGGCCGGCCCCCCCAGGTCTTCCCGTGTGCCGTTCAGTCGCATGGCATCGCGGTCGTCAACCCCGACCCCAATATGCTACGCGGCCAGCTGCCTGCGCGCATTGCGGATTTGGCAGGCGCGTTCACGGTGGTGTGCGTGGACCAGGTCCGAGACCGGCAGGACTTGCTGGATCGCGTCCGCCGTGCGCCTGGTATTAAAGTGCGAGGACACGTCATCGTCGCCTGGGTGCGCTTTCTTCAACACAACGACGAGGATGAACTCGCGGTGGATGAAGATGCTCTGCAGGAGTACGAGCGCATGGGATGCGTTGCGCAAGTGCCTGAGGCACTGCTGCGCTCCGCGATCGGTCCTACGGATCCGGAGGTCGCCGGCGTACTGCGGAGCACCTTTCTTCATGATCGCACTGGCCCCGCTGGTGTTCGGCAGCTGCAGGATACGTTGCAAGGAAACACGGCTGGTGAACTCCTTCAGGGTGGCGGCGCGTATGCATCGCCGTCTGATACAGGTGTGATTCCTTCCGGTTGAACGACGGGGTAACCCGACGGGGCTCACAGACGGGAAACGGTGGGGGGAGGGGGGGGGGCGGGAAACTTTCCAACTGACAATCCTAGTTCCACGTGCTTCGCGCGCATCGTTCCGGCCCTGCTATTTCTGTACTTCTACATCTGCTGTAGGTCCCGATGGGCCCACGACCGGACCTACCGTCTCAGACACTCCTATGGCAGGTATGTGTGTGAGAATAATGCTACGAGTTGCCCGACATAGCGAGCTGGTACGTCCGCGACTGTTTCCACGCAACGGTGACGTGTCGCTGTTGTGTTTTACAACCTGTACGTACCTGTGGGTTTGCACAGGTCGCGCCTGCTGGTCTGTGTGTCGACCGAACATGTTCGGCCTCCTGTCAGATTAGGCGTCGCGGAATACTATACTTATTACCACTTCTTGATGTGCGGTGTATGCGCGACTGTGACTACTGTCCACTGCAGAAGCTGGTGCTACGGGCTTACCGCCCCTCGCGGTCATTGTGCGCCAGGCAGCCGACCCTGCTCCCGTCCGGAGTAAGTGAGAGCGTGCATTTTTTCACCTTCATACACCTCCATTCGCCTATCCCGCCACATCCATCGAACGACCTCGGAACAATTTGCGCGTACGTTACAAGTATCCCTGCATTCCCGCTCCATCGGTCTGTCCGTCATGTTAAGCTTGCGGATTTCCGCCCCCTCTGCCCGACACAGCTGATGCCGACCTGGGCGCTCCGAATGAGCTGGAACTGGTCCTGCCGCAGCCCGCTGCCACTCCGACGGATGGCAGCGAGTTTGATACCCGGCCCAACGTGGTGCATGATCTGCTGACCGGGCGTGCACGTCTTGCATTCGCCGCTGGCGGCCGTGACGCTCGCATCCTGGATGATCGTCACCCGGCCATCCTCAACGTCTGCTTCCCGGTCTCATTTCCGTATGGCTTGTCCGGACAGCGGCCGCCGGGAATGTCCTTCGCATCATACTGCAGCCACCTGGTACGGCGGGTGCCTCGGGCACAGTTCAGCGGCAATTTGATGCTGCTTGCCCGCATGTACGACATCAGCGTTCGGCAGCAGAGCATGGCGCAGGTGGGAGTGGCCCTGCGCATGCGACCACGGCTGGGTGAACCAGCGGCGCGGGTTTCGAGGGATGTCGTACGCGCCATGGCGGACATCTTGGCGCTGCCGTACCGTCACGCCCAGCGACGGCAGCTGCTGTCGCAGCAGTCGCCCGTGGTGCGCGCTCTCCTCGAGGGCGCACGTGCCAGCTTGCTGCGAATCGACCTCACAGATGCCTACTACAACGGTGCAAAGGCCACGATGCGTGCAGCTGCCCTGACCATTGGCTGGCCGCCGCTGTTCTTCAACCTCAACCCGGCGGACATGCATGCTGGCTGCGCCGTTGTAGCGTCTGGCCAGTTCATCGAGTTCGACGACACCGGCCGTCCCGCCCAGATCACCAGCACGGTGGAAAAGTGGCGCCGCGTTAAGGAAGACCCGCACAGCTGCGCCGCGCTGCTCGTTGCCACGAAAGAGGTGGTGGTCGAGCAGCTGTTTGGCTTTGCACCCGGGGCAATGCGGCAGACTGACCCGAACTGCTTCTGCGGTGTCGTATTCGAGGTGGTTGTCAAGGTGGAGCAGAGCGGACGACTGGCGCTACACCTGCACGGAGTTGCACATCTCGAGTGCTTCGCGCTAGAGAACCTGCAGGCGTTCTTTTGTGGACCCAACTGCCGGGCTCTGGCACTTGCGTACGCGCTCTGCGAAATGTGGTACCCCTCGCCGTACTACGCTCCGGCCCCGGACGGTGGAACGCGGCCTCTGGTCATGGGCATGTCTGATGCGGAGGCGCAGCAGCGCGGCCTGCCCGTGCCGGCGGTGCAGGCAGACTGCCCGCCTGCCGCGTACGACTTCGAACGACTGGCCGGGTGCGCAAACGGCGGACTGCCTCCACCATCACGGCACGCCGCCTGCCGTGCCCACCACGCTGCCGTCATACGCGGTACCCTCACCCACACCCACAATACGACGTGCAAGCGCCACGGCTGCCACGGCACCGACGACAGCTGCGGCATGGCCTTCCCCCGGCTCATCCGCACGGCCTTTCAGTGGATTGGCACCAGCGGCCTCTTCTTGCTGCCCCGCCTGGCACCCAACCTCGTGCCGCACATGCCTGCCGTTGCGCTCGCGTTCGGCTGCAACCAGCTGATGTCCCTGGCCTGTGAGGTCGACCGGGAGTACACGGCTGACGTGGCCGCACAACTAGCACGCCCCGCCGACGAACGTGGTGACTGCCCCCTCCTACAGCCCGCCATCGACCGCGCCCGTGATGCCGCGTACTACAGTTCAAAGTACACTGCGAAGACAATCGAGCGCAGCCAGGCACACCTCACCTGTGCCGCCGTGGGGCGCGTGCAGGACTTCATGATGGCGGGGAGCCCGCCCAGCGCCACTGGCGATGGCCCCAGCGCGTTCGGCAACCTGTGCGCCGCGGTGCACCGCATGACGGCCACCATCACGGCCGGCATGGCACTGGTCGCCTTCAAGCTCTCGGGTCACGATACGTTTCAAGCGTCGTACAAACGCAACTACCTGCCGGTGGGCGCGTTCACTGCACTGGCGGCCGAATCCGCCGTGGAGCCAGAAGACGCGGAAACCGGCGTGGAGCTTGTGGAGGCGGAGGAGCACGGTGGCTACACCCTCGCCGACGCCGTACAGAACTACACGCAGCGTGGAGTGGAGCTCAGCGGCTTCGATTGCAGCGCCTACAATATCGTGGCCAACTTCGAGGTGCAACGTGTGACGCCCGCACAGCACCCCCACGCTGCCATCCTTGGCGCCCAAGTCCTCCCCGCAGCTCGCCACCACAAACGCACCGCCCCTGGCGCCGTTATGACCCCCGTGACTGATGCACCTTCCGGCCCATCTGGCGCCCAGCCCACCGCCGTCGCGACGTTCCTTGCGTCAGGCGGCTCAGCTGTGGATCAGCTACCGACCAGCCCAGCAACGACCATACCCCCCAAGAAGGTGGCCTTCCAACCGACGCACCCGCTGTACCTGACACACGTTCTCCGTCGCCTGGCGCAGCCGAGGTACGTCCTGCTGGGCGGTGCACTGCCCCGCCGTCCGCAAGCAGGCAGTACCACCGCAGCCGCCGTCGCCTACTACGCATTCGTGTTGGGCGTCTTCAAGGCTCACCGCGGCCAGCCGGTGGCCGCCAATCAGACGGTGAAGGAGGCGTACGATGCTTGGTGGGCGGACCTGGGAACCACCGGTGCAGGCCGATCCTACAGAGCGTGCGTCAGTGCCCTGCTCGACAACATCGAGGCAGAGCACCTCGCCAGCGGCCGGCGCCAGGCCGAATACAACTTGCGACGTCGCCAGCGCCGCGCCGCCGCTGCAGCTGCCGGTCTGCCCCCGAACTACACCTCCAGTGCCTCGGATGATGATGACCCGGACGCCGGGCGAGGCCGCCTCCAACCCGACCCTGACACACAGCCACCGCACGACAATCAGGTCGAGCGGTATGACTTCGTGCCAGGCCAAGGCGACCCGACGACGGGAATCAACCTGTCTGACGTCGCCCTGACGGACCTGTACGACCGCACCACGGTGGAGGGGCTGTACGCATACGGTGCAGCCCGGCGTTGCCGTGCGCTTCCTCTACCCGACGCACTCGGTGCCAACACCAGCCCCTTCATCCGCCGTGTGCGCGCCACCGACATCCCGCTGCTGAGCGAGGCTTCCAAGCGGTTGAAGCGCTACCTGGTCCTGACCGAAGGCACCACCACCACGCCGACCACCGCCGTCCGCACCCCCCGCCTGTGCCTGGATCGCCGCCCCGGCTACCCGCTCGTGGCGGTACTCATGAATGACGGCCAACAGTCTGACCGCGCACTCGTCACAGCGGAGATGCCGACGTACCTGCGTCTGGCTCAGCCGCCTACCGTTGACGACACCATCGAGCTCTTCACCCTGGCGCCGGATCAGGCTGTACCGTTCATGCTCGTGGCACGCTACTTCGACCGCCGCAACGAACCCGATCCAGGCGTCCCGCCACAGATGCTCATCATGGGTCCCCCGGGCACGGGCAAGACACGCTTCGTGCACGCGCTGCTGTGGTACACGTACCAGCATGACAGCCCCGACTGGGCCGCCACATGCGCGTACTCCTGGGCCGCCGCGATCGCCTTCAACACCCCAGTGCACCGCAGCCTGTCGACCCACTCGATGTTCGGCATCTCTGCCAGCCAAAGCGGCTCGCGTGGCGCCAACCTTCCCAAGCGTGGTGCCTACACCAGCCTGCAGGTAGGATCCACTCTCCGGAGCACATAGGAGAACCATAACACGGATCCACACCTCCCGCCCCACCATCCTACGCACCCCCCTTCTCCGCACGCTCCGCCCCGCCCTCCGTAGGTCAAACGTAACGTCGGTGACGGAGCTGTCTTCATCGACGAGATTGGCATGCAGAGCCATGAACACCTCGGCGCCATCAGCCACTCCTGTACGGCCAGCGTACCGCCTCCGCCACATCTCGGGCCCACCCACTCGAGCACCCGTGTCCTGTCCGGCCGCGCCGCTGCCGGAATCGGCGACCTGCTACAGCATCCTCAACCGGGCGGCTCGCCACCATACCGCTTCGCGGCCGACGTCGAGCGGAACCCCAACTTCAGTCCGTCGGCACCGAACACCCGGCGCCGGCCAGCCTCGGCTGGCGAACGCGAAGGTGACTGTGCGGACGGCAGCAACACTGGCAGCAGTGATGACGACGAGCACAACAGCGACCGCGACATTGCCGTGACCACACGTCGCCCTCGCCGACCCGTACCACAGACGCACACACGCCTGCATGACGGCTTCCAGCTGTACCGGCAGCTCGGCAGCATCGTGTTCATGCTGCAAAAGCAGCAACGACAAGACAACAGCCCGTCCGGTCAGCAGCTTACCCAGTTCGCGACCATGTTCGGCGGCGGCGAACCCACTGAAGCGCGCATGGCGGCACTGATAGACGCGCTCAACCAGCGCGTCATCACCGACCTATCGGACCTCACGGACCTCGAGCCCCGTGTGGTGTTGCAACGCAACGAGCCCAGGCACGCCCTCAACACACGGCTCCTCATGCTCCAGGCGCGTCGCAAGGGTGCACGGTTGGTCAGCTGGAACGCGGACCACGTCCCGGTCCGCCAACACGGCACAGCCCAGCAGCCGCCACTCTCGCACGTCGAGAAGGCTGTCGCGATGCGAGTCAAAGACGCCGCCTTCGACCACACAACCGCCGACACTTGGTACTACGAAGGAGCACGCTACACGCTACTCGACACCGTCGCCGCCGACGCCGGCGCCTGCCACAACAATGAAGTCGAGGCGTGCGGCCTGCTCACTGACAGCCGCGAACCGCCCGACGACGGCCACGGTCCGTACTGGCGCCTGCACTACCTACCCACAGCCGTCATGGTCCGTCCCATCAAAGGGCACGCGCCCGATACGGTGCTAGCGGACTTGGCGGACTTCGCATCCAAGGGTGCTGCCTTCACTGTCGTACCACGCCCCTCACCAGCAGCCAATGTCACCGTACCTGCTGTCAACACCGGCACCGCCACCAAGAACGTGCGTCGCGTCAACGTGCCGCTGGGTGACTACTACGCCGTGACCGACTACTTCGTACAGGGCCGCAGCTTCAAGGAGGAATGCTGGGTTGCGGACCTCTCCGTGCCACCTGGTGGCCTGAAGCACGCAACCGTGTATGTGCTGCTGACACGGTACAAGACACTCGACCACATCCGCCTCCTGCGCCCGCTCTCTACAACACCTGACGAGCGGAGACGAGTTGTCCAGCAGTTTCTGGCAGCAACGAAGCTCGATCCCGACCTGGCGGCCGAACTGCGCCTCCTCGACCGCCGCGCGACCGCAACCCGCGACCGCTATGCGCCCGAGTACGAGCACGCCCGGCACCTGGAGGAGCGCTGGACTACCGCAGCCACCACCACGTGACACGGCGACGGTGGTGGGGGTTCTGCAACGGAGGCGACGGTGGCGAAGGACAGGGCGGCGGCAGCAACGGCGGCAGTGGTGATGGAAGTGACGGACTCGACAGAGAGCTGGACGGCGGCGGCGGCGGTGGCGGCGGAGGGGGTGGCGGGCTCGGCAGCAGCGGTGACGCCGATGGACAACTGAGCGGCGGCGACGACAGCAGCGGTGGTGGGGGTTCTGCAACGCAGGCGACGGTGGCGAAGGACAGGGCGGCGGCAGCGACGGCGGCGGTGGTGATGGAAGTGGCGGACTCGGCAGACAGCTGGACGGTGGCGGCGGCGGTGGCGGTGGAGGGGGTGGCGGGCTCGGCAGCAGCGGCGACGGCCATGGACAACTGAGCGGCGGCGACGACAGCGGTGGTGGTGGGGGGTCTGCAACGGAGGCGACGGTGGCGGTGGTGATGGAAGTGGCGGACTCGGCAGAGGGGGGTGGCGGATGGGGGGGTGGCGGGCTCGGCAGCAGCGGCGACGCCGATGGGCGGCGACGACAGCGGCGGTGGTGGGGGTGGCAACAGTAGTGGGGGTCGGCGGGAGCAGAGGACACTCGGTTGCATACAGTCGTACAATTGAATGCAGTTGACTGCAGTTGCATGGAGTTGCCGCCACTGGATGGCGTTAAAGGCCAGCGACACACTTGCACGGCTGCTCCCACGGTCGCTCCCCGGGGAACTACGGCCCCCCTCGCGGGCGGACGGCCCGCGTCTAGTTTCTCCTTCCATCACGCTTGCGGTTACTGTCCATAATGGAAACTTATGTCAACGGTCAGTGAAATGGTATGACAGCCTGTTTGTACATGTGAGGTCGCCGGTTCGAATCTTGCCATTTCTGACTTTTTTCATTATTTTTTTTTGTTAATTGAAATGTGCCTTAGAGCCTGAAATAGTTTTCATTCAACATGGCATCCATTTCCATTGGTGTCAGCCTGTCAGGTTTATGTATGAGCGGCCATGCATTGCATGTTTGTCTCTCCCACAACACAGCCAAATTCTGCCTCTCCCACAACTCAGCCATATTTGCAAGCAAGACAGAATATCTGGCACGAGCAATTAGACAGACGACGTAAAATGCATGTGTGAAATTTGGGCTCTTGTCAAAATCGGTTCACTCTGCTGTCGTATTATCCATTTGGATAGTACGACGGGAAGAGCGGTCGCTAAAGGTGACGGAATTTCATAAAAACTTTGAGTCGTTTTCTATCCATAATTAGGCATATTGTAATGTATATTGTATGTTTTAAATGAGCGGCCATGTATTGCTTGTTTGTTGCTCGCACAACACAGCCAAATATGCAAGCCAGTCAGGATTTCTGGGCACGAGCAATAACACAGACGATGTGAAATGCGTGTGCAAATTATCGCCTGCTTGTCAAAATTGGTTCATTCTGCTGTCGTATTATCCATTTGGATAGTACGACGGGAAGAGCGGTCGCGATGGGTGACGGAATTTCGTGAAAATTTTGAGTCGTTTTAGCATCCATTATTAGCCAAATTGAAATGTATCTTTTGTGCTTTGTTGTTTTATATGAGCGACCATGTTGTTCGCAAAACACAGCCAAGTATGCAAGCCAGACAGGATTTCTGGGCACGAGCAATAACACAGACGATGTGAAATGCGTGTGCAAATTATCGCCTGCTTGTCAAAATCGGTTCATTCTGCTGTCATATTATCCATTTGGATAGTACGACAGGAAGAGCGGTCGCGACAGGTGACGGAATTTTGTTAAAATTTTGAGTCGTTTTAGCATCCATTATTAGCCAAATTGAAATGTATCTTTTGTGCTTTGTTGTTTTATATGAGCGGCCGTGTTTGTCTCTCCCACAACACAGCCAAATTTGCAAGAAGGACAGGATTTCTGGGCAAGAACAACAAGACAGACAAAATAAAAAATGAGCGTGCAAATTTTTGCCTGTTTGTGAGAATCGGTTCAATCTGCTGTCGTATTATCCATTTGGATACGACGACGGGAAGAGCGGTCGCGAAAGGTGACGGAATTTTGTGAAAATTTCGAATCGTTTGCCATATATAATGTACTCACACGAGTGTAGTATCTAACCCACAACATCATCCTAGAACCTACAACACATCCAATCTTCCATTGGGGCCACTCGCGTTTAAGTGGACCGAATTGGAGAACGGATGAAGACCATATACGCACTCATCGATTCACTCCCGTCCGGCCATTCGCGTTTAAATGGGTTTCCGGGAGGAATGTCTGAGGACACCGACGATGGGCCGGGACGGTCGACAAGATAATCAAGAGAATGTTGTGCACGTGTATCCAGAAAATAAGATTTGGTTATCATTATTGTTAGATAGCTCGCCCTGCATAGACTCCAGTCTATTTCTTATAGTATGATTGCTCATTTTTTGTGTTAAGCCGTTCAGTTCACCTCATGATAGTTTTGCCGTAGTCAGTTGCAGAGACAAGGCATTTTCCCCAGTCGTTTTACTTACAGAGCTAACCGATGGGTTACCCCTCCAAAAGGATACCCGCCCACCCCAATAGCACCGCTACCCATGGGTTACCCACCCAGTACCCACCCATTACCCTCCCAACCAATGCCATAGGGACGGTGACGGAATTTTGTGAAAATTTCATGTCATTTGCCATATATAATGTGCGTACACGAGTGTAGTATCTAACCCACAACATCATCCTAGAACCTACAACACATCCAATCTTCCATTGGGGCCACTCGCGTTTAAGTGGACCGAATTGGAGAACGGATGAAGACCATATACGCACTCATCGATTCACTCCCGTCCGGCCATTCGCGTTTAAATGGGTTTCCGGGAGGAATGTCTGAGGACACCGACGATGGGCCGGGACGGTCGACAAGATAATCAAGAGAATGTTGTGCACGTGTATCCAGAAAATAAGATTTGGTTATCATTATTGTTAGATAGCTCGCCCTGCATAGACTCCAGTCTATTTCTTATAGTATGATTGCTCATTTTTTGTGTTAAGCCGTTCAGTTCACCTCATGATAGTTTTGCCGTAGTCAGTTGCAGAGACAAGGCATTTTCCCCAGTCGTTTTACTTACAGAGCTAACCGATGGGTTACCCCTCCAAAAGGATACCCGCCCACCCCAATAGCACCGCTACCCATGGGTTACCCACCCAGTACCCACCCATTACCCTCCCAACCAATGCCATAGGGACGGTGACGGAATTTTGTGAAAATTTCATGTCATTTGCCATATATAATGTACGTACACGAGTGTAGTATCTAACCCACAACATCATCCTAGAACCTACAACACATCCAATCTTCCATTGGGGCCACTCGCGTTTAAGTGGACCGAATTGGAGAACGGATGAAGACCATATACGCACTCATCGATTCACTCCCGTCCGGCCATTCGCGTTTAAATGGGTTTCCGGGAGGAATGTCTGAGGACACCGACGATGGGCCGGGACGGTCGACAAGATAATCAAGAGAATGTTGTGCACGTGTATCCAGAAAATAAGATTTGGTTATCATTATTGTTAGATAGCTCGCCCTGCATAGACTCCAGTCTATTTCTTATAGTATGATTGCTCATTTTTTGTGTTAAGCCGTTCAGTTCACCTCATGATAGTTTTGCCGTAGTCAGTTGCAGAGACAAGGCATTTTCCCCAGTCGTTTTACTTACAGAGCTAACCGATGGGTTACCCCTCCAAAAGGATACCCGCCCACCCCAATAGCACCGCTACCCATGGGTTACCCACCCAGTACCCACCCATTACCCTCCCAACCAATGCCATAGGGACGGTGACGGAATTTTGTGAAAATTTCATGTCATTTGCCATATATAATGTGCGTACACGAGTGTAGTATCTAACCCACAACATCATCCTAGAACCTACAACACATCCAATCTTCCATTGGGGCCACTCGCGTTTAAGTGGACCGAATTGGAGAACGGATGAAGACCATATACGCACTCATCGATTCACTCCCGTCCGGCCATTTGCGTTTAAATGGGTTTCCGGGAGGAATGTCTGAGGACACCGACGATGGGCCGGGACGGTCGACAAGATAATCAAGAGAATGTTGTGCACGTGTATCCAGAAAATAAGATTTGGTTATCATTATTGTTAGATAGCTCGCCCTGCATAGACTCCAGTCTATTTCTTATAGTATGATTGCTCATTTTTTGTGTTAAGCCGTTCAGTTCACCTCATGATAGTTTTGCCGTAGTCAGTTGCAGAGACAAGGCATTTTCCCCAGTCGTTTTACTTACAGAGCTAACCGATGGGTTACCCCTCCAAAAGGATACCCGCCCACCCCAATAGCACCGCTACCCATGGGTTACCCACCCAGTACCCACCCATTACCCTCCCAACCAATGCCATAGGGACGGTGACGGAATTTTGTGAAAATTTCATGTCATTTGCCATATATAATGTGCGTACACGAGTGTAGTATCTAACCCACAACATCATCCTAGAACCTACAACACATCCAATCTTCCATTGGGGCCACTCGCGTTTAAGTGGACCGAATTGGAGAACGGATGAAGACCATATACGCACTCATCGATTCACTCCCGTCCGGCCATTCGCGTTTAAATGGGTTTCCGGGAGGAATGTCTGAGGACACCGACGATGGGCCGGGACGGTCGACAAGATAATCAAGAGAATGTTGTGCACGTGTATCCAGAAAATAAGATTTGGTTATCATTATTGTTAGATAGCTCGCCCTGCATAGACTCCAGTCTATTTCTTATAGTATGATTGCTCATTTTTTGTGTTAAGCCGTTCAGTTCACCTCATGATAGTTTTGCCGTAGTCAGTTGCAGAGACAAGGCATTTTCCCCAGTCGTTTTACTTACAGAGCTAACCGATGGGTTACCCCTCCAATGTAGTATCCTGGGGTATCTACGGGTAGTATCCGAGGTGGCTCCTGGTCATCTTTCGATCGAGCCTTTGCTTAAGGCGGATATAACAGAGATACAACAATTGGTATCGAGCGGGTTAAGACTGACCCGGGTTCAGATCCCCCTCCTGTCTATGGAGTGGGCGGTTGCACTGGTCGGTGGGAATTGATGGCCCCCATCACCAGGCCGTGAGGAAATGAACTCTGTGGAGGTCTTAGGGTGGTGATACACTCTGGCCCCTCTGGCGCGAGGACGCGCCTGCCTAAAGGGGGGATAATTGTAGTATCCTGGGGTATCTACGGGTAGTATCCGAGGTGGCTCCTGGTCATCTTTCGATCGAGCCTTTGCTTAAGGCGGATATAACAGAGATACAACATCCAAAAGGATACCCGCCCACCCCAATAGCACCGCTACCCATGGGTTACCCACCCAGTACCCACCCATTACCCTCCCAACCAATGCCATAGGGACGGTGACGGAATTTTGTGAAAATTTCATGTCATTTGCCATATATAATGTGCGTACACGAGTGTAGTATCTAACCCACAACATCATCCTAGAACCTACAACACATCCAATCTTCCATTGGGGCCACTCGCGTTTAAGTGGACCGAATTGGAGAACGGATGAAGACCATATACGCACTCATCGATTCACTCCCGTCCGGCCATTCGCGTTTAAATGGGTTTCCGGGAGGAATGTCTGAGGACACCGACGATGGGCCGGGACGGTCGACAAGATAATCAAGAGAATGTTGTGCACGTGTATCCAGAAAATAAGATTTGGTTATCATTATTGTTAGATAGCTCGCCCTGCATAGACTCCAGTCTATTTCTTATAGTATGATTGCTCATTTTTTGTGTTAAGCCGTTCAGTTCACCTCATGATAGTTTTGCCGTAGTCAGTTGCAGAGACAAGGCATTTTCCCCAGTCGTTTTACTTACAGAGCTAACCGATGGGTTACCCCTCCAAAAGGATACCCGCCCACCCCAATAGCACCGCTACCCATGGGTTACCCACCCAGTACCCACCCATTACCCTCCCAACCAATGCCATAGGGACGGTGACGGAATTTTGTGAAAATTTCATGTCATTTGCCATATATAATGTGCGTACACGAGTGTAGTATCTAACCCACAACATCATCCTAGAACCTACAACACATCCAATCTTCCATTGGGGCCACTCGCGTTTAAGTGGACCGAATTGGAGAACGGATGAAGACCATATACGCACTCATCGATTCACTCCCGTCCGGCCATTTGCGTTTAAATGGGTTTCCGGGAGGAATGTCTGAGGACACCGACGATGGGCCGGGACGGTCGACAAGATAATCAAGAGAATGTTGTGCACGTGTATCCAGAAAATAAGATTTGGTTATCATTATTGTTAGACTGCATAGACTCCAGTCTATTTCTTATAGTATGATTGCTCATTTTTTGTGTTAAGCCGTTCAGTTCACCTCATGATAGTTTTGCCGTAGTCAGTTGCAGAGACAAGGCATTTTCCCCAGTCGTTTTACTTACAGAGCTAACCGATGGGTTACCCCTCCAAAAGGATACCCGCCCACCCCAATAGCACCGCTACCCATGGGTTACCCACCCAGTACCCACCCATTACCCTCCCAACCAATGCCATAGGGACGGTGACGGAATTTTGTGAAAATTTCATGTCATTTGCCATATATAATGTGCGTACACGAGTGTAGTATCTAACCCACAACATCATCCTAGAACCTACAACACATCCAATCTTCCATTGGGGCCACTCGCGTTTAAGTGGACCGAATTGGAGAACGGATGAAGACCATATACGCACTCATCGATTCACTCCCGTCCGGCCATTTGCGTTTAAATGGGTTTCCGGGAGGAATGTCTGAGGACACCGACGATGGGCCGGGACGGTCGACAAGATAATCAAGAGAATGTTGTGCACGTGTATCCAGAAAATAAGATTTGGTTATCATTATTGTTAGATAGCTCGCCCTGCATAGACTCCAGTCTATTTCTTATAGTATGATTGCTCATTTTTTGTGTTAAGCCGTTCAGTTCACCTCATGATAGTTTTGCCGTAGTCAGTTGCAGAGACAAGGCATTTTCCCCAGTCGTTTTACTTACAGAGCTAACCGATGGGTTACCCCTCCAAAAGGATACCCGCCCACCCCAATAGCACCGCTACCCATGGGTTACCCACCCAGTACCCACCCATTACCCTCCCAACCAATGCCATAGGGACGGTGACGGAATTTTGTGAAAATTTCATGTCATTTGCCATATATAATGTACGTACACGAGTGTAGTATCTAACCCACAACATCATCCTAGAACCTACAACACATCCAATCTTCCATTGGGGCCACTCGCGTTTAAGTGGACCGAATTGGAGAACGGATGAAGACCATATACGCACTCATCGATTCACTCCCGTCCGGCCATTCGCGTTTAAATGGGTTTCCGGGAGGAATGTCTGAGGACACCGACGATGGGCCGGGACGGTCGACAAGATAATCAAGAGAATGTTGTGCACGTGTATCCAGAAAATAAGATTTGGTTATCATTATTGTTAGATAGCTCGCCCTGCATAGACTCCAGTCTATTTCTTATAGTATGATTGCTCATTTTTTGTGTTAAGCCGTTCAGTTCACCTCATGATAGTTTTGCCGTAGTCAGTTGCAGAGACAAGGCATTTTCCCCAGTCGTTTTACTTACAGAGCTAACCGATGGGTTACCCCTCCAAAAGGATACCCGCCCACCCCAATAGCACCGCTACCCATGGGTTACCCACCCAGTACCCACCCATTACCCTCCCAACCAATGCCATAGGGACGGTGACGGAATTTTGTGAAAATTTCATGTCATTTGCCATATATAATGTGCGTACACGAGTGTAGTATCTAACCCACAACATCATCCTAGAACCTACAACACATCCAATCTTCCATTGGGGCCACTCGCGTTTAAGTGGACCGAATTGGAGAACGGATGAAGACCATATACGCACTCATCGATTCACTCCCGTCCGGCCATTCGCGTTTAAATGGGTTTCCGGGAGGAATGTCTGAGGACACCGACGATGGGCCGGGACGGTCGACAAGATAATCAAGAGAATGTTGTGCACGTGTATCCAGAAAATAAGATTTGGTTATCATTATTGTTAGATAGCTCGCCCTGCATAGACTCCAGTCTATTTCTTATAGTATGATTGCTCATTTTTTGTGTTAAGCCGTTCAGTTCACCTCATGATAGTTTTGCCGTAGTCAGTTGCAGAGACAAGGCATTTTCCCCAGTCGTTTTACTTACAGAGCTAACCGATGGGTTACCCCTCCAATGTAGTATCCTGGGGTATCTACGGGTAGTATCCGAGGTGGCTCCTGGTCATCTTTCGATCGAGCCTTTGCTTAAGGCGGATATAACAGAGATACAACAATTGGTATCGAGCGGGTTAAGACTGACCCGGGTTCAGATCCCCCTCCTGTCTATGGAGTGGGCGGTTGCACTGGTCGGTGGGAATTGATGGCCCCCATCACCAGGCCGTGAGGAAATGAACTCTGTGGAGGTCTTAGGGTGGTGATACACTCTGGCCCCTCTGGCGCGAGGACGCGCCTGCCTAAAGGGGGGATAATTGTAGTATCCTGGGGTATCTACGGGTAGTATCCGAGGTGGCTCCTGGTCATCTTTCGATCGAGCCTTTGCTTAAGGCGGATATAACAGAGATACAACATCCAAAAGGATACCCGCCCACCCCAATAGCACCGCTACCCATGGGTTACCCACCCAGTACCCACCCATTACCCTCCCAACCAATGCCATAGGGACGGTGACGGAATTTTGTGAAAATTTCATGTCATTTGCCATATATAATGTGCGTACACGAGTGTAGTATCTAACCCACAACATCATCCTAGAACCTACAACACATCCAATCTTCCATTGGGGCCACTCGCGTTTAAGTGGACCGAATTGGAGAACGGATGAAGACCATATACGCACTCATCGATTCACTCCCGTCCGGCCATTCGCGTTTAAATGGGTTTCCGGGAGGAATGTCTGAGGACACCGACGATGGGCCGGGACGGTCGACAAGATAATCAAGAGAATGTTGTGCACGTGTATCCAGAAAATAAGATTTGGTTATCATTATTGTTAGATAGCTCGCCCTGCATAGACTCCAGTCTATTTCTTATAGTATGATTGCTCATTTTTTGTGTTAAGCCGTTCAGTTCACCTCATGATAGTTTTGCCGTAGTCAGTTGCAGAGACAAGGCATTTTCCCCAGTCGTTTTACTTACAGAGCTAACCGATGGGTTACCCCTCCAAAAGGATACCCGCCCACCCCAATAGCACCGCTACCCATGGGTTACCCACCCAGTACCCACCCATTACCCTCCCAACCAATGCCATAGGGACGGTGACGGAATTTTGTGAAAATTTCATGTCATTTGCCATATATAATGTGCGTACACGAGTGTAGTATCTAACCCACAACATCATCCTAGAACCTACAACACATCCAATCTTCCATTGGGGCCACTCGCGTTTAAGTGGACCGAATTGGAGAACGGATGAAGACCATATACGCACTCATCGATTCACTCCCGTCCGGCCATTTGCGTTTAAATGGGTTTCCGGGAGGAATGTCTGAGGACACCGACGATGGGCCGGGACGGTCGACAAGATAATCAAGAGAATGTTGTGCACGTGTATCCAGAAAATAAGATTTGGTTATCATTATTGTTAGACTGCATAGACTCCAGTCTATTTCTTATAGTATGATTGCTCATTTTTTGTGTTAAGCCGTTCAGTTCACCTCATGATAGTTTTGCCGTAGTCAGTTGCAGAGACAAGGCATTTTCCCCAGTCGTTTTACTTACAGAGCTAACCGATGGGTTACCCCTCCAAAAGGATACCCGCCCACCCCAATAGCACCGCTACCCATGGGTTACCCACCCAGTACCCACCCATTACCCTCCCAACCAATGCCATAGGGACGGTGACGGAATTTTGTGAAAATTTCATGTCATTTGCCATATATAATGTGCGTACACGAGTGTAGTATCTAACCCACAACATCATCCTAGAACCTACAACACATCCAATCTTCCATTGGGGCCACTCGCGTTTAAGTGGACCGAATTGGAGAACGGATGAAGACCATATACGCACTCATCGATTCACTCCCGTCCGGCCATTTGCGTTTAAATGGGTTTCCGGGAGGAATGTCTGAGGACACCGACGATGGGCCGGGACGGTCGACAAGATAATCAAGAGAATGTTGTGCACGTGTATCCAGAAAATAAGATTTGGTTATCATTATTGTTAGATAGCTCGCCCTGCATAGACTCCAGTCTATTTCTTATAGTATGATTGCTCATTTTTTGTGTTAAGCCGTTCAGTTCACCTCATGATAGTTTTGCCGTAGTCAGTTGCAGAGACAAGGCATTTTCCCCAGTCGTTTTACTTACAGAGCTAACCGATGGGTTACCCCTCCAAAAGGATACCCGCCCACCCCAATAGCACCGCTACCCATGGGTTACCCACCCAGTACCCACCCATTACCCTCCCAACCAATGCCATAGGGACGGTGACGGAATTTTGTGAAAATTTCATGTCATTTGCCATATATAATGTACGTACACGAGTGTAGTATCTAACCCACAACATCATCCTAGAACCTACAACACATCCAATCTTCCATTGGGGCCACTCGCGTTTAAGTGGACCGAATTGGAGAACGGATGAAGACCATATACGCACTCATCGATTCACTCCCGTCCGGCCATTCGCGTTTAAATGGGTTTCCGGGAGGAATGTCTGAGGACACCGACGATGGGCCGGGACGGTCGACAAGATAATCAAGAGAATGTTGTGCACGTGTATCCAGAAAATAAGATTTGGTTATCATTATTGTTAGATAGCTCGCCCTGCATAGACTCCAGTCTATTTCTTATAGTATGATTGCTCATTTTTTGTGTTAAGCCGTTCAGTTCACCTCATGATAGTTTTGCCGTAGTCAGTTGCAGAGACAAGGCATTTTCCCCAGTCGTTTTACTTACAGAGCTAACCGATGGGTTACCCCTCCAAAAGGATACCCGCCCACCCCAATAGCACCGCTACCCATGGGTTACCCACCCAGTACCCACCCATTACCCTCCCAACCAATGCCATAGGGACGGTGACGGAATTTTGTGAAAATTTCATGTCATTTGCCATATATAATGTGCGTACACGAGTGTAGTATCTAACCCACAACATCATCCTAGAACCTACAACACATCCAATCTTCCATTGGGGCCACTCGCGTTTAAGTGGACCGAATTGGAGAACGGATGAAGACCATATACGCACTCATCGATTCACTCCCGTCCGGCCATTCGCGTTTAAATGGGTTTCCGGGAGGAATGTCTGAGGACACCGACGATGGGCCGGGACGGTCGACAAGATAATCAAGAGAATGTTGTGCACGTGTATCCAGAAAATAAGATTTGGTTATCATTATTGTTAGATAGCTCGCCCTGCATAGACTCCAGTCTATTTCTTATAGTATGATTGCTCATTTTTTGTGTTAAGCCGTTCAGTTCACCTCATGATAGTTTTGCCGTAGTCAGTTGCAGAGACAAGGCATTTTCCCCAGTCGTTTTACTTACAGAGCTAACCGATGGGTTACCCCTCCAATGTAGTATCCTGGGGTATCTACGGGTAGTATCCGAGGTGGCTCCTGGTCATCTTTCGATCGAGCCTTTGCTTAAGGCGGATATAACAGAGATACAACAATTGGTATCGAGCGGGTTAAGACTGACCCGGGTTCAGATCCCCCTCCTGTCTATGGAGTGGGCGGTTGCACTGGTCGGTGGGAATTGATGGCCCCCATCACCAGGCCGTGAGGAAATGAACTCTGTGGAGGTCTTAGGGTGGTGATACACTCTGGCCCCTCTGGCGCGAGGACGCGCCTGCCTAAAGGGGGGATAATTGTAGTATCCTGGGGTATCTACGGGTAGTATCCGAGGTGGCTCCTGGTCATCTTTCGATCGAGCCTTTGCTTAAGGCGGATATAACAGAGATACAACATCCAAAAGGATACCCGCCCACCCCAATAGCACCGCTACCCATGGGTTACCCACCCAGTACCCACCCATTACCCTCCCAACCAATGCCATAGGGACGGTGACGGAATTTTGTGAAAATTTCATGTCATTTGCCATATATAATGTGCGTACACGAGTGTAGTATCTAACCCACAACATCATCCTAGAACCTACAACACATCCAATCTTCCATTGGGGCCACTCGCGTTTAAGTGGACCGAATTGGAGAACGGATGAAGACCATATACGCACTCATCGATTCACTCCCGTCCGGCCATTCGCGTTTAAATGGGTTTCCGGGAGGAATGTCTGAGGACACCGACGATGGGCCGGGACGGTCGACAAGATAATCAAGAGAATGTTGTGCACGTGTATCCAGAAAATAAGATTTGGTTATCATTATTGTTAGATAGCTCGCCCTGCATAGACTCCAGTCTATTTCTTATAGTATGATTGCTCATTTTTTGTGTTAAGCCGTTCAGTTCACCTCATGATAGTTTTGCCGTAGTCAGTTGCAGAGACAAGGCATTTTCCCCAGTCGTTTTACTTACAGAGCTAACCGATGGGTTACCCCTCCAAAAGGATACCCGCCCACCCCAATAGCACCGCTACCCATGGGTTACCCACCCAGTACCCACCCATTACCCTCCCAACCAATGCCATAGGGACGGTGACGGAATTTTGTGAAAATTTCATGTCATTTGCCATATATAATGTGCGTACACGAGTGTAGTATCTAACCCACAACATCATCCTAGAACCTACAACACATCCAATCTTCCATTGGGGCCACTCGCGTTTAAGTGGACCGAATTGGAGAACGGATGAAGACCATATACGCACTCATCGATTCACTCCCGTCCGGCCATTTGCGTTTAAATGGGTTTCCGGGAGGAATGTCTGAGGACACCGACGATGGGCCGGGACGGTCGACAAGATAATCAAGAGAATGTTGTGCACGTGTATCCAGAAAATAAGATTTGGTTATCATTATTGTTAGACTGCATAGACTCCAGTCTATTTCTTATAGTATGATTGCTCATTTTTTGTGTTAAGCCGTTCAGTTCACCTCATGATAGTTTTGCCGTAGTCAGTTGCAGAGACAAGGCATTTTCCCCAGTCGTTTTACTTACAGAGCTAACCGATGGGTTACCCCTCCAAAAGGATACCCGCCCACCCCAATAGCACCGCTACCCATGGGTTACCCACCCAGTACCCACCCATTACCCTCCCAACCAATGCCATAGGGACGGTGACGGAATTTTGTGAAAATTTCATGTCATTTGCCATATATAATGTGCGTACACGAGTGTAGTATCTAACCCACAACATCATCCTAGAACCTACAACACATCCAATCTTCCATTGGGGCACGAGCAATAAGACAGACGGCGTAAAATGCTTGTGGAAATTTTTGCGTCTTTGTAAAAATCGGTTACTTTCGCTGTCGTATTATCAATTTGGATAGTACGACGGGAAGACCGCTCGTGAAAGGTGACAACATTTCATAAAATTTTTGAATCGTTATTGCATCTGTGATCTGCCAAATTGTAATGTATCTTTTATGCTTTGTTGTTTTTTATGAGCGGTTGTGCATTGCATTTTGTTTCTCGCACATGACAGGCACCGTCCAAACGAACTTTGCAAGTCAGACAGGAATTCTGGGCATGAGCAATAAGACAGACGATTTAAAATGCGTGCGCAAATTTTCGCCTCTTTGTAAGAATCGGTTACTTGTGCTGTAGTATTATTCATTTGGATAGTACGACAGGGAGAGTGCTCGCAAAACATGACAGAGTTTCATGAAAATATCTAGTCGTTTTTTGCATCCATATTTGCCAGATTCTAATGTATCATTTGTGCTTTGTTCTTTTGTATGAGTGGCCATGCATTGCAGTGCATAATGGTGTAAATGTATATAGCTACTACATCAAGTAGAATGTGTGCACACAAGTATAGTATCTAACCCACAACATCATCCGAGAACCTACAACGCATCCGATCATCCATTGGGGCCACTCGCTATTAAGTGGACTTAATAGGAGAACGGATGAGGACCATTAACGCACTCATCGATTCACTCCAGTCCGACCATTCGCTATTAAATGGGCTTCGGGGAGGAATGTCTGAGGACACCGACACCAGGCCGGGACGGTCGACAAGGTATAAAATCGTTAACTTACCTGTATCTCCTTACCTGAAATGCTGCTGCCCCTTGGGGTCATGCCCAAAGCTGATGATTAAGGGAAGGAAAATAAAACAGCAGAAGGCCACAGGCATAGAACCCCTTGACATTAGGTCTGCCTGAGGGAGACAATGATCATGGCACAAAGGAGGGGGCTTACTCACAGGCTAGGTTGGAAGAGCTGGCTGTGACTGATGGTGGGTCTATGTGGTGGGTCCCTATGGCTGTACTGATCTCTATGTGCCAGCTGGACTGTGCCATAAACATGCCAATAGGACAACAGAAGACTGCTGCAAGTATCAGGACCCAATAAAATATGATTGGCATAACACCCCAAAGTAAAGTTCCCAGTGTAACTAACCTGTACTGCAGATCCACCACCTCAGTCCCTGAAGATCTTGCTGTGCCTTGGGGTGTCCAGAGCCGATGTCTCTTACACAATACATAGTGTAAAGGTGACATGCATGCAGTGCATAATGGTGACGAATATAACTATATAGCAAGGCTACATCATATATAATGTGCGCACACGAGTATAGTATCTAACCCACAACATCATCCGAGAACCTACAACGCATCCGATCATCCATTGGGGCCACGCGCTCTTACGTGGACTTAATAGGAGAACGGATGAAGACCATTAACGCACTCATCGATTCACTCCAGTCCGACCATTCGCTATTAAATGGGCTTCGGGGAGGAATGTCTGAGGACACCGACACCAGGCCGGGACGGTCGACAAGGAAAAATATTATCAAAAAGTGAAACTCGTTAACTTACCTGTATCTGCTTACCTGAAGATATTGCAGTGCCTTGGCATGGTGTCCAGAGCTGATGAGACAAGAGACTTTGAGACGAGAGTCAGTTTGCTGTGTGGCGGAGAGCTAAGGGGTGCAGCAGACATGTTTGAAAAGGTTTGTAAAGCAAGTTGAATTCAACAAGCAAGCACCAGTACATCGTTTCCCAGCAACTGTTTTGTTATGGAAGAATGAATCCCTAAGTCCAGACCAAATCAATACACATGGTAAACTTCGTTTGGAGCACATGGTACGGATGCTGGGAGGCTCCTATTGTTTTTCAGGCATTAGGGGAATCACTGCCAAGTCCAGATCAAGCCAAAAACACACGGAAACTTTGTTTGGGACATTAGGTTCAGATGCTGGGAGGCTCAGCATAATTGTCAGGCGTCAGGGGGAATCACTGCCAAGTCCACATCGCGCGAAAAACACACCAAAACTTTGTTTGGGACAGTTGGTTCGGACGGTGGGAGGCTCGGAATAATTGCCAGGCGTGGGGGGGAATCACTGTCAAGTCCAGATCGAGCCAAAAACACACGGAAAATTTGTTTAGCACAGTTGGCTCGGATGGTGGGAAGCTCAGAAGAATTGCCAGGTGTGGGGGGAATCACTGCCAAGTCCACATCAAGCCAAAAACACATGGCAATCTTTGTTTGAGACTGACTGGATGGATGGTGGGAGGCACGGAATAATTGCCAGGCGTCAGGGGGAATCACTAACTTGTCCATATCTGAGGAAAATACACATAGTTCACTATGATTATACCATTATTATGGCTCCTGGGAGGCTAGCAATAATTGTTAGGTGTTAGGAGAATCACTGCCATGTCGGCATCTATCCAAAAACACACAGCAAACTTCGTTTGTGGCAGATGGTATGGATGAAAGGTGTCGGGGCAATGACTGCCACATCCAGATCTAACATTATACACACACACTCAATGTGGGAAACATCATGGCACAACGAAGGCTTGCCTCCGTCGCCCTTCCCCCATGCCTCCGTCAGCCCTCCACCTGTCTCCGTCAGCCCTCCCCCCGGCTCCTCCACCCCTTCTCCACCCTCGATTACTCCTTCCCCCTTTGCCTCCATCACCCCTTCATCCCATTGCGGCCCTAAGCCAGCCCCCACAACTTACCATGGTGTCAGCCAGTGCCCATGCAGACTCCTACATGTAGCTGGTGTTGCCACGGCTCAGGACCTGTGGCAGCAGACAAGACATGCAAGCAAGGCAGCAGACGTTAGGTGCTGTACAGACAGGGAAAACACACACAAGGATAAGCGACAAACAGACACAAACCCAGCAGAATAGGAGCGGGGGCTTGCACGGATGTCATGCCATTACTAACACGCGGAAAACACACGAGACATACATGTGATGAAGTCCTGATGGCAGCAGTACAGCACGACATCAGGAACGAATGAAGGCAGCACGACAGGATAGCCGCACACTGAGACAGCGGCATCGCAAGACGGCAGCAAAGCAAGGCAACAACATGGCAAGACGACGGATTGCCCCCGTCACCCCTCCCCCATGCCTCCGTCATCCGTCCTCTCCCCTCCTCAGCCCTCCTGCCTTAAGGATGCACCATATCCCCCCACCTCCGCCACCCCTTCCCCAGCCTCCGCCGCCCCTTCTCCACCCTCGATTGCCCCTTCCCCCTTGCCTCCGTCAGCCCTCCCCCTTTGCCTCCGTCACCCCTTCATCCCATTGCGGCCCTAAGCCAGCCCCCACAACTTACCATTGGTGTTGTCGCTTCAAGTTCGTAGCCAGTGTCCATGCAGACTCCTACATGTAGCCGGTGTTGCCACAGCTCAGGACCTGTGGCAGCACACAAGACACGCAAGCAAGGCAGCAGACGTGAGTTGCTGTACAGACATGGTAAAAACACACAAGGAAAAGCAATAAACAGGCACAATCCGAGCAGAATAGGAGCGGGCACTTGCACAGATGTCGTGCCATCACTAACATGCGGAAAACACACGACAAATACATGTGATGAAGTCGTGATGGCGGCACTACAGCACGGCATCAGGAACGGATGCACCATATCCCCCCGCCTCTACCACCCGTTTCCCCCACCTCCGCCGCCCCTTCCCCCGCCTCTGCCGTCCCTTCCCCCGCCTCCGCCACCCCTTCCCCAACCTCCGCCGCCCCTCCCCCCGCTTCGGCCGCCCCTTCCCCCCAACTCCATCGCCCCTCCCCCTGCCTCCGCCGCCCCTTTTGCACCCTCTTCTGCCCCTCCCCCCGCCTCTGCCGCCCCTCCCCCGGCCTCTGCCGCCCCTTCCCCCCGCCTCCGTCACCCCTCTTCCCCCATCCGCCCCTCCTCCCGCATTCGTTGGCAGCCCCTAATCCGCCGCCCCTCCTCCCCCTTCCGTCCGCCCCCTCTTTCCGTCGCCCCTGCCATGACTGGGGCACGGCAATTTTGCGGCATGGCACAATGGTGGCACAGAACGACGGCAGCACGACATGTGACGGTGGCACAGCGGGATGGCGGCAACAAATAATGGTGGCACTGCGCACCACCAACCCGCACCTCCCTGCACACACCAGCCCCAAAGATTCACCCACCTGCGCCATTGCGCCTTAATCGCAGTCCTGGGCAAGCCTCCTGTCGACAGAAACTCGCTGTTGCCAGGAAAGCCATGAGATGATTAGCGCACCTGGGAGCAGGAACACGAAGACATGAGCCATGACACCGATAACCAAACAAATATCACGAATGTCTATTTCGCGCAATACATGATCTGCAACATGAACATCCCAGCAAGATCAACCCATTTTCGCTGCCCGCATTTTATCCCACCGCCGATCACTAGTTATCGCCGCTGATCACTCTGATCACCGCGCCAATCACCGCCGCCTATCTTTCTCCCTCTCCGTCGCTGCTTGCAACATGCTGTTATGACTTACTTACTGTGATTACATCTCAATTATTGCTTCTCGCCGCGTCATGTAGAGGAGCAGCGACTTGTCCGCCTGCATCGTGGCTTGTAGGAAGGCATCCTGTGCGAATAGAGACCGTGGATATCTTAATAAAAGAGGAAATTTAGCTATAAAAGAAAATCTTTCGCGCCTTGCTATTGGAAAGTGATCCTACGATGCGAAAACATACTAGCTCTACACAACAGAATACAGAATACAGAGGTAGGAATATAGTTATCGGCTAAACTTTTAAGTAAATTAATTTTAAAAAACCTAGGTAAGTGCTATAGGCGTTACATCACATGGCGTGATGTGCTGTGGTACACTGTAGTACCGGTAGGCCAGCCACCCACCCACCCCGTAATGCAGACATGCACGCCCTTTTTGCCAGCCCTCCCCCTCACTCACTGCCGTTCCTGGCCCCCATTTCCCATAACTCTCGCTTCCAGCCCCTTCACACATGCACACCGCCCCCCTTTTGCCTACCTAGCCCATGCATGAACACCGCCCCACTTTCGCCTACCTAGCCCATGCACACCGCCCCCTTTTCGCTAACCTAGCCCATCCATGCAATGCCTGGCGGGGGCTCCAGTGGTGAACATTACAGTCACAACCATGCACCTGCAAGAACACAAAAAACACAGCAAACAGACGTCAAGTCCTTTCAAAATCCCCTGCAAATCCTAATGCACGCCCCATCTCCCCTCCTGTCTGTAACCCCCATTGCCAGGCCTTCAAGCCCCCCTTTATTATGTGGCCCCTCCATCGGCCCCCCAACTCGGTTGCCTGTGCAACGCACCCAAACCTTGAAGCCGCACCCACCTCCCGACCCCGTCACACCCCTCCCCTGCTGCAGTCGCCACCCAATGTCATCGACGACTGTGCAGTGCACCCAACCCTTTGAAACCGCACTCATGTGCCTGCCCCCGTCAACCCCCTTCCCTGCCGCCATCACCGCCACACCCCTTCGTCATTTGCCAACCCTTCTAGGAACGGCTCTCCCTCCGCATCCACCTGCCCCCTTCCTGACCCTTCTGTGCATGCTGCAGCCATACATCATCACCCCTGAGCTACCCAGCCAAGGATGATACACTCACTGGACATGCCTTGTTGATACTGGTAGGCCTGCAGCAGGACAATCATCTTGGCCAGCTAGCGCACCTGATTGCATGCGGCATTTGTGCATCTGCGGGCAGATCGTAGCAAGCAAGAAAAAAATAAATGGATCACAGCGCAGTAGATCCTGTGCAAACGAACAGTAGCAGTAGCAACCCTTCCAAACCGCACTCATCTGCCCGCCCCAGTCACCCTCCTTCCCCTGCCACTGTCGCCACCCAACTCCGTTGCCCCTGCCATGCACCCAACCTTTGAAACCGCACCCACCTGCCCGCCCCCGTCACCCCCCCCTCTCCTGCTGCCGTCGCCACCCCATGCCGTCCCCTGCTGTGTAACCATATGCAACCCACGCATCCAACCTTTTGAAACCGCACCCACCTGCCCACCCCCGTCACACCCCTCTCCTGCTGCCGTCGCCACCCAATGCCGTCGCCTGTGCAGTGCACCCAACCCTTTGAACCGCATTCATGTGCCTACCCCGTCACGCTCCTTTCATGCATGCTGCCGTTGCCACCCAATGCCGTCGCCTGTGCCACACACCCAAACCTTTTGAAACCGACGCCATCGACTCGTCCCCGTCACACCCCTTCCCCTGCCGCCGTTGCCACCCAACTCTGTCGCAGGTGCCGTGCACCCAACCCTTTGAAACCGCACCCACCTACCGCCCCCGTCACACCCCTCCCCTGCTGCAGTCGCCACCCAACGCTGTCGCCTGTGCAGCACACCTTACCATCAACACTGCGGCATTACCAGAGTCACTGTTCAGCGGTTCCTGCTTGTCTCTCGGTGTCACCACTGATGCCACATGCACACCTGTGCATGGTGGCAACACAGGAGAGCGGCCCACTGGCAGATTGGGATGCGGCAGTGGGGATCCATTTGGGTCGTTAATACACGTCTAATTAACCTAATGTCCATATACATCGTCCTATTAGCCATACCACCGTGACCACTGGATCATCGGAGGGCCGCTGGTGTAGCATTAGCGCCAGTGGTAGCGGCAGCAGTGCGGTGGTGCCATCAGGCTGCCAAGGAGTTCTCAATGCCCGCCACCACCAGGTTTGTACATGAGATGGGACAAGCTATCTCATATGTGGCGGTGTGATGCTTATTTCGGAGGCCAGCATCTTAAATAAGGTGCCTACACCGCTGATGAGGGCGCCGGTTCTCCAGCTGGTTGTTTGCGGAGCAATGGCTGCCCGTAGGTCAATTAATGGTTTCATAAGTTGGGGGCGGCATCTCTGCGACATCCAGAGGTCACGCTTAATGGGGGCGCTTGGAGTAAATTAACAAGGGTGGATTATTGGAGGTTTCAGTTGGGAAGCACCTGCGTGGTGAAGGGGGTCGCACAGGTGGCAAAGGTGGCGAAACAAGAACAGCAGATCACCGCCCCACAGGTGGTCCCCAGGCGGGGTCCTCTCGAGGATTGTAACACATTGGTCTATAGGTGGTGGGGGCGGCGGCAGTGCCGTCAAAAAGCACGGCAATGAGAGCAACCCTTGCGATACAAGTTGGGTAATTTCTACCACGTGTAGCCGTTGCCTGGCTGCCCAGCAGCTGGTGGCGGGGCTTATAGGGGCGTACAGGGCAGT
The DNA here is from genome assembly GCA_019650235.1 of Volvox reticuliferus. NCBI lineage: Eukaryota > Viridiplantae > Chlorophyta > Chlorophyceae > Chlamydomonadales > Volvocaceae > Volvox > Volvox reticuliferus. The sequence goes on along the minus strand of BNCP01000040.1, from coordinate 678,182 downwards.
GGGAAAGCTGAGGCAGCACATTCAGGTGCATATGTGAGTTTAGGTGGGTGTTATGTTGCGGAAAAACCCAGAATGTAAAGGGTTGCAGGCTGCTGTCACCCGGGTCGGAGCCAAGGGTGGTATGAAGTTATTTTGAGGGCAAGGGTAAAAGGCGACGGCGGGATTGTTGACTCCTCTCAATACGTAAGGAGCTAGTGATTACTGTGCCCCAACCTGGCCTGCACAGGCAGAAGACGTCAGTGAACCATCGTAATGTGAAGCTTCCAGACATTTGGATCTTTGTGACACTCGACCACTTGGCTGTTTCATCATTTTGGTTGTATTCATTAACACGGTCCTGGTGCCGCTGAAGTGTTGTATCACGGTTTGCCCCACGCCCATGCACCGGACTATAGGACCCGGTAAGGCGCCCGGCAACCAGTGATTAGAAGCATTATCAGATTGGCACCATGCTCTCGGTGTAGCGCTTGCAATGTGACCGGTATCCACCCTGTCGTACTAACCAGCTGGATAGTACGACAGGACAAGCACTCGCAAAAAGTAGGTTTTTCACAAATCTCTTTGCATAATATTATAAGCAATAATATTCGGTTCCTTATCATGCGAATGGTTCGACCAATATGACGCACAAATGTGAGAAGTGACGCCGCGTGGAAGCTCTAGTCATGCGACCAGGGCAAGTCCGCGTACGTGCACTGAAATAATTATCTGAGAGCGCGCATTCTCTTATACTGATTTATCATGCAATATCCACTTCACGTGCGCGAGCGGAATGCGACTGAGTGAATGATATTCGCATCGACTCACATGGCGGTTGAGCCACATAACGAACGTTGCCAAGTATTGCATTTGCATTGCCTTAATGCTGTGAAGGCTAGAGGACGATAGAATATCGTCTGCGACATGATTACGAACATGTCACACATGCGGATCAGCGATCTGGTGTGATATGTACTATGGACGACGTCGTGAGTATAAGTCGCGCGATGACGGCCTTGTTTATATATTGAATATTATATGCTATCGATCTCCCTTGATCGTATGCTCTTACTTATTGACGTCCTGAGTCTGGATACGCTTTTACTTGGCCTGAGTGAAGCCTGAGCATTGAAGGAGTGTGAAGTGATGATAGCGTGTTTCCGGTTCTGATAGCCTTCACTGGATATTCTGCATTCTGGATCGTACATTGTAATCCCTGGCCTCTGAAGACTTCCGCTGTGCCTGACTCTCATTACGGTACACTTGGCTTGCTGTGCTTGCATCTTAGCACTTAACACCAAAGCGTGCAGAGATATGCTTGAAGGGCAGGAGGGGTACATGGGGCTCCTCCTTCTTGGATATCCCACATGCTTACCTCCACCACGCAGGCTGAATGGGCACCTGCAGCCTCCAGTCTGCCACCCATTCAGCATGCGGTGGTTGCCGCTGCCAATTCTGTTCTGGTGCTCTGGCTGTGGAACTACTGGTTCGACAGCCCCACAGTACTGGGGCCTCTGCATGGGGCTGATCTGGACCAGGAGCTGTGGCCGCCACTGGATACGTACTGTAATGGGGGACTTCGCACCCCAGTATCATGCGCTATTGCACCAGTGTTATATTGGTATGAACTGCTAGGATCTGCCTTTAGATCCCTGTGTCGAACCCTGTCTAGTGTAGTATCCTGGGGTATCTACGGGTAGTATCCGAGGTTGGCCAGTTGTCTGGCATCCTTTCAATCGAGCCTTTGCTGTAGGCGGATATAACAGAGATACAACATCTAGTGCACACTGCCTGAACACTCACAACAGAATGCGCATGAATCCCTTCAGCCTTAAGGTGGTTGCCCGGGTTGGCACTGTATCAGGGTTACAACCAGCCGTTATGAGCAAAGAAAAACTGCAGTAGTGCCAGGAAAACAAAAGAACCCCATCCGTTGGGTGCAAGGCAGAAGCTGCCCTACGGGGTGCCAGGGGTGCCCATGGAGGTTCACTGCAAGGCGGGGAGGATTGTAATGAGGGATTTCACACCCCAGAATCAATCGCTATTGCACCAGTGTTACAGGTACGGAGTGTGCAGTGTAGAGGGTCTCCATGTCACCAGTTATATTGATGGCTTTGATGCCCACCATGGACACTGGTTGCTAAGTCATGTGCATATGCACACATGCATAGATAAGCAGCTAAACATGCAATAATGCGTCACAACACGGTGAATAGCCATGGAGTGACATCCCGTTCCTTCGTTCAGTAAATCTTAAGTGATAGTTGTTGTACCATCATCTAAGAACCTGCTGTCTCATCCTGAGAAACCTATGTTTCTTATCCTCAGTATGTTACAATTCATAACCTAGCGAGCCATGACAGAAGTGGTCCCCTTTCGGCTCTCTACATACCCCTGTGCTGTCCAACTGATGAGCTTGGTGATCCCCTGTGCTGCCTCACTGATCGGCTTGGCAATCCCCTGTACCCTGTGGCCCCCACTAATCGGCCTGGCACCTGTAGTATCTTGGGGTATCTCATGGCTAATATCCAGGTTGGCCATACAAATTGGCATGAAGATGGGTAGGGACTGACCCAGGTACAAAGCCCCCATCCAAACACTGGAATGCAAGTGCGGCTGATGTGTGTGGGATATATAACCACAAGTATGAGGCCATCAGGGACAAGAACGCAATGAAACATGATTGCCCCTGTAGGTGTGGGGACACACCCACAGAAAGGGGGATGATTGCAGTATCCTGGGGTATCTCATGGCTCATATCTAGGTTGGCCAGTTGTTTGGCATCCTTCGATCGAGCCTGTGCTTTAGGTGTAATGACAGAGATACAACTAACAGCATGTAGTGCATTAAAGTGCGCAATTTCCGCTTGTTGGAAACTGGTCAGTTGCTCGTCCTGTCGTACTTGCCATTTTGCTAGTCAAAACATCAAAACACAATTCACATGCACTGTTTCGGGTGTTACACTGTGGGCGACTCACCCTACAAGGGCGAGAAGCAAGGGGCCTGACCGGCAGGTCCACAGCGAAGGGGAGGGGCACATGGCTTTGTCTGTCTGTCCTGCCATGTTGTTTTGGTTGAGCGGTCATGCACTTCATGTTTGTCTTTGCACACTGCAGCATTCAGCCAAACGATTTTAAAGCACTACTATGGACACAATATTATCATCGACAATGTATGACATAAATGCACATTCCTGCTTGTTGGGAACTAGTCAGATGCTCATCTTATTGTACTCACTCTAAACGTCAAAACACGATTCACTTCGAGTGAATTGCGACGGCGCCTTTGCGAGGAATGCTCGCAACCTTGTGTTCATATTTGTGATATAGTTGGTAATGCGCATCTCGTCTGCTGTCTTTGCTCGTGCGAAAGAGGTGAAAACTAGCGAGGTCCTAACTGCTCGACTTGCAGTGGCGTGCAGCTTTCTCGGAAAAAAATTAACAACCTAACATATCATTGTAATGTTTTACGGAAATTGAACGTGTCTGAGACAGGCAGAGCTACGAGTTAAGCTAGAATTTCGATGGCATTGAGGTCGCATATGGTGACCGGCCAAAGTCAACATCCTCGCACTTCGATGAGACTAGAAAATACATCTAATAAAAATGTATCAGCCTGCATTAATCTCGGACAAAACTTTGAGGTCGTAAGCCAAAATTTTGACAGTTAGGCCCTGTAACGGTAATTAACGGTCGAGTTGCATACCCCTGACCCCTGATCAGCCTAGCATCCATCCATCCGTTACAGACAAACAGCAAACAATGGACAAAGGCTGTAACACCGGGTGCAATAACGCTTGACGCCAAGGGGCCGGCATTTCCCCGTTACAAAGGTGGCCAAAGTAACTTAAGAAGGCAATTTGCGCAAAAGGAGGCAAAAGGAGGCAATTCATGCAGCACGGGTCTGCAGCAACGAAGTTCGGACGACATTAAAAAAGATACATAACGAACGATGACACGAGAGTAAAGGTTGCGTGTAAGAAGCAAAATTACGGCCATTATTTATGCTGACAGGTGCTGCTGGTACAGTACGTACGTTGGTGCCGAAAATGCTGAAGATACACAGGCAAGAGTAAGTTTACTAAGACAAACAAAAATGTCTTTCGACATGAAAAAGAAAAGCAAAAAATACAAACTACCAATCGTGCGTGCTTATAACGCAAAAGTCACTGTACCGACTAACGGCAACACACGCCTCATTCACCTTCTGCCGTACACAATGTGCACGAGTCATTCAGGCATGCAGCTGGCAATGTGCAGCAGACTTCTGTATAAAAAGTTGCGGACTATTTATTGTGCTGTTGTGCAACCCCGTGCAATGAATTTCGTGATACACCCATCACAAAGGCCGCTTGTTTCACCAGCCCCAAATCCCTATAGGCGTCGGTGATTTTTTGTTAATAGTTCATGCAATTTTGAAGGTGAAAAAAGTACACAGCGGTATGAAAATCGCGTCTTTGGGGCTAATACGGAAACGGAATCCACGTTTACCACTCTGGGAAAGGTTTTTTCCGTAAATGTTTTTTTGTCCATAATATGCAGTTTTCCTTCCATAAAGTACAGTGGGTGAATTTACGGAAGGCAAGTGGGCAGAGCATCCCAAACCTATATTTAAGGCTACAGTATCATGCCTACAAGTCAGAATGTTCATGTCAGGGCTCTGGCAGACAAAACGTTGTTGTCTCCAAATTTTCTGTAACGTTCACCGCATGGTAGCTGCCTAGTGAGCGAGGGTGATTTTTGGTTTTAATTATCAAATCATTTTCTACTTTACATTAGCTCTTCGTTTGATATGAACAGGCCTTGTAATGCGACGAGTACTAAGTAAGAGGCAAAGCAAGGACAACTCGCTCAAGCCTCCAAATATGTGAACAAACTAGTATAATATGTAAGGAAGTAAAGGTTGGTTGTAAAAGCGAAACAGAAATAGAGGAATCCAAATAATCAATTGAGGTCGTACATGACAGTCTGTAAGGTACGACCAAAACATATTTCGTTTTGGCAAGCTAAAATCATAGGATTTCACTTACTAATTTGTCATTCTTAAACAATATAGAAGATGTTAACACAGGCACAATCTATGCTGGTAAAAGGAATCCCGATGCTATAGGTGTGACAACAAAGTTGAGCTCCAAGACCTGGAAATGCTGATTCTAACATTGCCATTAAGAAATACAACAGATTACGGCAAACTTGTAAGGATTAAGAAGGTTCAGGCATCGGTCGGGATGATTGTTGACCAGCGTCAGCAGCCGCACTTTTGGCGGCCTGAATGGATTGAAGCAGCAGGAGCCATGGAAATGATGGAAGTATCATACCTACTGCATGACTACGAAGATAATAACAGGAATATGTGTGTCTGCGGACCAAAGATATGTTTGCTGGCTCAATGCCATCTTGCTTTGCTATTTCGGAAAGGGATGAAAAAGTGCTTTGATGAATGACATAGATATTAAGCTGTATTCAATAGGAATTCGATTCCATAATGACTGCAAACAGGCTACCTGCCTCCCTCCCGTGCATCCTCCCTCCCTGTGCCTGCCTCCCTCCCTGTGCCTCCCTCCCTTACAGTGCCTGCCTCCCTCCCTCCCTGTGCCTGCCTTCCTCACAGTGCCTGCCTCCCTCCCTCCCTGTGCCTCCCTCCCTCCCTGTGCCTGTCTCCCTCGCAGTGCCTGCCTCCCTTCCTCCCTGTGCTTCCCTCCCTCCTGGTGCCTTCATTCTGTGCCTTCCTTCCCTCCTCCCTGTCCCTCCCTTCCTGCCTGTTATTCCTGTTGTATCTCTGTCATATCCGCCTAAAGCAAAGGCTCAATCAAAGGATGCCAGACAACTGACCAACCTGGATATTAGCCATGAGATACCCCAGGATACTACAATTATCCCCCCTTCCAATGGATGTGTCCTCACACCCACAGGGGCAATTGTGACTCAATGGCATTCTCATCCCTGATGGCCTGATGATTGTGGTTACATCTCCCACGCACACATCAGTGCAGCCATCCACACATCCACACTGATGGATGGGGAATTTGAACCCGGGTCAGTCACTACCCGCTCAATACCAATTGTTGTATCTCTGTCATATCCGCCTAAAGCAAAGGCTCGATTGAAGGATGCAGATAATCGGCCAACCTGGATATTAGGCATGAGATACCCCAGGATACTACAATTCCAGTACTTCATAGCAATAGGCATCTAAGCCTGGTACAAGGCTTTTGAGTGGCTAAACCTTAGTGTTTTTGTTAGAAAAATGGATGTTAAAATCCTGGAAAACCATACAAATACATAGATTTAATACATAAAACTTTCCGTAAACCACGGTTTTCCTTCCGTAAAGGTTTTCCATAAGCCCAGTGGGCATATTACGGAATCATTTTACGGAAACATTTTTTCCGTAAAATGAATTTCCGTAAAATGGGGTCATTTTACGGAAAAAATCCACCCCATTTTACGGAAAAATGCCCCCCGGTTTTCCCAGAGTGTCCAGTGACACAGTACTAGTGGTCAGCTTGATAATAGGTTGCGTGTGCTCCATCATGTATATATATATGTGTGTGTGTGGATAAATAGCTTCCATCATTATTATGTAGCTAGATAGTTATATATATTTAGCTAGTTAGTTTGATGTTGTGTGATCCAACCACCTGCTGGCGGCTGTATGTAAGTGTTCATTCGGTGTGTTGTATCTCTGTCATATCCGCCTAAAGCAAAGGCTCGATCGAAGGATGCCACACACCTGGCCAACCTGGATATTAGCCATGAACCAGGATACTACTCGGTGCACATTGTCCCCTAGTAGGCTTACATATCTCTCAATTTCTCACATTGGGCAACAGTTATTACGGATAACTATTATATATTCGTTAGTACAGATGGTATGTATTTATGAACTCATCTATATGAATGCATAAATAAGTGTTAGGTCTTGTTGGATGGTGTTGTATCTCGCTAGTCCCTGGGGTTGGCCATGACTGGTCAAGGTTTGACCGTCCCCGGTCAACTGTCCCAACGACCTTCGTTGGGATCCCTAACGGTCTAGCGGATGGTCTGCGCGGCATGGCATGACAGGACGGTCATGGTGCAACACTGCATATCACTATGCTCATGACTGAGTATAGCGGGGGCCATTCCACTCGGCGGTGGATTGGTCGTGACTCCGGTCACTGGTAGTGGTTGTGGATCGTGAGTTGGGACGAGTGGCAACACTTGTCTTGGCTGGCGGAGCCGCAAGGGCTTCGGTCAGAAGCCAGGCCAGGTATTGGTTAGTTAATGGAGTCATGAACTGTGGCGGCTAGCGAGGCGGGCTAGTGGACAAGATTTCCTCAGGTTCGACCCCTCCCTCAAGTACAATCAAGTGCCGCTCTGGGCTTATAAACTCGCTCACAAACCAACTGGTAGTTCTTACTACCACCTATCTTGGGTTACTAACTTACTTTCCTTTTATGACGCTTCCGCAACATAATACAACAGATGGTCTTGGTCGATCCATTGAAGCCACGGAGGCAGGCCCATCTATCATTTTATGAATGCCAAGGCTATATATCATCGCTGCTATTTATAATGAGGACACTACGTACTGGGCAGAGCCGACCACTGTCCTTACTTGGTAATAATGACCCCCTCCCCGCCGTAACGGGGAGGGGGTCTCGTCTACGTCTTTCTCTTTGGCTCCTGCAAAACACTTACTGAATTCCTCAGCTGCACATTCTTTGTTATCTCGAAGCAATACAGAACAGTGTTGAAGCTGTAACCCGGGCGCTTGGTTATGTTTCGAAGTGCAGAGAAAGGAGTGGCCGTCGGGTTGGTGTTGCAACTGCGAAATCACAACATACAGGAAAGCGGAATGTGTGTACATGCATGCGTACATACGTATGTTTAAAGCAAGAAGGTATTTATTAGTCAAGGCACGTTGTGTAGTTTGATTATAATAATGCATGACTAATAAGAATCCTAATTTGTCACTATAAAGAAAATGCATGACTAAGGGCATGATGAGATCTTTGATTTATAATGTATGTAAGATAGACAAGATTGAAGATGCAAGCAACTGAAACCGTCACTTATAAATTACCTTGGATTGCTAACTCGCCTGCACTAATGAACCGTGCATGGCTTGCTACCGACATTATTACTGCCAGCTACGTGGCCAGTTATTGTATATAATCGCCAGCAGTTGGTGCATGTATGTAGGTGTGTATGGGTCGATCAGTCGTGCGTTGGAAACTACCGCCCACCGTCATATGCATGAGAAGAACCTACTTATCGCTGGCGATTTGGCCGTCGTTGCCCAAACATTGTAGGTCAAACGATCCTTGTAGGCAGCTCGGGGCCATGTTTGGATCTGTTCCCGCACCGCCTATTACAATCGATACCAAATATGGATTATAGTCATCTTGGATACTGGAGCATCTGCCGTCCCCTCCCATGTTGAGGACGCCGAAGAATTCGGGAGTAAACTGATATGGTAAAGACTCTGTCATTATGTTTCCTTCCTCTTTTGATGCAAGCGTTCGTTCTACTATTCGAAGCTCACTTTCATCATCAAGTGACCGATCGATGGCGGGCAAGATTAATGCACGCGTTTGCTTGGCGGGCGGGCTGCCCTACGTGGCATGCGCCCTACCCATGGGATCCCGCCCGTCGCCCGCCGAAGACAGCTTTTCATCCATTTACATGTAATGAAAAAACATGTTTTAAGGATGTTGAGATGTATCGAATGTCTGAGCCCATTGTATGCTGGAGGGTGAGAACGACGGAGCTTACGTTTATTTATTTTACATTTTGCGCCATCGATGCGCTGGCTTCTCGAGGCGAGAAGGCTGGTTCTTGGACGAAGCAAGTAACGATATGCATCTTGCTCGTACCTGTCGTACTGAGATTTTGAGATTAGTCGCAGGTCACAACGTTCCCGGCTATTCGCCGTGTTGTGACCTTAGGTTTACCTTATGTGCCCGCCCTTCCCACCCAGTAGGGCACGTTTTTCACGTTTGTTCGGCCACCAGACCTGGATCGGCCTGGTGGTTACGAGCCTAAGTGTCACGGCCGGCCACTAATCCAACTTAAATATGGGGTTTGGTGGGGCGTTGCGGCAGAGTCTGACAAGGGGTCTGGGCTAAGCAGCAGGGCGGTTTTATGGAGCGCAGGTCAGTCAGTCGATTTGGTAGGTTTGTTTCAGGTTAGTCGCCGGTGGCATCGCCGCTGGGGCCTTTTGTAGTGTTATGCTGATTGTAACTGCTGAGGACAAGAAGTATGTTTTTGCTTGCTTGCGTTTCTTTATTTGAGATGACGGAATGGGAACGACTTCTCGTGCAGTTCTATAAGTTATCCTTGATTTCGTCGCACGGCGGTCTCCTGCGTGCATTTGCTTGATTGCATAGTGAGTAAATTCGGACGCGCGATCGATTGTGTATGCATGCATGCATGTGAGTGCCTCCGCTGTCTAAATTATATTATTTAACAGAATTTCAAAATATTTGGCAATGTTCGAATATGTAAATCAACAAGCCCTGTCTGCACCTTACTGCAGACAGGGCTCGCCCTTCCACTATGGCTACAGAAATACTTGTACGGCAATATAATAAGGTGCTAGAAGCACCATCCCGTCAACATCTCGAGAGGCCTTTTCGGCACTCAACTATATATATATATATATATATATATATATATATATATATATATATATATATATATGAACTCAACAGTAAAATCGTATAGACGATCCGATCGCCACAAGAAACCGGTGAACTCGCAATTTGGACCCGGACAAAAAAATGCAGAATATATAATAAAGTAATATTGTCACAATGGGATGCACAGAGAACTGAACAATTTTGGTTTGGCTGGACCTGCCTGCACCCTCCAAAATGTAGATTGTAAACAATTTTAAGCATTCCAAAGTCATATGCATATTGGGTGTTGGTTACTGTATGGAGGAGCTTAATCACAACAGGAGCCTGAGGGGACCAGGCTGCCCTCAAATTGAAGCATAGCTTTGACCGCGTGCTTTATTTGGCCATATCTATCCAGCAGCTCAGTCAACGGACGGAACTGCGAGCCATTATTACCGCACGCAGACTTTGGCCTTGTCATCAAGGATGTAAAAATTAAATTTCGGAAAACTTTATGTTCGGAAAAATAGTACAGCAACAGGCAGGTGTACTAGTAGAGTGCCGAAAAGGCCTGTCAACATCCTGAGATGGTGCATGCATGCTTTATGAACCTTATATCATATTTGTGTGTGCCGTACTCTGTACGACTACTACATTCTCTTCTCTCTGGAGAACACATCTTGGGCTTTCTAACAATTGACCCTGTCAGCATGTGCCCGACATTGCCTGCCTTGGGAGTTTTGTGTTGCCAAGGAAGTCACGTCATGCCTGCCCCACAGCATGCATCATAGCTCTAACGGGCTTTCCAAGCCTTATGCTCAGCTGATCAACTACTGCGCCTACTTTTGTAGGGTTTATATGACCGTGTCACTTATCAGTCGTCCGAGACAAACCCTACCTATACATCGCAAGCATTTGTTTATGTTATCCTTCCTAGGAAATCCATAACTTAGTAGCACCTGCCTGCATGTGATAATTTTCAAGCAGTGAAGTGCGTGCAGCAGACATTGCAAATATTCCCAGAAACAAAAATTTGATATCCGTACACTCTTGAAAACGTTTTTTGTGATGCGTTTCTCGATAAACTTTAATTTGGATTCCATAAACTTCAGTTTGTCAAACCCAGGCCACTGATGACAGAAGAAATTACTTTCGAATTATACTAAGGATTTCATGTGCCCCGTTTGGATCCAAAGGGTACACGGCATGTTTGGTCAATGATGGCGGCCAGTCCATCCGAAAATCCGAAAATGAGCACATAATATAATAGCCGCCACTCTGGAAGGCAGGGAGGGGTCCGGCTTCCATAAAACCCATCGTCCTTTTCCATAAAATGGCCCCCATATTATTTCGGTATGGAATCCATAAGCCTGCCACCACCAGGATATGGAAGACATTTTATGGAATGGAAACGGCATTTTATGAAAACTTACAATGGCTGGCATGGAGGGCCTACAAAAGTAGAGAATCCATTTGGCATTCCGATAACGACCATTATTTAAATTCTTGTATATTTATTATAAGCGTCATTTATTTCCTGTCATTTGTCCTGTCATCACATTCAAGCCCTCACGCACATACACCATATTTCCGCAACACCGTGCACAGTATCTAGGGTATCCAACACATTATCTCTCGGCGCCCATTTATGTAACTTCCTACCTACCTAACGAACTACTTTATCTATCTACATAACTACGTATCTACCCATCTACCTATCCATCTTCGGCAACGCACGGCATAGATATGCATGCTACCAGAGTGGTATGCTCAAACTTGCGCATGGGTATGCGCGCTGCACCAGGCAGTATATATTATGGAATGGGAACGATCGATGGATTATGGAAGGTATTGGGCTACCAGGACAATAACGACCCAATCAAAGTCACAAAAAATATTTTCCAGTACCTGTCTCGACAGGACATATCTACTTTAAAATATTTGCATGGCGATATGTGTGTATTCTTGCCTTCCATATGTGACTTTATGAAAGTCCACATGAACAATAATATGTGTGTAGATGTGTAGGATAGGGGGGTTTTGCTTCACCCGTGGCCACTACCTACCTGGCAGTCCCTACCATCCCCAGTACTTCGGGGCACCCTCATACAATGTGAGGAATATGCGGATAGAGGATGGCTTTTTCCAGAGCGTGCACTTCAATCATCGATACCATTCTAAGTACAAGCAACGCAGCCTGGAATTGAGCACCAGATGAAGCAGTAGGCACAAGTTCTGTGAGCAAGTTTTCCAGCTAGCTCCCATTCATCAGGCTGAGATGAACGTGACGTGTGTACCTGCCTATGTACACGCGTGTGGCACACCCCACATGCCCATCATACCCTTTTGACCATGCCTGCACCTGTTCCCATGAAACTCACATCCAACAGCATATCCACATTCACCGTCCACACCCACGTACCGTGCACTGAATCTGGCCCTCAAGCATCTGATGTACTTCATGATCCACCCATCACGAACGTGTTTGGTTTCACAAGCAGAGAAACTCTATTTGGCGTTGGTGATTTTCCCCTTAGCCAGTGTAGCAATTTTGGAGGTGAAACCACTGCGCGGTGCTGCAAAAACCGTGTCTTTGGAGCTAATGCAGAGACTGAATCCATGGAGTTTCCTGTAACACATACAGTTGTCAGCTAAAACATTTCCTTTATTTTCGTAAGGAATCTCCTTCCCGTAAGAAACCTTCCTTGTTATTCAAACAAAACAAGCATACTGTTCCCGCTTTCCATATACATTCAGTTATGTACAGTATAAGTCGTATAACATGTTATATATATACATATATATGTATATGTGTGTGTATTTGTTGTATCACCCCCAACTACGTAGTGGTAGTGATAAATTCCAGCTGGTAGATAGGAAGACCAGAGCATAGGTACTCTGAGCCCAGTACGACAATTCTCTAATGAAGACAAAACATGGCTATGCATTAAGTAAATACATAGGATCAACCAGTGAGTGAAACCGAACTCAACTGATTCTACCAGTGACAGTGTCACATTTTCATTAGGGCATGCAACCCTTAGCCTCTTCATTTACGTATACAAAGAGCGAGGGTATAACCAAGGGGCTAATTACTTTGCAAGAAGCTAAGACCAATACCATAATACAACAATATATACCATTCCCAAGTACATTTTCCGCTGCCCCCCTCTGCTGGCTTGCTTGACGATATGTATGATGTATTGCATGTAATTACTCCCGATCATCTTGCTTCCTATGGGTGCGAATGCCATGCATTACACTGCCGTGCATAAATGGTGATGATGTTTGTGGCTGGCTGGTGCTACTCCTGCTGATGACACATAACTCTCTTTCCTGGTTTCAACAGGAGTGTAAGTATGTACAGTGTAACAGGGGTGTATATATAGGGGTGTTACTCTGTGGGCAACTCGCCCTGCCAAGACGAGCACCGGGGGCCCTGACCGGACCGAGCCACAGCGTAGGGGAGGGGCACGTGGCTTTAAAGCCTACCAACTTATAGGGGGTATAACAGCTGTTAACATTGCATAACAGCCAGCTAGAGGCTGTTTGGTGCTGTTTGGTGCTGTTTGGCACCAGTTACACCCCCTATAAGTTGGTAGGGTTTGCCTGTCTGTCCTGCCACGTGCTCCCCGTCTCACTCAGGCCAGAAAGGGTAAACAAAACCTCAGAAACCCTAGCTTGGTTACTAATAACATAACATATATGTGTATATATGTTCTTACATATATATTCCTGTGTTCCCCCACAGAACTTGCACTGATTACCCTAATGAGAACGGGTACAACTGCACGGCATGGATGGAAGCCAAAGACGTGAATTACTGTGAGCCAGGCTTCATCGTACCCTCACCTGAAGGCGATCGAGACTTAAGCGTACGGTTGGACGTGTGCCCACTCTCCTGCGGTACATGCTGGTAAGGACGCACGAAAATTAATTAACTTCTCCTTCACTCCGTGTTATTCTATTAACATCCACGTAGCTACTCTCTCGAGGGCGACTCGTGGGCAACTCGCCCTGCAAAGATGAGCACCGGGGGTCCTGACCGGGCCGAGCCACAGTGCAGGAGAGGGCACCTGCCTGTCCTGCCACGTGCTCCCCCTCTCACTCAAACAAAAACTCAGAGGCTCTAGCATGCATCAATATACATCATTTTGTTCAACGTCGCTTTCATACTATAGCTGAAACTGCTCCCTCTTACGGTTTTGGCCCTTGCGTATTGGACACACACATCTGCAGTATGGACGTATATTCTGAGTGTCAGCAATGGAACGAGGAAGGTTATTGTACACCGATCGACTTTATACCTAACCCTGACACCAATGAAGAGATGACAGTCTTACAGGCCTGCCCGAAAAGCTGCTTGGTCTGCAATTGAGGAGAAATAAGATGGATATGGCTTACCATGTTGCTGCGTATGTAGCACAACCAGCGAGCATGAATAATGAGGCATGCATGCCAAGTAAGAGCATGTATGACACTACTTATGTGCATATTACATAGGGAGCCGACAGGGCTACAGAAATAGTGAGCGACTTTATTTGGGGACACGTATGGTGGACACTGCTCAGGCAGGGATTCCGTAAACTAATATAGAGCATCTATAGGAGGTCGGTGGTAGCACAGATAGAGGACGTACGTACGCTGCCCTGATAAGTTATCATTGCATTAAAAGCGCCTCTGGGTGCGACATTATTCTTAAAGGCACCGCGCGTGCGTCCACGCACCTTACATACCAGAACACAAGTAGTAGTCCACAAGGCAAGCCTCGTCTATCTATCTATCAATCCATGACGACCACATATCAGCGGCAATGGTCACACTGGCGTCTGAGACTCTCAGTATTGCTTGCGTGCTTGTGTCTTGCTGCTATGATTGTAACTCCTAAATTCGCATGGTTTGTTGTATGGTTTTTTACCAGCCACACACCTTTCTTTCAGTGTGCGTAGTACGTATAGATATTATCACCTCAGCATAATGTTTATTTCCAGCATACAGCAGCTCTTCAGTCCAAGATCACGATCGAACTGCTGCTGTCGACGTACGTCCCTGCTCTGCTAACAACCTAGCTAGTAGCTAGCTGCCTGCCTCTCCTAGCACCCGCGCACGATGCATGCATGACACCAGCAGCACGTCAAATAAAGCCTTCTATCTGCTCCACTTGCTTGCGTATACACGCACAACCCTGATCGCCCTGCCTTGATATATAGCCCACACCCTAGCCCACCCAAGCCCGCGCAAAGCAGCTCCCTGCTGACAGTAGCCATGTGTGGATGGATGGATGGATGGATGGATGGATGGATGGATGGATGGATGGATGGCGGTGGGGACCGGATTCGCCTTCCTGGCTGAAGGGCTTCAGAATTAACCAGCGGCCAAACCGGTATATTACCGGAAGTAGATACACAAACAGCCAAGCAACTGTCGCCCTTCGTTCCCTTCCATTTGCGAAAATCTGGTCTTACAACATCCTAGAGCTGCTGGCCCTCGCCCATCTCCACGTCTTGCATTGCCGCCTGGCGTGCCTGCTGCGCCTCCTGGGCTCGACGAACCTGCGTTGCATCCACAGATAGAAAAGAAAGCTCCATCAGGAACTAACAAATGCAATTCCTACGTATGTTATTACGTTTAGGCTTTTATTTATCCTTGCCTGATTTATCCTGAAACCCTAAACCCTAAATCCTAAAACCCATACATACATGCATCGATCCCTACGTACCTAACTGCCCAAATACAAGTATAAGAACAGTACGTAACAGGCAAGTCATCACAGGGCATAGTAACACATATATACGTGCAGAGCAGGTGATCCCATCCAGCAGCAGATAGGCTTGCTTTACGCACCAATGTGCTGTAGTAGTCATGCATGCATACAGTACATGCATGTACATCAATGCAACATGCATATATAAAGGCAATATGCGAAATAAAAGTAGTGCAAACGACTGTAACAGCTAACAGCGAACATCGTCTATCTTGAGAGGTTTCTTCATCAGCACGCAGCAACTAAAATAATAATTGGGGCACGCAGCGGCTCAGCTCCCCGGCCTTTTCCATCAGGAGGCACCGACACAGACACAATAAACCCACCATCACCGTATTGTCCGCGTGCACCTCGTCCACTAGGTCCCTGACCAGCCGGGTGTAGTTATTCGGGACAGCAGCTGCCCAAACCGTTGGAGGCATGCCTGTATGTAATTAATACATATTAACATACAGACGCAAGGATAGAGATGTTAGAAAAATCTGTATATATAATTATTTTTTAATAGGAATGGAAAGCAAGAGAGGCGGACGGGAAAGCTAATGTATGTTAATTGCATCATGTCATTGCTTGCTTTACGCATAAAGTCACTCACCCAACCAGGAGGTCATATATATACACACACACATATATATATATATATATATATATATCCTAGCTACGTAGCAGGAATGAGAGGGATTCAAATTCACACAGCAGCGGGTCTGATAGATGTTACTACCATATCCTTTGTTGTATTGTGGCTTCTCTACGATAAAGTGAATAAAAGTGCCCACGCACGAGATGATGATGGATAGATGGGTCATCTACTTTAATCGTCATGCATTGCGACAATGTATGCATGCTTTAAAAGCGATCAGTACATACAACAGCAGGCAGCAGGCATAGGAATTTATACAGAGAGGCGTACCCGCATCCTTGTATGCGGCGATCACTTCCACCACCTCCGCCCCAATCATTCCACTTAAGAACACGGTACGGCGGGTGCCCAGCAGAGGCTGTGAATAAATGCAGCAGCAGGCGCGTGTCAGCAGTTACTTCCGGACAGATCGATGTCAGCCGGTACGTACCTCCACTGTCCGACTACTGGCTGTGGTTGCGATCCCAGAAGGCAAAAGGATTCAGATACCAGACATCATATATATATATATATATGTGTATGTATATATACATATATATGGGACTCATCCGCGTCGACTCATCCGTATATATATATATACATATATATGGGACTCATCATATATATATACATATATATGTGGGACTCATCCGCGGGAAGAGATGGGCGGCAGGCGGATAGGCCAATTACGGAGATGAGACATCGGGCAGGCCCAACGATGGTCGATACCCACCGACACCTCCACCCCAGGCGCCGGGACTTCACTCACCTGTACCATGCGCCTATCCCGGGAGGCTCACGCCTGGATCGCATCTATATCAATGGAGCCATGCTGCCATACATTTGCCACACAGCCATCTCCTTCCATACACCTTCAGACCACCGTCCCGCCATGCTTCATCTTCTACCACGCAGAAATGAGATCAAGGGCCCTGGCATCAAGCGTATACGCATGGCCTTCACTGAGCATCAAGATCTGGTTGCCAGCATGGCTGGATGGATCCGAGACCAATGCCAAGAGGCACCGTCAGCTGAAGAGAACCCCGGCAACTTAATTGCTTGGTGGCCAGGTTTTAAGCGCAGATTAACCAGCCTAGCTCATCAGCTCAACAAGGTTGCACAACAACGCAGGCAGCAGCCAAGCCAACATACCCAGGAGGCCCGCCTTGAGGTCCAACGGGCCCAACAAGCCCTGGACGCAACGCCACACTCACCACAGCTCCTGCAGCAGCTAGTAGACACCCAAGCCAGTCTTGCTAGGATGCATATTGCAGACAACCTCAGGGCAGCAAATAAAGCCCGGATCCACTGGTTGCATGCAGGAGAGCGTCCTGGCCCCGCCCTGACCAACTTCCTGCAAACCCCAAGCCAGGACCAACAAGCAGCCCCAGTGGCACTCCAGGCACGCTCAGGCCGTCTGGTCACTAACCCAGCTCAGTTACCTCAGGTTGTTGCGGACTTTTGGGCAGAGGTTTGCAGAGCCCCCGACTTCACCACGCCTGAAGACCGCCAGTCAGTGCTAACCCAGTTAGCAGCAGCCAACATCCGTCTTCCTGAGGAAGCTGATGAAGTGGTCGGGTCCCCCACCATTACGGTGGCTGAGCTAGGGTTCGCACTGAAGAAGAGCCAGCCAGGCAAAGCACCTGGTTGGGATGGCATCCCCACGGATCTGTACCGGAAGTTCTGGCCAGAGATTGGCAATACCATGGCAGCCCTCTTCACTGCTATCGGCAAAACAGAGCAGGTGCCAACAGGCTTCCGGGATGGTATCATTAAGGTGCTTTACAAAAAGGGAGACCCCAAACAGCCTGGCAACTACCGCCCTATTACACTGCTTTGCTCGGACTACCGCCTGCTGGCCAAAGTGTTGGCAAATCGCCTAGGGCCAGCCCTGGGGCGAATCATCAGCCCTGAACAGTCAGCCTTTTTGCCCAAGAGGCACATTGGGGCCAGCGTTCTCTTTCTGCGCCATCTGCCTCATCTTTTACGTAAATTGAACCGCCAAGGCATGCTGGCTTTCCTGGACTTTGCGAAAGCTTACGACACAGTGGACCGCAACTTCCTGCTGGGGGCTATGGAGGCAATGGGAGCAGGACCTCAGCTTTGCAGGTGGACCCGGCTGTTGCTCAGCAACACACGGGCACGAGCCATGATGAACGGTTTCAAGTCCAGGCTTGTCAAGATGGAGGCGGGGGTGCGACAGGGATGCCCCCTAGCACCCCTGCTGTATCTCTTTGTTGGCCAGGCCCTGTTCTGCTGGCTAAAAAGCCAAGAGCTGGGCCTCCGCCTCTTGCCTTCAGATGAAGACAGGGTCACAGCCTGTCAGTTTGCTGATGATGCAGAAGTCACTCTGGAAGGAGAGGAATCCGTGCCAGCCTTCCTTGCAGCCATGGGTACCTTCGCCAGGGCGTCTGGTCAACACCTTAACCTGGATAAAGTGGAACTTCTGCCTATAGGGGCTACGAATGACCGACGGCAGGGGCACACTATCAACGGCCTTAAGGTGGTCACTACTGCAACAGCCCTTAACTTGCCTATGGACAACCAACTGCAGCCACCTCAACCGGACTGGCCTAAGATGCTTGCTCTGGCCTACAAGAGGATGCAACGTCTAGCCCATTATCCGCTCTCTGCCTTTGGCCGGGCTGCAGCAGTATCAGCTTATTGTCTGCAAACAGTCACTTGGCATATGGAGCATGGTGGACCACCTCCAGATACCACCCTGAGCAACATTGAGCGTCTAGCTGCTCGCCTTGTTGATCGGCAACAGGGCCCCGAAGATCAGGGCCAACGCTTCACTGGAGTGCCTAGCAGACTCTTAGTAGGACATCCCTCTATTGGTGGTTTTGGCCTACTGCCACTCAGGCAACACATCCGGGCAAGGCAAGCAGTGTGGGCAGTGCGCTTCATCCGAGGGACTCTGATGGCCAGGAGTGCGGGAGAGAGGGTAACACCCGTGGGATCTACGATGGCTACAATAGCTGAGGAAGAGGAGGAACAGCTGGCTACTTATGGTAATGATCATAGTATCCACCCGTGGATCCGGACCCTGGCCACCTACCTGGAGATCACTCATCCAGCTTTTAAGCCTTGGGCCCTTACCACTGCCCACGCAACTGGGCCTTGGCTGGGTGGAGAGACCTTGCCTGAGGATATCAGCCGGATTGTAGGGGCCTTGGCACATCTACCACCATTAGAAGATGTCAGCAACCCCCCTTTAGCCCCCGGAGACTGGTGCTGGGCAGCTGCCCTGTGGGGTAATCCATTGTTGCCCAACAATGTGGATGCTGGGAGAAGTACCAATGGGCACAACTTCCGCCCAGGCCTGGAAGCACGACACCCGCTGCTGGCTTCTTGCAGAAAACTACTTACAGTAGGCGACCTGGTAAGGGTGTATGACATGCTGGAGCACAGCCAAACACCCCTCCCTCGAACAACTAACTGGCTGGATTGGACCCTCCAGTATCTAGACCCCATAGCTAACCCCACCCAACTGCGAGACAAGGAGTCTACCCATAGGGCTCTTTCAGCCTTATGCAATGATATCAGCCCATCATGGCTAGCAGCAGCACGGGAGGTCGTTCATTGCTTACAACCCCAACAACAGATCAGGATGGAGGACAGAATGCAGCAGCAGTTGCAAGCACCACCAGACTGTACCACAGTGATGGCCATGATAGTCAGGCGGTTGGGCTGGAGATTGCCAGGAGACTCGGGTATAGTGCCTTTCTACCATCTTACGGTCAGCCAAGCTACCCAGCTGCAAGGAGGTTCAACTACGGAGGAGCGTTTGGAGCTGCTGACAGCCTTTGTGAGGGAGGCTCTAGGGGTGTCAACCGATAGCCCAACTCCTCCCTACCTTGCCACCAACCTCCAGCACTTTCAGGCAACCCTAGCTCGGCTATGGACAGCAGTTCATTGGGAGAACAAAAACAAAGAGACGCTGTGGCGTTTGGTGGTTGATGGGATACCCTTGCCGGGCAACACACACCTTTCCAGGGTGCCCATCAAACCCTGTGAGTGTGGGAGCTATGGAGGAGATACTGATCAGCCTTACTCCCCACGCATGCATCACTTCTGGGAATGTCCAATAGCCAAGGCGGTGCGAGAGCAGATTGACAGGCATCTGCGACTGCTGTCACCAGCCACCATAGAGGGGGGCATAACCAGGCAACAGCTGTGGCTCGTCCAAGCGCCAACCGGGTGCGAACAGGCACCTTGGGACGTGATAGCCATGGCTGCATTGTCCTCTATGGAATATGGCAGGTACTGTCTCCGGGCTGCAACCCGGGAACAAAGGCAACAGGGGGCTTCTACCCACGGACGGCAGCAACAACCACAGACCCGGACAGCAGAGCAGGGACCCCGTCAACGGGCTATTACTGACTTCTTCAACCGGTTAGGGGGCTTTACGCAAGAGGAGGATGAAGCTGCCAACACACATCCAAGCATCTACACGACACAGCCAACTTTGGACAATGCAGTACAAACAACAGCTTCTCCCCTGGACCAAGCACAGGCCCGTACAGTTGCTGACTTCTGGACTCGCTTGCACTCTTTTGCAGCGCTGGGTATCCCTAAATATGGCTGGGATCGGGTGGGACCGCACCATCCCATCCTAGCCATAGTTGGAGCTCAGTTGAGATGTGATTCTCCTATGGAAATCACCGACCGTGGAGCAGAGAGAGCAGAGCAGGGTCCTTAGGGTGGGGTTTTGAGGAGGTTTGAGGGAGAAGTAGGGGGAGAGAGGAGGAGAGTTGGAGAGAACGGGCAGGCAGCCTGGTGTTTGAGGAGGGGCAGGGAGAGAGTGGAGGGTCTCGTGGCTGGAGGAGCCTGTGTCCAGGCACTGGGTTCTGAGGGTTTTGGGGGAGGCAGTGAGAGAGGTCTTTCCCTCTTGTGCAGTGCAGGTGTTTGAGGGGCCAGCTGTGGGTGGGGCCGGGAGGCTTTCTAGGGGGGCGCCAATTTGGCTCGTCATCCCCCCCTCTGTCTTTAGCTGGGTTCTTCCTCCTTGGCTGTGTTTGAGTGTGCTCTCCTGTTGGCGTCTCTCATCTGAGGGCTTCTGTGCGTCTTTTTCAGGCTCTTGCTAGTTCAGTTTTGTGTTGGAGGAGAGTAATCCCTTTCTTTGTGCAGTTAGTCGCCCCCTGTTTTCTTTTGTTCCCTCCTCGTTTTCGTGGTGCTCCTCAGTGCTCTGTTAGTGGCCAGGCTAGAGCCTCTGAGTCTTTCTTTGCTCTAGCTGGTCTTAGTGAGAGGGGGAGCACGTGGCAGGACAGACAGACAAAGCCACGTGCCCCTCCCCTGCGCTGTGGCTCGGTCCGGTCAGGCCCCTTGGTGCTCGCCCTTGTAGGGTGAGTCGCCCACAGTGTAACACCCCAATGCATATATATGTGTATGCATATACATATATATGTATATATACATACATCGGCCCAACGGGGTAGAGATCGGGATCGAGAGAACGTGTAAGAAGGCAAGGCGTTTAGATCGGTGCAGCTGCAATGCAATGCAATGCATCCACGCAAGAAGGGGCTTGCACATATGGCAAGGGAGACATGGACCCGATCGAGAACATCGTCATCAGGTGTGTCATGCACCCACAGCAGCAAAAGATGGACGATTGCCAAAACATGCATGTATTTATTTATGATTTTACCACCTGCTCGTATTTGGGGAACTCCGATTCCAGCGCCTGCTGCAATGTGCCGCCCATCATGGAGGGAGAACAGGGCACAATCTGCGCTGGGGCGGCGGGGTTATACGTAATTATCTGTCGAATTTGAGCTCCAGATTATACATATATTATTAGAAGATATTGATTTTTGTAAAATTTCGATAGTGGGTTATTTGCCATAAAGGCCTCGCTCTCCAGATGATATGGTGTTTTATGCACCTAAAATTATGTTTGTGTGCCGTACTGCTGTGTGTACGACTATCTACATACTACAGGTTGAGGCACGAAAAGGGGGATTGTGATCGTTAAACAAGATGGATACATATCTGATAATCCAAATAATGGAAGCAAGAAACCACTGCTGATGAAGATGCACTGCCACACATTGGGTGTAAAAAATAAAAAATATATATGGAGGTTCATAGATAGCGTAGCAAATAGCACCGAAGTAGGCGAGCTGGAGCGAGTAGGCCAGCCATGCATCGCATGACAAGAGAAGAGTAATAACAACTACGTCCGGTATCTATCTACCTAACTATAATCCGCCATCGTATGTACCGACTACAGAAACAGCGTCGTCTACCTCCAATTTGAAGATGTAGGTGATACATACGATATTTGTGTCCATGCATCATCACGCACCTTGACCATATCGGCCTCCATCTCCAACATGACGCTTCGGAACTGCTCCACCTCTTCTGCCATAAACCCCACCAGCAATACTGCCTGAGGCGGGCGATCGATCGATGAACAAATAACAATGAAAACTGCGTGTATGTACCAGTTGTAAATAGGGTCGGTCACCAGCCAAACGGGGCCGTACGTACGAACCACCAAACATACATGCGTGCATATATATGCATGCTTAATACGTAAAAGGTTAATGTTTGTTTGTTCTATCTGGAGATTTAACCTTACTTCATATTGCAAAAGCACGCACGTACGATCTCAAGAACTCGTTTATTTGTTTTGTCCCGTGTCCATGACAAACGTCACGCTCACCAGGGGTCCAAACACACCCTGATCCTCGGCCAGCCCTCCACTCTCCGAATCCAGCCGCTTCATATCTGCTCCCTCCCCAGCCTCCTCAGCCTCCTCCATGTCTATACCTTGGCTGCCAGGCTGAGGTCTGCTGCTGCTGCTGCCACTGCCGGACAACATGTTTTTGAGGCCATCGAAGAAGCCATAAGCATGGACGCCGCGCAGCAGCAGTGGCGTTGTTGGGTCCCGAACGGGAAAGAGTGCTGGTATTCTTGCAAAAACTTTCTTCCGACATGAATGGGTTGAGACTTTGTAAGGGCCTGCATGACGTGGCTGTCTCAGGACGGTTTGCATACTTCGTGGGTTGGCTCAAACTCGAAAGTGGCTATTAGAGTGAAGTACAACGAAAGACTTCTTTATATAACAGTAAATAGGTCATATTTCTTTGAAGTGTTGGATTTAGGGGTTCACATCGTGCTGCGCAAAAGTTGGATGTACGATACGAGCGTGGCTTTCTTGTGGTCGTGCGCACATGCCTTACAGCTTGAACATATCCCATCGTTCGGTATGAGTTGTTATACCTATAAGTCTTTGAAATCGTCCAAGTCGCATTGTCGACAGTCCCAACAAATTCCAGTCTAGTCATATTTCGCGTAAGGTTCCTGATCTTGGACGCAGGTGTTAAACATCTTAATTGACGGAACGAATTATTTTGCCTTTGATCAGCCTCCAACCTGGGGGATCGGAGATTCCGCCGCCGTCAATCCCGTTAGGAAATAGGGTATTTATCGCCCACGGTGATCCATATCAACGTCTTATCCACACCTCTTTTTCTGACTCGTAAATCAAGTTTAGGCGGGGGAGACCCATATCAGTGCACATTTACGTCCTACAACTGACAATGCGGCAAGCAGTCGTAGTTTGCAGCTCAACCGGGCGGGCCAGCAGCCACTCTTTAACAGCTAGGGGCAGAGTAGAAAGCTTCCGCACTGTTCCGGAAGCTGTCCTTGCACGACGCTCGGTCTTGCTTGGCCTCGCTGCTGGCATGGCAAGCCTGACATCCAGTGCCAAAGGCGCACGTGCAGCGGGGCCCCGGCTTTCGGGTGAGGCCCCCGTCGCGGCATCTAAGCCATGTGTTAATCATTTGTTTGCAATGAGCCTACAAGCGGACATAGTAGGCGGGTTAAGCACTATGCTTACTTGTTATCCGTCGAACGTCTTTTTTTGGTTCCTATCCTGTTAACTGATCTCCAGATCTTCAATGCTGCATTACCGTTCAGATGAATTAGATCTAGCGCTACTGTGGCCCCGGTGTCAACCGCGAACACGGGATGTCTCGAGGGACGGTTAGCAGAAAAGTTTACTTAAATTCCCATACCGCGCGCAGATCTTGTACGGCCGCTTGTCGAAAAGATGGATGCGAACGGCGATGGTCTTCTGGACGTGGACGAAATACGAGGGGCACTTCAGCGCAACGGTGGCCTTACGGTACGACAGGAAATTCCAACGGCCTGCTAAACATTTTGAAGCACTACTTAATGGTTGGCGGTTTCACGCCGGGTTGGGATGGCTTACATTTTTCCCTCGCCTTCCTGGCTTTAAAAGAGCCATGTCTGCTTTTGTTGGCCACAATCGCCACCAGTGGCGACCGGCACCGGTACTGCAGCCATCAGCATAACCCGCCACCGCTGTCTAATGCCCTTCACAAGCTCGCTGTTGCTTCGGATTTTTGTTGCCGCTTTCACGTCAGGTTCCCCGGGAGACCGTCATACGTGATGTGATGGCGCCCGTGGATTTCAATGAGGATGCCGTGTTAAGGTACGGCAGGGCCGGGGAGCTCCCAATCCAGTTTATCCAAGTATGCCTGCCGTCAGGGAGGGGAAGGAATAATCCAGCTTACCTTAGCGCCAGTTCCAATGTGAACCTGGAGCCCAAGAGTACCGCCATGGGAGATGCTCTAGAATGGCATTAGTCAGCAGCACGGCGATTTACATGTGATTACGCGCACACAAAGACACCGATTGTTTTGCTGTTTACGATCACGCTTTGGTCTTAAGGCTTAACAACGAGAGCGTAGCCATGAACTCACCAACTCACGCACGCGCCCCACAGTGTGGACGAATTCTCCCGGGGTATGGCCCTGGAGCTGGAGGTCGATGACCGTTGGATGCGGGTGATGGAGCGCGATGGCGAGGAGGGGATTTCTCTGGAGGAACTTCAATTTGGGTTGGGGGACCTGGGCCAGCAAGGACGAGATGTGGTGCCGGCGGCCTTTAAGATGGTGAGCGGGGAGAAAGAGCATTTTTATACCTATCGTAACTACCTTCACTAACCTCAGGTGACCTATGTTTTTTGATGTCAACGTTTGCTTTCCGACCAACCAGGTGGACAAGAAACGCAATGGCCGACTGAACAAGGAGGAGGCGCAAGATGCCATGAACCTTATTGCGGCAGGGGTGACCGGGGACTTCGGGCTCAATGAGGGTAACGAGTAATGGAGAAAAAGACATGAATAATATGTAAGCATAGGACTCAAGGCCTTGGAACATAGATTGAGGGAAGGGTTCGGTTCTTTTACGGGCCTTGCTCCGGAAACATGCTGTGACCGCCGGACGTATGACAGAAAAGGACGGGCAATGTCCGTATTGCTCTGCTGTTAGTTTAATCTGCTGTACACCTTCATCTTTTGTCTGTCAGGCTTGGATCGCAGCTGCCTGCTGACTCACGTCACTGCATGTTTTGTACTGGGAGTCAAGCGGGTGGTGGTAGTGGTTGCTTGGCGAAGTGGGTTTGCCACACGTACAGTTGATGTTAAATAGACAAGTAGGTAGATACGGTATCAGGCTTGGAGCTCAAAGAGAGATTGGTGTGGCATTCCCCACGGAAGATGTGCGGTAGATGGGTTCCCCTTCGGATCACTCCTGTATTGTGTGGTGCCGAAGGCCGTTTTCGGAGCTCAAAGTTTTTGATGGACGTGAGATATTCGTTAGTCCCTATTCGGAAGAATGTGGAAAAAGCAGTTTCATTAGTGACCCAAATGCGCGAAATAAGGATATGTGCTTGGAAAACATATTTCAGAGTGTTTGGGAGATAACCCTCCATACGTATGGCCAGTAAGCATGCCCATGATAAGAGAGCATTGTCCATCTGCTGCCTCCCAAAACAGACAGAAGTTTGGAAATTATACGCTTCCACGGGCCCGGTTTCATCTCTGCTTTGTTACACATGAATGGGATGTCAGGAAGCTGTGCAATGGATTGATGGAAAGCCCTGGAAACTGTACTTAGGGTTTCTTAATTCTTCTGTTTCTCAACGAAAAGGAGGTGAGGAAAGAGCGCAATTGGGACGGCCACGCGGTTGGTTGAGGACCCAAACGTCACGCAATTAGCATTGACCAAGTCAACAGTAAAAAGTACAGATTCCATCTATACTCTCAACTTGACAGGGGCCCCATCTGAGCCTCAATTTAGTTGAAAAGGGTGAGCCAACAAGGATATCATTTCATAATTTGGGTTGTCGCCCTGGGTTGCAAAAATTTCAATAGAGATGCACGCACACGCCCCATACACACACGTCACGTCACTTATCAGAAACACAGGCCCCCTCCTCTCCCTAATCCCACCAACAACCACCCTTATACTTGCATCCATGCAGCTGAGAAGTAAGGGGCGGCGTTGAGGATCCTGTCACCGACCTCTCCCTGTTCTCATCTCTTCAAGTTCTGACTCAACTCCTCACCCGGGAGCGTGGAATATGTAACGACATGCATGCATAAAACACACACGGTTTCCTTGCAAGACCCTCGCGGTCATTATCATCACAATTATGATCGTCGCCATCGTCATCATCATCATCATCATCACCGCTACCAATCTCAAGAATTCGTGTGTCAATCGGTAAACGTTTGGTTCAGTTCTTGCGGTGATGACGATGGCAGGCAAGGTTCCAATATCGCTACAGTAGAAGGCCAAAACGTCTCACAATCGCCCCTAAATCTGAAAATGCCTAATCCGATGAAGCTTCAATTTTCAAGTACCACGAATCAAAAAGATCCCGAGCCGAGAGCGCGTCTGTAATGCAATGTCCCTAATTGCAATGGTTACTGCCTCGTTGCGTCTGCGTAAAAGTATTCAAAATTCTGAGACATCCTCAATGTCAGCAAAAGCCGACATGTCGCCCAGTAAAACCATCGTAAAGAAAAAAGAAAAGCCCCAGCGGAGAAAGAAAAAGAAAACGGAAAGCAACATTGTAGAATAAGAAAAAAGTCCATGTCGTTATCCCTAATCGGAGAAGAGATCAATCCCATTCTCGACCCCCACATGACGCCTTACGAATTGAGATTAAGAACCAGATCTCCTCCCACCTCTTTACCTTGACATATATGGAATCTAACAATCCAAATTCCGAGTCAAGAATCCAACAGTTGAAAATCTGCCTGCTTTGAGAGATCTGGAAACACGCCTCCTACACGTAGTAACAGCCCCAGGACAATCCACGACGAACTACCCGGTGTGTGTTTTCGCCCAACGGAAGAACGGGCGAAGCTTTAATGATCGAAACCGTCCGGTCATCCTGCTGCAACTGTCATCCTGCCGTGAAGGGCCACCTTCCCCCCATTCCCCTCGTCCCATCACATCCGTCAAGGACCCCCTTCGGACTGAAATCCAAATCCCAACCAACCTCCACAACTACTACCCCACCAGCCGCTTCTCCCTCGATCCGCAATCCCTGAATGGAGGGCAGTCAGGTAGTCCTCCCGCACCCATCATGCCCCTCCTTTCGTTGTCAAAGCCCAACTCAGCCATATAGTAAAGCCCCGCACAGCCGGACATATACACAACGCCCCCGTACTCAATCCACGTCAGCAAGATGCCCTACGGGTCTCCTTTACAAAACCAACCGTCTTCAATCTTACCGCCTGGCGCCGCCTGGCACATACACACAGCACGCACACACGTGCCCCGTTCCGTTGGTCCTTCGGTCCACCTTATTTCGTCCAGCACTCTAAGTTATTAGACACAGACATATGCGCACACGCACATGCACGCGCTATTTATCAGTCCGCGCCGTTCATCAACCGACACCCTAGGCACCCTACCACGCGCGCCGCTGATTCCCGACCGTCAACCGTCTCACTAGCTGTACATTCCTAAAATACTCGTATTTATTCTACAATGAGACCATGGCACATATAAGACCACGGGTTAGAGCGTTGACTTAATGATCACGGTGCAGCAGAATGTGAAGTATGGACTTTGTAATATGAGCATGAGGTCATGTATTACGACAGGTAACTGGCATTCAACGACATCTGTGTGCGGTCACGGTATCTGACGCAGCATTCCCAAATGGCACGATCGAGCAGCTGCGTGCTGTAGGGTTGCTCCAGTCCCATGCATAACAGTTGGCGCAACTGTGAACTAAGGACGTTATTGGTTGGTCTTTCCGTATATTGCATTGTTCATACATGGCGAAGCGGCAAGAAGGCTCACAGGTCAGAGTCTGAAAAAAATGTAGTTAAGCTACAGGCTCAAGCTCGTACGATGACCAGCAAAAGCCGAGCTCGTACAGCTACGGGCACACCCCCATGGCGCATGATTGTAAGGAAGGGGAGGGAAAGGACCATATACTATACTCCGCCCAGCTACACTGCCGCAGCAATCTACTGCTGCATGCATGACTGTACTGCTGTCGTAACTGATACCACTCTGCTGGCCAACTGCCAACAGGATGCGTGTATCTCTCCTCCCAAAGCACGCGCCACCACCGACGGCATCACGGCATCACGGTAGCGGCATCGCGGAGGCAGCATCGGTGGCGGTGGCGGTGGCAGTGGCGCCGCCGCTGCTGCAGCGTCTTTCCTCTTCTGCCATCTGGTGTTGTTGCTGCAATCGCGCTGCGATGATTCCGTCCAACTCCTGCAGGAGCTCCCGACTGGTGGGCCTTTTGTGGTGCTGGTACGACCAACACCGTTGTACGAGCAAGCGAAGCGCGGGAGGGCATCGCTCGGGGTCATCCGGCAGTTGCAAAGTTACCCCTGACTGGACCTGCGGGACGAGGTGGAAAGATAAAATCAGAAATAATAATAATAATAATAATAATAATAATAATAATAATAATAATAGATATAATAGCACATAGGATAAGATTATGGAAAAAGCGAAATAAAAGCCGAAAATAAATATGGGCCGAAACAATTAAACTATAGCCGGACGGGAAGAATACAGATAGATAAAATAATAATTAGTATAACACGCACCCAGCAGTAGGCTGAATGAAGTCAAGCAAGGCAAGCTTACGTGCTTACCTGGCACATGGCGTACAGCGGGTGGCAGCCCTCCCACGGCTCCCTTCCTGTGATCAGTTCGTACAGCAGCACACCGAAGCTGCGGGGGGAGAGAAATGGAGGGCAGGCACGTGCGCGTGTGTGTATACATCATCGTTGAGGAGGAACCGGACGGGATGTAAGATGCCGTACATGCGTGAGATGACGATGTGGCGACTGGGCGCGTTGAGAGGAGGATAACCGACACCCTGAACCAACGCAGGCAAGAAGGCAACGAAACTACAGCTGCGTCGCACAGCCGGTACAACGTGAGATCAGACGAGCCGGAGAGGTGACTGCGAGAAGGCACGAGTGCAAGCGGTTTTGGTGGTGGTGGGGTTTCTGTTGGCTCTTTTCGGAGGCAGTAAGGGGTGAGATCCCCGTCTGACTGACTGACCTGTAGATGTCACACTTTTCCGTAATGCCGCCGCCGCCGCCGTTATCACTGTTTCCTGCGCCGCCGCCGCCGCCGCCACCGCCGCCACCGGCCTCCCCGCCGTCCTTCCCTGCATTGCCACTCCCTCCGCCTCTGCCGCCGCCAATACCGCTCGCGATACACTCTGCGCAAATCACCATTAGAGCCACCAGAGAAGTGGGCGTTAAGAAGGCACCGTGAGGGTGAAGGAAGCGTGAGGATCCACGGACAAGAATCCAGGATTCTGCCCATGCGAGTAAAGTACGGGTGAGGGGAGGTTAAGACGGAAATCCGAAAAATCCGAAAAAGCTGGGTTGAAAAGTTATACGCCGCGGTGCGCAAACTTCCAACAGCGCACAGCTGAATGCATGAATGTCGGCACTAGAGTAAGGGGGCTTAGTCCCCCAGCAGGACCAAAACCTCCACACGCCAAGACCCGTGCGGCCCTTCCACAAGACAAGTTCTTGGGGCGCGCTGCCGGCCTACGATTGCCGTTGTCGTACCTGGCGCCATGTATTTGAGTGTTCCCGCGTCGCGATCTCGCGTAGAAAGGTACTGGCTCCTTTTGTGCCGTGCCAAACCGAAATCAGCAATCTTGACCGACAGCCGCCGGTCCAACTGCTGCGCCCCTCCTCCCCCCGCTCCCGCCCCAGCCTGTGAGGCGGGTGCGGAGTGTCTCAACAGCACGTTGGCGGGTTTCAGGTCCCGGTGTACGATAGCCGGGTGCAGCTCCGATAACCCAGAGGCGATTGCCCGGGCGATGGAGAGGACCTCGTCAATGGGGACGCAGTTCTGTGTGGAAGAGCAAGGAGGGGCGGGCGAGAGGGCAGCGGAAAGTGGGCACTCATGGGAAGGAAAGATCCGTAATTTACCCACAAAGCCAGCAACCAAAGGACGTCAGGGTGATGTGCGTGGCGATGGTGATAGTGGTGGTGGTGGTGTGTGTGTGTGTGTACAGGGAAAAAGGGAACGGCGTGAACGTGGATGTGTAGGCAGGCATATAACAACATATAATGAACATATAATAATACCTCTCTCATGGGAGAGGGGGCCCAGCGATTTAATTTCTATTTACTTTTCTTGTTCGTGTATTATTTGTTATCACATCGCAAATACAGAAATATAGAAAATAGGCTTCTCAGGACATTTGGTTAACACTGGGTGTGAAACGCCTCCGAAAGCTATGAATAAAAGAAAGTACCTGGCGTCGTCGATGGATGTAGTCGTACAAATCGCAATCCATGAGCTCCGTAACCAGCGCCACACGATCCGGCGGCGCGGCGGCGGCGCCGTACACCGTGATGATATTGGGGTGGTGACGAAGGCGACACAAGAGGGAGATCTCGGTGCGCAGTGCCCGCATGTCCCGTACGTCCAGAGCGCCACCATGAAGCACCTGGAGGTTTTCCAAGAAGGTTTGCTGTGAGGCTCTTCCGTGTAGTAATCTCCCCTTTGGTAATCTTCCCTTCGCAATTCAGATCAGAAGTACTCAGCTTTACAGAAACGGCTTGTTGCACGTTTTTTCACTCTGCAATAGATCTCTAAGTGCAGCAATCCTCTTCTTGTGCCGTCTAGTGCCGTCTTTTCAAGTCTGTTGCAGTGAACCTCCAATCATGCCAGAGCCCCTTCCTTATCACCTTGATAGCAGCCGGCTGGTTTCGGAAGAGCGCCTTGTAAACGGCTCCGAAGGCACCCCTGAATCCAACATCGTCAAGAGTGTCGTCGTGGAGGAAGGTGGCAGCAGTACCAGAAGAAACAGCAGCAGCAGCAGATGCACCACATGGGGCCAAAAATGACAGCGGGGACGACGACCCCGGAGCAGTAAACGGGCAGCACAGCATGCCAGCCGGAGAAATACAAACGTAAGCAGATACAGATAGATAGACAGACAGACAATAAACGAAGTTAATCCTTCCAACAGTCATAAGCATTCTTTAAAAAACGATAACTCAAAAGGGACCGTAATGCCAATACGAAAGGAGATATTCCCTCCTGGAGTTCTTCATCCTACCGCTACACGCTCCCTGGAGCTCAAAACCCAGACGCACCTTCCCAGGCATGGGCCCCACCCCGTAATGTCGCGGTGGAGGTCCAGTGTTGGAACATCGGGGCCGAAATCCAGAAGCTCCGTCCCCCCAGCGCCGCCGCCACTGCTGTTTCTGCTTGCGCCGCTTCCGCCACTGCCGCCGCCCGAGAACCACAAACCCGCGGCGCGATATACGGCGGCTGGCGAACCCATGGGTCCAGGGGGAGGGCCCCAGTGGGGAGCGAAGCAGCCAGGGATACCCACGGCCTAACGGGGGCGGGCACCGAATGCGCAATGCAATGTAGGACAGAGCGAAAGAACGGAAGAGGGCAGTGAGAGCGGCAGCAGGGGTGGGCGGACGAGGTATGTGTGTTTTTGTTTTGCAACGGCAGGGGGCAGCGGCGTGCATTGGCAAAGGATATCGGGGGCGTAGCCAAGAAATCGTGTACGGAAACGGCCAACGAACAACAGCTTCCTGGAAGGGGAGGTTGCAACAGCTCTGGTGGCCCTGAATAGGAAAATTTCAATGAGCCGTAACAACTTTCAGGTACGTTCAACCGAATCTCCTCTCGACATGAAGAATCTCTGTCGTCACCCTTCGATTGACAGCTCTGGTGTCATCAGCCCGAATGTCGTACCCGCAAATGGACTGACGTGTCCGGTAGCGGCAGGGGCGCCGGGGCAGCTACCGCCGCCGCCACTCCTGCACCACGGATGCGCAGGCAACCACCCAGCGGTCCCGCCACCGCCGCAGCGGTGGCGGCGGCCGTTGGCGATTGGGGCGCTGAGTTGATCTCACCGCCGCCTCCGTCGCCACCGTATGATGATGCCGGTGACGCCGGACACTCCGTTGATGCGGCATCACGCCGCGGCGGCGGCGGCGCCGCTGCCAGTCGACCATGCACTCGTTGTGACGGCACTGCCGCCACAGCCTTCATCGGGCGCCGTTGCATCGCCAACATCACGAACGGGCTGTTACTAACGGCCGCGCGGTTGTCGGCGCCCGGCAGAGCCGCCGTGTCCTTTGCCAATGTCGCCCGCCGCCAACGAGCCAGCCGCATCGACAACTGTCCACGGACGCCGTCATCGCCGGCACCAGCGTCGCTGGCGCAGCTCTCACTGCGGTCCTCATAGTCACTGGAGCTGCCACTGGCACCGTCAACGTCACCGTTCGCGGCTGCCGCCGCCTTCGCGGTGCCTTGCTGAACGACGAGCCGGCCAGCTTCCCACATTCCAGCCAACGTCGTCACTCGGTTTAGCTTCCTCAACGCCGCGACACTGGCCTCACGCGGCCGCTGCGCGCCCAATGGACGGCTCAGGGACGACGCCTCACTGTCACTCGCGCCATCGCCATTGATGCCGCCACCGCGCTGAGCCGTTAAGATAACGGTTCGGCGCGATCCAGATGACCCATCGGACTCCTCACCTAAGCCGCTGGCAGCGCACGTTGCCGCGACGTCCTGGTCTGAGTCCGAGATCGATCCGGAGCTGCACTCCGGGCCTAGGCCTTCCGCTGCACTGACCCGTGGGTCACAGCCATGGCCAACGCTGTCAGCGTCACTTGCACTGGTCGAGCCATCGGCCTGGGTTGCGGGACTCGTCGCATTGGAGTCTTCTGAGACGACGGCCGCCGGCAATTCCGACGGGTCGCTCTCTTCCGCGTCCGCCGCGCCAGCCGACGGCGCCGTGGCTGCAGCGGTAATCCTTTTCGCTTTTGTTGGCATGTCGTCGCCATTCTGCTCTAACGTTTCGGCACCCGGCTCCTCTGCTGTAGCAGCAGTTGCAGCAGCAGTAGCAACGCCAGTATCTGCTAGAGGCCCCGATGCCTTACCATTAGGGCTTCGAAGGTGCTGCTTTCCATCGTCCACCATAGCGGATCTGGCTAAGGCAATCTTTGCCTTGACGGTCCCTACGTCGTTACCGCTGCCGGCCTGCTGGTCCTCCCTCACTGCCATCTTCCGCCGCCGTGTCGCCGGCTGCACAGCAAAATCGTCACTACTGTCTTGGTCAATGGTGGCGGCGACAGCAGCCGCTGCCGGATTGCTAACAGCGGTGGCTACACCGCCGCTGCCTTTAGGAGTACCCCCGCCGCCAGCGGTGCCGGCTGCGGCGGCCATACCAGTGGCAGCCGCCATCACTGCGTTTTGGAGACGCAGCTGCCGCTGCTGCTCCTTCAGCCGGGCTAAGTGTTGGGCCGCGAGACGTCTTGAGACGTGCCGAGCCGCGTGGAGCCGTGCGGCGCCGTGCGGCGTGCTGGTTGGGGACAACACGGCTGGTGACGCCGAGTGCGATGCTGCCACTGAGGAGTCAGGCGTGGCGGCGGCCGCCGCCACTGCCTTGTCACTGGGCCCCTCACGCCGCTTTCGCGCGCCGGACCGTGGCAAGGCGCCCTGTGTTCCCACTGCTGGCGATCGCAAGTGCGAATCTGGCGAATCCAGGATTAGATTGTGGAGGTCCTGCTCCGGGTGTGATCGCTGCTGTTGTCGCTGCAGCTGTACCTGTAGCTGCTCTTGCTGTAGTTGTTGCTGTAGCTCTTGGTGCATTTGGTCCCGGAGCTGTAGCAGCTCTGCGTCTAGATCCTGTCAGAAGCCAAGGTACGGTAGGGCGGGCAGTTTCAACAGCGGTGCATGTAGTGGAGCTGGCCTCTGAGAGGAAGGGCATTAACAGCAACAACGGCAACGAAAACATAATAAATCGAGTGCCCTCTCAAGTCTCACCCAGCCCCCGAAAGGACAGTGACCTACCTTGGCCCCTTCCGCCATTTCGACATCAAGATCAAGCTCACAGATCACCTGCCGTACCCGCTGCAGTACGGCAACGTCCCCGTGTGGATTTCCGCACTCCGTTGTCGCGACATCGGCGACACCGCCGCCGCTCCGGGGGCTACAGGTGGTACTACTGCTGCTAGCGCCCTTGCTGTCAATGCCGCCCCCGCCGCTATTCCCGCGCCCAGCTACTGAGGGGCTCCCCTGGGAAGAAGATGTGGTTTTGGTCGACCGTACTACGTTTGGCATGGCACCACTGATTCCCCGGGGACTTCCAGGCCTCGAACCCCGTATCGGGAGGGCTTGGACAAGCTCGCTCAGCTGGAGTTGGGTATGAGCGTTGGGCAAGGGTGGCGATCACGACGGGTGGCTGGGAAGAGAATGAGAAATAGCTATGATAGCCGTTCGTCAGTGACAGGCGCAGAAATAGGGACGGATGTCGGCGTGATAAATGAGGCGCCGAAGAGTAAGGAGAATAAAATGGGCATTACCTTAGAGGTTCATGGACGGTCAACTGCGCAGGTTGTCCATCCAGGACATTCCGGGTAGTCAATTGATTGGAAATCATAGAGAAAAATGAGCGAGTTCAGAAAGAAATATGCTTTTCGGCGAGGATGTCTTTCGTCGGTCGGAATGGAAACTCACCGCGGCCTCCATGCGCTGCTTTGTTTCTTCACATTCCGAGCGATAATATGAAACGCTGGCGAGCAGTGCTTGCAGTTCGTCTAGTGCGGGCTTGTACTGAGCATCGCCGCCCAACTGCCCCGGAAGAAGGAGCACGGCGGCTTCGAGTTCCTGCAATTACGATTATAAGTTTGCAATGGAGCCTTACAGGCGGCACTTAAATGTGGGCAATAGTCTTGGCAATTATTTCCGGCAGCGGCTTTAAAGCTCGAATATGCCGATGCATCGCTAGGGAACTTATCTCACCTGAAGGAGCTCCAAGAGCTCTGATAGAAGCGCATATCCTGGGGCGACACAGGAACTTTCAGTTCATTAAGCTTCAACCCCCAGGTGTTTGATTAAGCATTCTAACACAAGAAATGCGATTGTGCATTACCCATGTACCTGATTGTATGCCGCCGCCTTCGACACTGGCGACGCCCAAAAGCTGACAGTGTTCATGGAGCCTATCGAGCAACTGCTCGATGCCCAGCCCAAAGTGCTCGAAGCGAACACGCTCCAACTCATATACAAACAGCTGGAGCCTACAGGCCACGGTGGTTAGGACTTTTGATGCCTTGCTACGTTCGGGCAAGGAGTCCGCAGCACCAAAAATCCGAGTGACAGCTCTACGGGTTGCCACTCCAACTCGTTGGTTTCCACCTGTCATTCTAAATAATACAACTATCCCTGATATGCAACTGCGTCTTTGGAGACAAGTTCAAGTCGGCCCTTTGACACGTTACAGGGTGCTCACAGCACCCTGTAGCAAGGAATGCGGCTTTCCTAAGTATTGCACTTCATGAAGCATGCGTGAAGATTGGCAGAATGGTTGATTCTTTAGAGCATGAATGCCGTACATACGTACCGTACACCAGCAATGTCATGTTTCAACCAACAATCTTAAAACACAGTCCCGGATAGGTCTTAACATACTATAATCAATTTAAGTAGATAGGCATTATATGGGAATCTCCTAAATTTTGGAACGACTGAGGCCGTGCGGCGCCGTGCAAACAATGCGTGCTGCACACTCTCGCGGATCATCGCGTGGTACGCCAGCGTGGGAGCAGGGGGAATAGCATTTACAAATTCATGACCTGTAACGAACCTCTCAATAATTCACACACATATCCAGTCCCTGGAAATGACATCCCAGTACGGACATCTGAGTCAGACCAATGAACCCAATTCAAATACTTGCTTTTCGTCTTGAAATTCTACAACATCCAATTACTTGTGCGTGGCTTAAGTACCCAACTACTCCAACTGCCTACCATGATAGATTATTACAACTCGTCAAAACTCATAAGGCTGGTTTGAGCCAGGAGGCTCAAGGGGCCGCAAGGATAAACGACAAGCGTTGGAAAAGATATACACAAATGAGCTAGAACTGCTTACAAGGGCTGTTTGTTGAAGTGCAAAACAGGATCTACCGTACTTCAACCATACAACCGTACATCGCAGCATGCCGAACGCATTCAGATCACCTACCACAGCTTTGGGAAAGATACAGCTACCCACGAGCTTCGTAATCATGATCACGCACGATAAGCGGTTTGTGAGCCATAGACCATGAGACCTGTACGACAAATCATACTGTCGAAACTATATCGGGCTCACGTTCTTGCACCTACAGCAAGCTGCACAAGGTGTGAACAGCTGTTGTACTGTTGTACAATTGTACATAAAGCACGATCGTTTAGTTGATCTCACATTGGATCTCCTTCCCCGTAACCCTAACCAACCCTTCGTTCGGGGACTGGAGTAGGCTGGAGTCATTAACACCGACCCGACCCCAACATCTAGACAAATCACTGGACGTGTACGACAGCGCTATCTAGCTGGCTCAGAATCCCCAAGCTCTTCGCGCCGCCAACAACTTCCAAATAGGGCGACGCAACGGTATTGTGCCCGCAGCACGAACCTCAACTCTCCCTCCAGCCCCCGCTTCTTCTGTCCCACGGAAACCTTCACTCTCAGCGCCGGGCAGGGCCGGGCATACCCGTACGACAATATCATCTCGGTCGTTGCCGCTGCCGTACATGTCGTTGGAACAGGGTGCCGTATCGCTACTGCGCGCAGCTGTCGTAAGTGCCCGGGTGCCCGGGGGCATTTCGCGGAGTTGAACACGTACCACTACTGTAGTGTCGAGCACGCCCGGAGGTATCACGAAGCAGGAAGAGGTGATGTTGGTGACGGCAGGCTGACCGTTAGAGTCAGTTGACGGGATGCACGGAACGGAGGAAACCAGAATCCATGTGCGATTTGACGTCTGTAGCGGTTGCGGCGGTTGTGGTGGTTGGGCAGTTATGGCGGTTAGCAGGTTACAGCGGTTTCAAAAAAGTTGGGGTTTTGTGGCGGTTGAAATGGCAACGGTAGCCATTGTAGCAGCTGGAAGGCTTTGTTTCTTTGTAGAAAGCATCATTATTAGTGGATTGGTTCAAAAGTCCGTTTACAAATCCTATACCATTATTAGTAATATACCCAGACGAGGGCAACCGTCAACGAAAACCCGCCAACGAGAACCCGCCAACTGCCGCAACTCCCCAGCCCACCCGGACGCTGCTGTCCACCGCGCTTCCAAGCCGAGGCTCAAGGTACCTACCATACTTGCATCGTTGGTGTAGAAAATATCCACGACGGATACAACTGGAATAACGGAGCAAACGACCGCCGTACGAATGACGACTGGCTCTCCTCTGCAACGTAGGACAAGGTAGGCAAAGGTAAAAAGAACCATTGCAATTGCGAGTTACGACATAGCGTTGTACGACAGTACGGCCTAGATTTTCAAGGATTCACGTTGATTCACAACGGTATCAGTGCTAGAGGGCGCTTCTTTCTTCCTTCCGACAGTTGAGCTCCTTTCCTGACGGCACCTAAAAATTGTACTAAAATAAGCCTAAGTGCAAAAAGACTGCAACACACCCTCACGTATTGTTCTCGGGACTCCCTGATTGTTGCCTAATAAGGATATGGGATGTAAGAACATGGGACGTCTATAAATTTCCTATAACGAACTCGATACCCTATACCTAAACTACACATCGCCGACCCATGGGTCATTTGGGTCATTTTGGTCATCCGTTTTTTTCATGCAGGCTCAGATACTCACATGCGCAGTACTCTCTCCGGCATTACCGTTGTCACCGCCACCGTCGACACATAACCGCGGACGCTGGGTAGACCGTCCGGGCATTCGCCGTACAGAGTGTTAGGCGCGAAGTCCTCTAAGCCAATGCCCTTGCCGTCCAACCTAAGTCCACAAAAAAGCGCTCGAGCACATGTTAGATGAAAATAATTGATAAGTCAAGATACCAGTGAATCGTTTCAGTTAGCTTCAGTTGGTTTCGGAGCCTGTTGTTTGGCCCCGCTAGGATCCCCGCACAATGTATATGTACGAAAAAGTGCCCCGGATCGCACAACTGCTGCGCACGCTGTGATGACGTGATGAAGTGTAACCGCGCGGACACCTGCCGTACTCACTCAGAGGAGACGCAAGTCGTCTTGCCCTGCCCGTCGCACACCCCCGTTGCGAAGAGCGCTGAATATTCCGCCTGCGCGGTAGCAGCAGTAGACGCGTCGGCCTCGCTGCTGTTGGCCCCACCGACGCCGCTGCCACCGACATCCGCGGTGATGGCGCAGATGTCTTTACTGGCGCTTTCCTGGTGGCGGCGGCGACGGTCGCGCTCGACACCTTTTTTACTGGATCCCCCGCCGCCGCTGCCGCCGCCAGCGGAGCCGGTTTCGGCACCCGGGTCACGTGGTTGGGAGTCGCCAGCCTCTGTCGCCGCTGCTGTGGCCGCCGCCGCCATCGTGTCAGTCGCGCCGTCATCCTCCTCACCCGCCAGCTCTCGAGCCAATTTCGTAGGGTCCGGCATACCTTACGATTGGGGGTTTCAGATGGGGTTTTAGGGTTTTAGGGTTTTAGGGCTGAGGCTTGGGACTTTGAAAGTTCGGGAGTTACTTGAGTCAAGGTTTTCAAGCATACATTGGATTTCAGTGGTTTTTAAAGAAAGATCCAGTGTACGGCATGTCTGTGTAAATATGACATATGCCGTACGTACGTTTCCGACGCTGCCATTCCTCGCGATCACCGCCGTACGAGGGCACATCACCAGCAGGCTCCTGCTGGACGCTCCCTCTGCGAGTCTCTGCCGCAAGTACGGCAGGTACGGCCGCTGGTGCCCCAAACTGCAAAGACGCCGCCGCCACGCCCACCGGGTTCTGTAAGTCGAATGGGGGTAAACCGAAGGCCCAAAGACAGTGTTAAATTTGACGGCCGTACACGTAGTTAGAAATCAAGTCCGCAATTCCTGGCGCGGGATGGAAACTCTTGACTATGAAGTCATGTATATGTATATGTATGTGTATATGTATATGTATCGAGGTGTTTGTGTCTTTCGTAAACTTACCCCGTCTGAGTCCGGGCCCTGAGAGCCGTCCAGACCTCCAGAATCGTCGCCGACGCTGGAACCATCATCGTTTCCATCACCATCATCACTGCCATTGTCACCGCCGTCTCCACTACCGTCTTCGGCATCAGCGCTGTTAATAATGGTGTTGTCATCATCAGCGTCATGCTCAGCATCTCCATCACCATCCTTATCTCCACCAGCATTAGTATTCTTGAAGCCGCCGCCGCCAACAGGCGAAGTCCTGAGATCCGAGTAGGTCAGTGACAGCATCCGCTTTAGGGTTGTTGGCAGCGTTGACGTCATCACTGCTGCTGCCGCCGTCACCATCACCGCCAAGTTCAGTTTCACCATCGCCAGTGTTGATGGCGTTATCATCGCCAGTGTCAATTATTTCATCATCACCATCAACATCGCTATCACCATCACTAATAACGCTATCACCATCATGGTCACCGATGCTTCTTATAGCGGTTGTTGACAGCAGCAGGTTGTCGGTTGGCGCCGACTCCTCGTCAATAAGTAGGCGCCTGCCATGGCTGCGCATGTACGACGAACCCAGTCCTCGAGCTGAACCCATTCCGCCGTACACTGAAGATCTTGTGAAGATGCGTCGGGATGAGGCCAGCTGCCGCATGGCAGCAGCGGCGGCCCCACCTGCATCACCATCCCTGCCGTTGCCACCACCACCACCACCGAGGCCGTTCGCGAGGTCATCAGCAGAAGGATTATTGAGAGCAGCGGTTCTTGTCCTCAGCAGTTACAATCAGCATAACACTACAAAAGGCCCCAGCGGCGATGCCACCGGCGGCTAACCTGAAACGCAAAGAACCGCCCCACTACTTCAACAAACCTACCAGATCGATTGACTGACCTGCGCTCCAAAAAACCGCCCTGCTGCTTAGCCCAGACCCCTTGTCAGACTCCGCTACAACACCCCACCAAACCCCATATTTAAGTTGGATTAGTGGCCGGCCGTGACACTTAGGCTCGTAACCACCGGCGAATAACCACATAAGGTAAACCTAAGGTCACAACACGGCGAATAGCCGGGAACGTTGTGACCTGCGACTTATCTCAAAATCTCAGTACGGCAAGTACGAGCAAGATGCATATAGTTACTTGCTTCGTCCAAGAACCAGCCTTCTCGCATCGAGAAGCCAGCGCTTATTATCGCTGCGCTTTGACGAGTTGTCGAATGGGA
This sequence comes from Volvox reticuliferus, assembly GCA_019650235.1. Lineage (NCBI taxonomy): Eukaryota > Viridiplantae > Chlorophyta > Chlorophyceae > Chlamydomonadales > Volvocaceae > Volvox > Volvox reticuliferus. The sequence goes on along the minus strand of BNCP01000040.1, from coordinate 637,751 downwards.
TTTAGTATGATTAGCAGCAGCAGCAGCGGCGGTGGCAACAGGAGCAGCGGTGGCAACAGCAGGAGCGACGTGTTCATCAGGTGCGACTACTGCTGCTGTCGTCGGGGCTGCTGCTGCTGTGAAGACTACGTCTGCTGGGCCCAAAACCGCGCACGCTATCAATGTAAGGCATGTGGCTTGGAAAGTAGTTGTGCGCCACACAGCAGCTGGACAGCGGGGCAGCGGCGGCATCGTGAGGTTGTGTGCGTGTGTTATCAAGCGGAAATCGGCGTGCGTGCGTATACGTTATACTTTGCTGCGACGACAGTGGCTGGTGAGGTTATGTGAGGTCGTCGAGTAGTAAGCAAGGGTCAGTAGTAGTGGTGCGCCGATGCTGTATGTTGTTATATATAGGTATGATTTTTTCAGTAGGTGTTAAAAAAGGGTTTGCCTGACAAGATAAGGTCTTAAAGAGCCTAGGGTGGCCTAATTTGTTCGTCTAAGAGAGTCTAATAAGCAACTGTCAGCTGGATTTGTGTCGCTCAGTAAGAAGTCGATGCAGGCCGTCGAATGATACGCAAGATAGAAGCAAGGTTGATCGACGAGCGTTGATGGCAAGCAGCAGCAGTAGCATTTCTATTCATGCATCGAGAGAAAGACGAACGAACGAAGTAGTATGGGGAGCGCACTGATGAACATGTGGATGTGGATATCGCAATTATTGAAAGCTTTGGTTGCTTGGTTGATTGGCCGCGATGATGTCGTCGGGATGTGGATGTTGTAGGACCGCCCTGGCGGGATGTAATAACAGGCGAGGCCCTATTGAAGACCAGTTGGTCGGTCGTTCCTGCCTAGATAGACGCCGAGGCAGCAAGGTTCAGTTCACATGCATCTGATGACAGACGACATGCCCGCCCATGATGATCACAAGTTGTGAATTTTGTTCTTTATCAGTAAACCCTTAAATCCATGATGTCCTTCGTTTGGGTTTATAATAATATTAAGTCTTCATGCATACTACCTTAGTACTAATAATGCCTGGACTGTTTATGTTTTTACCGCCTCCTTTATTGAATTTGGCTTAAAAGATTAAAAACTACTATGTATCGAATATAAATGCTTCGGATGCCTCTAATTCAGTTATGAGGCCCTGCCCAAGCTGGGAAACTGGACCAAGCAAGAAAGTACCCTTGAGAAAGTATATCGATATGGCTTCAATATACATACAGTAGCAACAGCCAGCAAACCTGCTCATTCCCACTGCTGCCCTTCACCACGAGGTGTGCCGCAAATGCTGCAAACAATGGGTGCGTCTTTTGCAGGTATCAAAGCGACTGGCAACGCTCTATGATGCTAATAGGAACCTGCTGCAAGAACTCACCGTATGAGAGCGAGTGAAATTTACGTAACCTGACAGCACATGACTGTTTGTTATGCCCAAATAAGTGGGCGCATTAAAAGATGCAGGTTTCTGTCTTGCTTATTATCCTGACACACGCACGATTATGCGATCCTTTTGCCGTTCTTGCCATCGTCATCCCACAAGCAAGCCAAACATGCAAATGTCGACCACGAAATCAAGCACGAACTAACCGCCGCGCATCATATTTTTGACGTATTCTATATGAAGTTAGTTATTTTTTGCGAGATTGCAGATGCGGCCGAGGAAAGTACGACTTACAAATTCCTTTGGGGAACGGATGACAACATTGTTCGGCAATTTGCGACTGCGGACTTTCATGCTGCAATCGGCAATTAGTCTTGAGAACCGCTATAACTGGAGCCTTGTTGTTACTACTATTTAGCCGACAAATGGCTTCCCTAGTAGTCTTGGCAAAATTCGGAAACGCATATTTTCGAAAGCCCTTCCTTGGCAACGTTTCGAGCCTGTTGCGTCCTGTCAAGCGCTGCCTGCATTCAAATGCGGCCACGGATGACCCTAGACTTGCAGTTTCGAGCACCAAGACGGTACGCCACGCTCCGCGCAGTGGACGATGCAGGTTCTCCCCGTCACGAAGCCCTGCCTATTCCTATGCAGGAGGATCCACAAAATGGCGACGAGAAGGATAAGGAAATCAACAGCCTGAAGGCGCAACTCGCAGACGCGAAGGCGCGACTCGCAGACGCGAACGCTGGACGCGACCGTGACGTGGTCGTGGTGAGGACGGGATCTCAGCAGGCGTTGGAACACTATCGTTGCTGTAACCTGTACCGATGATGCCTTTGCGAATTGCTTGCAGTACATTTTCATCACGGTGTTTGTTGTGGCCGCGTTTATCCGCTTCATGCGGTTTCTCCTTGGGCGTTGATGGCGCAGTTCATCAGTGTGGTGCTGGAGCTTTGCATCTGGGTGTGCGTGGTATGGGCCATCTACGTGCCCGACGTGCTGAGCGTGCTGAGCGTGGCCGGCCTCGCTTTCGGATTCGGCCAGCTTGCTCGCTATGCGCATCAAGAGAAGGCCTTGCCTTCGGATTCAAAGCGGTGGACATGACGTCTACGATATTTCAGATACTCTTGATGCGCATAGCGAGCAAGCTGGCCAGTTTCTGCAGTCAGCTGCCAAGATTGTTCCAGCTCTGGGCTGCTGGGTTGGGGTGTGGCAAGCATGCAGCTACCTCTGCATCTGCCTCTGCGTGAGGTGGCAGGGGGGCGCTTGGTCTGTGTTATATGGGCGGTGTCGTTCTCCAGCAACCACCACATGTGTTGAAGGTGCAGTTGTTCGAGGCACTTGTTTACAGTCGAGTTGGTAGTTGGCGCTTCTGAAATTGTAGTGGCTTTCTGCGTGCCGACACAGCGCTGGGCAAAGCACTTTGCATTGCCCCACCTCACCGCGCTGTGGGCACTTGAGCGGGCTACGCACGCGGACGGTTCGGGTTTTGACACGTTGGGTGACATGCATCGCACAGACACAATTTGGCGCATTGCTGCATAACAGACGATTTGCTAGCAAGCACCAGGTGGCACAGGTTGGTGGTTATGCAAGCAGAGATCGAATGGATGAATAGAAGGGAACGCCCATTCTGTGGACAGGCTGAACTGGGTGTTGCGTATTTGACTGACAGTAGTTGGTTAGTTCTTGCAGAACTACATGGCAGTGTGAATGCAGTATGCCTGGACATTTGGGCTCTCAACTGATGCCCGACCAAGCCGCAACTTTCGGCTAATAAGGAAAGGAGACTGGCGTTTTCCATTGACTATATAGCATGATATTGTGGTTTGTGGCCTCGGCTGCGCCATGAGTGTGCCTTCATGTCATGTGCCTTCATGGCTCGCTCTGTCGGCGACAGCTGAAGATTGGGCCTTTCAGTGATGTTAGAGGGACGTGGCTACTCCGGTCCCTAATATGATTTGTGTGTGATGTAAAAGCGTATGGCAAGGTGAGAAGCAGAGTTTCCAGCTGGGAGGCCCGCGGAAGGCCAGGCCTAGCACGGTAGGGGATGATACTACCCCATGGCAGGCCAAGGCTTGCGCCGAGGCTATTCATATGGGCGGCCAAATCTCCAATATGTGTGTGGTCTGACATATCTGTCAGGAAAGGAGCAAATTGGACTTACCAGAGAGCACGATATGAGGCAGGCCCACGGCTGTAAAAGAACACACAAAACATGACGCTCTCCCGGCTGACTCTGCGACAGTCTTGTGGCCAGTGTGGTGTGTGTACAGGCTGCACCTACCAATGTGGCGGCCCCTTGTCCTGTGTCGCCTCGCAGTCTAGCCCAGCCAGCTCCCCCCAGAAAGCAGGGCTGACAACTGAGCTTCCGGCCAAGCCTTCCATTACGGTTGGTGCGAGGTTCGGCGGCACCCAGTGCCTCAGTTCCCAGTGGCTCCGGCTACTCCGGCGTCGAGGTATGTGGAGTTCGGTCTGCGTGGCTACAGCATGTGCCCTGCAATGCCATGCCCAACAATTGCTGTAGGCGAGCGAGCTGTGCCGAGGCCACGGCCCACACCCGCACATGTGGTCCCTAACGCACGCGAGATTGCCACAGCCGCAGGGCGGCGCAACAGCGTTGTGAAGCAGCGCATGTGGATGCCGTCGTTATTAAAGTTCCAACGGCAACTAGCCCGTAAACCGACCCTTCCTTTGCTCAGGAACGACCAGTCATTTTTGCGTCTTTCGCTCCCTGAATGTCGCTCTCCCACAAAACAGAAGTCACAAACCCTCATGCTTGCTCTCTTCCCCATGCCTCTCATACTCTTAACTCTGTTTGACCGCAGGCAGCCCAGCCAGCCGTTTGCGTCTGACAGATGTTATGCAGAAAAGATGCTTCAGTATGTGCCAAGGATCAGGCTGAGAGACAGTGGGTTCAAGCTGCTCTCGCCCTTTATCCTCTCGACCACCCGTACGACACGCAACCAAAACACCATGCACAGTGCTGTGCCTGACGGCCACTCCCTCCCCCCCCAGCGTGCGATGCCATGTGTGCATCACGCATCACACTGCGAGTGTCGAATGGCTCACGAAACGAGATGGGGTATGCTGCAGTGGCCGTCAGGCACACGCAAGTGTAAGCTGCACACATTGGGCCCCAACAGCTTTTCCGCACTGCCTGCACCATCCTCAAGAACGTGATGCTGCTAGCCGCTGGGCACGGTGCCGGCGGATCGACAGCCCAGGAGCCGCCATTGCTCACTTTCTGAGTGCAGCTGAACATCGGGGCTTCGTGGTGGCGCGTTGCAAGGCAGCAGCAGCGCTGCTGGGCCCCGACGGCTGCTGCTGCAAGTTTGGCACCAAGGCCGCCAGCTACAGGCATGGCATGTGCGGCGCATGCTATGAGTGGGAGCGCTGGTGCAAGTACGTAGTGTGCAACTGTGTGTGTGTGAACTGCTGTCGTTTTGAGGGCCCACGGGACGAGGCACGTTTGCTGACTCGGATGCGACATTGCTCCGATGGCAGCTGTTTTTTGAGGGCGCTCGGATGCGACCTGGCTGCCGTGCAAGCGAGCAGAGTATCGGTGAAGCCACTCAGGCCTAGTTGCCCTCGCGCCCAAGCACCCACTGCATGGTGCACTGTGCCACTTCGCACGCCTTGCCGGTGCTGGATTGGGAACTTGCCGGTGCTCACTTGTGTGCTGGCGCAGCCCATGTTCTCTTTCGGCGTGTAGGCCGCTTGCGTGCCGGACTCAGACTGAGCCGCGCACAGCCATACAACCTGATTGGAGTAACCCAGCGACTGACCCAGCTTGCCACAGGCACGCGGCATCCGTGCCTTCCTCTCACGCACGGCTGTTAGAGGTGCTTAAGTGCTGCGGGGTACGTGGGCTAGTGGTGAATGCCAGTAAGTGCTGGTGGTCTGTGGACGGCTGGGCTTGGGCTGGGTTAGTTGTGCTCCATGTTAGGTGTACGACCGTTGGGCTGTGGTGCGGTGCTGCCGGCCTGCCAAACATGCAACGTCTGGAATCCATTAACTCCTTAATACTCACCTCGACTGGCTTTCAGCATGGTGTGGGTTGCCACGGCCTCTGCAACTGGATAGTGGGCCAACTGGGTACTGGCCCGCCAAGCATGCACGTTACCAACCTCCAGAGCCCTCCAGAGCCCTCAGACCCCTCCAGAGCCCTCCAGAGTCCTCAGACCCCTCCAGAGCCCTCCAGAGCCCTTCAGAGGCCTGTGCAGATCCCTCCAGAGGCTGAGCGTCTCTGAAAAAGCCTGTGTCAGGATTGCCAGACCACCCTCAATGCAGCAGGAAGCCGCTTTCTAGCTCTGGCTGCCTGCGAAGCAGCTGCAGGAGGACCTAAGCCCTGATGCCTACCGTAAAATCAAGAAGGGCGTAAAATAAATTCTCAACACTGGGCACGCACACACGCAAGCATGGCGGCAGGTCAGAACATTGCAGTGCTCGGCTGCTTTGTGTGAGGGGCTGACGCAACAGGCGTGCAGCTGGATCTGGATCGGCTTGACTATTACACGAACAAGCTGATTGCCGCCTCACAGTCGCTGACCCTTCCTGCCAGAATCCGCATCACTACGTCAGCCGACGGGGCCTTCAACTTTGGGCTTGGCAACTTCTACCTGCGCCAGGTGATCCTCACGTCTCTGACTGTCGCAACCTGGGTGCTTGGGCGCAACCTGAACGACACCCCCAACACCGCAAACACAGCATTCAAGGCTGGCATGGACATGCTGCCCCAGAGCTCCTACTACCCCGACAGTGCTAGCTATCCCAAGCGCGTCCAGACTGTTGCACAGCAGAACGGATACACCACCAACCAGTACATGCTCGAGTGCCGAGCATGTTTCATTACTCCTGACAACCAGTGGGCAGTACTGCAGCTGCCCTTCCCATCTTCGGATGAGTCCTACTTTGATAACTTTCCCTTCCGCCAGCGCATTGGCGACAGTGGACTTACCGAGACACTGGAATTCGCAGACCCAGACCCCATTGACCGCCAGCTCTACCCTCACTTCAAGACACGCGCGGGGACGTGGCAGCAGGGCGCGACCAATCAGTCCAGCGTGCGCTGCTGGGGCCCGAACTTCACGCTCAGTGAAAAGGAATCAATTGTAAATTATTTTAGCGATCGCTTCATTGACAATATCGCGACTATTCATGTCACCATGAACTGAAGAGGTTTCGGCTGAGTTTCGGCTGGGTTTCTGCTGGGTTTCCTCCGAGTTTCGATTGAGTTTCCGTTGAGTTTCTGTGCCTCGCTCCTTTCGACCCAAAGCGCTGCGCCGCCCCCGCCGCGCCACTTTCAGTGCAGCCCCGTTTGCATTCCCGTGTGCACCACAGCACATATGCAGCTGATGGGAAGGCGCAGCCCCCATGCATCCCATCTGAGTTTACACACAGCTCACACAAGGCTTCCCAACCAGTACCGCGCACAATTCTGAGCCCCCAGCCGCGCCGCGCGCCAACAACCAGCTTCACAGCTCCCCCATTTACAAAAACGCCCCTGAATATCAAACGTGCTTCCAGTCGGCCGCCTGCACAACTACCCGCTCCCAGTCGTGTGCCGTGCCAACCGCCAGCGAAGCTCCCCTGTCACCGTTAGCAGTTGGGTGCAGTACCGTTATGGATCCGATCATTTTTGGAGTTCGTTGGGAGTTGGGGCGGTTGCCGCCACGCTGCCGGCGTACACAGTGCTCCTCTGCTGCCTCGCCCCACCACATACACAGCAGCTACATACCCCAACAACATACATAATACCACCACCGCTACTTCCTCCATGATCCACAACCCAAAGCCAAACAGCTACGAATTGTCATCTACGACCTACTGATGCGGCGCCGTGCGGTCTCAGGAAATCCTCCCGCCATGTCTCCGAAACCAACACGCCGAGCCCCACCCTCCCCCTCAGACAACCGCGGAGAACGGTACCATGCTTAGCCACGGACGCCAGGGACCCGCCGAGGCACCCAGGAAGGGAAAATACGTAAGAAGACCCATCGCTTTCGGCTTTGCTTCTATTTCTTGAGGTATACCTGCAAACAAAGCAGATGTTGTTACGTACTAAAACCCTAAAGACCCCTAAGACAGCAATCAATGGTATGGAGGGAAATCATACACACGAGGGAGGCAGGTTGGGTCGTCATTCGATTATTCCCCATGTCAAGCGAGCTGCTTGCAGCGATTCAACAAGCTGAGCAATTTCCGGAAAGAGATAGTTCTCTATCTCGCTCCTTTCTCTCAACCTCCCTTTTTTTATGCAATCCAAACAAAATCTAAACCGTCTCCCCCGGCGGGCTCCCTTGCCCCCTCCCCATCCCTCTGTTGTGGCACCCTTTTAAGCATCCCAGGTCATACACTCATTCAGTCGATCAATCGATTGCATCATCGATCTATCGGCAATGCGGTTGATCGATGAATCGGCCCATTCCCACGAGAGGTGGGATGATATGCTATTCAAAACGATGTAAAAACCAAAGGCATGGCTTACCATCACCAGCGCGCAGAAGACAGACAGGCAGGTAGGTTTCTTATGTATCCATGCGTCCTCAGCGTACGGCTATGTAAACTCCCATGCAATTCATCACATTTCCACGTTTTTACGTCGTCGTGGCCTGCCTCTTCCATCCGCAACCATATTTTCCAAAACAGCCTCACCATGTTTTCCGCTCATCACCACTTCCATGCAACCGCGCCTTCATTACGTGTCCGCCACCCCCATCATCTCCCCATATTCAAGAGCACTGCGCTCGACAACAACAACACACACAGATACACACCGTGTACCGTATAATGGGCCCCTCCCTTGACCCACCGCATCCGCGATATAAGAAATACGGGGCCTTATCGACGGATTGCTCGCTGCGCAGCACGAGATAATCCTCAGGTTGAGAAAGGACGCTGGACGCGCAAAATTGCGCATGCCGCACCCCAGCCGCGTAAAACGGGGATCTACTAACTCATCGCTGGCTTGCTCCTTCCCGAATCTGGATGCTTCACACCATGTACGACAGGCGCCAAGCCTGCAGTACACCCCACGAGAAACAAACTCACTAACAGGGCCGCCACAGGGTGCCCCAGCATCAGAAGGGCCCCGGCATCTGCCCCAAATGGGGCCTAATCGCATACACAAAAGTGGTACGACTAAGACGATGACATTTTGGAGGTGGGGAAACGTCTACAACCTTTCTCTACTCTGTGCCAAAGTAACACCAATTTTCAATCCCAAAGCCTTTCGCTAATGTCGCCGGGAATTGGCGGCGGCATACCTGACGTGAATAATAAAAGCTATCAAGCGCATTGCAGCAGCTGCGGTGCATGAATGCAGCATAATTCAGACGTACAAGGCCATTGACCATGTGTGGCTTTGGCCGTGTGTACAGCCACGGCACTGCATGCTGTACACAATGCCGCGCAGGTTTGAATCGCTCACTTTTTGCCCCTTCTCCTCCACGTGATTCGTGACCGATGACGCGACATGCTCCCGCCAACAAGGACGACGACGACGACCCAACATTATTTTTAACCACTTGACCAGCTGACCCGCGGGTCCCTTCTTCGGCGCCGCCATCTAACACTTATCCTCATGAAAGCATATGTTGCAAGTGTTGGGCCCTACGCGTTTCCCTCATGTGTGTGTTCCTTTAACGGGCGGTGGTTGCAGGCATCCAACATTTCGTGCGTCGTCATCATTTCCCTGCATGCATCACTCGGCCAGCTATCATGGCCACGCTATCATGGCCACGCAATTGCCGCCCCTCACTTCTTGTTGCCTCTTCCAACATTCCCAACACCCTGCCATTTCTTCCCATGGTAGCCTTCCTCGCTGTCGACCGTAGCCGTAGTTAAAAAGACGTGAGGGACCGTTACCGAGAAACCGTCAATTAACCAACAACATCGCACAACTAACTCTTCGCAATCGCAACGAAATTAAGGCAACGGCCGGCTGACGCCTGCTGAACCCATATGCAATGATTTGCATCCTTCTACAGCCGCGCTGCCCTCGGCCGGCCCCTGTAATGGTGAATAGCAGCAGCTGGCGATAGGCTGGTGAACGTTTCGTGGACCAAACCGCTTTGCCTGCCCAACTCTGCAGGATGGTACCGCGGCGGCGGTGTTCACAGTGTCGGACAGCGGTCCGGCCGGTGGCATCAACTCGGCAATGAGTCGGCGACGAAGCTGGGACGTGGTCCTGGTGGATGCTGGGGGCAGCGGGTTCAGCAACTGCAAGTCGCCAGGTGGGGGGCTGCCGTTGCTCGGTCTGGCTTGCTGTGTGAGATGCATGGGGGCCGTGAGAGAGAACTGAAGGTTAAGCAGAAAACTGCTGGGGCTTGTTTCTGTGGCTGGTCTCTGCGGTTCGTTCTGTCCCTCATGGATTTTGCCACTCTTGTGGCACGGTGTACGGTGTACCACTAACTCTTGCACGGTGTATCACTAAGTATCACTAAGCCAAAGGCAAAGCTTTATTCCACACCCATTTTGACCAATTCATGCAGATTTCTTCATGCTAGGCCAGCCTTCTTTCCTGGAACAAGACAGCATAGGTACCCCTGCTACCATCGCCAGTGCTCCCGGCGGCGGGGGCGCGTGTGGCACAGGCGGGGGGATGCTCGGCAAGAGCGGAGGGGACGACGCGGTGCTTCAGCGGATGCCCGGAGGCCCCTCGGGCGTGACCGCACCGAATGGTCCTTGCTGCCGCGGACAAAGCTTGCCATTGCAACACACGCTGCTGGCGGAGGCTCTGACCCGTGGGTCGGGACTGTGCATTGCGGACTGCAACGCGTACGTGCAGGTGCGGAATATCGTTCTCGATCGAGGGGTATGTTAAGAGTTGTTTAACAATTGTTACTTCTCGGCGGACGCCCTGTGTTTATAATCGACTTTGCAGAGCCAGAGCTGTTGTACTTGTTTCGTACAGACTTTACAGTTCTCCATCCGCACCCGGCGGCACCGGACACTGTTGGCCTTCGAAGTTAGCGATCGTAACTTAGTAACCGCCTTCCGAGTTTTTACGTATCCGGCAGCTGGTACAGGATTCATCCATGCATGGACCCATCTCATATGGATGGGCGACTTGATACGTGTCCCATGAAATGGACGTGATCTCATCAGCGTCATATATGGATACGATGAGCATATGGGTCTGTAACCGGCGTCCGCAACCCGCATCTTCACGTGCAGGACAGCAAGGCCTTCCCTCGAGACCTGATGATTGTCCCGCGGGGCAATGGGAGCTCGACGCCGCCACAGTCCCTTGCGCTGGCTACTTCTTGTCACGGCGGCCGACCTCTGCTGGCCCTGTACGCGACCTACCACTCCATACTGCCCCAGGCGCTGCTGCAGACGGTGGTTCAGGAGCTGGGGCAGCTACTCAGGGTGAGAGCGAGGGGAATATATATATATATATATATATATATATATATATATGACTCCACATGTGCTATCCTTCTATGTGCCCCTAACTTATGTGCACCTCACGTTCTTTTACCTTCGACCTGCGACTTCGACGGGAAACGGAAGTGCGGCTGGCCGAACGGTAGCAACAAATAAAACATGCTTCCAACGGACCGCAACACACCGCGGCACTCAGTCACGTCGTTTCTCTGCTTCAACCCCCACCCACCCACCCACCCACCCAGGCGCTAACCCCCATAGTGGCGGCCCTGCTGCTTCCCGGGGGCCGTATTTCCGAGGAATGGATCCTTTTGCATGACACCTCCTGGGACCCGCCTGCATGGGCCATAGCAGCGGCAACACGAGCAAGGCAAGAACGAACAACTCGATGATAGCACCGTCGGCAGCAACGACTGCAGCAGCAGCAGCAGCGAAAGTGAATATGACTGCTGCACCCTGCACTCCGCGAGCGGGATGCTGCCCGCCGCCTGTGCTGATGGTGTCACCTCCAACAGGCGGCGGTGCTGGCCGCGACGGCGGAGCGACCGCCGCCGCCGCAGTCGTAAACACTGACGGCGGCGGCGGCGGATCTACCATCGGGATTCCATCACGTGGAGGCGAGTGCTCAGTCCGGTCCTCCAGGGTCAGTCTGCAACCTCGGGGCCCCGCGGCAGGGACAGCGCTCGGCGTCATGGCGCAAATGGGTGCGATTTTCCGGCGCACTAGCACTGCGGGAAGCAGCCGTCAACATAATGGCTCGACCCTGGCCTTGCCAACGCCAGCGGGGTGTACGGCAGCAGGCGATGCTGCGATTGCTGCCATGACCGCCGCGGCGGTGGTGCTGGCCGGTGGCGCGGACGCCGCCGTCACCACCGATGCCGCCGCCGTCGATGGTGTACATCGTACCAATAGCAGCACAACAGCCAGTAAGCGCCTGGCTGCGTTTGTGTCTGGTGGCGGCGGCAGCGGCGCCGATGCAGACGGCGCCGGGCCGCAGCCCGTGGGAAGCCTGCAATCGGGGATGAGCCGTAGGACGCTGGCGCGTTCCAACACGGGCCGCACGTCTTTCTCCCTTGAGGTGGTGGGAAGTCCCCGCGGTGGCGTTCGCTTAGCGCCCCTCATCACGACACTGCACGATCGGCTGAAGAGCGCGCAGGTGTGTACGGGATGGGCAGCTGTTAATTGGCTCCATGTTAAATCGTACCGCTTAATCATGGCTATCGCACTTTCTTAAGCATATTTCCCATATCGCCTACATTTCCGTTTGTATCCCACCATCCCTCCATTGCATCTTTCTTCCCTGCCTGAGCTCACGTGGCAACTCCCGGGGCAGCATATGCGGTCCCCTCCCTCCCCTCCCTCCAACGATTAAACCAGGTCAATAAAACCCGAATGATTTCCCCCCGAATGATTTCCCCCGGGCCTTCCCGATATTTCACGGGGGAGTTGGCATTCGTCTCAACCCTTGTATAATCTTGCTTCCGAACCCTTCCTCCACCCTTCCTCCACCCTCCCTCCACCTTCCCTTCACCTTCGTTGTCCCCCCAGCGCTAATTTACTCCGCACGATATGGTGCCGGTTTCTTTGCATTCACATCCCTCCCCTCCCGGCCCTCCCCTCCTGTTCACCCAACCCCCATCTCTGCAGGCGGAGCAGCTCACTTCCAGCGGTCGCGCCGCCTCCCGAATGCAAGACCTGGGGAGTCTGCGCTTCCTGGAGCGGGTGGGCAAAGGAGGCTACGGATCGGTGTACCGCGGGCTGTATCACGGGTCGGAGGTGGCCATCAAGGTAGGGAGACGGGAGCCATAAGAGCGGAAGGATGAACGAATCGGAGTGAGCTTCTTCTACCCATTCTCTGCTCACCTGGCCCTTCCCATCTCCCCATCTTCTTCTGTCACTTCCCCTCCCCCTCGCCGCCGCTCCCGCAGGTGGTGGAAGACCCCGGTCTGGGTAACACGGCCGCAGCGACAGCGAAACCCCTGACGACCGCCGCCAGCTTCACTCTGCGGGCGAAGCACATCCACGACGCCATCGAGTTGGTGGCTTCCGTGTCCATGAGGTGCGATACCTGAAATATTGCTATGGCAACGCCTATTACGCGGTGCGATAAGCAAGGCGTCTTTGTGGCACCGATCACTTAGGCTGCCACTGATGGGATGCGCGCACGCAGTAGTACCCGGCGGGCCGCTTGTTGACGTGACGCAGGAGGCAGGGCTGCTGTGTCGAGCACCTGTTTAGGCGGTATGACAACTATTGGGGCAGTGGTTCATTGTAGCGCTCACGTGATGAACCCGGAGAAGGTCTAGCTGTATGGGAAGAGTGTGTGTGTGTGTGTGTGAGATGAGAGCGCGGGAGGAGAGAAAGGAGAGCAGAGGAGGGTTGATAAGGAGGTCGAGGAGAATGAGAAAGGGCTCTTCTTGCATACCTTTCCCCACACGCTACACCCGGGGCTGCAATCCCGTCCCGCCCCCACATCTGTCCGCTCGCAGTCACCCCAATATCGTGCAGCTCATCACCTACTTTGTGGACGTGAAGGCGTATCGCTGCCACCACCGAGACAAAAAAGCAGCAACGCCGTGCGCTGGAGCCGAGGGCAGCAACCTCGTTACTCATGCCGCCGATGGTGGTGGCGAGTCGGAGTCACTCCATCTCGTCCGCATGACGTCCTCGGGAGTGGACTCCAGCAGCAGCAGCTTGACGGGCAAGTGCTGTGTATCCTCTAATGGTTCAATATACGTCATTGTTGTGTACGGCGCCGTGGATTTCTAGCGCCGTCCGCTGCGGGAGCTTGATTTCGAACTCCTCCAGTTATCCTAATTTGGCACGGCTAAATCGCAGTGCCCACATGCCGCACGCAATGCGGTTTCTGAATTCCTCCCTCACCAGCTGATGCGGATTGTTTCGTCGTACCTTAACCTCCACCCACCCCCTAACCTCACACGGCCACAACTCCCCACCCACCCACCCAAATCCCCCCGCAGACCAGGGCGGGAACGAGGCGATTGTCTTTGTGATGGTGGGTGCTGGTTCTTCAGCCCGGTCGCCGAAGATTGGTGTTTTTAGAGCGCCTGATACGCCGGGATGGCGACCTGTCTGGACGCTAAGGAAGCGGGCCCTGATCGCAAGTTCTGTGGGTGTCCCCCTGGCCTAACATGGCCCCCCGCTGGGCTGGTATAACTAGTGGCTTGCTGTCCCGGTTGCTTGTCACGGAAGGGGCGGAAGGGGATGCAGAATTCAGTGCTGCCCTTGCCTAATCAGGCCCCGAGTGTGTCAGCTCTTTGCACATGCTATGATGGGTTTCATGCCGCGTCGCGCCACCCTCTGAACAGTGAACAATGTGAAGTTATGGGATATGTCAGGTGTGCCCCTGACACACTTCATTGACAGTAACAATAGGCAAGGATATCGTACCATCGTACCCTGACTGGCTGCGTTGTACCCCGTTGTACAGGAATATTGTGACCGGGGCAGTCTTAAGGACGCCATTCAGGACGGCTCCTTTTTACAAAGGGAGGCGCTGGCACATGTGATATCACTGCACAAGCAACAGCAACAGGGTGGGCATCAGCAGCAGCAACAGTTACAGCAACATGTGGCGGCATTTGCGCGAGGCGGCATGGGGCCGCTCAGCATGAAGGTGAGGTCAATGGGAGAATCTTGAGATCCCAACACCGAGTCACCAATTAGAGACGAAATTAAAAGCCCTCCCAAATGGTTAGGTTTTAAAAGTGTTTTTCTCCCAACTACCCAGAGTTATATGTCGCCGCTTTCTCCGTCTCCCCGTTGCCCGATCTTCCCGCCCCGCCCTCGTCCCCGCCCCCTTCCGCTCTTCCTCCAGGCGGTTTACTCGACCCTGCTGGAGGTGGCTCTGGCCCTGCGGCACATGCACGGCCTGCACATGGTCCACTGCGACCTCAAGCCGCAGAACGTGCTGCTCAAGAGCTCGCCCAGGGACCCGCGCGGCTTCACCGCCAAGCTCTCAGACTTCGGACTGGCCAAGATGATGGCGCACGACGAGGACGGACAGCTCGTCATAGACGACGCCATCCAAAGCGGGTGGGTGTACCTGTCTGCATGTGCGTGTATGTGTTTATATGGCTGCGTGCAGGGGCTGCAGGGCTTGCTTGCTGGTGGTCTGATGGTAGATGCGACCTTAAACTTCGCGTCGGCACTAACTCACCTCCACGGTTGGATGAGCAGCGGGTGGCTATCAACGCCGCTCCGTCCACCAAGCCGCTCAAGACGTTCACCTCCACCTCCACATGTCACCCGTTCTCCTCGGGAGGGGTCATGCGGCTGATGTTGGATGTTTTCGTCCCTTCCTATATCTATCTGGTTTTGAGAGGAGGGGGGGCATCGCGGCGCTCACGTCGTTCCTAATCTTTCATCCCTCACTCTTGTTTCCTCTTCTAACAAATGATGGACGGCTGACGCTGACCCCTCGCCTCTGCCCCTGAAGCTGACCCCTCGCCTCTGCCCCTGAAGCTGACCCCTCGCCTCTGCCCCTGAAGCTGACCCCTCGCCTCTGCCCCTGAAGCTGACCCCTCGCCTCTGCCCCTGAAGCTGACCCCTCGCCTCTGCCCCTGACGCTGACCCCTCGCCTCTGCCCCTGACGCTCCGCAGAACCATCACGCATCTGCCTCCCGAAGCTCTGTTAGGTGCGTTTGCGCTTTGCCAAGTCAGTGTAGCAGCAGCGTGTAGGCAGGCGGCAAGGGAAGCGAAACGTGGTATCGTCAGTTTCACCCATGAGGCATAATTGCACGCGGCCTTTGCTGCAAAATATAGCAGTTCATAGACACAGGACTGGGCTTTTGTCACCGTTACTGACCGTCCATGACCGGCCCGCTTTCCTCTGCTCCCCCTATCTTCTTTCCTCCCCTTCTTCTCCTTCCCCCTGTTCCCGCCGGCTTTTTGAGTACACCGGCTCCCCATATCCCTCCTTTGGGGCAACCTTACTTGCTTGGACGGGGCTGTTAGGACCGAGTCCGTTGCTTCATTGTCCGCCTCCTCTCCCCCAGGCGGCCGGCATCTGGGTCCCGCAGTGGACGTTTACGCCTTCGGAATTGTGATGTTCCAGATGCTGTGCGGCATGACGGTGTACCGGGGCTTGGACGTGAAGCAGATAATTCGGGGAGTGGTGCGGCAGGGGCTGCGACCCGCGGTCCCCGCCTGGGTGCCACAAGAGTACAGGTGCGGGGGTGGGTTGCCCGGCCCACGACACGGTGGACATGACACGGTTGGGCACCACCTGGGTACCTGGGTACGGAGCATTAAGTTCTTTCTGCCACAGTGATGAGCAAGAGTTCATCAACAATACTTTATCTTTAATTCATAGCAATAAATGATGAAAATAAAATAATTAGAATTTTAATATTATGGTAATATACTATGGTAATATACTATGGTAATATACTATGGTAATTACATTGTACTCATATAGTATGTTTGAAATGTTTAGGGGTTTTGAAATGTTTTGAAATGTTGTATGTTTCCGGGGAGAGGGGGAAAATGAGAACATGCGCCGCCACGGGTTTTTCCGGAGGCAATGTACGGAGGCTATGTAGCTGTATAAATAAATGTCGCGTTTTAGTCGTTTATAAGCCCCAGCGCCATCCAATCAATATTTGTTCCTGACAATATAAACCACAGGGACCTGGCGCAGCGCTGCTGGCACGAGAAAAAGAATATGGCGCGCTCTTTTCCGATGGATTCTTAAAACACCTCAAAAATGGAGACCTTGCTGATGTGGTGGTCGAAGTCGTGACAGAAGGCACTGCCACATACCCATCGACAGTTCCCCCACCCCCACCCCCACCACCACCACCACCTCCTATAAACCCCGGCATTCGACAAGCATCCGCCGCCACCGTCGGCGCCGCAAGTGATTCAGCTTCCTCCGCTTCCCCGCCTCCTCTCTCCTCCGCGACATGCTCCCCGCGCCTAAACCACTCCAGCTTCTCCCCTTTCACCTCCAACTCCAACTCCAACTCCTCCCACGCTAATCTCATAAGCCTCGGCGAATATCGCCTTCACAGCCTCCTCCTCGCACGCGCATCCGCCTTCTTCTCTGTGGCTCTGACACAAGCCGATTTCGCCGACTCGGCTGCGCGGAGAATCCGGCTGACACTCGATCCGGCTGCTGCCCCCGCTTGGCCCACCCTCGTGGACTTCTTCTATACCGACCGTGTACGGCTTGACGGAGTCAATGTGCTACCGTTGCTGGCGCTCGCACGCCAACTACTGGTTTCGGAGCTCGATGCCTATTACACGGATTACGTGTCTGGGCACCTTCACGCGGGAAATTGCCTGGCGCACTTGAGGGCATCGGTGAGGTTCACCTTTCATGACCTACACGCGGAGTGTACGGTGCTGGCGGCGCAAAGTGAGTTTCGTGGTGAATAATGGGTCTGTTGGTAGTTAGTGGTTGGGCCGAAACAACGAACCCGCAGGTGGACAACAACGAATGAACGCAAGGCACAGTGAGGCTGTCATCACCTGCCTGGGAACATGATGCGGGCCATTTTTCCCTCCCGCCAAATACCTCATCATGGATCTGCGCCATTAAGATTGTAACGGAATGCCTTCCGTACTTCTACAGTGATATAACGGAATACAGATTCAGCGAGGGGCTTGAACTTCTCTGTGTGTGTGTGTATATGTGTATGTCTGTCGGTTTTTGTTCTTCCGTTACCGCTTCCAGTCCGTGGCTCTCCCATTCCCCCTATCCTCCATATCCTCCGTACCTTTCCTGTTGTACGGCACAGACTTCCCTGTGTTGTGCGGCAGCGACCTAAGTGGGTTGCCGCCCGCGCGCCACTCTGTTGGAGATTCTCACGCACCCGGCGTTGCTGATCCATTGCGAGCTTCAGATACGACACCCTGGTGTACTGCATGTGTACGGAGGATGTATGAAGATGTACATCCTGATCGATGCATCTTAGGTCGCCCACCCTCGTCACGTCCTGGTCAGCCAGGCACGCACAACATAGCTTTTGGTTATAGCCCACCGGAGGCCAGCTCACAAATGCGCACCAACTGCTGATGTTCGTTTACCGTTATAAACCGTTGTATTAACGATTACAGGTCGTTGAGGCCATTACACGTTACCTGGCGACCACGGCAGTTGACACGGAGGCTCAGCGGGCGCTGTGCTCCCAGGTAAGAGAGTGGGCAGCTAACGTGTTTAAACGGTCAACGTTGATGGCGGTTGTTCGTTAGCACCTAACTGCAAAAATGGCAGGAAAGGGCAGAAAAAGCGAGACATTGTGGAATTTTTTGTTCAAAGCTTAGCTTCTTTAGGGGTGCTACCATAGCTATAAGTATTATTGAGGAGCTTGTCGTACGGCCGTACATACCCGCATTTGTGTGTACTTATCCAAGACCAAAAACATAACCATTATCACGGGGGGATGGTGGTGGCCTCCGACACGCCATGACCCTGGGCCCCGGCGTCGCAGATACGTTTTCCGTACCTGGACAATGCGACCATCACACGGCTTGCCGTACAGCCCACTGTCGTCTTGGACGCCGCTGCTGGTGGCTGGCAGCTATCACTGGATGGCGCCATAGAGGCCAATGGCGCGCCACCGTCTGCGGCGGCAGCGGTGGTGCTGGACGGCAGCGGCGGCGCCGACGTGCCATCAAAGCGCGCAATGTTATCTGATGTAAACGTAGCAACAGGTATTGCCGACGGCCCAGCGGAAGATGTGGGCAACGCGCCCGTGTCGTCGCCATCATTCTCGGTGGTGGCAACCGAACCAGCTACACTGACCCATGGGTCGCCACTGGCGTCGCCAACCGTTCTGGCAGCCATTGGCGATGGAGCCGCCGGGACCTCATCCACGTTCGGCATTGAGAGGGAGTCAGACGATCTGACGGCGGCGGCGGCCGCCGTTGCCGCTGGCAGTAGTGATACAGGGGACGAATCTAGCGCGGCAGTAGCAGTAGCAGTAGCGGCCACCGCCGCATTGACCGTCGAGGGTGAGGGAGGTCTGTTCTCCGCAAGCTCCTCCTCCGGTTGCTCTTCTTCGTCCTCCAGCTCTGGCGGTGCGGCCGGTACGTCATGCTCGTACACATCACGCGAGCAAATCCACATGCACCGTCACCATGAGCTGCGGCAGCAAGGCGATGACGCTGACACTGGTCTGACGGCGGCCGATGTCAGCGGAGGTCATTACGAGCTATTGTACTGTGCCGTACACCAACACCATCCGTTGATACCGCGGGAAAGGGCGTTGGAAGGCGCACTCGCTCGATTGGCCGCAATGGAGTTCTGCGCTTACTTACCAGCGCCTCAGGTCCGTGGCTGCCAAAAACAGAAACAGTAGTTGGGACCAGAATGAGGCGAGAATGATCACCATCAACGTTCGTTCCATAATATTTCATCTGGTTCAAATATAGTCATAGTCTGCAAATGGATTTTAAATCGTACATGCCGTACTCGTGCGCGCCTTTTCTTTTCCGTTCTTTTGCAGGTTCAAACGGAGGAACAACTCCAGCACCCGTACCACCACTCCTCAACGACGGCGTCGGCGGCGTCGGCGGTGACTGCTGGATCCGCTGGCGGCGCCGCAAGCCTGCAGCCCCCACATGCAGCCTACCTGCACCCGTACCAGCAGCAGCAGCTGCAGCACAATAACGGTGGCGGCCGCCGCCAATTAACGGTGTTCCGAACCCATGGGGCTCTACCCCCGGCGGCACCACAGCATCACATCGGCGATGGTGGCGGCGCCGGGCCACTTGCGCGTGGCCTGGCGAACAGCCAGTACTACAACCATCCGGCGGCTGCCGCTGCCACCGCCGCCGCCGCCAGCGGTCCGCATCATCAACATCATCATCAACAGCAGCAGCTGCGGCCACAACGTTCGGTTCATCAAAGCCTCCGAACTTCCCAGGTTCAGACGGGTGGTGGTGGGCATGTGTACGGCGGCGGCGGCGCTGCCACCGCTGCCGCGGCCTTCAGCCGTAATGAATCGGAGCAGGAGGGCGGCATTGCTGGAATGGATCTGGCGGCCGCCTTCGCAACCTTATGCCTGCCGCCACCACGACCATCGTACTGCTGCAATATCGTACACGGCCTTCCCGGCGGCTGCGCTTGGGTGGACGTGGCGCTGGAGGCGCTCTGGGAGCACCTGGTGCCGTACATCACAATAAAGGTACGGTACAACAGAAAAAAGACCATCGTACGGCAGCTGCGTAAAGCGTTCAAGCCGTTCATGTCCCGTTCATGTCTCGATGTTCAAAGTTGTACTTTCTTTTCCTTCGCTTTCCCGCTGTGTTGTGCATCGCCGCTACTTGCCGTTCAACCCCCCTCACCCTGCCCGACCTTGTCTGTGCGCTGTTGTACGGCAAACCTGCTCGTGACCCTGTGTTTCCCCGTGGTGAAAGGTTTCGGGATGTGGCGAGGGTAATCCGCGTCACGTGATCTCGTCCGACCCCGAGTGCTTTTTTGAGACCCAAGACACTCCGGATCCGCTGCCCTGGGTAGAGGTGAAGCCTTGCATGCGTGTGTATGTGTATGTGTATGTGTATGTGTTTGTGTTTGTGTATGTGTATGTGTATGTGTTTGTGTATGTGTATGCCTTGACGCAGAAATTGAGAGTAAAATCCGAATAGTTCAAAATTGATATGAGGGTACCCTAATCCACGAGGAAAGAGAGAAGCCAAAAAGTGGGCATGAAGACTGTATTTATTATAAGCTTGTTATTGTAGTTATTCTGGGGTGTTACACTGTGGGCGACTCACCCTACAAAGACGAGCACTGGGGGGCCTGACCGGACCGAGCCACAGTGCTAGTTATATATTTGGCATTATAATTTATATTATATTAGTATTGTATATATTTATTTGTCTGTGCATCTGTTCGTGTGTAGGAATGTGTACATGTAAGGTATACTGAAGTCCATCTGCCCTTCTTATTTTCCTTTTTGAACCGCCACCAGGTGCAACTGCCGCACACATGTACGGCACACAGGTACCCTTTTCTGCACGGCCATCGTAGAGCCGGGTACTTCGGTGCCCGAAATTCCAAGACCCAGATTGCTGTACGGCCTGCGGGTGAAATCCGAGATTGTCGAGGGTGGTGTGACTACTGGCGGCGGCGCGACGGTGGCGGCGGCCAGCATGACAGGGGGTCAACGTCAAGGGGAGTGTGTCCAGAGAGGATCCATGGGAGGCTCACCGGCGACGTCAGCTCCCACCACTTTGCCTGCTGCATGCCGTTATGTGGAGCTCACTACTCGGTAAGTTTGATTATAAGTTTTATCAAACTTAGTTCAGAACAGCTTTCCCAACCTCTTTCGATCTCTTTGCATGTGGCGCGCTCTGTAAATTTTTGTGGCAATTGTGGTCGTGGTGGTGGTTGTGATGGTGGTGGCTGTGGCGGCGGTGGTGGTGGTGGTGGCGGTTGTGGCGGTGGTGGTTGGGGGAAGAGGCAAAGTAATGGCGCGTTCTGCATCAGCAGCAAAAGGTTACAATGGCAAAACAGCAATGACTGTGTGGACGTGTGGGAAAAATATCTCAACTTGGTCATTTTATCATTGCACGGATGGGGCCATCATCATCAACATCAACAGCAGCAGCTGCAGCAGCCACAACATTCAGTTCATCAAAGCCTACGAGCTTCCCTGGTTCAGACGGGTGGTGGCGGACATGTGTACGGCGGCGGCGGCGCTGCCACCACCACCGCTGCCGCGGCCTTCAGCCGTAATGAATCGGAGCAACAGGGCGGCATGGTTGGATTGGATCTGGCGGCCGCCTTCGCAACCTTATGCCTGCCGCCACCACGACCATCGTACTGCTGCAATATCGTACACGGCCTTCCCGGCAGCTGCGCTTGGGTGGACGTGGCGCTGGAGGCGCTCTGGGAACACCTGGTGCCGTACATCACAATAAAGGTACGGTCCGACAGAAGTCCATCGTACGGTAGCTGCGTAAAGCATCCAAGCCGTTCATGTCACGTTCATGTCTCGATGTTCAAAGTTGTACTTTCTTTTCCTTCGCTTTCCCGCTGTGTTGTGCATCGCCGCTACTTGCCGTTCAACCCCCCTCACCCTGCCCGACCTTGTCTGTGCGCCAACCCAACAGCCCAGAGCTGCTGGCACAATCTTGGTAGCTGACTGAAGAAACTGGCCAGCTTGCTCGCTATGTGTATCAAGGGTATCTGAAAGATAGTAGACATCAAGTCCACCGCTTTGAATCCGAAAGGGAGGCCGGCCACGCTCAGCACCTCGGGCTTTTGGGGCACGTAGATGGCCCATACCACGCACGCCCAGATCCAAAGCTCCAGTCGCGTGGTTTGCCGACGCTCCGTGCAGATGACAGCCTGGCTGGCAGCGATAGTGCTCTACAGGATAAGCCCCTTCCCCTAGAGCAACTAGGCCTTGGTCTGTACGTAGCTGCTTGATGAGCCAACACTCTGTTGTCAAGTGGTTGGCTTGGCACCCGTGCAGCACACAGCCCCGAATACACTCACTACGATACCGTGAGCTGGACGGTTCAGGTGAATGGCGTCGTGCTCGAACGTTCCTCTCTGGAGTAGGGCTACGCTGAGCAGGACGGCGCGATGGCGTGAGAGAACGCGGAGTTCTTCGACGCCTAGGAGGAGAATGCGAACGTTCTTGGTGACGCCCGCGCTTTCCTCGCTTGTGTGGGTCCTGCAGATCACGCACTGGCAAGCACGGAACAACAGGAAACACAGTAACTCTAGTCCAACTTCCTAATTGCGACTAGAATTCCAGCAAACTTTCTCACAAAATTTGCTACGCAAGCAAGTAGACTTATTCGCTAATCCTGAGCGTTGCGCAGTAGTTGAAGTGCGACAGCTTGGTCAGAGCGGATCTGACCCAAGCGAACTCGTTCCTTGCAACCAGCGACTCCAAAATTGCTACAATAAATCTTACTTGAATAAGACGACCTTATGCACTACTGCTCCACGCGGCGTGCGGCGTCAATTGGCTGAAGGATCTCGCCGCAATTGTGCACACTTGTCCGTTCGCGAAGGTGTGGTCGCTCTCAACAGTGGATGTTGATGAGCAACTACTATCCAAGAGCGGGTCTTGTAGATAGTCCCTTGAAGTTCTCCTTGCTTGGGTTCACGCGCGCCGACGTCCTGACGATCGTGCAGTGCGACGACTTCCGAAGGGCTTAGCTTGGCACAATAGTGACGAAATGTTTTACAGTAATAATAAGTTCCTAAAACGGGTCTGTTACGCTCACGAAGAATAGCTTCGAGAGCCAATTGACACTTGGTCAAAGCTCTCGACGCGTTAAATCCGCCGCCGACGACTCACAAGGCCCTAGCGTCAAACTGGATCCAACGCTACAAACTGGTGGCTCTGGAACCAACCTAACTACTAACGTTCGGTTATTCCTCTGAACCAAATTAACAAATAAAAATTATTCATCTAATAACTGGAAATAACGTTAACTCGTCTATCCATTAGACGGTTACAACTTGGTCCGAACATTGCTCGCGACGACATTGGGTCGTCGCTCTGCTTCGCCCACATTTCTAAGCTAGCTACGAAGTATGACAGGCACCAAGTATGTCGTGACAGCTGTCACGACATAGTACTGATTTTCGTACATACTACGTGCTAATGCGTCACTCCCCCCCCCAGCGCTAAGTGCTTTAGGCGATTTGCGCTGGTATGCCTTAAGGTCTAGGGGTCCTTATATCAACTCCCACATCTCTTCCACCGGCCTCAATAAAGCCTCCTTGAGTGCTACAGTGGCAAACAACATGATCCATACCTTCTGGCCTGCCGGACTCAATGCCAGCCTTCCTTCTAATTGCCTCTTTCTCAACCAATTTATTCTAGCTTCATCCCCTTCGGTGATGTACCTCATCGGGGCACAGACAGCCATCAAAAGACCTATTTGTTGCATGGTGCTGGGCATCAGCAGATCCAGCAACTCACTCGATGCTCCAAACACTACAGCCTCAGTGCACGGCCCTCCCTCCTGCAATAGTACCTTGGGGCTGACTGCTGCAGGTTTAGGCTCTCCTGAAATCTGCCTTACACTACATCCCTCGTCGTGCAGTGCTTGCCGGATTTCGTTCTCCCACCGGAATGGCAACAGGATACGGCGTGCTTTTTCCACCAGTACTACCTTGCACAGCTTCTTCACCTCGTCTAAGGAGGGTTGACATTCCTCCAACCTGGGTTGCTTTAGTGCTGTGCGTAGGGCTTGCACCTTGCTTTGGTGATGCCAGCCCGGCATGCCCTCACCCAGGGTTTGCTCCAGCTCTTCTACACTCTCTAGCTTCCAGCTTAGGATTGCCGGTTCTCCAGCTGCTGTGCTCTGGGCTGCTTTCTTTACCGTGGGCACGGATGCCAGACGGTTTCGCAGCTCAGTTACACCCATAAGCTCCACTTCTCCATCTTCATACGTGATTGCAAATCTGTGTCCTCTGCCTTGCCGTCCCACGTATGAGGCAACACCCAACTGCAGTAGCAGTAGTGCCAGTAGCGCCATTGCCATAGGTGCCTTCCATGTCCACTTGGGCTGATAAACCCGTGCACCAGGGGGCGGGGTTGGCATGAACTTTTTCCGCTTGCTGGTCCACCGTCGAGGCTTTGCTGGCTCAAGCTTGAGGTCCTCTGAAGGTGCCGCTGCGGTGATCAGGGCATCAAGTGCCCACAGGCCGCTGCCTGAGGTCTGTTTTGCTAGGTCGCCTGCTGAGGTGACAGCTGAGCAGGGGGTTTTCTTAACGGTGCACCCACCCCCCAGCTTTGTGATTGGCGCTGAGCCTTGCACAGAGCTGGAGGTTATACAGGCGGTCCTAAGGAATGCAGCCGCCGTGGCGTGTGCTGGATGTTTGATCGAGGACATGGGAATGGTGACCACATACCCCGGGTTTTCCAGCAGGTTCGGCAAAAAATGCAGCTGTGCTGTGGGGTACTGCGTGATGGAGTCAGCTACTGCGTGCATCTGCTCGTTTCCCACCAGGAAGTCAAACAAGGGTGTGTTGTCCACCACCAACGTCTGAGTCAGGTTGAGTGCCGTGGCGTGCTGGGTTCCCGGCAAAAGGATGAGCTGAATTCCTCTTGAGTCCACTTCCTCCTGCGTGCTAACCTCCGGGTTTGACGACGTGCTGAGCGTCGTTTTGGAGGCAACTAGGGGTAGCCGTAGCTGCTGTGCTGCTTTGCGAGTGATGATGTTTACATCCGCGCAGTGGTCACGCAAGAACTTGAGCCTTCCCGTTTCCAGGCCATAAATGCCCACAGCACCAGGTGGGTAGTAGAACATGAGTTGCTGCAGTTTGAAGTATGCTGCAGCTGTTGGATTCCGTTGCAGCAGGTGCTCCTGTTCCTGCTGTGGAATTTGCTGGATTCCCCGTTTGCCCGCCTGGTGCTCACCAGTTACACAATAGGGTAAACCCGTTGGCGTAGACATGCTGACCGGCTGCATTGGCTGCTCCAATTGCTCCGGTTGCTGCTTGACTTCGGCCGCCATGGCTTTGCGCGGAGGGGCTTCGGAAGTTTCCCCCGCTGCCGATGTGTGCCCCGTCTTTGTGCTGTTCTCCGTTTGCTGGTGTAACTTGGCGATTTTCTCCAGCATTGCCCAGCTGGTAGTTAGCTGCACGGTTACCTCCTGCGCCGCTTGATTTGCTGTGTGTGTTGCCGCCCGTGGCCTGGTGATGAGCTTGGGCAATGGGTACACATCCATCTTGATCGGGGCCGGCTGGAATGATACTGGTACCTGCTGATGGGTCTGAGTAGCACAGCTGGTTCCCGCCTGGTACTCTTCAGCTGACAACAGCATGGAGCTGAGGTTAGCATTGCGACGATTTGGCAGGTACACATCTTCCTCCTCATCTTCCTGCTGGGCAGCCGCTGCTGCAGCTGCTGCACGCTGTTGCCTTGGCTGCTGCTGCAGACGAATTTCCTCTAGATTGCGATCGAAGGTACTCTGCAGAGCCTTGGTCGGTGCTTTGAAGTTAGCTGTTGCCTTGTCTGGGTGTTTGATGAAGCACTGCTCTTCCGTGTGGCCAAACCGCCCACAGTACTCACATGACGGTGTATCACGTTCCTTGTGCCCAGCACCGGCCACGGGGGCACGTTGGGGATGCTGCTGCAGTGCGGGTCTCTCCTCGGATGCCATCGCTGCCCGTAAGCGCTTTGCTTGCGCTTCGAACTCCGCTATGAGGGCCTCAACATTTGAGTTTTGGCTACCTTTTGACGTGCTTGCTGCTGACTTTCTGCCATGGAGCACCCGGCAATCTTTGCTGTCGTGAGAGGAGTTAGTCCCATGGTGGCTGCAATAGTACCTCGCAGTGCCAGCGGATGGCACACGAGTTTCAGCCTGGTTTCGTTTGACTTGTGAAGTTGTGGTTTCTCTGGCCGATTTGGGAGCCACCTTCTTTTCCATATCGTGCTGCTGGTTCATCCATATACGCTCAGCATCTGCCGCTATCTTGGAAAGGAGGCCATACCATTCGTGTGTGCTTACGTCACAGTATTTAGCCTCGATCCGCTCCCGCACATAAGCATTTAGGCCATCTACGTACTTCCTAGCAATGGCCCGCTCACCGTATTCCTCCTTGGCGTAGGGGATGAGTAGCTCAAGCTCCTGGAGGTAGCTTGTTGGCGACATGTCATCTTGTCGGAGCCGGGAGTACTGGATGAGTTTTGCATTGCGCCTCTGGGGCTCAAAATGCTTATCCAGCCTCTCCAGGTAGTACTCCAGCATGGACTCCCCATCCAGCTGCGCATCCGGCTTGCCAGACTTGTCTCGGAGCCATCTGGTGGCATTGTCCTTGGCATCTCTCATGAAAGCCTTGTGCCACGTGTAGAAGGGTGTCTCTGGTGTAGGGAACCCATTCAACATATCAATGGCGTCCTCCACTGGTACCTGCCCTCGTTGGTATCGAAAGCGCCCACGGAGGTGGCTCATAGCCCTGTTAGCAGCTGCCATGAATGCTGGGAGGTGTTCATGGGTAAACTTGGGCATTTGCGCTGTGGACTCCATTTTATATGGGTCGTAGTCGTACTCAAAGTCTAGCTCTAGATATAAAGCTGACCTGATGCGTGGGGATGCGGGATCCGTGCACGCAGCTCCGGTTCTCTTTGACTCCGGCACTTCCGACTCTGCTGGTTGCCCTTCCTCACCAGATTCTTGCTCACCTACAGTTGGCTGAGTGCGTGGGGATGCGGAATCCTCACACGCAGCTGTGACCTCACTGGGCTCTGAAGCTTGAGACTCAACTGACTTGTCCTCTGAGCTTTCTTCGGCTGATACTTGCTCACTAGACTCTGGAGCTTCCTCCTCGTATTCCTGCTCGACTTCGTCTGTTTCCGACTGATCTCCTTCAGTGCTGGATGAAACTTCGACTATTGGTTGGACGAGGGGGACTTTGGCTTTCCTTGGTACGGGTGTTACAATCGGGATTGACACACCGTCGTCAAACTCCGGATTCCGCTGCCACTCAACCTCCTCCCGCTCTGTACGTAAGCTCCTTGAGGAACCGCTGGTGCTAGGCCTGGCGGCTCTATCAGGGTTACGACGGGGTTTTGCTCTGTCCGCCAGCGCTGCTCCACACTAGAAGCTTGGGTCTTTGCGGCGGAGCTCTACACGCTGTTGATATAAAGACCAGCGGTAGTCGCGTAGGAAGGTCTCTCCTGCTGGATCCCTGGCGTCTGGTTCTCCACGTCCCAGCGTTTTCTCCAGGCGGCGCAGGCGTGCAATGGAGTCCGGCACCCTTTCCAATGGCACCTCCTCTCCGCTCTCTGACACCTCAGCAAGGCTGACTTGCCGGGGCGGCGGGAATACGTTCACCGGTACTATATGGTAGGCCTGGTACTTGTACCTGCCCCCCCAGTTGAGATCCGGATCGAAGTGCTGGGTTGATCCAAACGTTGGCCTGGAAAGCCTGATGTCTGTCGGGTCAAGTTGAGACGGTTCGTAGGGGTAATACTTACCGCTGTACCTCTGCCAGACGTGCCCTGGACGATCAGGGTCCTGGTACACGTAAACCCTTGGCTCTGACGCCTTGGCGTCGAACCGTGCCGGAGTGACCAGCTGATATCTGAGATCCACCTGCGTGCCGGCGTCTCTCGCTTCAACGAAGCGCAGAGGTATACGCACGCAGGAATACCTAGCTGTGACCGGCACTGAAGGGCTCAGGAGGTGGTGGAGCTCACTTTCCCCAGCAACACCCAGTGAATTGTCCTCCACCGGAGCTTTAACTTCGTCTGCCACAGGGATCTCCTGTAGTTGCAGACTGGGTGATGTACCACGTTCAGCCGCGGAGGCTGTACGTGGTAGCTCACGTGGCAGGTGCGGATCCTGCTCCCGTGAGTCTTGGGGTTGACCGCCGCTTGGTTCCTGGGACAGCCCTAGGTCGTCGTCAACTGCTACACAGCTGGCAAGAGTCTCGTCTAAGAGCTCTTCACTAGGCACAAGTCCCGCTAGGCGCTGAGCCTCACGAGACAGGTGTTCTTCCCAGGAGGTCTCTTGACGACGCAGGCTGCGTCCGTGGGTGGCTGCTAGCACGTGAAGGAACCTGCAATCTGCAGTCGCGTGGTTTGCCGACGCTCCGTGCAGATGACAGCCTGGCTGGCAGCGATAGTGCTCTACAGGATAAGCCCCTTCCCCTAGAGCAACTAGGCCTTGGTCTGTACGTAGCTGCTTGATGAGCCAACACTCTGTTGTCAAGTGGTTGGCTTGGCACCCGTGCAGCACACAGCCCCGAATACACTCACTACGATACCGTGAGCTGGACGGTTCAGGTGAATGGCGTCGTGCTCGAACGTTCCTCTCTGGAGTAGGGCTACGCTGAGCAGGACGGCGCGATGGCGTGAGAGAACGCGGAGTTCTTCGACGCCTAGGAGGAGAATGCGAACGTTCTTGGTGACGCCCGCGCTTTCCTCGCTTGTGTGGGTCCTGCAGATCACGCACTGGCAAGCACGGAACAACAGGAAACACAGTAACTCTAGTCCAACTTCCTAATTGCGACTAGAATTCCAGCAAACTTTCTCACAAAATTTGCTACGCAAGCAAGTAGACTTATTCGCTAATCCTGAGCGTTGCGCAGTAGTTGAAGTGCGACAGCTTGGTCAGAGCGGATCTGACCCAAGCGAACTCGTTCCTTGCAACCAGCGACTCCAAAATTGCTACAATAAATCTTACTTGAATAAGACGACCTTATGCACTACTGCTCCACGCGGCGTGCGGCGTCAATTGGCTGAAGGATCTCGCCGCAATTGTGCACACTTGTCCGTTCGCGAAGGTGTGGTCGCTCTCAACAGTGGATGTTGATGAGCAACTACTATCCAAGAGCGGGTCTTGTAGATAGTCCCTTGAAGTTCTCCTTGCTTGGGTTCACGCGCGCCGACGTCCTGACGATCGTGCAGTGCGACGACTTCCGAAGGGCTTAGCTTGGCACAATAGTGACGAAATGTTTTACAGTAATAATAAGTTCCTAAAAACGGGTCTGTTACGCTCACGAAGAATAGCTTCGAGAGCCAATTGACACTTGGTCAAAGCTCTCGACGCGTTAAATCCGCCGCCGACGACTCACAAGGCCCTAGCGTCAAACTGGATCCAACGCTACAAACTGGTGGCTCTGGAACCAACCTAACTACTAACGTTCGGTTATTCCTCTGAACCAAATTAACAAATAAAAATTATTCATCTAATAACTGGAAATAACGTTAACTCGTCTATCCATTAGACGGTTACAACTTGGTCCGAACATTGCTCGCGACGACATTGGGTCGTCGCTCTGCTTCGCCCACATTTCTAAGCTAGCTACGAAGTATGACAGGCACCAAGTATGTCGTGACAGTGGGCGACTCACCCTACAAAGACGAGCACTGGGGGGCCTGACCGGACCGAGCCACAGTGCTAGTTATATATTTGGCATTATAATTTATATTATATTAGTATTGTATATATTTATTTGTCTGTGCATCTGTTCGTGTGTAGGAATGTGTACATGTAAGGTATACTGAAGTCCATCTGCCCTTCTTATTTTCCTTTTTGAACCGCCACCAGGTGCAACTGCCGCACACATGTACGGCACACAGGTACCCTTTTCTGCACGGCCATCGTAGAGCCGGGTACTTCGGTGCCCGAAATTCCAAGACCCAGATTGCTGTACGGCCTGCGGGTGAAATCCGAGATTGTCGAGGGTGGTGTGACTACTGGCGGCGGCGCGACGGTGGCGGCGGCCAGCATGACAGGGGGTCAACGTCAAGGGGAGTGTGTCCAGAGAGGATCCATGGGAGGCTCACCGGCGACGTCAGCTCCCACCACTTTGCCTGCTGCATGCCGTTATGTGGAGCTCACTACTCGGTAAGTTTGATTATAAGTTTTATCAAACTTAGTTCAGAACAGCTTTCCCAACCTCTTTCGATCTCTTTGCATGTGGCGCGCTCTGTAAATTTTTGTGGCAATTGTGGTCGTGGTGGTGGTTGTGATGGTGGTGGCTGTGGCGGCGGTGGTGGTGGTGGTGGCGGTTGTGGCGGTGGTGGTTGGGGGAAGAGGCAAAGTAATGGCGCGTTCTGCATCAGCAGCAAAAGGTTACAATGGCAAAACAGCAATGACTGTGTGGACGTGTGGGAAAAATATCTCAACTTGGTCATTTTATCATTGCACGGATGGGGCCATCATCATCAACATCAACAGCAGCAGCTGCAGCAGCCACAACATTCAGTTCATCAAAGCCTACGAGCTTCCCTGGTTCAGACGGGTGGTGGCGGACATGTGTACGGCGGCGGCGGCGCTGCCACCACCACCGCTGCCGCGGCCTTCAGCCGTAATGAATCGGAGCAACAGGGCGGCATGGTTGGATTGGATCTGGCGGCCGCCTTCGCAACCTTATGCCTGCCGCCACCACGACCATCGTACTGCTGCAATATCGTACACGGCCTTCCCGGCAGCTGCGCTTGGGTGGACGTGGCGCTGGAGGCGCTCTGGGAACACCTGGTGCCGTACATCACAATAAAGGTACGGTCCGACAGAAGTCCATCGTACGGTAGCTGCGTAAAGCATCCAAGCCGTTCATGTCACGTTCATGTCTCGATGTTCAAAGTTGTACTTTCTTTTCCTTCGCTTTCCCGCTGTGTTGTGCATCGCCGCTACTTGCCGTTCAACCCCCCTCACCCTGCCCGACCTTGTCTGTGCGCCAACCCAACAGCCCAGAGCTGCTGGCACAATCTTGGTAGCTGACTGAAGAAACTGGCCAGCTTGCTCGCTATGTGTATCAAGGGTATCTGAAAGATAGTAGACATCAAGTCCACCGCTTTGAATCCGAAAGGGAGGCCGGCCACGCTCAGCACCTCGGGCTTTTGGGGCACGTAGATGGCCCATACCACGCACGCCCAGATCCAAAGCTCCAGCACCGCACTGATCAACTGCGGCATCAATGCCCAGCAAGGAGAAACCGCATGAAGCGGATAAACGCGGCCACAACAAACACCGTGATGAAAATGTACTGCAAGCAATTCGCAAAGGCATCATCGGTACAGGTTACAGCAACGATAGTGTTCCAACGCCTGCTGAGATCCCGTCCTCACCACGACCACGTCACGGTCGCTGACACGGTAGCGTCCAGCGTTCGCGTCTGCGAGTCTCGCCTTCGCGTCTGCGAGTTGAGCCTTCACGTCTGCGAGATGCGCCTTCACGTCTGCGAGATGCGCCTTCAGGCTGTTAATTTCCTTGTCCTTCTCGTCGCCTTTTTGTAGATCCTCCTGCATAGGAATAGGCAGGGCTTCGTGACGGGGAGAACCTGCATCGTCCACTGAGCGGAGCGTGGCGTACCGTCTTGGTGCTCGAAACTGCAAGTCTAGGGTCATCCGTGGCCGCATTTGAACGCAGGCAGCGCTTGCCAGGACGCAACAGGCTCGAAACGTTGCCAAGGAAGGGCTTTCGAAAACATGCGTTTCCGAATTTCGCCGAGACTAGGGAAGCCATTTGTTGGTTAAATAGTAGTAACTACAAGGCTCCAATTATAGTGGTTCTCAAGACTAATTGCCGATTGCAGCATGAAAGTCCGCAGTCGCAAATTGCCGAACAATGTTGTCATCCGTTCCCAAAAGGAATTTGTAAGTCGTACTTTCCTCGGCCGCATCTGCAATCTCGCAAAAAATATCTAACTTCATATAGAATACGTCAAAAATATGATGCGCGGCGGTTAGTTCGTGCTTGATTTCGCTTTTCCTGTGGCCATCTGGTATCAACAGTGAACTGTTTTTTGGAGCACCGCCATAGCTGTCTATCTGGTACTCAATGGATGCTATATATGAGAACAATAAACATTTAAGGACGTGTTATCGGTTGTTCACTGAATAGGACGGAGATGCAAGAGCTCGGTAGCACTTTATAGGGGGATTGAGGGTCCAAAACTACGAAATTACGAAAAGCCCGTTGACCATATCACGCATGATTGCTGTGCACAAGCATGACAGTTGGCGCACGCCAGCATGACAACTGGCGTGTGCACGAGCATGACAAGAGCATGAGCATGAGCGCGCTCTGGTGCACAAGTACTTCGTAACACTTACCCCCTCTAGGACCGACTGACTGTCTAAATAAAAATGGCGATTTCTTTGAACCAGTACACTATGGTCACGGTGATGGCTCTTCTTTCCGATATCAAGGTATGATCGCAAATGCTGAGCACCGACCATTTTACTCTACGTACCTGATCTCTGATTGTGTTTCATCCGGGAACCTGCCTCTACACCCACTTCCCCTTCCGCGCTCTTGCCCCAACATGTCAACAATACAACGTGTCTTCCTTGCTGATTAAATTACCGGCATCGTAATGTCGGTGCCGTTGGCCCCGCCGGGGGTGACGGCGGCGGCCACAGGCTCTACCGCTGATAGAGGCGGCGGAGTACTAGTAGCAGCAGCAGTGGCGGGGGTGCCCCCCCAGTCGCTGCCCCCGGCCCCGCCACTGGAACGCCGCGCCGCAAATCCGAATGGTGTCCTGGAAATGCCCTCGGTAGCTGACGCCGAAGAGGTGGCAATGGTAGCAGTGGTGGCGGTGTTGAGGGCCGTCGGCGGCGCCAATGAGGCCGCTGCCGCTGCAGCTGCAGCACGGTTGCCTGGGAACCGAAAGGCCCTGGGCGCCAGTCCGGCTGGGCCACCACCGGTTTTGACTGCACTGCCAGCAGCGGCAACTTCGGTGTCAAAGGTGGCGTCGCTACCGCTAGGGTTTGAGGACGATGGGAGGCCGTGGGGTCAGCCTGCGATGGAGGCCGGAAAACCATCAAATGCCACTGCTGTGGCGGCGGCGTCTACTGCCAGCATGCTGCCACCGGCGCCGCCGCCGACACATGACCGCACACAATGTAGCTTCATCACAATCCACAATTGGTAACTACATACCAGCATGCGGAAAGGTCACAGAGCAAGGGGTTGGTTCCTATGCCGTAACATTGCAGTGCAGCGGCGTGCAATAGCCCGATGGGTCTAGCGTTGTCCCGTACCTTTCCCCGTTCTTTGACCATGCGTGTGTTGAAGGTTATTGAAACATGCTAGTTTTGGCGCTGTGAGCTTGGAGGCGCGGCATGCATCTAAACGCGTGTCTAGCTAACAGTTCGATTGGAATGGCACGACAGGGTTTCTGGCACAAAAACCATGGTGTTTAAATCCGTTTGGACACTACGTGTGGTTATCTGGAAACGGCGGCAACCCTACTACAGTGTGCAAGTCCGTGAACGCGTGTGCCACCTTTATTTTGTAAACAGGTTCATGCAAGAAGAAATAGCTAATTTGTTTGGCAACAGGCCTAGCGTAAGGACAGTAGGCACGATCATCGGAGATTATAATAAGCGTCTTGTTGAAGTGCAACCAATACGTGGTCAGAAGGGCATCCGAAAGCCGCGAGTGTTCGATGAGAGTGCAGCGCAAACACTTGTTGAGCTTGTACAGGCAGATGACCAGGCATCACTTTTTGACGTAGGGAATGCTATGAGGGAGGCAGGTCGGGTCGTCATTCGATTATTCCCCATGTCAAGCGAGCTGCTTGCAGCGATTCAACAAGCTGAGCAATTTCCGGAAAGAGATAGTTCTCTATCTCGCTCCTTTCTCTCAACCTCCCTTTTTTTATGCAATCCAAACAAAATCTAAACCGTCTCCCCCGGCGGGCTCCCTTGCCCCCTCCCCATCCCTCTGTTGTGGCACCCTTTTAAGCATCCCAGGTCATACACTCATTCAGTCGATCGATCAATTGCATCATCGATCTATCGGCAATGCGGTTGATCGATGAATCGGCCCATTCCCACGAGAGGTGGGATGATATGCTATTCAAAACGATGTAAAAACCAAAGGCATGGCTTACCATCACCAGCGCGCAGAAGACAGACAGGCAGGTAGGTTTCTTATGTATCCATGCGTCCTCAGCGTACGGCTATGTAAACTCCCATGCAATTCATCACATTTCCATGTTTTTACGTCGTCGTGGCCTGCCTCCATCCGCAACCATATTTTCCAAAACAGCCTCACCATGTTTTCCGCTCATCACCACTTCCATGCAACCGCGCCTTCATTACGTGTCCGCCACCCCCATCATCTCCCCATACTCAAGAGCACTGCGCTCGACAACAACAACACACACAGATACACACCGTGTACCGTATAATGTGCCCCTCCCTTGACCCACCGCATCCACGATATAAGAAATACGGGGCCTTATCGACGGATTGCTCGCTGCGCAGCATGAGATAATCCTCAGGTTGAGAAAGGACGCTGGACGCGCAAAATTGCGCATGTCGCACCCCAGCCGCGTAAAACGGGGATCTACTAACTCATCGCTGGCTTGCTCCTTCCCAAATGTGGATGCTTCACAACATGTACGACAGGCGCCAAGCCTGCAGTACACCCCACGAGAAACAAACTCACTAACAGGGCCGCCACAGGGTGCCCCAGCATCAGAAGGGCCCCGGCATCTGCCCCAAATGAATCGCATACACAAAAGTGGTACGACTAAGACGATGACATTTTGGAGGTGGGGAAACGTCTACAACCTTTCTCTACTCTGTGCCAAAGTAACACCAATTTTTAATCCCAAAGCCTTTCGCTAATGTCGCCGGGAATCGGCGGCGACATACCTGACGTGAATAATAAAAGCTATCAAGCGCATTGCTGCAGCTGCGGTGCATGAATGCAGCATAATTCAGACGTACAAGGCCATTGACCATGTGTGGCTTTGGCCGTGTGTACAGCCACGGCACTGCATGCTGTACACAATGCCGCGCAGGTTTGAATCGCTCACTTTTTGCCCCTTCTCCTCCACGTGATTCGTGACCGACGACGCGACATGCTCCCGCCAACAAGGACGACGACGACGACGACCCAACATTATTTTTAACCACTTGACCAGCTGACCCGCGGGTCCCTTCTTCGGCGCCGCCATCTAACACTTATCCTCATGAAAGCATATGTTGCAAGTGTTGGGCCCTACGCGTTTCCCTCGTGTGTGTTCCTTTAACGGGCGGTGGTTGCAGGCATCCAACATTTCGTGCGTCGTCATCATTTCCCTGCATGCATCACTCGGCCAGCTATCATGGCCACGCAATGGCCCCTCACTTCTTGTTGCCTCTTCCAACATTCCCAACACCCTGCCATTTCTTCCCATGGTAGCCTTCCTCGCTGTCGACCGTAGCCGTAGTTAAAAAGACGTGAGGGACCGTTACCGAGAAACCGTCAATTAACCAACAACATCACACAACTAACACTTCGCAATCGCAACGAAATTAAGGCAACGGCCGGCTGACGCCTGCTGAGACCCGGATGCGGCCCGGATGCCTCCCGTCTCAGCGAAGTCCCTCCCTCCTCGTATCTGGCATCCTCCTGCGAACTCCGTCCACGTCATCAACCCCCTCCGCCCACCAACCCTCAATATTCTCTTCTCTTCTCTTTCGTCAAAGACCCGACAGTTTCGTTTCCGACAGACCACCTCCCGACAACCCTCATTGAGTATTGCCGCGTGTGTGTCAAGATACCCAGATTTGTCACGTACGCTACGGTACGGCACCCGGGTTCCAGAAACCCAAAGACAGTACAGTACAGCGCACGTGGTCTGTCGCCCACCATCGAGCCCCACAGCAGTAGGATGGGACTAAACATGGAAAATGGGCATTGTACGACATGCGCCTTTTCGAAGGTCCAAAGGTCTCGATTCCAATTGCTGTCTGAGCACCGCCATCAACACCAACAACGTACCATTAACAGCCTCTCAAAGCCGTCGATTAATAACACACACGCTTCCATTCCCATCCAGAATTGCCCTCCTTGTCTAGATTAACTTACAGAGAAACCCCCATGATGGGGGAAGGTCCGGTGGCTGCGGCGCCACCGCCGCCAAGCACACCGGTCGGCGTGCCGTACGGTGTCAGCACCCGCCGCGCCGCCGCTGCCGCCACCTTTCTCCCCCCGACCGCCGCCCGCGCCTCCTCCATCGCCACGCGCTCCATCGCACCCACCAGGTCACTGGTTTGATGAGCGCCATTAAGGGAGTACTTCGTACGGCACTTGGGTCCGGCGGTGATGATGAAGTGCGGTACGGCCTGGATTCGCAAGCTGTGGATGACGGGATGGGCGGGAATTGTACGGAGACCTGCCATCTCAAGCGCAGCACGGCAAGATAGCCGCAGAAGTAAAAGCACACTAACCAAGTGGTCAAAAGATACTTCCGAAAAAATATTCCAGTCCTCTCACTGTCGCCTTATCCCTACTCCCGCGTAAGGCCTAATAAGCTGTACATGCAGTTGTCTCCTTCCCTTCGGAGCGCTGCAGGATTTCAGACCTGTCTTCGCCCCTTCCTGGTAGGTGCAACACACAAAACATGCGCAGGACTTAAAATATATTTCTGAACCTCTCGTCATCTTAACACTGCTGTGCCCCTCTCCTCCATTTCCTCTCAATTCTCACCGTCTCCTTATCCCTATTCCCACGCTCAGCATGTGAGTCTTCTATATGGGAGAAATCCCCTATATGCCTTTCATGCACAAGCTGCAAGCACCACAAGGTGTGGTGGGCGCAACGTTGCAACCCAGTTCGCGCCGTCTTACCGCCTCTTGGCCGCCGCATCCTGCTCTAGCACTCGCATTCGCAAGGAGCCGCCGTCAGTGCGGACCAACTCTCTGCTCAGCTCGTCTCGACTCGATAAGCCCAGCGACTCGCCGATAC
This sequence comes from Volvox reticuliferus, assembly GCA_019650235.1. Taxonomy (NCBI): domain Eukaryota; kingdom Viridiplantae; phylum Chlorophyta; class Chlorophyceae; order Chlamydomonadales; family Volvocaceae; genus Volvox; species Volvox reticuliferus. The sequence goes on along the minus strand of BNCP01000040.1, from coordinate 600,847 downwards.
CAAGGAGCTCATCTAAAAGGGACACATTGCCGCCCTCCTCGTAACTGCCAAAGCGGGAAGAGGCGGGGTGTGTGTTGGGGGGGGGGAGGACGAACAGAACAGAATAGATCAACACATCGTTTTGTGTTGCTGCTTACGGCACTGGTAAGAACTTAAACTTAAGCATGATGGTCGTGGACGCTTGCTGACAGACGAGATCACGTGCGGGGTGTATGAGGGGGGTTGCGTGGGTGTGCGCGTATATGTGCATTTGCGTGTATGTGTATGTGTATGTATGTCCGCATGTGCATGTGTATGTGTATGTCCGCATGTGTATATATTGGGGTGTTACACTGTGGGCGACTCGCCCTACAAGGGCGAGCACCATGTGTATGTGTATATGTATGTGTATGTATGCATGTGTATGTGTGAAACGGCAAAAGACAAGCAGAAACGTAAGCTGACAGAGGGTGGGGGCGTTGACTGATGGATTAAAAACATCTCCGGGAGCAACACGAATGGCTATAGATTGCATTCAACGACACGGACAAAAAGGAGAGACGAGGAGATACTCACGTCTTTGAGAACAGCAAATCACTGGCTCGATCCGCCTGACCCAAATCGGCTGCGAGCGCTAAAAGCTCGAGAGCTAAGAGGGAGTTGGGCATGAAGCTCCATTTCTTGAAAGACGCGCCCTCGGGCAAGCCCGCGCGGACTAACCGAGCCCGAAACGGATCCGCGCTGCTGACGCCCCAGCGCCGCTCCACGTAGCCGTTCACGTCCTCACCTGAATCGTATTTTTAAAAATGGCATTGCGCGAGACTTAAGTATGTCTGCGAGATTGTGTCCCCTCGAAGAACGGAAGCGTGAATGTGCAGTTGCGCACGAAGGAGATGTCATTCGATGTGTAAAAGTTCGTGGCTAGGTCGTGAAATCGGCAACCTGCGCATACCTGTCATCAATACATCGTTATCTACGAGTAGCGGGTTCCTGTACGCAAGAGAAAGAAATGTGGTAATCTTTGGGTATTTCACCATAATCCAACACGGGTCATGTCCGGATGGATGGACGGACGCACCACTGCACCTTGACCGGCGCAGCCTGACCATAACGCCTTTTGTACTGCCGGACGGCTCTCTGCAACCGCCGGGATCCGATATGGCACCTGCATGAGCCGGAAGGACCAAACATTCGAGGACGCATTTAACAATTGCGTGTACACGACTCCAAAATTCAAGCAGCCATGATAATAAATTTTCCATAATTAAATAGAGCTTCCAATGAAGGCATGTTGCAAGACAAGAACAAACAAAGAATATACCAAGGGAACCCTGTTTGATATACGTCCACTCCTTTTAGCGTCCATCGTCCAGACACAAGGACCCAATTATGCTTACCAAGGACATGCAATATCGTTGAATACATGGACGGTGACAGGAGGTAGAGGACCCGATCGCGCCGAAGCCTGAGTAGGCCCGCCAGGCCTAGAGAAGGCCTCGTGAAGCTGAAGCATGTCGCCAAGGCTTCTGAGCTTCTTAAGGATGTAGTAGATGTTAACTACACGACTTTTTTCAGGGCTCGTCAGCAGAGTAAATATTTGGACGTAAGGGTGTCAAGCGAAAGTCGACCTCCGATTTATGACGTAAAGCTTTATCAGGAACCTACTGAAGGCATAATAGCCACAATGGCTATAAATAGGCTGTTTTATATCACACTTGACATGACAGGCCAAATCTCATTATTACTGCAGTACGTTATTGGTTTCGGATGCAACATGGGGGCAAGGAATGGGGCTGTCGGGGGTTTCAAGACATAGCGAGCGCCAGAGAACATCAACTATATGCACAAGCTATACTTTACGGCACATTTCAAGCCTAAATCCTCATGAGTAAACGTAATCTGAAGCGGGAATCGTTTGCTTGCAAGGTTGCTTTTTAAGCTGACTGCTTCAAGCTAAGCCACATTGAAGTTCATTATATAATACGGTTAACAGTTTTCAATCAAGTTGCAACGGCGGTTATTCCCGTCGTTCTGCCCTGTCAGCAAGCAAACTGAGTAATTGACCCAACACAAGACGCTTCGCGACCGCAACGAAGCACATGGACCGTCCACCTGCACCGTCTCATATGGGGGTTCGCATGTCCACGAGCACTTCTTTCGGACGCGCCGGTGCGCCCGCTAGCTTCGACCTTTCCGTTGTTGGTCATGGTGCTCCGTCAGCGACAATGCAGATGACCCACGCAAAAGAATATGGCGCGCTCTTTTCCGATGGATTCTTAAAACACCTCAAAAATGGAGACCTTGCTGATGTGGTGGTCGAAGTCGTGACAGAAGGCACCGCCACATACCCATCGACAGTTCCCCCACCACCCCCACCACCACCACCACCTCCTATAAACCCCGGCATTCGACAAGCATCCGCCGCCACCGTCGGCGCCGCAAGTGATTCAGCTTCCTCCGCTTCCCCGCCTCCTCTCTCCTCCGCGACATGCTCCCCGCGCCTAAACCACTCCAGCTTCTCCCCTTTCACCTCCAACTCCAACTCCAACTCCTCCCACGCTAATCTCATAAGCCTCGGCGAATATCGCCTTCACAGCCTCCTCCTCGCACGCGCATCCGCCTTCTTCTCTGTGGCTCTGACACAAGCCGATTTCGCCGACTCGGCTGCGCGGAGAATCCGGCTGACACTCGATCCGGCTGCTGCCCCCGCTTGGCCCACCCTCGTGGACTTCTTCTATACCGACCGTGTACGGCTTGACGGAGTCAATGTGCTACCGTTGCTGGCGCTCGCACGCCAACTACTGGTTTCGGAGCTCGATGCCTATTGCACGGATTACGTGTCTGGGCACCTTCACGCGGGAAATTGCCTGGCGCACTTGAGGGCATCGGTGAGGTTCACCTTTCATGACCTACACGCGGAGTGTACGGCGCTGGCGGCGCAAAGTGAGTTTCGTGGTGAATAATGGGTCTGTTGGTAGTTAGTGGTTGGGCCGAAACAACGAACCCGCAGGTGGACAACAACGAATGAACGCAAGGCACAGTGAGGCTGTCATCACCTGCCTGGGAACATGATGCGGGCCATTTTTCCCTCCCGCCAAATACCTCATCATGGATCTGCGCCATTAAGATCGTAACGGAATGCCTTCCGTACTTCTACAGCGATATAACGGAATACAGATTCAGCGAGGGGCTTGAACTTCTCTGTGTGTGTGTGTATGTGTATGTCTGTCGGTTTTTGTTCTTCCGTCACCGCTTCCCGTCCGTGGCTCTCCCATTCCCCCTATCCTCCATATCCTCCGTACCTTTCTTATTGTACGGCACAGACTTCCCTGTGTTGTGCGGCAGCGACCTAAGTGGGTTGCCGCCCGCCAGTCTGTTGGAGATCCTCACGCACCCGGCGTTGCTGATCCATTGCGAGCTTCAGGTACGACACCCTGGTGTACGGCATGTGTACGGAGGATTCATGAAGATGTACATCCTGATCGATGCATCTTAGGTCGCCCACCCTCGTCACGTCCTGGTCAGCCAGGCACGCACAACATAGCTTTTGGTTATAGCCCACCGGAGACCAGCTCACAAATGCGCACTAACTGCTGATGTTCGTTTACCGGTATAACCGTTGTATTATCGATTATCAGGTCGTTGAGGCCATTACACGTTACCTGGCGACCACGGCAGTTGACACGGAGGCTCAGCGGGCGCTGTGCTCCCAGGTAAGAGAGTGGGCAGCTAACGTGTTTAAACGGTCAACGTTGATGGCGGTTATTCGTTAGCATCTAACTGCAAAAATGGCAGGAAAGGACAGAAAAAGCGAGACATTGTGGAATTTTTTGTTCAAAGCTTAGCTTCTTTAGGGGTGCTACCATAGCTATAAGTATTATTGAGGAGCTTGTCGTACGGCCGTACATACCCGCATTTGTGTGTACTTATCCAAGACCAAAAACATAGCCATTATCCCACGGGGGGATGGTGGTGGCCTCCGACACGCCATGACCCTGGGCCCCGGCGTCGCAGATACGTTTTCCGTACCTGGACAATGCGACCATCACACGGCTTGCCGTACAGCCCACTGTCGTCTTGGCCGCCGCTGCTGGTGGCCGGCAGCTATCACTGGATGGCGCCATAGAGGCCAATGGCGCGCCACCGTCTGCGGCGGCAGCGGTGGTGCTGGACGGCAGCGGCGGCGCCGACGTGCCATCAAAGCGCGCAATGTTATCTGATGTAAACGTAGCAACAGGTATTGCCGACGGCCCAGCGGAAGATGTGGGCAACGCGCCCGTGTCGTCGCCATCATTCTCGGTGGTGGCAACCGAACCAGCTACACTGACCCATGGGTCGCCACTGGCGTCGCCAACCGTTCTGGCAGCCATTGGCGATGGAGCCGCCGGGACCTCATCCACGTTCGGCATTGAGAGGGAGTCAGACGATCTGACGGCGGCGGCGGCGGCGGCAGCCGCCGTTGCCGCTGGCAGTAGTGATAAAGGGGACGAATCTAACGCGGCAGTAGCAGTAGCAGTAGCGGCCACCTCCGCATTGACCGCCGAGGGTGAGGGAGGTCTGTTCTCCGCAAGCTCCTCCTCCGGTTGCTCTTCTTCGTCCTCCAGCTCTGGCGGTGCGGCCGGTACGTCATGCTCGTACACATCACGCGAACAAATCCACCTGCACCGTCGCCATGAGCTGCGGCAGCAAGGCGACGACGCTGACACTGGCCTGACGGCGGCCGAAGTCAGCGGAGGTCATTACGAGCTATCGTACTGTGCCGTACACCAACACCATCCGTTGATACCGCGGGAAATGGCTTTGGAAGGCGCACTCGCTCGATTGGCCGCAATGGAGTTCTGCGCTTACTTACCAGCGCCTCAGGTCCGTGGCTGCCAAAAACAGAAACAGTAGTTGGGACCAGAATGAGGCGAGAATGATCACCATCAACGTTCGTTCCAATAATATTTTATCTGGTTCAAATATAGTCATAGTCTGCAAATGGATTTTAAATCGTACATGCCGTACTCGTGCGCGCCTTTTCTTTTCCTTTTTTTTGCAGGTTCAAACGGAGGAACAACTCCAGCACCCTTACCACCACTCCTCAACGACGGCGGCGGCGGCGGCTGCTGGATCCGCTGGCGGCGCCGCAAGCCTGCAGCCCCCACATGCAGCCTACCTCCACCCGTACCAGCAGCAGCAGCTGCAGCACAATATCGGTGGCGGCCGCCGCCAACTAGCGGTGTTCCGAACCCATGGGGCTCTAACCCCGGCGGCACCACAGCATCACGTCGGCGATGGTGGCGGCGTCGGGCCACTTGTGCGCGGCCTGGCGAACAGCCAGTACTACAACCATCCGGCGGCTGCCGCTGCCGCTGCCGCCGCCGCCAGCGGTCCGCATCATCAACATCATCATCAACAGCAGCAGCAGCGGCCACAACGTTCGGTTCATCAAAGCCTACGAGCTTCCCTGGTTCAGACGGGTGGTGGCGGACATGTGTACGGTGGCGGCGGCGCCGCCGCCGCCACCGCTGCCGCAGCCTTCAGCCGTAATGAATCGGAGCAGCAGGGTGGCATGGTTGGATTGGATCTGGCGGCCGCCTTCGCAACCTTATGCCTGCCGCCACCACGACCATCGTACTGCTGCAATATCGTACACGGCCTTCCCGGCGGCTGCGCTTGGGTGGACGTGGCGCTGGAGGCGCTCTGGGAACACCTGGTGCCGTACATCACAATAAAGGTACTGTACGACAGAAGTCCATCGTACGGCAGCTGCGTAAAGCATCCAAGCCGTTCATGTCGCGTTCATGACTCGATGTTCAAAGTTGTACTTTCTTTTCCCTCGCTTTCCCCCGCTGTGTTGTGCATCGCCGCTACTTGCCGTTCAACCCCCCTCACCCTGCCCGACCTTGTCTGTGCGCTGTTGTACGGCAAACCTGCTCGTGACCCTGTGTTTCCCCGTGGTGAAAGGTTTCAGGATGTGGCGAGGGTAATCCGCGTCACGTCATCTCGTCTGACCCCGAGTGCTTTTTTGAGACCCAAGACACTCCGGATCCGCTGCCCTGGGTAGAGGTGAAGCCTTGCATGCGTGTGTATGTGTATGTGTATGCCGGGACGCAGAAATTGAGAGTAAAATCCGAATAGTTCAAAGTTGATATGAGGGTACCCTAATCCACGAGGAAAGAGAGAAGCCAAAAAGTGGGCATGAAAACTGTATTTATTGTATATTTGTTTGTCTGTGCGTCTGTTCGTGTGTAGGAATGTGTATATGTAAAGATATAATGAAGTCCATCTGCCTTTCTTTTTTTCCTTTTTCAACCGCCACCAGGTGCAACTGCCGCACAACGTCCACGTTTTGCAGTTGCATAGGTACGACACCCCCCGACAGTTGTACAGTGTCCTTTCCGTACACGAAGTGTGTTTCGACAGAGGAAGATGTGGGGGACTGGGGGAGTTATCGATTCTGGGGGAGGGGGACAAGGGGAGAGCGGGGAGGTGGGGGTGGAGGGGGATTGCGTGTGTGTTTTTGCCCGCATGTGGTCCTTTGTCAAATAAGGTTTATAATATATTGCATGGATGTTTCCCCCGGTTTTCCCCGAACAAATCCCATTATTATTTTTCCGTACCATTACGCACACTTGTACGGCACACAGGTACACTTTTCTGCACGGCCATCGTCGAGCCGGGTATTTCCGTGCCCGAAATTTCAAGACCCAGATCGCTGTACGGCCTGCGAGTGAAATCCGAGATCCAGGAGCGCCGGCGGCGGTTGTCGAGGGTGGTGTGACTACTGGCGGCGGCGCGACGGTGGCGGCGGCGAGCATGGCAGGGGGTCAACGTCAAGGGGGTGGTGTCCAGAGAGGATCCACGGGAGGCTCGCCGGCGACGTCAGCTCCCGCCACTTTGCCTGCTGCATGCCGTTATGTGGAGCTCACGACTCGGTGAGTTTGATTATAAGTTTTATCGAACTTAGTTCAGATCAGCTTTCTCAACCTCTTTCAATCTTTTTGCATGTGGCCCGTGCATCTGTAAATTTTTGTGGCCATTGTGGTCGTGGTGGTGGTTGTGACGGTGGTGGCTGTGGCGGTGGTGGCGGTTGCGGTGGTGGTTGGGGGAAGAGGCAAAGTAATGGCGCGTTCTGCATCAGCAGCAAAAGGTTACAATGGCAAAACAGCAATGACTGTGTGGACGTGTGGGAAAATATCTCAACTTGGTCATTTTATCGTTGCACGGATCGGGTCGCCCATCAGCTACCGTGTACGGTTTTTGTGCGTGAATGTGTAACATCCTAATTAGGACCATATCTATATTATTCAGATACATGACTCTTTGGGAAGCGATAATGTGTAATATTTTTGTGTAATGTGTGGGGGGTGAGGGTCATTTCTTTCAAAACAATCCCCCTCCAATCCCCTCCCCTCCAATCCCCCCCCTCCATACACACACGCGCGCGCAGGATGACCGAGCAGTTTGATGTCAACGTGCTGGCCGGTGCTGACACACTGGGGCCCTGGAGGGTTCTTCGGATCCAGGTACCTATCGGGCCGGATTGCGTGCGTGCATATGTGTGTGTATGTGTGTGTATGTGTATGTATGTGTATGTATGGGTGTGTATGTGTATGTATGTGTATGTATGTGTATGTATGTGTATGTATGTGTATGTATGTATATGTGTGTATGTGTATATATGTGTATGTATGGGTGTGTATGTGTATGTATGTGTATGTATGTATATGTGTGTATGTGTATATATGTGTATGTGTATGTGTGTCTATGTGCCAGGTGTTCAAGACCTACCATGGACTCGGTCGCAAGGGGAGAGGGTTGGAAGGGAAAAAGTACTCCAGGGATGCGCTGTCGGGGGAGAGCAAGTGAAGGTTTTCCTTCACAGCGTTCAGATCATCCTCCTTACCCAGTCTGTAAACGACCTCAACACACCGAACCCCCCCCATATTCTCTTCCGCCGCGCCCCTCCATTTTCCTGTTGGCACTCCACTCCACTGCCACCACCACCGCAACCGCAACCGCAAAGGCCACTGGGCCCCAGGAAGATGGCGTCCACCGCCTGTGTATTAGAGGCCTGAGGGTAAGTAGGTGCTAATCGGGGGAATTAGCCCTTCAAGTACGACACCCGCTAATGTACGGCACTACGTCTTCCGGATCCTTTTTGCGGTTGCGCCAACCGTTTCGTCGCTGCATGCTGCTGCCCACATGGTCTTTGTGGCTTCCTCAGTCCCTGTGTAGAATCTGCTACAGCTGCCATAAGGCCTTTCCGCAGCAAGAAAGGGGCTGCTGGCCCCTTTCATATTCCACCGGCCCAGATAACCTCACGGTTTTCTCGTTCCCGTACGACGGCGCTTAACCTTTCGTACAATCTTTCGTCGTGTAATAACCGCAGTTGTACGGCATCGCCCGCGTGGATCTGATGCAACAAGCTGGTGGCTTTGTCGTACAACCTCACTGGATATTAAACGCCCGCGTGGATCCGGTCGGCGGCAGCGGCGGCACCGCTGTCGTGGGTTCCGGCAATGGCGCCGGCGCTGCAGTGTACGGATATGGCGGCGGCGCTGCAGCCGCCTCCGTTGGCGGTGGCGCATCCAACTTAAGCGGCGGCTTCCGGCAATGGGCAGTTTGGAACCAACAGGTGTAGCTGTAGTCATCGTCATTCTGTGGCAGACCGATGGGTCAACGGCGGCTTAACTAAGCAACATAAAACGAATTCTACCCGCAAGGTGACCCATGGGTACATACGACCCATGGGTCGTAGCGGACGCGGGCCAACCCCATGAGTCAGTCAGTCTCCTGTAGTGACGGTCCGCGTTTCCTAATGGTGCTCACTCGCTGATGGGGATGTCAATGTGGCCGAAAAACGCGCGGGCGGATCGAAAAGTCGTGCGGTTAGGATAGTTCTGGTAATACGGATACGTACGTCGTACGGATGATAGCGCGCAATTAAAGTTAATGATCATTAATGGTTCTTGTTTAGTGATGTTTTTTGGCGATCGAGACTACATTTCTACATTGTTTCAAAAACTCCTAGAGCAAGGCATTTTTATGGGTACCAGGGTATTCTGTTGTGCTTCTGTTGTACACCGTAACGTACGGGCGGCGCAGCATGCCTGGGTCCTCGAGGATCTCGAGGCGCTTCTAGGATTTCTCAAAAGCTGCGGTACACTGGCCAGCCGCCGCTGCTTGTTTTGCCGTACGGCTATTTATAAAATGTGAAGGGACACTGTCGATATGCGTATTGGGATCCGAGGCGTGTGTGTGTTTGGGGTTTCCCTCGCACCTTAAAAGCGAGTGGAGCATATGGGTTTTTGGAGTTTACCGGCCATGCTCACATGATCAAATGTACGATGTACGTTCATGTAGGTTGTTTACGTAAACTTGGATTACGTAATAGTATAAAATTTATGTTGGTGGGCTACATGACGTGGCTACGATGTTACATGCTTTCCGCACACGGCATACTCCGCCCGTTATTTGAACACCGATGTATGTACCTGTATGCGTGTGGCGCTCGATGAGGCGATGTTGCCGTACACTAGATCCACGACGGATCCGCTTTTCCGTAGGTTCGTATTCTCACACCATCGTATTCCTTGTACACATGTGTAAATAAAAATATCGCCTTTCAGTTTCTCTTTGCGTTGCGCCTTTTTGTTTTTTCGTTTCAGTTCCCGATTCAAATGCTTCCTGAGCCCGTCTTCTGAACGGATCCCACATCCTGCATGTCTGTACGGGACTTTATGACGGCTCTGGAGGATGGATGATGGTGGGGACAACGAACTAATATCTATCTATCTATATAACCAAGGGCCAAGGGTATACATCTATCTATCTATCTATATACACATCTACATATAGCTCTCAAGGGGAACCCCTACGATCACATCTGCACATCTCCCTTCATCCCTGCCCCGAAGTTCTAGGGTTATTAGTTGCTATTGGTGCGGGTAGCCTGTCATTCAGTGTCACAGGGCGGTATGTATGTGTGTGTGTGTGACTTCGCACCAAGGTGCAAAGGAGTTTACAAATCGACCGACGCCGCGCCTCCTGGCCACCCCTGGTCCCTTTGGCCATACCCGGATTGGGGTGGCGGCATGAAGTATCTATCCTTCAAGGTGCATCCAACCATCCCTTTGTGATGTGCGTACGGAAAAAACACATCGCTAGAGATGAATAACCTCTGGCATGAATAAGTCCCCCGACTCTACATGTACGAAGTACGTGTGTGAGCCCCCTCCTCAGCTACCCGCATTGGAAGCTTACAGCCCCCTCCCCTTGGCAGCAAGTTTGTTTGCTAGTGCGCTTCACCTACCAGTATCAGGGCATGTACGCCTAATCGCAACGCGCAGAAGGAAGAGAGAAGAAGACCAGGAAACCCACCCTCTGCCCAACCACATCGTGCTGCACACACACACACACACATACACACACACGCATGCATACACATGTTGTGTTTAGTACACAGCAAAGCGCTGCTCCGCTCCGGAACCAAAAGTGATCGACAATCAATCATATACACTATGCATGTCGATGTCCCGCCTCCTCTCATCCCAACCCAAAACCGCGCTACACCTAGCTCCTGCTGTATATCTATCTACACCGCCAGCTGCCACAATGATGTTAGTCAAACCCTAACCATATCGCATTCCTCAACCGCCGATTGAACTTAGCGTCCCTTCGCCTTCGCTTCCGCTTCGACTTGCCGTGCGAGGGCTTCGATATCGAAATCGCGTGGCAAGATCGGCGCAGTCGGGTCATCTGGGTCAGCCAAGAACTGCTGCTCCTCCATCTGCTCGTCATAATCCCGTGGATCATTGAGGTCCACTTCATAGCGCTGCATGGGCAGTTCCACTCGCTCATCGGCACCACCGCCAAACAGTGACTCAAAGAAACCCCGGCGAGTGGGGGAAGAGGACGAGGCGCCGTTTAGGCCTTCCACGAGTTCATCGGGCCCACGAAGCTCCCCGGTGTACGGGTCAACGAACGCGGATCCCGGCGGCAGTGGCGCAGATGAGCCATCTTGGAAGGCCACCACGTTCACATCCCGGTCCAACTTGATGCCGGCGATTTCGCTGATCTTGAATTGTTTAAGATCAGCGACATTGCCTACGGGAGTGATCTTTTGTTGGCCGTCGGTGTCCCGATAAAAATTGAAAAGGTTGCCTTGCGTGTCCATCTGCATTGGAGGAAAAGTTAAACAGTCGTTAACAGTTGGGTTGAGTTAGCTCGTTGAAGCTAGTTTTTTGTCCGTGAAGTCATTTGGACCAGTTCGATGTTGGGTCCAATAATTTCCCTCCAATATTTATCTCTTTTCCTCCATAATTAGCATCTTAGCCCCAAAATAATAATAATTCCCGAACTCGGATAAGCCGTTACTCACCGCGTACAATCCAATGTCCGGATTCCCCGAGTCGTAGTACAAATCGCCGACCTCATCGATCATGAAGAACCTGCCCTGCTCGTCCTCCGCCGCCGCTACCCAGCGACCCCCAGGGGTCTTGAAATAAATGAACTCCTGCGGTCGGTTAGCCGTTATGTACGGTGTTACGTGACGTTAAATCCGTACTCTTTATTCCGTATAAGGTCCTTCGGATCGTTTGTGTGAACCCTTCCGTAAACCCACCATCCTTATCTCCGTTTGTCTAATAACTTCAATAACCGCTAACGGTAACTCACATCGGGCTTTAAATCCGTGTAGCCCGCCAACGTGAAATCGATGGGGGGGTTTTCTCCGAAGGAGTCGATGGGCATCAACACCTCTACACCACCACGATGACGACAGACGGGCGCGCGTCCAATAGATCGTCCACAAAGCGAACGACGATCGAGGAGGTGGTGGTGGTGGAGGTGGAGAAGTAGATAAGGTGCGGTGAGGTAGAGGAAGGGCGCGTACGCGCGACGTGGGTTTCCTTAGTGTCGATTAGATTCAGTTAGTTCAGAAGGTTCTGTTGGTTTTGCACGATAGATAATAATGATAATGATAATAATAATGATGATGATGATGGTGGTGGTGATGATAGTGTTGATGATGATGATGGTGTTGATGGTGGTGGTGTTGATGATGATGCAGAACGGCAAGGCAAAGCAAGGCAAGCCCCAGGTATGGAATGTATTTGACGTTCATAAATAAATAAATAGCTATATGTATAATGGAGTACACCAGGACCTGAAGAGCATCAGGACAGTACGGCCCCTAATAATTGGCACGCATCTACGTACTGTGGTTTAGGAGCCATAACGCCGCACTGCCTCCCAACATCGTAAACACGATCTCTCGCCGGCTTCGAAACGGAAAGGGCATGTCGTTCTGCGGGTGCACGTGGAGGCGGATGTGTGTTTAGCGCGGGCGAAGGTGCAGGTGTGGGTGTGGGTGATAAGAGTTGCGGGTGCGGGTGAGGGCGGTGCGGGTGCAGGTGGAGATGGAGGTGCAGGTACGGGTGAGACGAGGGAGACAAGTTCGGGAGAACGAGGTGACAACTCATGCCAGGTCAAAGCTTGGGCCAAGAGACGGGCGAGCGGGGCATGGGCCCTTTACAACACTCACAGCCAAGGGGGGTGGAGGTGGAGGTGGCGGCGGCATGTAGTTTTTGGAAGCCCCGGGGCGCGGTGGTGCGGCAGCAGGCGCTTTGATGTCCGGCTCCCAATCTAGGTCCCGCTCCACTGCTCGCAGCCGGCTGGGGTTGCTGAGGAAGAGGAAAAGGTAGTGGTGAGAAGGGAAAGGGGTTGTGGGACCGGAAGTCGTCGTGGGGAAGGGAATCAAGGACGGCGCCGAGCCGAAAAAGGGACAACAAAACGGGATGTTCAACAGGGAAAGGGTTGGCGGAGGTATAAAAGCGAAAGGGGCGGGTGCGGACTGTGCCGTGTTGCTCGTTTCCACCCACACCCCCAATAAAGGTTGACTTAGGGTTACATGGCTACCGTCATTTAGGCGGTCTAAATGACCCCAGGTGAGGATGACGTAAAGGGTTACGGCGTTGGTGACGATGAAAGTGGTGGTGCTGATAATGGTAAGTTTTCTGGTGAGGTGGCAAGTGGTGCGAGATGTTGGAAGCGGAGATGAAGACTTATGGCTTATAGTCAATATGAGAGTTGGAGATGTTTTGATGTGAGCGAATGTATAGCGGATCTGAAGTATTCGGCATAGGGGGACCTCCCCAGAGTCACCAGGACACAATCCGGAGCTAAGGTGCGGGAGCTATAGATCCGGTCTGGGGCCCTCGGAGTTCTATATCGTAAACATAAAAGCGGTTGCTTCAAGGTGTGCCTTATGATTAACAAAGGCAGCGTACGTGGGGCCCAGGAAGTGCCAGCGACGAACATCCACCTACCGAAGACTTTGTCGCCTGACATGCGGTGCCAACCGATAAGACGGCCAAAACGAATTAGGACCGCTATAGGAGCAACTTGGCGTGGATTGGCTCGCAAAGCAACTGTTCCGCATGGTATGCCGGCGGCGCAGTTAAATTATATGTGGCCTCCAATAGAAGATATAAAAATATTTGCTTTCGACTGCGTGCACCGTCTGGATTTAAACTAATTTTATAATAAGCTATGGCTGGGTCGACCCAAGCGCGTATAGCTGCGAACTGGCAAGAAATTACTGTTCCCTTATCCCTGAGACATTAAGTTATTATGCATATAAATTATGAGTGGAGCGTCAGAGCTTCCTCGGAGACGTGCGCCAAGCTTTCTGGGCCCTTTCCTTTGCTGACAGCCTTTTACCTGCAGGACTGCTAACCATAAAATTACAGATGCGGCAGCCAGGTAACAATCCCTGATGCAATTGATTTTAGATGCCGGCCAGGTCAATTAGTTGTTGAGTCTATCAGCCTCCCCCGTCGCACGTCCGTACACGTTGACCTACATTTTGACTGATAGCAACTTTTGGCTCGGCCATCTGTTCCTAAGTGAACGTGACCCAAACGTCCTAAGGCGTACTTTCTACTCGCGGCTTGGCCTTACAGGGCCGCCGCGGTCTTTATCTCCATAATATTTCCCATTGAAAATTGCTACAGCAGCTCTACGATAGTGACTCAGACCCGCAAAATTCTTAGTCCTTCTGCTATCATATTACAATATGGGGATCGTCTCGTCTTGTTTTCGGCCAGAGCCGGCGCACGTCAACAAAGATGGCATCATGCATATCTTGGACCCCGGCCCAGAGCGGCCCAGGCCTGCGCCAATTATACCGCCAGCAGTGGGTCCTGCAAATAATCAGGGGAACCAAGTTACTTTGACAGATACTACCATTACCGGTTCCCCCACTGGTGGTCGCCCACAAAATGGCGCCCAGCAGCAGCAGGAAGTGACTCAACCGATTAAACAACATCCGCAGCCAAATAACGAGCCGAATGTGAATCTGGAAGAAGATGGCTTTATAAGCAATGAACTTGCTCCTCTTGCGCCAGGCACACCCTTCTCATGGCAAAAGGGTCGTCAGATTGGTCAAGGTGCTTTTGGGACCGTGTACCTGGCCCTAGTACATGCGACTGGCCAGGAGATAGCTGTCAAGCAGGTCAGCCTGCCCCGAGACGCAGCAAACAACGGACGAGTATTCGGGCACATTCGTTCCCTAGAGGTGGAGGTTAACCTCCTGCGCCGGTTACGCCACGAAAACATCGTGCGTTATCTGGGCACCGAGCGGACAGACGACTGCCTGAACATCTTCCTTGAGTACGTTCCAGGCGGCCCAATATCGAACAAGTTAGCGCAGTTCGGGCCGCTGCGTGAGGAGACCATCCGCGTCTACACGAAGCAGATTCTGCGTGGCTTGGAGTACCTGCACCAGCAGAAAGTCATGCACCGCGATGTTAAAGGCGCGAACATTCTGGTTGACACTAACGGCGTCGTGAAGCTGGCGGACTTCGGTGCGAGCAGGCAGATTGAGGAGCTGGCAACGATCGGGGGGGGCTCGCGATCTATTCGCGGTACGGCAAATTGGATGGCCCCGGAGGTGATAAAGCAGTCAGGACACGGACGCGCTGCGGACATCTGGTCGCTCGGCTGCGTGGTGATTGAGATGGCGACAGGTGGGTGGGTACAACAGCTTAAACTGAAAATATCAAGTTCTCCGTTCCATGCTGTGAACGATATGACACACAGCTTCATGTCATTTTAGACATATCCACATTACTTCTCCACTACCAAATCGCCTAACCCCGTTGACAGTTGGCCCGCCTAAGCACAACCTACTGACTGCGGTGACATGCCCCGGACACAAACAAGTTACGCGCTTATTTCTATGGGGCTTAGTTGGGTGATTTTGTGTTATCGTTACCCTGACCGGTGCTCTCCTCCACACTGTATCCCTTTTGTCCGATTTATCATTAAGGTCGCGCTCCTTGGAGCAACTTCAGCGACCCATATGCCGTGATGTACCACGTCGCCTCCACAAAGGAGTTGCCAGCGATGCCTGACTCCCTCTCCGCCCACGCCAAAGACTTCCTCACCCTCTGCTTCAACCGGGTGCCACGAGAACGCCCCAACGCCACGCGACTGCTGCAGCACCCGTGGCTTCAGACTGTAGTTGTTCCCCGAGCCTCTGGTCCGCCCCCGAGCCTCCTGCCTGTCCCGGCAGCTTTGCCACCGGCGCGGCCAGCGCAGCCGCCATCGGCACAGGCGAGCGGGCAGCCACCGGCGAAGCTAATGGTACTCCCCCAAGGTTGCCATCCACTGTTGCCACCACCAGGACTGCGTTCGCCGCCGTCACCCATTAACGAGGGGAAATCCGAGTCGTTGTTTGGTTCACCGGCAGGGGGCATCACGACAGCTGGTTCCTCCACGCCGACAAGTACGCGTGCCCCGGCATTGAGTACCGCCGCGGCAGCGGGTATTGCTGCTGGAGGCATGGTGCTGCCGCCACTTACATCCCCACCCCAGACTGTGCCTCGACCGGCGGTGCCCCCCCTGCCATTGGACGCCATGAAGCTAGGACTCTTGACGCCATCGCCGCAGCAGCAGCCACATCCGCCTATGCAGCCTGCAGGGCCCGGCGCTCTTGCAAGTCCAGGCATGCTACCACCGCTGCTACCGCTGCTGCCTCTGGCCACGTCCAATGTACCGCCACCACCTCCCAAGCCGCCGCTCCCACCGCTGCCACTACCGTCGTCTGTGCAGCAGTCTTCACGGGGTGCTGGCTGTCAGAACCAGGTTGGTGTGGCATCTTAAGCCAGGGAGTAACCACGGGCCAATTTAGGAAATAGTCGTCAATGTATGACCCCCATCGCACACCTCCTGACCAGCCTGATTTGGATTGCCGCTGCCACTCTACCTTACTGAGGGCTCTGCTTGCTCTGCTGAAATCCCCGTTCTGCATATCAGTACGACACGCTCGTGGACAGCGAGGCGGTGCATCTCCAGCTCCAGAACATCCGGCAGCAGCAACAGCAGCAGCGGCAGGCGTGTCACACGCAGGACATGTATGACAGCATATGTATGGGCGTGGGTATGACCATCAGCATCGGCGCTGATTCCGCAGGGGCCATTGCGCCCACTATGAGGGACATCAACCCCATCCTTGAGCCCTCATGGATGCCGGAGCAAATCCTTCAGCACAGGGTAAGACGGGCGGGGATCGCGACGTGTAGTCCGATATTATAAGCTGCAGATGCCCGATATTTAGGGAGGGGAGACGTGAATATGTAACGCTATTGGAAAGAGAACCAGAGGCCTGGTGATAAGAGTTGTCCACCCGACCCAAGGAGACTCTTTTAGGAGGTTTGTATTCCCGGTTGGACTGAGGATGTGCAATTAGATTAGGGAGTGTTGATGTAAATTACCGGCCTAGCGTTTGTTTGAAGGCGGGGGTGGGATAACAAGGGACACAGTCACAGGAATCTAGGAGCGCTGCACATTTTCAGGGGCTGCGTACTACGTGATCGCTGGCGGCCGGAATGCGGCCGAACCTAGCGGGGGTGGTGTGGAGGGAAGGGAGCCGCCGGCGCTGCACACTTACCAGGGCAGAAGGTGATGGAAGACGAAGCCGCGAATAAAGCCATCAGACAACTCAAACGCGCATTGCAATAGGAAAGCAGATCTTACGTGTCACAGGCGTGGGTGACAGCCCTTAGCCGCTGACGAGCATCTGCACCCTCGTCGATGGACTTGAGTCCACAGCGCTGTGCTGGTGCTCCCTGGTGCTTTTTGAGGGTCAACTCTCCAACCGCCTAAAAGAGTCAGCGAAGAGCGCACGGTAGCTTGTAGGTTATAGCGTCAATCGCAAATGCCCCTTAGGTGCATGCCTTTTATGGTCACGTTGGCTACACCGCAGGGAATACCGGCCTTTGGTATATTCAATTTATGCACTGTGACAATCCTCTTGTCCTGAACTCTTAGGATCCTTCCAAATGGTATGCCAGGCCGGAGGCACCCGTGAGGAACGTTATTGTCGCTCTTTTGGTGATGCAGGCTTTTTTTGACCAAATGAAGAAGATGGGCACGCCACCGGAGACCCCGCCCGAGTCTCCGTCCACTGCTGGTGCAGCGGCCACAAGCAAGGCCGTCACTGGTTCTGGAGCCGGAAGTGCCCAAGGCAGCAGCAGCGGCGGTGTTGAAGCGCCATGCAGCAACTGCTGCATGGCTGAACACACGAAGCCGCCACCGGCGGTAGTGGTGGCAAATGACGTCACTGCAGCTGCTTCTTCTACTTCCTCTCACCTTGTCGGAGGTGTTGGAATGCAAATTTCGCCACGCAGCGGCGCCGGGACGCACCGGAGTGGATTGGGCACGTGGCGCAGTGGCACGGGGACGCATCGGGGCACGGCACGCAACAATGCGCCATCACGACCTGTGCCATCGCGGCCGCCGTTGGCAGGGCTATTCGCCGCAGCCTACGAGGTGAGGGTGCTGAGACCGACTGCTTTCCCTAAATTTAATCCTTAGCGAAACATAGGTGGGCGATATGATGAGCACTTGGACCCTCCACACTAGGAAGTCTGAGCTGCGTACTGTTTGGCCTCTGCTGCGGGGCGTGATTCCATTTGATGATTTACTTATGGTCCCTTGTTAAAGGCTGTCCTGCCATATCTGTGTATACCTGTGCGACTTACAGCAGGAAAACGGCGGGGATACGCACATGGAGCCCGATCAGCCATTGTCCGCACGGCAGGGTTCCTCTGCGGTCGGCCTGTCACCTCGAGTCCTCCATCCGAGGCAGCCGTCCGCGCAGCAAACGCCCTCACAGCCGCCCCGTGTCGTCAGCGCTTCACGGCGCGCGCTGGAGGTGAGGCGGCTGGTTCCGCAGCTGACTGGCGCCACCCGGTTGTTGTTTAGCTTTTTATATAAACATATATATATATATAGCTCCTGTGTTCATATGCTGTCACGGTAGGATGGCTGATCCGTGCAGAGTTCACTGTCAAAGTGGCTGAACTGACGATTGCGGCCGGTGGCATGGTGCTGGAATTATGTGCACAAGGTAGCTTACGCAAACCGGTATTGTTTCGCGCTATGACTTGCTACGAGAATTGCTTCACTCCACTTGCCACCCACTGACTCCTTTGGTGTTCATACCCTGTCCCATGTCTCATCTCATCCTCTCATTCCCCAATCGTTAGGAGGCCGGCATTCTGGGTGCCGCCACACTAGACTCCGCTCGTGCGAAACAGTGGCGTGATGAGCTTGTAGCGGAGCTGGAGGTGGAGCGGCTGCGTGCGGGTGTAGGTACCAGCATGGCCACGGTTGTGGTAGTGCCGGCGACAGGTGCCAGACCCAGCGTCGCGGACCTATAGCGGCCAGCAACATCGTCTGCTTCACACGTGCTCGCGGATTGGAAGACATTTTACTGGTGCTGATCGCTTCATGTCGCTTGGCTCATGTGCATAACTGTGACTTTAAGAAGCGACTTATACAAGGAGATGCCCCGCCACAGGTGCCTGTGATGTGATGTTGCAGACGGTGAGGATGGCATTGGCGTGCTGATAAGAGGTGGGGATAACTCGTCTGGATTACTGGTGAGACAAGACCACATCTCGGAGGAAACACATACTATTTGGAACACAGCCACGATGTGTGTGTGTGCGTTTGCGTTCATTCGTTGGGCAGGTGACACACAGGGCCAAGCAAAAGCAGAGCAGGTTAGAGTAGCTGGGTGGCGCGTGTTAAGTGCGTTTCGTGTTGTTTTGGTGTTCCGAACTCAGTGCAGAAAGGGGCCGGTTATCAGGGCTCGGGTAGCGGTAGGGTCAGTGCACAAGAAAGTACCGATGTGATAATGGATATGTTCGGCAATTCCTAGACCAGGCTGGGCGCAGATAGACCGTATAGAGCTCTAACTAAAGCAAAAGATACATTCTGGCTCTAGACTTCTGGTAGCCCTAAGCTCTGGAAGACGTGTTCAGTCTGTTTGGCACAGCATACATTCGGCGCCCGCTTTCGTGGTGTAGCATCATTAGGGCTCAGGTTTGGCAAGCGGCGCGGCATCAGAGGTGGCAAAAAAGCGGATTCGGATTCTTTCTCCCGGTAGATGCGGATGTGACTCACAGCTCTTACACTAGACGACAATTTGTCTAGGGACGTGTGATGTTATGCGTGCGCTCTCTAGGGATGTTGTGATCGATGCAATCAGGAAGGGCTGGGGAAGTGAAAACTCCTCTGTTTTTGTTATCAGGCAAATCTCTCTCCAGCCAAGGATCGCGAACGGATATCATCTTTCCTAAGGGTCGTGTCCTGTCCAGTCTTGGTCGCAGCGTTTTCAGGGGCTCCCATACAGTGATGCGTGGTCATGTTGTGCGATGCAGATGCAGGTGCAGAAATCGGGGATTAAATTGAACAGTAGATGACCTTGTCCTTGTGACACGCCGCCCTCGTTGGTTTGGATCATGCTACATACGATATTGGTGGGCACTCGGGAGGCGGCAGCTGTGCATTATTGTGACTCGGAACTAAGGTGTTACCTCATGATGTGTTACCTCATTATAGTTTACCAATTGGCGTTGACTTGACCTTTTACGTACACGTACACATAGGCTAAAGACACTATTCAAGTTACTGAATGTGGCCATAACTATTTTTTTTGAATTCGTGGTTTGGTTAAAGAGCCCGCGTGTGTATAGAGCCCGTGTGTGTGCGTTCTTGTGTTGTGTTGCTCCAGATGTGGTGTAACTTCACAGCCTTTGCCTGCCTGCCTGCCTCACGGATATAAATCCCATAAATGGAATGAGACATGGGCCTAGGTCACCGTGCGGCCGTACCCTACGTAAGAACCCTGGCTATATCCTCGGGATGGTGGTGTCAGAGAGGGGGTGGGATGACTGTATGTAGTTCGACAAGCAGCTTGATTGCTGTCCGCTTTACTAGACTTCAACATCAACGCCACCTCGTGATCCGCAATATCCGCCCGCTAGAAATCCTGTCGTGACAGGTCAGCGACGACACAGAACCCCTCCTGCGACTAGCAGATCCGCTGCTTCCAGGTCCCAACAAACCAGATGCACAAAATCGCCTCCTCATGTGCAGCTCCAGCACAGCCAAATTGAATGAGATCTTCAACCGTCCATCCGTCTCATCAGAATTATATCTCATACCTTTTTGGGGTTACCTTCTTCATGCTGACCGAGGCTTTTCGAAAAATGGTCGGCGGGACAGCAGGCCTGGGAGATTCCTGAAGTACAACAATACGCTGTATTGTTAGGGTTTGTTGTATTGTTGTACTGTGCTGTGCAGCATCCGAGGTTTCAGGAGCCGTACTGTGAACAAACGTCCGTACCCCCAATCCGTACGGCCTCCTAGCTACTTGTGTCCAAATAAGATCTTCCAGATGCCATGCTGCGCGGCCGGGGTGCACCCCACCTTACTCGACCATCACCGGGGGGCGTCCTCCGCCCACCTCCCCCGCCTACCATCCCTGCCTCTGCTCCTGTCACTGCCGCTAAGCCCCACTCAGCCTCCTTCAGACGCTGCAGTTTCGAAGCCAGCAGCTCCTGCAACGAATCAGAACGAGTCGCCGCATCCCAGAACCCCAGGTCTGACAAATCCAACAGCTCTTGTGAGTTGCGAGGCGCTCCGAAACCGACCTCGTCTTGTGCCGCCTCCACCTGTTCATTATATTCCGTCCCATCGTAGTCGCCACCGAGCTGGCGCACGGGTCGACCCACAAAAGTCATGAAGGTGGACCCCTCCCGGTCATTATCAAAAGCGCAGCGCTCCCAGAACTTGAAGGCTTCCGCCGGTGTCACTACACCGATGTCGTACACTGCGCGCGCTTGGATCTGCTGTACGAGCAGTTTGACGAGGCGGCTGCCGATGCCCTGTCCCCGTACGGCGGGGTGCACTGCCACATCGTATATAGTGGCAACCTGTCGTTCAACAAGCGGAAGAAGGACACATCTTAACTAGTGAAAGATACGAGGCCTTATGTCGAAAACCTCCCTTTACCATTCGACGGCACGACGGCATCCCCCGATTACGGCTGCAACTGGCACCTGCACACGTCTTCCTTACGACTAGCTCTACAAAAGCCACGGCACATACCTCCATTACGGCTATTCTGCTCACTGCAATACAATTTACTTGTTAGAATCACGGCGGCGTTAAGTCATAAATTTGATATCAGGTAATTTGATAGCATAACAGAACGTAACGTTCAGTCGTACTAATGCAGAGCAGCGGTACGACACGCACACGTAAAGGTATCGTACATACCAAGGAGTTGTCTCCCGTTGCTCGAGCGAAGCCCACCAAATGTTTTCGTGAGCCTTGAGATGAAGACGACGACATGGAGGTGGTGGTGGTGGTGGAGGAGGAGGTGGAGGTGGAGGAATTGCTCCATGACCATAAGGCCCTTTGGGCGAGTGCTGAGGAGGACGAGGACGAGGAGAGGGACCAGCCGCCATCACCGTAATCACCGGCATCTGTGCTACTGCCACTATTGCTGCAATTGCAACTGTCAATGATGATGTCGGTGTTGCTGATGAAATTCCTACTATTGCTACTACTGTTACTGTTACCGCTTCGGTTGGATGTCAATAGCCAGTTCCAGTCCATGTCTGGAACCCCTGCATGGGAAATGTGCGTGTGTGTGTATGTTTGTGTGACATCGAAAAGCACTGTATCCCGCATCAGTTCAAAATAAAAGCGCCAGTTTTCGCCAAAACGAACAAAGGAATCCTTAGGGACAAGACCATGTGCACCGTACGAGAGCAGAATGTGACAAAAGAGCGAAATCGATCGATCGATCGCTGCCAACCTGATTACCTGGCGGCGGTGGCGGCTTATCCCCGTAGCTCCTTAAAGAGGAACGAACGGCGGAATGTGACGAGGAGATGGGGG
Source organism: Volvox reticuliferus (assembly GCA_019650235.1). NCBI lineage: Eukaryota > Viridiplantae > Chlorophyta > Chlorophyceae > Chlamydomonadales > Volvocaceae > Volvox > Volvox reticuliferus. The sequence continues at coordinate 578,617 of BNCP01000040.1, read as the reverse complement.
AGAAGGAGGAAGAAGATGGTACGTGAGATGGCAGCACTGAAGTCGACGAAGGCCTGGATGCATGCGAGGGTGATGCCGTCCCAGCCGCTGCGCCCTCAGCTGCTGCTGCCCGTCCAGCTGCTAATGTTGCTTCTGCTGTTACTGCTGATGTTGCTGTACCCCTGTCGGTGCTTCTGGATGTACTGCTATAGCTCCTGTACAGTTCACGTCTCCACGCAGGCTCACAACTGCCCTGCTGCTGCTGCTGCTGCTGCTGCTGCTGTGGCTGCTGTTGCTCCCAGTCCAGATGCTGTTGCTGATGCCAGGCAAGGCGATGCGCCGGCAGCTGCTGCAGTTGTTGCTGTTGCGATGCCTGACCATCCGACGCGGAACGAAGGAGGCCGGCCCCCCTCCCAGATTCGCAGCGGGCTTCGGCTCCGGAACTGCCACCACTGCTGGCGGAAGCGGAGGCGACGGCCTCGCCGTACACATTCCAGGTTGTGAAACAGGCAACGGTGGCGACGCTGTGTCGCAATGCGACTTCTAGCTTTGCGGCGTGGTGTAGACCTGCATATTATGCGAGGCGTGACATCACGGAGGCGTGCAATATCAATGGCCATTTCATCATATTCACGTCGACGATCGCCCGCTCATTCACGCTCAGCGATGCCCCAATGGTATTTGCCAGCGCCCCATCCGCGTCGAACCGACCTTCGGACGATCGCCAGTAACTATAGTTCTGCCTGCAGAGCGGTGCAGCTCCCCTACCGTCCATGGCATCTGTAGAGCTGGCGGCCAGCAGCATCCCCAGCTCAGCGCCGGCAATGTCACGGCGGTTTATGCTGCATCGGAAGAAAAGGGAGAGGTGGTTCGGCAGTGAGGTTGGGCGGGTCTGTGGGATGCGATAGACCGGCTTGGCTACTTGGAACCGTTCTTGGCTAATGGTGCAGTGACTCCGGACTCAAGAAGAGCAGGGACCGCTAAGGAGGAACGGCCATACAAAACCCCAAGATATCCAAGGAAGCATGTATCGCGAACAAAATGTAAGGTACATCATTAAGTAGAATAACTTAACAAGCTCGCCAAGACCCGCAGTACATACAGCCGCAAACACGCCTGACGTTTGCGGTACTAGCTGCTAAATTTGGACAAAACTAATCCTTATAATCTGAACAATTCTTAACAAGGAGAACGGCAAATCCAACCATGGAAGGCACATAATTAATGCTGTAAAGCTCGCAATAACGCTCATGCGCGTACCTATAAGTCAACGGAGGGTATGCTTTGGACCTCGTGATGCCACCCAAGCTATTCCAGCCGGCTTGGGCCGTGCAAACGCACGCATTTCCTCGGCCAAGGCCGCCAGCGGGCCGCATTCCCAAGTATAAGTGTCTCGTGTCAACAAGGAAAAAATATCACAGCGAAACCGACGGCTCGCCCGACCATTGGGCTCATGACCGGACAGGCTGAAAAGGGTCTTGGGCGAATAGGATCATCCCACCAGGAGGAAGAATATACGAAGATATCATTCTATTTATTACAACTTGAATTTTCTTAAGAGATCAGGAGAACCCGAAGTCCTTACAGAGTCTGCATCAGTCATAATTAACCACGGCACGCACAGCATCCTTCATAAATCCACTTTGTTGGGCAGTCTTTCGCTATACTTTATATTAACAGATATGATCTGGTGTTATTCTTATGTATATAATATAGGCGGACGTTGATACTTCGGACTAATTGCTGTGGCGCAAAGCCTTGGACGGACATAGTCGCTCATAGCTGTTTGGTCAAAATGCCGGGCGTCTTCATGTGTGCTAATGCCTTTGACATTGCGAAAAACAGCCGAGCCAAATCAAGCTGCTGGTTGTTGCTTCGCCATCGCTCCGCGACGTACGTGGTCGCGAAGGCCTCTCGGTCGACCATCACGAAAGCCCGACAGAAAGGTACTAATAAGCACCAGAGCAACTGAATCCTTGCGTGGAATTTGATGTAGGGTCAACATTTCCAGTTGGTCGCAAACTCTTGGGTGCATGATCTTGTCTTATAACGCCCTATTGCGGCGACCTACAGCCCTTGCAAACCCAGCCCTAAACCCTAAAACCTACTGCAGACAACCCTCTCACAATTGGCATCGTGAGTGTGATGACGGAGACGCTAAGGCTGCTGGGTGTGGGGTAAGGCATAGGCAGGGGCACGGGCAGGGGGGTTCCGACGGGCGGGCATGAGTATAGGGCCTTTTGAAAGAGCTGTTGTCAGCAAGGCTGAGTTTAACGGTGCTGGATGGGTTTCAGAGCATTCAGAAGTTGCCGTATGATATCATTCATTCTAACTGTCTCTTGCGTAAGGCATATGCTGGCCTGCTTCTGCCACCCGCAATTACATTTTTTTGCCAACTGCCGAAGACGCACCTCATCTTCGATAATTGGCAATGTCCTGTGTGACGACACATAATACATATATACACACGTCATATGCTTATTTGCCGTACTAAAGTCCTAATCAAGCAATGGATGACTATCGCATATCGCGTACTTTTTCCTCATACATATATAATATAGGCGTGACCGTTACCAGGCTGTTGCTGCAACGCCGCCCAAAAACCGGCCGTTGCGTCATGGCGACGTGGCGGGCCTTATGCGTCGCATCACTGCGGACTTTAAGCAGGTATGGTACAAGCAGGATGGTGTTGGGGCTTGGGAGTCAGCAGCAGAGTAGCGCTGACAGGTGCCGTGCGGGCATCGCCGCCTATGGCGGGCTGACATGTCTAATTGGTACCAGCAGCCTTCACACGAACAGCAATTCAGCATATCTGGTGTTACGCGATCTCCCTCGTCTCCTCTGGTGGCTGGGGATGATTGCATCGAGCTTGCGGAACCCTGCTGCCGGGTGGGCGGACACTGGCAGGCGTATATGTATATATAATTATATATATTGTTGTTATTGTTGTTTTATTGTGTTTTAAGTATAAATATAAAAAATATGTATGGATATAATATAACTTCGCTCCTTTATTGGCCGTGTGTAACGGCCCCTCAGGCGTACTTAGTAACCGGGGTGCTGGATGACTCCATCTACGACCCGGACTGCTTCTTCGCTGACCCCACCGTGGCCTTCTCAGGTGTGTGAGGATAGCTGCGGCCGGGTGCTGGATGCATGTATGCTATCTACACGTGCTAATCTGGATCGGGCGGGCCTTATATACAGATCATTCACTCCTTAACATTTGCTCTTTTGATAACATTTCTTGACTAGTAATAATTAATGTTATCTGATTTTTTAATTTTGCTGTTTTGCTAATTTGCCATTATTTTATTGATGATTAAGTAATTATAATCCGTAATATATGGAGCACCAAATTCAGGTAATTCAGGTAATGGATCCAAAAGCGTGAAACCGGAACGAATTTGTGTGGATCCACAAAAGGATCCTTTGTTTGTGTATGTGAGGATCCTTGCCAATCAATTACTTACATCGTACATATGCCGCCAGCATGTTAGTTCACATTACGTCTGGGATGGATTGTGGCCTGCTCCGGAACCACCAGCCATGCATGCAATATGTATGTACATACGGACACATGCAAATCCCCAAGTATTCACCCTGTGTGTGGTAGGTGTGGATTTATGGAAGCGCAATTTGGCGCTGCTGGTGCCCTTCCTGGAGCAACCTTTAGTGGAGCTGAGGGACATTCGGCGTCTGGGCCGAAATGACGAGGGAGCGGAAGTAGTTCGGGTGCGTGTGGGTTAGTGTGGTAGTTCGCATCCGGGTTTATTGGTGTGATGCATCAACCGGCCACTATATGCAACTTAAAACACGTCGGTTACTACCCATGGGTAACACGTCGCTGTCGCAGGTTCATAGTCGCTAGGTTTGTTAAAGCCATTCGTGTGCAGCAGGTCCGTCGCTAGAGGCTTATCAGAATGTAACGTACTGAGGACAAGAAGCGTGGGGTACCGGTGGGGTTGCGTGGGTACTCCGTCGCCAGGCAGGGTTTCGCATGCATGTGTGTACACAGCATACAAGGTCAATGCGGACATGATGAAGGAAGCGCACCCAAATCCGTGCGTGTGGTGCCACGCCGTGAGGTGCGGGTACCGAAACAGAGCTTTTTGTGTGTATGTGTTTCTTTAGCAGCGATCAATACATGAAAAACACGTTGAAGGGTGTGCAATTAGGGTACGAAGGTTATGTACGACATTATCCTGCCTCCACCATCCATTGTGCTCGCTCTCCGTTTGTGTGTGTGTATTGGGGGGGCCGGGGGAAACGAATAGGCGGAGTGGCGATTACAGACGCTTCTGCGGCTTCCCTGGAGACCTCTCATTGATATCGACGGCGCCACCGAGTACACTCTGAACCCAGAGGTACGTGTGTGCTACGTGTGTTGTTGAACATGACACGTATTGCAAGCAAGTGTCACGAGAGTGCGCACAGCTGTTTGTGTCCGGGGTTCCAAATTTCAAATCTTACGTCACATGCATGCTTGCATGCGTAATTATCGATGACTCTCCGCTTATATAATATAATTATAATATAATTATATTATAATTATATTATATTAAGATAGATCATAGATGTACAAGTTACCCTGACCGCTCGCTCTGGAGGTAGGTTAACCGAAACAGATGACTAATTCGATAACTGATTTACCCGAATTTGTCCCTAGGTAATTTTGGGGTTCCGGCTCTCTCTTCCGATACGGACGGGACGGATACCGGGACGGAGCTCATGCATGTACCCTATGTCTCACGCATCACCTATCTGGCTGCCGATTCGGTTTGCTCGACGATTGAAACTGACCTAAATAGGCTCATATATCCTTACCCCCACATCCACCCATGGTGGCACAGACACAAGAGTGCAAGATGCATAAAGCACCATCGCAGCATCTTCAGAGGCCGGTTTGTTCGGCACTAACTACTAAACATACACACATATACGCACATACACTTACAGGCACGCGGTCCCCCACACTCATAAACTCGCTCTATGCCTCCCAATCCCAATCCCAATCCATCCTCCCTCCCTCCCTCAGTCCCTCGCCCCATTCTCCCGTATCGGTTACTTCGCATTTGAGCTTTTGAACTCCTCTTTCACCTGATCTCATCCAAGCCCCCCTCCCCGCGGGGGCCCCCCCCTACGCACCACTGCGCACCCGCCGCACTGCTCTATCTCATTCCGATCACCGTCGGAATTCGGCTGCAGTCCAACCGCGTCGTACGGCACGTGGAGTCCTGGGGCGTGAGTGGAACGCAGGTGAGCCTGTGTGTAGTATCATGCATTCTATCTTCTTGCAAGGTGAAAAATAGTCGTGAGTATATCCGGTTACTTACTGAGGTAGATCTGATTTCTATATTTTGTTCTTTCTTGTGAATGAATCCGCTGCTCGCCGTCGTCCTGCTCCACCCCTAGCTGTCAGTTGCCACTCGCTCGCAGCCTGCTGCTTGCATGCAGGCGCTGCTCCAGATGCTCCGTCCCTCTCGCAGTAGCAGCAGCAGCAGCAGCAGCAACAACAACAACAACAGTTCCAAGCGATGAGGACTTGCATCTCACCTAGCTAGCTAGGTACCCGATGCATGGCCTTGATGTATGGCATGTGCGTATAAGTTTGTGCACTATGTGTATATACATCTTCATACATCTTGCGTTGCAAGGGACAGACACAACGCTAACTAACGAAGAAGGGTTACGAGGTCCACGGATGATGAGGGCTGCTGCGCAACAAACACTTCTTGTGATGCAAGTCCATGCTGTTATAGTAATAGTTGGGTGGCGAAAAGGCCTCGCTCTCAAGATGCTGAGATGGTGCTTCTTGCACCTTAGATATTTTTCTGCTGTGCGTGTGTGTTTTTACTTTCTAAATTGTACGACTTCTATACTGTAGCTTTCAGTTCACCCTCTGTGCGGGCATGCGTGCCTCGGGCGCTCTTATTGCCCCTGCCAGCATGTGCTATGCCATCGCCTGCCCTAGGTGGACAGCTATTACCCTTTGAAGGTCAGCCATCTATTTATGCGGTGTGATAGAATTTTAAGATTGTCGGACCAGCATATCTGCTGGCTAAGCTGGCTTTAAGGGCTTTGGGTGCCATCTAACGATCAGATCTTGATACTAACTTGTTGTCGATGTATGCTGGAACTGCTTTTTAATGCTTCAAGACTAATGCTGCATCAGGATAACCAATATGAATGAATGAAGTAAAATTTGTGTTAATAGTGACAATAAAACAATACAACCCCATCCATCGGGTGCAAGGGGCAAGCTGACCTACGGGGGTACAAGGGGTGCCCGAGGATGTAGCATTGCCACAGTTCATTGGTACCGCCCCCGCCATCGCCATCATATCATGGGCCGCCCTGACTGCTGCTGTCATCGCCGGCTGCCTATTTCTCTCTTCTTTTTCTTGTTCTCTCTCCAGCCTTTTTCTTGTTCCCTTTTGAAGAAGCTCGTTTCGGGTCCATCGCCATATTGCTGGTATTCGTCCATATTCCTTCTGTCTTAGTACCGGCAGTTGCATGGGCCTCTGACCACGGAGATGTCCCAAGGCACATCGATTCAATCCGCTACCAAACATGTGGCATACATACACCTGTCCCGCAAACCTAAGTAGCAAGGATACTGTCAACTGACTATCGTATAACCTGACAAATGAAGCAATTATGCTGTCCTATCCGAAGAGGTTTAGGTAGGAGAAGTTGCAAGCAACATCGAACCGTTCGAGGCATCCGTCTGAGGTCAGGTTGAAAATCGGCGATGGCCCTCTCTGTGTACGGGGTTACAGGCAGGACAGCAGAACTTTCGACGAAATCCAAATGCAGCGCTGTGCCCCCACTGGATGCATCATCACCAATTCGTCTTATTTGGCATTGGGGCAGCTGCTCGCCCAGTGACCTGCTTCGGCGTATGGGGAGGTATGGGATCACAAGGAAGGCAGGAAGCGCATTGTTTAGTTGTTCATGCATTCCTATGTTTCAGCATAGGACATTTCGAATGCCGTTGCATTTTAGGTCATGGAATTTACCCCAGAGTTTATACCTCCCCGGACAGTACCTGCCGGAAAGAGTTAAGAAACTAATTTTATGTATGTGGCCCACCTGGCTGTCCACATTTGTAGCAGTTGCCTTTGCCTCCGCCGCCCCCGCCATAAGCCCCGCCCCCGTAGCCGCCGCCGCTGCCTCCATAGCCGCTGCCACCGCCACCTTCACGACCGAAGCGGCTGGCAAACGTCTGGGGTGGACCACTGCTGCTGCCATAACCCCTACCACCGCCGCCATATCCACCACCACCACCACCTTGCTTGCTCGGGCAGTCGCGCGCCCAGTGTCCTGCTCGCGCCATGATACGGCGGATGAACACGGCGGCCCCAGACAAATCATGGGATGACTTCTATACAAATAGCCAGAACATAGGACCGGGTGCAAGGTTGCCGTATCCATTCAACAGCTGTTGCCGAGTACATAAGGCAATTTTGCGTATTGATAGACATAGCACGTATGTATTCCTTTGTGCGGTCGGCAAGAGAGGCAAGAAACAAACCCGCCCTCATCTCGCTATTCCCATTGAAGGTAGAACTTACCCGTCTGATTGCATAAGTAGCAGGGCGCGCCTCCTCCGGCCCCGCCGCCAGCGCCGTACGAATTACCTCCGCCGAAACTGCCGCCTTGGGCCCCGCCAGCCACCCTCTGCGGGCACGAGCTGGCGAAGTGCCCTGCGACCCAAAAGAAATATGCACCTCATGCACTTGACAATTTGCATAGAGCATAGGCATCAAGATGAAAAGTAAATGGGTTCGCTAAGGAACTCTTAAACGTTGGAGTTTGAAATAAACATCCAACTTCTAAAATACACAGCCCCACAGAGTCTTGGGAACCTGGGGAGTAGTGTGGCGGGCTCCCAGCACACACCAGGTTGATTGCATAGGTAGCAGTTGCCAACGGCGCCGGTGCCACTGCCGCCCCCGCCACCAGATCCACCAGCACCGCCGGCGGCAATCTCATCCGCCCATTGGAAGAACTTGCAACGCGTGGGATCCTGCGCAAAATGCGAGCACAGGCAGTTTCATTTTAAATAAGTTGATTGCCAAGTCAGCGACACAGCAATGAGATAAACATCATCCTGTCATCGCAATATATACGCTCGTTTAGTGCGTAACTATATCAATACCTTGTACACATTAATGCGACGGAGTATTATCCTGGCAACACATACCCCTCATACACAGCCGCCTGAAAACAACCTCACAGAGGAGCTATTAAAGCCGGTAACAGCATCATCAGCGCATGCCTAATTTTCCACAATGCAGATCAATATTCCACGCCACAATCCCCACACGAATATCATCAGCTATAACCTGTCTGGAAGCATCGGAAACCCGCATCACCCCGCTATCGTCTGGGAGTGAGTTCGCCGGATTGAACGCCTCTAAACCTAAAACACTCCCCCTCCTCCTTCCCTCTGCAAACACGCCACGGGGGCACCGACCCACATCACGCATTTTGGGGCAGGCGAAGAACTGCCGGCCGGGGTTGTTGGCACTGTTTGAAGTCTTGACCGGGCAGTCTATTCCGCACATGCACTTGACGAATTCATCGCCGCCGGAGCCAGCCTTGTCAGTACCAGTGTATGCGCCCCCTCCGCCACCGTAAGCACCTGTTCCACCCACGCCATCGGCGGTATAATGATTGGCTGGCGGCCCACTCGAGCTGGCGGCCTGGCTAGTAGGGTACGAGTTGGTTACGTATGGGTTGTGGACCAGTCCACCACCAACCCCGCCGCTGTAAGCGCTTCCACCACCGTTGCCATTAGCGCTTCCACTGCCGTTGCGCGCACCTATCCCTCCGTCACCATATCCGCTCCTGATGGTCTGCGTTGCTCTGCCCTCAGCACCTGGACCTAGTTCGTCCTCCCACTTGAAATAGCCGCACTGCTCGTTCTGCGGCCGTGCACACTTGAAGAAGGCGCGACCAGGATTTTTTCCGGTGTTGGAAACGCGCCGGGTACAGGGTTGCCCACACTGGCACGCTGGGGCCGCGATGGTCTGCGGGTTTGGGTAATTGCCATCGGCACCTCCATTAGCGGCATCGTTGCTGAGTTCAGCGCCGTTGCTGGTGTAGTTATACGGCGAAGACACGGCGTGCGGAAGGCCGGGTGCCATGCCGGTAGCGCGTTTTGGTGCTGGCTGGTGGTACGTATCATAATACCCGATCTGTTCGCCGTTCTGGTCGGGGTTTTGTTCGAAATCTCGGGCTTTGCGACCTCCAGGTGCCGCTGGGGTCTTTACGTCCACATGGTGCTTCACAATTTAGCAAGTCAAGGACGTAACAGAAGCAGTCAGAGATAGAAAAGATCATCGAGTCATATACACAGTATAGCATTTCAATGCTTTCATGCAGGTCGTCGACCTAACTACGACCTAACTACCTTCCCTTACCTCTTCTCGGTCCTCACGAGCGCGCTTAAGACCCACGGCTCCTGCAATTTGGAAATGGTCACAAGCTTGTAAGCGTCTCCGCGTACCTGCACATCAACATCAGCCTACAAAAGCTTGCCTTTTTCGGCGACATACGGATTACCCGCGGCGGGCGAACCTTCCCTCCCAGCAGCCTTGACTGTGGATGGCCTACGATTAACGAGGACATGGTTTTCTTGCCCTAATATTGTGCAACGCTGATCGTGCTTCCTTCCCCGTCCTTACCTGTATTCAATTTGGTCGAAATCATCATCTACATCGCCGGTCTCGAATCCGTAATCTTCATCGGCCATATTTAGTATGTATATGGTTGAGCGTCTGGCCAAAGTCTAGGCGATGGGGGCCCGATAGTAAACAACTTCAAAGTAGTAAGCTTTTTGGAAACTATTCAGGCGCGAATCCTAATTTATAAAAAGCTTAACAAAGATGGTATTTGAGACCCGTTTTCCAGGGTAGTAACGTCGTGAGGCCATCTCAAATAGGCTCCGCACACATGCTGTGCATGAATGGTCGCGCCGTGCATGCATCTGCATCTTGGCAATGGTGCCGTAAATCATCTCCGTTATTACATCTAAACAAAATTCAATTTCCTGTATATATCGTGCAAAGAAGCAATGAAGATGTGCTCCTAACGACTTTGAACTTAGTGATTCCGTTACAGAATTGCACTGCACCATGCCCATGTGCGCTTCCATCGCACACCTCTCGTCGACGTGGAGACGAGGAACTCAAAACTTACCGAACAGTTTGAGCCCTGGACCCTATCACAAGACATTTCGGTGCCAAAGTCACCCGGTCGCATTTCGCGTCGTCCTGAACAGCTTCCTCCCATTTCATTTGTGCTTGTATCGTCAAGCTGCTTAACATCAAATCACCCACCTGATCACATACGAGGCATCACCTGACGTGCCAGGCAACCTCTTTGAGCCACACTTTACGGCATGCCAGCCATCTCCTAAAGGCCTTCTCGACGGCCGATCAGCCGTTCGGCGACCCAGATCCTTCTCCGCCTTCTCTTTATACTAAGAATGTCCATTTCCTTTGATCCGGACAAGGAACCCACATAATTTCACCCCTTCGGCTACAACCGGTTGATGCTTGGTCCTCCTTGACTAAGCTATTTCTACCCCTGAGGTCTCAACTGTCGACAGGATTTCAGCAGCATTCAGGTGGCCCCCGGACTTCACATTAACACACAGCTTAGCACGTTAGCCACCATTTCATGGCGCCGCTGCCAGTCCCAGCCCGCCAGCCGTCTCGGAGCTAGAGCCGCCCTTTCTTGACATCGCCGTTCAGTGTTGTCGCCGCCTTCGTCGTCATCTTCGCCGTCTTCGATGGCATTGGTTTGTCTTCATCTTCATCCCTACCTTGACCTGGTTCATGCTCTTGGCCTCTTCCATCTCTGCCATCTTCATCGCCGTCGCCGTCATTATCATCTTTGGAGGGCGTCAGGTCCTCCTCAGCCTAAGGTCGAAGAGGATGGCCAAGAACATAAATCTGGTAGTCTCATATCGGAATAAATACGCCGTAACTTTATTTTCTACGAGTCCGTAGCCCGCTGTAAGAATATTATACAACCCCTCACCAGCGCCAACACGCCGCAGCACACCCTAGTACATCCTACCATGCCGCCACCGCTATAGCCTACCACGAAGAGGAACCGCGGGGCCCCCCCAGTTGCCTAAACCCGCCCTGGACCGGCCGAACACGCGCAAGGCACCCACACTCCCTGACCTACCATCTGTTGGTGAATTTCCGCCAGCTTTCCCCGCAACCAGAAGTTAATGTCGGGATTACGTAAGTCCGTAAATACGGTAGCGGGGTTGGGTTGCGGGCAGCCCTGGCCCTTCCGGCGCGGGAAACCAAAGGACACGTGACCCATAAGGACGTCCGACCCGGGTCTGCCACCGTCGCGATCAGCATCGCCGTCATCAGGTTCGTCTTCGTCACTGATGTCTAGGAATTCGTCATCCGTATCGTTGTCAAACAAACCAATATTGTCCTTAAAGATAAGAGGGCCCCCGGAATCCCCAGCGCATGTCCGTCCTGGGGTTTAGAGGAAGAGAGGGATGACAGTGCCGGGGCTTTCGGGCGACGAGGGAATTCATAGTCTTGGGAGTTGCAAGATGTTTAATGCGCCTTGTTAAGGGTTTCTCAGCACCCCAAGAAAAGGCGTGCCGCGCCACCCCAAAACACACGAATACATAGTTACATACTCACCTTTATACAAAGCTACGCACCCCACACGCCCTACTCACTCTTCATGATCCACTGCCTGATACAAAGCCTATGGCGTATTGACTGTACTCGGCGCTGTTTGCGACCACGGAAGTTCTCGCAGGCATTATGGAAGGTGAATGGGGTGGTTGATATGGTGGCACGCTCCTCCGCTGATGAAGGGTGCGTCGGCGGTCTTCCTAAGGGGCAAGGCAGGTAGCTGCGTGCCCTGGCCAGTGTCAGGCCTGGCGAGCTAATATAGCACAAACAGGCCCCAACATAACGCCTTACACTCCGACTAACCTGTAGTACACAGCATGTGCGCCGTAATAGTCGTATCGTACGGCTTGAATAGCTCTTGGCACGTTGCCTTGTCCAGCTGTTTGACGGCCCCGCTCCTGAGGTCTTCACTGAGGCTATCTTCCTCCGTGGCGCCCCAACCCAACACCATCATTGGAGCGGACCGTGGAAGAGAACCGCCGGCGGGAGCCAAACTGGGGAGTATGAATAAAAATAAGTAAAACATTCCTATCCGGCACATAACATACCATATCATATATACTATATGTCATATATACTATGTGATCCTGTATTATATATGCTATATTGTATTATATTATATCATTCCATTTCATGTTGCATTTAATTTATTGTACATTATACTGCGCCCGTGATATTGTGTACACCCAGCTTATAAAAGCTCCTGATATGACGTGGAGGGTTTAGCAATTGTACAAATTCGTGATGATGTACGACAAGCAGGTGTATATGTGCATTTCGTTACGAACAAGGGGCACAAAAGCAAGTCACTATCTTTCAAGAAAAGCAATATGACGAAAACCAATGACGAAGCTGCTCGGTACACACGAGAAGGAGAGGAATACGTACAAAAGAAAAAGACGGAAGGATTTTGCATACCTACCGAATGGGTCGTGCTGACGAGGGGGCGTCCTTGTCCAGTATCAGCAGCGCGACGTCGTAGTCGAAGATGCTGGAGCGCATGGCCGTACATCATTGAAACATCGGCCGTGAGAAGAGCATATAGATAGAGTATAAGATATATTATATTTGTATAAAGATGTGAGATTTCAACAAATATAACCCAAAAGCCTGTATTAGCCTCCCGGCTGCATCCCAAATGGCAATCCACCACTTTCTGACCCATGTCCGGAAGAAAACACAACCGGCAACCAACCCGAACAAGAGAGCAGCAATGTCTTAAAATCTAATCAGGTCTTTCTGTCCGAACCAGGTAGGATCCAGGTGGTCAGAAGATTCGGAGTAAAGATTTAAACTCTGGATCAACAAACCAGGATCCATAAAATCTGATTCCAGACAATCTCGAATCCGCCCCGGAACCTCACCCAGGATTGTACTTGGGATGTGGCACGCTCCGAGACCGGATGGCGGGACCGCCCGCAACGCCACCAGTGCTACCAAGACCCACCAGCGCCGCCAGTGCATTCACCAGCATGGCACCGCTAGCCGCCGCCGCCACCACAAGCCGGCTGCCGCCGCCGCCGCCGCCGCCTCGTCCGCTAGCGGAGGACCCGGTGCCACCGCCGCCGCCGCCGGCGGAACGTTTCAGTCGTTCTAGGCCCAGGTAAACGAGCGGGTTCACGGTTCCGCCTACTGACGGACTCACGCAATGCCCCGCGGTTATTACGACTCTGTTGAATCATCACCGTACACCGTACACGCAAACAGGGTTTTGCGACAGGGAAATTTCGGGAGATCAGGAGAGAACGACGAGGAGTAGGGGACGAGGGAGCAACGTAAAGCGTTAGAAGAGGTGACAGGAGGTGGGCTTTGGGGTACATTTACTGTGGGTGCCTTGTACTGACGTTGGTGTGCAATTTTCGTTTAATAATAGCATAACACGCGTGATGTGCAAAAGGTGGCACCTAACCAACTGAAAACGTTATAAAAGGGATGTAACTGGTTACTAAATAACTACTTTCTGCACAACGCAGCCAACAAGCAACGGAAACAACGGACGCTGTTTTTCGTTATGAGCGGTACCTGGGATGGACGAGTGATCCGGCGCACAGATAGGACCCGTCGGATCTTGACACAACCGCCACGTAAGGATGCCTGCTCGTACAGCAGCACGTTATGTATTTATCAATGCAGTACAACGCTTCTCTAAAAAGCTCGGCCAATGCAGAAGGATTTAACCACCAACGGATCTAAACCATACTTTCGCTAGCATTATATCAGGTGACGTAAACTCTCTAATGAGCTTAACCGTCCGGCTAAACAAGCAACAACAATAACAACCTAACTATCGGATTGCCATGCTTACGAACACCTAAAATGTGCAAGCGCCTCAAAGGACAAATTGCTGGCCATATGTGTAATATATAAACATATTATAAACATATCATAAACACACACACACACATATATATGTATGTTTATTCCAGGGTGATATGGGTAGGTTTAGTAGTAATCATATCAGGTATTTTTCGTTATAATGTCACCGAGGAGAGGATAGCTCATCGGCGAACTTCACCATATCTAGAACACTATGCGCAAGAGCCAAAACGTGTAAAGCGGCATTCTCACCTCGAAATAGACGCCTCACTACCTCGCTGGATAAGTCGGCGCTCCCGCATTTGGCCCACTGCCGCTCGATCATGGTCGCCGACGTCGACCCGTGGGTCGGCGCTCACTGACCCATGTCTCACAAAAACTGGCTGGCGGACGCCGCCATCGCCACATGACGGGCCATGGGACGCACCCGGTGGTCGGTTCACTGAACGAGGGCCCCACCATGCCGCCAAGTCACGGAGCCGAGTGGGAGGAGCGAAACCCGGAAAAAACGCACCGTGCGTGCCAGGCGACGGCGAGTGCAGGCCCGCATTGGCCGCGGCGGCGGCCGCAGCAGCGGCGGACGATGAGGGGGAGAACGACAAACGGGGAGAAGATGGGGTGGAGGAGGACGATGATGCCATGGCGAGTAGCATTAAGTACTGGAGCGCGAAAAAGAGAGCGGTGAGCCATGCGCAGCTTCGAAGGCCGATGACCACCCATGAGACACCACCGGGGCCCCCGGCCCCGCTACGGCCGCTTGCGGGCTCCCATCCTTGCGCCGCGCGTGTGCGAGTGCGCAACAGCATTCCCCAGTCCGCGCCGCACGATGCCGTACGGTGACACTACTGGGTTTGGCTTGCGTAAAATAATGCTCGCAGGTGGATATTCGGTTTTACTCTGTATTGTGCGTTAAAACGAAAAATCGAAAATAATTTGGGCTGCGCTGGACTAAGAGTAGAAGTTATGTATTATTAGCAGCATCAACTCGAAGTAAGAAAAACATTTGAATTTAAATGAACAAGATGGCAGGTGGCCGTAATTCGCAAAGGACTTCCAAGGAGTTCGAGTTTATCTGATGAGGTAGGAGGTAAGAACTAGCGCGTTGCCCACGAACTACCCTATCACGTCCTGCTTTATTTATGAGGTGCTGATTATCTCAGGTTAGCCATAGCTGATGCAGAAGTAATGGCGCTTGGCGACCTAATCAATTCGTTGAAATTGCATATAGCTAGTGGTAAGAAAATCTCCTGCATGCATGTCCTACGCGGTCATATACTTTAAACTTCCACTTCTGCCTAAAACCGATTGAAATCCATAGGCAGGTCAAGCATGGAGACGGTTTAAAAGGTACATGTCAATCATTGATTGCCAGAGCGAAGCGGTAAAGAATTGCATGACATAAAAGGCGCCTGCCAGTCAGCTGTCTGTGCCAGATGTCTTTCATTTGGCCAAGATTTCTACTGAAAGGTTATCAGGTCATCTTTATCTTCGTAATCAGCGTCGTGCGTGTAATTCCCTGCCCGGTAGTGGCATGGCTAACAGCTTCAACCAGCATGATGATCGCCTCGTAAAGAGATACATCGCGATCCATTTCAAATACTTTTTTTCCAGGCATAACAGTAACCTGTGGCCTAGAGCTTGTAATGTTGTAAGAATGTTTCCATAATACATTCTTGTTCGCAGCAGGCAGGGTTCCCACTTCCCAGCGCGGGAGAAGGCGGAAGCCATTTGCTTAAACCGTGCATGCCTTGCATAACCCACTCCGAAGGTTTATCACCTTCCGACTTACATTCAACGAAGAATGTTTGGTAAATCCATGTCAACTCTGACATTCCCTTTGATCAAGAAACGCTGTTTCCTTTATCTTGATCGGCATTACTACAAAGTTACTACTAACCACCCACGACGGTTCGGCAAAACGCCAAAAGCCTTAAATTGACTGCAAAAATACATTGTCACCTCCCGCCCGCCATTACTGCCTCGAGGTTGGCGCTGCAGCCCGCTATACTCGCTGCCGCCTCCAGACGGCTGCCCACCCCAGGCCCAGGCCGCTTCGAAACCCAATAGGAGCCGACCCACGGGTCCGTAGCGCGCGATTGTCATCGCCATGGCAATTTGGGTCGCGACATCGAGCCCCGTCCCCACGTTGTACCAGACAGCAATATGGCTAAATAGAAATAGTACGAATATTTAATATTTATCCACATTCATTCGCAAAAGAAGCGATGAAGCCACAATGTATGGCTAGCGCAATATTATGTGTGGGATGGCGGGGTTTTGCGGGCACCCATGGCCACTACCTGGCAGTCCCTACCTTCCCCAGTATTTCGGGCCACCCTCATTCATTCACCCACGCGGGCTTCATCGAAATCAGATATTTTCCCGGGTTCAGCACCCACAACCGGCATGCAGGGGAATCAGCCGGATCAATGGCGGCCAACTCCACTCCAAGCCGGCTCGCATTAAATATTGATGACAGGCTGATAATCTAATCAGTAGTTTTGAAATAATTAGCTCTATTTGATTGATTTAATCGAACTTGAATGGAGTAATATTAGTTAATTATGACTAATATAATCCTGATGCCTATCGTGTACCTGGCCACATAAGGCCCACAATGTCGTGCGGGATGCGTTCGTTCGGCCGCTGCACTCAGGCCGTTTGGGCTCCACTGCTGTAAGTCCTATATCGTGTAGTCACTAGCGACGTTTGAATAAGGTCGTTGGTCGGTGCAGACTCTGTAAGAACGCCGCGTTTCCGCTGTATGTGGTAATAGGGGCGAAGGCTTTCGCGCCAAAAATCAAATTCGAAAGCTGTCAAAAGGTATCACTTCAATCTTCCTTTTTTAAAGTGCTGCTCAGGTTCCGATCCCTGCTTCCTCACTTAATAGTGGGCTTGCTGTTCAACATGGTGGAGGAGCCTTTTCGGGGGGGGGGGGAAACAGGAGAAGGGCTGGTTGACTGCAGGCAGGCGGTTGGTGGTTGGTGCGTGGGAAGGTGGTTTCGGAGGCAGCGTGTGTGGTTGCTGAACGTGGCTGCGCATAGAGAAAGAGACGACGGGGATAGAGGAAAGGCTTCGCAGATAGATGAGCAAAATTAGAGTGTATGTTGTGAACAGGAATGTGAATGCCGTGCCGAACAGCCCCACGCAGCATTAACCCCTCAGCCTGCGCTGAGGCACAGGCTGAGTCCATTTTCTGGCGGTCAGGCGGCGGCCCAGCAGAATTTAACCGCCGAGCTGCTCTATCTTCCCTCTTCCCGGCTTACAATTACCGTTCTCTGAATATTAGCCGTACGGGATGGTGTGGGGGAATCATGAGATTTTGACAAGCAAGGAACACAGGAACCAAACATGCCAGGAGAACCCCTCCCGGCCCCGTCCAGCCCCGGCCCTGCCTTCGGCTTCAGCCTGTAGCTAGGCGCGCTTTCTTTTTTCAGCCGTTTCCAATATCCAGTGCTGCTGCTGGCGAGACAGCAATTATTCGCATCATGCTAAAGCCTCACGGCTATTTACCCGAGAGCAGAGAGCACTAAAAGCCCTGAAGTCAACGTGCAAAACGTTTCATGGGAAGGACCGTAATTTTTTAAGGCAGCAGCAGTGCTACTCAAGATTATTTGTGTAAGAGAAGTGATGATGACGTATTTTGCTGCACCAGTCAATCCGTCGACCACACTCGCTCGATATACCATGATGATGTACCACTTTTTTGGATCATTAGACGCCGAGGTCGCGCAGTGCGCAAATCTCAGCCTGTCAAAAATTTAGCCCTGCCGGACACCCAAAGGGCCGACTACGAAAGGCCCTCGCGTAGTGCAAGGCGGAGACCAATCATACAACCGAGGCCACAGTGACCACCTCGAGAAGCGGGCCAGGTAAGTATGATTGGGTAATTTTCGATCGCCGGATCCCACCCCCAAGGCGACACCCGAATCAGGTCTGCTGCACGATGGTGGGTCTATGCATGCGTGTTCCAAGTAACATGCATAATTACATCACTGGAATCATTCGTGTATGTCGGTCATGCATGCACATCCTCATGAAGATCCTCAAACAGATAAACACAGGAAGGAGCACAAATGCAGCACCCTGCTGTATATATGATTGCTACAGCACGGTAATGGCCAGGCCATACAGACCCGGCAGGTACTTGCACGGGTACTGCCTTGTTCCTAGACTCAGCCACAAATGACACCAATATGTTCGGCATCTACTTACAAAACCTTCACGCGTATTAAAAAACGTAGGGTAAGGTTTGGTCTGGGTAGGTAGGCGTGGTACCCCTGAGGGGGCTGGTATGTAATTTGCTGGGCTCTTTCCAGCGTTTAGGCGTTCCAAGTCAGTACCCCCTACTCATGCGCTCCTCCAATCTTCGCACATGTGAAAGGACGCAGTAGAAGACATCAGATGGACGTCGACCTGCAGGCCATCGTGCCCCAATCCTACACGAACAAGGAGTCCATCAGAAAGTTACTTGTGAATGGCGCCCGAACCTCATTCCTTTTCAGCACACGCTCGTCACAGCTTCTCCAAGTTTGGGTCTGGATGACTTGTTTACGCGATATGAATTTAAATTTCGGGTCCTTTTCTCCGCTTAGTTTTACGTGGAGAGGGATGCAGGTGTCGAGGCAGGAAGCCTAGGCCTTTCGACGCCACCCGCCTGAGGTGGGCAGGTGGACTCCCTGTCTTGAGAATCGACCACCAGGTGGCCGTGCGCTGTCCGCATATCACCCTGCCTGTCACCTGAGGGGGGCTGCTGCTCAGGGCCCGATCCCTGCTTCCTCACTTAATAGTGGGCTTGCTGTTCAACATGGTGGAGGAGCCTTTTCGGGGGGGGGGAAACAGGAGAAGGGCTGGTTGACTGCAGGCAGGCGGTTGGTGGTTGGTGCGTGGGAAGGTGGTTTCGGAGGCAGCGTGTGTGGTTGCTGAACGTGGCTGCGCATAGAGAAAGAGACGACGGGGATAGAGGAAAGGCTTCGCAGATAGATGAGCAAAATTAGAGTGTATGTTGTGAACAGGAATGTGAATGCCGTGCCGAACAGCCCCACGCAGCATTAACCCCTCAGCCTGCGCTGAGGCACAGGCTGAGTCCATTTTCTGGCGGTCAGGCGGCGGCCCAGCAGAATTTAACCGCCGAGCTGCTCTATCTTCCCTCTTCCCGGCTTACAATTACCGTTCTCTGAATATTAGCCGTACGGGATGGTGTGGGGGAATCATGAGATTTTGACAAGCAAGGAACACAGGAACCAAACATGCCAGGAGAACCCCTCCCGGCCCCGTCCAGCCCCGGCCCTGCCTTCGGCTTCAGCCTGTAGCTAGGCGCGCTTTCTTTTTTCAGCCGTTTCCAATATCCAGTGCTGCTGCTGGCGAGACAGCAATTATTCGCATCATGCTAAAGCCTCACGGCTATTTACCCGAGAGCAGAGAGCACTAAAAGCCCTGAAGTCAACGTGCAAAACGTTTCATGGGAAGGACCGTAATTTTTTAAGGCAGCAGCAGTGCTACTCAAGATTATTTGTGTAAGAGAAGTGATGATGACGTATTTTGCTGCACCAGTCAATCCGTCGACCACACTCGCTCGATATACCATGATGATGTACCACTTTTTTGGATCATTAGACGCCGAGGTCGCGCAGTGCGCAAATCTCAGCCTGTCAAAAATTTAGCCCTGCCGGACACCCAAAGGGCCGACTACGAAAGGCCCTCGCGTAGTGCAAGGCGGAGACCAATCATACAACCGAGGCCACAGTGACCACCTCGAGAAGCGGGCCAGGTAAGTATGATTGGGTAATTTTCGATCGCCGGATCCCACCCCCAAGGCGACACCCGAATCAGGTCTGCTGCACGATGGTGGGTCTATGCATGCGTGTTCCAAGTAACATGCATAATTACATCACTGGAATCATTCGTGTATGTCGGTCATGCATGCACATCCTCATGAAGATCCTCAAACAGATAAACACAGGAAGGAGCACAAATGCAGCACCCTGCTGTATATATGATTGCTACAGCACGGTAATGGCCAGGCCATACAGACCCGGCAGGTACTTGCACGGGTACTGCCTTGTTCCTAGACTCAGCCACAAATGACACCAATATGTTCGGCATCTACTTACAAAACCTTCACGCGTATTAAAAAACGTAGGGTAAGGTTTGGTCTGGGTAGGTAGGCGTGGTACCCCTGAGGGGGCTGGTATGTAATTTGCTGGGCTCTTTCCAGCGTTTAGGCGTTCCAAGTCAGTACCCCCTACTCATGCGCTCCTCCAATCTTCGCACATGTGAAAGGACGCAGTAGAAGACATCAGATGGACGTCGACCTGCAGGCCATCGTGCCCCAATCCTACACGAACAAGGAGTCCATCAGAAAGTTACTTGTGAATGGCGCCCGAACCTCATTCCTTTTCAGCACACGCTCGTCACAGCTTCTCCAAGTTTGGGTCTGGATGACTTGTTTACGCGATATGAATTTAAATTTCGGGTCCTTTTCTCCGCTTAGTTTTACGTGGAGAGGGATGCAGGTGTCGAGGCAGGAAGCCTAGGCCTTTCGACGCCACCCGCCTGAGGTGGGCAGGTGGACTCCCTGTCTTGAGAATCGACCACCAGGTGGCCGTGCGCTGTCCGCATATCACCCTGCCTGTCACCTGAGGGGGGCTGCTGCTCAGGGCCCGATCCCTGCTTCCTCACTTAATAGTGGGCTTGCTGTTCAACATGGTGGAGGAGCCTTTTGGGGGGGGGGGGAAACAGGAGAAGGGCTGGTTGACTGCAGGCAGGCGGTTGGTGGTTGGTGCGTGGGAAGGTGGTTTCGGAGGCAGCGTGTGTGGTTGCTGAACGTGGCTGCGCATAGAGAAAGAGACGACGGGGATAGAGGAAAGGCTTCGCAGATAGATGAGCAAAATTAGAGTGTATGTTGTGAACAGGAATGTGAATGCCGTGCCGAACAGCCCCACGCAGCATTAACCCCTCAGCCTGCGCTGAGGCACAGGCTGAGTCCATTTTCTGGCGGTCAGGCGGCGGCCCAGCAGAATTTAACCGCCGAGCTGCTCTATCTTCCCTCTTCCCGGCTTACAATTACCGTTCTCTGAATATTAGCCGTACGGGATGGTGTGGGGGAATCATGAGATTTTGACAAGCAAGGAACACAGGAACCAAACATGCCAGGAGAACCCCTCCCGGCCCCGTCCAGCCCCGGCCCTGCCTTCGGCTTCAGCCTGTAGCTAGGCGCGCTTTCTTTTTTCAGCCGTTTCCAATATCCAGTGCTGCTGCTGGCGAGACAGCAATTATTCGCATCATGCTAAAGCCTCACGGCTATTTACCCGAGAGCAGAGAGCACTAAAAGCCCTGAAGTCAACGTGCAAAACGTTTCATGGGAAGGACCGTAATTTTTTAAGGCAGCAGCAGTGCTACTCAAGATTATTTGTGTAAGAGAAGTGATGATGACGTATTTTGCTGCACCAGTCAATCCGTCGACCACACTCGCTCGATATACCATGATGATGTACCACTTTTTTGGATCATTAGACGCCGAGGTCGCGCAGTGCGCAAATCTCAGCCTGTCAAAAATTTAGCCCTGCCGGACACCCGAAGGGCCGACTACGAAAGGCCCTCGCGTAGTGCAAGGCGGAGACCAATCATACAACCGAGGCCACAGTGACCACCTCGAGAAGCGGGCCAGGTAAGTATGATTGGGTAATTTTCGATCGCCGGATCCCACCCCCAAGGCGACACCCGAATCAGGTCTGCTGCACGATGGTGGGTCTATGCATGCGTGTTCCAAGTAACATGCATAATTACATCACTGGAATCATTCGTGTATGTCGGTCATGCATGCACATCCTCATGAAGATCCTCAAACAGATAAACACAGGAAGGAGCACAAATGCAGCACCCTGCTGTATATATGATTGCTACAGCACGGTAATGGCCAGGCCATACAGACCCGGCAGGTACTTGCACGGGTACTGCCTTGTTCCTAGACTCAGCCACAAATGACACCAATATGTTCGGCATCTACTTACAAAACCTTCACGCGTATTAAAAAACGTAGGGTAAGGTTTGGTCTGGGTAGGTAGGCGTGGTACCCCTGAGGGGGCTGGTATGTAATTTGCTGGGCTCTTTCCAGCGTTTAGGCGTTCCAAGTCAGTACCCCCTACTCATGCGCTCCTCCAATCTTCGCACATGTGAAAGGACGCAGTAGAAGACATCAGATGGACGTCGACCTGCAGGCCATCGTGCCCCAATCCTACACGAACAAGGAGTCCATCAGAAAGTTACTTGTGAATGGCGCCCGAACCTCATTCCTTTTCAGCACACGCTCGTCACAGCTTCTCCAAGTTTGGGTCTGGATGACTTGTTTACGCGATATGAATTTAAATTTCGGGTCCTTTTCTCCGCTTAGTTTTACGTGGAGAGGGATGCAGGTGTCGAGGCAGGAAGCCTAGGCCTTTCGACGCCACCCGCCTGAGGTGGGCAGGTGGACTCCCTGTCTTGAGAATCGACCACCAGGTGGCCGTGCGCTGTCCGCATATCACCCTGCCTGTCACCTGAGGGGGGCTGCTGCTCAGGGCCCGATCCCTGCTTCCTCACTTAATAGTGGGCTTGCTGTTCAACATGGTGGAGGAGCCTTTTGGGGGGGGGGGGAAACAGGAGAAGGGCTGGTTGACTGCAGGCAGGCGGTTGGTGGTTGGTGCGTGGGAAGGTGGTTTCGGAGGCAGCGTGTGTGGTTGCTGAACGTGGCTGCGCATAGAGAAAGAGACGACGGGGATAGAGGAAAGGCTTCGCAGATAGATGAGCAAAATTAGAGTGTATGTTGTGAACAGGAATGTGAATGCCGTGCCGAACAGCCCCACGCAGCATTAACCCCTCAGCCTGCGCTGAGGCACAGGCTGAGTCCATTTTCTGGCGGTCAGGCGGCGGCCCAGCAGAATTTAACCGCCGAGCTGCTCTATCTTCCCTCTTCCCGGCTTACAATTACCGTTCTCTGAATATTAGCCGTACGGGATGGTGTGGGGGAATCATGAGATTTTGACAAGCAAGGAACACAGGAACCAAACATGCCAGGAGAACCCCTCCCGGCCCCGTCCAGCCCCGGCCCTGCCTTCGGCTTCAGCCTGTAGCTAGGCGCGCTTTCTTTTTTCAGCCGTTTCCAATATCCAGTGCTGCTGCTGGCGAGACAGCAATTATTCGCATCATGCTAAAGCCTCACGGCTATTTACCCGAGAGCAGAGAGCACTAAAAGCCCTGAAGTCAACGTGCAAAACGTTTCATGGGAAGGACCGTAATTTTTTAAGGCAGCAGCAGTGCTACTCAAGATTATTTGTGTAAGAGAAGTGATGATGACGTATTTTGCTGCACCAGTCAATCCGTCGACCACACTCGCTCGATATACCATGATGATGTACCACTTTTTTGGATCATTAGACGCCGAGGTCGCGCAGTGCGCAAATCTCAGCCTGTCAAAAATTTAGCCCTGCCGGACACCCGAAGGGCCGACTACGAAAGGCCCTCGCGTAGTGCAAGGCGGAGACCAATCATACAACCGAGGCCACAGTGACCACCTCGAGAAGCGGGCCAGGTAAGTATGATTGGGTAATTTTCGATCGCCGGATCCCACCCCCAAGGCGACACCCGAATCAGGTCTGCTGCACGATGGTGGGTCTATGCATGCGTGTTCCAAGTAACATGCATAATTACATCACTGGAATCATTCGTGTATGTCGGTCATGCATGCACATCCTCATGAAGATCCTCAAACAGATAAACACAGGAAGGAGCACAAATGCAGCACCCTGCTGTATATATGATTGCTACAGCACGGTAATGGCCAGGCCATACAGACCCGGCAGGTACTTGCACGGGTACTGCCTTGTTCCTAGACTCAGCCACAAATGACACCAATATGTTCGGCATCTACTTACAAAACCTTCACGCGTATTAAAAAACGTAGGGTAAGGTTTGGTCTGGGTAGGTAGGCGTGGTACCCCTGAGGGGGCTGGTATGTAATTTGCTGGGCTCTTTCCAGCGTTTAGGCGTTCCAAGTCAGTACCCCCTACTCATGCGCTCCTCCAATCTTCGCACATGTGAAAGGACGCAGTAGAAGACATCAGATGGACGTCGACCTGCAGGCCATCGTGCCCCAATCCTACACGAACAAGGAGTCCATCAGAAAGTTACTTGTGAATGGCGCCCGAACCTCATTCCTTTTCAGCACACGCTCGTCACAGCTTCTCCAAGTTTGGGTCTGGATGACTTGTTTACGCGATATGAATTTAAATTTCGGGTCCTTTTCTCCGCTTAGTTTTACGTGGAGAGGGATGCAGGTGTCGAGGCAGGAAGCCTAGGCCTTTCGACGCCACCCGCCTGAGGTGGGCAGGTGGACTCCCTGTCTTGAGAATCGACCACCAGGTGGCCGTGCGCTGTCCGCATATCACCCTGCCTGTCACCTGAGGGGGGCTGCTGCTCAGGGCCCGATCCCTGCTTCCTCACTTAATAGTGGGCTTGCTGTTCAACATGGTGGAGGAGCCTTTTCGGGGGGGGGGGAAACAGGAGAAGGGCTGGTTGACTGCAGGCAGGCGGTTGGTGGTTGGTGCGTGGGAAGGTGGTTTCGGAGGCAGCGTGTGTGGTTGCTGAACGTGGCTGCGCATAGAGAAAGAGACGACGGGGATAGAGGAAAGGCTTCGCAGATAGATGAGCAAAATTAGAGTGTATGTTGTGAACAGGAATGTGAATGCCGTGCCGAACAGCCCCACGCAGCATTAACCCCTCAGCCTGCGCTGAGGCACAGGCTGAGTCCATTTTCTGGCGGTCAGGCGGCGGCCCAGCAGAATTTAACCGCCGAGCTGCTCTATCTTCCCTCTTCCCGGCTTACAATTACCGTTCTCTGAATATTAGCCGTACGGGATGGTGTGGGGGAATCATGAGATTTTGACAAGCAAGGAACACAGGAACCAAACATGCCAGGAGAACCCCTCCCGGCCCCGTCCAGCCCCGGCCCTGCCTTCGGCTTCAGCCTGTAGCTAGGCGCGCTTTCTTTTTTCAGCCGTTTCCAATATCCAGTGCTGCTGCTGGCGAGACAGCAATTATTCGCATCATGCTAAAGCCTCACGGCTATTTACCCGAGAGCAGAGAGCACTAAAAGCCCTGAAGTCAACGTGCAAAACGTTTCATGGGAAGGACCGTAATTTTTTAAGGCAGCAGCAGTGCTACTCAAGATTATTTGTGTAAGAGAAGTGATGATGACGTATTTTGCTGCACCAGTCAATCCGTCGACCACACTCGCTCGATATACCATGATGATGTACCACTTTTTTGGATCATTAGACGCCGAGGTCGCGCAGTGCGCAAATCTCAGCCTGTCAAAAATTTAGCCCTGCCGGACACCCGAAGGGCCGACTACGAAAGGCCCTCGCGTAGTGCAAGGCGGAGACCAATCATACAACCGAGGCCACAGTGACCACCTCGAGAAGCGGGCCAGGTAAGTATGATTGGGTAATTTTCGATCGCCGGATCCCACCCCCAAGGCGACACCCGAATCAGGTCTGCTGCACGATGGTGGGTCTATGCATGCGTGTTCCAAGTAACATGCATAATTACATCACTGGAATCATTCGTGTATGTCGGTCATGCATGCACATCCTCATGAAGATCCTCAAACAGATAAACACAGGAAGGAGCACAAATGCAGCACCCTGCTGTATATATGATTGCTACAGCACGGTAATGGCCAGGCCATACAGACCCGGCAGGTACTTGCACGGGTACTGCCTTGTTCCTAGACTCAGCCACAAATGATACCAATATGTTCGGCATCTACTTACAAAACCTTCACGCGTATTAAAAAACGTAGGGTAAGGTTTGGTCTGGGTAGGTAGGCGTGGTACCCCTGAGGGGGCTGGTATGTAATTTGCTGGGCTCTTTCCAGCGTTTAGGCGTTCCAAGTCAGTACCCCCTACTCATGCGCTCCTCCAATCTTCGCACATGTGAAAGGACGCAGTAGAAGACATCAGATGGACGTCGACCTGCAGGCCATCGTGCCCCAATCCTACACGAACAAGGAGTCCATCAGAAAGTTACTTGTGAATGGCGCCCGAACCTCATTCCTTTTCAGCACACGCTCGTCACAGCTTCTCCAAGTTTGGGTCTGGATGACTTGTTTACGCGATATGAATTTAAATTTCGGGTCCTTTTCTCCGCTTAGTTTTACGTGGAGAGGGATGCAGGTGTCGAGGCAGGAAGCCTAGGCCTTTCGACGCCACCCGCCTGAGGTGGGCAGGTGGACTCCCTGTCTTGAGAATCGACCACCAGGTGGCCGTGCGCTGTCCGCATATCACCCTGCCTGTCACCTGAGGGGGGCTGCTGCTCAGGGCCCGATCCCTGCTTCCTCACTTAATAGTGGGCTTGCTGTTCAACATGGTGGAGGAGCCTTTTCGGGGGGGGGGAAACAGGAGAAGGGCTGGTTGACTGCAGGCAGGCGGTTGGTGGTTGGTGCGTGGGAAGGTGGTTTCGGAGGCAGCGTGTGTGGTTGCTGAACGTGGCTGCGCATAGAGAAAGAGACGACGGGGATAGAGGAAAGGCTTCGCAGATAGATGAGCAAAATTAGAGTGTATGTTGTGAACAGGAATGTGAATGCCGTGCCGAACAGCCCCACGCAGCATTAACCCCTCAGCCTGCGCTGAGGCACAGGCTGAGTCCATTTTCTGGCGGTCAGGCGGCGGCCCAGCAGAATTTAACCGCCGAGCTGCTCTATCTTCCCTCTTCCCGGCTTACAATTACCGTTCTCTGAATATTAGCCGTACGGGATGGTGTGGGGGAATCATGAGATTTTGACAAGCAAGGAACACAGGAACCAAACATGCCAGGAGAACCCCTCCCGGCCCCGTCCAGCCCCGGCCCTGCCTTCGGCTTCAGCCTGTAGCTAGGCGCGCTTTCTTTTTTCAGCCGTTTCCAATATCCAGTGCTGCTGCTGGCGAGACAGCAATTATTCGCATCATGCTAAAGCCTCACGGCTATTTACCCGAGAGCAGAGAGCACTAAAAGCCCTGAAGTCAACGTGCAAAACGTTTCATGGGAAGGACCGTAATTTTTTAAGGCAGCAGCAGTGCTACTCAAGATTATTTGTGTAAGAGAAGTGATGATGACGTATTTTGCTGCACCAGTCAATCCGTCGACCACACTCGCTCGATATACCATGATGATGTACCACTTTTTTGGATCATTAGACGCCGAGGTCGCGCAGTGCGCAAATCTCAGCCTGTCAAAAATTTAGCCCTGCCGGACACCCGAAGGGCCGACTACGAAAGGCCCTCGCGTAGTGCAAGGCGGAGACCAATCATACAACCGAGGCCACAGTGACCACCTCGAGAAGCGGGCCAGGTAAGTATGATTGGGTAATTTTCGATCGCCGGATCCCACCCCCAAGGCGACACCCGAATCAGGTCTGCTGCACGATGGTGGGTCTATGCATGCGTGTTCCAAGTAACATGCATAATTACATCACTGGAATCATTCGTGTATGTCGGTCATGCATGCACATCCTCATGAAGATCCTCAAACAGATAAACACAGGAAGGAGCACAAATGCAGCACCCTGCTGTATATATGATTGCTACAGCACGGTAATGGCCAGGCCATACAGACCCGGCAGGTACTTGCACGGGTACTGCCTTGTTCCTAGACTCAGCCACAAATGACACCAATATGTTCGGCATCTACTTACAAAACCTTCACGCGTATTAAAAAACGTAGGGTAAGGTTTGGTCTGGGTAGGTAGGCGTGGTACCCCTGAGGGGGCTGGTATGTAATTTGCTGGGCTCTTTCCAGCGTTTAGGCGTTCCAAGTCAGTACCCCCTACTCATGCGCTCCTCCAATCTTCGCACATGTGAAAGGACGCAGTAGAAGACATCAGATGGACGTCGACCTGCAGGCCATCGTGCCCCAATCCTACACGAACAAGGAGTCCATCAGAAAGTTACTTGTGAATGGCGCCCGAACCTCATTCCTTTTCAGCACACGCTCGTCACAGCTTCTCCAAGTTTGGGTCTGGATGACTTGTTTACGCGATATGAATTTAAATTTCGGGTCCTTTTCTCCGCTTAGTTTTACGTGGAGAGGGATGCAGGTGTCGAGGCAGGAAGCCTAGGCCTTTCGACGCCACCCGCCTGAGGTGGGCAGGTGGACTCCCTGTCTTGAGAATCGACCACCAGGTGGCCGTGCGCTGTCCGCATATCACCCTGCCTGTCACCTGAGGGGGGCTGCTGCTCAGGGCCCGATCCCTGCTTCCTCACTTAATAGTGGGCTTGCTGTTCAACATGGTGGAGGAGCCTTTTCGGGGGGGGGGAAACAGGAGAAGGGCTGGTTGACTGCAGGCAGGCGGTTGGTGGTTGGTGCGTGGGAAGGTGGTTTCGGAGGCAGCGTGTGTGGTTGCTGAACGTGGCTGCGCATAGAGAAAGAGACGACGGGGATAGAGGAAAGGCTTCGCAGATAGATGAGCAAAATTAGAGTGTATGTTGTGAACAGGAATGTGAATGCCGTGCCGAACAGCCCCACGCAGCATTAACCCCTCAGCCTGCGCTGAGGCACAGGCTGAGTCCATTTTCTGGCGGTCAGGCGGCGGCCCAGCAGAATTTAACCGCCGAGCTGCTCTATCTTCCCTCTTCCCGGCTTACAATTACCGTTCTCTGAATATTAGCCGTACGGGATGGTGTGGGGGAATCATGAGATTTTGACAAGCAAGGAACACAGGAACCAAACATGCCAGGAGAACCCCTCCCGGCCCCGTCCAGCCCCGGCCCTGCCTTCGGCTTCAGCCTGTAGCTAGGCGCGCTTTCTTTTTTCAGCCGTTTCCAATATCCAGTGCTGCTGCTGGCGAGACAGCAATTATTCGCATCATGCTAAAGCCTCACGGCTATTTACCCGAGAGCAGAGAGCACTAAAAGCCCTGAAGTCAACGTGCAAAACGTTTCATGGGAAGGACCGTAATTTTTTAAGGCAGCAGCAGTGCTACTCAAGATTATTTGTGTAAGAGAAGTGATGATGACGTATTTTGCTGCACCAGTCAATCCGTCGACCACACTCGCTCGATATACCATGATGATGTACCACTTTTTTGGATCATTAGACGCCGAGGTCGCGCAGTGCGCAAATCTCAGCCTGTCAAAAATTTAGCCCTGCCGGACACCCGAAGGGCCGACTACGAAAGGCCCTCGCGTAGTGCAAGGCGGAGACCAATCATACAACCGAGGCCACAGTGACCACCTCGAGAAGCGGGCCAGGTAAGTATGATTGGGTAATTTTCGATCGCCGGATCCCACCCCCAAGGCGACACCCGAATCAGGTCTGCTGCACGATGGTGGGTCTATGCATGCGTGTTCCAAGTAACATGCATAATTACATCACTGGAATCATTCGTGTATGTCGGTCATGCATGCACATCCTCATGAAGATCCTCAAACAGATAAACACAGGAAGGAGCACAAATGCAGCACCCTGCTGTATATGATTGCTACAGCACGGTAATGGCCAGGCCATACAGACCCGGCAGGTACTTGCACGGGTACTGCCTTGTTCCTAGACTCAGCCACAAATGACACCAATATGTTCGGCATCTACTTACAAAACCTTCACGCGTATTAAAAAACGTAGGGTAAGGTTTGGTCTGGGTAGGTAGGCGTGGTACCCCTGAGGGGGCTGGTATGTAATTTGCTGGGCTCTTTCCAGCGTTTAGGCGTTCCAAGTCAGTACCCCCTACTCATGCGCTCCTCCAATCTTCGCACATGTGAAAGGACGCAGTAGAAGACATCAGATGGACGTCGACCTGCAGGCCATCGTGCCCCAATCCTACACGAACAAGGAGTCCATCAGAAAGTTACTTGTGAATGGCGCCCGAACCTCATTCCTTTTCAGCACACGCTCGTCACAGCTTCTCCAAGTTTGGGTCTGGATGACTTGTTTACGCGATATGAATTTAAATTTCGGGTCCTTTTCTCCGCTTAGTTTTACGTGGAGAGGGATGCAGGTGTCGAGGCAGGAAGCCTAGGCCTTTCGACGCCACCCGCCTGAGGTGGGCAGGTGGACTCCCTGTCTTGAGAATCGACCACCAGGTGGCCGTGCGCTGTCCGCATATCACCCTGCCTGTCACCTGAGGGGGGCTGCTGCTCAGGGCCCGATCCCTGCTTCCTCACTTAATAGTGGGCTTGCTGTTCAACATGGTGGAGGAGCCTTTTCGGGGGGGGGGAAACAGGAGAAGGGCTGGTTGACTGCAGGCAGGCGGTTGGTGGTTGGTGCGTGGGAAGGTGGTTTCGGAGGCAGCGTGTGTGGTTGCTGAACGTGGCTGCGCATAGAGAAAGAGACGACGGGGATAGAGGAAAGGCTTCGCAGATAGATGAGCAAAATTAGAGTGTATGTTGTGAACAGGAATGTGAATGCCGTGCCGAACAGCCCCACGCAGCATTAACCCCTCAGCCTGCGCTGAGGCACAGGCTGAGTCCATTTTCTGGCGGTCAGGCGGCGGCCCAGCAGAATTTAACCGCCGAGCTGCTCTATCTTCCCTCTTCCCGGCTTACAATTACCGTTCTCTGAATATTAGCCGTACGGGATGGTGTGGGGGAATCATGAGATTTTGACAAGCAAGGAACACAGGAACCAAACATGCCAGGAGAACCCCTCCCGGCCCCGTCCAGCCCCGGCCCTGCCTTCGGCTTCAGCCTGTAGCTAGGCGCGCTTTCTTTTTTCAGCCGTTTCCAATATCCAGTGCTGCTGCTGGCGAGACAGCAATTATTCGCATCATGCTAAAGCCTCACGGCTATTTACCCGAGAGCAGAGAGCACTAAAAGCCCTGAAGTCAACGTGCAAAACGTTTCATGGGAAGGACCGTAATTTTTTAAGGCAGCAGCAGTGCTACTCAAGATTATTTGTGTAAGAGAAGTGATGATGACGTATTTTGCTGCACCAGTCAATCCGTCGACCACACTCGCTCGATATACCATGATGATGTACCACTTTTTTGGATCATTAGACGCCGAGGTCGCGCAGTGCGCAAATCTCAGCCTGTCAAAAATTTAGCCCTGCCGGACACCCGAAGGGCCGACTACGAAAGGCCCTCGCGTAGTGCAAGGCGGAGACCAATCATACAACCGAGGCCACAGTGACCACCTCGAGAAGCGGGCCAGGTAAGTATGATTGGGTAATTTTCGATCGCCGGATCCCACCCCCAAGGCGACACCCGAATCAGGTCTGCTGCACGATGGTGGGTCTATGCATGCGTGTTCCAAGTAACATGCATAATTACATCACTGGAATCATTCGTGTATGTCGGTCATGCATGCACATCCTCATGAAGATCCTCAAACAGATAAACACAGGAAGGAGCACAAATGCAGCACCCTGCTGTATATATGATTGCTACAGCACGGTAATGGCCAGGCCATACAGACCCGGCAGGTACTTGCACGGGTACTGCCTTGTTCCTAGACTCAGCCACAAATGACACCAATATGTTCGGCATCTACTTACAAAACCTTCACGCGTATTAAAAAACGTAGGGTAAGGTTTGGTCTGGGTAGGTAGGCGTGGTACCCCTGAGGGGGCTGGTATGTAATTTGCTGGGCTCTTTCCAGCGTTTAGGCGTTCCAAGTCAGTACCCCCTACTCATGCGCTCCTCCAATCTTCGCACATGTGAAAGGACGCAGTAGAAGACATCAGATGGACGTCGACCTGCAGGCCATCGTGCCCCAATCCTACACGAACAAGGAGTCCATCAGAAAGTTACTTGTGAATGGCGCCCGAACCTCATTCCTTTTCAGCACACGCTCGTCACAGCTTCTCCAAGTTTGGGTCTGGATGACTTGTTTACGCGATATGAATTTAAATTTCGGGTCCTTTTCTCCGCTTAGTTTTACGTGGAGAGGGATGCAGGTGTCGAGGCAGGAAGCCTAGGCCTTTCGACGCCACCCGCCTGAGGTGGGCAGGTGGACTCCCTGTCTTGAGAATCGACCACCAGGTGGCCGTGCGCTGTCCGCATATCACCCTGCCTGTCACCTGAGGGGGGCTGCTGCTCAGGGCCCGATCCCTGCTTCCTCACTTAATAGTGGGCTTGCTGTTCAACTTGGTGGAGGAGCCTTTTGGGGGGGGGGGCTCAAAAATATGTCAGCTTCTTGCGAAGGCAAAGCATTCGCCTTAGCTCAAGTCGTGAGTCGCAAAAAGTGTTGAAGCAGCCCACAACGAATTTAGGCCATCTCTGACTAGTGTGCGTGCGCAGTCGTGCGCGTGCTCCCCGTCACTACATTCCCTGGCGGTCTGCCTCGCGCCTCTGCCATGCAAGGCCAAAGAATGCAATCTAGCTGCACAATGACCAGTTACGAAAAATCATAACGTTACAGTATTCAGTATACAGAATCACTGGGGCCAAGCCGGAAGGGAACCGCATAGCTTTTGTAGGGGCATTGACCGCACGTTAACCATGCGCAACGCTTCACGCCGTAGTCACACCCTGCAGTCTAGTAGCCATGTGGGGCACGCCTCCTGAAATGCAGGACAGACTAATACACCATGCTCGGAAACATCCATTTCACACCACCGCGGCTGCTTGGAACCGCCCCGCCGTTCTGTCTTCTCAAGGAGCGTGGGAACACCCCCTCCGAGTTTTTCCAGCGTCAATATTGCTGACGCGGCGGCGGCCCTCCGTTTCCCCTAGAAATGAAAAGCCCAAGAGGCTCGACGTAGATCGCAGCCATTCGTGGCCCCAACCGCCCACGCCCTCCTTCGGTTCGTCGGGTGGAGGAGCAGCAGGCGAGATCAATGATGACGACGACGGAACTGCACACGGCGTCAATAAATAACATACCGCAAAATCAGGCACGGAGGAAGCGAAAGAACGAATAATAGCTGTAACACCATCAGTGCGTGTCGAGATACACCAATTTCCCTGCATCGCTTCGTATGCCTGGGGGTGGTTGGCACCTTCCGCAATCACGATGAACCCCCACTCTCAGCTCTGCAGTCTTTATTACGGCTGCCGACTGGATACGGCCATCAATTCGCAAATAGGGCAGGGACGGCTTCAGGGAGAGTGTGGTTCAACTTTCCATCCCTGGTTGGCCCCACCAATCCAAGATACAACTTTCCCCGCCTCACGTGGCGGGCGCTCTTCTCTGCCAAAGCAGGCCACGCGAATAAAGCAGCCCTCGCACTCATCACCGCTCTAAAGCGGTGCCCATCTAACCGAGGGTTAATGTGTGCATTGGTCGGATGAGGGTCCAACTGTGCTTTCCTAAAACCCCTAAAACTTCTTTTTTTGTTTGTCACGACCTGTCAAAACCGTTAATGCGCTAATGCCATACGCCGGGGAGGTTATGGTAATCCACGGCATGGTGGTGCACGTAGCAGCCATACAGCAAAATACACGTATACACACACGCACGCGGTTGCGCAGAATGCGGCTCAGTTCTTAAGAACACACGTTGTCGTTTCGCGCGTAAGAGCTTTTCGCCAACCCACGAACTTCTTCTTGTGCCTCCCTTTTCCCCATCTAGTTATTCTACCGCGCCAACGCGCCTAAACGCAGAGACGGCACCCCAGATTGGCGTTGTGCTGCTCTTCGTTCTTCTCCGGCCCCCAAAGCCGAACCCACCCGCGTCCCCGTTACCGTCCCACCGCCACCAGCACCCGTCCTCGCAACACCAGCCTCCCTCACCACACACCCGCCGTCCTCACTCGTTCTGCCCACACGCCCTCCCGGCTCACGCCGCGCCTCATTGCTCTGCCGCCCGCGCAACAACCCCGGAGGCCCATACTGCGCCGCTGCACTTCCCTTCGCCACCGCTCCATCCTCCAACGGCAACCGCAGGGTTGGCACCCCCCTTGACTTCAGCGCTACTCCCTTCGCCACCCCCGTAATGCCCTTCTCCCCTTTCCCCACAGCCAAAGAGGAGCCTCGCGGTGGCAGCGCCGCTGATGACATTGATCTGTCGCCGGGCGGCAGCACGCCCGTCGCTGCCGCGACCTTGACAGGTGACAGCGGTAACTTCAAGGCGATGGCAACGGTTGTGGGCGCGGCGGCAGCGGTAGAGGCTGCGACGGCGGTCCTGCTGTGCTGGGGCCAAGGAACGGGGCCCCCGAGTCGACGGGA
The DNA here is from genome assembly GCA_019650235.1 of Volvox reticuliferus. NCBI lineage: Eukaryota > Viridiplantae > Chlorophyta > Chlorophyceae > Chlamydomonadales > Volvocaceae > Volvox > Volvox reticuliferus. The sequence goes on along the minus strand of BNCP01000040.1, from coordinate 544,519 downwards.
TGCAGAGGAGCCGTTACTGAGCGCCGGCGCCGCCGCCGCCGGCGGGGCCCCGGCTGCCTGTATGCCCACCTGACCTTCAGACGAAGAAAAGGGCGAGCCCAGGACCTCCGCTGGCGGGGATGGTGCAGTGGGCGACTTGCGTCCAGTATCCATGTCGTCGGCGTTGGTATTACCATCAGAGCTGGAGCCGCCAGCCGTCGCTACGGCAAGCACATGTGCTTTCGTGGAAATGGTTGGCGCAGTGGAAGGCTCTGTGGATTCTGAAGCAGTGAGGTTGGGGTCGGCGGCAGAATGGTTCTGGTGCTGATGATGGAGATGGGGAAGAGGTAATGATAGCCTGGATGCCACCGCTGGGACGGCGTTGTTGTTGTTGTTGGCACCCGCTGCGAAAGCCGCTGAGCGTACTGGTGGGTGCGGGTACGGATACGGGTACTGTTGTTGCTGCTGGTTCTGGAGTTGCTGCTGCTGCTCCGACTGTGTTTCCACCGGCTGATCCTGAAGCTGGTTCTGGAGCTGCTGTTGCAGATGGAGCTGGTTCTGGAGTTGTGTATGGTGGTGATGATGGTGCTCTCGAAGCTGCTGCTGCTGCTGTTGCTGCTGCGGGTTGCCGGCGGCTGGTGGCTGCTGCTGCTGATTATGATTCTGCGGGTGTGACGTGGCTACAGGCAAGCTGGTGCCCTGCAACATTAGGGATGGGACGATCCCATGGCGCGATGGCCGGGATGTCAACAACGGCCGGAGTGGCGATGGTCGCTCCGTCACAGCGCCACTGCTTCCAGCGGCTGGTCCAGTCGTTGGTAGAGTGGTGAGGGGGGAGATGCGGGGGCCGCGATAGGTCATAGATCCGGAGTTGCCTGCAGAGGCGGCAGTGGCCGCTGTCAGGCTGGCGGAAGAAGCGCCGGTGTGGAAGACCGCAGGGGCGCGGCTGGGGGAGGCTTCAGCAGCATAGAATCGCAGCTCACGGCTCGTTAGATGCCCAGGCCGGGAAGTCAGAAGCGCTGGCTGTTGCTGTTGCTGGGAGGACGGCGGCTGACGTGGTTGCGGCGGAGTGTTGGTGAGCTTAAGGTTGGCAATTTGGGTGGAAATGCGTGCGGCCTCTGTGGCTGCCAGCGCGCAGCTAAGGCGCTCACAGACTGCACGGGCAGCCTGCACTGCAGCGCCGGAGCGAGAGGGCGTTCCGGTACGAACGGGGTTTTCAGCTGCAGACTGTTGGTTGATTTCGGTGGCGGTCGGAGCCGCTGCTGTGAAGAGGAAGGGCTGCTTCGCGGGCTTCAGGTAATCTGCAGTGAAATCAGTTGCCAGCAGGCTTTCCACCAGGTCCACAGCGTTGTCAATTATACGTCCCAGGTTCATCATGGGAGCACGCAGACAGACTGGCAGGCGGAAAATAGTAACGGTCTGCTGGGCCAATTGTTGACATTTTGGCTGCGACTGCACCACGTCCGGTCTCCGCCTAGATCGTCTGAACCGTCGCTGTCTTTGACGTTTTCCGCCAGCGTCATCTTGCGCGCCTCCGGTACCTCGAAGAGAGGTTTCCTGTGGCGGAATCACAAAAGCTCCCATCGCGCCGTCAGGCAATCCTGTAATATGCATAGTTTTTTTAGAAAACTCAACAGCAATTAAGTTGTCACTAACGTATGAGCTAGTAGGGCAGCACTTGTCAAATGCGGAGAAGTAACAGCTGAGGACAGTTCGACCAAAACTTTTCTCTTTTGAGCTTGCGAAACAATATGAAAGAAACAATTTTTTGTAAATTCACGGAAGCCATAGCGAAAGCTAACGTGTTCTTCATCTTTGGCTGTATAATCATAGTTGTTCCGTCTGTTGGATCGAGAAAACGGTGACCACGTCCGGAAAAACCGCCGTAAAAGTTGGTCGCCTCTTCCCGTCCCTTTCTGAAAACGTATAATGTCTTTGTATATAATACTAATGATTAATACGTAACAGGCAGCTCGAAACTCGCCCTTTCAGTGGAGAAGCCGCGTTTCCCCCCCACCTACCATCGCCGCGCGAGCGACCGGTGCCAGGGCTGGTACTGAAACAAACCCTGGCGCAACCCGAAAGCCAGGTTAAATCCTTTCGTGTTCTTCCCGTTCCTTTGCTATATAAGTCTTTGCAAGATACCCGTCTCAGGTCCCACATAAAACCATTGCACCGTACAGCGCATACCGTAATCAAGTCGAAGACAAACCCATGTTTACCATTTATCCAGATTTTATACATACATATACACACACACTATCGGTGCTCCTACCTGACGTGAAGCTTGTTACCTGTTAGCCACCAAATCCTTGCGCATCAGCTTCATCCTGTGGATGCCAAGCAAAGGCACAATCGGCCAATGCTCCGCCTGGGCACGGAAGCCCAAGCGGTCGTAAAGAGCTGCAGCCTCCTGATCCTGCGAGGAACGTAAAGGAAAGGAAGCTTTACGAAAGAAGCGGTGACTTTCCACATATGCGGTGCCACATCTGGCAAACATGTTCCTTCGCAGAAGCATCATACACCAGCGGCCTTCCCTGGCCTACACGTCCGCCCTCACGCTCCCCTCCCCTGCCGCGATAGTTAGCAATGCCACGTGATCCTGATCTCAATGTGTTGCATTGCGGTGACCCAGATGGATTTGGTGACGCCTGCAGCCATGTATGCTGCATGATGATGCGATATTGCGGTAGAAGCGCGGCTCCATCCCCATTGTGCCCCGAACGCAACAGGACATCAGACATGCGACATGTAGGGACGTGGCGTGATCGAACGTGAGACGAAGTCATGCAGCAACACACGCCACACACTACAAAGCCATGCAGCAACACACGCCACACACTACAAAGCCATGCAGCAACAGGAGGGGGTACTTCATACCACAAAGCGAAGGTGCAGGTACACCTCCGACTGGCGCATCACATCAGTGGCAAGCGCCTCCGCCGCCATCAACAGCTGCGTTGCAACGCCCCGCCGTCGTAGCCCGGGCGATACGGCCATGTTGCACAGGTAGCAACTGTCCTGCACTCGAAAAGTGGGACACGAATGCATAATGCAATGCATCAACATAGCAGAGCTAGAGACCCAAGAATATTGGTCGAGTAAAAGTGGGTCAGGTCTTCCCTGTAAGGCGCGGGTTAGGTGCGGAGCAGCGAGAGGGGAAAAAGAGCGGAAATGTAAAATAGAAATATATAAAGAAAGACTCATTATCTGTTCATAGAAAAATAAGTACCATAACCAACCAAGAAATCCAAGTGAGCGAGAAAGAAGAACGACCTCACACCCAAAGCCCTCCATGGAGCATGGGATTCGGCTTTTGCGTAATCAATGCCAGGGCTTCGCACCTCCATTCACAAACACACACACACACATACACGTTAGCGCGCGCGCTGCGTCAGAAGCACCGGTCACGCTGCCAAACGGAAAGCGAAAGAAGGAACGCCACCCGCTTTCGCACCTGAGGCGGGTCTAGGAAGGGTTGTGAGGACCGGGTGATGCTCCTGAAGGACACCTCCGCCGACCCTATGACGCGCGGCTGCACCACGTAAGGCCCCAAAATTGCGTCTTGACGAGCCTCTCCGCCCGCTGACCCGCTGAACCCTGGCTCCGAGCCCGGGATGACTGCGCCCGTTGACAGTACCTCGGCAGCGTCATTCGCTTTAGGAGGAGCAGCTTGTCCTTTTGAAGCCCCATTTGGTTCCGGAGCTTCTCCTGAGACCTCCGCGGGCTGCAGTATAGCTACCAGCACCACTGCATCTGGCACCATCGCCTGATGCTCGCGCAGGTATCGTATAATATTGCGCCGTACGTACGATGCGTACGGCACCAAGTGTGACACTGAAGCGACGAAAGACGCTGCTAGCAGCTCCGCGGTTTGATCGATGAGCGGCACAGTGAGTGCTTGAATGACGACACGGCCTTCAGCTAACGTAAACTGCAGCGGTGGGTGGCCGCAACAAAGGTGGAAAAGGGTGAAATAATTGGCGGACAAAGGAACTAAGAACTAGCACTAGAACTAGGTTCCTGGGCCCCCAATTTCCATGGCGTGAACGGCTCCGAAGTCCGAACGTCCTTTTCCTGGTTACCTCTCTTCGGAAGTTCATCATCCGCGCAGCCGTTGCATCCTGTGTGTGCAGAGCACATGCAAAATAAAAACCACTACCGAGAACGATGATGAGATAGACAAATATCCCATGCTCAGTGCGCAGAATCGCATCGTTTACACTAACGATATGAAGGTAAGTTTATACCTTGGGCGTAAACGTAGGAACAACGCTGCCTCTCTCCGGTTGAATTGCGCGCGTTGCAAAAAGTCGATGGCGAAGATGAGATTGCGCTGGACAGCTGAGCTTTAGTGAAGTTTGGACACGCAGACATTTTGCTCTGCATGACCCATTTTGGAATGAAACTAGATCCTTCATGCACGTTGATTGCAATGGCAACATGTTTACGAGTTAGTCACTGATTAGATGGTGCGGAAAGATGCGCTTCAACGGTTGGATATCTAAGGTCGAAGGGTTCTATAGGAGGATTTATTAGGAAGGAGTCATGCGCAATCTCGTTTATCCCAATTGAAGTGATACCTGTGACGGATGTTTCGGGTGTGGGATGCACGGATCCAAGAGTACGGATGACGTACCACTAAAAGCCCTGTCCTGCGATGGCCGCGATGGCCGAATAATAATCTTATACGTGCCTCCGCCCTAGATGGCTCGTATATTGTTTCATGTGTAACATTACCGGAACACTACCTGAAGGAGGTTGGGGTCGGGGCCGTACATATTTTTGTACGTTCCGAATGCAACTTAACCTTTAATAAATTCCGCATATCCATGCTTATAGGATTGTGTGCGAGTAAAAGAACAATGGCAGCTCCGAAACCCAAAAAACTCGTTGCGACTGCCTTCCCTGCTAACCATATGCCGTTCTTATTATGGAAAACTGTAACACCCGAGTTAGAAACCAGTAATCACCAGTCAAAAACACTTTTTGGAAATTCCATTCCGGTCCAACATCCCACCAGCCGCTGCATCACGCGGCATCTTATGCCGGATAAGCGCAGTCCAGGGAAGCGACGAAAATAAACATCCCACGCCATTTCGGACCGGAAGTTTCCCACATCTCTATGTTCACCTCTCGAATGTTTTTCCACTCCTCCCAAGTTGAATAAATTTTAGTAACACCCCTTGACCGCGTGTTGTTGTTTACGTTCTAGGCCGCCCCCCCTCATCTCTCCTCCCTGCCCCTACTCCGGCCAATTCTTCCACCACGTCCTCTTCATAGAAAAAACGGCGCATCTCTCCCGCTTGCGCTCGAAATTGAAATCCGCATGACTACATCCTCTTTCCACGGTAACGTTACTGCTTCAGCTTGCTGGCGAACTTGGAGCGGAATTTAGCAACCTTTGGACCCACCACCGCACGGCAGTAGCCCTGACCCGGGTTCTGGACAAAATAATCTTGATGATAATCCTGCAAGTGGGGGTGTTGAGGAAATGGCGGATCCGTAAACAGTACGACAAAGCTTAGACTTGACTTAGACTTGCTTTTACTTGCAAACAACTGAAACTGCAATGCTCAGCCCCACTCGTACAATACGGCAGTCTGGACGTGAGGAAGTCCTGCCTCGCGATGTCGGCCAACACATCATGTGAATACGCTGAGGATTCGTGACAGCTTAGCGTACTCGTACTAATCCTAAGGTGCCGTACAATCGTCCGACTACTACATTCCATGTCGCCGAAACCCGTGACGATGTCGTACCTCCGCGGGGTAAAAGATATCCAGGGGTTCCACCTGTGTCACCAGAGGTGCCGACCACCAGCCCTCTGATGCGACCTGCAAGGAATAATGGTCAACCGCCCGACCAACCGACCCATGGGTCAATGAGACATTTGCTTACGAACCTCCCCTTACTGCGATGTTGAAGCTCTCCCGTTTCCTTTTTGGGCTCCTTCCCATATTGTCTATTGCAAACGACTTCATCGTATGCTAACCAACTGGTTAACGACCTAGACCGTTGCCAACGTAATCGGGCTCACAAACCTGTTGCATCACCTCCTTGGCGATTTGTGCCTGTTGGTCGTTGTGAGTTAGGATAATAGAACGGTATTGCGTGCCCACATCGTTGCCCTGCCTGCATAACGAACAAAGATATGGGTGACGATACAGCGAAGAGTACCTAATTAGGATACGGCTCAAAGCCCGTTATGTTATTAATCCAATAATGTGGGCCGCTTAACCCGCAGCAGAGTGGGTGTGCGGATGCGCCAATGATGTCCTAATTAGGCTCCCATCCACATGCGATCTCGAAGTTGTGTTAAATATAGTACAGACACGGTTGTTAGTTTTAAATTCAGTTACTCGTTCATCTCTTTCATTTTAAAATGCCGAATGCGCACCTGTCCTTCGTGGTAGGGTCGTGGATGGTAAAAAACATCTGCAAGATCTCCTTGTACGACACAACGGACGGGTCGTACGTAATCTGTACTACCTCCGCATGCCCTGTCGTGCCGCTGCACACCTGCGTCATGGTGGTCGTTGTAAGTTACCGTACAAGATGTCGTAACGCTGAAAAGGGTGCGGATCCTGGACTCTCGTGAGCGAGGCACACATACACATATACACACATACACACATACATACATACATACATACACGCACATGTCCTGGTGCTGTGCTGGTTTAGTCGTAAACAAGTAGATTCATTTCGGAGTGGAACCGACGGGAAACGTATGCCGCTTATGGCACTTGGGCTTCTTGCCGGTTCGTTCCATGCGGATGGTGCAAGATGGCAGCCAATTGCTAAGCCCACCACCACCACCACCACCGTATTCCTGCTCTGGTCGTACTTGTTTGTAGGTGGGGTCCTTCACGTGGCCTGCAGCATAGCCGCTTATTGCCGACTGGACGCCTTTCAGCATGTTGTAGCACGCCTCCACACACCTGCAGGTTAGGGTTGCGGTCAGGGGTCAAAAAGGTTGAGGTGGATTCATTGCGGCTGATCGGGTCGGAACGTGGGAGGTAGGGAGGAGGAGGGACGGGGGAGGGGGAGGGGGGAGGGGGAAGAGTTGTTGAAATAGTAGGTACGTTACGTCATGGTAACACACACACACATAAACACACACACACCACGTGCCAATACTCCCCGACGTACCCATCTCTGATATCACGTGTGGAAGGGGCAGTGGAATGCATCTCCTCTCTCCTCTTCCAACCCTTACCTTCAAGGGTACCACCCAATAACACACACGCACTTTTTTCCACGTAAACCCATTTGTGGGCTGGGGGTGGAAGCTAGGTGTGTAGAAGTTCTGGTGATACGTAGCGCAGCGCAGCACGCCCTATGTGCTGTCAGACGGTTTACCCAACCCTCCACCCCAGCTGGGCAGGACCGTTCCACTCTCTCATCCTTGCCCCTCACTGACCAGAAGCACCCGCCGCCAATAGTGGCTACTTCCATCTTGCTGCTGCTGCTGCTTGTGGCTGGGTCGCTGGTGCCACTCGCGCTGGACACTGCCGCAACGGTTGTATTAACGCCCGACAAGCCGCGCGCGTTGCGGGGAAAGATCGGCGAACCCGCTGTCTCAACCTAAACATGTACAAAATACATATGATTAAATGAAATGAAGTTTGTAAACCAATTTCGCTGATTGAAAACGCACTTCCTTTGGCTTGAGATGTTGGGTGGTGTAAAGTGGAGTCATTGGGAAAAGCTTAACTCAGTTAAGTAGTTGTTCTTTAAGTTATATGATACATATAATTCGCTTACCGCAGCACCCCAAGGGCGAGCAACAGAGGGTCCCGAAGACACCTTGATGTGGGATGGGTTCACGGACCTCGGTGTCGCTACTGTGGCGCGACGGCTTCGCAAATTGATACTTGTACTACGAGCGAGGAACATACCGGCGATGCCGATTAGCAACGCCGTGAACAAATAAAAGGAGCAACTCTTCAGCGCAGCGGTTTGAGGCGCCACGTCGACGCCAACAATAATCCAGGTCAACTCTTGGAATATTATACAAGTTAAATTATGAGGCTTATATTATATGAGCACAATAACGTACACTTCACACATATCATCGGCACGCTGGGAAGATAATGCTTGTGTGGCGTAAACATATCGATTTGCGCAAAGAAGGTTCTACAGCGGCAATGTACGACACAATGAATCCAACAGGTTCTGTGGCCCAGAAACAGCACATATAATTGCCATGTGATAACCTAGTCAACGAAACGCATCTTTGCGTCAGATGATGAAAGAACGAGTCCCACATACACGGTCCCACTCGGCCCGTGCATGCATGTTCTGATCTATCCGCCGGTTCTTGCTTGGACATGCCGCGAGTACGGCGAGCAAGCAGTAAGAGAGATGGGTTGGGATGCACCGCAGGCGAAATACATGCACAGCAGCGGCGGGAAGCTGCTGGTATTTGTATGTGTAGGTCAATGAGCGAGCTTCTGATGCAGCTCACAAACATATTTGCATACCCCCGCCCTGGCATTCCAAGTACGGCACAATCCATATTGATCCGCCGGTTGATTGATTGACGCCATTTGTTGGTTCATTCGGTTCATTCGGTTTATTCGTCCGTTATTATTATCATATCGATCAAGCGCCTCGTCTATTTGGCTCTTCTTGTGCATGCATACGCGGCGGTACTATCTATCTATCTGCTTGGAAATCAGGTGGTTTGCTTGGCCCTTGCGTATGTGTGTGTATATATGTATGTGCTATCTTCAGTATGTGCTATATTGCGACGTACAGGAAGCCTTTATCAGTGTTCTGTTAGTGGCCAGGCTAGAGCCTCTGAGTCTCTCTTTGCTCTCGCTGGTCCGAGTGAGAGGGGGAGCACGTGGCAGGACAGACAGACAAAGCCACGTGCATGCCCCTCCCCTGCGCTGTGGCTCGGTCCGGTCAGGACCCCCACCGGTGCTCGTCTTTGCAGGGCGAGTCGCCCACAGTGTAACACCCCAAGAAAATATGTACCTTGTGCAAGCGCCAGTCCAATGGTGTTTGTCAGAACGCCGAATAAGAGTATCACCCTTGACGCGTTGCTCAAACGACCACGGGGGTTTAAGGGGTGTTATGCTGCACTGTGGGCGACTCGCCCTGCAAAGACGAGCACCGGGGGCCCTGACCGGACCGAACCACAGCGCAGGGGAGGGGCACACACACACACACACACACACAAATATGTGTGTGTCCCTCCCCCCCTGCCGCTGCTGAAGGAAGTAGCAAGCGAGCGCTCAGCCACAGCCAATAGCAAGCAAGGTTTTTCTCCCAATAATGTAGTTGCGGATTTTACAGCTTTATTTTCATTTTTTATTAATTCATTTATTTATACCGCTATTCATATTGGGTGCATATTATATTTTATATTCGAGCGGGCTGTTTAGGCTTGATATCTCCCGAGACGCATGCATGCTTGTTGATTGATCCTTATACATGTATTCGCGGACCTTCGCGCGCTGGATGTATACATGGACTTATTATATGGTATTTGTATTGTATTTTTTTAACACATAAAATATGGTATTTGTTTTATATATTGCATTATTATCGATATATGTATATTTATATGTGTGTATATGCACAAAATGGGCGGCATGATATCAACGGATTAACGGACGGATTAAATGATATTAACGGATTAACGTGCGTGCGTGACTCCATAAGCTCCAGCCAGGGCACCGTCAGCATGCAGTTACATTGAATTTAAAAATTGAATAATTATGTAATAAAATGTTTATTATTTGACGGCTGCAGCGGGAAATTAAAGATAGATGAAGCTTCATTCCTTGCTCGCAACGCTTTATTTCCTTTGCCCTGAATGAAATAGTTCAAAATCCTAATAAGAACGATCGAACTCTTGCTCACGTAGGTCCATCCTGCATGCGCATGTGTCTCGCCCGATGGCGCATGCAGTCACTGGGAATTCTGACGGACGCGTAGGTTACAAAATATGCATGCATGTAATCCAGTGTGAAGCGAAATTAAATAAAACTTGAAAACGTAAAGTTGTGCTTAAAAATTTATAATATCTAAGGGTGACAAGCAACATAACCTGAAAGAAACGTTATTAGGCGTTGCTTGGCATATATACACATACATTTGACTCAACGGTCGTCCGTCGTCGTCGTTTATTATATTACATACAGATGTCAGGCAGGCAGGGCGTCCCTGCTGCTGCTGATAGATTAGATCAATCTCATGTAAACAACGGTTTAACGTAACTTGCTTGGCGGCCAATCAATTCCTTACTTCGACTGTGTGTGAAAGGTCCTTACTGGTCCTTACTTGATGAACCTATATTTGCGAGCAATTGCTTGGAGCTCAATCTTCAATGGAGACGCTGCGCTGTCATGAGTAACGGCGTGTGATTATTTATTTACACGACTCTATCGACGCCAACTCCATCTCGTGCTCACATACGCGCCTCACTTCATTCGGGCGCGCGGCTACGAGCATCCCCGCTCATCCCCGTATCCAGGGAACTCGTGCGTGCGAGCCGCCTGCGTGTGCGAGCAAGCAAGCCTAATAAGTAAACAATATCCTGAAACAAAGTCACGAGCGAGCCAACCAACATTGCGCAGTACCCTGCGTATGTACGTATATATGAAATAATATTTCGGCGCTTCGGCAGCACACGATATGTGCGACCCCGTCGCACGCGTTTACAAACGGAGCAACCCGCCGTACATGTGAGAGTACTGCATTCTTGTCTAGTCGTTAATCGTTAAGGACAGCTATTTCGTAGTAGGCATTGCTTGGCTTGCTGCTGGATTATGGTATCGCTGACAAGCAATGGTGGTTATATATCCTCATCAATCGATTATTGCGGGCTGCAGGAGAACAGGGTCAAGCCTCTCGGCCCGCATTATTATTGTGTGCTTATTTCTGGTGGCCATCGTCGAGGCTCAGTCAGCGCCGCCGCCAGCCAGCAGCCCATCCCCCCCACCTCCTGAATCTGCTACCATTGAACGCGCTGCGCTGCTGGAGTTGAAAAAGGCTATCTATAACGCTACCAACTTGTTGGCGGTGCAGGTATGCGGTATTTCAGCACTGTATCGGCGGTTCTTAATTAGGCAAATAATAGATAGGATTGTAGATAATAACTAGATTTAGATTTGAATGAGAGAAAGTGATGTCTATCTCTTTATCACATATATATATGTGTGATATGTGTGTGTGTGTGTGTGTGTGTGTGTGTGTGTGTGTGTGTGTGTGTGTGTGTGTGTGTGTGTGTGTGTGTGTGTTGGTGCGTGGGGGGGCATACCCATCTCCATCTCGGTTTCGTCTTCTCTTCTAAGGAGCCCTAAGGAGCCAGGTAGGCTGTTACAGCAAATGCCTGAACGGAAGCTGAGGTGGGTACCAACGAACCTCAGATAGATGCGAAAAGGAAGGACGATATCGAGATGCGGCTAAAGGGGGGGTCTTAAGGTATGCAGATATGATGACGGAACAGTGTCTAGATACGGCTACAAGCTAGATGCCGGCCAGGTACACCCCCCCTAGCTAGATGCGAGATGCGGCGAGTTTGTGAATACCCTTCGGAAGCTGTAGACACAGCAGCTGATTCCCCAGCAGGATGGATTCCTGGATGAGATACTTCACATAATGATGAGGACTCCAAGGGATTGTTTACGGGGCAAGCACATAAGGTCCTTATTATTTAAGATAGATAGATCGAATTACTACATACAGCTATGTCATCTGAGGGCTTCTGTGTGTCTTTTTCAGGCTCTTGCTAGTTCAGTTTTGTGTTGGAGGAGAGTAGTCCCTTTCTTTGTGCAGTTAGTCGCCCCCTGTTTTCTTTTGTTCCCTCCTCGTTTTCGTGGTGCTCCTCAGTGCTCTGTTAGTGGCCAGGCTAGAGCCTCTGAGTCTTTCTTTGCTCTAGCTGGTCTTAGTGAGAGGGGGAGCACGTGGCAGGACAGACAGACAAAGCCACGTGCCCCTCCCCTGCGCTGTGGCTCGGTCCGGTCAGGCCCCTTGGTGCTCGCCCTTGTAGGGCGAGTCGCCCACAGTGTAACACCCCAGACAAGCTATTTCGTTCTCGATTTCCTGTCGGTCGTCGCTACATGTGATTGATGAGTTTATCATAATAACGCAAGCTCTGTTTATTTTATGTTTCGTTGTATTGCTTTATTTGTGCAATAATCAATCAATTAAGCAAGCAAGCAAATAAAACTGTTCTTTGCATGGCTCGTTCATCACTTTAAAAGGCCTGAACTGAACTGAGCGAGCTGATGATGAGTGTTGGAATGAACAATAATAATCATGCAAGCCATGATGAGACTTCACGTACAAACGATCGTACAGCATGGATAATAACTCCAGGCTAATTACTTACGTATGCGTCGTCTACGTATATATGATGCCTTCTTTCATTCAGCGTGCCTGTCGATATATCGAGAATAAATGCAGGGATAAACGAGGTCATATGCATGGATAAACGCGATAATGGCGAATCTTGGGGAATCTAGCTGCTGAGCAAGGAGGGATCTCGTTGTTCTCCTTGTTATTATAGTATGATTATTATGTATCTACCTGGGGTTTTTAGGGTTTTAGGGTTTTGGGCCAAAAAGGGTTTAGGGGTTTACAGACGATCGAATCCGTTCCCACTCTGGGAAAGGTTTTTTTCCGTAAATGTTCTTTTGTCCGTAATATGCAGTTTTCCTTCCATAAAGTCTGGTTTGCTACTTTTACGGAAATTGTGACCTACCGAAATCCACTAAATTTCTTTTGCAATAGTTACAGTTAAACTTTCATAAGTGTTGAAATGTAAGCCTAAATTGACTGCTCTTGCCTCTTCCCATGACATTTTCCGTAAAATTTTTACGGAAAATTTTAGGTGGTCATCAGAACATGGCAAAACCCCTAAATTATCTTCTACTTAACATTAGCTCTTTGTTTTAATATTAGAGCATTGTTTAATGCGAAAAGTACCAAATAAGAGGCAAAGTGCAAAGTTAGGACAACTCGTTCAAGCCTTCAAGTATGGGAACTTATAAATCCGTCCACTTCCGTTCACTCGCTCATGCCACCCGCTGCCCAGCTAGCTAACGGACAATGTGTGCCAAAATAAAAATAAAAAATATATAAATATAAATATAAATAAATAAATATATATATATATATCGGTGTTTACTTTTCTGTCCCCAATCATCCCGGTATCCTGCGTGCCTCGCCATTATTGTATACCAACCATGGAAGAGATCCACCTGGCATATCCTTCTGTGAATGAATGAATCCACACACGCACCTCAACCATCATCATCATCATTATCATGACATTTGTCGCCCTCTGTACATGCCCGCGAAATTGCTTCCCTGATGTTCCCGACCAAGCTTTTGCTGAAAACCTGGAACGAGACAGTCCTACCGTGCACCGCAGCCGCCACCTGCATCCCATGGAACCTTTCAAGCGCCGTGGCCACAACGAGTAATGTCGCCCCACCCTGCAACTATATGTTCATCTCATGCAATAACAGCAGGGTTGTGGGCATTCACCTGAGTGAGTGACTTTAGGGCGGCAGAGCCTCCACTTGCCCGAGGCAGGGGGATCCAGCAGGGGCGCTTCATTCAGCATGAATAGAACACCTATGTGCCCGTGTACGTACATATGTAGACCCATACATATATCTTTGTAGGGCGAGTCGCGCCCACAGTGTATGTCGTAGTTGAGAGCCGCAAAGGCCTCTCGAGATGCTGATGGCGTGTATCTGCACATTTATATTGTGATAGAGTGTGTATGACTACTACACTCCCCCCCCTTTGGAGGGCACGTCTCGGGCACTTAGGCCCCATCAGCCGATGCTAACCATTGCCTACCCTGGCCATGGGAAGGTTTGCTCAATCCCACGTCGCGTCATGCCCAACCAATCATGCGCCCTAGCTCTCACGGGTTTTTCTGACATCAAGATTAGCTTTCAACCACTTTCCAACTTCCCGATGGGAACCTGAATTACGTTAGCTTTGTGATATGTCCGTAGGTATCGAACTGGCGATCTCAGGATATGAATCTGACGTTCCGTCTCGCTACCAACACCCCCAACAATATAGCACGTACAAATGTATAAATGTTCTGAAGCCTATACGCACGGCATGCTGCTGATTAAATTGCATGCCATATTGACTTATAAAAGTCGCTTTATGATTCTTGGTAAAAAGTGCTAGCTCGCTCTCTATATGCCCTGTCTAGCTACATACTGGCTGCTGGGTCCTGATGGAACAAAATGCATCCTGCTTGATGGGCTAGGGTTTTAGGGTTTGGGCATTCTGCTAGGCTGCGTGATTAGTGACCCACCCACTACTCCCTCGCACCTTCTTATTTCAGATCTCGACCCGTTGGAGGAGCCATCAGCAGCCACCGCCGCCACCTGGTCTTTGACCAACCTCAATGCCACGCATCTGCCAGCCGCCATCGCCAACCTGACTTTCCTGAACTTCTTACTGCTACGGGGTGTTCGGTTAAAGGGTGGAATACTGCCACCGGAGCTAGGGTCATTATCACAACTCCGAAACCTAACCCTGACGGGTAACTCTAACGGTGGACCGCAAGGTACTTTGCCGAACACGTGGGCTAACCTCGCATCCCTGGAGCATCTTGAGCTTCAGCTTATGCCTAATATGTACGGCGAGCTTCCTGGCAACTGGCAGCGACGGCAATTCACCAGGCTTCGGAATGTCACCCTAGGCACGTAAATACGTAAATAGATAGATGAGGGAGAGCTAGGTAGATCGATCGATCGATAGGTAGATAGATAGATAGATAGATAGATAGATAGATACATAGATAGATAGATAGATAGATAGATAGATAGCTGGTGACTCGAAGTTTTTGAAACGAAGGGGCTGGGGGAGAAATGGAACGTCGTCTGTCTTCATTCTGAGCGATTGAGGTTCAGCGCCGTACGTACCCGCCTACAGTACCGTGCCCAGGATTACGGCCTGTACTTCATCCTTAAGTATGTATCGCCTTGGATGAGCAAAGTTCGATGTATGGGAGGGTTACCGGCGTGAAAAAGGCCAACCGAATCATATCCCTGTGTAACTTCCACAGAGTAATAAAGAGAACGGTAGGTCTTGCCTTGCCTTGCCGCAATATATATGTTCGTGCATATCACGCGTGTGTGCATGGCTGACCTCGCTCCCGCTGTGATCGTCTGATCTGCAGTTGACATTGGTATCCAGAATTTGACGTTTTCAAATATGGAGGATATGTTGGCAAATTCCCCCGGCTTGGCGCACCTTCATTTGAAATACGGCGGGAATAACACCTGCGCCTCTAGCTCGACCAATGACTTGCGGAGCCTTTTGGAACACTTTCACAACCTGCGTGTCCTCCGTATCTTCCCTACCTGTAAGCCTTACGACTCTCAAGGCGCCAACCTAGGAGATGCATTTCTGAATGTAAGGATAACATAATGGTCAGACAGCAGCAGGTGGTTACTGGCAGCGACAGTGTACGTGTGGTATTTAGTGTATGTGTAATAAAGTGTATGTGTATGTGTATGTGTGCGTATGGGGTGTTACACTGTGGGCGACTCGCCCTACAAGGGCGAGGTGTATGTGTGCGTATGTATATGTGTATGTTTGGGTGTTTGGGTGTTTGGGTGTTTGGGTGTTTGGGTGTGGGCGACTCGCCTTGCAAAGACGAGCACCGGGGGCCCTGACCGGACCAAGCCGCAGCGCAGGGGAGGGACCCGTGGCTTTGTCTGTCTGTCCAGCCCCGTGCTCCCCCTCTCACTCGGACCAGCGAGAGCAAAGAAAGACTCAGAGGCTCTAGTCTGGCCACTAACAGAGCGAGCACAGAGGGGCACCAAGAAACACAGAGGGAACCAGCGGAAAACAGGGGACAACTAGCTGCTTAAAAGAAGGGGAACACTCTCTCCCTGTATATGTGTATGTGTGTACACACATACGCACTACTGTGCTTCGGCCTCGGTTAGGGGCCCCGGTGCTTGCCCTTGCAGCAGGGCGAGTCGCCCACTTATAGTATAACACCCGAACATATACACATGCATAATATTATATATACATATATACATGCAAACGACCTGCCCGCATCTATCAATATGGACGTCATGCATTTCCGTTTGATTGCCTATCCTTCCTCCCTCCCTTCCTGCTGCCCATGCATGTATTTATTATACACGTTAGTTACAGGTACCTTATATTTACAAATAAATGCGTACGGCAGATAGCCGATTATCTTCATCAAACACTTAGACTCCTTCGTTAGTTGGTACTACTTACGCACCTGACTCGTTTCCCGCAGGCCAGCTTCAAATTGAATGAGCTACAAATCTCCAATGCTAGCCTCACCGGCACGCTGCCGGACTGGCTGACCAGGGTGCTTGCCGAAAATGCCACATTGAACCTGAGCTGGAACTCCCTTAAAGGTGAGCTGTGGGTGGATCTATACTATGCTTCCGTAGAATCACGACTCAAACGGGAAAACATACAAACCCTCGACTCTGGGAAAACCGGGGGGTCATTTTTCCGTAAAATGGGGTGGATGTTTTCCGTAAAATGACCCCATTTTACGGAAAACAAGTTTCCGTAAAATGATTCCGTAATATGCCCACCGGGTTTATGGAAAACCTTTACGGAAGGAAAACTGTGGTTTACGGAAAGTTTTATGTATTAAATTTATGGATTTGTATGGTTTCCCAGGATTTTAACATCAGTTTTTTTAACAAAAACACTAAGGTTTAGCCACTCTAAAGCCTTATACCTTAGATGCCTATTGCTATGAAGTACTGGAAGAACAGGCAGGAAGGGAGGGACAGGGAGGAGGGAAGGAAGGCACAGAAAGCACCAGAAGGGAGGGAAGCACAGGGAGGAAGGGAGGCACAGGGAGGGAGGCAGGCAGCCTGTTTGCAGTCATTATTGAATCGAATTCCTATTGAACACAGCTTAATATCTAACAACTAACTAACGCTCATCAAACGACATATATACCTGATACATATATATGAGTACGATTACCCGCGTCGTTCATCCATTACATGCATTTCCCAGATAAGGATAAGGTACAGTAAGCGCTTACCTTGCTGTAATTCATTCCCCGGCGGCATCACGCATCCCGCGCTGTTGCACCCTGTGTTACACGTGTTGCTTGGTGGGGCGGGTCAATTTGGTTGGGCCAATCTCCCTTCAGGAATAAGAAAATGGGTTGTCATTTTCATTGATATATATATATATATATATGAACTTTATGTATATGAGTATAGCATCTGGTAACACAAAAAAATACAACTGCACTCTGGCAGTTAGAACGCACCTCGGGAACGAGGCTGCATTTGCCACCTTTTCGTCTGTGACAGCCCCTTCTTTCAGCAGCATCGATTCATTTGCAAAGAATGGAGCTGAGCTAACGAAGTGGCATGCACCGATTACAGATAGGTGAAGACGTAAACAGGACTGGTCGAATACGATATATAGCGATAATTCGATCTACATAATTAATACACAACAGCCCCTGTGTTTTGTACCGTCGTTCTTCAATCGTACTTCAATCACCTGTAAACAATGCATGACTATACACGCATGTATGTACAGCACTGTCTGGGCTTCAAGCCTTATGCTCCGCTGTACGCCCATATAAATGATACCTTAATACATGTAACACTGGTGCAAATAGCGCGTGATGCCGGGGGCGAATTCCCCCCTTGCACTACAGCACTTGATACAATAATCTATAGGTGGTGCCTTTACACCATTTCCTATTATTATATTATATTATAAACAATATCTACCTATTAGATTCGGCTATCCGCCGTATATCTAGCTAATACCTTAGATTGGAAGCGTGCATGCATCTGTTAGGGCAGGTAGAATGCATGCCATTAAGCTTTCTGGCTCACCATTGAGATAAGCCTGCCTGAGGTTATTTAATACCAAACTTATATCGCGCTTTGTTTTGTAGGGAAGCCGTTGATAGATGTATCACTATGACAACAGATTCGTGCGTCCCTAACGCGAGCCTAACGCGAGCTTAACGCAAATTAATGCGAGTTTACGCAAAGCCTAACGCAAAGCAAACGCATTGCGTTATTTTTTGCGTATGGGAAACGCGATCCTAACGCACACTAACGCAAACGCAAATAACTTTTTATTTTTGGTGCGGATATTGTTGCGTTTACTTTGCGTTAGCTTACGCAACCTAACGCGACCTTACGCAATCTCTAACGCGCCCAGATAGATTCTAAGGTGCGCGTTAGGCCTAACGCACCGCAAGCGTTAGACACCCATACGCAAGCCAAAATAACATTGCTTACGTTGCAGATAACGCACGAATAGTTCTCCAACGCACAATAGACGCGGGCTTAACGCGCATTAACGCGCTTGAACGCATGCTTGTGTAGGCTGCGAAGGATGCGTACACAGTATGCAGTTGTCGGTTGGTTAAAAGTTTTAACGCATGTAACTAACTATTTGCATGCTTTCACAAGGTCTTACACGTGATACCACAACGTTCACACCACTTTCGTTTTGCGTACAGCAGGAGGCAGGCGCGAATCCTTGCTTACTGTAACTGCTTTTAGTCGTTCTTGTTATTTGCTTGTTGTTATGGTTATTGTTCCTGTTATTGTTTGCTGTTTTATTCACCTGCTGCAGGATTTTTTCTGTCTGTACGGAACTTATCCTGCCATATTAATGTACTTAGCCGTAATCAAGAATATCCATTTCAGTAGCTTGGCACAAATATATTCCAGAAGATAATTTACAGTTCATTCCTCGGAATGCACCGTTCAAAGCATCAAACTAACCAGCAGCCATTGGTGACGAGCCGTTCATTCAACGAAATATAATTGTCTGCAGACCCAAACTGTCAAATGACTGACCATGAGTCCAAATCCTCATTCGTAGGATGCACCAATGATTTCGACCATCATTAGGTGCATGCATATTTGCCACCGCACACTTATCAGCCTGCCAGAATACTCCTTCCGCCACAATTATATATACCTAACCATCTATTTTGTCTGCTTCCTTCTCGTCCTCCTCTGCCCGCCTCCTTCTCCTCGTCCATCCTCTCGCTTCTAGTCCTCACTCATTACTTTGTCATCCAGCAACTGCTGCGAAGTCCAGACAAGAAATTATATTAGTCACACGTATGTCCTTAGTTCGTATTAATGCAAGACAATCTAGCAAATGTCATTTAGGGGTACGATAATACTCATGCCTCGATTGCGGTCAGTGCTATTACTTTATCTGTATATGGGCCCTAAGATTACCTGTTTCGTTTTCCTCCCTGAGCTCCCATTTTGCCTTGTTTCGTGCCCCCGAAGATGGCACTACTTCTTCAGCGCTCTTCCCTATGCGAGAGACCCCCTATCAGATAGGGGGTGCTAGGCTAGCAGAAAATGGCCTATCCGGGCATGTATCTGCTACCTAGCTTTAGGCTAGCAGGGAACCTGCTAGGTATCAGGGCCGGGCTAGCTGCTAGCCTATCCGATAACCCCTGGATATGTGTCTGCTAGGCTATCTGCTAGAATACTGATAGCCTTATGCTATCTAGCTGCTAAGCCCGCGAGTTTTGTGCAAACTTTCTCGATATATATTATAAATCTGCCCTACAGATTCACATTTCAGATATGTACTGCTATGCAGCTGGGGCCATCACGTACCAATATTACCATATTTAATGGATGGGCAATTGTCTCATGACACGAAATACAGCGCATATTTCTGATAACCATTAAATTCGGCACCCATGGAATCGGCCATGCAAATTTTTAAGAATAATGAATTTAGCTGTGATTATTATCATCATGACAACATTTCATAAATGTCAATATCATTCACGCCAACAGGCATGACTTGCACAAGTGCACATGGGAGACATGGGGGCGTGGGGAAAGGTCTATATTTGCATCTATCATTGTTTCTGGCTTCTGCCCGATGGTGGGTCGCACTTCAGAGATAGAATCCCCACAACTTATCACTTGAAATTCTCATAAGGATCGTTAATTTATATCAAAAGCTATAAATTATATCAAAATTAGCTGAATGATGAGGATTTGATCACATATATAGGGTGTTCATCAGGCAGAAGCAGCAAGTTCGGCAGGGAAGTCTAAATATCTTTGGCGGGAAATATTTAGTCTCGATCTGATACTAGCAGGCCTAGGTATCCGGCTAGGCTAGCAACTCAGACCTAGCAGGATGTTAGCAGGTGCTTAGCAGGTCCCTATCATAGCTTAGCAGGCCTAGCAGGCAGTTGGCCCCCTAGCAGCAGGTGCTGATAGGGCCTTGATAGCCTATCAGCATCGGCTGCTAGGCTATCTGCTAGGGGGGTTCTCGCATAGGGTCTTGACCTTAGACAACAGAAACAAAGACTCTCATGACATAAATTTTTATTAATGCATATATACATTAGTGAAACAAGTTGGAGAACCTTAGGGTTTTAGGTAGTGGTAATGGTAGTGGTAATGGTAGTCGAAATCGTCGTCCTCTTCGTCGTCCACCGGCGGCATCTAATGAAAAGTAAAGGCGATACCTAATTACAACAAGAACTGTGGTGAAATACATCCTGAAGGTCTTCCTCAGTGGTCGACATACTCTCTCATACCTTTTTCATTCTGCCCGTGCTATTTGGTTGGCCAGCTTACGTCGAGAGCACTTCATTCTTGACCTTCACGCCCATGAACAAATTCATTCATTTGCGACAAAATATCTGAGTTATCAAACGTGCAAATTGATAACACAAAACCTTTCATACCTTTCTCGCCGCCATCTTCGTTCCCAGGAGTTCCCAGGAGTTCTCTGACTTCCTAGAGATCCATATCGTTGAGGACCCCAGCATATCTACATAAATAAGGATGCTCTTGATAGCATTGGAAAAATGTTCGAACATTTGTGAATTCACAAGCGAAGGAAAGGATGCATGAAGAGTCTGGAGGATGTCGGTCCACTAAATCAACAAAGCTCAGCATGTCTCATACGCATAGCACAAATTCTGACATCTCGTCAAGCAATCATTTGTGCGCGGTATTTACACATCCACGGTGTTCCTAGACCGTAGCTCGTCCCATGGTCATTCTGTACGGCCCATCCTAATGTAGGAATTTTCTTATCCCGCCTCCCTCTTAGGAACTTCCTATGCCATAGAATGAAGCTAGATTGTAAAGTAACTGATTTCTCAGCAACAGTCTCTTCTGGTGTCTGTAATGACTATGAGCCAGCCAGGTGACCTGCTGCCGAGCCTGCTGCCAGGTGCGAAACCCTTCTTAGCCAACACTAATAGAGCTGCAAAACTATCCAATCGTATCAGAAAGATACCCACGTTTTCTGCCAAAAAATAGACGACTCTGCTGTGCTTCCTGCTTCAGATGTGTAATATCCGTGACCAACGAAGTCCTTGCCATTTGGTTGATTTTGAAAAGCTCTAAAGCTTATTACAAGCGATCCTAATGAATGGTAGCTTCTGTCAAGAGCCGTAGATTTTCTTGGTGCGACCCACCATCGTGCACGTGCAAGATACGAATTTGTGCCTGTAGATCACTTCCTTCACGCACGCCCTACAGAAAACGTGTATCGTGGTAAGCATTGGTGTGCGAAAGAGGTATCAGATATTCGATTTTCCAGGCCCATTCCTAGTTCAAAATTTTTAAGCCAAGCATAGACTATATCACCATAGGTAAGTCATCTCTGCTTGCCTAGTATCTCAAAACTTGTATGGGGTGGGGATATGTGATTCACCTTGCTCTAAGTATATGATGTTCACATACCGTTCAAGCGTTTTATTTATTTTATCCTAGCTCATACAGCAAAAGGTGTAATTCTGCATGCATGGAGCCTACCAAGCAAAATAAGCATGCTTAATCCAAAGTAAGGATTTCAGAAGCATAGATGTGAGGAAAACTAAATTGTTTATGCGATAGTATGCAAACAGGTAAGGTTGCAACTCAACTTTCCTATCTATATATGTCCAAATCTTGTCATTATCAAGAAAGCAGCAATACACACTGTGTACTGTGAAAGCGGCCATTCATATGCAAGGCCAATCGCGTATGCAAGGCGTAAGCTTCAGCTCATCCTATCTTTTAGAGCCACATGCAACATGCCCAAATTTGTTGTTGGTAAACTGCCCTGTAAAGTCGTCAACATTAGCAGTTCGAAGTGAGCCACAGTCTCAAATGTAAAAATGTATTTCAATGAAATTAACAGATATCTTCACAATCGATCTGCATGGATGTTGTGAAAAGCGAGTAAGCAAGCACAAACCTTAGAAGAAAACCCAGCAGCCCTGCGTACAGTGCGTTAGATCGCGAATGGGCACTTTAGGTAACGCAATGAACGCAAGCTATACGCACGGCCGTTGCGTTAGCTTAACGCTTGCGTTCAGTTTGCGTTAGGAATGCGTACAGCTCGCGTTAGAACATACGCAAGCCCACGATTTTCGAGCATCACAAAACGTAATAAAAATTGCAGGAAACTTTATACTAATTATAAGTATTGTTTTCATTTAAACGAACTTGAAAACGACTCACTATAACAGACGTTCTGTCGAGTTTTCTATCTATTTGCGTTAGGCTCGCGTTAGGCCAACGCAAACCCTAACGCACAAAACGCAGCCTTACGCACACATACGCGAACTAACGCAGCCTAACGCGAGCCTAACGCACGAATCTGTT
The DNA here is from genome assembly GCA_019650235.1 of Volvox reticuliferus. Taxonomy (NCBI): domain Eukaryota; kingdom Viridiplantae; phylum Chlorophyta; class Chlorophyceae; order Chlamydomonadales; family Volvocaceae; genus Volvox; species Volvox reticuliferus. Next base: position 521,891 of record BNCP01000040.1, on the reverse strand, counting down.
GTCATAGTGTATCCATCCACCCGATTCGCAACCACATCAATACCTGCTGTGTATTAACCTTATCATTAATATTGACCGAGGTTTGCCATAGTCAAGAATAAATCCCATTGTGTGTCTTTATCTGCTGATGATAGATATGTGCAATAACATCATCATTAGCATTATTGTTGCTATTATCATTGTTACTATTAGTATATATATCTGCCCTTATCAATCTTTCTACTCCTGTGTGCAGGTGGCCTTCCTGCCGCCTGGGGGAACTACAGTGGCTTCTCAAATCTCTACTTGAACAACAACCTCCTCAGAGGAACAATGGAACCTGCTTGGGCCCCTCTGATGTGGTCATCTCAGGACGTCCGTATGGGTTTGCAACAGTCTCCAAATGGGGGGTGGTTGGGCTCCATTCCTTCAGCATGGCACTCATTCTCTCCCAATGGCTCATACACGGGATCAAGACTGCAGACGCTGTACATTAGGTGTGTTCGTGCAAGGCTACTATTCGCACACTTCCTCAGGAACCTAGTCGTTATATATACATACACACACATACATATATATGTATATATGTGTATATACTCATATATTGCCAAAGATCCTGATCGAGTCAAGGTGGCCTTGGAGGTCGAATCCGTCGCTGCCTGGCGGGGATTATTATCTATGTTCTGCCATCATGATGACTGCGTGATATCGGTCTGCTGCTGCCTGCGTGCCTGCTTGCATCAGAAACGCGTGATGAACCACTGTCGGATAGTGGTGTGTTGTATTTATAGATAGATAATACGGCACAAAACATAATATAAGGTTCTAATAAAAGAACTGGCTCAGCATTTCAAGAGGCTTTTTTGCAGAAACTAGATATCAGCCATATATATATTGATTTCTTACAAGTCACCATGTTGCACTACCTGTACTAAAAATTATAAATTAACATAAATAATAACAATAGAATACCAACAATGAAAACAATGAAAATACTACTAATAATGCATTGTACCTCATGTTACATTCACCATTTAGCAGTAACGGCCCGGATGTACGTTATCCACACAGGTACAGCAGCTGACGTCTTGGACACTTCTTACTGCCCGTAACCGGGATAAGTCCTTTATCAATTACTGAATGTTTTATATCATCATACCACTGGATTTTCGCGCGGTGAATGTATTTTCCGCCCCTGTTGTTTCTGCAGTCAGGCACCATGTACCTGCGGGTTACCTCCACCCTTTCCATCATCGTCATGGATGTCTAAAAAGCAAGCAGCAAAGCTATTGGAAATCCACACCACTCAGTCATTTAACCTCACGCGTTGTTACACCGGAGCATGTGCTTTGCCTTTATCACCGCCGGCATCACTACCGCAAAGTTCATCACATTTTCTCCCTGCACCACCCATTCCGCCGCCATCTTACCCTTCGCCATCCATTCCATCACCCCCTTATCTCCCCCCACCACCAACTCCCCCACCGCCACCAACTCCCCCACCGCCACCAACTGCCCCATCACCACCAACTGCCCCACCGCCACCAACTGCCCCACCACCACCAACTGCCCCACCACCACCAACTGCCCCATCATCACCAACTGCCCCATCATCACCAACTGCCCCACCACCACCAACTCCCCCACCGCCACCAACTGCCCCATCACCACCAACTACCCCATCACCACCAACTGCCCCACCACCACCAACTGCCCCACCACCACCAACTGCCCCATCATCACCAACTGCCCCACCACCACCAACTACCCCACCACCACCAACTGCTCCATCACCACCAACTGCCCCACCACCACCAACTGCCCCACCATCCCATCATCCTTCACCACCATCAGCCCCACCTTCCCAATCTTCCTTATCATCACCATACTTCCCACAAACTCCAAATCAACCATCGCCATCGCTCTCATTGCCACCATACCCTCTATCACCAACTCCTGCACAGTCTCCACCTTTTACAGAACCTCAAGAGCCGCCAGGTCCAGTTCCTTGGCCACCTTCAGCACCTCAAGCTGCTATAAGCCCACCGATTGGTAATATTCATCCAGATAATGCTACTCCTCCTGCATCACCAACAGGAGCTCAACAGGCCCAAGATCCACCCCCGCCGCCGCTAACTCGACACCCACCTCGTCCTCCACCGCCACCACCACCGCCTCCGGAGTTCAGTGCACCACCTAATAACGGTCCAGAAACCCCAGAAACCACAATAGCAAGCCTCCCGCCGTCGATCCCATCATCCCCGCCACCACCACCACCATCCCCACCAATTCCGCCACCTCCAGTGCCAAACAAACCGCCCATACCGCCACGGCCCCCCAACCCCCCAAATCTACCCCCAAGACCGCCATGGCCACCGTATCCACCTCCCAGGCCCATTATGCCACCTTCCCCGCCATTGCCACCGCCTAAGCCACCATCAACAAGCTTTCGCTCGTCCCCATCACCCGCACCTCCCCATGGCCCACCCAAACCACCAAAGCGCCGGCGCCCTCCTCGCCCTCCTCACCCTGGCCCACAACATCACCCACCAAAATCAGCATACGGACCGGACAGACAGCCACTAATGCCTACTCCGCTTGGATTCTATCTATCACCATCATTTTACGTCTCCCCAGATGCGCCAGTAGTTCCACCGGACGACTATTATTATTATTATCATCCACCCGAACCTCCATCATATCCTTCATCGGAAATTCCTCCACCATCACCACAGCCGCCGCTACCGATGGATGACCCACAACATCATCATCCAGGGCCAACTGACCCTCCTGATCCTCCGAAACCTACCTACGCACCTGATCCCCCAGAACAGCCACGTTTGCCTGCGCAGCTTGTAGGACCCTCGCCGAACAGACCGCCGCGGATGCCCAGCCCGCGACCCCCTCCAGCCCCTTTAACAAGGCCTTTACCTACAAGCCAAATGCCGCCGCCCTCAAACCCTACACCGCCACCGGCACCACCACGCCCACCGCCACGCCCTCCTAGACCGCCACGGCCACCCTCACCGCCCCCCATTCCCCCCGGACCATCGCCACCACCACCTCCACCGCCTCGCCCCCCACGACCCCCATTTCCGGTCCGTCCCTACAGGAAATCTCCACCTCCACCTCCACCGCCTTGTAAGTTCATTCATACGTAGCGGTGGAATGGAAGAAGTCGAGTTAAATCATCCATCTATGGCTTTGGTAGCTTTGATTGCCGATCTATCTGCTTGTGTAAACTAGGAGTTCGTATTATCCGTTGATGGCCTGATGTACGGCCTCTTGAGATGTTTCATGCTGACATGCATGCCGTCTTGTAATATAATGTATTAATTTAGGTATCATATCATATCATATCGTAGGTAGACGGACCATGTCAACCATTACTCGGCAGCACGGGTACCGGGCTAGTTCACTTTTGTTTCGGAAGCACGCACGTACGGAAATGCGTGTGCGTGTACACATACACCCTCGCCGCAACCTATCGCCGACCCGGCCACTTGCCGTACGGCCGTCCCGCATCAAAACACAGCAACACTCCCGCAGTGACAATTGCATACCAGCCAATGGTAAGGCTTTACAGCAAGTAATGGCGCCGTACCTACGTACGACTCCATGCTTCCGTCTTGCATGATGATGGCCATTCACGCGTCTATTGTCGTCCTTAGTACACCGTGCAAATGAGGTAGCGCACCCGAACCCTGTACCTGCTGTCCCCACCTACCCGTCCTTCCCACTGCCCGCCCTCCACCCCTGACCTGCGCTGATATGTATGTGATGTACGTATGTGTGCACGTACGTACCCGTGTGAACGCAGATCCTCCGCCGCCCCCACCCTCACCGTTCGACGTGGCGATCAATCCCCTTCTGAACGCTACCGCCTGCTTTCCTGAGCTTAACATCTCCTCCTATCCTGGCGGAGGGGACGCTCTTCTCAACGACTTCAAGGCTATCGTTAAAATCAATGGTCGCCTACCTGCGACAGAATATGTGCAGGTAGGCTATCTAACCAAATAACCCATAACCATATCATATTACATATGTGTGTATATGTGTGTATGTGTTTTTTGGGTGTTACACTGTGGGCGACTCGCCCTGCGAAGACGAGCACCGGGGGTCCTGGCCGGACCGAGCCACAGTGTGTGTGTATGTGTACTATACTTGCACGGGTAAGTAAGAGAAACGGCCTTAAGAGAAACGGTAAGACATATGTACAGCTGCAATAGTGCGTGATGCCGCCGGGATGCGAACTCCCTGAGATTACAAAACGCACAAAACGGACGCTATTATGAAAAATCGTTAGGCGTAGGTACGACACACAGACACATATGTGTGTACTTCTCGCTCGAAAGAAAGAGGGGCCTTTTCTATCTACGTACGCATGTGCGTCAAAATAGATAGCCCTCCCGTGCGTGAGGGACCTCCATCTCCATAGCGATTTCGGGTGGGGGGAGGTCGTGGTCCATCTCCATGATTTGGTGATGATCTAAACTAAATTACAGTAGAGGTCGAGAAGCCCATCCAGCAGGATGCCACAAGTAGCCAGCATACATCGATACATCGGTCGTTGTGTAATATTTAAGCAAGGAAATAAATGCAACGAAAGGACGCAATCAATGCATGACGCTGGCCCCGCGCGCTGCTGTGCTGCTGTATTTCCGTCGTCTTGCCTGGCCGGCCGATATAACGAACGTCCGTGCCCACTATCACTACGTAGTCACGACTAACCGACCCTCCCCGTTCGCTGCACCTTACCTTCCATCCATCCTCACCCCTATCGGCTGGCTGGCGGGCTGGCGGGGGGCTGCTGTGTTATTACATGCTTTTGCCGCACGCACTGACGGGGTGCGCTCAGGCGAGCCTGTCCGAAATCAACAACGCAACAATTTTAAAATTCACGGTATCTATCTATCTATCTATCTATCTTGGGGTGTTACACTGTGGGCGACTCGCCCTACAAGGGCGAGCACCAAGGGGTCTGACCGGACCGAGCCACAGCGCAGCATCTATCTATCTATTCATCGTGATATCTTAAATATGCTTAAATATGCCTGGAGTTATGTATGTAGGGGCGTGCCCATGGAAAAGCACTTAGCTTCTAGTTACATACGTCCTGTTTACATTGGCGGGAACGAGATAGGTTTAGCTGGATTCGTGGGAATAAGGGGTAACTGTAACGGTCATCGGTTGGATGAGAACAATACCTATACAGGCAACTGACAAGCGAGGTCCAAAAGCAGGGTCCCTTCCTTCGTTCGACGTCGATAACATAAGGGGCGAATAAAGAACCCTTGGCTAGGGGCGGCCGTGCTGGGCATTGCTGGGTTTCATTCCAAAAGAACCCATTAATTTCGACTATATATGACATGCAAGCAAACTAGTTAAGTATTCGATTATGATGATGATGGTGAGCCATGATGGTGGGCCTCCAAGTGCATATGCCATACACGTGGCTGATAGACAGCCATGCACGCATGCCCATGAAACATCCAGTGACCAACACACCCATCCATTAGAGAAAATAACAGGACAACGGACAAGCCAGCCTGCTTAATGATCATGCACGCATCCTGGTTAAGATAATACGCTTCCAGTGTTGTATCTCTTTGTTATTATATCCGCCTACATACATGCAGCAAAGGCTCGATCGAAAGGATGCCAGACAACTGGCCATCCCGCTCGGATACTACCCGTAGATAGATACAGCCCAACAGGATACTACATGCAGCCGCTTGGAAGAACCGAGTGCGGATGTTATACTATTTACATAGTCCTTATCCTAACGCCGACATACGTACATTCCCTCCCTGCATTGCTTCACCCCCTGGCTGCCCTTGATTTCATTTTTCTGCCACCCTATCTACTGCCGTGCCGTGCTATTAGATATGGTTGCCAAGCAACTGGAAGAGCCTGATGGGGTGTTTTACAACGCAAACTGCTCTGGACGCATTCGTTTTCTACCTCAGAGAAATGCCAGCTCGGGTTCTGTCACTGCCGGACACATTTGCGGCTTTCGATGCAACTAACGTAACAGTGAGTTGGTAACTTACATTATCTTTTTCCAAAAAATAGATGCATATGTACACATGTTCTATCCCGGATGTCAGGATAAATATATCTCTATATAATTATGTAACACCCCATAATAAATATATACATATAATATATATAATTATGCATGGCGACTGATTTCGTCATGGAAACAGCAACGAAAGCAACTAACAATGGCAACCGTATGCCACGCACATGCTTGTGACTGGATTATACATACATTAATCAAAAAGCCTCCTACCATCAGCCGTTCGTTCACACGCATCATGCTAATGTGTCCATACTCGTTCAAGTTGCATTTGTCTATCTTTTTCCCTGCTACCACTATCGCTACCGCTGAGTGCTATTACAGATCTCGAGTTTTTCGGTGTCTGTGGAACCTCCAGACGCAGCAGGTAACTAGTTCTCGGTGTTCTCTTCTGCGGGTGCGATTGAATTTATAAAACATACAGGGTAAATATAGTAGTCTTACAGTGTACGAAGGGGTACGTACGGCACACAAAACGAAGCACAATATGTAAAAGCAATAGCTATGTAAGCATCTATTTCGATGGCCTTTTCGGCACTGAAGTACTATAGCATATCGATGCCATGCTTAAATAATAAATGTTGCATACATCTGGCGCGCTGCAGACTCTGAGGGTGCCCTGAGTTTGCTGGACATGGACCCTAGCGATGGAGTGACTGCCGCCTGGTCCTCCTCCTCCACGGAAGGGGAGAGCACCTTAGGCCAGCAGCAGGAGGGCATTATTGACTTGGGTGCTGGTAGTAATGAGGGCCCCGTAATTACATTGGAGGTCAGTGATCGATATGACCAATCCATTGTAAATATGGATGCCCTGCTACATGCATGCTCTTCACCGCTGGTGTGTATTAAGGGGTGTTACCCTGTGGGCGACTCGCCCTGCAAAGACGAGCACCGGGGGTCCTGACCGGACCGAGCCACAGCGCAGGGGAGGGGCACGCGGCTTTGTCTGTCTGTCCTGCCAAGTGTGTATGTTGCTGTTACATGATAAACACAAAAATAGAGAAAGCTCGCAAATTCATGGTTATGATTGAAAAATATTACGTTATCCTCGAGTTACGGTATCCTCGCGTGTGTTGTGTCTAGTGTGTCGTTTTGTCGTATAATCCCATCGTTCTGTTTATGTCTTCCCCCCCATGTGCGGTGCGGCACTACATATACAAGAGGGGGAACACATATTCCGTACTTCCTTTATCACCAGTTGCCGGTCGGTGACGTGGGCACCGTTGCATGCAGACCCCACCCCTTTCCTTCACTGACCTTCCCTACAACAATCTGCATGTGCACACGTACGTGCGCGTGTGTACGCCTCCCCAGAGCGATACCACGTTGTACGTGTGGCCCGCCTCCACGATCAGAACCTTCCTGGAACCAACGGTTACTGCCTTTGACCCAATCGACTCGGTCAATATGAAAATAAACACTACGTATTACCTTTGCCGATTGCCTTCGGAGGGGCTACCTGGAGTGCTGATGGGAGAAGGTGAGCACATATAGCTAGCTCGTGTGCTAATAACGAACAAGGGAAACCCACCAACTACAACGAAAATATGCAAAATATACCCATCCACAATTTCCAGTACGCATCGCTGAGCTGCTTTATCCCGCTCATCCTCTGTACCTGTTTATTAAATCCATGTGCCTTTCACGTTGCGCTCGCTGATGTCACGCAGAGCCGGGCGAAATCGACCTGCCATCCAGCGGGCTTCAATGCTCCTCTACCGTCCCCTCCCTGAACTCGTCCCAGCCGAATAAGGCCCAAGAGGCGTACCTGGTTGAGCATCGTGTAACCAACAGCAGGAACATGTGAGTGAAAGGTGTTGTATGAAGGTATGGATCGTGCCCTTACTTTGCGTCTGTACGGGTGCGTGGGGTTCTGGAGCAGGGCGTGGGTTGCAGGCGCTTGAGTGGCAGGAGGGCATCGCATCGTATGTACATGGTTCCACGACGTTGACCAGTAGGCGTAAGCAAGCGCCTAGAGGCGCGAATTCTAGCCGGGGGAAAAATGAGGTGTTGCACAGGCAAGGCAGTGGACACGTCGTTGGCTTCGTTGTGCCTCTGCTTCTGTGTGAACTTTACAGACTACTTACAGTTTACAACATGTTGAGACGCGTGAAAATCCAGAGTTTGTCGCAAAGAAGTTGCCAAATGCCGACTTTCACGCCCATGCAGAGGCTCCCAAACTACGAAGTATATTAGCCTTTTTTATGCAGAAGGTTATGGGAAGCATCGGAACACAAAACGAGCACGTTAAGTTGAATGATATGAAATGGATCGATAACAGCTTGCAGTCCGTTCTTCGTCTATCGAAAGTTTACAGTAAAGGCAAGCAAAGTCGTTATATAATATGGTTCACTTTTTATATAAGGTAATTGTATTACGGAGCTGGTTCATCATTTTATGTAACAATGACTGTGGCGGCTGAGTTCAGACATTTGTTTGAAAGTTGTCGAAATGGCTCCCTGGAAACGGCGAATTTCTTCATGCCTTCATTGTCATTAGTCATACCTTAACGGTATCTATTGCAAGCGCCTTCTTTGGAGAAGGTGAAGATTTGCTCAGCCAAGCAAACTGTTTCTCGCAACAAAAGTTTTTTGGGATACCAGAAACGCATCGATTAAATAAAGCAAAGCGCTCTTTGTTGCTAGAGTTCCTGGTTTGCCTATTTGAGACTTTTGCACAGACAGTCAGGCAGACAGGGTCATACCCAATCCTCGGGAGTGTCGGGCCCCCAAAGCCGCCCCGCATTGAGGGGTCCACCCAAAAATTATAACCAGAGTTTCTTGAGTAAGCACCGTTTCCTTCTACGTTGATCCTGCTGTGACAGGGGCCGCATTGTGTTGGATAGTAAGTGCGCCTTATTTAGCGCAGGTTTAGTTTAGATTATGTAGTCTTACTTATCTTTCAACCATGAGGAGAAGAAAATCTTTTGGGTTTTTGTGGAGAACCTAATGATCATGCATGTATGTCCATGCCCCCAAAACGAACGGCCCCAACGTAACTTGATCCGACGTCTCACAGTTCCGCCACTCCCAAGCGGTTGCTGGTGGTAATCAGCGACCCATGCCAGTCCCAAGGGGAGTCGTGGTGCTTCGACAGAGACCGATGCTCACTGGCGGGGCAGTGCGTTGAGGGCGACGATGTGGGTCTTGGCAGCGTCACCAGCACCCTCACAGGCAGCAGCAGGAGCACCAGCAGTGGTGGAACCTCGAGCCGGTGCGTGATGTTGTGTCTGTGTATGGGATATGTATATTCCCTGCATGTCATGTTTGCGTATGTCTGCTAATTTATATTCGTATTGTTATCTATGCTTACTTTCTACTACCTATACCCGCCGCAGAAGTAGGTAATGATGCAAAGTCAAAAAACATATATACACATAGCTATAGCTATATACAGTCAACCAGGCAGCTGCTATTGTCGTAAAAAATTTCTTTTAATGTATAGTGGTCACATGTAAATGTTTATGTTGCTTCTCACACACACCTATCTATTTTTGTGTAAGAGTTGCGGTTTCGCACACCGCCTACCCTGCGTGTCCCACGTGCCGACCCACGGTTCTTCCCACGAAATCGAAATCGACGCAGGCCTGTTCTGCCTGTTGTGCAAGATACCGTTCCCCCCCGGCTAATCCTCGCTGGTACCGGTCAGATCGCTATGAACCGGCAAGGACATGCAATTATGTTTCATGATGTACCGTACGGCAGCGAATGGATTCATCCAGGTGCGGTCCTTCAGGATCTTACGGGTATCCACCAACGGTCCCATAATCCTTGAAATGCATGTATAGAAAAAATTTTAAAAAGGTATTATATATATATATATATATATATATATGTTTGTGTGTGTCTATGTGTGTGTGTGTGTTTGGTAAAGGCCGAACTGAACAAAACCTAATTGCCCATCAGGTGTCTTTGCTGAGGACGCGAATGAGTACGGCATCACTGTCAACATCTCCGACCGAATCCAATCGTACGGCGTCGCTGCCGTTGACACTACCGTGGCAACGCCGCCGACGGCGTTGTACGGCTTCCGGATTCAGTACACTGTGACGGACGAGGCGGGCAACTACGCGACGCCAGCTTGGCGCCTGGTGCGTCTCTAGAGCTTTTTACGACTTCCCATTTCGCATTCTCTATTTTGCATTATTCGCGCGCGTCTGCTGTCGTCGATCAGTTTCACGTGATGCGGAATGAACCGGCACGTGTTGGTTGCACAACGTTTGCATCATCCCGAGCGACACAGGTAGGGCTCTTCTCATAACATCGCAATATTTTCCTGAAAAATAAAATTTTCAAAATGAAATAACACCTGTTAGAAATAACACCCGTATTCATTTTTATTCATTTTTTCCATTCACCTGATATATCATCATGCATGTGTCGCTCATTCTCAACAACACCTCCGTCTAATTCTTGTTCTCTCATCCCACAGATCCGTATTGTGTGCAGCGCCCCCGAGTCCTTCTGCCTCGCTAGTGATGCCGCGAGTGGAACCAGTATTGGCCGTTGCACGTTTAACGGTATATGCCTCTCAGACACCATCACGTTCAGGAACACTGAAGCTAGTAGCAGAAGCCGTAGCAGCAGTAGCAATAGTGTCAGTGGTAGCGCTGTCAATGCCATCGTCGCGAGAAGCAGTAGCGCCGTATCATCATTGCACGACGGGTACGAGCCAGCTAAGGATTTGACCTCCCCACGCATCGCCTTGCAAGGGCCGCGGTTTGTGGAATTGGTGCAAAACAGCAACTTCGACAGGTGCGGTGGGCCCCCGGGGGTCAGGGGGCGGCAAACCGCGCTGGTCCTGCAGATACATCATCAGCACTACCAGCTAACAGCAGAAATTCGCCTGAAGCCATCAGCGCTGGTCCAAAATTGTACGGCAGGGTACATACAGAAATTCGGCCCAGCTGTTGTTGCAAGACTGAATAGCTGCAGAACTAGGCCATGGGCATTTGTAACTACTAGTAGATATTTCCGTACACCATGGAGACTTCAGATTTCGCTTATTCGGGGATTTCTTACAGAAATTCGACCTTCAATTTCTGACCAGCAACGGTAAATATGCGTTTGCCGAACCCTGCCCCGGGTATATGAATGAAACCCCGGGTGTACGACTGTACGACTGACAGTAACTACTAAGTTTGGTTTGTTCATCACACAGGATATGGTAACACGTCTTATCCAGTTATGCAAATCACACAGACTCCCACAATCTGGTTATCTTATTATTCGTGCATGCTACGAAGCTGCATACGTTGTACATCTTCCGTCGCCCTCATCTTGCCCAGCGTAAGCCGCTCGTACGATGATAATTCGTACGCTTTCCACAAGCCCGCCATGCTTGTACACGACAGTTCATCAAGGGACCGAATACGAGATGCTAGTAATTTCCGCACGCTCTCCTCATCTCCTCCGCACATCATCAAACATGCCAGAATCCCGACCTGCTGGCCTCTGCTTGCATTCTTACATACAAGTACATTTAGTAACACAATTGTGGAGTAGTGAAGGTGGCATAAAAAAACACGATGGTGGCGTCCCTTTATACAAATGCAGGTGTGCGTACACCTCGCCATTTAAATCGCTATGTGACAAGGGCGCCGCTGCGAAAGACCCACGGGACGGTATCCTCGACTACCGTGTGACGATCTGTGGACGGCCACTGAATCCCGGCCATGGGTTGACGAGGGTGCCAGTTTTGGTAGCTTGTGGGGTCAGGTAGGGAATTGCTGAAGCCATGATGCACGATCAGCTGGATGAGTTCGCACACCGGACACGACGTGATCGCGTGCGTGTGTATTGCGTCGATTATAATATTATATTCAATATTATAATATATCGTTGGATGTATTATAAGTATTATAATCGCGAATTGCAGAATAATTGGAGGCAAGCCGAGCTGAGGACGATACTGCTTAAGCATTACTCACTGCGATTTTGGTGACCAATAAAAAGCTGCGGATGACGGGTTGCGAGGGAGAATAGTATATGGGCGAGTTCGGCGATACTAATCGGCTTTATTTACCGAGAAGGGAATGCCAAATAAATAGTTGTCGGCTTCGTTATTAAATATAACTTCATTCATTCGCAGGATTGGACGATTACGCAGGCGTTTGGATAAATACGATTATTAGTCAACATGCATTTCCCATTTCACGATTCCCATTCACTTGCATGCCCTCAAGATTATTCGCTCCCTCCATCCCCTTATCTTGCTGCCGTCCCGACGTACGGAACTCCCCGCTGCTTCAATTGTTACAGCACTCGGAAGCCCGGCTACTTCAACTTGACCTACACGGTCCGCAACTCCGCTGGCGCCTCCGCGTCCACCTGGCGACAGATCACCGTTCGGCCGGTGTGCCCGGCGGGTGAGAGGCTGTGCGACGACCGGGTAAGCGCAAATACACATATGCATGGGAAGAAGAGATGGGGAACACGCGGATGGATCCATCCAGAACAGCTAACGGCCAACGGAGTAATCGTTCTGAGAGACGAGGCTGTGACACCGAGGCTGTATGGCCGTCGACAGGGGGGGCTCATAGGGCCGTTTGCATTTTACTCAGCAGCTAGAGAATGTCATCATATCATATATGGGAAGTGGATGTCGTACGTATGTCGGAAACCTTAACGCCTGTAAATAAATCCTGTGTAGTGTGCATATGTGTATGCTTATGGGGGGTTGTTTTGAAGTGTTCAGTGTATGATGATGATGATGATGATGATGATGATGATGTACACATATGATGCATAATAATGTGCGTCAAAAATGACTTCACAAACAAGTGGTGACAATGCGGAGAAAGCCCTCGGGCCGGGCGCTTTCCCCTCTGACGCCCTGCTTCTCGCGCCTTCCACCAGGTGGCTTGCTCACAGGACGGGGTGTGCATATCAGAGCTTTCGCCCGAGTCCTTCACTGCCTCCACAGCTGAAACCTCTGTCCGCCAAAGGGCCCTTCCCCGGTTCAACAGGCCCCCGGTCATCTCTTTAATCACCAAGGGCTACCAGGCTGAACGGGTGGCTGTAAAGCAGGGGTCCAGGTGAGCTGTGTGCAGGGAAGCGTTCACATCATAATGCGTTGACCCCCGGGGAGCTCCCAGTATTTGAACGCTATCTGCCTGGATACGAAACGGCCTTAGCCTGCTGGGGCTACGGCTTTCAATTTTGGGTGGATACGTAATGCCGTACGCGTAATGGATTTTGAAGCTCATGCGTCAACAAGATGGCCGTCTTTTGGAGGGAAATTCAAATTTCCTCTTTCGCTTCACGGGTTGCGCCTTCGTTTCTTGTCGAGGCGCATATAATTGGATCTCATCCCAGGATGCGTCCCCAGCCAAGACCGGTCCACAGAACAGCCTTTCCTGGATAGCAATTCAGCCAGCCGCTGGCATTTGCCTTTATGCGGGAAACGGAGTTGCAACCTGGCCCATCCGGATCTCCATCTCCTGCCGTGCACTCACACGCAGATCCACGTACACCGACATACACGCAGCCTTGGCATATATAACTAATTACCAGCTGCACATAATCACCGGCCCTGCCTCCCGGTGTCGTTTTGTAACAGCCCCAAATCGGCCCATGCATAGCAGAGCTCCTTATCTTGGCCAAACCACTCGGTGTGGCTCGGTGCGATGTTATCTCCCGAACTCTGAGTCATAGTTCCATTCCGTAAAGGATGCTGCGATGATGCGGTGCAGGTATGCCTATTGCAACGGCGCAGAAAGCCTCCCCGACAATCTGTGTGAGGCTGGGGCCCTGGCCGGCGACCCAGATGGAGGCCCCGGGGGCGAGCCCATCGACCTCACTGCTCATATCATTGCTTGCCCCCCGAGTGCATGCCTGAGCACTGCTAGCGGCTGCTCGGCGCAGGTAAAGGAGCGAGGCGTGTAGCGCATGCAGGTAGATCCCACAGCGATTCGCCAAATTTCGATCCAAATAATCACGTCGAAGAAAGGGAGAGCAGATGGGGGGATATGCAGATGGCAACCTATGAGGGTAACAAACCTATGAGGGAAACGGGAACCTACTGGAACAAGGCGAAGGATGGTTGAAGGAGGGGGGAAAGGAGCAGCCGGCGTGGAGCCAGGTTGCCGAAGGGAAATGATGTGGGAAGGAGGGTACCGCAATAAGCGAGAATGGCATTTTTCCCGCTTGCTCGTTCGGCTCGTTCACGTGCGTTATGCACGTCCGTTAATGTTCTACCTAGCGACGTCCGTTTTGTGTACGTGCATATATACATATATAAATATATTACGTGTATGTGTGTATATATATAATATTACATATCTAGCCCGGCGTGGCCCGCCCTGCCCGAGGGCAGAGAGTGCAGCTAATGTCGCGCTGCCCCCCGGTATGGGGGGGGAGAGGAAACTGCCGCCGAAGCATTTTTACAGCTCCGAAATGGGAGAGACGGCCACGAAGGGGGGAACAGGCTCCCTCTGAGCTCGACATATGGCATATGTTTATGTGCATATGCTTTCTTTTGACGGATAGGTTTTGCTGCGCGATTAACTTAACAAGCAATCGGAGCTGGACGATGCAACCCTGCGTGTTTACACGCACGCCGGCTCGCTGCGTTTAACCATTAACTTTCAGCTCATCCTGGTATATCCTTATGGTTTTTCAGGTCCTCAATAGTTACCGCCTGACTCGCCGCGGCCTTGCTGGCTGTGGTATCGACACCATGGCCCCCGTGGGTTCAGTGTTTTCGGTCGGTGAGTGACAGATACGTTTTCTATAATAACTTTATACGGGGGCGCGGGCCGCGTGAAGCGGTCTCGCGGGTGGGCACAGGAGGGAACAGCGGGACACAAGACGACGTGTGTTGGCTGCTGAGTGAATCACGGTTTGGATGAGCAGCAGGGAGGAGAGGACGCCACGCCCTGGGTTAGCAAGCGGCAGAACGAATGGAGTGCATCTGAAAGGTGTTATGAAATGGGTTGTTAGTTCCTTTCACTGCTCTCCCCTTACTCCTCCGTGCTGCGTACTGCCGGCTCCTGAGATTCTCTTTATGTAGCCTCCTTTTCCTCTACCATCTTGCAGATCTGTACTTATGCGGATCTTTGTTGTACTGCCGATCTGAGCGTGCTCTCCCTCCCTGGATCAGCCTACAGGGTATTGCCTTGGTGGTGGATGACCGTATGTAACAAGCCCATACTTGCTTATGCTTTCATGTTTCTCTTCCCCTACAATGGATGAGCCTGGCGTTATCCACCCACCCACCTTTTTCATTAACGCGGCATTGCACGGCCTGCAGATTTTTGGGTATGGGATGCCGACTATGCGAACGCCTCGGTGATAAGATATGTGGAGGTATGGCTCGCTCGGCCTGCTGTTCCGGCAAGGCAAACGGAAACATTGATCATCCATATGCTGATGCTTACTTCTGCCGTGGGTCTTATGTTTTATGTGTATGTGTATGTGTGTGTGTGTGTTCTTCCGAGTCCTCACTTGCAGTTTTTGCTGCTGCGTGAACTAAAACCTTTCAGTGCTGGATTCAAATTTAGTCTGCAACTTGATTGCCACGAGAGCAGATAGATAGATAAATAGATAGATAGATAGATAGATAGATAGGAATAAATTTAAAGAAATCAACTTTGGCCGTACGACCGCCGTGTCATTCTGTTCTATCTCCTCCAGTCATGAAAACTACAGGCGGGATTTCTCGGCACACAATACACAACCCACGGCTTAGTCATAAAGATGGCCGTACAGATGGCCGTAAGATGCCATCTATCCGGCCGAACCCTCCCAAACCCTGGTTGGCTTCCTTTCATCGTCTGGGCGCAGATCACGGATCCCTGTCCCCGACCGAATGGCGGCTCGCAGCGCTACCGGCTGTGCAAGGACTTACACAACACGTAAGCAGGAAGATATCTATCTCGTCAGATTAAGGTTAAGGATTTTTTGTGGTATGAAGCACGAGTCAAAGTTGTTTTGCTGATTATGCTGATGCTGATTATGCTTCGCAAGTGGAACCTTCTTTTAATATAGCTGCAGGTGTTCCTTTTCCTTCTTTAGGATTAAGTCCATAGCTGATCGCCACACCACATGCTCTGACGGCCGCCAGCCATGATGAGGCACGATGCTGTCCTTTATTTGCTGCTATTTGGCGGGCCGGCTGGCCGTCACTGCTCGGTGACCACAGAGGCCACCACTGCTCTTCCTCTTCCTCTTCCTCTTCCTTGCTTTTCCGTCACTTTACTGATGGCACTCTTATCGCTGCTTCTTACATACTACCTGATGAGCCTTTTCATTGTTTTTGTAGGTGAGAAATTCGCAACCTGCAAGCCCCCCCCCGGCATCATGCGCTATTATTGCACCCGCCGCCCCGTGTCACATACAGTTTCCCCGCACCCTGCTTGTTATATATTTCCCTCGCTCGCACCCGTTCGTTGAATGGGCCCCGCGCAGCTTATACTGCTCGCCGCTGCCCTGTGACCGCGCGAATGCGATGCGGCCACCATACTACGAGCCGCCCTCGTTAGCGCTGCTGTCTGACGTCGTATACGTGGAATACGGCTCGGGGCCACCGTACTACCTCGGGCCTTGCGCGTCGCTACCCCATGCCAAGACCGCTAATACAACGACTGATGATTATGAGTACGGCGATGACACTACTGACGACTTCAGTGCAGTGCAGGATGACACAGCCGCAGGTTATTATTGCGGTGCCTACGCGCTGACGCGGGCCCGTTACAGCAATGGTCGAGTGGTAGCTGTAGACCTCACTAATGATATTGACGTGCGGCCGATGATTCATTGTACGGCAACTAACGGTACAAACACCACGGCGGCAGCTGATGGCGGCACTACGGATGCAACATTATGCAGAGCCTGTCCTTTGGATATGATGCACTTGCCAGGCGGTTGCCTGCCGGGCGCGTACTATTACATGTACGTGACGACCTCGGATACATGTCTTATGGAGGTGACGGAATTTGAGATCGATGAATATAATCCATACTTTGGGCTCCTTATCAAGACTTATCTAAATATTATTTTCGTCTTGCAAAACATGTTCAAAATTCTCATATTCTTTCATTTTGTCATTTTTAAATCTCTCTCTCTCTCTGTATCTATCTATCTATCTATCTATCTATCTATCTATCTATCTATCTATCTATCTATCTATCTATCTATCTATCTATCTATCTATCTATCTATCTATCTATCTATCTATCTATCTATCTATTATATCTATATATACCTATCATTTATATCCTCGCAAACGCCCTCTATAATTCTTTGCCCTTTTCGCAGATTTTCCGTTTCGAACGGAATCAATAGCACCGACAGGGTCCTTACTGTGCAGGTGTACTACAAAAATTCTGTCCGTGGCTACGTTTCACCCTTTCCGCCGTACGACAACTCCACGTTTGCAGTAGAGGATGCTGACAACATCAACACAGCCATACGACAGATGGAGAACGTGGGCGCGACTGATACTTGGCTGTACGGGTGGTTGGTATCATTCATATCGGACAGCTTGGAGCTGGCCGACGTCCAGGACAGTGATGTGGTGCCTCGCAGGGCTTGGGTTGCGCAGCTTTTAGGAGTGACAGGCGTTTCCGTGCTCGTCGACATGGAGGTGCACATACACGTACCGAATGTTGTGCACATGGGCCTTATCCGAAATTACCTCATTTACGTGTCGGCGATGACCACTAATGCCAGCTTCTTGGTTTCGGAGCTCAGTACCAAGCTAGGTTTCGACCTCAGAGCACACTCACGAGCTTCCAACGCCACACAAAAGGTGACGGCTACCAGCAGCAGCGGTAAGGGCAGTAGCCGGCGCAGCCAGCTAGAGCTGCGGAAGGAACGGACGACAAGTGCTGCCGAAACGCCCAAGGATGCGGGTGCCCCTTCGCTATGGCATTCCGTGGTTTCGGATCTGTTTTTTGAGATAATTGACCAGCAGTATCGGGCAGCCCTACAACCGCTCCATTCCTCAACTCGTTTGCGTTTTGGATCCACGGTGTTCCGCGGCCGCTCCGAAACCTCTACTATGGCAAACTCCACGACAACAGTGCTGGCGGCGGTTGGAAAAACACCCCGCAGCAGTGCCGGCTATGGCAGTAACGACGGAAGTAGGAGCAGTAATAGTAGTGGAGACGACCTGCAGCCGGCGTTGCAAAGCGCAATACGGCGACGGGCGCTGCCGCAGGCGCAGATAAGGCAGGTTGGCGGCATTACCTTTGGCAACGCTGTCATCACGATGGCAGATGTGCCAACGTCCACTGCCGCCTTGCTTGTGGAGTTGCAGGCACTGCTGGCAACTCTACAGGAACAGGTAGGTAGTTCGGTGTCGTACTTGATCGTCCAAACATTTCCTGCTGCTGCCTTAGGCTGCGAGCCCTTACAAACACCCTTACGGATATATACCCACACGAACACACAGGCGAATAGGGCTTGGAACTATACAGCCCTCATTGGAGCGGCAACCAAGGTCAGTCTGACTGGCGACGCCCAGCTGGAGGCTCGGGCGGTCTTGAAGAGCCATGTCGGAACGGCCCTGTCAGGCCTTTTGGCGGAGCAGCAGCAAGCAAGGGACAGCGTGCTGAACAGGTGGATATGTGGATAGGCGTATCTTATATGGTTGCTTCTCCGTACTTCAGAGAGAAGCCATCTTACGTGCTCTTATGTGTTGTATGCATGGGTGGTGGGGTTATTTTTCCGAAGCGTGCTTGTTACATAATAATGTAATTTGTTTAATAAATGTACCGGCAGCTGCATTCTGAAGGAAGCGGTAAGAAGCAGCTGCGTGTATGCGTGTATGGGTAGGCCGCGTGTAGGTGGGTATGCAGGTATGGAGTCGCTCGCTTACAGCAGGGATAGCAAGAGGTTGCTAACATAGCACCTCCTGTGAATTTATTCGCCCTTGCTACGACCACATGTTGCACGCTTCAGGTCCACGCTGTTAACAGCTTCCCTGGACAAGCAGCTGACGTCCATGGCCTCTCAGCAGTCGGCCATGTATGAAGCAGCCGCACAGCTGTCCGAATTAGTAGCGGTCACGGAGGCGCAGGCGAAGCAAACCGCGTACGACACTATGATTATCGAGGAGGCCACTGGGCTGTACGAATACGCCTGGATGGACTGTGATGGACTGTCGTACACGAAACCTAGGGATGAACTAAGGTGGTCGTTCAATGTTGCGAACTTTGGTCAGGCTGCGGTACAGTCAACGTACGGCTCCAATACCTCGACAGACCGACGGCTGTTCCGGTCGCTGCGTCTGGTGGGAGGCGTGATGCTACACGGTGTACGGCGGCAGATGGACGAACAGAGCTTATGCTCTAAGAGCAGGGCGATGTTCAACGGACTCAACTTTGACTGCAGGCGGTGAGTCATACACATGATGGATCTTGGGCTCCTAAGTATTTTGCAGAAAGGCGTCGTCATGTCATAACAATCAAAACCTTATGCTTTATTTTGGGTCTGAGCCCTATAACATATACAGTCATGTGCGCGATAGTGGTCCCCATGTGGTTTATATGTTCATCCTTTTCTGCTTTTCTGTTGATATACTTATCAATGATGTCCTCCGCCATTTGGTCCCCGCCTCCCTTGTGCAGTCACAACATCCCCGCCGCCGAGGGCAGCGCCAGCAGCTCGCCGCCCTCCACCTTCCCGGAAGTGTTATTCAGCCAGCAGGAGGTCAATTCCTTGTCTCCGTACGGCACAGACCCAGTGTTCCTACCGAGCTCGTCCCTGTACGACAACCAGCTGTCCGGCAAAGTTTCCCAGTACTACAACACGAGCCAAGTCTCAGGAGAGGTCTCGGTCACTGGCGCGCCGTACTCGTACTACTACCGGAAGCTAAAGGTATATAAACACGCTTAGCTGTTTCAATATGTGATGATTAGTTACCTTCGGAGCCCGGGACCGAGAGTAGAGCGGCCGGAAAGGGGACGCTATGGGCCTTATGTGTGTATTTGCGTCTGCCTTTTGAGCTGCCGTGCGTGCGGGGCCACTGCGTTCAACAGTGACCACACACAGTAACGGTGTCTATTATTATTATTATTTTATTTTTATTTTGTTTCATATATTCTATATAAATATAACTGTTGAACTTTGCAACACCCACAGATTTATGCCTAAGTTTATTATATTTCGCGCCTGGTGCCTTTGCAAAATATATTTTTCCCGGTCGGCCTTCCACTGCGGCCGCACGCTCCCATGCTGCCCTTGCTTCATTCGTCCCATTCGCGCATGCACCGTGACAAACTTCTATCGTACATACAGGGGTACCCCGACGGCTTTCCGGTGCTGCTGTCCAACTCATTAACGGACTCGCATCTCGAAACGATGCTTACGTACCTCCAGGTGTGTGCATGGAAGGAGGAGGAGGGCGGAAAGAGGGAAGAAACTGGGGCCACGCGATCGGGGACTCCTATCGTGTAGGGAATTGCGTATGTTTTGACCCCAACAAAGTGGGTCACTGGTCTTTGTGTGTGTGTGTGTGTGTGTGTGTGTGTGTGTGTGTGTGTGTGTGTGTGTGCCTGACTGCTTGCCGCCTCATCGTTTGAGGGCGCCCGACCCGATAAGCACGTCTGTATGGTCATTACATCCCGGTCAGGATTGATTCCTTCCCACCTACCTATCGCCCTCCTACCTATCGCCCGATAAACTGGTCTTATTCCCCCACCTCCTGCCTCCTGCCACTCCTCTGACCACACCTCCTGCGGTCCTTTCACACCTCATGCCGCCCTCATGTGCATATATTTTATATGTATTTATGTGAACAGGACTCGAACTTCCTGGACCGCTACACCCGCCATCTGACTGCCGAGATGCTGATGCTGTCCACCGAGCTCAAGGTCTTTGGACACGTGCTTTTGAGCTTCAAATGGGCGTACGATGGTGCGCCTGGGCAGCGGAAAGCGGTGGTTCGTTTGCGCTGTTAGTTCAGTTGGCGGCTGGGTACGGGAATACCTTGAAATCGGGCTGTTGGATAAATTTTGCATATTCCCGCGTTACTGGTATTGCAAAACGATCATTTTTTCCTTTTTTCGCTAGTGCACCCCCCTGACCAAACTGCTGCCGTCCTGCCCAAGTAGCTTCCCAGCAGGGCGCCCCATCCTACCTTCCACACACACGCCGTTCGGTCTCACGATCAACTGTCAGGACCCAACTCCCTTCCCTTCCCTTCCCCTTCACGTCCCCGTCCCCTTCCCGTCCCCTTCCCTTCCCCTTCCCCTTCCCTCCTTCCCCTTCCCCTTCCCTTCCCCTTCCCCTCCCCTTCACTTCCCTTCCCCTTCCCCTTCCCTTCCCCTTCCCTTCCCCTTCCCCTTCCCTTCCCTTCCCCTTCCCCTTCCCTCCATTCCCTTCCCTTCCCCTTCCCCTGTCCTCCTTCCCCTTACCCCTCCCCTTCCCCTTCCCCTTCCCCTTCCTCCCCTTCCCCTTCCCCTTCCCTTCCCCTTCCCCTTCCTCCCTTCCCCTTCCCCTTCCCCTTCCCCTTCCCCTTCCCCTTCCCTTCCCTTCCCCTTCCCCTTCCCTTCCCCTTCCCCTTCCCCTTCCCCTTCCCCTTCCCCTTCCCCTTCCCCTTCCCCTTCCCCTTCCCCTTCCCCTTCCCCTTCCCCTTCCCCTTCCCCTTCCCCTTCCCCTTCCCCTTCAATTGCCTGATCCCAAATTCACCCTCCATGTTCCATTGCAATCATGAAACGCTACAGGCAGCATTAAGTTAGGCGCGCACTTCTACGGCTTACCGGCTCTCACGTACCTAAAAGCTGCGCCTACGTCCCAAAACACCACCGCCTCCAAATCAGCCACTGTTGACCCAAACAGTAGCACCAACTATTCCAGCCGTCGCAACGGCAGCAGTAGGAGCAGCAGCAGCAGTTGGTCTGCAGTTGTAACTCAGGAGCTGGTGGCTTTGTTGTCGCTCACTGTGGTGTTCGTGACAGTGGTGGCTGTGCAGGCGGCCAGGGCAGTGTGGGATGCCGCAGCTGGGCGATACCTCTCCATGAGTCAGGTGTGCGCGTGCGTGCGTAAATGCATGACTGGAAAGGCATAATCATAAAGAAACGGTTTCGGGTTTTGCGGTTGCGATAGAGAGGACAAAAATGATTATTTGGGGGCTAGGTTATCGGCTTGATAGGAATATGTTCACGTTTATTGCTTGCTGGCTGCTGATGGCGAATGCTAACTAGGAGTCCAGCCATCATCTGATGACCAGCCGCGCGCCGTTGCCGTCATTTTAATTCTATATCTTCTTGCTTGTACATATCTGCACCTGCTTCACTTTATTTTCCCGGTGTATTTCATTGATTTCGCCATGTCTGATTCCTTGGGATCCCTGTATATATTATATGTATGTGCGGGCGTGTGCGAGCGAGGTACATATTACATAGCTAGCTTGCTTTCGGTCCTGGTCCTGACTTTGCTCCTGTGTTCGTCCCTGATTGCCGCACTCGTTGCATCCTGTGCTCCATCAGATTCTGGACCGTTTCAGCAACCTGCTGGTCGACATGGTCGTTGCGGGGCTCCTGGTGGCGGCATTGGCTACATATGGATGGTGAGTTTATTAGGTTGGAATTTTTTAATAAATCGCTTGAAGCTGTTGTTTTACTACTCGGGTGAAGATAGAATTGGTATTTTTATTTTTCATAAACGAAACAGCGGCGAATGAAGCTGCGCCGTTAAAACGGCATTCCCAAAGATGAAGGTATTACCAAACTTCATCTGGTTATCCGTACGTACGTCATCCGGTTTCTCTCCTTTACTGCTGTCCTCATATCAGGCTGCTGCTTTCTCATAGCCTGTCCGCACTCACCCACCTCCCTACAGGTACATGGCATCCCACGCCGCAGTCTTCAATGCCCGTCAAAACTACGACGTGTACGACGGAATCCTGCGGGCGAGCGCACGGTGGCTGCTGCCGCGAAAGGCTGACCCATCAGACATTCCCGCCACGTCACCGCAGGCCGTCAAGTTACTTGTAAGTTGGCCGTGTGTAGTATCCTGTGCTGTATGTACGGGTGGTATCCGGGATGACGGAGTCTGGTCATACATCTTCCCCATGAACCCCAGCCATGCAATCCAGGATCTCCATGTATCTTGGAGTCGTGCTCTATAACAGGATTTATCTCTTGTGTATATTTCTCTTTTAGTTCATATCTCTCTACCTGTGCATCTTCTTGCACGTCCCGTCCCGTCCCTTCCGTCGCTTGTAATCGCATACATGCGCCCACCAGGCTGCCTTGTTAGAGGTGAATATCACAGAAATTCCGGATGCGGGTGGCCCTGGACGTTATATGCTGGCGGATGATCCGTACGACCAACTGGAGGAGTTGTCAGGCGTGCTGGCCATGACACGAGGGATGGCACGTGCATGGACGGTGTACGGCATCATTCAAGCATTCACCCTGGTGCTCCTGATTGCGCGGTACGCTACATGGGACGAGCTGTCGTATCGCTACCCTATCGCTAACAAAATATTCGCATGTGTGATAAGGGCAAATAAAGACACGATAAAATAACAAGGTATGTATATGCATGTCCACACACACACACACACAGCCGAGCCGAGTGGCAGCGGCAGATGCTATCTCGGATGCTATTATCCGCAGATAGCCGAGTCGTCAGGACAACACACATACCCCCACACACACACTCTGTAGTATCATGCATAATGATTGTCAAGATGCCTGACATTTCACGGACTCGTGAGCACTCTGCGTGACGGGCAAGATATAATAGCACTAGCACACACTTGTACATGTAAGTATGTTCGTAGAGCGTCCCTGCCTGTGCTTCTTACATTCTGTCCATCTCCTGCTGCTGTACTTGCCTACACTCCAGGCTGCTCTCCACGCTGGCCTTCCAGGGCCGTGTGGGGATGTTTGTTCGGGCGCTCTATCACATTGTGCCAGAGTTGATGCACCTGGTAGGGATAGCGAGGGACCGCTGCAAGGGGAAGCGCAAGGGGAGATGGACGTCGATGGCGGGGCCATGGGCGTTGAGAGCGCGCCAACCTCCTTTACGGAGGAAACGGGGCGAGGTCGATTGGGAGCGGTCGCTAGCTAGTGCTTGTGGTAATGAGCGAACGTAAGTGCGTTAAAACAAACAGAGTTAAAGAGAGGGAGAGGAAAAGGAAAGGGAAGCGATGCATCAATAGAAATTAAAACTATCTAGGCAGCCGGCAAAGCTCGGTCGGCTGCAAACAACTTCTCGATCGGATTACCTCATTCGTAATTATTTACGCTAGGCTCTGTGATCTCAGGGTTATCACGCATTCTTAAATGCCCCTCACCATCATGACTACTTGCGAGCAACGCATGATGAACCCTCCTTGGACCCTTTTTTGCCCGCCTTCAGCTGCTCGTTATTGTCGTGATGGAATTGATGCTTGCGGTCATGGCCCACCTGGTTATGGGCACCTACTTGGGTCCTTTGTCGTCATACGGCGGTATGTGTTCGTGCATTTGAAAGGCTACATAACGATCAGGGATGCGAAACAGGTCGTACACCTGCGGCAGATCGTATACCTGCGGCTTGAGATCTAATAGATCGGTTTCATCTTCTAGACTTATTCCTTTGTTTACGCAAAAAAACAAAGGATGAGGATTTTATGTAAGGACAATCAAGAACACGAGTTCGTGGATGATGACCATCAGAGATACATCTTTCCAACGCAGTTTTGTTCACTGCTTAGACGCACATTAACGCCATTTACTCGTGCAACACAGCTTAATCGATGAGGGCCGGCCGCCGTCTGTCTCGCATACATACACCAGCAGCCGCAACGCACAAGGCCCCGCCCTCTCTCGTGTTCCGTGTGTTAGTCTGTGGCTCGCGGTCGTCCGCAGCTTCTAAACCGCAGTGAAATGGTACCTTGCTTTTTGCACATTATTCCTTCGTTTGCTGCAGGCGCCCTGGACGCCACCTTTGGGTTATTCCTCGGGCGCGGAATACTGGAGTCCATCCAAAATCTGTTGCCCAGGAATGTGGAGTTCACAAGCGTGCAGGTGCGGGGGTGTTGGCCCCGGGGGGAGGGTATAATCTGCGGATGAAGGCGCCGAACTAAGCAAGGCAAAGATGTTGCATGTGATCAATCAATTGCGTTCATCATTATCAGATGGATGAGTAGATATATACGCGCGAACGGAAGTGAGACTCGTTCGTAAACTGAGGGATGGAGGCTCGTCATGCATGGATCATCAGCTCATGCAGATATTTGGCTTTTAACAACGCCATTGTGGGCACCGGGGTCCGGCCTAATAACCACTCAATCGCTTTATTTAAAATGTGTTTTGCGTCAGTTTATTCGGTTATCGATCTTGTCCTCCGCCCACCGCCAACTGATCAAACGCTCTTTGCTTATGCACGGACTCATTACCGGGGCACAACACACACGCAGCGTTTCGCCGTCATACTGGTGTTGATAGCAGAGGTGCTGCTGCTGAGCTTCATCCTGATGCCGTTCTTCTTCTCTGTCATTATCGGCACGTAAGTACACCGGGGCACCTCGGATCGACATCCAAAGACACTCAGAACGAAGAGGTGTTCATTTCACGCCACCTGCAACTGGGCTGGGCTGGGCTGGGCTGGGCTGGGCTGGGCTGGGCTGGGCTGGGCTGGGCTGGGCTGGGCTGGGCTGGGCTGGGCTGGGCTGGGCTGGGCTGGGCTGGGCTGGGCTGGGCTGGGCTGGGCTGGGCTGGGTATGGCATCATGCATGTCACGCAGCACATGTTTATTGCGATATATATCTCGGTTCGATTCCTTGTGCGTGCGTCTGTGTATGATGACACGGCTTTGCGTCTACCCGTAGGCCCCAACCGGTTTTATATCTTTATATATGTTACATATTTTTAAGTCGCAATCTCCGTTCCCCTGTCCCTTGCCCGTCCGGAACGAACAATCCTTCCCCCCTTTACTTAATCACAGCTTTCACAAGGTCAGGTTTAGCTGGGGCTTCCTCGATGGAACGACATTTTGGGAGGTGCGTGACGAAGCGCAGCATGTTTCTTGTATATGCAGATAAACGTCGCAGCTGAGGCCTAAAGTTTGATGATGATGAGCTTTATAAGCTTATAACCGAAGCTGTATTTTTATATGCTTATATGCACATAATATGTGCCGTGCGTGTGTACAAAAACACGCACGCAAGGCATGGTCACACTTCCATTGTCCGCCGTCTTCCATGTTAAGTGATATTCAGGAGTGAGATGGATCTCCCGCAGATGCGAAGACGTGTGTATATATGGTCTCCCGCGTTCTGAACCGGGCTATTTCATTTCATTCCTTGTTTATCGCCCAGGACCTCTACTTTGTCCTGCTCCCGGACATGGCGGCCGCAGCCCGGTGCTGGGCCCGCAAGGCAACATGTGGTCTATTGTACCGAAATCACAAGCCACATTTAACTAACAACCAACTCAGCCGACTTGTACGGATTAACGCGTTAGCTGGTGTGGATATTTGCACCCCAGAACTGCAGCGAGTTCGAGCCATTTTGTTGAGGGAAGAGGAACTACTGAGGAAGAGGGAAGGGGCGGTGGACGGAACGGCTGGGGCGATAAAGGTAGCAGGTTCAGGTTCAGGTTCAGGAACCGGTGCACGGGCCCGCCTGCACTACCTTGACGTCGGGGTCCTGCAGGAGGTACTACTTGCCTGCGCTTCCCAGACGCCTCTGCAGCAACCTAAAGAGTTGCTGTTCCTCAATTCCCCCCCTTCAGCTGCGCTGACACCAATGCAACAACAACCGAAGGCCAGCAGGGGCGGTGAGGACGCCAAGAGGCGCCCAGGCAGCGGCCGTTCCGTTCCCAGCAGCGGTGTTATCGGTGGTGGTAGTGGCAACGCAGTACTCACGCAATCATGCAGTTATGCCCCCTCCCTGGAGCCAACACAGCGAGTGAGGCGGGCTGGGATGGAAGTCCGCAGCAGCCCACCACCACCACACCCGTGGACGCTGCAAACAGCAGTACCGGACAGTTGTTTCTCATCACGGATTAAAAGGGCGCTGTCAGGTAGGATGGTATGGGGGCGGCCACTGCCGGCAAAGTCGACACCAGCGTCCCACGACGAAGCGGGATCTCCGCAGCCGTGGTCGCCGTTTAATTCGCCTGGGTCCCCACCATTGCAAGGCTCGCTGATGGCACATCCTCACACTGCACAAACTGTAGCCGGTCTGAGTAGCCGTGGTATGGCCTTCGGACAGGGGCAGCCGCAGGTATTGAATCCTGATTTGGCAACCGCAGTGGCTGCAGCGGTGCAAAGGCTGATGGACATGCAGGGGCAGCCGTTCTTCCCATCATCGCCTGAACCGCCACCGGCAGCAACTGCAGCAGCGGGCGCGGCAGCAACGAGCGCAGCGAGGACAAGCCGCCAAATCCGGAGGCAGCTGCATGAGGCAAATGATGAGTTTTGTGCGGGCGGCTGCCAAACAGGAAGCGATGGTGGGTCAATCATCACCAGCAGGATTGGAACGGCATCCGGCTGGCAGCTCCGCCGTGTTTGCCTGTACAGTTAAAAAGCTGATAGCGAGCTGCTTCTGCTTCTGCTCCTGCTGCTGCGTTGAGCTTCTTAGGTTTGGAATATCTTGAGCAGGTTAAAAAAATAAAAAAATGTCTTGAGCAGGTTACGAAGATAATAATATTCATATCAATACAAATAATAATAATTATGCACCTATCATTCATCGTAATTAGGTAGGTGCCATTATTGTATGCTACTTAAGGACGAATAGATAGGTACGCGACGGCGGCCGCTTGCTTTCCCCTTGCTTCTTTCACCTCGATCTTCTTTATCCCTGGCCCGGGCGTTTCTACCCGTAATGTAAACTGCTATTAATTACACGTTCCCGGTCGTGATAGATAGATGCCACATCTGTCCGTTCGCGCGTTTGTTCGTACGTGCACGTGTATGTGTATGAGATATCGCCTAACTACTTGTGGTAATGGGTGAATTGCTGCAGCGCCTTCTGCTCGGAAGAAATCCATCTCCTTCACAATATTGTCCCCAGCGGCGGCTGATGAGCTCAAGAGCCTTATCATAATGCAGAGGCAACTTCATCAGCTGGGAAGGCCCAGGAAGCTGCGACCCATTCCGTTTCACAAGAGCCGGCTACGAGTTGACTTGATGGTTGGGACTACGACCATGCCAAAGTACTGCTTGATGGTTGATGAAGGCGATGGAGGTAAGGGCATCAGCGGCACGGCCGGCTGTAGTGGTGGCACCGGCAGTGGCATCGGCATCGGAAATGGGGGCACCGGCAGCCGCGTCGATAATAATACACATGATGACAACAACACTGCTGGGGATCGTAACACTGTCACGAACGCCTCTGGTCGTAAAATGATGGCACCTGCTGCTGCTGAAATCAGCACCAGCAGCGGCGGTGAAGCAGGCAACCGCAGCGAAAGCAGCGGTGGAGATGGAAGCGATGGCGGTTGTGGTTGTGGCAGCAGCGGACAAGAAGACGGTCGAGATGCTGTTGATGCAGCGGAGGGCAGGCTCCTTGCCATTTATGGCGTCCTATGGGATGTCGTACGCGCGATGGAGAGGTGGCAGGTGTGAGGGTCCCACCAGACCGAACTTTCGAAATGGCGCATTTTCCTTTCGATTATTCATTTTACTTATCTGGAATAAACCAGATCATATAAAGCTATTATAATTATATCAGTTACACATAATACGTTTAGGGAGAAAATCAATAATTGTTTGTTTGTCTTTAAAGGCTTAGGCGAAATAGGCTACGTACTTACTTACCGCGTACGTGTGTAGGCCCTTGACCGTATTCATTGACGATTATTGCTTCCCTTAACCTTAGATGCCTGTCTCAATTATTCAACTCTATATACATATATATAATATATCACGGAGATCATATCTATCTATCTATCTATCTATCTATCTATCTATCTATCTATCTATCTATCTATCTATCTATCTATCTATCTATCTATCTATCTATCTATCTATCTATCTATCTATCTATCTATCTATCTATCCATATGTGTGTATGTGTAAAGTACTCACATCACATCTCCGTGATGTTGTATGTTATATATGGCAACACTGATCCGATCGACATGTACGTAGGTGGGAGTCCACCGCTGGCATATCAAGGTTTGGAAGCAGCAGGTTGCGATGCGGGCCCAGGTAAGCAGGGACGGCCTCAGAACAGACATCGTGCACTCATGACCTACCTACCTACCTACGGTACACGCCTTAACCGTGGGCGTGGGAATGGGATGTACGGTTGTACGGGCGGGGGTCGGTATATTGGCGTCCCTGGATAATATCAGCCTTCACGCACATACACGCGTGAAGTGAGCGCTTAGAAAGTATTCGTTTTTTGTTTTAAGCTTGTATCTAACCCCCGAATAAATTGCCAGGCAGGAAGAGGCCATTTAGCAGCTCGAAGACGTAAAGTTCCATCCCGCGTGCTATGCAATACTTTTCTGACTTCTTGACTGATTGCACACATACCCGGCACCCACGCAGAATCTGGCCATGATCGCTACCGTTACGGGGATCCCAGAGCCACCTGCTGCTGACTTCCTACCGCCACCACTGCCGCTATCATCCATGAATTTCGACATGGTTGGCAGTGGCGGGTTGGCGGCTGCTGCAGCTTCCACCGATATCTTACGTCGCAGCAGCAGCCGAGGTTATTTACACTGCCTTGGCAGTGGCGGCGCGGCTGGCTCCGCCGCCGCCATGCCTCTAAACCTAAGCCCAAACCAAAGCCCAAACACCGCCGCAGCTGCTCCTGCTGCCGCCACTGCTACCGACGGGGATGGCGACAGTGGCGCATGTCTTTCACAGCACTCGGGTGGTGCTGCTGCAGCGCTGGCGGCGCCACTGCGGCGGTTACATGCAGTGCGAAGTTCGCAATCCCATGCATTCCACCGTGTGTTACCTCTCGTCGGGAGCGACGCGCCACTACTAAGCCGGGCCGTGAGCCCTCTGGCCCGCCCAACCCCCTCAGTACGCAGTGTTAGCAGTAACTCCGAAAAGTCAACTTCCCTAGACGACGCAACCAATAACAATAACAACGGTGACGGCAACATTAATATTTTTCCTGAATCCAATAATAAGGCCGTTATGCCGATGACGACGACGATGGCAGCTAGCAGCAACATGGCTGAATCCAGTGGTGTTGATGAGGCTGAAGCGTACGTCGGTGGTAGCTCTTGCACCAACACCGCTACAGCTACTGCGACTGCCAGTATTGTTGCCGCCAGTGCCGCTGGTAATGCCACTGCGCGGCTGGTAGCGCCAACCGGAAGCTTCCCATCCGCCGGAACTGAAAACCCCGGCGGCAGCGTTACCACGAACAGCAGCGAAGTTGTCGCAGCTGTAGCAGCAGCGGCAACAACAATGGCAGTGTCGTCTGCTGACCGGTCCAGTGCCCCAACATGGGCCGATGTAGCGCCAGAAGGGGTGATGCCTGACACTACTGCTACTGCCGGCGGCGGTGGTCTAACAACTGGTACTACTAGCAGGGGCGGCGGCAGCGGGACCACCCCCAGTTTTACCACGGATAAGGTAGTGGAGTTTGCAGCTGCCACGGCGGCCGGCTGTGGCGATGATGCTGATGAGTCGTCGTCATCAGCGTTGATGCACACTCCGTTTCTGGCATACGCTAAGCAAGCTCACGAGCCAATGGCTGTCATCAGTACTAGTACTGAAGAGTCTGGCATCAGTGGCAGTGCTGGCGGAACCGCTGACAGAAGTGGCAACCACCATCGCAACCACCATCCCAACCATCATCACCGTGCCCAGCAGCTGGATAAAATGCCTAGTAGTGATGACGCTGCAGCAAGATACCTAACCGTCGTAGGGATGCAACTACAATCGCAACGACAACCATCAGCACCATCAGAATCCCCATCGAAGGAAGAATGGGCAGCATCACCGATGGGAGGACACTCACCGCGTCCACCATCAGCAACGGCATCGCAATTGCACCATCTAACGCCAAGGTGGCCATCATCACAGCAGCAGCAGAAGCAGCAACAGCAGTCCAGCGTTCCATCAGCAGATTTCACCACGTCCAGTAGTGGTTATGGCAACTGCCGTACGAAAACCACAATTGATGGTGATAATAGTGGTACGACAAGTGGCCAGCAATTAAAGCGGATTATGAATAAGAATATCATCAATAGTAAGCCAACACGGCCACTTGTCTCAGGTTGGATCAGCAGTGGCCTTTCAAGCACATCCTTAAATGCCGCCTTCAGCTCTGCTGCATTGGCGGATTTGGTGCTGCTGCGCCCTGCACCGCCATCTATGCGGCACCCACTGGCGCAGCCGCCCTCAGTGAGGATGTTGGTTCCATCCACAGAAGCTTCGTTGTCCCTAGGTTCTGTGGAACGCTTGTCGTCCGGCATGCCGGAACCAACTCGACGGCCCAGGTGAGTTCGTAGCTTGGCTAGCACCAGCAGCAAGCATGCATGCGTGTTTTCTGATAAATGATATTCGATCGGTTATTATTACATATACATTATGTAAGTTCATGTAAGTTTGCGACGGAGCGAGAACCTATGAAGGCGCCCGTTTAGCAAGAAGATGAGACATGCATATATATATATATCGATGATTCGGAGTTTTAGATAGATAAATAGATAGATGCGTAGATAGATAGATAGATAGGACCACTTATCATAATAAATATACATCCATATAGTCGAACCCCGATATGATCCTACCAAATCTTCTCTCATCCCATCAACACGCAATAATCCTCAAAATAAACCCGCACGCATGTTCCCACTCCGCAGGACCTCTGCTGGGGGCCAACCGCCCACCACATCACCATCTCATCAACGGTCTACTGACAAAGCCAATAATAACAATACCGATGGCAACACCGCCGGAAGCGGCAGCAGCAGCGGCAAAAACACCGACCGCAGCAGCAATAAACAGCGGTAACAAACGTTGGCGACGTACAGAAGCAACTAAATTTCACAGCACGCACCATCGGAGCTGCTGCTGTTGTATTATTTCATTGATCCAGGGGGGACGCGTCAAGGGCAGATGGAATTGGAACTGCTCTGGAAGTGTCCAATTCCAACAGCGGATGCACGGCCGCCATTGTCATGGGCCCATGCATACCCGCCCGCACACTACATTACCAGGGCGGAGACCTGCCGCAGCCACCAGAAGTACTGAAGTAACGAATGAATGGGACGTAGCAGACTCCATTGGAATCACGCAGTGATGCATAAAGAACTGAACTGCTGCTGCATCCCGTTAGTTCGGTACGCATCACGTCCGTGTGGTTTGCATCCATTCTTGTTAGTGCGTGGATGGGAGCTGGCAGCTGGAGGACAACTGTGTACCTATCGCATTATGCTCTGCTGGCGTCATCCTGCTGCCTTATCATTATGAGTCGACTGCACCCATTCTGAAATCATGGCTTCTGGAATCATTATTTAGGTTATGTGTACTGCAGGCTGTTGGACGTACAGTACTCTATTTGTTATACCTGCCTGGCGCACAGCAAAGGCCCGAAGGATTGCTCGGAAGCAAGATGTCCAGCGGACAGCTGATCTTTCCGGATAATACCTGCTGTAGGCAACTACATTTACCTTAAAGAAATAGGCCTAGACAAACCGGTAGGCAATCATGCAATAAGCATGATGCCTAACCGAAAACTAACTACGAGAAAAGCTCGCGATTGGCAAAACAAATTGCCGTACATCTCGGCTAGGTGAGCCGATATTAAAATCACCCTGGTGAAGAGCTTCGGCCTGACAACTTAGTATAGCAATACTAATTGTTCGGAGTTCAAGACTCCGCTGTCACCCTTTCTCGCTAGATGTACAACTTCGCGACATTAACATACTTATGAACAATTTCCAAACCTTCTAAGGCTTCGCTTCCGCACAAATCAAGTAGCATTGTTAAGACGACTGCTACAATTGGTAGCGAGGGTCTGAGCAACGATCCTCCTCAGGTGAGCTAAACTTTGCACAATGCCACGCGACAAGCACACCACAACAACAAATCCTCCGCAGCAAAAAGCGCGGAAGGAACTCTTACGTTTTAAACGTAAAAATGTCAATGAAATTTTGCGACTAAAGCGTTTAGCCGCCGTCGCCGCCATTCGACGACCAAGTCGTTCGAACATTGACCCTCCGGAAACGGTGCCTTTGGCACCAGTAATTCCCACAACTAATAATAATAATCATATTCCTATTATCCGCGGTCCCCAGGAACCAATGGCGGATGAAGGCGACGTCGCGTTGCCTCCCAATGGCCTACCGCAGCGCACACCAGAGCAAACGCGCGCGGCCCAGCACGTTGCCGACACCATGCGCAACGCCACCCATAACCGCGTTGTTGCATTAGAAGGCGAATTTACGCGCCTTAAGGAGTCGTTCGATGATCAGATGGGTGCCCTCCGCGCGGATACGGACCGCACGAGAGCCCTCTTAGAGCAGATCTTCGAACGCCTTTCAGAGCGTTCCCAAACGTCCGAAGCGGCTGACTCCCGCAAGAAAGCGATCCTGGACATTATTTCCACGATTGCTGGGTCGAGCGTCGCCACCCTGTTGCCTAAGGATGCCCTCCAGCAAACAACGCTGCAGGCCATCCTAGAGAAGCACCTAGTTCCGGTGCCAACACTCGAGGAGGTTCAGTCCCTCTGGGTGGAGGCAACCGCACACCTAGCTGGGGGTAGCGGTTCCCAGACAACGGCCCCAAAGTCCAGCCGGCCAAGTGAGGTAAGCCCTAATAGACGGGTTCCACATCCCCCCAAATTTTCTGGGAAGAAGGATAGCACCATCACTTGCACCCGGTCCTGGTTCAATGTACTCATGCAATATTTCGACCTGATGAATATGGACCCGTTTGAGCACATAGTGTACTTCTTAACGGGCAAAGCACAGGTCTGGGCGGCAGATGTCCTCGAGATGCACAAGTCGGGCAAGAAACCCCTCACACGCGAAACCTTAAGGGCGGCGTTTCTCTTGCAATATGGGGACACGCAACGCAACACTGCCATGGCAGCACGGGATCGCTTACACTCTCATGAATACGACATGAAAACCGCCGAAACCGTTGCTGAGTATACCCAGCGCTTCCATGATGTCCTACGTGAAGCTAAGGACATGGACAAAGCCGACCAGATTAGCTGGTACATCAAAGGCTTAGTTCCAGCACTTCGGGGTCGGTGTGCAACCGACGATGAGGGCAAGGACTGGCAGGATTTAGATAAATGCATTCTATATGCAGTCGGCCAAGAGGTCCGGTGGAAGGCAGGAAAAGATAAGACTGCCACCGTTGAGCTCAAAGCTGCTATGGTAATCACCCCTAAATCCAGGCATCCCTACCAAAAACGCCCTTTTTCCCGACCACAACAGGGCTGGCAGTCCGCGAGCAAAAAACCCCGGACCGACCAAGCTTCTGACAAGCCTTCTGGCAACCGGTGCCGCTATTGCCACGGCTTCAAGAAGCCAGGCCAGTCTTGGCCGGACCACGCAGTGGACTGCTCCAAGACGATCAAGGCTGAGGCGGAAAAGAAGTTGGCGCTCGCTGCCCGGCTCGAATCTAAAATGCAGGAGTAGGACCCTGGCAAACGTGTGGAGGAGTGTGAACCAGTTAAACTGGTTGCACCAGATGGAGAGTTTGTGTTGCCCATGACCGACAGCCCTCGGACTGATCGGATGTTCCGGCCTGACGAATTCCGTCAGGTTGAGGCTCAACTCGGCCGTCAATTTACCTTTGACGCCGCATGTAATGATTCGGGCAATAATAGTCTCTGTCCACGTTTTGCCTCCCCATCAAACCCATTCGTGAATCATAACCTTGCGGGTGAGTTTGCCTGGATTCATCCTCCTTACAATCAAATTGCTCAGTGGCAAAAACACTACATCTCCTGCAAACACAAAGACCCAGAAAATACCTCTGCAGTCTTTGTAGTCCCAAAGTGGAGCTCAGTGGAGCACAGTATGCGAGCAGCAGGCTTTCGCCTGATCAAAACATACACACCAGGAAAAAGATTATTCCTGCAGAAAAGTAGCACAGGAGTACGGGAGCTGATGCCAGGTGTTTCATGGCCTATCCAGCTATGGTATGACCGACCGTCCACTACCGTGCACTTAAACGCCATAGTTGGTTCTACACCGTCTATGATCTTTGATGCTCGCCTGTGCCAAACGGCCTGCAAAGCCTTGGCCGATTCTGGTGCCGACTGTAAAGGTACCGCAGATGGGTTTATATCCCTAACAGCCGTTAAGAGAATGGCCCTTGCTCTCAAACCATCACTCACCAGCTCAGTTAAAGTGGCTAATGGCAACACAGAACTGATTGAGGGCTCAGTTGTTGCCAATCTTCAAATTGACAAGTTCCATGACACAGTCAAACTCCTTGTTCTCAAACAAGATGTCCCAGGTGTTGACATTATCCTGGCTAATGACTGGTTGGGGAAACGAAAAGCCACAATGTGCTGGACAACCAATACTCTGACAGTGTATAAGAAGCCAAATGCGGCGTACACGTTTACGCCATCTCTTTGGGCTTCCCCGGGTATCGACGATAATCTTGATGCGATTACCCTCATGAACTATGTCACTGCAACACTCTATGCAGCGACCACTGTCGAAACGGTATCTGCTAAAGCGGCAGGCAAACGAATTGCTAAAGGAGCACGAAGTTATCTCCTGCTCGTACAAGCAGAGGAACAAATTACGGCTCCTGAACCCAGTTCCGGTGGAAAAAATCTCCTGGCTGATTCGAAGTTATCCGAATTACTAGAGGAATACAAGGATGTATTCGAAGACCTTCAAGGCCTTCCCCCCGACCGGAATATTGGTCACACTATTCCATTAGTGGATGGTGCCGTACCACCAGCTAAACGAGCCTATAGGCTCACCCAACTGGAGCAACAAGAGGTTAAAAAGCAAGTTACTGAATTGCTTAATAAGGGGTACATTGAACCCTCCACCTCACCCTATGGGGCTCCAGTCCTCTTTGTCGAAAAGGCAAATGGGCAAGGACTACGCATGGTCTTAGACTACCGTGCACTTAATAAACTGACCATAAAATGGCGGTATCCCATGCCCAATATCACAGACCTTTTCGACCAACTCCAAGGAGCAACCATTTTCAGCTCCCTGGATTTACAACAGGGGTATCACCAAATCTTGATTTCTCCCGAGGATGTGGAGAAAACGGCCTTTATAGCTCCGGGCATGGGCCAGTTCCAGTTCAAAGTACTTTGCTTTGGACTCACCAATGCCCCTGCAACGTTCCAAGCAGTGATGAATCGTGTCTTCACTGACTACATTGGCAAATTTGTGCTAGTGTACTTGGACGATATCCTGGTCTTTAGTAAGACCCCGGCCGAGCATGAACAGCACCTCCGTTTGGTACTGTCTTTGCTCCGAAAGCACCAATTCAAGGCAAAATTGTCGAAGTGTCAGTTCAACCGGTTCGAACTGCATTTCCTGGGCCACAAAGTAAGCCAAGAAGGCTTGAAAGTAGACGACCGCAAAGTAACAGTCATTAAGGACTGGCCTGTCCCCACGGATATTAAGAAACTGCGGGCGTTCCTTGGCTTAGCCAATTATTTCAGGAGGTTTATTCAGGGTTATTCCTCCCTTGTGGCCCCCCTCACGACCCTTACCAGCGAGAAAGTGCCCTTCCGCTGGACCGAAGCCTGCGAGGCAGCCTTCCAGGGTGTGAAGCATGCCTTGACCAATGCACCAGTTCTTAAACTCCCTGAGCTTGATAAACCTTTCACGGTTTGGTCTGATGCCTCTATTCATGGCACGGGAGCCGTCCTCTTGCAGGATGACCACCCTGTAGCTTATACCAGCTCTAAGTTCAATAGGGCAGAATATAACTACACAACAATAGACCAAGAGTGCCTAGGCACTGTTTTAGCCCTGGAAGAGTGGCGTTGCTACCTTGAAGGAGCCAGTGATGTAACATTGATCACTGATCACCAACCACTGGTATACCTACAGGATCAACAAAGCGCGGATAAGCTGTCCCGCCGCCAAGCTCGTTGGATGGAACGATTATCACGTTTCACATTTAAATGGGAGTATCGCCCTGGTCGGGTGAATGTAGCTGACCCCATCAGTCGGGTCCACGATGTGGTGCTCAACTTGCTTTCTGCCGCGCTGATTGACAGCGACTTAGGACATCGAATCATCCGCGGGTATGACGGTGATCCCAATCTCACGAAAACTAAGGTAGCAAAACTGCGGCTCAAAAAGAAGGGTAACTTCTGGTACCATGGGTCCCAGATTTACATCCCTAATCAAGCTGACTTACGACAGGTTATCATGAAAGAGTACCATGATACCCCATGTGCCGGCCACCGCGGCATTGACCGCACCAAACAAGCGATCGCACAAACTTATTGGTGGCCTGGACTAGACACTGACGTGAAGGCCTACGTCAAGTCTTGTCCTCAATGTCAGCATAACAAACCAAACAACACCAAACCGGGTGGTTTGCTGCAGCCGCTCCCCATACCTTCTTCCGTGTGGGAAAGCATATCAATGGACTTGATAACCCAGCTACCAACAACTCGCAATGGGCATGATGCGATCGTCGTGTTTGTGGACCGACTGAGCAAAATGACGCACTTTGCTCCCACACTCACGACCGCAGGAGCGGAAGAGTTGGCTCGCCTTTTTGTAGCCACTGTATTCCGGCAGCACGGCCTTCCAAAGAATATTATCTCTGACCGGGACCCACGCTTTACAAGCAACTTCTGGAAGGAAATCTTTCGCCTATTGGGCACCAACCTCCATATGAGCACAGCCTTCCATCCCCAAACCGATGGACAAACCGAGCGGATGAATCGCTTACTGGAAGAGACACTGCGGCACTATATCTCCCCTAATCAGGATGATTGGGATGATCACTTACCGTTGATTGAGTTTGCTATTAATAACTCCAAACAACGCTCGACGGGTATGACACCATTTTCTCTTAATGGTGTCCAACAACCGCGCGTACCGGTTGACTTGCATGTACCCTCTAAAGTGCCGGCTGCTGATGAGTACTCCACCATCATGCGCAAGCGATTACAACTCGCTAAAACTTGTCTCCAGGCTGCGCAATCTAGACAAAAACAGGATGCTGACTCGTCTCGGCGCCCCGTGCGTTATGAGGTTGGGCAAAAAGTGCTGTTAAGTACGAAGAACATAAATCTCAAAAAACCTGGAACGAAGAAGCTGATGCCAAAATTCATCGGCCCATATACAGTTGTCGCTAACATCGGCGAAGCAGCGGTAAAACTGGAATTACCAGCTGAATCTCGCCTACACCCGGTCTTCCATGTGTCTCTCCTGAAACCATTCAAGGAGGGCACACAGCGACAACCACCCTCACCACTTGTAATTGAGGGTGAACCATTCTACATGGTTGAAGCCATTGTAGATCATCGGGACGTCTCAATCCGTGGGGGCAGAGGTAAAACTCGTCGAGAGTACCTTATCAAGTGGGAAGGATATGATTCCACTCACAATACATATGAAACCGAGGCGGCCCTGAAAGACTCAGATCCCTTGGTGGAAGCCATCGAGGAATATGAGCGAAAACTCAAAGCCAAAGCAAGGCCCAAACCCCCTGCAAAAGAAACCTCCTCCAAGAGGAGACGGTAACGCTCCCGGGACGGTTCGCTTCAGAGGGGGGGGAATGTAGGCAACTACATTTACCTTAAAGAAATAGGCCTAGACAAACCGGTAGGCAATCATGCAATAAGCATGATGCCTAACCGAAAACTAACTACGAGAAAAGCTCGCGATTGGCAAAACAAATTGCCGTACATCTCGGCTAGGTGAGCCGATATTAAAATCACCCTGGTGAAGAGCTTCGGCCTGACAACTTAGTATAGCAATACTAATTGTTCGGAGTTCAAGACTCCGCTGTCACCCTTTCTCGCTAGATGTACAACTTCGCGACATTAACATACTTACGAACAATTTCCAAACCTTCTAAGGCTTCGCTTCCGCACAAATCAAGTAGCATTGTTAAGACGACTGCTACACCTGCCGTAGACATCCTAATCAGGATACTAGGTACAGGCATACATTTATTCTTACGTATGCCAGGCATTGATCTGTTATTAGTTGCCAATAATGCCGCTTACCAATAAAGACTCGCATTCCAGGCATGTACTGCTACTGAACGAATTGCGTCATCATCACTTCGTTGTGTTTGTCCAAAGTATTCATTGTCCTATGCGTGCATGACTGGACCTTGATTATGTTCTTTATGGGACTTTGGGGCCCGCACAGCCAGCATGATTCGGCATCCACCATCCCAATGAAATGTTATCTTTGTGTGTATGGTTATGTGTGTGTGTGCGCGCGCGCGCGTGTGTGTGTGTGTGTGTGTGTGTATGTGTGTGTGTGTGTGTGTGTGTGTGTTTCTGCGTACATTTAATTTTGCCAGCATGGAAATTTGCGTCTTATCATGTGCATTATTAAGTACAAATGTGCATTATCATGCTTTTAAATATGCATTTGTCTACTCCTTTCAATGCTGCCTGCCGCCCCAGTTCCCCGCACTTCCACCGTCTTGGTGTCCTGGGGTCCAAAGTAGATTCTTATTGAGACAAGTAAAGGTAGAATAGTTAATTATTTGTTGCATCATAAGGTTTAAAATTCAATGTTGTAAGTAAAGATGGATCAGTTGTAATATGTTTCTTTTTATTAATTCTTGTCTGGTATTTCCCCTTAGGCATTCCCCTGATTTTTCTCTTAGATATTCGTGGTGGTCTATATATATAGTTAATATTTTTGGTCACCTCAAGCATCTCGTTCATCAGCTAGCTAGCAAATAACATATTTTATGTATCACGTGTATTCTTGTCTTCCTATCAGTTAAGCATGTTATCCAAATAGTTTGAAAGGGTGTATCTTTATAATCCAGCACTGCACACTAGCAGCACTGCACGGCAGTGGCACGGCGTGGCAGTGGCACCCTGTGGTGGCGGCATCCTGGCCGCCCTCCCCCTTCCTTCATCATATCCCTCCTTTGGCATTCATGGCTCGCACTGTCCATATGTGTACATTTATTTAACTTCGATGCGCCATCCATGAGTTTGGAAATGCGACTTATTAAAGAAATAAGTGGGAGCTGCACTGCGTGGCAGCAGCACCCTGCAGCGGTAGCTGCACCATTCATCAGCGGCAGCACATGGCAGCTGCACCCCTTGCAAAATCCAGCAAATCATCAATGGATGAAAAACTCGTTATCGTCTTCTAGCTAATCAAATGAAATTAGCAGCATATTGTACTCTCTTCATGATTAACTTTATCCCAAGTTTTTATGGCCATTTAGCCTATAGGATCCAAATTGACTTAATATCCACTACATAACTTTAGATTACTTTACTGTTTTTCTGAATCAGACAGGTTTTCGTTAATTATTCCATCCATAATTAAAAATGAAGGGAAAAGAGAGGTATAACAATACGAATTCATGGGCTCCAAAATAAACTTTCAAAATCAGTGGATATTATACCAAAGAGCTTAGCAGGTAATGGGAATCTAGTACTTTGTCCGAATTAGCGATAAATTACATGAGCCAATGCGTATTATTTTGAAGTTAATCATCCATTTATTGGATTGCTTAAAATGCCTAATATGGTGGTGTTACACTGTGGGCGACTGGCCCTACGAAGAAGAGCACAGGGGGGCCTGA
The DNA here is from genome assembly GCA_019650235.1 of Volvox reticuliferus. NCBI lineage: Eukaryota > Viridiplantae > Chlorophyta > Chlorophyceae > Chlamydomonadales > Volvocaceae > Volvox > Volvox reticuliferus. Next base: position 481,211 of record BNCP01000040.1, on the reverse strand, counting down.
CCGGACCGAGCCACAGCGCAGGGGAGGGGCACGTGGCTTTGGCACGCCTAATATATATAAGTACATATTTAATGTACACATATGAATATTAAAATCATGAAATCTATGCAAAAATAACCAACCTTAAACATCTGAAATCGGAATAAAATAATAATCAATCGTATGAGTATGAGCTACCTAAATATCATGTAAATAATAATGGCAACTGAAATTCTTAGTTTATATGGCAACTGAAGTTCTTAGTTAATATTTTTTGCATTTTATGCAAAATGGATGCGGCAAAATTTCTACAAAAAGTTTGATTGCAAGAGTGATAATGCAGTTAAACTTGGTGCCGCTGTTGAATGTACTCATATGGCTAGCAAACCCTTTGGTCTAAATTAAATTTAGGATATCACGTGGCAGCTGCACTGCATGGCAGCAGTACCCTGCAGTGGCAGCTGCACCATGTGGCAGTGGCAGGACACTGCAGCAGCAGCGTGCAGCAGCAGCACCATGCAGCAGGCGCAGCATCGTGGCAGCGGCCCCACACAGCAGCAGCAGTGCATGGCAACTGCACTATGCGGGAGCAGCGGCAGCACGCAGCAGTGGCACCGTGTAGCAGCAGCAGCACATGGCAGTGGCAGCACGCGGCAATGGCAGTGCACGGCACTGGCAACATGTGGCAGTGCCAACATGCGGCAGCTGCTACACGCGGAAGCAGCAGCCTTCTGAAATTTTATTTAGAATATTATTATTATTATTATTGCTACCGCTTTTATTAGCTAGCCTAGTAATTTTTAGTTGCTTTTAGTTTCAGTTGTTTAAATATTCATGTCGTATATTCAGTTTGTAAGGCCCCTGGGAATTTTTAAAGTCGGGGGTCCCTGTAAGGAGTCCTAGTAGTGTAAGGCCCTCAGGAATTTACGCAGTCGCAAGGTAAATGCACTGATTTCTGTTTGTGAATTTATAGGCTATTAAAAGCATATTCTGACCTCTTTAGCTAGGTTATTTTGGTCTTTTGTTTGGTCTTTTCCTGCCCCTAAAGGGAAGCACTGCGGCAAACATGTTCCAAGTCCACATGACGGCTTTCCTAATTGAATTTTGTTCTTTACAAGTAGTTCAATTAATATTCAATGATTAAGCAATTCAATAATTCACTACCTATAATGATGAATATTACTTCCACGGTTCTGCCTTGTCGCATTGCGCTACTCGCCAATTAATTACAGTAAATCAATCATGCAATTTGATGATGCATTTCTAGGATGCTTGCGTGTAATTCTCAGCCGCGCAGTGCCTCAGGCATGCGGTGCCTCATCAGGCATGTGGTGCCACAGCCATGTGGTGCCGCAGCTGCATGCTGGTGCAGCCACGCGCTGGTGCAGCCGTGTGCTGGTGCAGCCACGCGCTGGTGCAGCCGAGTGCTGGTGCAGCCGAGCACTGGTGCAGCCAAGTGCTGTTGCAGCCACGCAGTGCCTCAGCCATGCGGTGCCGCAGCTATGTGGTGCAGGAGCCGCATGGTGCAGCAGCTGTGCATTGAAGCAGCCACATGGTGCAGCAGCCATGCAGTGCCACATCCATGGGGTGCCTTACCCACGCGGTGCCTCAGGTGAGCGGTGCCACAGCCGTGGGGTGCCACAGCCGCATGTTACCTGAGCCAGGGTGCTGCAGCTGTGCACTGTTGCTGGTGAGCGCTGGCACAACCACATGCTGGTGCAGCCATGTGGAGCCGCAGCTGTGTGCTGGTACAGCTGCTGCACGGTGCTGCTGGCATGTAGTGCCGCTGCCATGCAGTGCTGCTGGCATATTGAGCCCTCCATTACCGCATATGCACCCGGGAGCTCTCGGACTAGGTCACCTGCAGTGCCGCTGCCATGTGGTCCTGCTGCCATGTGATGCCACTGCCATGCGGTGGTGCTGGCATGCAGTACTGCTGGCATGCAGTGCCACTGCTTCACGGTGTTGCTGCTGTGCAGATCTTCTGGCATATGGTGCAGCTGCAGTAGTGTGATGCCGCTGGCATGCGGTGCCGCTGGCATGCAGTGCTGCTGCCATGTGGTGCCGCTGCCATGCGGTGCCACTGGCATGCGGTGCCACTGGCATGCCGTGCTGCTGGCATGTGGTACCAGATTACGAGGATACACCCTTTCAATTTATTAGGATAACATAAGTGATACTGATAGGATGACAATAGTACATATCATACATAACATACATTCATTGTGCCCAAAGCCACGTGCCCCTCTCCTGCATTGTGACTTGGTCCGGTCAGGATCCCCGGTGCTCATCTTTGCAGGGTGAGTCGCCCACAGTGTAACACCCCTTAGATTCCTTGCTAGCTAGCTGATGAATGGGATGCTTGAGGTGACCAAACATATTAACTACGTACAGACCACCACAAATATCTAAGAGGAACATTAAAGGCACACAACGGGGGTAGTATCTAGTCGGAAATAATTATATGGGCTATATTACAACTGCTCCCTCTTAACTTACAACATTGGATTTTAAGCCTTATAATGCAATAAATAATATACTATTCTGCCTTTACTTGTCTCAAAAAGAATCTACTTTGGACCCCAGAACTCCAAGACGGTGGAAGTGTGGGGAACTGGGGCAATGAATACACTTTGGACCCCAGTACACCAAGACGGTGGAAGTGCGGGGAACTGGGGCGGCAGGCCCCAGTTCCCGCACAACCACCGTACACTTTGGGGTCTTAACAGCATCGAAAGCGGTAGACAAATGCATATTTAAAAGCATTATTATTATTATTGTTATTATTATTATTATTTATTGGAGACTTACCTGAGCGAGTAATGCTTACCGTTAGCGAGCAGAATGGCAAAGGCGATGTTGGCAAGATCCAACAAATTACTGAAGCTCCAAGTTTGGCAGCCAAAATGCTTAATATCTATACAAATTGGGGGCTATAGATGAAGTGGTAGCTATAAAAGCGGACAATCATTGCTGTACAATATATACAGATTAATTGTCAACTGAATGTTATAAGGATATTTCTTGCTAGACCCATTAGCAGGCCATTGACTAGGAACTTTTTAAATTCTAAACAAAAATAAAACCTTTAGAGCATGAATCTTGCAGGGCTGGCCAGTGCCCTGCAGGATACATAGCTACTACATGCAACAAAAGACTGAAAAGACACGGTGAGCTGACACAAGAGGGACATATGATAAAAACAAGCAAGGTTGCTTACAAGTAACGGACGAACGATTAACAGACAGCAGCAGGCAACCTGTGATGAGCATGCACAAAAGTAAACATGGCAATCAACATCATAAGAATATTTGCCGCGCGTGTAGTATCCTGGGGTATCTCATGGTTAATATCCAGGTTGGCCAGTTGTATCCTTTCGATAGAGCCTTTGCTGTAGGCAGATATAACAGAGATACAACAGCGCGCAGTGCTGTGTTGAGTACTAAGCAGAAGAGTAATTTTTTTGCCATGAACAAATTAAATATAGCGGTAGATACCAATACCAGTGCTTACAACTAAAACGTCGTCACACTGTACCAGCTGATGGGAACATAACACCTTCTTCACCTTCTGCCGTTCACAAACAGCGCGAGTCATTCATACATGCTGCAGTCAATTTCTAGCCGCTTTCGGTAGATGTAATTGCATGCTATTATTGTGCAACCCCGTGCGACTGATTTGGTGATGCACCCCTCGCAAACGTGGCCTGCTGTTTCGGAAGCCGACAATCCCTATAGACACCGGTGATTTTTCCTTAGCCGGTGCAGCAAATTTGGAGGCGAAAACGGTACAGGGTGCTACGAAAACAGCGTCTTGGAAATAGAATCCACGTTTACAGTGACACAGTGGTCAGCTTAAACACCTAGCTAAAGAGGTCAGGAAATGCTTTTAATAGCCTAGAAATTGCCCAACACAAATCAATGCATTTTTTCTCGCGACGGCATAAATTCCCAAGGGCCTTACACTACTAGGACTCCTTACAGGGGCGGACGACTCTAAACAATCCCAGGGTTCTTACATACACGATTACATAAACGACAAAAACTATAATAACTAAAACGAAATAAACTAAATAAAAAACTGAAAGCAACTAAAAATTACTAGACTAGCTAATAAAATTGGGAGCAATTATACAAATGTGCATTATTAAGTACAAATGTGCATGCGTGCATGCCTCCATGTTGTCATTCATTCCTACCCATACCTGGATGGTTGGATTCAGGTGCATGTCGGTGTATCGGATTGATTGCTCATCAGGCACTTTCCACAGTTTCCAAATGGCACGTGGAGGAGAAAGTCACTGTACCGACTAACGGTGTAGTAGTTGATTGCCGAAAAGGCCTCTCGAGATTGACAGGGTGCTTCTTGCACATATTCTGAAAGTGTGTGCCGTAATCTACGACTACTACAAATGGCAACACGCACCTTGTTCACCTTGCTTCTGCCATTGTAGCAGTTGTCGTTCTAACGGTGCTAATAAGTTTAGGGTTCGGAAGTGTTATCTTATATGGATTGGCGAGAGCATGTAAGTATGTTAGGTTGCAAACTTGGTACATCAAATGTGGTCCGGTTGCAGCAGAGTCTTGAACTCTGAATACTTAGTACTGTAATACTTCAGTAGCCGACCAAAGCACTCCACCAGCGTGACTTTAATATTGGTTCACCTACCAGGATGTACTACATACAGTCTGCTTTCACTTTTACGACTTGGTCTGTTTTTGGTTAGGAATCATGCTTAGCGCATGATTGCCTACCGGGTTGTTAATGCTGATCTTACTAAGATAAATGTACTTACAGCCGCACATACACAAAGTGTGTGAGTCATTCAGGCATGCACCTGGCAATAATGTGCAGTAAAATAAGTTAGGGTTTAAAAATAGATAGATCGCACAATCCGGTCCTGCCTGTTACGTACGTACGTCATTTATATATCTCAGCATAATAAGCTTGAATCTGACGCCTTGCCTGCTTCATGTTCCTTGCTTCACAGCATGTATATGCTCAGCAAGTACAGCGAGTTTATTTTATAGTATTTCTCAGGATGAAATTTCGATTACATAATAATTATAATGATGATTTCGTATGTATGCGTGCTACGGCCTTGCTTAAGCTGCTGCGACTATCTACCTGATTATCGTACTTCCAGTGTACGTACGGTCGTCCCGTTGATTTGTCCGGTTGAAACCTAGCTACCAGGTAAGCCTATCACTTTTGTTAATTATTATTAAGCTGACCACTGTGCACTGTAAACGTGGATTCAGTTTCCGTGCGTATTAACTCTAACGACGCGATTTTCATACCATCCTGTACCTTTTTCACCTTTAAAGTTGCAGCAATGTTTACCGAAAAATCACCGACGTCGACATCTACGGGGATTTTTGGCTGGTGAAGCAGGCTAAGTTTGCGATGGGTGCATCACGAAATTCATCGCACGGGGTTGCACAACAGCACAACTAATAGCCTGCAATTTTATATATCGATCGAAATCTGCTGCTGCAAATTGACGGCTGCATGCCTGAATGACTCGCGAGCATTGTGTACGGCAGAAGGTGAATGAGGCGTGTGTTGCCGGTAGTCGGTACAGTGACTTTTGCGTTACAAGCACAATTGGTAGCATGTAATTTTTGCTTTCTTTTTATTTGTCTTAGTAAACTTACTCTTACCTGTGTATCTTCGGCATGCTTGGCACCAACGTACGTACTGTAGCAGGTGCCCATGTCAGCATAAGTAATAGCCTTAATTTTGCTTCGTACACGCAACCTATATTCTCGTGTCGTGTGCTTTAGCGTATCCCTCTTGTGTCAGCTCATCGTTCCTTACCGTGGTCTATCCTTACTGAAGCCTCAAGCAAACGTGCTTGTGTGAGTGGTCCATATAATTCCATCGTTCAGCAATTGTTGGTTGAAACAACGAAGTAATAATAATGCTACATGTGTGGAGCCATCCTATGCGGGGGCGGCTGGCGCTAAACAAGAAGCTGTTGGCTAACATACTCCTTGTCACGACGTTCATTATATTGCTGTAAGCAGGGGATACTTATATTACATAAGAGGGTGGAGGGATCTTGGCTAGAGGCGCCTGTGTCCTGGCCACGGGGCGGCCCTGTGTCCTGGCCTAACTAATAACCATTACTAGACCAGCTATTTACAGCGGTAGCAATAAATTGCACTAACTAAAACGTGCTTGCATGCTTCATTCCAACGAAGAAGCAAGGAATGCGTGAAATTTTAAGGATATCTTGCTTGGTTATTCGGATGCATGCATGGTTATCCCTTGCTTGCGTTCTATGCTTGCCTGGACGTACGATATCAATATTGTCTGTCAGCCCTGCTGCATACGCCTCAAATCCAATTGTTAATCCAAGTAAAGCACTCTGGGAAAATTGGGTTCCTGGATTCCATAAAAGTGGGTGTTCATGACGGAATATAGTTTTATTTTGTTGTGAAATCATGAGTACGTTTGAATTGCATCGCTGGTTTTCATGAAGGGCTGAAATGATAACCTCACTCGATAGAGAGCGGGATTCTTTTCTATAGATAGATGATTTCTGGCCAATCTTTACAGCAACGTTTCCAGAGCCTGTTGTACCACGCACTAGCTACGTAGTGCGCGTATATATGCAACCATCCATTTGCATCCTGAAGCTAACAGCTTCTATCTACTATCGATCTGTATGTTATCGATGATCCAACGTTGCACAACTTGCTTTCAACCAAAGGGATGCGTGCTCATTATCCTAGCTTCGGCTCAATTGTAATGATATACCGTTATTTAGCTAACTAACAGCAACTAAACTAGGGAGCTAAATAAAAACCTATATATCCAAGCAGTTAAGAGAAGAACTGATCACAGAATATGTATTATATATGTGTGTGTGTAATATTAAGGGGTGTTACACTGTGGGCGATTCACCCCGCAAAGACGAGCACATATATAAGGGGCGTTACACTGTGGCTGGGCGACTCGCCCTACAAAGACGAGCACGGGGGGCCCTGACCGGACTGTGCCGCAGCGCAGGGGAGGGGCACTGCATGATAGACAACTGCGTAATTTGGATAAAGCTACTAAAGTTTTTAGAGGAGTTTTAACCCTAGCGGAAATGGACCTGTATGGCGTTATTTGCTGGGGCATGCACTGGAATAATGGCCCAGGCGCCGTCACCCACCCACCCACCCTGCCGTACATGAGCATATATATAATGATCTAACGTCCGTTTCTTATACGGACGCTTTGCTGCTGCTCACCATCGGCAGCAGTATAAGCAGCACACCCTTGATCAGAATCTAGATGATCGATGTAACGGCCTTATCATTTCGATAGTCATCATGTAACCATGTGAGCGACTGTTGCCGACCATGTGTTGCCGACCCATTCGGCAATAGGCCATCCACACACCCGAAATTACTCAGCAGAGCACAAAAACAAAGTTTTCATGTAATGTAATAATTATAAATAGGTCTTTTATACATCTGAATCTGTAAATCTATATAAAATTGATAACAGATTTTTGAAGGTCCATTAATCCACCATTACTGTATGTTGTACAGCAACTTCCACCGTATATATAAGCCCAAACTGTGAAAAGATTCGTGTCCTCTCCTCTTCGATCAAGGAGACTTTTGGGGATGTCCATTCCCCCCTCGCATGAATGCTGCAATAATGAAATCGTTTTTGAAATGTGGACACGCAGGAATACGTAGGAGTCAAGGGTCGCCCAGTAGCTACATACATATTGATTGCTCATATCTAGTCCTGCTGCAAGCACGACAAGGGTCTAGATGTCAAACTGTATGAATTGGTTTCCACTCATCCATCAAAAAGTCAAATCCCCCGTTTGGAAGGTGTAGCCCAATCACACAACAGGACTTTACACCCAAAACGCAAGTACGCTTACCTGTATCGTATTCTACCTTCTCATATGTTGCAGGCCTATGTTGCATCTTTCTCCATGGACAAGTGCAGCAGCCAAGGATGTGAGAGCTTTAGAAGGTGGGAAGATTTACTGATGATTCAGAACTGCAACGACCCGCCGGCAGTCATGATTATGAATGAAAAGGCGTTTATGTAGTAGTCGTACACTGTACAGCATACACAAACACAATATAATAAAGTGCAGAAAGTGCACCGTCTCAGCATGTAAAGCGGCATTTTTTGGCACTCGACTACTACACGTCTTATCATCATTATTGCATACGTCCACATACATATGAGATTTATTTATTGATGATGATGTACGTACCTTGCCTGTATGCAGGTATGGCTATTACGTATGTGGTGTATGCGTGTACGGTATGGGGCCGGGCCTAAAAGCTTAAATTGCATCTAACAAAATTGCTTATATATCAATTGCTTATTATTGTAAATGATTGGGATTTTGCAGATGATCGATGTAGCTGGTCCATGTAAGGTGCAACATAGTTTTCTTAACAAGCTGACCGCTGTGTCACAGGAAACATGGATTCGGTTTTAGTCCAAAGATGCAATTTTCGTTGCGCTGCTGTGTACTTTTTTCACCTTCAAAATTTCTGCACCAGCCAGGGAAAAATTCCCTATCGACGCCTACAGGGCTTCTTGGCTTACTTGTGAGACAGGGCACGTTTGTGATACATGGGTGCATCATGAGGCACATCAAGAGCAAACATAACAGCCCACAGATTTGTGTACAAAATTCGACTGCATAGACATGTGCATGCCTAGTTAGAGTGCCTCTCGCAGAAGATTAAGTGTGTCCATTCGTCGGTATAGTGACTTTTGGTAAATATGTAGCTGCTACCAATCTTACTATGCCACAGACACAGCTAAGCTTCATTTCTTTCATGTTTTTTAATCCTTCATATCTTCGCTTGCATGATACATGCTAAATGCTAACTGATGATATTCATTTTATCTTTATATGTCATTTTACTTAAATGCGTCTTTAGAATATTTATCTTGCTTGTGTCGGGTCACTGTTGGTTTCCCTATTCAATAGATCTGGGACAGTAGAGGACTCTCACTTGTCACTCCACTTGTAACTGGTAGCGTGAGGCCCTAGGCAGTCTCTTCTTCCCAATCTGAGTCTGCCATTCATGAGGCATTGCTTTACTACATACAGCACGCCACGAAGGCTATAGGACATCAAAATCCATACATCTGTCTCTTTCCCCATACCTTAAGTATATATATAGGGTATATATACACGTGTATGTATGTGCGTGCACACACACACACATATTTATGTATGGTGTTGATGGTGTTTGTTGTATTACGGTACCGGCCTTAGCTTCTTGCTAAGTAGCCCCGTGGCTACACCCTCTATATGCTTATATGTAGAGGCTAACTGTTGCATGCCCTAGTGCAACTGTGACACTGTCACTGGTAGACTCAGTTGAGTTCGGTTTCGCTGGTTGATCCTATGTATTTCCTTAATACATAGCTCTGTTTTCTCTTCCTTAGAGATTACAGTTCTTTATGGAGGCTTGCCGTACTGAGCTCAGAGTACCTATGCTCTGCTCTTCCTATCAACTGGTAGTTATAACTACCACTAGTTGGGGGTGATACAACAAAACTGGTAGCGAGACGGTCTTTCTGGACACTTCTTTCTGTGCTTTTCGCTAATCATGGATATGTCACGCCCGATTACCGCCCCGCAAACATACTAGATGCGAAATACTCACTCCCCCCCCCAGCTCTGGGTGCTGTATCAGCTCCCGTGAGCTGGCCAAAGGAAGGGATTCTAGGCAAGTTCAAGTAGACCACTCTCGTCTAGTAGTAGTGCATGCTTCCATAGGGCGTTGTTGAAAACCATGACCCACATGCGCTCCCCCATCTTCATGATAGCCAACCTGTCCTGCTTGCACAAACTGAGCAGCCACCGCATCCTAGCATAGTCAGCGGCTGTCAGGTAGCGGTAGGCTACACACGCAAGGGCCACCACTCCAGCAAACTGCACGATGACCGGGAACACTAAGTCCAACACCTCGGCGTCAACATCTACCGCAATGACCTTCATGTCCAAACCGTCCTTTCGCGCACGCTCCAAGGCTCTCGGTTCTAGCGCCTTCAGGTCCGGTTTTCCTGCCACAAACTTGAACACACATGCTGCTCCTCTGAGTCGCTGTAACACATCATCTCTCCACTTGGATGGTAGAAACATTGCACCTGCATTCTCCAGCGCTAAGAAACTCAAGGCCAAATATTTATCCAACTCCTGATTGCCATGTGCGGTCACCTAATCCGTTGTGACAGATATGGACGTTAGTCTGAACCTGGAAGCGATTAAAGCTGCACTTTACTCTGGTAAATAGAAATTTCATAATATATTTATTGCTGTAAAATTTAGGCTTCGTCATGCTTCTTGCAGACGATGGCGAGATTTTGCCTGCTCCTTCGTGTGAAGAGCAAGCACCTTTGTTGCACAATATCAGACGCTCCAGTGGAGTGGATATTGTGTTAGAAAGAAAAGCGCCCGGCCCCCGGCCGTATTACTTCTTTCTCATTATCCTGGTTTATCACCGTGTGTCGCTCATTCTCAACACACCCCCGTGAGTGATACACGCTACACGGTCTGCCGTTACTGCGAGGACTCTACCTCACCGGCACTCGGAGGACCCCTCCTGGGCTTCCCAACGCTGGACAAGAGCCAGTGGGAAATCTATCCCGATCCGCGGGACTCGAACCCCCGACCTCAGACCAACCGCGCCCAGCGCGTTACCATAGGTCTCGATACCATGTTAGAAAGAAAAGCGCCCGGCCCCCGGCCGTATTACTTCTTTCTCATTATCCTGGTTTATCACCGTGTGTCGCTCATTCTCAACATATTGCAACGCAAACGTTCTTTACGTTTAAGAAGGGTACGTTTCTGGGTCCTTCCTAGAAAGTAACCTACAATGGCATCTCTCTTTGCCTTGGCTGGAGGACGTAATCGCGTGAATACCTATTCCAGATTACCTAATCCTCGTCCTATTGCAGTTGCAATGGCTTCTGGTTCTCAGGCTCGGCAAGCTGTGCCAGCTGTTGGTGCATTGCCTGATGCTGTTGACCAACACACGGGTCGCCTTGACGCCGTAGCCAATAGTGGCAATGAAACCACTTTAAATCGTACTCCTTCTATGGGAGTTGCTAATGAACCTGTGAATGTTCTTGCTGCTGCGCCGCCTGTGCCAGCCACGCAAACGCCCAGCAGGGGCACGTGTGACGGGCAACCTATTTTGCCTATTGCGGAACAGAGTCCGTCTACGACTCACTCGGCTGCAGAGCTTCCTCGGGTCAGTTTGCCAACTCCGGTGCTGATGCTGGATGACAAACTAGATGCTAAGAAGGCTTCTGCCCGGGCTTGTGCTTTCATACCTATGTATCCTGCAGGGCACTGGCCAGCCATGCAGGATTCATGCTCTAAAGCTTTTATTATGCTCTAGATAATATTTTCTAGTGAACGGATTGCTAACATATCAAATAATAAAAATCTTTACAATGTTTAGTTGACTGTTAATCTGTATAGTACATCAATTATTTTCTGCTGTTATAGCTACCGCTTTATATTTAGCCTGCAATTTCTATAGATACATACTTCTTTGGATCATCAGCAATTTTATGGAGCTTCACAGAGGATTCTCAACATCGCCTTTGCCATCCTGGTGAGCATTACTTGCCAGACTCAGTCACCAAATAATTTCGGAATGCGCACGATTTAGGAATGTGATTTTTGAATGAATCAGGCTGTGCAGCTGCCGTGTGGTGCAGCTGCCGCATGGTGCAGCTGCCACGTTGTGCAGCTGCCGCGTGATGCAGCTGCAGCATGGTGCAGCTGCCGTGTGGTGCAGCTGCCGCGTGGTGCAGCTGCCGTGCAGTGCCGCTGCCGTGTGGTGCAGCTGCTTTGTGGTGCAGCTGCCGTGCAGTGCCGCTGCCGTGTGGTGCAGCTGCTGCACTCTGCCACTGCCTCACAGTGCTGCTGTTGCTTGGTGCCGCTGGCATGTGGTGCCACTGCCATGTGGTGCTGCTGCCATGTGGTTCCATTTGCATGCAGTGCCGCAGGCATGCGGTGCAGCTGCTGCACGCATGGTGCAGCTGCCTCATGGTGCTGCTGCTGTGCAGTTCCATTGGCATGCAGTGCAGCTGCAGTGTGTTGCCTCTGGCATGCGGCGTTGTCACATGCATGCATGTAACACTGGTGCAACAGCGCGTGATGCTGGGGTGCGAAGTCCCCCGTTACAATCCTTCCCGCCTTGCAATGGACGTCCTCGGGCGCCCCTGGCACCCAGTAGGGCAGCTTGTGCCTTGCACCCGACGGATGGGGTTCTTTTGTTTTCCCCTGACACAGTGCCATCCCGGGCATCCACCTTAAGGCTGACGGGATTCATGTGTATCCTGTTGCGAATTATTCAACCAGTGTGCGCTAGTCCGGGTTCGACCTGTTCGATCCTAGCAACTCGCACCAATGTAACATTGGTGCAATAGCGTGTGATGCTGGGACGTGAAGTCCCCTGTTACAATGCATGTGTTGCTGCTGGCATGTGGTGCCGCTGGCATGCAGAGCTGCTGGCATGCAGTGCTGATGGGCTGGCATGCGGTGCTGCTGGCATGTGGTGCCGCTGGCATGCGTGCGGTGCTGTGTGTGACGTGCCACTGCCGTGCAGTGCTGCTGGCATATGGTACCAGATTACCAGGATACACCCTTTCAATTTATAAGGATAACATAAACTATACTGATAGGATGACAATAGTATATATCATACATAACATATACATTCCTTGTGCCCAAGCCAAGTGCCCCTTGGCTCAGTCCTGTCAGGACCCCCGGTGCAAGGCCAGCCACCCACAGTGTAACACCGCTTAATTCCTTGCAAGCTAGCTGATGAATGGGATGCTTGAGGTGACCAAAAATATTAACTACGTACAGACCACCACAAATACCTAAGAGGAAAATCAGAGGCACACATAGGGGGAAATATCTAGTGGGAAATTAATAATATTAACTATATTACAACTGCTCCCCCTTAACTTACAATATTGGATTTGAAGCCTTATAATCCAATAAATAATAAACTATTCCGCCTTTACTTGTCTCAAGAAGAATCTACTTTGGACCCAAGAACACCGAGATGATGGAAATGTGGGGAACTGGGGCAATGAATATACTTTGGACCCCAGTACACCAAGATGGTGGAAGTGCGGGGAACTGGGGCGGCAGGCCCCAGTCCCCGCACAACCACCGTACACTTCTGGGTGTTAACAGCATTGAAAGCAGTAGTCAAATGCATATTTAAAAGCATGATGCCGCAGAAACACATGTTTCCATTCTCTGTATTGATGAAGCGTTAAATCTAATGAATATTTCGAGGTCTTTACGTCTGCACTCTAGCCTTCCATATGTATTTTATGGAAATCCATATCGATTTATGGATCCAACAGAAAATATGGATGATGGCTTTTCCCCGAGTGGAAGGGAAAGACGGAAGAAGGGAGGGTGCACTGCTTCATGGCTATCTACAGAGAAGTATAACAAAATAACAACAGCAAGAAGGCAAACTTACTGATAACTAGACAAGTAAGTTATAAATGCATTTTTTCATTTGCACTTTGTTGCTGGCCTGACTGAGGGGGGGAGCGCGTGGTTTATGACCTTAATTCACTGCTGCTTTTTGTGTATATGGCCTGGCTTGTAATTTTTTACCTATTGTAACTTGCGTTGCTGGATATTGAGGTAACATATTTCATGTATACGTACATAGGTTACAGAAATGTTTACTACAGTAGCACTTGCAGTCTGTTACAGGATTTAAGTCCCATCCAAGATAGATAGATTCATTAACACCACCAAACAGCCTAAAAAACGCCAAAACACCATCAGACAGTCATATATCCCTACCAAACAAAGTGCGGTATAAGTTTTGAGTAAGTTTATGTAAGTTTATGTAAGTTTAGGATAAGTCAATCTTAGCTGTGTAAGTCTGCTTAACTGGACTTATCCCTAAGTTTCTTACTTAGCTTGAATTATACCTGATTTTGGAGTTAAACAAGTTTAGGCAAACTTTTGATGACTTATTTAAACTTACAAACTTATACAAGTGCAGCACAATTAGCTCTAAGTCAGATAGGCTCAAGGGGCCAGCAGCAAGCAAGCAGCAGCATGCATGCAAACATCTACTTTGTCTTAAGTACTAACTCTCTGACAGTAAGGGACATGTACCAGGGTCCAAACGCCTACTACAATAGGCCTGGAATAAAGGGATAAAAAGTTATGATCTTCATTCAGGACTAGGAGTAAATTCATGTAATTCAGTTATTCCAGTACTTGCAGTACTTGCCTTGCTGCAAGTACTGCAAATACTGCAAACCTGGCAAACATACGAAAGTTGCTTCAAGGTAATGCTTAATAATTTATTTCGTAACATTCCAATATTATTAACCTGTTTTATTATTATATATATAGCTTTTAAGAAGTGGTTCAGCGATCTTCTCCCAACAACTAAACTTTGGTAGAAGAGCTGCGATCTGTATTTATTATGACCTTTTCCTTTATTTGAAATGAGTTTAATGCTCTGTTAAATTTAGTGAGAACAAAGGAAAGGGTGCTAGCTCTGACCGACCTGCGAGTTGGTCAAAGCATGTTCTCAGCAGCTTGTTACCTCTTCAGATGGCTGGAAAGCTGTGAAGGGACTTTGGAGTTTATGATGGTAATGAGGAAGACATATGACCGCAGGCAAGATTTTCAAAGCTTGCTTCTGACTCGTAATGCTGCCGCCGCCATCTACCATACTTTCAGCTTACAATGCCTGATTGTGATAACGATAAAGATAGCGCCCCTATTTTCATAATTATTCTCAGCAGCGCAGGAAATGTTATACTGAGACCTTGGCATAGGTACGTATGTACACAAGAATGCTGCACATTGGTGTTCTAGTATGACTTCGTTCTTAGATAGGTACTGCCATTTTAATCTACCTGTCTAGTAATCCCAATGACCGAAGAACACAAGTTTGCTCATTTTCGTGGACTGCAGGAAATGGTAGCAGCTATCATACCAGCCACAGTCTGCATGCGCACCCTCTCTCCCTGCTGCCCTCGCTCCCTCCTTGCCTGTCTCCTTGTCCTTTTATTTCTTCCTTTGTCCCTTCCTATCCCTCCTTGTCCCTCCCTCCTTGTCCCTCCCTCCCTGCCCCTCCCTCCCTGCCCCTCCCTCCCTGCCCCTCCCTCCCTGCCCCTCCCTCCCTGCCCCTCCCTCCCTGCCCCTCCCTCCCTGCCCCTCCCTCCCTGCCCCTCCCTCCCTGCCCCTCCCTCCCTGCCCCTCCCTCCCCACCCCTCCCTCCCCACCCCTCCCTCCCCGCCCCTCCCTCCCCACCCCTCCCTCCCCACCCCTTCCTGCCCCTCCACATACTGACATTTGCCTTTAATTTTATATTGAATAGAATACCTAATTATTAGTGCTAATCCAGAAGCAAAATCGGAAATCTAGCCATAATATTTGGGTAAGCTACAGTAAATCTGGCTGTAAGTTTCAGTAAATCAGGGTATAAGTTTTGCTAAGTTTTTAATAAGTTCCAGCTAAGTTTATGCTTATATAATCCTGTTTAAGTTCAAACTTATGTAAGTTTGGTTTAGCTATGTCAAGCCAGGCTAAGTCTCAGTAAGTTTCATGGCAAATTGGTCAAAACTTATACTTTTAGACTTATGTAAGTAGCCATAAGCTGGAATTACGCAAATATAACTCCACTTAGACAGACTTACAGGCACTTAGAGCAAAATTACCCAGAATTAAACCAGTGCTTTCCCGGCTCGCCATAGAGATAAGTCTGGCTAAGTTTCCTTAAGCACAAAACTTATACCGCACTTTGTTTGGTAGGGATATAGTAACCAACAACATGAATTCTTGTTCTACTTTGTCAACATTGTTGTTGACAGCCAGATGGACCTGCACCTAGCCCAAACACCATCAGACAACTCCCGATTTGTTAGAGGCTGTTATCCCCCCTATAAGTTTGTAGGGATTGTCTGGCATCCTTTCGATCGAGCCTTTGCTGTAGGTGGATATAACAGAGATACAACATCTTCCTCAGCTATTGTAGTCATCGTAGAGTCCATGGGTGTTACCCTCTCTCCCTCACTCCTGGCCATCAGAGTCCCTCAGATGAACCGCACAGCCCACACTGCTTGCCTTGGCCGGATGTGTTGCCTGAGTGGCAGTAGGCCGAACCCACCCATTGAGGGATGTCCTACCAAGAGTCTGCTAGGCACTCCAGTGAAGTGCTGGCCCTGATCTTCTGGGCCCTGTTGCCGATCAACAAGGCGAGCAGCTAGACGCTCAATGTAGCTCAGGGTGGTATCTGGAGGTGGTCCACCATGCTCCATATGCCAAGTGACTGTTTGCAGACAATAGGCTGATACTGCTGCAGCCCGACCAAAGGCAGAGAGCGGATAATGGGCTAGACGTTGCATCCTCTTGTAGGCCAGAGCAAGCATCTTAGGCCAGTCTGGTTGAGGTGGCTGCAGTTGGTTGTCCATAGGCAAGTTAAGGGCTGTAGCAGTAGTGACCACCTTAAGGCTGTTGATAGTGTGCCCCTGCCATCGGTCATTCCTGGCCCCTATAGGTAGAAGTTCCACTTTATCCAGGTTAAGGTGTTGACCAGACGCCCTGGCAAAGGTATCCATGGCTTCAAGGAATGCTGGCACGGATTCCTCTCCGTTCAGAGCGACTTCTGCGCCATCAGCAAACTGTCAGGCTGTGACCCTGTCTTCATCCGAAGGTAGGAAGTGGAGGCCCAGCTCTTGGCTCTTTAGCCAGCAGAAGAGATACAGCAGGGGTGCTAAGGGGCATCCCTGTCGCACCCCCGCCTCTGTTGTTTCCCTCCTGCCATTCGCACATTGATTCTGCAGAGAACCAAGCTTAGTGCATCATGCTCGATTATATCAGAACGTACCAATCGAGGCAGCGGAAGTCTTCGATGCAAGGAGTTACAACGTATAATCCAAGACAGGTGTAGATGACGTGATAGGCTATCAGTGCCTAGCCAAGGCAATCATCATCTAACCGATGCGAATCGGTGCTCGGGCTTATCCAAGAAATGCGATCCGAGACGGTATAAAAGGCGTCAGCTCAACCAAAGCACGGTTAGCTTAACTCAATGTCAATTGTCGATATTCATTGATGATTCATCGATGATTCATACTTAGACTGTCAATGAGTATAGCAGATATACTCGCAATGATAGTTCACGGTACAGGAGATCTGCAAGTAGTAAGTGTACTACCGTGATCCTGCCTGCGGATATTGCTATATAAGCCGTCATAGCAATAATGCAACGTTCTTTACTCGCCTTAAGGTGCCGACTACGCCATCGCCCGAAGTATTGCATTCGACGCGCCGCATCACTCGAGCCATTGCCTCGCGACCTCAAGGTGCGCTCACCTTATCGCGCTCGAGCGTGCGCGTATGCAGAGTGCACATGTTATCGGTAGTGCGCGCATATACATGATGCGTTATGCATTGTAAGTCATCCGCGACCAAGTCGCCGGACTGCGCGCACCTATCGTGATGTTGATCACGCGATGCATGCTTGCGGCAGTTTGCACAATGCATTAGGTGTTATGCTGTTCGCGGGCTGCTTGTGCCCTTAGCCGATGCACCTAACGCGTGCGATGCGACGTGCTGTGTGGCGTGGCTGCATGCGTGCGGTCGTGCCGCGCCAGCTGCCGTACTACTCCAGGGTGCACGTACGACATGGGCGCCGTACTACTCCAGGGGTCTGCGTACGACAGGGACGCCGTACTACTCCAGGGTGCACGTACGACATGGGTGCCGTACTGCTCCAGGAGTCCGCGTACGACATGGCTGTCGTACCGCTCCAGGAGTCCGCGTACGACATGGCTGTCGTACCGCTCCTGGAGTCCGTGTACGACATGGACACCATACTACTCCAGGGGTCCGCATATGACACGGCTGTCGTACGCTTCCGATCGCCACGTACGACACGGCTGTCGTACACTTCCACTCGCCCGCGTAGCTGTCGTACGCTTCCCATTGCCCGCGTACAACACAGCTGTGTGCGATATGGCGATGGTGGGTGCAACATAGCGGGGCTTGGGCGAAGTGAAGCGTGGTACAACAGCCTCCATCTTGACAAGCCTGGACTTGAAACCGTTCATCATGGCTCGTGCCTGTGTGTTGCTAAGCAGCAGCCGGGTCCACCTGCAAAGCTGTGGTCCTGCTCCCATTGCCTCCATAGCCCCCAGCAGGAAGTTGCGGTCCACTGTGTCGTAAGCTTTCGCAAAGTCCAGGAAAGCCAGCAGGCCTTGGCGGTTCAATTTACGTAAAAGATGAGGCAGATGGCGCAGAAAGAGAACACTGGCCCCAATGAGCCTCTTGGGCAAAAAGGCTGACTGTTCAGGGCTGATGATTCACCCCAGGGTTTAGGGTTAGCACTGACTGGCAGTCTTCAGGAGTGGTGAAGTCGGGGGCTCTGCAAACCTCTGCCCAAAAGTCCGCTACAACCTGTGGTAGCTGTGCTGGGTTAGTGACCAGACGGCCTGAGCGTGCCTGGAGTGCCACTGGGGCTGCTTGTTGGTCCTGGCTTTGGGTTTGCAGGAAGGTTGTCATGGCTGGGCCAGGACGCTCTCCTGCATGCAACCAGTGGATCCGGGCCTTATTTGCTGCCCTGATGTTGTCCTCAATATGCATCCTAGCCAGACTGGCTTGGGCGTCTACTAGCTGCTGCAGGAGCTGTGGTGAGTGTGGCATTGTGTCCAGGGCTTGTTGGGCCTGTTGGACCTCAAGGCAGGCCTCCTGGGTATATGGGCTTGGCTGCTGCCTGCGCTGTTGTGCAACCTTGTTGAGTTGGTGAGCTAGGCTGGTTAATCTGCGCTTAAAACCTGGCCACAAAGCAATTAAATGGCCTGGGTTCTCTTCAGCTGACGGTGCCTCTTGGCATTGGTTTCGGATCCATCCAGCCATGCTGGCAACCAAATCTTCATGCTCAGTGAAGGCCATGTGTATACGCTTGATGCCAGGGACCTTGATCTCATTTCTGCGTGGTAGAAGATGAAGCATGGCAAGACGGTGGTCTGAAGGTGTATGCGTGTACAGTATGGGGCCAGGCCTAATACGTATGTGGTGTATGCATGTACGGTATCGGGCCGGGCCTAAAAGCTTAAATTGCAAGTAATAAAATTGCTTATATATCAATTGCTTATTATTGTAAATGATTGGGGTTTTTCAGATGATCGATGAAGCTGGTCTATGTAAGGCGCAACATAGTTTTCAGGAAACATTAGTCCGAAGATGCAATTTTCATTGCGCTGCTGTGTACTTTTTTCACCTCCAGAATTGCTGCACCAGCCAGGGAAAAATTACCTATCGACGCCTACAGGGCTTCTTGGCTTGTGAAACAGGGCACGTTTGTGATACATGGGTGCATCATGAGGCACATCAAGAGCAAACATAACAGCCCACAGATCTGTGTACAAAATTCGACTGCATAGATGGGTGTATGCCTAGTTAAAGTGCCTCTTGCAGAAGATTAAGTGTGTCCATTCGTCGGTATAGTGACTTTTGGTAAATATGTAGCTGCTACCAATCGTACTATGCCGCAGACACAGCTAAGCTTCACTTCTTTCATGTTTTTTAATCCTTCATATCTTCCCTTGCATGATATATGCTAAATGCTAACTGATGATATTCATTTTATCTTTATATGTCATTTTACTTAAATGCGTCTTTAGAATATTTATCTTGCTTGTGTCGGCTCACTGGGGTTTTCCCTAATCAATAGATCTGGGACACCAGAGGACACTCACTTGTCACTCCACTTGTAACTGGTAGCGTGAGGCCCTTGGCAGTCTCTTCTTCCCAATCTGAGTCTGCCATTCATGAGGCATTGCTTTACTACATACAGCACGCTTTTAACCCTCTTATGCAGTGCAGGTGTTTGAGGGGCCAGCTGTGGGTGAGGCCGGGAGGCTTTCTAGGGGGGCGCCAACTTGGCTCGTCATCCCCCCCTCTGTCTTTAGCTGCGTTCTTCCTTCTTGGCTGTGTTTGAGTGTGCTCTCCTGTTGGCGTCTCTCCTCTGAGGGTTCCTGTGTGTTTTTGTCAGGCTCTTGCTAGGTCAGGTTTGGGTTGGAGGAGAGTGGCCCCCTTCTTTGTGCAGCTAGTCGCCCCCTGTTTCTTTTGTTCCCTCCTTGTTTTCGCAGTGGTCCTCAGTGCTCAGTTAGTGGCCAGGCTAGAGCCTCTGAGTCTTTCTTTGCGCTCGCTGGTCCGAGTGAGAGGGGGAGCACGTGGCAGGACAGACAGACAAAGCCACGTGCCCCTCCCCTGCGCTGTGGCTCGGGCCGGTCAGGCCCCTTGGTGCTCGCCCTTGTAGGGCGAGTCGCCCACAGTGTAACACCCCATATATGCATATATATGCGTGTGCACAAACACACATATTTATGTATACATGTATGGTGTTGATTTAGCTAAGGATTTACATATCTCTAACTCTGATTTCATATATTTAAATGTGTATGTCTATATATGTCTATACACACATCTTCCCCTTAATTCGCAATAGATGAATGCCGCATTAGGAAATGCATGCAGGTGCAGCCGTGTCTACCGCATTGGTGAGCTCGGCGGAGGCCCAGCAGGTTTCTTTCTCATACAATCCACTGCTGTTGTCATCACCATCACCACCACCATCACCTGCTGATGATGTGACTCACACAACGCTACCTACACCATTTAGATCAAAACACCGATCGGAAGTGTCCTTCTTGGCAACCTTATCTCCGCGACCCCCATCTCCACGGCCACCTGCTCTGTTGCTCCCTTCACCTCGGCGGCCTCCATCTCCGTACCCTCCCCCCATACCCCCAAGCAGCAACTACCCGCGCCCCCCCAGCCCCCAAGCATCTCTGGCGACTTCCCCATCACCAACAACATTTCCTCCGCCTTCACAGCAGAATCAGATCCTCAACAACAGCAGCAGAATTAGTTCACCAACTGAAAAATATCCTCCACCGATGCAGTCACCATCTCCACCCCTTAGGAGACCCAAGGATCCCCCCCCTTCACCTTCTCCAACTAGATCTCCGCCATCGCAAACAAAACTACCGCCCCCACCTCCACGTCCGTCTCCGAGTCCACCTCCACCACGTTATGATATCAGGTCTCCACCACCCCCACCCCCCACTCCATGCACGGTGTGTGTGAGTGTGATCTTAAATGATTCTAGCCCTCGCCCCTTCGTTGATGATCAACTCTGCAAGTTGCTCAAAGGGTTAATTCTTGCTGCAATGGAAGCGGGGGCTCGAAAGACACCGCTGCTTAGTTCATTTAACGAATCAGCTGGCAGCTGCTTCCTCGTGGACGGCCAAGCGATAGGTCAGGTTTGCTTCACGCTTGCATCAAAAGTGGAAGGATTAATAATGACAGGGTCTTTATCATATCAGTTTTCTCCAGATTTCATCGGCATCTTCAACATGGGAGGGGACGGCAGATGCTCCGGTAGCCTAGATAGCTATAATTCATGGTTCGTATCTATTGTAATAGGCGGTGCGGGAACAGATCCAAGCATGGCCCCGAGCTGCCTACAAGCATCGTTTGACCTACAATGTTTGGGCAACGACGGCCAAATCGCCAGCGATAAGTAGGTTCTTCTCATGCATATGACGGTGGGCGGTAGGTAGTTTCCAACGCACGACTGATCGACCCATACACACCTACATACATGCACCAACTGGTTATTAGCTGCTAGCGATAATATATATATATAGTATCCTCTATCTTGTCTATCTTACATACATTATCCCTTTTATCAATCAAAGATCTCATCATGCCCTTAGTCATGCATTTTCTTTATATGATAAATTAGGATTCTTATTAGTCAAGCATTATTATAATCAATTTACACAATGTGCTTTAACTAATAAATATCTACTAGCTTTAAACATACGTATGCATGCATGTACATACATTCCGCTTTCCTGTATGTTGTGATTTCGCAGTTGCAACACCGACCCGACGGCCACTCCTTTCTCTGCACTTCGAAACATAACCAAGCGCCCAGGTTACAGCTTCAACACTGTTCTGTATTGCTTCGAGATAAGACCGCCTGTATTCCTGAGGAATTCTGTAAGTGTTTTGCAGGATCCAAAGAGAAAGGCGTTTATAAGGGAGGGGGTCATTATTACCAAGTAAGGACAGTGGTCGGCGCTGCCCAGTATGTAATGTCCTCATTATTTATAGCAGCGATGATATATAGCCTTGGTATTCATAAACATAATAATGATATATAGATGGGCCCACCCTAAAACCCTAAACCCTAACCATCCAACAAGACCTAACACTTATTTATGCATTCATATAGAGGAGTTCATAAATACATACCATCTGTACTAACGAATAAATACGAATAATTTTCCGTAATAACTGTTGCCCAATGTGAGAAATTGAGCGATATGTAGATCTACTAGGGGACAATGTGCACCGAATGAACACTTACATACAGCCGCCAGCAGGTGGCTGGATCACACAACATCAAACTAACTAGCTATATATATATAACTATCTAGCTACATAATAATCATGCTTTTATATATGCATTTGACTACCGCTTTCAATGCCGTTAACACCCAGAAGTGTTTGGTGGTTGTGCGGGGACTGGGGCCTGCCGCCCCAGTTCCCCCCACTTCCACCATCTTGGTGTCCTGGGGTCCAAAGTAGATTCTCGTTTAGACAAGTAAAGGCATGAAAGTATATTATTTGTTGCATCTTAAGGTTTAAAATTCAATGTTGCAAGTCAAGCGGGGGCAATTGTAATAATAAGAAGCATATTACAATTGCCCCTGCTTGACTTGCAACATTGAATATTAAACCTTATTATTATTTTCTGTCTAGATATTTCCCCTAAGGTATTCCCCTGGTTTTTCTCTTAGGTATTTGTGGTGGTCTGTATGTAGTTAATATTTTTGGTCACCTCAAGCATCTTGTTCATCAGCTAGCTAGCAAATGATATATTTTATGAATCACGTGTATGATTGTCTTCCTATCAGGATAGCATGTTATCCAAATAGTTTAAAAGGGTGTATCATGATAATCCAGCACTGCAAGCCAGCAGCACTGCACGGCAGTGGCACTGTATGCCAGTGGCACAGCACGGTAGAGGCACCATGCAGCAGCGGCACTGCACAGCAGTGGCACCACATGCCAGCAGCACTGCATGCCAGCGCACTGCATGCTAGCGGCACTGCACACAGCGACACTGTGCACCAGCGGCACTGCATGCCAGTGGCACTGCAAACATGGCTCACCTGTCTCTATAACATGTTTATAATAATAATAAACAATAATAATAAAAACCTAAACCCTAAACATAATAATAAACCCTAAAACCCTAATACTAATAATAAAATACTCAAAGAACAACCAAGAAATGTTGCTTAAAATTATAATAGTTGTGATTACAAGAATAGCTGAATGAAGTGGCATAATTAGGAATTGTATTACCCTACATCATGCTTTTAAATAGTCATTTGACTACCGCTTTCAATGCTGTTAACTCCCAGAAGTGTACGGTGGTTGTGCGGGGACTGGGGCCTGCCGCCCCAGTTCCCCGCACTTCCACCGTCTTGGTGTCCTGGGGTCCAAAATAGATTCTTATTTCTGTCTAGGTATTTCCCCTTAGGTATTCCCCTGATATTCGTGGTGGTCTGTATATAGTTAATATTTTTGGTCACCTCGAGCATCTTGTTCATCAGCTAGGTAGCAAATAACATATTTTATGTATCATGTGTATTCTTGTCTTCCTATCAGTATAGCATGTTATCCAAATAGTTTAGAAGGGCGTATCCTGATAATCCAGCTCTGCACGCCAGCAGCACTGCACGGCAGTGGCATGGCATGGCAGCGGCACCCGGTGGTGGCGGCCTCATGCATCTTAAAATCCTGAAATCCTAGCATCCTAAAAGTGCTTTCTTAAATCGCAGTCTAATATTTCTTGGCAATATACCTTGGCGAGTAATGCTTACCTTTTGCCAGCAGGATGGCAAAGATAGACCATGTTGGCAATTCTATTAAGTGAAGATCTGAGTAATTTCTGAAGCTCGAATAATTGGTAAACAAAAAAGTACGTATCCATACAATTGCAGGCTTTGAGTAATAAAGCTGAAGCTATAATAGCGAGTCATTGCTGTACCATTCCGATTAACTGTCAACTAAAGGTGTAAGGATATTCCTTGTTTCACCTGTTTGCAGGCCATTCACTAAAAACATTTAAACATTCAAGAGCAGAATAAATTAATATAAACTTTAGATCATTGGCCAGCATTGGCCAGCCCTGCAGGATACATAGCTACTACATGAAACAAAAGACTGAAAAAACTAGGTAAAGAGGCCGGAAAATGCTTTTAATAGCCTAGAAATTGCCTAATAAAAATCATTGCATTTTCCTCACGGCGTCATAAATTCCCGAGGGCCTTACACCACTAGGACTCCTTACAGGGGCGGACAACTGTAAGGAGTGCTAGTCATGTAAGGCCCCTGGGAATTTTAGGGTTTTAGTTTCAGGGGCTGACTGTACTACAGGAAAATTAAAATAACTAAAACAAAACAACACGAAAAGTAAAAAAACTAATACTAAATAAACAAACTGAAAGCAACTAAAAATTACTAGGCTAGCTAAATAAATCGGTAGCAATTTTATGTTTAACTATACAATAGCTAGCAGTTGCATGCATTACATTGTGGTACAGGGTCACAGCATGAAAAAGCTTTAGTGGTGTACATGATCACGACATGTGTAAAGCATACAAAGAAATATTCAAATTTCATCGTAAGTGGTCATTGCACTAAAGAATAAATTTACCCGTTCATTTCAAATGTGACAAGGAAAAGTTTATAAAGTCTTGGCCCTATGCGAGAACCCCCCTAGCAGATAGCCTAGCAGCCGATGCTGATAGGCTATCAAGGCCCTATCAGCACCGGCTGCTAGGGGCCCAACTGCCTGCTAGGCCTGCTAAGCTATGATAGGGCCCTGCTAAGCACCTGCTAACATGCTGCTAGGTCTGAGTTGCTAGCCTAGCAGGACAGATATGCCTGCTGCTAGGTTATCTGCTAGTACCAGATCAAGATTAAATATTTCCCGCCAAAAATATTTAGTCTTCCCTGCTGAACTTCTGCCTGATGTACACCCTATATATGCGATCAAATCCTCATCATTCAGCTAAATTTGATAGAATTTATAGCTTTAAATTAACGATTCTTATGAGAATTTCAAATATCAGTGATAAGTAGTGGGGATTCTATCTCTAAAGTGCGTTTCCCCACGCCCACTTATCCGTATACCTGCACTTGCGCATGTCGTCATGCCTGTTGGCTTGGATGGCATTGACAAGTATTACTTATTGTCGTGATGAAATTAATCATGGCTGAATCCAAGCTTCATTAAAATTTGCATACCTAAGTTCATGCATGGGTTCCGAAATCACTGGTTACTGGTAATCTGTATGCCATTCCTATCATGTGCCATTATGGCGTTATTAGTATGTGATGGCCCCAGCTGCATAGCTGGACATATCTGAAAGTCAAATATTTAGGGCAGATTTATAATATCAAGAAGTATTACAAAAAACTCGCAGACTTAGCAACTACAAAGCAAATGGCCATCAGTATTCTAGCAGATAGCCTAGCAGACACATATCCAGGGGTTATCAGATAGGCTAGCAGCTAGCCTGGCCCTGCTACCTAGCAGGTTCCCTGCCAGCTAGCCTAAAGCTAGGCAGCAGATACATGCCCGGATAGGCCATTTTCTGCTAGCCTAGCACAACCTATCTGATAGGGGGGTTCTCGCATAGGGTGGGCTAGATTATTGAAAGCATTTTAAAGGATTTATAGTATTTATTATACTTATTATATAACATTGTGTTGTTGCAGTGTGCGTGCTGATAGCAGTGCTGATAGCAGTACTGCGCAAGGTCGATTCCTGCACGGCCTGCTACGCGTGCGGGAAGCGATAATGTTTGCGATATGGGGATATTGCGTTGGTAGCAATGTCGCGCGAAAAGCTAAATTGCAACACTCGTACATTTTCTCGCTTCCAGCAACGTGCAACATCGGCACCCTAGCACTGTGGCACTGCATTAATTTGTATGTATACATTTTTATTGGCAGGCCTTACAGGGGCAGACGACTGTAAGAACTCCCAGGGGCCTTACATAAATGATGAAAACTAACATAACCAAAACTAAAAAATCGAACTAAAAGGAACAAAAAATTACTAGGCTGGCTAATAAAAGCGGTAGCAATCATGTTAAGGAAATGCTTCACAGCAAAAACATTTGGTAGTATTGAGAAACATTATGTATCAAATACTTCCATTTCTGATTAATGCACACAAACAAACACGAACAAACAAAGACAGGTGCAAACCTACAATAATGCACCTTGCTGTGGGATAGAAGACCGGCTACTAACTTAAGCACACACAGAGCACTGCCTGCAGGAGGGTTGTCAGCCAGCATCTGTCACCAGCACCAAATAAATGTTTATTTTGGAGGCTTGGTTAATTTGTCCATAGCTCCTCCTATTATAAATTGTATTACCTAGGTACAGCTAGCCCAAATGAGTTCAGCCTTCCTTCGTGGTTCATTGTGTGTGGGGTTTGGGTTCCATAATGGCTTGCAGTGAAGTTAACAGCCTTGCCTGTGTTTACACAGCATTATGTTTGGGCAACATACTTAGGAATATATGGGGTGTTACACTGGGGGCGACTCACCCTACAAGGGCGAGCACCAAGGGGCCTGACCGGACCGAGCCACAGCACAGGGGAGAGGCACATGGCTTTGTCTGTCTGTCTTGCCACGTGCTCTCCCTCTCACTCGGACCTCTATGCATATGTCTAGCATCAGTTGAGAGCTTTTTCGAAGAAGTCCCTATACGTATTCCAATAGAGCATGGCAATCCAGCCGTTTTGGCATGCATTTACTATTTCATGCATCTATATGGAGCTTTTGTGGTTTTTGTGGTTATTTCCAACGCTGAAATACAAAACTGAAACGGCTTCTCTGCACCAGGGTGCATGCTGCGTCAGATTTCCATTTTCAGTAAACATAGTGCATCATAAAAAATATTTTCATATCATTGTAAGTGGTAATTCATCCGTTCATTTAAAATGCAACAAGGAGAAGGTTTTCAAGTCGAGCTTTCACTTCGAATAATTTGTAGTAATTATTATTATAAAAAATAATATACCACAAAGCAAATATCACTATGTACTGTGTGATTGATGCCCGTGTGGAGTCGTAACCTACACGCTAGTGCCACCCGCTCGATATTGAAACCCACGGATAGCGAAAGATAGGAGTGCACTACCCGCCCTACATTGATACCATGGGTAGGGATGCCGCGCGGGCAGCGATATGTGACGTGATAAGCGGTACCACACGATGTAGCAGCGCCACCACATTAAAAAAAATAAATACATAGATTGTTTTAAGCATCAAAGGATCTATTCATTTCAAAAAAGCGTGGTACCAGGCGGTTGTGATACCGTGCGATAGCCACACTGCACGATAGCAAATCCTTGCTATAGTGATACCACGTGATAGCAATAATATTTCTTATCACCTGGTATCAGTATGGCTTCGTTATCGTGCAGTGTGGCTATCGCGCAGCAGCAGCCGCACTAGCAATGACAGCGCACAACACAAATGTATCATGGAAATGCATGCAAAAGTAGATAATAAATTTGTCATAACTACTTTAAGGCTTACCTTGGGCGAGTAGCGCCAGCAACCCTACACCAAAGAGCGCCACAAGAGCCACGATGCCCCAGATCACCAAAGACCAACTTGGGCTGGTATGTGGCGAACCCGTGAAAATACGTATTCCTCCATTTCATTACTTGTAAAGGATATACGAATTTATTAGAAAGCAGTTCGGCAAACTACTTGCACTATGTCAGCTGGCGGCGTAGTTGATAATCCTCTTCCTTAAAGAACCAACAGTAAATGAGCTCCAATGATTAACAACCAATGAAGTAATTGTCTACAGAATTTTCAGGCTATAAAAGCAGATCATTGCTGTACGATGGAGATTAACTGTCAACTAATGTTGTAAGGATAGTTCCTGCTAGACCTATTCGCAGGCCGTTGACTAGGAACTTTTCATATCGTAAGCCATAAAAAATGAATCCTGCAGGGCTGGCCAGTGCCCTGCAGGATACATAGCAACTACCTGAAACAAAAGACTGAAACAACCTAGCTAAAGAGGTCAGAAAATGCTTTAAATAGCTCTGAAATTATCTCGCAGAAATCAGTGCATTTACCTCGCGACGGCATAAATTCCCGAGGGCCTTACACTACTAGGACTCCTTACAGGGACTCCCGACTGTAAAAATTCCCAGGGGCCTTACACTACTAGGACTCCTTACATGGGCGGACGACTGAAAAAATTCCCAGGGGCCTTATATAAACGACGAAAACTAAAAAAACGAAACGAAAATAAACTAAATAAACAAACTAAAAATAACTAAAAAATACTAGACTAGCTAATAAAAGCGGTAGCAATCATTGCTGTTCGATACAGATTAACTGTAAACTGAATGTTGTAAGGATATTTCTTGCTAGACCCATTAGCAGGCCATTGACTAGGAACTTTTTATATTTTAAACAAAAATAAAACCTTTAGAGCATGAATCTTGCAGGGCTGGCCAGTGCCCTGCAGGATACATAGCTACTATCTACATGCAACAAAAGACTGAAAACACCTAGCTAAAGAGGTCAGGAAATGGATTTAATAGCCTAGAAATTGCCCAACAGAAATGATTGCATTTTTGTCGTGACGGCATAAATTCCCGAGGGCCTTACACTACTAGGACTCCTTACAGGGGCGTAAAAATTCCCAAGGGCTTTACGTAACCGACAAAAACTAACAAAACCAAAAATAAATAAACTAAATAAACAAACTAAAAATAACTAAAAAATACTAGACTGGCTAATAAAAGCGGTAGCAATAATACCTTTGGATTATTGATTTTGCCCATGGATGTTGCCTTAGCAATGAAGGCGCGTAGTGTGTGGCTTTTCCCATGGCCCCCTGCACCTTGTATGCGCCATAGCTTATGCATGTTCTGCTCAAGGATAGCTAAGATATTATGCTGGTCAGGATCTACCTCACACTGAGATATTAGGCATTGAGCAACCTGCTGATCTACAGTGGGGGCATATTGTCGCTGGATGCATGCCATGAAATGTTTAGAAAGGTTATCAGTGGATGAGTTCTTCATTGTTGTGTAGGTATCATCTTGCTGTTTATTATTGCCATTTTGGATGGAGTTACGGATCTCAAGCATGGTGGTAATAGGTTTTTCAGAGTCAATGAAGTCAAGTGCAGAGTCTCGCATGTTGCCCTCCCAGCTGTACTTAGGCTTGCGCACATGCTCTCTGAGTGATTGATCATCTGTGAAGAGGCCATGTAAGTAAGCAGCCTCACACCAGGACTTTGTTAGGTTTTCCTCCCTTTTAAATGCCTCATCATGACTTCTTACCGCATACGACTGCATAATTTCAGAATAGTAAAATTTTTCACCATCCTTAGGGCTTAGTGTACGCAGGATTGGGGCAAGGGGACTAGATCGGCGGAACAAACAGCTTTCGTTTGGCAATGCACAGATGAAAGATGGGTGTTGTGTGTTACTGTTTTTAGGCTTGATCTCGTACTTTGTCTTCCAGTCCACAAGCGTTGCCATGTCTATTTCGGGATGCACATCTTTTGGTCGGTCAAAGTAAGCATCAGCAACATGACGTCCATGATTAACAACGAAAGAGCGCAGGTTTGGTGGATCTAGATTTATGTTAACGAATTTGAGGTTATCGCTCACCCGTGCAAGGTCATTATCCTGTAGAACCCAGGCAGCCTCATT
The DNA here is from genome assembly GCA_019650235.1 of Volvox reticuliferus. Taxonomy (NCBI): domain Eukaryota; kingdom Viridiplantae; phylum Chlorophyta; class Chlorophyceae; order Chlamydomonadales; family Volvocaceae; genus Volvox; species Volvox reticuliferus. Next base: position 451,365 of record BNCP01000040.1, on the reverse strand, counting down.
CACAGACACAACCTTTGCATGCAAGGAAGCGGCTATTGATTGAAGTGTACCCACACTAACTTCAGCTGGCAGCCCAAATGCATGCAGGTTAGATGCTTTAATATTTATAGAACCATGAGTATCAACTTTCCACTGGTACTTCATAAGGTAGTTAAGCCAGGTTGCATCAGTCCCACGCTGAAGGTGTACATGGCAGCCTAGTATAAAGAGGAGGCCCGGGTGATAATTTACTATGTACGAATCTGAAGTATGCAATCGCATATACTCCCACCGATTTAGTACTGGATCAAGGGTTGGGGTTGGCGTGCACATTCGGGGGAAGCCCTTACTGCAGCTAGTACCATGTCTTTTGCAAGTGGTGTTTGAGCATTGGTGAATCATATGACATTGGGGAATAAGACCTGCGACTTGATTCCAAAACATCTTTCTTTGAGGGTTAGCATGAAGTTCTGGGTAGCGGGTTGCATCTGGAGTAGTCGCAATGATTTCATGATTGACACGATCCACTGCTTGGGCATCAGCGAGCATTAGGGCAAAATGGGCATGGGCACTGCCACGGCCTTGGAATTCGATTTTGACAGAGTACCATGTCATTTCACCAAACACAGGGTTCATATGACCAGGTTGTACTTTTAGCAGGTTTTCGCACACCCAGTCCAATCGGATACAAAATAATCTTCCAACCTCAAAGGGCTGCCGTGGAAGCCAACGCCGCAGGAATGTTACTATTTGGGTTGGGGCTTTGGCAAAGGATAGCCAATTCCATCGGGGATTTGTATCTGAGACCTTAGTTTTGGCTATATGGCATTTATTGCATATCTTAACGCTGGTTCCCCCATTTTTCTCCTGAACCCAAGATCGGTTGTGTGGACAATCTCTAACCCCTGGAAGAGATTCTATTGTCTCATTAGCGTTAAGTGTATACCACTTTGTGTGATTGAAAAGCCACTTTTTATCAAGAACTTTATCCCCAAGGTATACACACGAGCACAGTGGACACATCATGGCATATTTGAAGACGTTGGCCATGTGCAACTCAAGTTGTTTTTTTGTTTCAATGTATGTGCTAATGTCACAGTCGGTGCAAGCACAGGCCCATTGCCACTCACTTTGTTCGTCTGTTGGAGCATTGACAGCCGTAGGATTGGGAGGTGGTGTAGGTTGTGGTGCTGGTGAGGGGCTGGCTTGATGAACAGCTGAAGCTTCAGGTATTTGAGTTGGTGGTACAAATGTAGTTTGTGCTTGGGGTAGTTGCTGCATAGCCTGCACACATTGACAAAAACCATTTACAGCACACGTTTGTCAAAAAGAATTATTTTTGATAAACCAGCAAGGAAACATAGATGAAGTATGAGCAGGCCAGACCCTAGGCAAATGACTATCAGTTTAATGACATGTTTTATCAGGCTAAACCTAGGTCAATGCCTGACCCAAGGTAAACAAACCACAGGTCATTTTCATAAACCATGTTAATAATAATAATAATCTATGTTATATAGTCTATGATCTTTGTTATATAATAATAACCTATGTTATATAATCTATGTTATAATCTATGTTACTCATAATCTATGTTACCCTGCTAGCAGGGAACATAGGTGAAGGATAAGCAGGCCAGACCCTAGGCAAATGACTATCAGTTTAATGACATGTTTCATCAGGCTAAACCTAGGTCAATGCCTGACCCAAGGTAAACAAACCACAGGTCATTTTCATAAACCATGTTAATAATAATAATAATCTATGTTATATAGTCTATGATCTTTGTTATATAATAATAATCTATGTTATATAATCTATGTTATAAGCTATGTTACTCATAATCTATGTTACCCTGCTAGCAGGGAACATAGGTGAAGGATAAGCAGGCCACACCCTAGGCAAATGACTATCAGTTAAATGACATGTTTCAACAGGCTAAACCTAGGTGCATGCCTCATGTAAGCTAAACAAACCACAGCTCATCTGATAAACCAGCAAGCAAACATAGCTGAAGGATGAGCAGGCCAGACCCTAGGCAAATGACTATCAGTAAAAAGACATGTTTGAACAGGCGAAACCTAGGTCCATGCTGACCTAAGGTAAAAAAACCACAGCTCATTTTAATAAACCATGCTAATAATATTAATTATCTTTATATGTTATATAATCTTTAATCTATAGTCTATAATCTATGTTATAATCTATGTTACCCATAATCTATGTTACCCTGCTAGCAGGGAACATAGATGAAGGATGAGCAGGCCAGACTCTAGGCAAATGACTCTCAGTTAAAAAACATGTTTCATCAGGCTAAACCTAGGTCAATGCCTGACCTAAGGTAGAAACCCCACAGCTCATTTTGATAAACCATGTCAACAATAATAATAATAATAATAATCTATGCTCTATAGTGTATAATCTATTGTCTATAATCTATGTTACCTATCATCTATGTTACCCTGCTAGCAGGGTAACATAGATGAAGGATGAGCAGGCCAGACCCTAGGCAAATGACCATCAGTTCAATGGCATGTGTCATCAGGCTAAACCTAGGTCCATGCCTGACCCAAGGTAAAAACACCAAGGCTCATTATGATTAACCATGTCAATAATAATAGTAAAATAATAATAATAATAATAATAATCTATGTTCTATATTGTATAATCTATAGTCTATAATCTATGTTACCTATAATCTATGTTCCCCTGCTAGCAGGGTAACATAGATGAAGGATGAGCAGGCCAGACCCTAGGCAAATGACTCTCAGTTAAAAAACATGTTTCATCAGGCTAAACCTAGGTCAATGCCTGACCTAAGGTAGAAACCCCACAGCTCATTTTGATAAACCATGTCAACATTAATAATACTAATAATCTATGCTCTATAGTGTATAATCTATTGTCTATAATCTATGTTACCTATCATCTATGTTACCCTGCTAGCAGGGTAACATAGATGAAGGATGAGCAGGCCAGACCCTAGGCAAATGACCATCAGTTCAATGGCATGTGTCATCAGGCTTAACCTAGGTCCATGCCTGATCTAAGGTAAAAACACCAAGGCTCATTATGATAAACCATGTCAATAATAATAATAATAATAATAATCTATGTTCTATAGTGTATAATCTATAGTCTATAATCTATGTTACCTATAATCTATGTTACCCTGCTAGCAGGGTAACATAGATGAAGGATGAGCAGGCCAGACCCTAGGCAAATGACCATCAGTGCAATGGCATGTGTTATCAGGCTAAACCTAGGGCCATGCCTGACCTAAGGTAAACAAACCACAACTCACCATGGCTATCTGCTGGAGAAACATGGGACTTGTTAACATGGAAGTCATCATGGCTTGAAAAGTGGAAGCATCAGGTGTAGGAAGGGTGATAGGTGGTGAATTCGGAGGTTGTGGTGGAGCGTGCTGCTGGAGAGGGTTAATATTATTAGCAGCAGCTTGATGTGACACTAGTCCCTCCTCTAGCCCATCTTCGCTGCCAATTTCCAGGTCTTGCTCCGAATCACAGCGCTGCCGACGCAAGCACGCTTGTTCCGGTGGATTCAGTGAGCGCTTGCGACCTGAGGATATGAAAGCAGCAGCAACAAGAGCAGCAACAATCATGCATACACATTTTTGAGGGTTTTGTATAATTTCTAGTAATAATTATTTTTATTTTATTCTATATATTTATCCTATTCACGTAACAGTAACTACAGATAGCGATACTGTGCCATCGATATGTCGATGGATCCGTTCGCAACCCGCTCGATGTTGATTCCCGCAGGGTACGATCGCTCGCGCGATATCGCTATCCGTGCGGTATCGACATTGAGCGGGAAGCGAACGCACTATGTTGATTCCTGTGAGGTAAACTCGCGCGATGTCGTTTTCCGTGTGGTATCGACTTCGAACAATAAGCAAACGTACATAAGTGACAACAATTTTGCTACCCGTTCGACTAGATATCACACCGCGCGGGAAGCGACGTCGCGCGAGCAGTGATACCACGCGATGTACCAGCGGCACCGCATTAAAAATAATTCCCTTTAAATATGCAATTTTTTTGTGTATCCTACAAACCTATTTATTTCTAAAAGCGTGGTTGTGATACTGGTGCCGCTGTGGCGCGATAGCCACACCGCACGATAGCGATACCTTGCCATAGTGATACCACGTGATGACAATACCATTTGTTATCACCTGGTATCATTATGGCTTACGTATCGCGCGGTGTGGCTATCGCGCCGCAGCGTCACCATGGCAATGGCAACACACAACACAAAAGTATCATGGAATCACGTGCTAAAAATAGTAACTACTTTCCAGCTTACCTTGGCGAGTCGCGCCAGCAATAGTTACGCCAAAGAGCGCCACAAGAGCGACGATGCCCAAGACCACCAACAGCCAACTTGGGCTGGTTTGTCGGCGTAGGCGCATCCTAGAAAACATGTTTGCCCCCATTGCATAACCTGTAAAGAATATAAGCATTCAGCCGAAGCATTTCTGCGAACCTGCACTATGTCAGCCGCAATGCTTACCTTCAGCGATCGAGAAGGTTGCTTGGCGGCGTTGTTGATTGTGTAGGTATCCTATTCCTTAAAGAACCAATGATATATGAGCTCGAATGATTCACAAGCAAGGAAGAATTTGTCTAAAGAATTTGCAGGCGACAAAAGCAGATCATTGCTGTACGACTGTAAGGATATTCCTTGCAAGACCCATTAGCAGGCCATTGACTAGGAACTTAATATAAAATATAAATAAATTCTTTATATTGTAAATCCTTTAGAGCATGCATCTTGCAGGGCTGGCCAGTGCCCTGCAGGATACATGCATAGCTACTAGACTGAAAACACCTAGCTAAAGAGGTCCAAAAATGCTTTAAGTAGCCTAAAAATTGCCCAACAGAAATGATTGCATTGTGCTCGCGACGGCATAAATTCCCGAGGGCCTTACACTACTAGGTCTCCTTACAGGGGCGGACGACTGTAGAAATTCTCAGGGGCCTTACACTACTAGGACTCCTTACAGGGGCGGACGACTGTAAGAATTCCCAGGGGCCTTACCTAACCGACAAAAACTAAAATAACCAAAAATAAACTAAATAAACAAACTAAAAATAACTAAAAAAATAACTAAAAATAACTAAAAAATAACTAAAAATACCTAAAAATTACTAGACTAGCTAATAAAAGCGGTAGCAAATAACTAAAAAATACTAGACTAGCTAATAAAAGCGGTAGCAACTACCACCATCCTGGCAAATTCACACTGTATTCCACGTCTCCTTACTACAGACATGGAAGGATGATGGGTGCACTCCTGCCCCACCTCCACCAGAACTTATTAATAATACCCTTGAACATGAAGTTCAACCTATCTTGGATCATAAACCCAAGAAACCGGGCAAGAAACCCTCCCACTACCTCATTAAATGGATGGGTTATGGTGTTGAATCTAACACCTGGGAACTAGCTCGCAATCTGACTAATTGCTCACACGCCCTTGCTGAATATTGGGCTGTCGGACAGAACGCAGAACCTTGATGGAGAGGTGTTTCTGTCTGAACATCCATGAACTAACTCTTAAGCTTCTTGTGATGCTGCCAAATTGATGTGGCCAGTACCCAAACGTTAAATTAAAATGCCCCAGTATGTGTACACGACTGGGTAGTATCTTGCCGATTACGATACTCACTACCGTCAAGTGCTTGACTTTCCCTATTTACCCCGCTGCCGACGTCAGCAGCTAAGGGGGGGAGTGTAACGAATGCTAGGCTGATCACCTAGACATCTATCCCTAACATAACTATAATAATATTACTATATAATTAATTAACTAACTAACTAACTTCAGAGCACCACATAACGGTCTCTGAAGGGTCGCCACCCATATGGGTGCTCCAGGGAGCGAGAGTGGAGGTCTGGAGACTCAAGGCGTTCAAGGGAACTCACAATTAGCTTATTTGCTACCGCTGTATATAGCTGGTCTAGTAATCGTTATTAGTTAGGTAGTTATTTATTGTTTTAAGGTGGTTGTTTTAGATTATTAGTTGTTTTAGTTTAGCAGATTTCCTCTGTCGTACTGTCACCCCTATTACCGAGTCCTAGTAGTGTAAGGCCCTCGGGAATTTTTGCGGTTGCCGGCAAAACGTAATTACTTACTTGTGAATTCTGTTTTATTTAGCTGATCAAGAACTCATAGATGCTATCTTTTAGCTGTGATCTTTTTTCCTCTTTTAGTCAGTTTAGCAAACTTTTGTCTGTCATACCTTCACTTCTTTTACTGTAGATGAATTTTTAACTATGATGTTTTATTTATGTTCCCTTTGTATTTTACTTGAGCTATGTTACTCTGACGCTGATGCCAGACGAGGATATGTTGGGGAAGGGGACGGACAAGGCAAAGGCCATGATGAGGGACAGGAAGAGGGAGGGATCTCAGAGAAATGTTAGTCAGGACGGTGGCAGTGCAGGGAAGTGGGGTAGCAGACCCCACAACCTGCACGACCACCGTAACTTTCAGGGCCAGAACAGCAGTAGAAGCGGTAGCCCCATGGATATTTAAAAGTATGATTCTTAACTTTTTAAGTGACGGAAATCCCATCACATTGTCGTACAAATATATGTACCTTCAACTGTGTTTTTGTGTGGTGCATTGTATGGCTACAGTCCATACACCCACCGACATATGCATGCACAACCATATCAAGACGGTAATAATATGGTTCATCAGCAGTTTCTAAAGGCGCATGAACCCCTAGATCGTTATTGACATGCCGTCGTTAATATTGCCATGCCATAATTGCAGACCACATGTGCTGCGAGCCACATGCTGCACAAAGCAAAGATTTTGGCAGATGACAGCAAGGCTGCGGCAATCAAAAGCATCCGTATTCAGTCATCACGTGGAGAACGCATGAGAGCTCTACAACCCGCCTGGGATGCTGAAGGGAAGAACATCTTCACGGTTGAACCTATCAATTGGAATTCGACAGAATTAGATGGTGGGAAGATCTGCATGGAGATAGACAACCAGGTTAAGCTGAGTTCAATTTGCAACCCGGCTATCCCTGACATATCAAAATGCTGGTGAGCTTATTGTGCTTGCAATAAATAACGTACCTACATATGTATGGTAGATAGTAGGAGCTACTTTACTTAATGTCAGGTAGGCAAATGTGCACTGCAGCTGCACAATGTGTATACCTACATACCTATTCCTAACTATTTTTGAGCAATGAGTTGATTGAGGATAATGTATATATATGGCCAGCAAATAGGACACCAAGTGTCACATACAGCCTCGTGCGCCTTGTTTGTGTCGTCACCATGCACATGGCTGTTGGAACCTGCTGTCTATCAGTCTCCTGCAGCGCTTCTATCTGTATGTTATGTAGTCTACTTTTTTTTAAGCAAGAGCCTGGACCATGCATCAGATATTTTCCACGCATATATTATTTCTACTCACTGTATGCATGTATTTTGTGTTTTGTTTGCATGCAGGATATATCTTTTTGACTCATCCGACAGATGCTGCCCAGGTGTTTTCGCAACGGATGCCTTGTTCCTGATGCCGAATTGGCCCAGCTGAGATATTTAAGCCTGACAAGCTAGCAGGGCCCTGGGCCAAGAAAACCCGGTCGCAAATTCTCATTGATTCCAAACAATGCCTAATATGGCCTGTTTGGGTTAATTAGACAGTGTCTGATTTAATCTGGTCAGGTACCTAGGTACCCATAATGTTAACATGACGTTACACTCTGAGTCAAGGACCACAAGTAATGATTAGCTATGAACAATAGCTAATTTTGCTTCTAATTTTGTTTCTGTTCATACGTCGTGTAGTTACATGTAGTGAGTTACCAGTGCGTTGAGCCTGAACTCTGGGAAAAGCCATCCTCCATATTATTCTTGGTTGGATCCATAAAGTCCATATGGACTTCCATAAAGCCACACATGGAAGGCGAGGATACCCGCATGCAGCCATGCAGAATATTCTTAATTAGGTCTGCCCTGTCGAGACAGGTTAGTTGTGGGTGTCTGTGTATGTCGTTGGGTGGTTATTGTCCTGGTAGCCCAATACCTTCCATAAACCATTGTCTGCATTCCATAAAGTACACCGCCCAGTGTAGCAGCCCACATATCTTGCACAAATTTACGTATAGATAGGCAGGACTCATTTTGTTTTCGGGGTCATATATGCCTCATGATGATCACCACACTTCAGTATCAAATTGCATGCAGGTATCAGCACTACACTATCTGCTCGTCATGCGGCTAAAATGTGACTTTTCTCAAGTACCGTCTCGTCTGTAACCTGTCCAAAATTCATAGGCTTTGCCCACCTTTATTAAGGTAGGCAAGCCAACACTCACGATATGACCACCATTAATATCCAAGAAAGACATAGTGCAGAACTCAGACACAGACCAAAGGCTAAACACGCATTTCATAGTGTCCAAAAGGTGACGTAAATGCACACCGGTGTTGATCTTCCAGTGAGAGTAGTATTTGATGATAGCCAGAATGTAAGTCAAGGCTAGAAAAGATGGTAGCTCCATGGAGACGGTCCAGGAGGTCATCAATACGAGGTAGGGGGTAACGGTTTTCAACTGTGATTCGGTTATGTGCACGGAACTCAATGCACATATGTGTAATTTATCGGGTTGTGATTGCTACCGCTTTTATTAGCTAGTCTAGTATTTTTTAGTTATTTTTAGTTTAGTTATATAGTTTATTTCGTTTTAGTTATTTTAGTTTTGGTCGTTTATTTATGTAAGGCCCCTGGGAATTTTTTCAGTCGTCCGCCCCTGTAAGGAGTCCTAGTAGTGTAAGGCCCTCGGGAATTTATACCATCGCGAGGTAAATGCACTGATTTCTGTTAGGCAATTTCTAGGCTTTTAAAAGCATTTTCTGACCTCTTTAGCTAGGTTTGCTCAGTCTTTTGTTTCATGCAGTCACCATGTTTCCTGCAGGGCACTGGCCAGCCCTGCAGGATTCATGCTTAAAGGATATATAATGGTATAGAATATGAAAAATTTTAGGCAAACGCTTCCAGCCTGGTCAATCAAGAATTATCCTCACAATGCTCGTTGACAGTTAATCGTAGTCGTACAGTATAGTCAGCTACTTTTTTGGCTAGTACACATTGAAGCTGAACTATTGCTGGACCTTTCTGGAAGATGATTACCAAGCCACCGCCGCCAAGCAATCTTGCTAAAGGTAAGCATCATGGCCAAAGTTTTAAGCATAATAAAGATTTAGTTATATAGGAAATGATTCGTTCGGTTTGGTACTCGCACAGTAGTGGTACTCGTGCACTGAACCGCGCGCGCGTTTTCCTGCGCGCGTTGTCGCGCATCGTCGCGTGTCGTCGCACGCGTTGCCTGACCGCCCATAAGGATAATTTAGTCCGTGCAGGGAGCGGGATTTGAAACCACACAGTCCGCGTTCATAGCTACCGCAGTAGAACTCTATACCTTGAGAGCTGGGTATAATGTAACAATTATATAACCTTACCCCCATTTGAATGGGGGTGGCAGATATGGAGCACATGCTAGGCTATCTATCAACTCTGCTGAAGTTATGGTGCACAGCAATAAAACACCCCATTCAGGTAGTGTTCACCGCATCTTGGCATGTTGCTTTATCATTACCACTGCAAAGGCAATCAAATGGCATAGGCTTAACTACCCTTGTGTCATTTAATTGCTTCCCTTTGCAGATAGAGCAAGAATGGTATGTAATGGCTGGCCACCTCACACCATCAATAATCACATTTTGCTCTGGTAATGTCTTGTTATTTGCTACTGCTTTTATTAGCTAGCCTAGTCATTTTTAGTTGCTTTTAGTTTATTTTTTTGTTGTTTTTAGTTTATTTAGTTAATTGTTGTACATTCAGCCGTCCCTGTAAGGAGTGCCAGCCATGTACGGCCCTCGGGAATTTTTGCCATCGCGAGGGAAATGCACTGACTTTTGGTAGGCAAATTCTAGGCTATTAAAAGCATTTTTGAACTCTTTAGCTAGGTTTTTTCAGTGTTTCGTTTCATGTAGTAGCAATGTATCCTGCAGGGCATTGGCCAGCCCTGCAGGATTCATAATCCAAAGGTATATTTGCTACCGCTTTTATTAGCCAGTCTAGTATTTTTTAGTTATTTTTAGTTTGTTTATTTAGTTCGCTCGATATTGAAACCCACGGATAGCGAAAGATAGGAGTGCACTACCCGCCCTACATTGATACCATGGGTAGGGATGCCGCGCGGGCAGCGATATGTGACGTGATAAGCGGTACCACACGATGTAGCAGCGCCACCACATTAAAAAAAATAAATACATAGATTGTTTTAAGCATCAAAGGATCTATTCATTTCAAAAAAGCGTGGTACCAGGCGGTTGTGATACCGTGCGATAGCCACACTGCACGATAGCAAATCCTTGCTATAGTGATACCACGTGATAGCAATAATATTTCTTATCACCTGGTATCAGTATGGCTTCGTTATCGTGCAGTGTGGCTATCGCGCAGCAGCAGCCGCACTAGCAATGACAGCGCACAACACAAATGTATCATGGAAATGCATGCAAAAGTAGATAATAAATTTGTCATAACTACTTTAAGGCTTACCTTGGGCGAGTAGCGCCAGCAACCCTACACCAAAGAGCGCCACAAGAGCCACGATGCCCCAGATCACCAAAGACCAACTTGGGCTGGTATGTGGCGAACCCGTGAAAATACGTATTCCTCCATTTCATTACTTGTAAAGGATATACGAATTTATTAGAAAGCAGTTCGGCAAACTACTTGCACTATGTCAGCTGGCGGCGTAGTTGATAATCCTCTTCCTTAAAGAACCAACAGTAAATGAGCTCCAATGATTAACAACCAATGAAGTAATTGTCTACAGAATTTTCAGGCTATAAAAGCAGATCATTGCTGTACGATGGAGATTAACTGTCAACTAATGTTGTAAGGATAGTTCCTGCTAGACCTATTCGCAGGCCGTTGACTAGGAACTTTTCATATCGTAAGCCATAAAAAATGAATCCTGCAGGGCTGGCCAGTGCCCTGCAGGATACATAGCAACTACCTGAAACAAAAGACTGAAACAACCTAGCTAAAGAGGTCAGAAAATGCTTTAAATAGCTCTGAAATTATCTCGCAGAAATCAGTGCATTTACCTCGCGACGGCATAAATTCCCGAGGGCCTTACACTACTAGGACTCCTTACAGGGACTCCCGACTGTAAAAATTCCCAGGGGCCTTACACTACTAGGACTCCTTACATGGGCGGACGACTGAAAAAATTCCCAGGGGCCTTATATAAACGACGAAAACTAAAAAAACGAAACGAAAATAAACTAAATAAACAAACTAAAAATAACTAAAAAATACTAGACTAGCTAATAAAAGCGGTAGCAATCATTGCTGTTCGATACAGATTAACTGTAAACTGAATGTTGTAAGGATATTTCTTGCTAGACCCATTAGCAGGCCATTGACTAGGAACTTTTTATATTTTAAACAAAAATAAAACCTTTAGAGCATGAATCTTGCAGGGCTGGCCAGTGCCCTGCAGGATACATAGCTACTATCTACATGCAACAAAAGACTGAAAACACCTAGCTAAAGAGGTCAGGAAATGGATTTAATAGCCTAGAAATTGCCCAACAGAAATGATTGCATTTTTGTCGTGACGGCATAAATTCCCGAGGGCCTTACACTACTAGGACTCCTTACAGGGGCGTAAAAATTCCCAAGGGCTTTACGTAACCGACAAAAACTAACAAAACCAAAAATAAATAAACTAAATAAACAAACTAAAAATAACTAAAAAATACTAGACTGGCTAATAAAAGCGGTAGCAATAGTACCTTTGGATTATTGATTTTGCCCATGGATGTTGCCTTAGCAATGAAGGCGCGTAGTGTGTGGCTTTTCCCATGGCCCCCTGCACCTTGTATGCGCCATAGCTTATGCATGTTCTGCTCAAGGATAGCTAAGATATTATGCTGGTCAGGATCTACCTCACACTGAGATATTAGGCATTGAGCAACCTGCTGATCTACAGTGGGGGCATATTGTCGCTGGATGCATGCCATGAAATGTTTAGAAAGGTTATCAGTGGATGAGTTCTTCATTGTTGTGTAGGTATCATCTTGCTGTTTATTATTGCCATTTTGGATGGAGTTACGGATCTCAAGCATGGTGGTAATAGGTTTTTCAGAGTCAATGAAGTCAAGTGCAGAGTCTCGCATGTTGCCCTCCCAGCTGTACTTAGGCTTGCGCACATGCTCTCTGAGTGATTGATCATCTGTGAAGAGGCCATGTAAGTAAGCAGCCTCACACCAGGACTTTGTTAGGTTTTCCTCCCTTTTAAATGCCTCATCATGACTTCTTACCGCATACGACTGCATAATTTCAGAATAGTAAAATTTTTCACCATCCTTAGGGCTTAGTGTACGCAGGATTGGGGCAAGGGGACTAGATCGGCGGAACAAACAGCTTTCGTTTGGCAATGCACAGATGAAAGATGGGTGTTGTGTGTTACTGTTTTTAGGCTTGATCTCGTACTTTGTCTTCCAGTCCACAAGCGTTGCCATGTCTATTTCGGGATGCACATCTTTTGGTCGGTCAAAGTAAGCATCAGCAACATGACGTCCATGATTAACAACGAAAGAGCGCAGGTTTGGTGGATCTAGATTTATGTTAACGAATTTGAGGTTATCGCTCACCCGTGCAAGGTCATTATCCTGTAGAACCCAGGCAGCCTCATTCACAGACACAACCTTTGCATGCAAGGAAGCGGCTATTGATTGAAGTGTACCCACACTAACTTCAGCTGGCAGCCCAAATGCATGCAGGTTAGATGCTTTAATATTTATAGAACCATGAGTATCAACTTTCCACTGGTACTTCATAAGGTAGTTAAGCCAGGTTGCATCAGTCCCACGCTGAAGGTGTACATGGCAGCCTAGTATAAAGAGGAGGCCCGGGTGATAATTTACTATGTACGAATCTGAAGTATGCAATCGCATATACTCCCACCGATTTAGTACTGGATCAAGGGTTGGGGTTGGCGTGCACATTCGGGGGAAGCCCTTACTGCAGCTAGTACCATGTCTTTTGCAAGTGGTGTTTGAGCATTGGTGAATCATATGACATTGGGGAATAAGACCTGCGACTTGATTCCAAAACATCTTTCTTTGAGGGTTAGCATGAAGTTCTGGGTAGCGGGTTGCATCTGGAGTAGTCGCAATGATTTCATGATTGACACGATCCACTGCTTGGGCATCAGCGAGCATTAGGGCAAAATGGGCATGGGCACTGCCACGGCCTTGGAATTCGATTTTGACAGAGTACCATGTCATTTCACCAAACACAGGGTTCATATGACCAGGTTGTACTTTTAGCAGGTTTTCGCACACCCAGTCCAATCGGATACAAAATAATCTTCCAACCTCAAAGGGCTGCCGTGGAAGCCAACGCCGCAGGAATGTTACTATTTGGGTTGGGGCTTTGGCAAAGGATAGCCAATTCCATCGGGGATTTGTATCTGAGACCTTAGTTTTGGCTATATGGCATTTATTGCATATCTTAACGCTGGTTCCCCCATTTTTCTCCTGAACCCAAGATCGGTTGTGTGGACAATCTCTAACCCCTGGAAGAGATTCTATTGTCTCATTAGCGTTAAGTGTATACCACTTTGTGTGATTGAAAAGCCACTTTTTATCAAGAACTTTATCCCCAAGGTATACACACGAGCACAGTGGACACATCATGGCATATTTGAAGACGTTGGCCATGTGCAACTCAAGTTGTTTTTTTGTTTCAATGTATGTGCTAATGTCACAGTCGGTGCAAGCACAGGCCCATTGCCACTCACTTTGTTCGTCTGTTGGAGCATTGACAGCCGTAGGATTGGGAGGTGGTGTAGGTTGTGGTGCTGGTGAGGGGCTGGCTTGATGAACAGCTGAAGCTTCAGGTATTTGAGTTGGTGGTACAAATGTAGTTTGTGCTTGGGGTAGTTGCTGCATAGCCTGCACACATTGACAAAAACCATTTACAGCACACGTTTGTCAAAAAGAATTATTTTTGATAAACCAGCAAGGAAACATAGATGAAGTATGAGCAGGCCAGACCCTAGGCAAATGACTATCAGTTTAATGACATGTTTTATCAGGCTAAACCTAGGTCAATGCCTGACCCAAGGTAAACAAACCACAGGTCATTTTCATAAACCATGTTAATAATAATAATAATCTATGTTATATAGTCTATGATCTTTGTTATATAATAATAACCTATGTTATATAATCTATGTTATAATCTATGTTACTCATAATCTATGTTACCCTGCTAGCAGGGAACATAGGTGAAGGATAAGCAGGCCAGACCCTAGGCAAATGACTATCAGTTTAATGACATGTTTCATCAGGCTAAACCTAGGTCAATGCCTGACCCAAGGTAAACAAACCACAGGTCATTTTCATAAACCATGTTAATAATAATAATAATCTATGTTATATAGTCTATGATCTTTGTTATATAATAATAATCTATGTTATATAATCTATGTTATAAGCTATGTTACTCATAATCTATGTTACCCTGCTAGCAGGGAACATAGGTGAAGGATAAGCAGGCCACACCCTAGGCAAATGACTATCAGTTAAATGACATGTTTCAACAGGCTAAACCTAGGTGCATGCCTCATGTAAGCTAAACAAACCACAGCTCATCTGATAAACCAGCAAGCAAACATAGCTGAAGGATGAGCAGGCCAGACCCTAGGCAAATGACTATCAGTAAAAAGACATGTTTGAACAGGCGAAACCTAGGTCCATGCTGACCTAAGGTAAAAAAACCACAGCTCATTTTAATAAACCATGCTAATAATATTAATTATCTTTATATGTTATATAATCTTTAATCTATAGTCTATAATCTATGTTATAATCTATGTTACCCATAATCTATGTTACCCTGCTAGCAGGGAACATAGATGAAGGATGAGCAGGCCAGACTCTAGGCAAATGACTCTCAGTTAAAAAACATGTTTCATCAGGCTAAACCTAGGTCAATGCCTGACCTAAGGTAGAAACCCCACAGCTCATTTTGATAAACCATGTCAACAATAATAATAATAATAATAATAATCTATGCTCTATAGTGTATAATCTATTGTCTATAATCTATGTTACCTATCATCTATGTTACCCTGCTAGCAGGGTAACATAGATGAAGGATGAGCAGGCCAGACCCTAGGCAAATGACCATCAGTTCAATGGCATGTGTCATCAGGCTAAACCTAGGTCCATGCCTGACCCAAGGTAAAAACACCAAGGCTCATTATGATTAACCATGTCAATAATAATAGTAAAATAATAATAATAATAATAATAATCTATGTTCTATATTGTATAATCTATAGTCTATAATCTATGTTACCTATAATCTATGTTCCCCTGCTAGCAGGGTAACATAGATGAAGGATGAGCAGGCCAGACCCTAGGCAAATGACTCTCAGTTAAAAAACATGTTTCATCAGGCTAAACCTAGGTCAATGCCTGACCTAAGGTAGAAACCCCACAGCTCATTTTGATAAACCATGTCAACATTAATAATACTAATAATCTATGCTCTATAGTGTATAATCTATTGTCTATAATCTATGTTACCTATCATCTATGTTACCCTGCTAGCAGGGTAACATAGATGAAGGATGAGCAGGCCAGACCCTAGGCAAATGACCATCAGTTCAATGGCATGTGTCATCAGGCTTAACCTAGGTCCATGCCTGATCTAAGGTAAAAACACCAAGGCTCATTATGATAAACCATGTCAATAATAATAATAATAATAATAATCTATGTTCTATAGTGTATAATCTATAGTCTATAATCTATGTTACCTATAATCTATGTTACCCTGCTAGCAGGGTAACATAGATGAAGGATGAGCAGGCCAGACCCTAGGCAAATGACCATCAGTGCAATGGCATGTGTTATCAGGCTAAACCTAGGGCCATGCCTGACCTAAGGTAAACAAACCACAACTCACCATGGCTATCTGCTGGAGAAACATGGGACTTGTTAACATGGAAGTCATCATGGCTTGAAAAGTGGAAGCATCAGGTGTAGGAAGGGTGATAGGTGGTGAATTCGGAGGTTGTGGTGGAGCGTGCTGCTGGAGAGGGTTAATATTATTAGCAGCAGCTTGATGTGACACTAGTCCCTCCTCTAGCCCATCTTCGCTGCCAATTTCCAGGTCTTGCTCCGAATCACAGCGCTGCCGACGCAAGCACGCTTGTTCCGGTGGATTCAGTGAGCGCTTGCGACCTGAGGATATGAAAGCAGCAGCAACAAGAGCAGCAACAATCATGCATACACATTTTTGAGGGTTTTGTATAATTTCTAGTAATAATTATTTTTATTTTATTCTATATATTTATCCTATTCACGTAACAGTAACTACAGATAGCGATACTGTGCCATCGATATGTCGATGGATCCGTTCGCAACCCGCTCGATGTTGATTCCCGCAGGGTACGATCGCTCGCGCGATATCGCTATCCGTGCGGTATCGACATTGAGCGGGAAGCGAACGCACTATGTTGATTCCTGTGAGGTAAACTCGCGCGATGTCGTTTTCCGTGTGGTATCGACTTCGAACAATAAGCAAACGTACATAAGTGACAACAATTTTGCTACCCGTTCGACTAGATATCACACCGCGCGGGAAGCGACGTCGCGCGAGCAGTGATACCACGCGATGTACCAGCGGCACCGCATTAAAAATAATTCCCTTTAAATATGCAATTTTTTTGTGTATCCTACAAACCTATTTATTTCTAAAAGCGTGGTTGTGATACTGGTGCCGCTGTGGCGCGATAGCCACACCGCACGATAGCGATACCTTGCCATAGTGATACCACGTGATGACAATACCATTTGTTATCACCTGGTATCATTATGGCTTACGTATCGCGCGGTGTGGCTATCGCGCCGCAGCGTCACCATGGCAATGGCAACACACAACACAAAAGTATCATGGAATCACGTGCTAAAAATAGTAACTACTTTCCAGCTTACCTTGGCGAGTCGCGCCAGCAATAGTTACGCCAAAGAGCGCCACAAGAGCGACGATGCCCAAGACCACCAACAGCCAACTTGGGCTGGTTTGTCGGCGTAGGCGCATCCTAGAAAACATGTTTGCCCCCATTGCATAACCTGTAAAGAATATAAGCATTCAGCCGAAGCATTTCTGCGAACCTGCACTATGTCAGCCGCAATGCTTACCTTCAGCGATCGAGAAGGTTGCTTGGCGGCGTTGTTGATTGTGTAGGTATCCTATTCCTTAAAGAACCAATGATATATGAGCTCGAATGATTCACAAGCAAGGAAGAATTTGTCTAAAGAATTTGCAGGCGACAAAAGCAGATCATTGCTGTACGACTGTAAGGATATTCCTTGCAAGACCCATTAGCAGGCCATTGACTAGGAACTTAATATAAAATATAAATAAATTCTTTATATTGTAAATCCTTTAGAGCATGCATCTTGCAGGGCTGGCCAGTGCCCTGCAGGATACATGCATAGCTACTAGACTGAAAACACCTAGCTAAAGAGGTCCAAAAATGCTTTAAGTAGCCTAAAAATTGCCCAACAGAAATGATTGCATTGTGCTCGCGACGGCATAAATTCCCGAGGGCCTTACACTACTAGGTCTCCTTACAGGGGCGGACGACTGTAGAAATTCTCAGGGGCCTTACACTACTAGGACTCCTTACAGGGGCGGACGACTGTAAGAATTCCCAGGGGCCTTACCTAACCGACAAAAACTAAAATAACCAAAAATAAACTAAATAAACAAACTAAAAATAACTAAAAAAATAACTAAAAATAACTAAAAAATAACTAAAAATACCTAAAAATTACTAGACTAGCTAATAAAAGCGGTAGCAAATAACTAAAAAATACTAGACTAGCTAATAAAAGCGGTAGCAACTACCACCATCCTGGCAAATTCACACTGTATTCCACGTCTCCTTACTACAGACATGGAAGGATGATGGGTGCACTCCTGCCCCACCTCCACCAGAACTTATTAATAATACCCTTGAACATGAAGTTCAACCTATCTTGGATCATAAACCCAAGAAACCGGGCAAGAAACCCTCCCACTACCTCATTAAATGGATGGGTTATGGTGTTGAATCTAACACCTGGGAACTAGCTCGCAATCTGACTAATTGCTCACACGCCCTTGCTGAATATTGGGCTGTCGGACAGAACGCAGAACCTTGATGGAGAGGTGTTTCTGTCTGAACATCCATGAACTAACTCTTAAGCTTCTTGTGATGCTGCCAAATTGATGTGGCCAGTACCCAAACGTTAAACTAAAATGCCCCAGTATGTGTACACGACTGGGTAGTATCTTGCCGATTACGATACTCACTACCGTCAAGTGCTTGACTTTCCCTATTTACCCCGCTGCCGACGTCAGCAGCTAAGGGGGGGAGTGTAACGAATGCTAGGCTGATCACCTAGACATCTATCCCTAACATAACTATAATAATATTACTATATAATTAATTAACTAACTAACTAACTTCAGAGCACCACATAACGGTCTCTGAAGGGTCGCCACCCATATGGGTGCTCCAGGGAGCGAGAGTGGAGGTCTGGAGACTCAAGGCGTTCAAGGGAACTCACAATTAGCTTATTTGCTACCGCTGTATATAGCTGGTCTAGTAATCGTTATTAGTTAGGTAGTTATTTATTGTTTTAAGGTGGTTGTTTTAGATTATTAGTTGTTTTAGTTTAGCAGATTTCCTCTGTCGTACTGTCACCCCTATTACCGAGTCCTAGTAGTGTAAGGCCCTCGGGAATTTTTGCGGTTGCCGGCAAAACGTAATTACTTACTTGTGAATTCTGTTTTATTTAGCTGATCAAGAACTCATAGATGCTATCTTTTAGCTGTGATCTTTTTTCCTCTTTTAGTCAGTTTAGCAAACTTTTGTCTGTCATACCTTCACTTCTTTTACTGTAGATGAATTTTTAACTATGATGTTTTATTTATGTTCCCTTTGTATTTTACTTGAGCTATGTTACTCTGACGCTGATGCCAGACGAGGATATGTTGGGGAAGGGGACGGACAAGGCAAAGGCCATGATGAGGGACAGGAAGAGGGAGGGATCTCAGAGAAATGTTAGTCAGGACGGTGGCAGTGCAGGGAAGTGGGGTAGCAGACCCCACAACCTGCACGACCACCGTAACTTTCAGGGCCAGAACAGCAGTAGAAGCGGTAGCCCCATGGATATTTAAAAGTATGATTCTTAACTTTTTAAGTGACGGAAATCCCATCACATTGTCGTACAAATATATGTACCTTCAACTGTGTTTTTGTGTGGTGCATTGTATGGCTACAGTCCATACACCCACCGACATATGCATGCACAACCATATCAAGACGGTAATAATATGGTTCATCAGCAGTTTCTAAAGGCGCATGAACCCCTAGATCGTTATTGACATGCCGTCGTTAATATTGCCATGCCATAATTGCAGACCACATGTGCTGCGAGCCACATGCTGCACAAAGCAAAGATTTTGGCAGATGACAGCAAGGCTGCGGCAATCAAAAGCATCCGTATTCAGTCATCACGTGGAGAACGCATGAGAGCTCTACAACCCGCCTGGGATGCTGAAGGGAAGAACATCTTCACGGTTGAACCTATCAATTGGAATTCGACAGAATTAGATGGTGGGAAGATCTGCATGGAGATAGACAACCAGGTTAAGCTGAGTTCAATTTGCAACCCGGCTATCCCTGACATATCAAAATGCTGGTGAGCTTATTGTGCTTGCAATAAATAACGTACCTACATATGTATGGTAGATAGTAGGAGCTACTTTACTTAATGTCAGGTAGGCAAATGTGCACTGCAGCTGCACAATGTGTATACCTACATACCTATTCCTAACTATTTTTGAGCAATGAGTTGATTGAGGATAATGTATATATATGGCCAGCAAATAGGACACCAAGTGTCACATACAGCCTCGTGCGCCTTGTTTGTGTCGTCACCATGCACATGGCTGTTGGAACCTGCTGTCTATCAGTCTCCTGCAGCGCTTCTATCTGTATGTTATGTAGTCTACTTTTTTTTAAGCAAGAGCCTGGACCATGCATCAGATATTTTCCACGCATATATTATTTCTACTCACTGTATGCATGTATTTTGTGTTTTGTTTGCATGCAGGATATATCTTTTTGACTCATCCGACAGATGCTGCCCAGGTGTTTTCGCAACGGATGCCTTGTTCCTGATGCCGAATTGGCCCAGCTGAGATATTTAAGCCTGACAAGCTAGCAGGGCCCTGGGCCAAGAAAACCCGGTCGCAAATTCTCATTGATTCCAAACAATGCCTAATATGGCCTGTTTGGGTTAATTAGACAGTGTCTGATTTAATCTGGTCAGGTACCTAGGTACCCATAATGTTAACATGACGTTACACTCTGAGTCAAGGACCACAAGTAATGATTAGCTATGAACAATAGCTAATTTTGCTTCTAATTTTGTTTCTGTTCATACGTCGTGTAGTTACATGTAGTGAGTTACCAGTGCGTTGAGCCTGAACTCTGGGAAAAGCCATCCTCCATATTATTCTTGGTTGGATCCATAAAGTCCATATGGACTTCCATAAAGCCACACATGGAAGGCGAGGATACCCGCATGCAGCCATGCAGAATATTCTTAATTAGGTCTGCCCTGTCGAGACAGGTTAGTTGTGGGTGTCTGTGTATGTCGTTGGGTGGTTATTGTCCTGGTAGCCCAATACCTTCCATAAACCATTGTCTGCATTCCATAAAGTACACCGCCCAGTGTAGCAGCCCACATATCTTGCACAAATTTACGTATAGATAGGCAGGACTCATTTTGTTTTCGGGGTCATATATGCCTCATGATGATCACCACACTTCAGTATCAAATTGCATGCAGGTATCAGCACTACACTATCTGCTCGTCATGCGGCTAAAATGTGACTTTTCTCAAGTACCGTCTCGTCTGTAACCTGTCCAAAATTCATAGGCTTTGCCCACCTTTATTAAGGTAGGCAAGCCAACACTCACGATATGACCACCATTAATATCCAAGAAAGACATAGTGCAGAACTCAGACACAGACCAAAGGCTAAACACGCATTTCATAGTGTCCAAAAGGTGACGTAAATGCACACCGGTGTTGATCTTCCAGTGAGAGTAGTATTTGATGATAGCCAGAATGTAAGTCAAGGCTAGAAAAGATGGTAGCTCCATGGAGACGGTCCAGGAGGTCATCAATACGAGGTAGGGGGTAACGGTTTTCAACTGTGATTCGGTTATGTGCACGGAACTCAATGCACATATGTGTAATTTATCGGGTTGTGATTGCTACCGCTTTTATTAGCTAGTCTAGTATTTTTTAGTTATTTTTAGTTTAGTTATATAGTTTATTTCGTTTTAGTTATTTTAGTTTTGGTCGTTTATTTATGTAAGGCCCCTGGGAATTTTTTCAGTCGTCCGCCCCTGTAAGGAGTCCTAGTAGTGTAAGGCCCTCGGGAATTTATACCATCGCGAGGTAAATGCACTGATTTCTGTTAGGCAATTTCTAGGCTTTTAAAAGCATTTTCTGACCTCTTTAGCTAGGTTTGCTCAGTCTTTTGTTTCATGCAGTCACCATGTTTCCTGCAGGGCACTGGCCAGCCCTGCAGGATTCATGCTTAAAGGATATATAATGGTATAGAATATGAAAAATTTTAGGCAAACGCTTCCAGCCTGGTCAATCAAGAATTATCCTCACAATGCTCGTTGACAGTTAATCGTAGTCGTACAGTATAGTCAGCTACTTTTTTGGCTAGTACACATTGAAGCTGAACTATTGCTGGACCTTTCTGGAAGATGATTACCAAGCCACCGCCGCCAAGCAATCTTGCTAAAGGTAAGCATCATGGCCAAAGTTTTAAGCATAATAAAGATTTAGTTATATAGGAAATGATTCGTTCGGTTTGGTACTCGCACAGTAGTGGTACTCGTGCACTGAACCGCGCGCGCGTTTTCCTGCGCGCGTTGTCGCGCATCGTCGCGTGTCGTCGCACGCGTTGCCTGACCGCCCATAAGGATAATTTAGTCCGTGCAGGGAGCGGGATTTGAAACCACACAGTCCGCGTTCATAGCTACCGCAGTAGAACTCTATACCTTGAGAGCTGGGTATAATGTAACAATTATATAACCTTACCCCCATTTGAATGGGGGTGGCAGATATGGAGCACATGCTAGGCTATCTATCAACTCTGCTGAAGTTATGGTGCACAGCAATAAAACACCCCATTCAGGTAGTGTTCACCGCATCTTGGCATGTTGCTTTATCATTACCACTGCAAAGGCAATCAAATGGCATAGGCTTAACTACCCTTGTGTCATTTAATTGCTTCCCTTTGCAGATAGAGCAAGAATGGTATGTAATGGCTGGCCACCTCACACCATCAATAATCACATTTTGCTCTGGTAATGTCTTGTTATTTGCTACTGCTTTTATTAGCTAGCCTAGTCATTTTTAGTTGCTTTTAGTTTATTTTTTTGTTGTTTTTAGTTTATTTAGTTAATTGTTGTACATTCAGCCGTCCCTGTAAGGAGTGCCAGCCATGTACGGCCCTCGGGAATTTTTGCCATCGCGAGGGAAATGCACTGACTTTTGGTAGGCAAATTCTAGGCTATTAAAAGCATTTTTGAACTCTTTAGCTAGGTTTTTTCAGTGTTTCGTTTCATGTAGTAGCAATGTATCCTGCAGGGCATTGGCCAGCCCTGCAGGATTCATAATCCAAAGGTATATTTGCTACCGCTTTTATTAGCCAGTCTAGTATTTTTTAGTTATTTTTAGTTTGTTTATTTAGTTTATTTATTTTTGGTTTTGTTAGTTTTTGTCGGTTACGTAAAGCCCTTGGGAATTTTTACAGTTGTCCGCCCCTGTAAGGAGTCCTAGTAGTGTAAGGCCCTCGGGAATTTATGCCGTCACGACAAAAATGCAATCATTTCTGTTGGGCAATTTCTAGGCTATTAAATCCATTTCCTGACCTCTTTAGCTAGGTGTTTTCAGTCTTTTGTTGCATGTAGTGGCTATGTATCCTGCAGGGCACTGGCCAGCCCTGCAAGATTCATGCTCTAAAGGTTTTATTTTTGTTTAAAATATAAAAAGTTCCTAGTCAATGGCCTGCTAATGGGTCTAGCAAGAAACATCCTTACAACATTCAGTTTACAGTTAATCTGTATCGAACAGCAATGATTGTCCGCTATTATAGCTACCGTTTTATCTATAGCCGGCAATTTGTATAGATATTAAACATTTTGGCTGCCAAACTGATTTGTTGGATCTTGCCAACGTCGCCTTTGCCATTCTGCTCGCGAAGGGTAAGCATTACTCGCTCAGGTAAGTCTCCAAATAATAACAATAATAATAATAACAATAATAATAATATAATTCTAAATGTGATTTCAGAACGCTGCTGCTGCCGCGTGTTGCAGCTGCCACATGTTGGCGCTGCCACATGCATGTTGCCAGTGCCATGCACTGCCATTGCCGCGTGCTGCCACTGCCATGTGCTGCTGCTGCTGCTGCACGGTGCCGCTGCCGTGCACTGCCACTGCTGCCGCATAGTGCAGCTGCCATGCACTGCTGCTAGCTGCCGCTTGGTGTCACTACTGCGCACTGCCACCTCTGCCGCATGCTGCTGCTGCCGTGCCCTGCCATTGCCACTCACTGCCGCTGCCATGCACTGCCACTGTCACATATTGCCACGCACTGCTGCGTCCTGCTGCTGCTGCACAGTGCCGCTGCCACACACTGTCGCTGCTGCTGCATAGTGCAGTTGCCATGCACTGCTGCTGCCATGCAGTGCAGCTGCCATGCAGTGCTGCTGCTGCTGTGTGCGGCCACTGCCACGTGCTGTGGCTGCCGCACTGTGCTGCTGCCGCGTGCTGCTGCTGCAGTGTGCTGCCACGGCCACATCTGTATTGTACAGCAATGATTTTCAGCTGTTATAGCTACCGCTTTAATTCTAACCTGTAATATCTATAGATACATACTTCTTTGCATCTTCAGCAATTTTATGGAGCTTCACAGAGGATTTAGTCGCCCACAGTGTAACACCCCTTAAATTCCTTGCTAGCTAGCTGATGAATGGGACCAAAACATATTAACTACATAGAGACCACCACAAATATCTAAGAGGAAAATCAGAGGCGCACATAGGGGGAAATATCTAGTGGTTAATTAATAATATGGACTATATTACAACTGCCTGTCTTTACTTAGGGATTTTAAGCCTTATAATGTAATAAATAATATACTATTCTGCCTTTACTTGTCTCAACAAGAATCTATTTTGGACCCCAGTACACCAAGACGGTGGAGGTGCGGGGAACTGGGGCGGCAGGCCCCAGTCCCCGCACAACCACCGTACACTTAAGAGAGGTAACAGCAATGAAAGCGGTAGTAAAATGAAGATTTAAAAGCATGATATTAATGAAGGTCCCTGGGTAGCTAATCCGGCAGGTTCTAGCTCAGCGACACCACAATCACGTTAAATGTCGACCCACCCACAATACGCCCAGTGACCAGAAGTCGCTAATCCGTCTTACTGCATTCGGATTTCAATCGGTATCGTATATTACATGTAACTTTTTGCTACCGCTTTTATTAGCTAGTCTAGTATTTTTTAGTTGTTTTTAGTTTAGTTATATAGTTTATTTCGTTTTAGTTATTTTAATTTTGGTCGTTTATTTATGTAAGGCCCCTGGGAATTTTTTCAGTCGTCCGCCCCTGTAAGGAGTCCTAGTAGTGTAAGGCCCCTGGGAATTTTTACAGTCGTCCGCCCCTGTAAGGAGTCCTAGTAGTGTAAGGCCCTCGGGAATTTATACCATCGCGAGGTAAATGCACTGATTTCTGTTAGGCAATTTCTAGGCTTTTAAAAGCATTTTCTGACCTCTTTAGCTAGGTTTGCTCAGTCTTTTGTTTCATGCAGTCACCATGTTTCCTGCAGGGCACTGGCCAGCCCTGCAGGATTCATGCTTAAAGGATATATAATGGTATAGAATATGGAAAATTTTAGGCAAACGCTTCCAGCCTGGTCAATCAAGAATTATCCTCACAATGCTCGTTGACAGTTAATCTTAGTCGTACAGCATTAATCTGCTATTGTAGCCTGCAAATTGTATAGTCAGCTACTTTTTTGGCTAGTACATATTGAAGCTGAACTATTGCTGGACCTTTCTGGAAGATGAATACCAAGCCACCGCCGCCAAGCAATCTTGCTAAAGGTAAGCATCATGGCCAACGTTTTAAGCATAATAAAGATTTAGTTATATAGGAAATGATTCGTTCGGTTTGGTACTCGCACAGTAGTGGTACTCGCTCGAGCACTGAACCGCGCGCGTTTTCCCGCGCGCGTTGTCGCGCATCGTCGCGTGTCGTCGCACGCGTTGCCTGACCGCCCAAAAGGAAACTTTAGACTGTGCAGGGAGCGGGATTTGAAACCACACAGTCCGCATTCATAGCTACCGCAGTAGAACTCTATACCTTGAGAGCTGGGTATAATGTAACAATTATATAACCTTACCCCCATTTGAATGGGGGTGGCACATATGGAGCACGTGCTAGGCTATCTATCAACTCTGCTGGAGTTATGGTGCACAGCAATAAAACACCCCATTCAGGTAGTGTTCACCGCATCCTGGCATGTTGCTTTATCATTACCACTGCAAAGGCAATCAAATGGCATAGGCTTAACTACCCTCGTGTCATTTAATTGCTTCCCTTTGCAGATAGAGCATGAATGGTATGTAATGGCTGGCCACCTCACACCATCAATAATCACATTTTGCTCTGGTAATGTCTTGTTATTTGCTACTGCTTTATTAGCTAGCCTAGTTGCTACCGCTTTTATTAGCTAGCCTAGTCATTTTTAGTTGCTTTTAGTTTATTTTTTCGTTGTTTTTAGTTTATTTAGTTAATTGTTGTACATTCAGCCGTCCCTGTAAGGAGTGCCAGCCATGTACGGCCCTCAGGAATTTTTGCCTTCGCGAGGGAGATGCACTGACTTTTGTTAGGCAAATTCTAGGCTATTAAAAGCATTTTTGAACTCTTTAGCTAGGTTTTTTCAGTGTTTCGTTTCGTGTAGTAGCAATGTATCCTGCAGGGCATTGGCCAGCCCTGCAGGATTCATGCTCTAAAGGTTTTATTTTTGTTTAAAATATAAAAAGTTCCTAGTCAATGGCCTGCTAATGGGTCTAGCAAGAAGTATCCTTACAACATTCAGTTTACAGTTAATCTGTATTGAACAGCAATGATTGTCCACTATTATAGCTACCGTTTCATCTATAGCCGGCAATTTGTATAGATATTAAGCATTTTGGCTGCCAAACTGATTTGTTGGATCTTGCCAACGTCGCCTTTGCCATTCTGCTCGCGAAGGGTAAGCATTACTCGCTCAGGTAAGTCTCCAAATAATAACAATAATAATAATAATAATAATAACAACAATAATAATATAATTCTAAATGTGATTTCAGAACGCTGCTGCTGCCACGTATTGCAGCTGCCACATGTTGGCGCTGCTACATGCATGTTGCCGGTGCCATGCACTGCCATTGCCGCGTGCTGCTACTGCCATGTGCTGCTGCTGCTGCTGCACGGTGCTGCTGCCGTGCACTGCCACTGCTGCCGCATAGTGCAGCTGCCATGCACTGCTGCTAGCTGCCGCTTGGTGTCACTACTGCGCACTGCCACCTCTGCCGCATGCTGCTGCTGCCGTGCCCCGCCATTGCCACTCACTGCCGCTGCCATGCACTGCCACTGTCACATATTGCCACGCACTGCTGCGTCCTGCTGCTGCTGCACAGTGCCGCTGCCACACACTGTCGCTGCTGCTGCATAGTGCAGTTGCCATGCACTGCTGCTGCCATGCAGTGCAGCTGCCATGCAGTGCTGCTGCTGCTGTGTGCGGCCACTGCCACGTGCTGTGGCTGCCGCACTGTGCTGCTGCCGCGTGCTGCTGCTGCAGTGTGCTGCCACGGCCACATCTGTATTGTACAGCAATGATTTTCAGCTGTTATAGCTACCGCTTTAATTCTAACCTGTAATATCTATAGATACATACTTCTTTGCATCTTCAGCAATTTTATGGAGCTTCACAGAGGATTTAGTCGGATTTAGTCGCCCACAGTGTAACACCCCTTAAATTCCTTGCTAGCTAGCTGATGAATGGGACCAAAACATATTAACTACATAGAGACCACCACAAATATCTAAGAGGAAAATCAGAGGCGCACATAGGGGGAAATATCTAGTGGTTAATTAATAATATGGACTATATTACAACTGCCTGTCTTTACTTAGGGATTTTGAGCCATATAATGTAATAAATAATATACTATTCTGCCTTTACTTGTCTCAACAAGAATCTATTTTGGACCCCAGTACACCAAGACGGTGGAAGTGTGGGGAACTGGGGCAATGAATATACTTGGGACCCCAGTACACCAAGACGGTGGAGGTGCGGGGAACTGGGGCGGCAGGCCCCAGTCCCCGCACAACCACCGTACACTTCTGGGTGTTAGCAGCTTTGAAAGCGGTAGTGAAGTGCATATTTAAAAGCATGATTTATTTTTTGCTTCAATGAGACACAACGCGGCTTATTTGTATCCCGAAACTTGATTTTGCTCTTTTGAATCCGTATATAGATCAAACAACAGGTAAAAAAATATTGTATTTGTAGACCTTTGAAAGAATTACAACGGTGAAGATTTTTGGGGTCGTAAGGTGGACGTTGACCAAAACTGCCAAAATAACGGTAATTAACGGTCGAGTTGCTTGCATACCCCTGACCCCTGAGGCTGATCACCTAGACATCCCTAACATAACTATAATAGTAATCATGCTTTTAAATATGCATTTGACTACCGCTTTCAATGCTGTAACTCCCAGAAGTGTACGGTGGTTGTGCGGGGACTGGGGCCTGCCGCCCCAGTTTCCCGCACTTCCACCGTCTTGGTGTACTGGGGTCCAAAGTAGATTCACTGCCCCAGTTCCCCACACTTCCACTTGCCATAGATGTTTCACCCTCGGTATTCCTTTGTTTTTTTCTTAGTTGTTTATGGTGGTGTGTATGTAGCTAATATTTTGGTTCAACATTTTCCCACGTTGTAGTCCGGGGGGGCATCCAGGCCGCCCTCCACCTTCATCATATCCCTCCTATATTTGGCATTCATGGCGCACACTGTCCATATGTGTACATTTATTTAGCTTCGATGCGCCATCCATGAGTTTTGAAATGCGACTTATTAAAGAAATAAGTGGGAGCTGCACTGACTGGCAGCAGCACCCTGCAGTGGGAGCTGCTGGAGTATCCTGGGGTATCTCATGGCTAATATCCAGGTTGGCCAGTTGACTGGCATCCTTGGATCAAGCCTTTGCTTTAGGCAGATATGACAGAGATACAACAGCTGCACCATGCATCAGCGGCAGCACATGGCAGCTGCACCCCTTGCAAAATCCAGCAAATCATCGATGGATGAAAAAATCGTTATCGTCTTCTAGCTAATCAAATGAAATTAGCAGCATATTGTACTCTCTTCATGATTAACTTTATCCCAAGTTTCTTTATTTTCTTAATGGCCATCTAGCCTATAAATAATATATAGGCTAAATATATATTAAGTATATTATATAATCCAAACTGACTTGATATCCACTACATAACTTTATATTGCTTTAGGGTTTTCCTGAATCAGACAGGTTTTCGTTAATTATTCCATCCATAGTTAAACATGAATGAGAATAGAGGTATAACAATACGAATTCATGGGCTCCAAAATAAACTTTCAAAATCAGTGGATATTATACCGAAGAGCTTGGCAGGTAATGGGAATCTAGTACTTTGTCCGAATCAGCGATAAATTACAAGAGCCAATATTATTTTGAAGTTATTCATCCATTTATTGGATTGCTTTAAATGCCTAATATATATAAGTACATATTTAATGTACACATATGAATATTAAAATCATGAAATCTATGCAGAAATAACCAACCTTAAGATTGGATCTGAAATCGGAATTAAATAATGATCAATCTTATGAGTATGGGCTGCCTAAACATCGTGTAAATAATCATGGCAACTGAACTTCTTAAAGTTGATATTTTTTGCATTTTATGCAAAATGGATACGGCAAAATATCTACAAAATATGTTGATTGCAAGAGTGATAATGCAGTTAAACTTGGTGCCACTGTTGAATGTACTCATATGGCTAGCAAACCCTTGGGTCTAAATTAAATTTAGGATATCACGTGGCAGCTGCACTGCACGGCAGCAGCACCCTGCAGTGGCAACTGCACCATGTGGCAATGGCAGCACACTGCAGCAGCAGCATGCAG
The DNA here is from genome assembly GCA_019650235.1 of Volvox reticuliferus. Classification (NCBI taxonomy): domain Eukaryota; kingdom Viridiplantae; phylum Chlorophyta; class Chlorophyceae; order Chlamydomonadales; family Volvocaceae; genus Volvox; species Volvox reticuliferus. Next base: position 421,906 of record BNCP01000040.1, on the reverse strand, counting down.
CAGCAGCACAGTGCGGCAGCCACAGCAGGTGGCAGCGGCCCCACACAGCAGCAGCACTGCATGGCAGCTGCACTGCATGGCAGCAGCAGTGCATGGCAACTGCACTATGCAGCAGCAGCGGCAGTGTGTGGCAGCGGCACCGTGCAGCAGCAGCAGCACACAGCAGTGGCAACATGTGACAATGGCAGCGCATGGCAGCGGCAGTGAGTGGCAATGGCAGTGCACAGCAGCAGCAGCATGCGGCAGAGGCAGTGCACAGCCATTGCCACTCACTGCCGCTGCCATGCGCTGCCATTGTCACATGTTGCCACTGCTGTGTGCTGCTGCTGCTGCACGGTGCCGCTGCCACACACTGCCGCTGCTGCTGCATAGTGCAGTTGCCATGCACTGCTGCTGCCGTGGCAATGGCAGTGCACGGCAGCAGCAGCATGCGGCAGAGGCAGTGCGCAGCAGTGGCACCAAGCGGCACCTAGCAGCAGTACATGGCAACTGCACTATGCGGCAGCAGCGGCAGCATGCGGCAGCAGCACCGTGCAGCAGCAGCAGCACATGGCAGTGGCAGCACGCGGCAATGGCAGGGCACAGTACCGGCAACATGTGGCAGCGCCAACATGTGGCAGCTGCAACACACGGCAGCAGCAGCGTTCTGAAATCACATTTAGGATTAATATATTATTATTATTATCATTATTATTTGGAGACTTACCTGAGCGAGTAATGCTTACCCTTCGCGAGCAGAATGGCAAAGGTGATGTTGGCAAGATCCAACAAGTTGCTGAAGCTCCAAGTTTGGCAGCCAAAATGCGTAGTATCTATACAAGTTGCGGGCTATAGATGAAGCAGTAGCTATAATAGCGGACAATAATTGCTGTGCGATACAGATTAACTGTAAACTGAATGTTGTAAGGATATTTCTTTCTAGACCCATTAGCAGGCCATTGACTAGAAACATTTTATATCCTAAACAAAAATAAAACCTTTAGAGCATGAATCTTGCAGGGCTGGCCAGTGCCCTGCAGGATACATAGCTACTACATGCAACAAAAGACTGAAAACACCTAGCTAAAGAGGTCAGGAAATGCTTTAAATAGCTTAAAAATTGCCCAACAGAAATCATTTCATTTTCGTCGCGACGGCATAAATTCCCGAGGGCCTTACACTACTAGGACTCCTTACAGGGGCGGACGACTAAACAAATTCCCAGGGGCCTTACATAAACGATTACATAACTGACAAAAAACTACAATAACAAAAACAAAATAAACTAAATAAAAAAACAAAAAGCAACTAAAAATTACTAGACTAGCTAATAAAAGCGGTAGCAATAATAATAATAAGTATACAATTAATCTAAAACTATATAATTAATTAACGAACTAACTTCGAAGCACCACATAACGGTCTCCGCCCATGCATATGGGTGCTCCAGGGCGCGAGAGCTGAGACTAAAAGCGTTCAAGGGAACTCACAATTAGCTTAATTCTTAATTTTCTAAGTGACAGAAATCCTGCCACAGTTGGTATCGAGGGGTTTACGATCCTTCTTAACTTACCTTTTTGCTTCTACTACTCGCACCATCACCCGATATGTGTTGTATCCCTCCTCATAATCGCCCATTGATTCTGCGAAGAACCAGGCTCAGTGCATCATGCTCGATTATATCGGAACGTACCAATCGAGGCAGCGGAAGTCTTCGATGCAAGGAGTTACAACGTATATTCCAAGACAGGCGTAGATGACGTGATAGGCTATCAGTGCCTAGCCGAGGCAATCATCATCTAACCGATGCAAATCGGTGCTCGGGCTTATCCAAGAAATACGACCATAAGCGATATAAAAGGTGTAAGCTCAACCAAAGCGCGGTTAGCTCATATAAATGTCAATCGCAATGTTCGCGTGTCGATTCTCTCTTAGGCCGTCAATGCGCATAGCAGATATACTCGCAGCGACGGCTCGCGGTACAAGAGATCTGCAAGTAGTAAGTGTACTACCGTGATCCCGCGTGCGGATATTGCTATATAAGCCGTCATAGCAATAATGCAATGTTCTTTACTCGCGTAAAGGTGCCGACTACGCCATCGCGCGTAGTGTTGCATTCGACGCGCCGCATCGCTCGAGCCATTGCCTCGCGACCTCAAGGTGCGCTCGCCTTATCATGCTCGGGCGCGCGCGTATGCATAATGCACGTGTTAACGTTAGTGCGCGTTGCTATGCAATGCCTCATGCGTTTTAGACCGCCCGCGACCAAGTCGCCAGGCCATGCACACTTATCGCGATGCCGATCACGCAATGCATGCTTGCAGCGTTGTGCACAGTGCATTAGGCGATATGCTCTTTGCGGGTTGCTTGTGCCCTTAGCCAGTGCGCCTAACGTGTGCGGTGCGACGTGCTGCGTGACATGCGTGCGATCGCGTCGCGCCCGCTGCCGTACCGTAGGATAGTGCCGTACCGTCGTACCGTGCTGCCGTACCGTACGATAGTGCCGTACCATCGTACCATGCTGAAGTACCGTACGATAGTGCCGTATCGCTCCTCAGTGTCCACGTACGACAGGGTGACGTGGTGTCGAGCGCGACAGAGCGATGGTGGGTGCAACTCTAGCAGAGCTTAGGAAAAGTGACGCGTGGTACAACAATTATTCCCCCCCCCATAGGCAGCGTCCTCGCTGCCGCTCAGGCGACAAGAGCTACTGAGATTGCGTGGCACGCAACCTAGCCTCCTCGAGGATGGGCGCCATCTCCGGGGAGAAATTGCGCGCAGGTTCCCACGAGTTGTGCTCACTTGAGTAGTCCGTCCACTTGACCAGGTACTCGTGCACGGTGCGCTTGCGCCGGTGTCTGCCCACACGTCGAGTGCGGTAGTCCAGGATGCGCTCCACATCGTATACCTTCTGCTTGCCTGCGGCCCAAGTCTCAGGACCTGGTTCGACTGCTGCAGGGGTATCAGTGGTGACAGGCGCGGGCTCCGTGCCACGATACAGACGAACAAGTGACACATGGAACGTAGGGTGGATGTTCATGTTAGAGGGCAACGCGAGCTCGACAGCTGCGTTCCCTACCATGCGCACAACGGGGTACGGGCCAATCCAACGGGGCAAAAGCTTGCGGGATCCCTCGGCAAAGGAGCGCAGGTTCTTAGTGCTCAGCAGAACCATCTGTCCTTCCGAAAAGACCACGTCCCGCTTGGACTTGTTGTAGTACTCCGTTGCGCGTTGCTGCGCCGCGTCCAAACACGACTTCGCGTCTGTCATTCGGGATAAGAACGTCTTGGCAAAGGTCTTAGCCGCAGGGACATACACCTCCAGCTCACGCCACACAGGTAGCGCCGGGTAGAACCCATAAGTCAGAAAGAACGGGCTTTGACCTGTCGACCGATTAACAGCATTGTTAATCGCAAACTCTGCCGCGGTCAGGTAAGTATCCCAAACGAGAGGCGTGCGACCAGCAAAGTTGCGCAACATATCCCCCAGGGTGCGGTTCGTGCGTTCGGTCTGGCCGTCAGACTGCGGGTGGTATGCCGTGCTCAGGTTAACCCGCATGCCCACAAGCTTGCAGAGCGCTTCCCAAAACTTAGACGTGAACTGACCGCCACGGTCAGAGACCACGTTTTTAGGGACGCCGTGCAACCGAACCACGTTATCGAAAAACAGGCGTGCAGTCTGTTCCGCAGTGCAGGTCGACGTGGTAGGTGCAAGGTGAACCATCTTAGTCAAACGGTCAACCATGACAAGCACCGAGTCGTACCCCCCCTCAGTTTTGGGCAGCGCGACCACGAAGTCCATGGAAACACTTTCCCAAGGCGCGTCGGGAACAGGCAATGGTTGCAACAACCCGTGGCCCCTACCGGACAGAGCCTTGTTGCGCTGGCACAAACTGCATGTCTGCACGAAGTTCTCGGCATCTCTTGCCAGGCGAGACCACCAGAACGAGCGTCGCACCAACTCGACCAGTCGTGTGCTACCTGGGTGTCCTGCCAACGGGTCCTCATGGAAACGGGCAAGGATATCGCGACGAAGGGAATCGTCGTTAGGCACGACGATCTGAGTCGCCGATCCTTCCGTCCGTAGCCAAAGACCATTCTGCTTGCGTAGGTGCTCAACGTTGCCAGGCGAAGCGAACCAGGAGTCGCCTGCATATGCAGCCTTCAGGCGAGCCGCGAGGTCTGAGGACAGAGGCACGTCCGGGGTCGGTGGACGTTGGACAGGCGCCGCCAGAATCGCAGCATGTAGCGACGGATGTCGACTGAGAGCGTCGGCGATGTTAATCCGGCCGGCAACGTGCTCCCAGGTGCAGTCAAACCGCGCGAGGTACTCCATCCACCTCGCTTGACGCCGGTTCAACGTAGGGACGCTTTGCAAAAACGTCAGGGGCTTGTGGTCAGTCTTAAGGGTGAAGGGTCGTCCCTCGAGGTAACAACGCCACTCCTTAAGCGCGTGCAAGACCGCTAGCAGCTCCTGCTCCCCTGTAGTGTAACGGGTTTCTGCGCCCGTAAACTTCTTACTCGTGAAGGCGATCGGTCGCCCTTCCTGCAACAGTACAGCGCCGCTCCCATACAACGAAGCATCCGAAAACACTTCGACACGAAACGGCAACGAGTAGTCGGGGAACGCAAGGGTAACGTCGTCGGCAACGACACGCTTTAGCTCTTCGAACGCCAGCTGACACTCGGGCGTCCATGCACCAGGCGAATCGAAAGCTCCCTTGCGCGTCAAATCAGTGAGCGGGGCCGCAAGGACAGAGTACTGCTTGATGAACTTACGGAAATAGTTGGTCAAGCCGAGGAAGCTACGAAGCTCCTGAAGGTTCCGAGGCGCTGGCCAATCGCGAACCACAGCTACCTTCCGTGGGTCCATCTTGACGCCGATGGCCGACACAATGTGGCCCAAGTACTCCACCTGAGGCTGCGCCCAAAAGCACTTGGCACGCTTCGCAAACAATTGCTCCCGCCTCAACACCTCAAGCACAAGCTTAAGATGCTCCAGATGCTCCTCGCGCGTTTTGGAGTAGACCAGGATGTCGTCCAAGTAGCAAACGACGAACCTGTCGATATACGGTCTAAACATGCGATCCATGACCGCCTGAAACGTCGCAGGGGTGTTCGTCAACCCGAACGACAGGACCATGTACTCGAAGTGACCAAAGGGCGTCCGAAAAGCGGTTTTCGGCACATCAGACGCAGCGATGCGAATCTGATTGTATCCCTGTTGCAAGTCGATCGAGCTGAAGTAGGCCGAGCCCTTTAACTTATCGAGCAGCTGCCCCATGGCTTTCACAGCGTAGTTAACCACAGGCTCCGCTTCAGACTTACCCCCCTCTGGCTCAACACTTGCAAACGGCACGAAGGGTACTTTGCACGACAGAGTCCCCTTACGAAGGCGAAGGGTTCCAGACTCTAGGTCAATGCCGGCCCCATACTGCCGTAATGTTGAGGACCCCAGTATATATGTCGCAGCATCAGTCAGCTCGCGCAACACATAAGGTTGGGTCGTAATACGCAGAGGACCTATACACAGGCGAAGGGTGACCCTGCCCAATATGGGTTGCTTACCCCCATCCGCTAGGGTAACCTGCGACCATTCCGACGACTGTGGGCACAGACCCAATGCATTCACCTCTGCCGATGAGATGAAGTCGTCACTGGCGCCGGTATCGACGAGCGCCTTCAGGGTGCGACCAGCAAGATCGACCTGAATCAAAGGAACCCGATTGTCTGCCGGTACCGACTCTGCGGACGAAAGCAAGACGCTCAGGGCGGGTTCGAAACGTTTGGCAGAACCCTCAGAATGAGGTGCAGGAGCATCGTACCAAACGTCAACGGCGTAGGCCTGGACCGACAACGGAACAGGTGCACCTGCTAAATCAACACCGTTATACAGAACGGTGCCCGGCTCGAACCGGCAGACTTTCCGCATACCCATTAGCAAAGTCGAGGCTTTTCGCCGACTATAAGCGGGTAGAAGGACGCAAGCGGCAGTGTCTGGACGTTGACGCCTACTTCTCCTATAGAAGGTCAGCTGCACTGACAGCTCGCGCAGAGATGAGGGGAGGAACAAGACGGTGTGACCTAACAAATCGACAGACGCCAGCGGCTTGCTCGGTGCGTACAGGTTACACAGCGAGTCAAAACCTACACGTCCTGAGCGACCGTCGAGCGACAATCGACGTCCAATCGCGCGTTCGATTTGTTCAAGGACCGAAGGCAACGGTGCCCTCACGGCTTGCCGCACTGACGACAACCGCCCACCCTCTAGTTCCGACTTCCCAGGTGGAGTCCCCTCCGAGCCATCCTGGGCAATCCCCTACTTCGGCCGCTGAGCCAAAGGCGGTAGATGCGGACACTCCCTCGTAGGATGTTCCGCCGACGCGCATCTCAGGCAAACCTTCTTGCTCTTCCGACGCGCAAGCTCGGAGTGCGTGCAACCCCATTTTTCCAACCAACCGTCGCTGGTGCGTTGTCGCTTGGTCTCGTTCTTAGCTTCGTGCGCAGCCGCAGCGGACGGCGAACTCCCTTTCCTCTTGCCCTTGGCTGGATCCGCGCGTTGACCTGCGCCGGTTGACCCTTTGCGGTTACCCGATCCGGAAGCGCCGCGAACGCCGTGACCGCGATCCGTACGAACGGTGGTCACTGCTGCCGTTGGCGTTCGACGCTCCGTTTCGGCCCCCTGGTCCATGGCCGCAGCGTCAGACGCCGGATCCTGCACTCGCATGGCATTAACACGAGGGACAGGTTTAATAGCACGTTCGCCGGCTAAGAGACGCTTCTCGACCCCTTGCGCAAAGTGCACCAATTCCTCATAGGACCCAAAGTCCTTCCCCGACAAGTCCATGGCGCATTTTGTTCGCCAGGGCCCCAGACAATCCACGCTGAAACCAAAAGATGCGTTCCTCCTCCGTCAGGTTACCGATGGGCATGATCAGGGCCTCGTAGCGCGACTGGTACGCGGGTACTGTTTCATCAGGGCGCATGCGATATGTGCCAGATGCTAACGTACCGCGAGCCTTAGCACTTAACAGTTGAACCTCGGGGGCAAAGCGCGCAAGCAAAGCACGGGCCAACTCCTCAAACGTGTATGTCTGCCTTGCCATTGTCCATTGATCGTACCATGTCTTCGCCTCACCCGCGAGGGTGTTCCCGACGAACAGACATTTCACAGGGTCACGATCACCACCACGGACCAGTCGCAAGTACACGCGGACATCACGCAGGTATGCACGAGTTGTATCGGCAATGCTTCACCCAGCAATCTTATGTTTCGCATCATGCGGGATGTCTAATTTCGGGACAGGAAGCGACAGCTTCATCACCTCTTCTTCATCGTCAGATCGACCTTGACGAAGTGGTGCAGACGGACCCCTCTGCTCCTCGCGTCCAACGGGGCCTGCTTCGGCTGCCGTGACAGGAACAGTCGGATGGATGGGAGTCCGTGGGTCTAGTAGCGCAGGGGGATCTCGGACACCGTCAACAACATGCGTGTATGGGCCCCTCCGAGATGTCTCAGGGACGACGGACGTGTCGGCACGACCATCCCCCACTACTAGCCCTACATCACCGCTACCAGATGCCATGGTAAATCGGCGACTGACCGGTCACAACCTCGTGCGATAAAGGCACTCTCACACAGGTATCGGTCGAGCGACAATCAGACGGTTTTTAAGCCTACCGACGGAAAGCGCTCCTTGCAGATACAGCAAGTATCCGTCCAAAGAGTCTCGCACTTCGCGCGTGCGCGCAATAAGCGCCCGCAACTGATCCGGACTCGGGTTCGAATCAGTCGATGCAGCGGTGAGTGAGACTCGATTCGATTCACCTGCAGCTCAGAAGCACGTACTTCGAACAGGCAAAACGAATGGCAATGCAAGAGCAGCAAGGCAATTACAGACCAGAGGCGGCCGCGGCCATCACAGCTCGGCCAAGCTCCTCCGCGAATATATCCAAAGGACTAAGATTGCCATCGCCGACTCCTGCCATAGAAGTGACCTACTTACGGAAGAGATCAGGGTGAGACAGCAGGCCGTGAACGAACCTGGTCTCGCTACCAAATTTGTTGTATCCCTCCTCATAATCGCCCATTGATTCTGCGAAGAACCAGGCTCAGTGCATCATGCTCGATTATATCGGAACGTACCAATCGAGGCAGCGGAAGTCTTCGATGCAAGGAGTTACAACGTATATTCCAAGACAGGCGTAGATGACGTGATAGGCTATCAGTGCCTAGCCGAGGCAATCATCATCTAACCGATGCAAATCGGTGCTCGGGCTTATCCAAGAAATACGACCATAAGCGATATAAAAGGTGTAAGCTCAACCAAAGCGCGGTTAGCTCATATAAATGTCAATCGCAATGTTCGCGTGTCGATTCTCTCTTAGGCCGTCAATGCGCATAGCAGATATACTCGCAGCGACGGCTCGCGGTACAAGAGATCTGCAAGTAGTAAGTGTACTACCGTGATCCCGCGTGCGGATATTGCTATATAAGCCGTCATAGCAATAATGCAATGTTCTTTACTTGCGTAAAGGTGCCGACTACGCCATCGCGCGTAGTGTTGCATTCGACGCGCCGCATCGCTCGAGCCATTGCCTCGCGACCTCAAGGTGCGCTCGCCTTATCATGCTCGGGCGCGCGCGTATGCATAATGCACGTGTTAACATTAGTGCGCGTTGCTATGCAATGCCTCATGCGTTTTAGACCGCCCGCGACCAAGTCGCCAGGCCATGCACACTTATCGCGATGCCGATCACGCAATGCATGCTTGCAGCGTTGTGCACAGTGCATTAGGCGATATGCTCTTTGCGGGTTGCTTGTGCCCTTAGCCAGTGCGCCTAACGTGTGCGGTGCGACGTGCTGCGTGACATGCGTGCGATCGCGTCGCGCCCGCTGCCGTACCGTACGATAGTGCAGTACCATCGTACCGTGCTGCCGTACCGTACGATAGTGCCGTACCATCGTACCATGCTGAAGTACCGTACGATAGTGCCGTATCGCTCCTCAGTGTCCACGTACGACAGGGTGACGTGGTGTCGAGCGCGACAGAGCGATGGTGGGTGCAACTCTAGCAGAGCTTAGGAAAAGTGACGCGTGGTACAACAATATGGACTCTGAAATAAATGGATGATCCCGGTGCCTATTTGGCTGAACAAACTAATAACCTTTAGCAAACAACTAGATGAGCAACAACTCGCTTTCCGTGCTGACCTCGCTGCTAGTAGTGAGGCTTATACCCAAACCCAGCTTACAGCTTTTACGGGCGCTTAGCATCTATCACTTGGAGTCTTTGCTACAAACCGCACACTTAATCTTTCCTCCGGTGGAATCTTACGCTGGAGCTTTTTCAGGCGAAAGGCAGTCAACACCATCCACTGATCGCACTGCTCCGCAGTCAAACTTTAACCTGACTGCGGCAGCCGAATTAAGACGCCAATATGAATCAGTGTTTAATACCTGGTACACGGATCGCACTAACACAATCCACCAATTTATCTGCAACGTGAAGTTGGATTACCCGAAGGAATGGTTCGTGAACTTGGACGCACCTCAAGCATAGCCCAAATAACTCACGTGCACGAATTTATGGAAGTGAAAGGCTTTCCTGCTCCACCTAAGGCGCAGCCTCCATTCCAACAACCGCCCAGTAACCCCAGTCCACCACCTTTCCCGATTTATTATCCAAGCGGTCGAATCTCTTCATTATCACTCACTCTAACCCTACCAACACTGGCAGCTGAGTGCCAACGAACCTCCAGGCAAGTCATAAACCTCGCAGGGGTCCTTGTCCTGTCTTTAATAAAATAAATTAAATAGAATATCTGTTCGGGAATGGTTACAAGTTATGTATGGCTGGTAGTGCGCAAGCCCAGGGCATATATAGATTCCCATCTCCTGGCTGACCGACCGCGACCACCGTGACCCAGAGATAATAACATGGGCACAAACCTATTTAAAAGCTGGTAATACAACACGGCGATGGCATGCCGAACGTTATGCACCGTAACATTTTGCTTTGCACTTGGTCTGAATTTGTGAAGCACTTTGCCTGCATTTTTGGCGCGCCTGACCCCAAGACTGATGCATGCCAAGCAATTTATCACCCGCAAGGATCCAATTCAATTAACGAATGGGCTGATTTACTTTATGATAATATTTGCTGAGCTTGATAACCTTAATAAACCCATCGATGAAGCATCTAGACTCTCTCTGTCCTCCAACGTTTCATGGACCATGACCTTTATGATAAAATTGTCATGTGCCCTCGAACAAAATTCAACTCTCATAGGGAAATCCTAGAAGATGCTAAGGAATATGTTATCCATGTCAGTGATAACCATGACACATTACTTAAGTAGCACTATAAAACCCATTCCAACACCCCCTATAAACACCCCACCTACAGGCTACAGCAAGCATAGCTAATGAAGTGTTTGACATGCAAAACATGCTAAACGCTTTCCTTAACAAGTGGTCATCATGTGTGGATTAACCTACCTTATTGTCTGCTGGAAACCTTCCTTAAGCATAATATAAATGTAAACAAATGCGACCATCCGAGTTTGTATTTTTTTCTATCCACAATAGTGCACATGATCGTCTATTAGACAATGGGAAATAATAGATGGACTATAGTTGACATGGACTATAGTTGCTGACTATAGTTGCCGACTATAGTTGATTGTCGACTATAGTCAACTTGTCTATAATTGATGATCAAGCACATGTTTATCTGAGTCAGGTTGGAGAAAAGCGTGGTTCTGCTAGAGCAATAGTTAGGGACAGATGCTACACAGGTGGGGATTATGCTAGACAGGCGGGGATTTTGCGATCATGAAGTACTTTGATATGAGCAAGAGTATGAAACAGATTCATATGCTACTTAAAGCAGTATGTGCCTATAAGGCATGATAAGGACACCTTGTAACAAACTCATATAATGGAGATGACAATAAGTTGACCCAAATTCACCTGGATCCAGCAAAAATGTAAGTATCATCTTTTGTATAGTTGAACCGTCTATAAGTCGAATCATCTATAGTTGAACCGTCTGGAAGACGAACCATCTATAGTTGAATCATAGACGATAAAACATTCATATAAAAGCATTGTCTATTGATCTACACTCTGGGAAAGGTTTTTTTCCGTAAATGTTTTTTTGTCCGTAATATGCAGTTTTCCTTCCATAAAGTACAGTGGGTGAATTTACGGAAGGCAAGTGGGCAGAGCATCCCAACCTATATTTAAGGCTACAGTACCATGCATACAAGTCACAATATTTATGTCAGGGCCCTGGCAGACAAAAAGTTATTGACTCCAAATTTTCCGTAAAGTTCACCGCATGGTAGCTGCCTAGTGAGCGAGGGTTATTTTTGGTTTTAATTATCAAATCATCTTCTACTTTACATTAGCTCTTTGTTTGATATGAACAGGCCTTGTAATGCGAAGAGTATCAAGTAAGAGGCAAAGCAAGGACAACTCGCTCAAGCCTCCAAATATGTAAACAAACTAGTATAAGATGTTAGGAATTAAAGGTTGGTTATAAACGCGAAAAAGAAATAGAGGAATCAAAATAATCAATTGAGGTCGTACATGACAGTCTGTAAGGTACGACCAAAACATATTTCGTTTTGGCAAGCTAAAATCATAGGATTTCACTTATTAATTTGTAATTCTTAAACAGTATAGAAGATGTTAACACAGGCAAAATCTATGCTGGTAAAAGGAATCCCGATGCGATAGGTGTGACAACAAAGTTGAGCTCCAAGACCTAGAAATGCTGATTCTAAAATTGTCACTAAAAATACAGCAGATTACGGCAAACCTGTAAGGATTAAGAAGGTTCAGGCATCAGTCGGGATCATTGTTGACCAGCGTCAGCAGCCGCACGTTTGGCGGCCTGAATGGATTGAGGCAGCAGGAGCCATGGAAATGATGTAAGTCTCATATCTACTGCATGACTACGAAGATAATTTTCAGGAATATGTGTGTCTGCGGACCAAAGATATGTTTGCTGGCTCAATGCCATCTTGCTTTGCTATTTCAGAAAAGGATGAAAAAGTGCTTTGATGAATGACATAGATATTAAGCTGCTGTGTTCAATAGGAATTCGATTCAATAATGACTGCAAACAGGCTGCCTGCCTCCATCCCGTGCATCCCTCCCTCCCTGTGCCTGCCTCCCTCCCTGTGCCTGCCTTCCTCGCAGTGCCTGCCTCCCTCCCTGGCAGTGCTTCCCTCCCTTACAGTGCCTGCCTCCCTCCCTCCCTGTGCCTGCCTTCCTCGCAGTGCCTGCCTCCCTCCCTGGCAGTGCTTCCCTCCCTTACAGTGCCTGCCTCCCTCCCTCCCTGTGCCTGCCTTCCTCGCAGTGCCTGCCTCCCTCCCTGGCAGTGCTTCCCTCCCTTACAGTGCCTGCCTCCCTCCCTCCCTGTGCCTCTCTCCCTCGCAGTGCCTGCCTCCCTTCCTCCCTGTGCCTCCCTTCCTCCCTGTGCTTCCCTCCCTCCTGGTGCCTTATGTGCCTTCCTTCCCTCCTCCCTGTCTCTCCCTTCCTGCCTGTTCTTCCAGTACTTCATAGCAGTAGGCATCTAAGCCTGGCACAAGGCTTTTGAGTGGCTTAACCTCAGTGTTTTGTTAAAAAAACTGATGTTAAAATCCTGGAAAACCATACAAATCCATAAATTTAATACATAAAACTTTCCGTAAACTACAGTTTTCCTTCCGTAAAGGTTTTCCATAAACCCAGTGGGCATATTACGGAATCATTTTACGGAAACTTATTTTCCGTAAAATGGGGTCATTTTAAGGAAAAAATCCACCCCATTTTACGGAAAAATGACCCCCCGGTTTTCCCAGAGTGCTACTATAGTTGAATCGACTATAGATTAACTATAGTGGCTCTCCTAAAATACAGACACAATAAGCCTGCTTATATTGTTGTCCCTGCATGGCCTGGCAAGTCCCATGAGCACTTGCATGATATGACACTCCTACATCCCAAAACAACCTTTAACTAACCCTACCAACTTATAGGGGGAGTAACAGCTGTTATTAACATTGCATAACAGCCAGCTAGAGGCTGTTTGGCGCTGTTTGGTGCTGTTTGTCCAGTAAGTGAGTGGACCGCGCAACCGGCGAGCAGGCTCGCTCGCGAATTGCCCGATTGCCCGGCAGCGAGCATTCCGACGCAAACCGGAAAATAATTTGATTCTACATTATCGTCAAGCTAATAGCTATTATTTTATTATGCGAGCATGGCGATCAAAGAAGAATTAGTTGCCGAGCAGGCAAGTACGGCAATAGTGATATAGGCAAAGTAAACTTAGCTACTGGGTGATGGAACTGAAATTTAAATCCGTGATTGATAAGAATTTTCAACGAAAATGTTATTACAGTACAAATTTTCTTGTTTCCGGGTGCCCGAACAAAAGCACTGCCTGCGAACATTTCGACGGTGCAGCCCAGGTGATAACAATAACATAAACTTTGGTGCGGTAATAAAATTTCCTTAATATTCTTTATACACTTGCCCAGAGAGCATGTATACTTGCGGGTATATTATGAGAGAAAGCTTTGTGCTGCTCGCTGGTGGTTTGCATCATGCTCCCTAGCTTTCCTGCACGCTTCGAAAATCACCGCTCGTCAATATTTATAATTAAAAATAACGCCCTTTAGAAGGACCGTGGGAGCTTGTGTACTTCCCGGTAAAAATCGGGCAGTTGGCTAGCTGCTGCTCGCTGGCTGTGAGTTTGTTTGTAGCCTGTGCTCTCTAGAAATTCGGCAGTTTTTAAAAATGCATTCCGGCGACTAAGTATAGCTTATTAAGTGTAAGGCCTTAGCGTAGCAAGCATATCCAGTTGCGGGTAAATTATGAGAGAAAGCTTTGTGCTGCTCGCTGGTGGTTTGCATCATGCTCCCTACCTTTCCTGCACGCTTCGAAAATCACCGCTCATTAATATTTATAATTTAAAACGCCCTTTAGAAGGACCGTGGGAGCTTGTGTACTTCCCGGTAAAAATCGGGCAGTAGGCTAGCTGCTGCTCGCTGTTGTATTATGGTTATGCGGAAGCGATAGATAAACGGAAATAGTTATATAGGATAGGGAAATTAGTTAGAAACTCAAGATAGGTGGTAGTAAGAACTACCGGTTGGTTTATCAGCGAGTTAATAAGCCCAGAGCTGATCGTACTCAAGGGAGGGTAGGACCTGCGGGAGTCTTGTCCACGGGCCCGCCTCGCTAGCCGCCACGGTTCATGACTCCGTTTACCAACCGTTAGCCTGGCTTCGATTCTGATCGAAGCCCTTGCGGCTCCGCCAGTCAAGACAAGTATTGCCACTCGTCCTGACTCGCGATCCGCAACCACTACCAGTGACCGGAGTCACGACCAATCCACCGCCGAGTGGAATGGCCCCCACTATACTCAGTCATGAGTACAGCGAAATGCAGCGCCGCGTCACGACCGTCCTGTCGTGCCGCGCCGCGCACACCATCCGCTAGTCGTTGGGGATCCCAACGAAGATCGTTGGGACAGTTGACCGGTGGCGGTCAAACCTTGACCCGTCCTGGTCAACCCCAGGGACTAGCGAGATACAACAACTATCCCCCCTCTGGCCGCAGCGTCCCCGCTGCGGGCTTAACGCGGTCACGTGCCTCGGTGAGCACCGACGCGAGATCTGGGATGTAGTTGTGCTCCAGCTTCCAACTGTCGTACTCCTACGAGTAGCCAGCCCACTCCGCCAGGTACTCGAGCACGTTGTGGAACCTTCGGCCCGAGCGGACTCGCCTCACACGATTATCCAGGGTACGCTCGGCCGAGCAGAACGGCTGCATCATAGTAGACCACATCTCAGGGTCTGCAGGCACGTTCTCCAAAACAGGACGTCTGCTCCTCGGTAGACCACGTCTCAGGATCTGCAGGCACGTCCTTCCACCAGCTTCACCTGCATCACTTCCACCGTACGGCTGTACTAGCCTCATGTGGAACGTGGGGTGAACATGCACTTCAGGTGGCATTGAACCCACCATACATGCAACGCGATACGGACCCACCCATCATGGCCACAACTCACGGGGACCCTTCAAGAGGTTCCGTAGGTTCCTGGTACTCATCATGACCAGCTAGCCATGGGTGCATGACACGTCCTTCTAGTCCGCAGCACGTTGTTGAGCCGCGTCCCATGATGCCCTTGCCTCTGTTATACGGGATACAGACAGCTTAGCGAACCGCTTAGCCATCGGGACCGGAATGTCCAGCTCGCACCGCATGGGAGGTGTGGGGTGTCAGCCATAGCAAAGAAACAAGAGGCTTTGACCCGTGGACTGATTCACGGCTTTGTTCAGCGCAGCCTCTGCCGCTGACAAAGTATCCCAACCCTTAGGTTTACGGCCTACAGAGTTCCGTAACACCTCTCCAAGGGTTCCACAAATACGCTCAGCTCGTCCGTCTGTGCTCGGGTGGTAAGCCGTCCATTGGCTAACCCGCAACCAAAACGTGTCGCCCAGTACTCCCAGAGCTTGGCTCCAAGCTGGGGCCTGTGATCCAAGATCACACTCTTGGGGACACCAAACTGGCAGACGACGTTATCAAAGAACAACTGGGCCGAGCGCTCAGCAGTGCAGGATGTAGTATCCTGGGGTTAGTGCGCGTTGCTATGCAATGCCTCATGCATTTTAGATCGTTCGCGACCAAGTCGTCGAGCCGTGCGCACTTATCGCGATGCCGGTCACGCAATGCATGCTTGCAGCGTTGTGCACAATGCATTAGGCGTTATGCTGCTTGCGGGTTGCTGGTGCCCTTAGCCGGTGCGCCCAACATGTGCGGTGCGACGTGCTGCGTGACATGCGTGCGATCGCGCCGCGCCCGCTGCCGTACTGCTCCGCGCGTGTCCACGTACGACAGTGACGTCATCATTGCCGTATCGCTCCACCGCGTCCACGTACGACAGTGACGTCGTCATTGCCGTATCGCTCCACCGCGTCCACGTACGACAGTGACGTCATCAGTGTCGTACCATGCCGTACCGTCGTACCGTGCCGTACCATCGTACCGTGCCGTACCGTCGTACCGTGCCGTACCGTCGTACCGTACGATAGTGCCGTATCGCTCCACAGTGTCCACGTACGACAGGGGTGACGTCATCAGTGCCGTATCGCTCCACAGTGTCCACGTACGACAGGGGTGACGTCATCAGTGCCGTATCGCTCCACAGTGTCCACGTACGACAGCTGACGTGGTGTCGTGCGCGACAGAGCGATGGTGGGTGCAACTCTAGCAGAGCTTAGGAAAAGTGACGCGTGGTACAACACAGGAGGGGGTGGATGGTGCATGGTGCTTCATCTTAGTCAGGCAGTTGACCATGACGGGAACCACAGCATATCCCCCCTCAGACTCGTGGAGTGCCTGAACAAAAGCCTAGGGAAACAGATTCCCAAGGCGCCACGGAGTAGGCAAAGGCTGCATCAGCCTAGGGCCCTTACCGGACACAGACTCGTTCTGTTGGCACTCACTGCAGCGCAGGACGGAATTCTCCACGTCCTTAACCATTCATGGCCACCAGAAGTTCCGACGTAGCTGCTCCAAGAGACGCATAACACCCAGGTGTCCCGCCAAAGACCACTGTGATACTTCACAGTCAGGTCCCAACGGATGGCATTGCCTTTGCGCACCATGATCTGATGGTGGGTGCCAGTGCAGTGTAACCACACACCAGAGCTGAAGCGAGGAGCACCGGTGTTCAACTGGTCCGTGTACCAGGCGTCTGTGGCAGCGCAAACCTGAACCAGTAGATCCTCATCAATACTGGTCATCTCAACGGGTGCAGGCGCCCTGCAAATGGCTAAAGGGCAGCCAGGGGGAATGCGCAACAGCTGGTCGGGGCTTCTTGCCTCTCACCAGATCCGGGCTCATGTCAGCTCCAAGCGACCTCCTCCACTTGCCCGCACCGGAGGTACCACGAGCCCCACAGCCCCATTCCGTCCTGATGGGAGCTGCAGCAGCCTTGGGCCCTTTTCGGTCGGTAGAAGTCTCCTGATCGTCAGTGTCCTTGTCGAGAGCCGGGTCCTGGCAGGGCTCACCCATTAGCTGTCCCACCGCCGGCTGACTGACAGCCGACGGCAGCAGCGCAGCAGGCTGAAGGGCAGCCTGTGCGTGCACTGATTCCCGTTGGGTCGCGGCCTGATGAGCAGCAGCTGAGCGGCGTGTCATAACAGACATCAGAGGCAGCTCAAGCATTGCAGTGTGCAGAGAGGAATGGCGACTTAGGGCCTCTGCCACATTAGGCATTCCTGCACCATGCTCCCAGGTGTAATTGAATCAAGCCAGGTACTCCATCCACTGAGCCTGGCAGTGACTCACAGTGGATACACCTTGCAAAAACGTGAGGGATTATGGTCTGTCTTAATCCCAAAGGCGTGCCTCTCCGCACAGCAGCACCACTCACGTAATGCATGCACGACTGCCAGGAGCTCCTGGCCCCCCATCGTGTCCTTGCAGTCAGGGACATACACCTCCAGCTCACGCCACACAGGTAGCGCCGGGTGAAACCCATAAGTCAGGAAAAACGGGCTTTGACCTGTCGACCGATTAACAGCGTTGTTAATCGCAAACTCTGCCGCAGTAAGGTAAGTATCCCAAACGAGAGGCGTGCAACCAGCAAAGTTGCGCAACATATCCCCCAAGGTGCGATTCGTGCGTTCGGTCTGGCCGTCAGACTGCGGGTGGTATGCCGTGCTCAGGTTAACCCGCATGCCCACGAGCTTGCAGAGCGCTTCCCAAAACTTAGACGTGAACTGACCGCCACGGTCCGAGACCACGTTCTTTGGGACGCCGTGCAACCGAACCACGTTATCGAAAAACAGGCGTGCAGTCTGCTCAGCAGTGCAGGTCGACGTGGTAGGCGCGAGGTGAACCATCTTAGTCAAACGGTCAACCATAACAAGCACCGAGTCGTACCCTCCCTCAGTTTTGGGCAGCGCGACCACGAAGTCCATGGAAACACTTTCCCAAGGCGCGTCAGGGACAGGCAATGGTTGCAACAACCCGTGGCCCCTACCGGACAAAGCCTTGTTGCGCTGGCACAAACTGCATGTCTGCACGAAGTTCTCGGCATCTCTCACCAGACGAGACCACCAGAATGAGCGTCGCACCAACTCGACCAGCCGTGTGCTACCTGGGTGTCCTGCCAACGGGTCCTCATGGAAACGGGAAAGGATATCGCGACGAAGGGAATTGTCGTTGGGTACGACAATCTGAGTCGTCGATCCTTCAGTCCGTAGCCAAAGACCATTCTGCTTGCGTAGGTGCTCAACGTTGCCAGGCGACGCAAACCAAGAGTCGCCCGCATAGGCAGCCTTCAGGCGAGCCGCGAGGTCTGAGGACAAAGGCACGTCCGGGGTCGGTGGACGTTGGACAGGCGCCGCCAAAATCGCAGCATGTAGCGACGGGTGTCGACTGAGAGCGTCGGCGATATTAATCCGGCCGGCCACGTGCTCCCAGGTGCAGTCAAACCGTGCGAGGTACTCCATCCACCTCGCTTGACGCCGGTTCAACGTGGGGACGCTTTGCAAAAACGTCAGGGGCTTGTGGTCAGTCTTAAGGGTAAAGGGCCGTCCCTCGAGGTAACAACGCCACTCCTTAAGCGCGTGCAAGACCGCCAACAGCTCCTGCTCCCCTGTGGTGTAACGGGTTTCTGCGCCCGTAAACTTCTTACTCATGAAGGCGATCGGTCGCCCTTCCTGCAACAGAACAGCGCCGCTCCCATACAACGAGGCATCCGAAAACACTTCGACACGATGTCACGACGGATTAAGTAACCGAACATGATAGGTAACATGGTGGCCGGCGGCATGCGGTGCTCAGGCCATAGTAAGAATGACGCAGCATAACGAAGTAATTGGGGCTTAGGGGACCAGACAATTGGCCCATTCGGAACGGCTGAATCAAGAATGTTTGGGAAATGGCCGGGCCGGGCCTGGTCTTTATAGCGAATTAGTTGTACGACAGGATAATATGGCAGGTAGAACGACAGTATCAATTTGGCCGTTGTTTCCCAATTGTTTATTTCGTGTGGATCAATTTCGCATATTCTACCTGATGTAGTTTTCGGATTTCGTTGTGATGCGCTTTGGACCTTTCGACTGTCGCGATGACGTGTACGGCATCAGCAGTCGAATAGGTATATTATGGCTAATAGAGCAAGTGAGCTTTGTCACTTGGCTCTAGAAGCGTCTAGTACTTCTTGAGCGTAACCGACCGAACTTTGAATCAAACTTTCTTTCGCTTTCCTTACCGATTTGTAACGGATTAGTCCTGCCAAGCCCTTTGCCGAGCCGTGTACTGGCGCTTTGATCAGCCATTCAAGCCCTTTGGTTGGTAGGATCCCTTCCTACAACCCGCGGACGAGCTACAAGCTGGACTGGACCTATCGTGGAACCAAATCGAGTACCTTTCAAGGCCCTAGCCCAACCCACAGCCAAGTGACGACACTGCCGCGTAGCAGTAAGTCGGAGTAGTAGCGACCGCACGCTAACGCTAGAGCTTTGGGTCGTTAGCACCTAGCCTAGCGCGGCGATTGCTGCTTTGCTGTTCATCGCCGTCACCGTCCAACGCCTAGCGCAGCGAGCGTCTAGCTTTCGCGGCCCATCCGAGGGTCGCCTAGGCACGCTTGTGCATCCTGCGCGTAGCCAGAGTGCTGGACTTCGTGTGGTCGAGCGACAACAGTGAGTGTTTCGCATATAGTATGTTTGCGGGGCGGTAATCGGGCGTGACAACGAAACGGCAACGAGTAGTCGGGGAACGCAAGGGTAACGTCGTCGGCAACGACACGCTTTAGCTCTTCGAACGCCAGCTGACACTCGGGCATCCAGGCACCAGGCGAATCGAAAGCTCCCTTGCGCGTCAAATCAGTGAGCGGGGCCGCAAGGACAGAGTACTGCTTGATGAACTTACGGAAGTAATTGGTCAAGCCGAGGAAGCCACAAAGCTCCTGAAGGTTCCGAGGCGCTGGCCAATCGCGAACCACAGCTACCTTCCGTGGGTCCATCTTGACGCCGGTGGCCGACACAATGTGGCCCAAGTACTCCACCTGAGGCTGCGCCCAAAAGCACTTGGCACGCTTCGCAAACAATTGCTCCCGCCTCAACACCTCAAGCACAAGCTTAAGATGCTCCAGATGCTCCTCGCGCGTTTTGGAGTAGACCAGGATGTCGTCCAAGTAGCAAACGACGAACCTGTCGATATACGGTCTGAACATGCGATCCATGACCGCCTGAAACGTCGCAGGGGCGTTAGTCAACCCGAACGACAAGACCGTGTACTCGAAGTGACCAAAGGGCGTCCGAAAAGCAGTTTTCGGCACATCAGACGCAGCGATGCGAATCTGATTGTATCCCTGTTGCAAGTCGATCGAGCTGAAGTAGGCCGAGCCCTTTAACTTATCGAGCAGGTCGTCCACGCGCGGCAATGGGTAACGGTTCTTGACCGTCGTTGCATTCAACCCCCTGTAATCGATGCACATGCGCAAGCTCCCATCCTTCTTACCGACAAACAGAATCGGCGCAGAATACGGAGACGTGCTGGGGCGAATCATACCCTTTGCGAGCAGATCAGTTACCTGGCGCTTCACCTCGTCCAACTCCAGAGGACTTAACCTGTACATAGGTCTGGAGACAGGCTGAGCGCCGGGTACGAGTGGGATGGTATGGTCCACGGGACGCAAAGGAGGAAGCCCAGGTACATCACGAAAAACGTCTGCGTACCCTGTGAGCAAGGCCTCGACCTCAGGATCCAAAGAAGACTGAGCGGTGGTCGCATTCAAATGCAACCTAGGCCTCACAAGCAGTCCGTGGGCACCCTTCCGGATCATCCGGATGGCCTCTTTACGCCCGACTGGCTTGGGTTCAGCACGCTGCCCCATGGCTTTCACAGCGTAATTAACCACAGGCTCCGCTTCAGACTTACCCCCCTCTGGCTCAACACTTGCAAACGGCACGAAGGGTACTTTGCACGACAGAGTCCCCTTACGAAGGCGAAGGGTTCCAGACTCTAGGTCAATGCCGGCCCCATACTGCCGTAATGTTGAGGACCCCAGTATATATGTCGCAGCATCAGTCAGCTCGCGCAACACATAAGGTTGGGTCGTAATACGCAGAGGACCTATACACAGGCGAAGGGTGACCCTGCCCAATATGGGTTGCTTACCCCCATCCGCTAGGGTAACCTGCGACCATTCCGACGACTGTGGGCACAGACCCAATGCATTCACCTCTGCCGATGAGATGAAGTCGTCACTGGCGCCGGTATCGACGAGCGCCTTCAGGGTGCGACCAGCAAGATCGACCTGAATCAAAGGAACCCGATTGTCTGCCAGTACCGACTCTGCGGACGAAAGCAAGACGCTCAGGGCGGGTTCGAAACGTTCGGCAGAACCCTCAGAATGAGGTGCAGGAGCATCGTACCAAACGTCAACGGCGTAGGCCTGGACCGACAACGGAACAGGTGCACCTGCTAAATCAACACCGTTATACAGAACGGTGCCCGGCTCGAACCGGCAGACTTTCCGCATACCCATTAGCAAAGTCGAGGCTTTTCGCCGACTATAAGCGGGTAGAAGGACGCAAGCGGCAGTGTCTGGACGTTGACGCCTACTTCTCCTATAGAAGGTCAGCTGCACTGACAGCTCGCGCAGAGATGAGGGGAGGAACAAGACGGTGTGACCTAACAAATCGATAGACGCCAGCGGCTTGCTCGGTGCATACAGGTTACACAGCGAGTCAAAACCTACGCGTCCTGAGCGACCGTCGAGCGACAATCGACGTCCAATCGCGCGTTCGATTTGTTCAAGGACCGAAGGCAACGGTGCCCTCACGGCTTGCCGCACTGACGACAACCGCCCACCCTCTAGTTCCGACTTCCCAGGTGGAGTCCCCTCCGAGCCATCCTGGGCAATCCCCTACTTCGGCCGCTGAGCCAAAGGTGGCAGATGCGGACACTCCCTCGTAGGGTGTTCCGCCGACGCGCATCTCAGGCAAACCTTCTTGCTCTTCCGACGCGCAAGCTCGGAGTGCGTGCAACCCCATTTTTCCAACCAACCGTCGCTGGTGCGTTGTCGCTTGGTCTCGTTCTTAGCTTCGTGCGCAGCCGCAGCAGACGGTGAACCCCCTTTCCTCTTGCCCTTGGCTGGATCCGCACGTTGACCTGCGCCGGTTGACCCTTTGCGGTTACCCGATCCGGAAGCGCCGCGAACGCCGTGACCGCGATCCGTACGAACGGTGGTCACTGCTGCCGTTGGCGTTCGACGCTCCATCTCGGCCCCCTGGTCCATGGCCGCAGCGTCAGACGTCGGATCCTGCGCTCGCATGGCATTAGCACGAGGGACAGGTTTAATAGCACGCTGGCCAGCTAAGAGACGCTTCTCGACCCCTTGCGCAAAGTGCACCAAATCCTCATAGGACCCAAAGTCCTTTCCCGCCAAGTCCGTGGCACATTGCTGCGCCAGGGTCTCAGACAATCCACGCTGAAACCAAAAGATGCGTTCCTCCTCCGTCAGGTTACCGATGGGCGTGATCAGGGCCTCGTAGCGCGACTGGTACGCAGGTACTGTTTCATCAGGGCGCATGCGATATGTGCCAGATGCTAACATACTGCAAGCCTTAGCACTTAACGGTTGAACCTCGGGAGCAAAGCGCGCAAGCAACGCACGGGCCAACTCCTCAAACGTGTATGTCTGCCTTGCCATTGTCCATTGATCGTACCAGGCCTTCGCCTCACCCGCGAGGGTGTTCCCGACGAACAGACATTTCACAGGGTCACGATCACCACCACGGACCAGTCGCAAGTACACGCGGACATCACGCAGGTATGCACGAGTTGTATCGGCAATGCTTCGCCCAGCGATCTTATGTTTCGCATCATGCGGGATGTCTAATTTTGGGACAGGAAGCGACAGTTTCATCACCTCTTCTTCGTCGTCAGATCGACCTTGACGAAGTGGTGCCGACGGACCCCTCTGCTCCTCGCGTCCAACGGGGCCTGCTCCGGCTGCCGTGACAGGAACAGTCGGATGGATGGGAGTCCGTGGGTCTAGTAGCGCAGGGGGATCTCGGACACCGTCAACAACATGCGTGTATGGGCCCCTCCGAGATGTCTCAGGGACGACGGACGTGTCGGCACGACCGTCCCCCACTACTAGCCCTACATCACCGCTACCAGATGCCATGGTAAATCGGCGACTGACCGGTCACAACCTCGTGCGATAAAGGCACTCTCACACAGGTATCGGTCGAGCGACAGTCAGACGGTTTTTAAGCCTACCGACGGAAAGCGCTCCCTGCAGATACCGCAAGTATCCGTCCAAAGAGTCTCGCACTTCGCGCGTGCGCGCAATAAGCGCCCGCAACTGATCCGGACTCGGATTCGAATCAGTCGATGCAGCAGCGAGTGAGACTCGATTCGATTCACCTGCAGCTCAGAAGCACGTACTTCGAACAGGCAAAACGAATGGCAATGCAAGAGCAGCAAGGCAATTACAGACCAGAGGCGGCCGCGGCCATCACAGCTCGGCCAAGCTCCTCCGCGAATGTATCCAAAGGACTAAGATTGCCATCGCCGACTCCAGCCATATAAGTGACCTACTTACGGAAGAGATCAGGGTGAGACAGCAGGCCGTGAACGAACCTTGCGTCTCGATACCAAATTTGTTGTATCACTCCTCATAATCGCCCATTGATTCTGCGGAGAACCAGGCTCAGTGCATCATGCTCGATTATATCAGAACGTACCAATCGAGGCAGCGGAAGTCTTCGATGCAAGGAGTTACAACGTATATTCCAAGACAGGCGTAGATGACGTGATAGGCTATCAGTGCCTAGCCGAGGCAATCATCATCTAACCGATGCAAATCGGTGCTCGGGCTTATCCAAGATATACGACCATAAGCGATATAAAAGGTGTAAGCTCAACCAAAGCGCGGTTAGCTTATATAGATGTCAATCGTAATGTTCGCGTGGCGATTCTCTCTTAGGCCGTCAATGAGCATAGCAGATATACTCGCAGCGACGGCTCGCGGTACAAAAGATCTGCAAGTAGTAAGTGTACTACCGTGATCCCGCGTGCGGATATTGCTATATAAGCCGTCATAGCAATAATGCAATGTTCTTTACTCGCGTAAAGGTGCCGACTACGCCATCGCGCGTAGTGTTGCATTCGACGCGCCGCATTGCTCGAGCCATTGCCTCGCGACCTCAAGGTACGCCCGCGTTATCATGCTCGAGCGCGCGCGTATGCATAATGCACGTGTTGTCATCAGTGCGCGTTGATATGCGATGCCTCATGCATTATAGATCGTCCGCGACCAAGTCGCCGGACCATGCGCACTTATCGCGATACTGGTCACGCGACGCATGCTTGCGGCGTTGTGCACAATGCATTAGGCGATATGCTATTTGCAGGTTGCTTGTGCCCTTAGCCAGTGCGCCTAACGTGTGCGATGCAACGTGCTGCGTGCCATGCGTGCGATCGCGTCGCGCCCGCTGTCGTACTACTCCGCGCGTCCACGTACGACAGGGGTGACGTCATCAGTGCCGTATCGCTCCGCGTATCCACGTACGACAGCTGACGTCATAGGTGCCGTACCGCTCCCCGCGTCCACGTACGGCAGTGACGTCATCATTGCCGTATCGCTCCCCGCGTCCACGTACGACAGTGACGTCATCATTGCCGTATCGCTCCCCGCTTCCACGTACGACAGTGACGTCATCATTGCCGTATCGCTCCCCGCGTCCACGTACGACAGTGCCGTACCGTCGTACCGTGCTGCCGTACCGTACGATAGTGCCGTACTGTCGTACCGTGCTGCCGTACCGTACGATAGTGCCGTAACGTCGTACCGTGCTGCCGTACCGTACGATAGTTCCGTATCGTCGTACCGTGCTGCCGTACCGTACGATAGTGCCGTATCGCTCCCCGCATCCACGTACGACAAGGTGTCGTGGTGTCGTGCGCGACAGAGCGATGGTGGGTGCAACTCTAGCAGGGCGTAGGAAAAGTGACGCATGGTACAACACAGGGAACTGGGGCGGCAGGCCCCAGTCCCCGCACAACCACCATACACATCTGGGTGTTAACAGCATTGAAAGCGGTAGTCAAGTGCATGTTTAAAAGCAAGATTATAAATAGGTCTTTTATAAATCTGAATCTATAAATCTATATAAAATTGATAACAGAGTTTTGAAGGTCCATTAATCCGCCATTACTGTTGTACAGCAACTTCCACCGTATATATAAGCCCGAACTGTGAAAAGATTCGTGTCCTCTCCTCTTCAATCAAGGCGAGTTTTTGGGATGTCCATTCCCCGCTCGCATGAATGCTGCAATAATGAAATCGTTTTTGAAATGTGGACACGCAGGAATACGTAGGAGTCAAGGGTCGCCCAGTAGCTACATACATATTGATTGCTCATATCTAGTCCTGCTGCAAGCAGGACAAGGGTCTAGATGTCAAATTGTATGAATTGGTTTTCACTCATCCGTCAAAAAGTCAAATCCCCCGTTTGGAAGGTGTAGCCCAATCACACAACAGGACTTTACACCAACATGCAAGTACGCTTACCTGTATCGTATTCTACCTTCTCATATGTTGCAGGCCTATGTTGCATCTTTCTCCATGGACAAGTGCAGCAGCCAAGGATGTGAGAGCTTTAGAAGGTGGGAAGATTTACTGATGATTCAGAACTGCAACGACCCGCCGGCAGTCATGATTATGAATGGAAAGGCGTTTATGTAGTAGTCATACACTGTACAGCATACACAAACACAATATAATAAAGTGCAGAAAGTGCACCGTCTCAGCATGTAAAGCGGCATTTTTTGGCACTCGACTACTACACGTCGTATCATCATTATTGCATACGTCCACATACATATGAGATTTATTTCTTGATGATGATGTACGTACCTTGCCTGTATGCAGGTAGGGTTATTACGTATGTGGTGTATGCGTGTATGGTATGGGGCCGGGCCTAAAAGCTTAAATTGCATCTAACAAAATTGCTTATATATCAATTGCTTATTATTGTAAATGATTGGGGTTTTGTTGTGAGATAGTCTAGCGGACATTGGCAAAGCTTGGCCGTAATACGAGGAAGTATTAGTTACATAATTATATATTAGATAATGGAAAGAGAGAGCGATAAAAACGTCTATAGAAGCAACGTCTGTCGGATTGGTCCATGCAGCTGTACGCAAAGTGATAGGAACTTCACCCACAAAACATGCCAAAATATACATAATTCGAAACCTTATAACGAACCACAAATAGATCCCTGAAAAGGTCACTTCACGTCCACGTCTAGGTCGTACTGCATAGCTCGCTCACTTATACGCAAACCAGCTAGGACGGCTCGCTAAACATAACTAATGATAACGTTTTCATAACAGGTTTTGCAGATGATCGATGTGCCTGGTCCATGTAAGGCGCAACGTAGTTTTCTTAACAAGCTGACCGCTGTGTCACAGGAAACATGGATTCGGTTTTAGTCCGAAGATGCAATTTTCGTTGCGCTGCTGTGTAATTTTTTCACCTTCAAAATTTCTGCACCAGCCAGGGAAAAATTACCTATCGACGCCTACAGGGCTTCTTGGCTTGTGAAACAGGGCACGTTTTGTGATACATGGGTGCATCATGAGGTACATCAAGAGCAAACATAACGGCCCACCGATCTGTGTACAAAATTGGACTGCATAGACATGTGCATGCCTAGTTAGAGTGCCTCTCGCAGAAGATTAAGTGTGTCCATTCGTCGGTATAGTGACTTTTGGTAAATATGTAGCTGCTACCAATCTTACTATGCCGCAGACACAGCTAAGCTTCGTCTCTTTCATGTATTTTAATCCTTCATATCTTCGCTTGCATGATACATGCTAAATGCTAACTGATGATATTCATTTTATCTTTATATGTCATTTTACTTAAATGCGTCTTTAGAATATTTATCTTGCTTGTTTCGGGTCACTGTTGGTTTGCCTATTCAATAGATCTGGGACAGCAGAGGACTCTCACTTGTCACTCCACTTGTAACTGGTAGCGTGAGGCCCTAGGCAGTCTCTTCTTCCCAATCTGAGTCTGCCATTCATGAGGCATTGCTTTACTACATACAGCATGCCACAAAGGCTATAGGACATAAAAATAAATAAAAAATATAAACGCGTATATAAACCCTAAAATATAAAAATATATACGCGTATATATGTGCGTGCACACACACATATTTATGTATGGTGTTGATGGTGTTGATTGCTACCGCTTTTATTAGCTAGCCTAGTCATTTTTAGTTGCTTGTAGTTTTTTTATGTCGTTTAGTTTTCGTTATTTTCGTTTTCGTGTCGTACATTCAGCCCCTGTAAGGAGTGCTAGTCATGTAAGGCCCCTAGGAATTTTTACAGTCGTCCGCCCCTGTAAGGAGTGCTAGTCATGTAAGGCCCTCGGGAATTTATGCAGTCGCGAGGTAAATGCATTGATTTTTGTTAGCCAATTTCCTAGGCTATTAAAAGCATTTTCTGACTTCTTTACCTAGGTTTTTTTAGTCTCTTATTTCATGTAGTACCTATGTATCCTGCAGGGTTGGCCAGTGCCCGCCCTGCAGGATTCATGCTCTAAAGCTTTTATTATGCTCTAGATAATATTTTCTAGAAAAAGGATTGCTAACATATCAAACAAAAAAATCTTTACAATGTTTAGTTGACTGTTAATCTGTATCGTACAGCAATTATTTTCTGCTGTTATAGCTGCCGCTTTATTGCTACCGCTTTTATTAGCTAGCCTAGTCATTTTTCGTTGCTTTTAGTTTATTTTGTTAATTTTAATTTTAGTTGCTTGTTTTTTTATGTCGTTTAGTTTTCATTGCTACCGCTTTTATTAGCTAGTCTAGTATTTTTTAGTTATTCTTAGTTTGTTTATTTTGTTTATGTTAGTTTTGGTCGTTTCTACCGCTTTTATTAGCTAGTCTAGTAATTTTTAGTTATTTTTAGTTTGTTTTCGTTGTTTTAGTTATCATTGTTTATGTAAGGCCCCTGGGAATGTTTTCAGTCGTCCACCCCTGTAAGGAGTCCTAGTAGTGTAAGGCCCTCGGGAATTTATGCAGTCGCGAGGTAAATGCACTGATTTCTGTGAGGTAATTTCAGAGCTATTTAAAGCATTTTCTGACCTCTTTAGCTAGGTTGTTTCAGTCTTTAGTTTCATGTAGTTGCTATGTATCCTGCAGGGCACTGGCCAGCCCTGCAGGATTCATTTTCTAAAGTTTTTATTGTGGTTTAGGATATGAAAAGTTCCTAGTCAACGGCCTGCTAATAGGTGTAGCAAGAAATATCCTTACAACATTAGTTGACAGTTAATCTCAATTGTACAGCAATGATCTGCTTTCATAGCCTGAAAATTCTACAGACAAGTACTTCATTGGTTGTTAATCATTGGAGCTCATTTACTGTTGGTTCTTTAAGGAAGAAGATTATCAACTACGCCGCCAGCTGACATAGTGCAAGTAGTTCGCTGAACTGCTTTCTAATCAATTCGTATATTCTTTACAAGTAATGAAATGGAGGAATACGTATTTTCACGGTTTCGCCTCATACCAGCCCAAGTTGGTCTTTGGTGATCTGGGGCATCGTGGCTCTTGTGGCGCTCTTTGGTGTAGGGTTGTTGGCACTACTTGCCAAGGTAAGCCGTAAAGTTGTTATGACAAATTTTTTATCTACTTTTGCATGCATTTCCATACTTTTGTGTTGTGCGCTGACATTGCTGGTGCAGCTGCTGCTGCGCGATAGCCACACTGCACGATAACGAAGCCATACTGATACCAGGTAATAACAAACATTATTGCTATCACGTGGTATCACTATAGCAAGGATTTGCTATGGTGCGGTGTGGCCATCGCACGGTATCGCAACTGCGTGGTACCACGCTTTTTCGAAATGAATAGATTCCTTTTATGCATAAAACAATCTATATATTTAAATAATTATTCATGCGGTGGCGCTGTGGTACCGCTTATCACGTCATATATCGCTGCCTGCGCGACATCGCTACCCATGGTATCCATGTAGAGCGGGTAGCGCACCTCTGTCCTTCGCTAACTGCGGGTTTTGATATCGTGCGGGTGGCATTAGCGTGTAGGTAACGACTCCACACGGGCATCGATCACACAGTAGATAGTGTTATTTGCTCTCTTTTTGGCATATAATATTTTATAATAATAATTACCACAACTTGTTCGAAGTGAAAGCTCGATTGAAAACTTTTTCCTTGTTGCATTTTAAATGAACGGGTGAATTACCACTTACAATGATATTAAAATATTTTTTATGACGAACTATGTTTACTGAAAATGGAAATCTGACACGGCATGCACCCTGGTGCAGAGAAGCTGTTTTAGTTTTGTATTTCAGCGTTGGATTGTGCAACTGTCCCTGTTCTTAAAAACCACAAAAGCTGCATATAGACACATGAAATGGTAAATGCATTATGCTTTATTGGAATACATATAGGGACTTCTTCGAAAAAGCTCTCAACTGATGCTAGACATATCACGTGATTGTAAAATGAATACTGTTGACACAAAGCAAAGGACAACAGTGCTGAAGCGACAAAAGCAACGGTTCCTATGCAAAGAATATGAAAATGCGTTAAAGATATGTATCGATTGCGCAATGCATAAATAAACATGAATGATCACTGAATACATACATAAGCACATTATCAGAAAATGCACCCTGCCTAGTGAGATAGAGGGCACGCACAATTTTCAGGCACTGATAATAACGCCTGCTTAATTAACAAATAATCATGCTTTTAAATATGCATTTGTCTACCGCTTTCAATGCTGTTAAGACCCCAAAGTGTACGGTGGTTGTGCGGGGACTGGGGCCTGCCGCCCCAGTTCCCCGCACTTCCACCGTCTTGGTGTCCTGGGGTCCAAAGTAGATTCTTGTTGAGACAAGTAAAGGCAGAATAGTATAATATTTATTGCATTATAAGGCTTAAAATCCAATGTTGTAAGTTAAGAGGGAGCAGTTGTAATATAGTCCATATTATTAATTTCCGACTAGATATTTCCCCAGAGCAATCTGTGCCTTTAATGTTCCTCTTAGATATTTGTGGTGGTCTGTATGTAGTTAATATTTTTTGGGTGTTACACTGTGGGCGACTCACCCTGCAAAGACAAGCACCGGGGATCCTGACTGGACCAAGTCACAGTGCAGGAGAGGGGCACGTGGCTTTGGGCACAATGAATGTATGTTATGTATGATATGTACTATTATTGTCATCCTATCAGTATCGCTTATGTTATCCTAATAAATGGAAAGGGTGTATCGTGGTAATCTGGTACCACATGCCAGCAGCACGGCATGCCAGTGGCACCGCATGGCAGCGGCACCACATGGCAGCAGCATTGCATGGCAGTGGCACTGCAGGTGACCTAGTCCGAGAGCTCCCGGGTGCATATACGGTAATGGAGGGCTCAATATGCCAGGGGCACTGCATGGCAGCGGCACTACATGCCAGCGGCACTGTGCAGCAGCTGCACCAGCACACAGCTGCGGCTCCACATGGCTGCGCCAGCATGTGGCTGTGCCAGCACTCACCAGCAACAATGCACAGCTGCAGCACCCTGGCTCAGATAACATGCGGCTGTGGCACCCCACGGCTGTGGCACCGCTGACCTGCTGAGGCAGCGCTTGGGTAAGGCACCCCATGGATGCTGCACTGCATGGCTGCTGCACCATGTGGCTGCTTCAATGCACAGCTGCTTCAATGCACAGCTGCTGCACCACATAGCTGCGGCACAGCATGGCTGAGGCACTGCGTGGCTGCACCAGCACTTGGCTGCACCAGTGCTCGGCTGCACCAGCACTCGGCTGCACCAGCGTGTGGCTGCACCAGCACACGGCTGCACCAGCGCTTGGCTGCACCAGCATGCAGCTGCAGCACCACGTGGCTGTGGCAAGATGCAGCTGCTGCACCACGTGGCTGAGGCAGCATGTGGCTGCGCCACGGTGTGGCTGCACCAGCACGTGGCTGCAGCACTGCACGGCTGTGGCACCACATGCCTGAGGCACTGCACGGCTGAGAATCACACACAAGCATCCTAGAAATGCATCATCAAATTTCATGATTGATTTACCGTAACTAATTGGCGAGTAGCGCAATGCGACAAGAAGGCAGAACCGTGGAAGTAATATTCATTATTACAGGTAGTGAATTATTGAACTGCTTAATTATTGAATATTAATTGAATTACTTGTAAAGAACAAAATTCAATTAGGAAAGCCGTCATGTGGACTTGGAACATGTTTGCCGCAGTGCTTCCCTTTAGCGGGCAGAAAAAGACCAAACAAAAGACCAAAATAACCTAGCTAAAGAGGTCAGAATATGCTTTTAATAGCCTATAAATTGACTAACAGAAATCAGTGCATTTACCTCGTGACTGCGTAAATTCCTGAGGGCCTTACACTACTAGGACTCCTTACAGGGACTCCCGACTTTAAAAATTCCCAGGGGCCTTACAAACTAAAACAACTGAAATTAAAAGCAACTAAAAATTACTAGGCTAGCTAATAAAAGCGGTAGCAATAATGATATAAACTTCAGCAGTGATTCCTAGATATGTTGCCCAAACATATGCCTGTGTAAACACAGGCAAGGCTGTTAACTTCACTGCAAGCCATTAAGAAAACCAAACCCCACGCACAATGAACCAGGAAGGCAGGCTGAACTCATTTCGGCTAGCTGTACCTAGGTAATAAAATGTATAATAGGAGGAGCTATGGACAGATTAACCAAGCCTCCAAAATAAACATTTATTTGGTGCTGGTGACAGATGCTGGCTGACAACCCTGCTGCATGCAGTGCTCTGCGTGTGCTTAAGTTAGTAGCCGGTCTTCTATCCCACAGCAAGGTGCATTATTGTAGGTTTGCACCTGTGTTTGTTTGTTCGTGTTTGTTTTTTTGCATTAATTAGAAATGGAAGTATTTGCTACATAATTTTTCTCAATACTACCAAATGTTTTTGCTGTGAAGCAAAAACATGATTGCTACCGCTTTAATCAGCTAGCCTAGTAATTTTTAGTTGCTTTAGGTTTTTTCTTTAGTTTATTTCGTTTTATTTATTATAGTTTTTGTCGTTTATGTAATCGTTTCTGTAAGGCCCCTGGGAATTATTAGAGTCGTCTGCCCCTGTAAGGAGACCTAGTAGTGTAAGGCCTTCGGGAATTTATGCCATCGTGAGGAAAATGCACTGATTTTTATTAGGCAATTCCTAGGCTATTAAAAGCATTTCCTGACCTCTTTAGCTAGGTTTTTTCAGTCTTTAGTTTCATGTAGTTGCTATGTATCCTGCAGGGCACTGGCCAGCCTTGCAGGATTCATTTTCTAAAGTTAATACTAATTTATTATGCTCTATAATATTTTAAGTTTTTAGTGAACGGCCTGCTAACAGCTCAAACAAGGAATATCCTTACACCATTAGTTGACAGTTAATCTGAATCGTACAGCAATGATTGTCCACTACTATAGCTATCGCTTTACTTAAAGCTTGCAATTATAGATACTTGTTTGTTTACCAATTATTGGACCTTCAGAAATTACGCAGATCTTCACTTAACAGAATTGCCAACATCGTACGGTAAGCATTACTCGCCAAGGTATGTCGCCAAGAAATTTTAGATTGTGATTAAAGAAAGCAATTTTAGGATGCTAGGATTTCGGGATTTTAGGATGCGCGATGCTGCCAGCGTGGGGTGCCACTGCCGTGCAGTAGGTGCTGATGCTGCACGGTGCAGCTGCCACGTGGCACTGCTGCCGTGTGGTGCCGCTGCCGCACAGTGCAGCTGCCGTGTGGTGCAGCTGCCACATTGTGCCGCTGCCGTGCTGTACAGCTGCCGTGCTGTGCAGCTGGTGCATGGTACTGTGTACCGTGGTACACCCATGTACCATGTGGTATGCTATTGTGGGGTAATACTATTTCTAATGATACCACTTCATTCAGCTACTCTTGTAATCACTGTTGTATCACGGTTGGCCTCACACCCATGCACCAGACCATGTGAACCAGTAAGGCGCCCAGCAGCCAGTGATTACATGCATTGTCATATTGGCATCATGTTCTATACTTCTGCATCGATCGGTCAAACGCTTGGGTTCTGGCAATACGACCGGTATGCGATAACCGACATTGTGTGAGTGAAGCGAGCACATGAAGGCTTTGAGCAAACTATTGGTATAATATTATAAGCAATAAAATTCGGTTCGTTATCCTGCAAATGGTTCGACCGTGTGATGCACAAGTGTGAGAAGTGCGGCTCGGATTGTGTGATGCCGTGCAGAAGCTTTAGTCATGCGATCAGAGCAAGTCCGTGTACGTGCACGGGAATAATTATCTGAGAGCGCGCATTCTCATATACTGATTTATCATGCAATATCCACTACACGCGCGCGTGCAGAATGCGACTGAGTGAGTGATATTCACATTGACTCACATGGCGGTTGAGCTGCATAACGAACATCGCCAAGTATTGCATTTGCATTGCCTTAATGCTGTGAAGGCTAGGGGACGATAGAATATTGTCTGCGACATGATTACGAACATGTCACACATGCGGATCAGCGATCTGGTGTGATATGTACAACGGACGATGATGTGAGTATAAGTCGAGCAATGACGGCCTTGTTTGATATGAATATTATATGCTATTGATCTCCCTCGATCGTTTACCCTTGCATATTGATGTCCTGAGTCTGGATACACTTTTACTTGGCCTGAGCCAAGCCTGAGCATTAAAGGAGCGGCTAAGTGATGATAGCATGCTTCCAGTTCTGATAGCCTTCACTGGGTACTCTGCACCCTGGATCGTACGTTGTAATCCCTGGCCTCTGAAGACTTCCGCTGTGCCTGACTCTCTCTATGGTACGCTTGGCTCGCTGTGCTTGAGCCCTAGCACTTAACGCCAACGCGTGCAGAAATATGCTTGAAAGGCAGGAGGGTACAACAATCACAACTATTATAACTTTAATCAATATCTTTTGGTTGCTCTTTGAGTATTATGTTATTATTGTTATTATATTATAAACATGTTATAGAGCCAGGTGAGCCAGGTGAGCCACTGCCATGCGGTGCCACTGGCATGCAGTGCCGCTCATGCACAGTGTCACTGTGTGCAGTGCCGCTGGCATGCAGTGCGCTGGAATGCAGCGCTGCTGGCATGTGGTGCCACTGCCGTGCAGTGCCGCTGCTGTGTGGTGCCTCTACCGTGCCGTGCCACTGGCATACAGTGCCACTGCCATGCAGTGCTGCTGGCTTGCAGTGCTGGATTATCAGGATACACCCTTTTACACTATTTGGATAACATGCTGTACTGATAGGAAGACAATCATACACGTGATTCATAGAATATATCATTTGCTAGCTAGCTGATGAACGAGATGCTTGCGGTGACCAAAAATATTAACTACATGTAGACCACCACAAATATCTAAGAGAAAAATCATGCTTTTAAATATGCATTTGACTACCGCTTTCAATGCTGTAACTCCCAGAAGTGTGCGGTGGTTGTGCGGGGACTGGGGCCTGCCTCCCCAGTTCCCTGCACTTCCACCGTCTTGGTGTCCAGTTATCCAAAGTAGATTTACTGCCCCAGTTCCCCGCAGTTCCACCATCTTGGTGTTCTGGGGTCCAAAGTAGATTCTTGTTGAGACAAGTAAAGGCAGAATAGTATATTATTTATTGCATTATAAGGCTTCAAATCCAATGTTGTAAGTAAAGAGGGAGCAGTTGTAATATAGTTCATATTATTAATTTTCCACTAGATATTTTCCCCCTATGTGTGCCTCTGATTTTCCTCTTAGATATTTGTGGTGGTCTGTATGTAGTTGCTACCGCTTTTATTATCTAGTCTAGTATTTTTTAGGTATTTTTAGTTATTTATTTAGTTATTTATTTGGTTATTTTTAGTTTGTTTATTTGCTACCGCTTTTATTAGCTAGTCTAGTAATTTTTAGTTGCTTTTAGTTTTAGTTATTTTAGTTTCATGTCGTATATTCAGTATGTAAGGCCCCTGGGAATTCTTAAAGTCGGGAGTCCCTGTAAGGAGTCCTAGTAGTGTAAGGCCCTCGGGAATTTATGCCGTCGCGTGGTAAATGCACTGATTTCTCTTGGGCAATTTGTATGCTATTAAAAGCATTTTCTGACCTCTTTATCTAGGATTTTTCAGTCTTTTGTTCCATGTACTAGCTATGTATTCTACTGGGCACTGTCCAGCTCTGCAGAATACATGCTCTAAGGCTTTAATTATCCTCTAGAATATTGAATGTTTCTATCTAGTGAACGGCCTGCCAAGCAATGGGTCAATCAAGGAATATCCTTACAACGTTAGTTGGCAGTTAGATTGAAGTGTACAGCAATGATTGTCCGCTATCACAGCTACTGCTTTTATTTATACCCACTTCTTTGATTTCCAATAAACGGAGCTTCAGCAATTTGTTGGGTCTTCACTTAGGAGGATTGCCACCATCGTTAATTTGCCATCCTGGTTGCGAAAGGTAAGCATTACTCGCCAAAATAAGTTTTAGAAAGCGAATTTAGGATGAAATTTTAGGATGGATCGCCCGGTGCCAGTGCCACGATGTGCAGCTGCAGTGTGGTGCCGGTGCCGCACAGTGCTGCTGCCACGCTGTGCCGCTGCCACGCGGTGCCGCTGGCACGTGGTGCGGCTGCCATGCAGGGTCACTGCCGCGTGGCAGCTGCACCGTGCAGCAGCTGCACATCATGGCGGCAGTGGCCCTGCACGGCAGCTGCACCACGTGCCAGCGGCACCTCATGCCAGCTGCACTATGCAGCAGCCACACGGCACGGCAATGGCACCGCATGCCAGCGGCACTGAGTGTCAGCATGGCATGCGGTGCCACTGGCATGCGGTGTGGCTGCCGTGTGGTGCCGCTGGCAAGAGGTGCCACTGGCCCGTGGTGCGGCTGCCGTCCAGGGCCATTGCCGCGCGGCCCCAATGGCATGCCATGCTCCTGGCACATGGTGTGGCTGCCATGTGGTGCTGCTGGCATGCAATGCCGCTGGCATGTGGTGTGGCTGCCATGCAGGGCTGCTACCTCGTGGTGCCGCCGCTGGCACCCGATACCGCTGGCATGCATGTGGTGCTGTTGGCATGCTGTGCCACTGCCGTTTGGTGCTGCTGGCATGCCATGCTGCTGGTGCCACTGCCACACGGTGCAGCTGCCACGTGGCACCGCTGCCGTGTTGTGCCGCTGCCGCACGGTGCAGCTGCCACGTGGTGCAGCTGCTGCATGGTGCCACTGCCGTGATGTACAGCTACCGTGTGTAGTATCCTGGGGTATCTAGGGGTAGTATCCGAGGTGGCTTCTGGTCATCTTTCGATCGAGCCTTTGTTTAAGGCGGATATAACAGAGATACAACAATTGGTGTCGAGCGGGTTAAGACTGACCCGGGTTCATATCCCCCTCCTGTCTATGGAGTGGGTGGTTGCACTGGTCGGTGGGAGTTAAGGGGGGCCCCATCACCAGGCCGTGAGGAGATAAACTCTGTGGAGGTCTTAGGGTGGTGATTCATTCTGGCCCCTCTGGCGCGAGGACGCGCCTGCCTAAAGGGGGGATATTTGTAGTATCCTGGGGTATCTACGGGTAGTATCCGAGGTGGCTCCTGGTCATCTTTCGATCCAGCCTTTGCTTAAGGCGGATATAACAGAGATACAACACCGTGCTGTGCAGCTGCTGCTGCATGGTACTGTGTACCGTGGTACACCCATGTACCATGTGGTATCCTATTGTAGGGTAATACTTTTCCTAATGATAACACTTCATTCAGCTACTCTTGTAATCACAACTATTATAATTATAATCAACATCTCTTGGTTGCTCTTTAGCATTTTGTTATTATTATTATTATTATTTATTATTTATTATTATTATTATTATTATTATTATTATTATTATTATTATTATTATTATTATTATTATTATATAAACATGTTATAGAGCCAGGTGAGCCAGGTGAGCCACTGCCATGTGGTGCCACTGGCATGCAGTGCCACGCGCTGGTGCACAGTGTCGCTGTGTGCAGGGACGCTGGCATGCAGTGCGCTGGCATGCAGTGCTGCTGGCTTGCAGTGCTGGGCAGTGCTGCTGGCTTGCAGTGCTGGATTATCAGGATATATACACCTTTTTAAACTAGTTGGATAACATGCTATACTGATAGGAAGACAATCATACATGTGATTCATAAAAATATATCATTTGCTAGCTAGCTGATAAACGAGATGCTTGAGGTGACCAAAACTATTAACTACATACAGACCACCACAAATATCTAAGAGAAAAATCAGGGGAATACCTTAGGGGAAATACCTAGACAGAAATTAATAATAAGAAATATATTACAATTGCGCCCGCTAGACTTACAACATTGAATTATTAAACTTATAATGCAACAAATAACATACTATTGTGCCTTTACTTGTCTAAACGAGAATCTACTTTGGACCCCAGTAAACAGAGATGGTGGGAGTGCGGGGAACTGGGGCAGCAGGCCCCAGTCCCCGCACAACCACCGAACACTTCTGGATATTAACAGCATTGAAAGCGGTAGTCAAATGCATATATAAAAGCATCATTAGTTTATTTATTTTTGGTTATGTTAGTTTTTGTCGGTTATTTTTGGTTATGTTAGTTTTTGTCGGTTAGGTAAGGCCCCTGGGAATTCTTACAGTCGTCCGCCCCTGTAAGGAGTCCTAGTAGTGTAAGGCCCCTGAGAATTTTTACAGTCGTCCGCCCCTGTAAGGAGACCTAGTAGTGTAAGGCCCTCGGGAATTTATGCCGTCGCGAGCAAAATGCAATCATTTCTGTTGGGCAATTTTTAGGCTATTTAAAGCATTTTTTGACCTCTTTAGCTAGGTGTTTTCAGTCTTTTGTTGCATATAGTAGCTATGTATCCTGCAGGGCACTGGCCAGCCCTGCAAGATGCATGCTCTAAAGGTTATTAATTATTTAAAAGGTTATTTATTGTTAGTATATACAAAGTTCCTAGTCAATGGCCTGCTAATGGGTCTGGCAAGGGATATCCTTACAGTCGTACAGCAATGATCTGCATTTATCGCCTGCAAATTCTTTAGACAAATTCCTCCTTGCTTTTTAATCATTGAGCTCATCTATCATTGGTTCTTTAAGGAATAGGAAATCAACAACGCCGCCAAGCAACCTGCTCGATCCCTGAAGGTAACCATTGCGGCTGACATAGTGCAAGTTCGCAGAAATGCTTCAAAATAATGCATATATTCGTTATAGGTTATGCAATGGGGGCAAACATGTTTTCAAGGATGCGCCTACGCCGACAAACCAGCCCAAGTTGGCTGTTGGTGGTCTTGGGCATCGTGGCTCTTCTGGCGCTCTTTGGCGTAACTATTGCTGGCGCTACTCGCCATGGTAAGCGATAAAGTAGTTAGTAATTTTAGCACTCGATTCCATGGTACTTTGTGTTGTGGGTTGCCATTGCCGTGGTGCTGCTGCGGCGCGATAGCCACACCGCACGATAACTAAGCCATAACGATACCAGGTGATAACAAATGGTATTGTTATCACGTGGTATCACTATGGCAAGGTATCGCTATCGTGCGGTGTGGCTATCGCGCCACAGCGGGACCAGTATCATAACCACGCTTTTCAAAATGAATAGATTCTTTAAATGCATAAAAAATTTCATATTTATAGGTAATTAAAATTAATGAGGTGCCGCTGGTACATCGCGTGGTATAACTGCTCGCGTGACGTCGCTACCCGCGCGGTGTGATATTGAATTGAATGGATAGCAAAATCATTGTCTCTGATGTACATTTACTTCCGGTTCTATGTCGAGAACGAACGGTCGCTTGCGACGTTGCGCGAGTTTTCATATCCGCAGGAATTGGTTCGGGCGTTCGCTTCCCGCTCGATGTCGATACTGCACGGATAGAGACAACGCGCGAGCGATCATACCCCGCGGGATTCGACATCGGGCGGGTCGCGAACGGCTTCATCGACATATCGATCACACAGTATCGCTATCTGTCTGATGTCCTAACGTATATTGGTATATTAATATAATTATACAAATAATAATTATTACTAGAAATTATGCAAAACCCTCAAAAATGTGTATGCATGATTGCTGCTGCTCTTGTTGCTGCTGCTTTCATATCCTCAGGTCGCAAGCGCTCACTGAATCCACCGGAACAAGCGTCCTTGCGTCGGCAACGCTGTGATTCCGAGCCAGACCTGGAAATTGGCAGCGAAGATGAGCTAGAGGAGGGACTAGTGTCACATCAAGCTGCTGCTAATAATAATAACCCTCTCCAGCAACCTCCTCCACCACCTCCAACTTCACCACCTATCACCCTTCCAACACCTGATGCTTCGACTTTTCAAGCCATGATGACTTCCATGTTGACAAGTCCCATGTTTCTCCAGCAGATAGCCATGGTGAGCTGTGGTTTGTTTAGCTTAGTCAGGCATGGACCTAGGTTTAGCCTGATGAAACATGTCTTTTAACCCATAGTGATTTGCCTAGGGTCTGGCCTGCTCATCCTTCATCTATGTTCCCCTGCTGGTTTATCAAGATGAGCTGTCGTTTGTTTACCTTGGGTCAGACAATTACCTAGGTTTAGCCTTATGAAACATGTCTTATAACTGATAGTCATTTGCCTAGTGTCTGGCCTGCTCATCCTTCATCTATGTTACCTTGCTAGCAGGGTAACTTAGATTATGGGTAACATAAATTAGGGGTAACATAGATTATAACATAGCTTATATAACACAGATTATTATATAACATAGATTATAGACTATAGACTAAAGACTATGTAACATGGATTACTAATATTTTAAAGATGGTTTATCAAGATGAGCTGTGGTTTGTTGAGCTTAGGTCAGGCAGGTTTAGCATGATGAAACATGTCATTTCACTGATAGTCATTTGCCTAGGGTCTGGCTTGATCATCCTTCATCTATGTTACCCTGCTTGCACAGTAACATAAATTATGGGTAACATGGATTATATAACGTAGATTATTATTATAAAACAAAGATTATAGACTATATAACATAAATTATTATTATAATTAACATGGTTTATCAAAATGAGCTGTGGTTTGTTTACCTTACGTCAGGCATGGACCTACGTTTAGCCTGTTGAAACATGTCTTTTCAACTGATACTCATTTGCCTACGGTCTGGCCTGCTCATCCTTCATCTATCATACCCTGCTGGTTTATCAAAATGAGCTGTGGTTTGTTTACCTTGGGTCAGGCATTGACCTAGGTTTAGCCTGATGACACATGTCATTTAAGTCATAGTGATTTGCCTAGGGTCTGGCCTGCTCATCCTTCACCTATGTTCCCCGCTAGCAGGGTAACATAGATTATGAGTAACATTGATTATATAACATAGATTATTATTATATAACAAAGATCATATACTATATAACATAGATTATTCTTATATGACAAAGATTAAAGACTATATAACATTGATTATTATTAGCATAGTTTATCAAAATGATCTGTTGTTTGATTACCTTGGCTAAGGCATTTACCTAGGTTTAGCCTTATGTAACGTGTCTTTTAACTGAGAGTCATTTGCCTAGGGTCTGGCCTGCTCATCCTTCATCTATATTACCCTCCTGGTTTATCAAAATGAGCTGTGGTTAGTTTACCTTGGGTCAGGCATTGACCTAGGTTTAGCATGATGAAACATGTCTTTTAACTGATAGTCATTTGCCTAGGGTCTGGCCTGCTTATCCTTCACCTATGTTCCCTGCTAGCAGGGTAACATAGATAATGAGTAACATAGATTATAACATAGATTATATAACATAGATTATTATTATATAACAAAGATAATAGACTATATAACATAGATTATTATTATATAACAAAGATTAAAGACTATATAACATTGATTATTATTATTATTAACATGGTTTATGAAAATGAGCTGTGGTTCGTTTACCTTGGGTCAGGCATTGACCAAGGTTTAGCCTGATGAAACATGTTTTTTAACTGAGAGTCATTTGCCTAGATTCTGACCTGCTCATCCTTCATCTATGTTCCCTGCTAGCAGGGTAACATAGATTATGGGTAACATAGATTATAACATAGATTATAGACTATAGATTAAAGACTATAGAACATATAAAGATAATAATTATTGCTACCGCTTTTATTAGCTAGTCTAGTATTTTTTAGTTGTTTTTAGTTTAGTTATTGCTACCGCTTTTATTAGCTAGTCTAGTAATTTTTAGGTATTTTTAGTTATTTTTTAGTTATTTTTAGTTATTTTTTTAGTTATTTTTAGTTTGTTTATTTAGTTTATTTTTGGTTATTTTAGTTTTTGTCGGTTAGGTAAGGCCCCTGGGAATTCTTACAGTCGTCCGCCCCTGTAAGGAGTCCTAGTAGTGTAAGGCCCCTGAGAATTTCTACAGTCGTCCGCCCCTGTAAGGAGACCTAGTAGTGTAAGGCCCTCGGGAATTTATGCCGTCGCGAGCACAATGCAATCATTTCTGTTGGGCAATTTTTAGGCTACTTTAAGCATTTTTGGACCTCTTTAGCTAGGTGTTTTCAGTCTAGTAGCTATGCATGTATCCTGCAGGGCACTGGCCAGCCCTGCAAGATGCATGCTCTAAAGGATTTACAATATAAAGAATTTATTTATATTTTATATTAAGTTCCTAGTCAATGGCCTGCTAATGGGTCTTGCAAGGAATATCCTTACAGTCGTACAGCAATGATCTGCTTTTGTCGCCTGCAAATTCTTTAGACAAATTCTTCCTTGCTTGTGAATCATTCGAGCTCATATATCATTGGTTCTTTAAGGAATAGGATACCTACACAATCAACAACGCCGCCAAGCAACCTTCTCGATCGCTGAAGGTAAGCATTGCGGCTGACATAGTGCAGGTTCGCAGAAATGCTTCGGCTGAATGCTTATATTCTTTACAGGTTATGCAATGGGGGCAAACATGTTTTCTAGGATGCGCCTACGCCGACAAACCAGCCCAAGTTGGCTGTTGGTGGTCTTGGGCATCGTCGCTCTTGTGGCGCTCTTTGGCGTAACTATTGCTGGCGCGACTCGCCAAGGTAAGCTGGAAA
The DNA here is from genome assembly GCA_019650235.1 of Volvox reticuliferus. Classification (NCBI taxonomy): domain Eukaryota; kingdom Viridiplantae; phylum Chlorophyta; class Chlorophyceae; order Chlamydomonadales; family Volvocaceae; genus Volvox; species Volvox reticuliferus. The sequence goes on along the minus strand of BNCP01000040.1, from coordinate 379,739 downwards.
GTAGTTACTATTTTTAGCACGTGATTCCATGATACTTTTGTGTTGTGTGTTGCCATTGCCATGGTGACGCTGCGGCGCGATAGCCACACCGCGCGATACGTAAGCCATAATGATACCAGGTGATAACAAATGGTATTGTCATCACGTGGTATCACTATGGCAAGGTATCGCTATCGTGCGGTGTGGCTATCGCGCCACAGCGGCACCAGTATCACAACCACGCTTTTAGAAATAAATAGGTTTGTAGGATACACAAAAAAATTGCATATTTAAAGGGAATTATTTTTAATGCGGTGCCGCTGGTACATCGCGTGGTATCACTGCTCGCGCGACGTCGCTTCCCGCGCGGTGTGATATCTAGTCGAACGGGTAGCAAAATTGTTGTCACTTATGTACGTTTGCTTATTGTTCGAAGTCGATACCACACGGAAAACGACATCGCGCGAGTTTACCTCACAGGAATCAACATAGTGCGTTCGCTTCCCGCTCAATGTCGATACCGCACGGATAGCGATATCGCGCGAGCGATCGTACCCCGCGGGAATCGACATCGAGCGGGTTGCAAACGGATCCATCGACATATCGATGGCACAGTATCGCTATCTGTAGTTACTGTTACGTGAATAGGATAAATATATAGAATAAAATAAAAATAATTATAACTAGAAATTATACAAAACCCTCAAAAATGTGTATGCATGATTGTTGCTGCTCTTGTTGCTGCTGCTTTCATATCCTCAGGTCGCAAGCGCTCACTGAATCCACCGGAACAAGCGTGCTTGCGTCGGCAGCGCTGTGATTCGGAGCAAGACCTGGAAATTGGCAGCGAAGATGGGCTAGAGGAGGGACTAGTGTCACATCAAGCTGCTGCTAATAATATTAACCCTCTCCAGCAGCACGCTCCACCACAACCTCCGAATTCACCACCTATCACCCTTCCTACACCTGATGCTTCCACTTTTCAAGCCATGATGACTTCCATGTTAACAAGTCCCATGTTTCTCCAGCAGATAGCCATGGTGAGTTGTGGTTTGTTTACCTTAGGTCAGGCATGGCCCTAGGTTTAGCCTGATAACACATGCCATTGCACTGATGGTCATTTGCCTAGGGTCTGGCCTGCTCATCCTTCATCTATGTTACCCTGCTAGCAGGGTAACATAGATTATAGGTAACATAGATTATAGACTATAGATTATACAATATAGAACATAGATTATTATTATTATTATTATTATTATTGACATGGTTTATCATAATGAGCCTTGGTGTTTTTACCTTAGATCAGGCATGGACCTAGGTTTAGCCTGATGACACATGCCATTGAACTGATGGTCATTTGCCTAGGGTCTGGCCTGCTCATCCTTCATCTATGTTACCCTGCTAGCAGGGTAACATAGATGATAGGTAACATAGATTATAGACAATAGATTATACACTATAGAACATAGATTATTATTATTATTATTATTAGTATTATTATTGTTGACATGGTTTATCAAAATGAGCTGTGGGGTTTCTACCTTAGGTCAGGCATAGACCTAGGCTTAGCCTGATGAATCATGTCATTTAACTGATAGTCATTTGCCTAGGGTCTGGCCTGCTCATCCTTCATCTATGTTACCCTGCTAGCAGGGGAACATAGATTATAGGTAACATAGATTATAGACTATAGATTATACAATATAGAACATAGATTATTATTATTATTATTATTATTATTATTATTATTGACATGGTTTATCATAATGAGCCTTGGTGTTTTTACCTTGGGTCAGGCATGGACCTAGGTTTAGCCTGATGACACATGCCATTGAACTGATGGTCATTTGCCTAGGGTCTGGCCTGCTCATCCTTCATCTATGTTACCCTGCTAGCAGGGTAACATAGATGATAGGTAACATAGATTATAGACAATAGATTATACACTATAGAGCATAGATTATTATTATTATTATTGTTGACATGGTTTATCAAAATGAGCTATGGGGTTTCTACCTTAGGTCAGGCATTGACCTAGGTTTAGCCTGATGAAACATGTTTTTTAACTGAGAGTCATTTGCCTAGAGTCTGGCCTGCTCATCCTTCATCTATGTTCCCTGCTAGCAGGGTAACATAGATTATGGGTAACATAGATTATAACATAGATTATAGACTATAGATTAAAGATTATATAACATATAAAGATAATTAATATTATTAGCATGGTTTATCAAAATGAGCTGTGGGGTTTCTACCTTAGGTCAGGCATTGACCTAGGTTTAGCCTGATAAAACAAGTCATTTAACTTATAGCCATTTGCCTAGGGTCTGGCCTGCTCATCCTTCAGCTATGTTTGATTGCTGGTTTATCAGATGAGCTGTGGTTTGTTTAGCTTACATGAGTCATGCACCTAGGTTTAGCCTGTTGAAACATGTCATTTAACTGATAGTCATTTGCCTAGGGAGTGGCCTGCTTATCCTTCACCTATGTTCCCTGCTAGCAGGGTAACATAGATTATGAGTAACATACATTATAACATAGATTATATAACATAGATTATTATTATATAACAAAGATAATAGACTATATAACATAGATTATCATGCTTTTAAATATTCAATTTACTACCGCTTTCATTGCTGTTGACTCTCTTAAGTGTACGGTGGTTGTGCGGGGACTGGGGCCTGCCGCCCCAGTTCCCCGCACCTCCACCGTCTTGGTTTACTGGGATCCAAAGTAGTCCTCGTCCCCCACACTTCCACCATCTTGATGTACTGGGGTTCAAAGTAGATTCTCATTGAGACAAATAAAATCAGAAAGTATTGTAACAGACCACATCAGTACTTATAATATTCAGTCTAGTCGTCTCTTCCTAAGGTGCCGGGTAGGCTGTTAAAAGTACATTCTTTGTTGCAGTATAAGGTTTAAAAGTGAATATTGTAAGTAGAGATGCAGCACTTAGAACCTAATTCATATGTGTTTCAGCATATTCCTGGTTTGCCTGTTAGACATGTATGGTGGCCAGAAAGGTAAAAAATAGATCCCCTCTGGCATTGATGAATAAGAAGTAATGTAGTATTGAAGTAATGTATATAATGTGTAATGTCTATTGCTATCCTATCAGAATAAAATGGCTTGATGAACAGCTGAACCTTCAGGTTGTTGAGTTGGTGGTACAAATGTAGTTTGTGCTTGGGGTAGTTGCTGCATAGCCTGCACATTGACAAGAAATATTTACAGCACACGTTTGTCAGAAAGAAAAGCATTTTGATAAACCAGCAGGGTAACATAGATGAAGGATGAGCAGGCCAGACCCTAGGCAAATGACTATCAGTTAAATGACATGTTTCAACAGGCTGAACCTAGGTCCATGCCTGACCCAAGGTAAACAAACCACAGCTCATCTTCATAAACCAGCAGGGTAACATAGATGAAGGATGAGCAGGCCAGACCCTAAGCAAATGACTATCAGTTAAATGACATGTTTCAACAGGCTAAACCTAGGTCAATGCCTGACCCAAGGTAAACAAACCACAGCTCATTTTGATAAATAATGTAAATAATAATAATAATCTATGTTATATAGTGTGTAATCTATATTCTAGTATCTATGTTATATAATAATCTATGTTATATAATCTATGTTACCCATAATCTATGTTCCCCTGCTAGCAGGGCAACATAGATGAAGGATGAGCAGGCCAGACCCTAGGCAAATGACTGTCAGTTAAAGCACATGTTTCAACAGGCTAAACCAAGGTCCATGCCTGACCTAAGGTAAACAAACCACAGCTTATTTTGATAAACCAGCAGGGTTAATAGATGAAGTATGAGGAGGTCAGACCCTAGGCATATGACTATCAGTTAAAAGACATGTTTCAACAGGCTAAACCCAGGTACATGCCTGACCTAAGGTACACAAGCCACAGCTCATTTTGATGAACCATGTTAATAATAATAATAATAATAATCTTTGTTATATAATCTATAATTTATGTTATATAATCTATGTTACCCATAATCTATGTTACCCTGCTAGCAGGGTAACATTGATGAAGGATGAGCAGGCCAGACCCTAGGCAAATGACTATCAGTAAAATGAGAGGTTTTACAGGCTTAACCTACCACATACCCCAGGCAAGTGGCAAGTAGTCAAACAATATATTTAAACAGGCTAAACCTAGGTAAGCACCTTACAAGCACACACTGCAGCTCACCATGGCCATTTGTTGAAGAAACATAGGACTTGTCAACATGGCAGTCATCATAGCTTGAAAATTTGAGGTGTCAAGTGTTGGAGTGGCAATAGGTGGTGACATTGTAGGTGGTGAAGTAGGAGGTGGTGGAGTTTGCTAGGGAGGGTGATTATTATTGGCCAGGGCTTGAGCTGACAGGTGCCCATCGTCCGGGCTATCCTCACTGCCGATTTCCAGATCTTCCTCTGAATCACACCGTTGCCGACGCAAGGTGGGCTGCAGGTCCAGTCCGGCATTCAGTACATGAGCACATGAAGGCAGCAGCAACAGCAGCAGCAGCAAACATGCATACACATTTCAGAGCATTAAAAAATAAATTAGGAGCATTATTAATTTATATAGATTTCTATACTGCTAGAGTCTATGTGCAGATAGGCTGCTATCTGAGGTATGTCACGATACCAATGCAGCGCAATGCAATTGACCGCTCGATATCTATTCCCACTAACTGCAGTTAGTGGGAATCGTGAAATATGACGCACCATTTTACCGGGCGCGTTGCGGCACCGGGCGCGTCGCGGATACGGGCATGTCAGGGAACCGTGCGCGTCGCGAAACTGGGCGCGTCGCACAACCGAGTGCAATTCCACAGAATCTACCACGGACAATAAATCTAATTATATTATGCAATATAGCAAACCTTCCTTTTAGGAAAAGCATGGCACCACAATATGCTACCCAGTGCGGCTGCCGCACAATAGCAACACCGCGTGATAGTAATACTGCGCCATAGTGATACCATAAGATAGCTATTATATGGTATCACTATCGCACGGTATAATTACACGGTGTCGCTATCGTGCGGCAGCAGCACCGGGCAGCAATGGCAAAGCACTACCTAAACGTATCCCAGAAATGCATGCAAAATTTTTCATAATTATTTTATGGCTTACCTTGCAATCGTCACACCAAAGAGCGCCACAAGATCACGAAAGGCAAACTTGGGCTGGTAGGTCGGCGTAGGCGAATTTTGGGCTGATATTCCTCCATTGCATTACCTGTAATGAATATAACAATTGATTAAAAAGCCGTTATGCCAACTTGCACTATGTCAGCCACAATGCTTACCAGCAGGTTGGCGGCTCTCTTAACAATCCTTGTCCTTAAAAAAACAGCAATAGATAGCTCCAATAATGAACAAGTAGATAGCTCCAACGATAACAAATCAGAGAAGTGAGTGTCCATCAATTTTGCAGGCCATTAAAGCTGTACGACTGAGATGAACTGTCAACTAACGTTGTAAGGATATTCCTTGCAAGACACATTAGCAGGCCATTGACTACGAACTTGGCATATACTAACAAATATTAAACCTTTAGAGCATGCATCTTGCAGGGCTGGCCAGTGCCCTGCAGGATACATAGCTACTACATGCCACAAAAGACTGAAAACACCTAGCTAAAGAGGTCAAGAAATGCTTAAAGTAGCCTAAAAATTGCCCAACAGAAATGATTGCATTTTGCTCGCGATGGCATAAATTCCCGAGGGCCTTACACTACTAGGTCTGCTTACAGGGGTGGACGACTGTAAAAATTCTCAGGGGCCTTACACTACTAGGACTCCTTACAGGGGCGGACGACTGTAAGAATTCCCAGGGGCCTTACATAACCGACAACAACCGAAATTAAATAAACTAAATCAACAAATTAAAAATAACTAAAAAAATAACTAAACATAACAAACTAAAAATAACTAAAAAATACTAGACTAGCTAATAAAAGCGGTAGCAATTATTATATGATTAAAGACTATATAACATTGATTATTATTATTAACATGGTTTATGAAAATGAGCTGTGGTTCGTTTACCTTGCGTCAGGCATTGACCTAGGTTTAGCCTGATGAAACATGTTTTTTAACTGAGAGTCATTTGCCTAGAGTCTGGCCTGCTCATCCTTCATCTATGTTCCCTGCTAGCAGGGTAACATAGATTATGGGTAACTTAGATTATAACATAGATTATAGACTATAGATTAAAGACTATATAACATATAAAGATAATTAATATTATTAGCATGGTTTATTAAAATGAGCTGTGGTTTTTTTACCTTAGGTCAGCATGGACCTTGGTTTCGCCTGTTGAAACATGTCTTTTTACTGATAGTCATTTGCCTAGGGTCTGGCCTGCTCATCCTTCAGCTATGTTTGCTTGCTGGTTTATCAGATGAGCTGTGGTTTGTTTAGCTTACATGAGGCATGCACCTAGGTTTAGCCTGTTGAAACATGTCATTTAACTGATAGTCATTTGCCTAGGGTGTGGCCTGCTTATCCTTCACCTATGTTCCCTGCTAGCAGGGTAACATAGATTATGAGTAACATAGATTATAACATAGATTATATAACATAGATTATTATTATATAACAAAGATCATAGACTATATAACATAGATTATTATTATTATTAACATGGTTTATGAAAATGACCTGTGGTTTGTTTACCTTGGGTCAGGCATTGACCTAGGTTTAGCCTGATAAAACATGTCATTAAACTGATAGTCATTTGCCTAGGGTCTGGCCTGCTCATACTTCATCTATGTTTCCTTGCTGGTTTATCAAAAATAATTCTTTTTGACAAACGTGTGCTGTAAATGGTTTTTGTCAATGTGTGCAGGCTATGCAGCAACTACCCCAAGCACAAACTACATTTGTACCACCAACTCAAATACCTGAAGCTTCAGCTGTTCATCAAGCCAGCCCCTCACCAGCACCACAACCTACACCACCTCCCAATCCTACGGCTGTCAATGCTCCAACAGACGAACAAAGTGAGTGGCAATGGGCCTGTGCTTGCACCGACTGTGACATTAGCACATACATTGAAACAAAAAAACAACTTGAGTTGCACATGGCCAACGTCTTCAAATATGCCATGATGTGTCCACTGTGCTCGTGTGTATACCTTGGGGATAAAGTTCTTGATAAAAAGTGGCTTTTCAATCACACAAAGTGGTATACACTTAACGCTAATGAGACAATAGAATCTCTTCCAGGGGTTAGAGATTGTCCACACAACCGATCTTGGGTTCAGGAGAAAAATGGGGGAACCAGCGTTAAGATATGCAATAAATGCCATATAGCCAAAACTAAGGTCTCAGATACAAATCCCCGATGGAATTGGCTATCCTTTGCCAAAGCCCCAACCCAAATAGTAACATTCCTGCGGCGTTGGCTTCCACGGCAGCCCTTTGAAGTTCTTTCTAGTTTATCATTCCTTGTTCCACACATAAACTTTGGCCGTACTACACGTGCTTTTGACTATGTCAGATCTGAGGGCTTGGTCAGTGCCACTAGTCTAGATGAAGGCTTCCTTGGTCCATATGTAGCAAACATCCGTCAGCTCACACCTGATATGAAAGCACGTGCTACCATAGCACAGGCCAAGCTGCGTGAATGCAGCACCAACTACAGAACCTACCAAACACTTCATGACAGGAATTTAGCAGAGCCTGCCACCTTGCCCATTGTTGAACCAAGCGATATTCCTACTATAGAAAACAACCGCATGCGAGCTCCTGTTCCAGCAAATGAAGAAGATGGACTTATTGCAACAGCTATTACTCATAATGTGCATTTATGTGTGCGGTCTAACCCAGAAGCAAATCCACCGGTCATGGGTGATGTAGCTGACACATCAGGTGGCATGCACCACATTCATCTGTACAACAAACCTAGTGAGGGCATGACTGCTGAAGTGGCTACCCATCCATACCTATTCCCTGCGGACACTGGTTCATGGAGCACTTTGCACCAGAACTCAACTAAACGACAGGGTACATTGCAAAAGTACTTTGAGTTCAGGACAAACGAGCAGTGGCTTACAAGTTTTTCTATGAACCCTTCTTACTTGCTTACTATGTATCAGCTTTCTCTCAAGCATAAACTACATACCCACAATGTGAGCTGCACTGTATCTGCTCAAGCACGCCAGAACTTTAACCTTACTTATGAAGACTCACAGCGAATGCGGCGTGCCCTTCCAGCAAATATTAATGGATCTCCGAGATACTTTTTTGAGTACCTAAAAATGTCAAAAGCAGCATGTCAACACTTTGGGCGTTTACCAGATTTCTTTTTCACAATGACGTGCAATGAAATGCACTGGCCAGAGATGCAGGACTTAAGCAAGCAAGTCAACCTTGCTCATTTCACTAATGCTGATGTCCGTGATGCCTATCTGAAAGCGCCTTGTGAGGTCGGAAGATTATTTTGTATCCGATTGGACTGGGTGTGCGAAAACCTGCTAAAAGTACAACCTGGTCATATGAACCCTGTGTTTGGTGAAATGACATGGTACTCTGTCAAAATCGAATTCCAAGGCCGTGGCAGTGCCCATGCCCATTTTGCCCTAATGCTCGCTGATGCCCAAGCAGTGGATCGTGTCAATCATGAAATCATTGCGACTACTCCAGATGCAACCCGCTACCCAGAACTTCATGCTAACCCTCAAAGAAAGATGTTTTGGAATCAAGTCGCAGGTCTTATTCCCCAATGTCATATGATTCACCAATGCTCAAACACCACTTGCAAAAGACATGGTACTAGCTGCAGTAAGGGCTTCCCCCGAATGTGCACGCCAACCCCAACCCTTGATCCAGTACTAAATCGGTGGGAGTATATGCGATTGCATACTTCAGATTCGTACATAGTAAATTATCACCCGGGCCTCCTCTTTATACTAGGCTGCCATGTACACCTTCAGCGTGGGACTGATGCAACCTGGCTTAACTACCTTATGAAGTACCAGTGGAAAGTTGATACTCATGGTTCTATAAATATTAAAGCATCTAACCTGCATGCATTTGGGCTGCCAGCTGAAGTTAGTGTGGGTACACTTCAATCAATAGCCGCTTCCTTGCATGCAAAGGTTGTGTCTGTGAATGAGGCTGCCTGGGTTCTACAGGATAATGACCTTGCACGGGTGAGCGATAACCTCAAATTCGTTAACATAAATCTAGATCCACCAAACCTGCGCTCTTTCGTTGTTAATCATGGACGTCATGTTGCTGATGCTTACTTTGACCGACCAATAGATGTGCATCCCGAAATAGACATGGCAACGCTTGTGGACTGGAAGACAAAGTACGAGATCAAGCCTAAAAACAGTAACACACAACACCCATCTTTCATCTGTGCATTGCCAAACGAAAGCTGTTTGTTCCGCCGATCTAGTCCCCTTGCCCCAATCCTGCGTACACTAAGCCCTAAGGATGGTGAAAAATTTTACTATTCTGAAATTATGCAGTCGTATGCGGTAAGAAGTCATGATGAGGCATTTAAAAGGGAGGAAAACCTAACAAAGTCCTGGTGTGAGGCTGCTTACTTACATGGCCTCTTCACAGATGATCAATCACTCAGAGAGCATGTGCGCAAGCCTAAGTACAGCTGGGAGGGCAACATGCGAGACTCTGCACTTGACTTCATTGACTCTGAAAAACCTATTACCACCATGCTTGAGATCCGTAACTCCATCCAAAATGGCAATAATAAACAGCAAGATGATACCTACACAACAATGAAGAACTCATCCACTGATAACCTTTCTAAACATTTCATGGCATGCATCCAGCGACAATATGCCCCCACTGTAGATCAGCAGGTTGCTCAATGCCTAATATCTCAGTGTGAGGTAGATCCTGACCAGCATAATATCTTAGCTATCCTTGAGCAGAACATGCATAAGCTATGGCGCATACAAGGTGCAGGGGGCCATGGGAAAAGCCACACACTACGCGCCTTCATTGCTAAGGCAACATCCATGGGCAAACGTGTTATTGTTTGTGCCACAACTGCCAAAGCATCTAAACTTCTTGGAGATGGTGCCAGCACTGTCCACATGGCATTTGGCTTTACAGGTCCATCTTGGATCCCTCTAACCAATCCCAACATTCTCATGTACATTGACCTAGCTGATGTTATCGTAATAGATGAAGTCAGCATGGCCAAAGCAGACCTCTTACAAGAAGTACACCAGCGCTGTATTGATGCCAGCCCCAACTCTACCGAGCCTTTTGCAGGAAAGTTTGTTATTTTAGGTGGTGACAAGCAACAGCTGCCTGCAGTTTGTGATAGGCGCTGCAATGAAGCATCATGCATCCATCAGCCATATCGTTGGGCCATGTGGCCTCACTTTCGTGAAATAGTTTTGCAAAAAAATTACAGACAGCATGCAGACAGCATCTCGTGGATTAGCTGCCTAAATAAAGTTCGTGTCTCAGTGCCAGGTGATGCTGAGCTTGCTCTTCTTCAGACACGTGTAGCTGGGAATGAGTGGGTTGCACCAAAAAATGCAGTGTTTCTTGCTGGCACAAATGAAGAAGTTGCTAAGTTCAATGAAGAGGCGGCACATGCACATTTCCCAGAGGCTAACTTGGTCACTATTTTGGCTGAAGATGAAGTAGAACGTAGCAACCGCTTCTCAACACAAGATCTTACTTACTTAAAACGAATTATGGAGGACAAGGGAGTTCTGCCTGAAAAGCTTCTGTTAGCTCCTGGGATGGTAGTCATGTGCACGCAAAACCTCAAGTACCCAAACATAGACAATGGAACCCTTGCTGAGGTTGTGGCCATAGAAACTACACACATTCACATTCGTGTTCTTGGCACAAATTGTGAAGTTAACATACCACGTATTATTGACTCTAAGTACCATAACCGCATCCGCCTGAAGCGTAAAATGTACCCTCTCGTTGTTGCTTATGCAAGAACTGTCCATAAGGTGCAAGGTGATACCATTCGTGATCCAGTGGTCATAGATTTCACAAACATGTCACGCCTTGGCCAGGCATATGTTGCACTTTCAAGGATTGTCAGTATCGATCAACTGCATATACTCCCTCGTGGGATAACATTGACCTCAGACATGTTCCAGCCACATGTTCCAGATGATGGTGACAACATAGATGAGCAGCTACTAGCTGATCTACTACAGGACTTTGACGAAATGGGCGCACCTTTGCTTGATGACCATTGCGTTGACTAATAATATCTTTGCCAGGACTTTGTTTACCTGGTCTTAAGTCATAATAAAAGTTTAAAACAAAAGTAATGTACACATTAATTATAGTTCCCTCTTACATTACACACATCCACCTTGCTTTTCACTTCTTTTCCATCTGTTTTCAGACTCATGATATCTTTGCCACGACTTTGCTTACCTGGTCTTCAGTAATAAAAAAGGGTTCAAATGATAGTCATGAACACATTGTACTTCCCTTTTCCATTACACACATCCAATTTGCTTTTCAGTTCTTTTCCTTCTAATTTCAGACTAATAATATCTCTGCCAACGCTTTGTTAATCTGGTTTTCAGTAATAAAAAACGTTCAAATTATAGTAATGTACACATTATACTTCCCCTTTCCATTACAAACATACAGCTTGCTTTTCAGTCCATATCCTTCTGTTTTCAGACTAATAATATATCTACCAACGCTTTGCTTACCTGGTCTTCAGTAATAAAAGGGGTTCAAATGATAGTCATGTACACATTATACTTCCCTTTTCCATTACACACATCCAATTTGCTTTTCAGTTCTTTTCCTTCTAATTTCAGACTAATAATATATCTGCCAACGCTTTGTTCACCTGGTCTTCAATAATAAAAAGGTTCAAATGATAGTCATGTACACATTATACTTCCCCTTTCCATTATACACATCCAACTTGCTTTTCAGTTCTTTTCCTTCTAGGTTTTAGATGACACGTTTATGCAGTATATTCACTTGAACTGTGATCACTTCTAGTCATGAAATAAAGCCCTAGTCATGTTCTTAAACTAATAGTTCACTAATAAACTTTCTTGTGTTTACTGACCTTGTGGTTTTTCTACACGCATTATATAGAGGTGTGTCACAGTCGGTGCAAACACAGTGCTTATTGTTACCATGTTCATCCTACTGTTGTGCACCATGACTGCTAGGGACGGAGCATGCTTCCTTGGCGCAGACCTTGGGAATGACGCTTCAGGAATTTTATGATGCTGGGATGGCGGCGCCAATTTCAGGCCCAGGCACGTCTTCTCCATCGTGGACACGTTCCGACCCTCATGGCCCACGTTCAAAGGGGCAGGAAAACTACCTGAATGACCTTAGCGCCTTCCAAGTCAGTGGCCAAACACTTACGCAGAATCTAGCTCGATGATCAAAGACCATAAGATGGTTCAAGAGCTGGTAAGAGGAATTCAGTTTGACTTCAGTTTGCATTAATCACTTTATATCTTCATTATATTCTTACCTTGCTTGTGGCATGTGCTTGTGTGCAGTTCAAGGCCACTCATGACGGCAAGAAGCCTGCTACTGGTCGTCAGAAGGAAGCCCTAATGTCGAGGTCCATTGAGTTCGATGATGACTTGACCAAGGAAGCTGCAACGTCTATCTTAGACAGTGCTCTACAAGCTTCTGATGAACCAATTACGGAAACTCAGGCCAAATGGCTCAGCAAGCAGAATGTAAGCTTTTCCCCATCTTCTTTGCTTTCTCTTATAATTGTTCTCTGTATGTGTAATCTTTCATTGCTGCTGCTACCTTTATCTCATAAAGTTGTTGGTTGGAATGCTATTATTTTATATTTGTATTCTCTTCATCATGTTGTTAGTCTACTACTTGTAGTTGTTATTTTTGTATTCATTATTGACTACCTGCACTCAGTATTCATTAATATCTTACATTTGTTGCTGCATTATAAATATAGTACCTACCATCGCATGGCTCAAACCAAAACATGTGCATACTCATATACATTATTCATCCATCTTCTTTGTTATAGATCGCGGACGATGACATGCCGAAAACGAAAGCGGAGGCCATCACCTTCATTGGCAACACCCTAACGCAGATCAGCATGGCTACTGACCAGCAGAAATCTTATCTTATAAAACTTAATCCCAGTATTAATGCAGCAGTTCTCAACCGCATGACGAAGTACCAAGCTGGAATAATGATACAGACCTACTTGAAGAATAAGCGCAGGAGTGGGGCTTCATCATGCAAAAGCCCTTCCCAAGCAAGGAATGAGCCGGATGACGATGAAGATACAGGCGGGGGATCCCACAGAAGGTCTTCACCACATAATAATGGGGGTGGAGCATATGGAGGACGTGCTAGTAATGCGATTACCTCTGCTGGAGTTTTGGTGCAAACCGCCAGAACAACTCGTTCAGGTGGTGTTCGTCGCACCTTAGCATGTTTGTTGCTCATTACCACTGCAAAGGCAATCAATTGGCATAGGCTTAACAACCCTTATGTCAATTGAATGCTTCTCTTTGCAGAGCTTGAATGGTATGTGATGGCTGGCCACCTCACAGCACCAATCACGTTTTGCTGTGGTAATTGCTTTTTTTCCGTTGTATATAATGCTGACACAGTAGAAATAATGGCGTCTGTTATAGCATCATCAACTATTGCTTGGGGCTGTGTGCCATAACTCTCAGACCTGCCTGCCAGATTAAACACATGCATATGACTTATGTATTGCACTATGATGGATGCCTGAGCGAAAGCTACATCAGAACAATGCATGTATATATGTAAGTAATACATCTCTGGATCCACCTTTTCAATATATACCAATAATATGTTCTTCTCATAGGATAGCAATACACATTACACATTATATACATTACTTCAATACTACATTACTTCTTATTCATCAATGCCAGAGGAGACCTATTTTTTTACCTTTCCGGGCACCATACATGTCTAACAGGGAAACCAGGGATATGCTGAAACACATATTAATAATATGAATTAGGTTCTAAGTACTGCCTCTCTACTTACAACATTCATTTTTAAACCTTATAATGCAACAAAGAATGTACTTTTAACAGCCTACCTGGCACCTTAAGAAGAGACGACTAGACTGAATATTTTAAGTACTGATGTCGTCTGTTACAGTACTTTTCTGCTTTTATTTGTCTCAATGGGAATCTATTTTGAACCCCAGTACATCAAGATGGTGCAAGTGTGGGGGACTAGGGCCGGAAATCTACTTTGGATCCCAGTACACCAAGACGGTGGAGGTGCGGGGAACTGGGGCGGCAGGCCCCAGTCCCCGCACAACCACCGTACACTTAAGAGAGGTAACAGCAATGAAAGCGGTAGTAAAATGAAGATTTAAAAGCATGATATAGTTTATTTCGTTTTAGTTATTTTAGTTTTGGTCGTTTCTTTATGTAAGGCCCCTGGGAATTTTTTCAGTCGTCCGCCCCTGTAAGGAGTCCTAGTAGTGTAAGGCCCCTGGGAATTTTTACAGTCGTCCACCCCTGTAAGGAATCCTAGTAGGGTAAGGCCCTCGGGAATTTATACCATCGCAAGGTAAATGCACTGATTTCTGTTAGGCAATTTCTAGGCTTTTAAAAGCATTTTCTGACCTCTTTAGCTAGGTTTGCTCAGTCTTTTGTTTCATGCAGTCACCATGTTTCCTGCAGGGCACTGGCCAGCCCTGCAGGATTCATGCTTAAAGGATATATAATGGTATAGAATATGGAAAATTTTAGGCAAACGCTTCCAGCCTGGTCAATCAAGAATTATCCTCACAATGCTCGTTGACAGTTAATCTTAGTCGTACAGCATTAATCTGCTATTGTAGCCTGCAAATTGTATAGTCAGCTACTTTTTTGGCTAGTACATATTGAAGCTGAACTATTGCTGGACCTTTCTGGAAGATGAATACCAAGCCACCGCCGCCAAGCAATCTTGCTAAAGGTAAGCATCATGGCCAACGTTTTAAGCATAATAAAGATTTAGTTATATAGGAAATGATTCGTTCGGTTTGGTACTCGCACAGTAGTGGTACTCGCTCGAGCACTGAACCGCGCGCGTTTTCCCGCGCGCGTTGTCGCGCATCGTCGCGTGTCGTCGCACGCGTTGCCTGACCGCCCAAAAGGAAACTTCAGACTGTGCAGGGAGCGGGATTTGAAACCACACAGTCCGCATTCATAGCTACCGCAGTAGAACTTATATATTGAGAGCTAGTCATAATTTAACACTTATATAACCTTACCCCCATTTGAATGGGGGTGGCACATATGGAGCACGTGCTAGGCTATCTATCAACTCTGCTGGAGTTATGGTGCACAGCAATAAAACACCCCATTCAGGTAGTGTTCACCGCATCCTGGCATACATGTTGCTTTATCATTACCACTGCAAAGGCAATCAAATGGCATAGGCTTAACTACCCTTGTGTCATTTAATTGCTTCCCTTTGCAGATAGAGCATGAATGGTATGTAATGGCTGGCCACCTCACACCATCAATAATCACATTTTGCTCTGGTAATGTCTTGTTATTTGCTACTGCTTTATTAGCTAGCCTAGTTGCTACCGCTTTTATTAGCTAGCCTAGTCATTTTTAGTTGCTTTTAGTTTATTTTTTCGTTGTTTTTAGTTTATTTAGTTAATTGTTGTACATTCAGCCGTCCCTGTAAGGAGTGCCAGCCATGTACGGCCCTCAGGAATTTTTGCCTTCGCGAGGGAGATGCACTGACTTTTGTTAGGCAAATTCTAGGCTATTAAAAGCATTTTTGAACTCTTTAGCTAGGTTTTTTCAGTGTTTCGTTTCGTGTAGTAGCAATGTATCCTGCAGGGCATTGGCCAGCCCTGCAGGATTCATGCTCTAAAGGTTTTATTTTTGTTTAAAATATAAAAAGTTCCTAGTCAATGGCCTGCTAATGGGTCTAGCAAGAAGTATCCTTACAACATTCAGTTTACAGTTAATCTGTATTGAACAGCAATGATTGTCCACTATTATAGCTACCGTTTCATCTATAGCCGGCAATTTGTATAGATATTAAGCATTTTGGCTGCCAAACTGATTTGTTGGATCTTGCCAACGTCGCCTTTGCCATTCTGCTCGCGAAGGGTAAGCATTACTCGCTCAGGTAAGTCTCCAAATAATAACAATAATAATAATAATAATAACAACAATAATAATATAATTCTAAATGTGATTTCAGAACGCTGCTGCTGCCACGTATTGCAGCTGCCACATGTTGGCGCTGCTACATGCATGTTGCCGGTGCCATGCACTGCCATTGCCGCGTGCTGCTACTGCCATGTGCTGCTGCTGCTGCTGCACGGTGCTGCTGCCGTGCACTGCCACTGCTGCCGCATAGTGCAGCTGCCATGCACTGCTGCTAGCTGCCGCTTGGTGTCACTACTGCGCACTGCCACCTCTGCCGCATGCTGCTGCTGCCGTGCCCCGCCATTGCCACTCACTGCCGCTGCCATGCACTGCCACTGTCACATATTGCCACGCACTGCTGCGTCCTGCTGCTGCTGCACAGTGCCGCTGCCACACACTGTCGCTGCTGCTGCATAGTGCAGTTGCCATGCACTGCTGCTGCCATGCAGTGCAGCTGCCATGCAGTGCAGCTGCCATGCAGTGCTGCTGCTGCTGTGTGCGGCCACTGCCACGTGCTGTGGCTGCCGCACTGTGCTGCTGCCGTGTGCTGCTGCTGCAGTGTGCTGCCACGGCCACATCTGTATTGTACAGCAATGATTTTCAGCTGTTATAGCTACCGCTTTATTTCTAACCTGTAATATCTATAGATACATACTTCTTTGCATCTTCAGCAATTTTATGGAGCTTCACAGAGGATTTAGTCGCCCACAGTGTAACACCCCTTAAATTCCTTGCTAGCTAGCTGATGAATGGGACCAAAACATATTAACTATATAGAGACCACCACAAATATCTAAGAGGAAAATCAGAGGCGCACATAGGGGGAAATATCTAGTGTTTAATTAATAATATGGACTATATTACAACTGCCTGTCTTTACTTAGGGATTTTAAGCCTTATAATGTAATAAATAATATACTATTCTGCCTTTACTTGTCTCAACAAGAATCTATTTTGGACCCCAGAACACCAAGACGGTGGAAGTGTGGGGAACTGGGGCAATGAATATACTTGGGACCCCAGTACACCAAGACGGTGGAGGTGCGGGGAACTGGGGCGGCAGGCCCCAGTCCCCGCACAACCACCGTACACTTCTGGGTGTTAGCAGCTTTGAAAGCGGTAGTGAAATGCATATTTAAAAGCATGATTATTAGCATGGTTTATTAAAATGAGCTGTGGGTTTTTTACCTTAGGTCAGCATGGACCTTGGTTTTGCCTGTTGAAACATGTCTTTTTACTGATAGTCATTTGCCTAGGGTCTGGCCTGCTCATCCTTCAGCTATGTTTGCTTGCTGGTTTATCAGATGAGCTGTGGTTTGTTTAGCTTACATGAGTCATGCACCTAGGTTTAGCCTGTTGAAACATGTCATTTAACTGATAGTTATTTGCCTAGGGTGTGGCCTGCTCATCCTTCATCTATATTACCCTCCTGGTTTATCAAAATGAGCTGTGGTTAGTTTACCTTGGGTCAGGCATTGACCTAGGTTTAGCATGATGAAACATGTCTTTTAACTGATAGTCATTTGCCTAGGGTCTGGCCTGCTTATCCTTCACCTATGTTCCCTGCTAGCAGGGTAACATAGATAATGAGTAACATAGATTATAACATAGATTATTATTATATAACAAAGATTAAAGACTATATAACATTGATTATTATTATATAACAAAGATTAAAGACTATATAACATTGATTATTATTATTAACATGGTTTATGAAAATGAGCTGTGGTTCGTTTACCTTGGGTCAGGCATTGACCTAGGTTTAGCCTGATGAAACATGTTTTTTAACTGAGAGTCATTTGCCTAGAGTCTGGCCTGCTCGTTCAGGTGGTGTTCGTCGCACCTTAGCATGTTTGTTGCTCATTACCACTGCAAAGGCTATCAATTGGCATAGGCTTAACAACCCTTATGTCAATTGAATGCTTCTCTTTGCAGAGCTTGAATGGTATGTGATGGCTGGCCACCTCACAGCACCAATCACGTTTTGCTGTGGTAATTGCTTTTTTTCCGTTATATATAATGCTGATACAGTAGAAATAATGGCGTCTGTTATAGCATCATCAACTATTGCATGGGGCTGTGTGCCATAACTCTCAGACCTGCCTGCCAGATTAAACACATGCATATGGCTTATGTATTGCACTATGATGGATGCCTGAGCTGAAGCTACATCAGAACAATGCATGTATATATGTAAGTAATACTTCTCTGGATACACCTTTTCAATATATACCAATAATATGTTCTTCTCATAGGATAGCAATACACATTACACATTATATACATTACTTCAATACTACATTACTTCTTATTCATCAATGCCAGAGGAGACCTATTTTTTTACCTTTCCGGGCACCATACATGTCTAACAGGGAAACCAGGGATATGCTGAAACACATATTAATAATATGAATTAGGTTCTAAGTACTGCCTCTCTACTTACAACATTCATTTTTAAACCTTATAATGCAACAAAGAATGTACTTTTAACAGCCTACCTGGCACCTTAAGAAGAGACAACTAGACTGAATATTTTAAGTACTGATGTCCTCTGTTACAGTACTTTTCTGCTTTTCTTTGGCTCAATGAGAATCTATTTTGAACCCCAGTACATCAAGATGGTGGAAGTGTGGGGGACTAGGGCCGGAAATCTACTTTGGATCCCAGTACACCAAGACGGTGGAGGTGCGGGGAACTGGGGCGGCAGGCCCCAGTCCCCGCACAACCACCGTACACTTAAGAGAGGTAACAGCAATGAAAGCGGTAGTAAAATGAAGATTTAAAAGCATGATTAATATTTTTGGTCACCTCAATTCATCAGCTAACTAGCAAGGAATTTAAGCGGGGTTCCACTGTGGGTGACTCGCCTTGCAAAGACGAGCACCGGGGGTCCTGACCGGACTGAGCCAAGGGGCACTTGGCTTGGGCACAAGGAATGTATATGTTATGTATGATATATACTATTGTCATCCTATCAGTATAGTTTATGTTATCCAAATAGTGTAAAAGGGTGTATCCTGATAATCCAGCACTGCAAGCCAGCAGCACTGCACGGCAGTGGCACTGTATGCCAGTGGCACGGCACGGTAGAGGCACCACACAGCAGCGGCACTGCACGGCAGTGGCACCACATGCCAGCAGCACTGCATGCCAGCGGTACCACATGCCAGCAGCAACGCATGCAAGTCACACTGCATGCCAGCGGCACCAAACTGCAGCTGCACCGCATGCCAATGGAACTGCACAGCATCGCAGCAGCACCATGAGGCAGCTGCACCATGCGTGCAGCAGCTGCTCCGCATGCCTGCTGCACTGCATGCAAATGGAACCACATGGCAGCAGCACTGTGAGGCAGTGGCAGAGTGCAGCAGCTGCACCACGCGGCAGCTGCACCACACGGCAGCGGCACTGCACGGCAGCTGCACCACGCGGCAGCTGCACCACATGGCAGCTGCACCACGCTGCAGCTGCACCACACCGCAGCTGCACCACACCGCAGCTGCACCACACAGCAGCAGCACCGGCAGCTACACCCCCTGATTTATTCAAAAATCACATTCCTAAATCGTGCGCCTTCCGAAATTATTTGGTGACTGAGTCTGGCAAGTAATGCTTACCAGGATGGCAAAGGTGATGTTGAGAATCCTCTGTGAAGCTTCATAAAATTGCTGAAGATCCAAAGAAGTATGTATCTATAGAAATTGCAGGCTAGAAATAAAGCGGTAGCTATAACAGCAGAAAATCATTGCTGTACGATACAGATTAACAGTCAACTAAACATTGTAAAGATTTTTTTGTTTGATATGTTAGCAGTCCTTTTTCTAGAAAATATTATCTAGAGCATAATAAAAGCTTTAGAGCATGAATCCTGCAGGGCTGGCCAGTGCCCGCCCTGCAGGATACATAGGTACTACATGAAACAAGAGCGAGACTAAAAAAACCTAGGTAAAGAAGTCAGAAAATGCTTTTAATAGCCTAGAAATTGGCTAACAAAAATCAATGCATTTACCTCGCGACTGCATAAATTCCCGAGGGCCTTACATGACTAGCACTCCTTACAGGGGCTGACGACTGTAAAAATTCCTAGGGGCCTTACATGACTAGCACTCCTTACAGGGGCTGAATGTACGACACGAAAATGAAAATAACGAAAACTAAACAACATAAAAAAACTACAAGCAACTAAAAATGACTAGGCTAGCTAATAAAAGCGCTAGCAATCAGAGGAATACCTTAGGGGAAATACCTAGACAGAAATTAATAATAAGAAATATAATACAGTTGCCGCCCTTGACTTACAACATTGAATTTTAAACCTTATAATGCAACAAATAATATACTATTCTGACGTTATTTGTCTAAACGAGAATCTACTTTGGACCCCAGTAAACCGAGACGGTGGAAGTGCGGGAAACAGGGGCAGCAGGCCCCAGTCCCCGCACAACCACCAAACACTTCTGGGTGTTAACAGCATTGAAAGCGGTATTCAAATGAATATTTAAAAGCATGATTATCTTAGTTTTCGTGTCGTACATTCAGCCTCTGTAAGGAGTGCTAGTCATGTAAGGCCCCTAGGAATTTTTACAATCGTCTGCCCCTGTAAAGAGTGCTAGTTATATAAGGCCCTCGGGAATTTATGCAGTCGCAAGGTAAATGCACTTTTTTTGTTAGGCTATTAAAAGCATTTTCTTACCTCTTTACCTAGTTTTTTGTCTCTTGTTTCATGTAGTACCAATGTATTCTGCAGGGCACTGGGCAGGATTCATGCTCTAAGGCTTTATTATGCTCTCTATATATTTTCTAGTGAATGCATTGCTAACATATCAAACAATCATGCTTTTAAATATGCATTTGACTACCGCTTTCAATGCTGTAACTCCCAGAAGTGTACGGTGGTTGTGCGGGGACTGGGGCCTGCTGCCCCAGCCAGTTCCCCGCACTTCCACCATCTTGGTGTATTGGGATCCAAAGTATATTCATTGCCCCAGTTCCCCACACTTCCATCGTCTTGGTGTTCTGGGGTCCAAAGTAGATTCTTGTTGAGACAAGTAAAGGCAGAATAGTATATTATTTCTTGCATTATAAGGCTTAAAACCCAATCTTGTAAGTAAAGAGGGAGCAGTTATATATAGTCCATATTATTAAATTCGCACTAGATATTTCCTGCTATGTGCGCCTCTGATTTTCCTCTTAGACATTTGTGGTGGTCTGTATGTAGTTAATATTTTGGATCACCTCAAGCATCCCATTCATCAGCTAGCTAGCAAGGAATTTAAGGGGTGTTACACTGTGGGTGACTTGCCCTGCAAAGACGAGCACTGGGGGTCCTTACCAGACCTGAGCCGAGGGGCACATGGCTTTGGGCACAAGGAATGTATGTTATGTATGATATGTACTATTGTCATCCTATCAGTATAATTTATGTTATCCTAATATATAGAAAGGGTATATCCTGGTAATCTGGTACCACATGCCGGCAGCACCACATGCCAGTGGCACCACAGGCCAGCAGCACTGCATGCCAGTGCCACCACATGCCAGTGGCACTGCATGCCAGTGGCACTGCATGCCAGCAGCACCACACTGCAGCACCACACATATGAATATTAAAATTATCAAATCTATGCGGAAATAATCAAACCTTATAAATTTGAAATCAGAATTGAATAATAATCAATCTTATAAGTATGAGCTGTTTAAATATCATGTAAATAATAATGGCAACTGAAATAAATAAAATTAATATTTTTTGCATTTTTGGGAAAATTGATGTGGCAAAACATCTACAAAACGTTTTGATTGCAAGAGTGATAATGCGATTAAACTTGGTGCCGCTGTTGAATGTACTCATATGGCTAGCAAACCGTTGGGTCTAAATTAAATCTAGGATATCACGTGGCAGCTGCATTGCACGGCGGCAGCACCCTGCAGTGGCAGCTGCACCACACGGCAGTGGCAGCACACTGCAGCGGCAGCACGCGGCAACGGCACCATGCTGCAGCCGCACCACATGGCTGGCTGGGGCCCCCACACAGCAGCAGCACCGCATGGCAGCAACAGTGCATGGCAACTGCACCATGCGGCAGCAGCAGCAGCACACGGCAGTGCCACAGTGCAGCAGCGGCAACATGTGACAGTGGCAGTGCATGGCAGCGGCAGTGAGTGGTAATGGCAGTGCACGGCAGCAGCAGCATGCAGCAGCGACACCACACGGCAGCCGCACCACACGGCAGCAGCCCCACGCAGCAGCAGCACTGCACGGCAGCTGCACCGCGTGGCAGCAGCAGTGCACGGCAACTGCACCACACGGCAGCGGCAGCATGCAGCAGTGGCACCGTGCGGCAGTGGCAGTACACGGCAATAATGGCAGGGCACAGCAGGCAACACGTGGCAGTGGCAGCACGCAACAGCAACAGGGCGCAGCAGCAGCAGCACGCGGCAATGGCAGCATGCAGCAGTGGCAGCGCATAGCAGGGGCAGAGGGCGGCAGTGTGGCAGCTGCACCACACAGCAACTACTGCATCGCATGGCAGCGGCATCACACGATAGCATTCTTATATTGCATATCAAAATTGCATTTCATAATATTAGTTGGAGACTTACCTTGGGGACGGACTAATGCTACCTTTCGCGAGCAAGATGGCAAAGGTGATGTTGGCGAGCAAGATCTAACAAATTGCTGAAGCTCCAACGAATGGCAATTACATATTTATACAATTTGCAGGCTATAACTGAATCGGTAGCTAAAAACATTGCTGTACGATTGAGATTAACTGTCAACTAACATTGTAAGGATATATTCTTGTTAGACCTGTTAGCACGCCGTTCACTAAAAACGTTTAATATTTTAGAGCATAATACAAACTTGAAAGCATGAATCTTGCAGGATTGACCAGTGCCCTGTAGGATACATAGGTACTACATAAAACAAAAGATCGAAATAACCTAGCTAAAGAGCTCAGAAAATGCTGTAATAACTTTACAGAAATCTATACATTTTCCTCGCAATGGCATAGATTCCCGAGGGCCTTACACTACTAGGACGGCGGACGACTGTAAAAATTCTCTGGGGCCTTACATGGCTAGCACTCCTTACAGGGCCTGAATGTACAACACGAAAACTGAAATAACTAATACTAAATAAAAAAACTACAAGCAACTAAAAATGACTAGGCTAGCTAATAAAAGCGGTAGCAATAAAAATCTTTACAATGTTTAGTTAGCTGTACAGCAATGATTTATAGCCTGCAATTTCTATAGAAATCTATACTTCTTTGGATTTTCAGCAATTTTATGGAGCTTCACAGAGGATTCCTTCTCAACATCGCCTATCCTGGTAAGGATTACTTGTCAAAGTAAGTCACCAAGTAATTTCATAATGCAATTAAAGAATGTAATCTTTGAAGGAATCATGCAGTACAGCTGCTGTACGGTGCAGCTGCCGTGTGGTGCAGCTGCAGCGTGGTGCAGCTGCCGCGTGGTGCAGCTGCTGTGTGGTGCAGCTGCCGCGTGGTGCAGCTGCCGCGTGGTGCAGCTGCCGCGTGGTGCAGCTGCCGTGCGGTGCAGCTGCTGTGCTCTGCCACTGCCTCACAGTGCTGCTGTTGCTTGGTGCCACTGCCATGTGGTGCTGCTAGCTACCATGTGGTTCCATTTGCATGCAGTGCCGCAGGCATGCAGTGCAGCTGCTGCATGCATAGTGCAGCTACCTCATGGTGCTGCTGCTGTGCAGTTCCATTGGCATGCGTGCAGCTGCAGTGTGGTGCCGCTGGCATGCACTGCTGCTGGCATGTGGTGCCACCAGGTTACCAGGATACACCCTTTCAATTAAGTAGAATAGCATAAACTATACTGATAGGATGACAATAGTATATATCATACAGAACATACATTCCTTGTGCCCAAAGCCACGTGCCCCTCAGCTCGGTCCGGTCAGGACCCCCCAGTGCTCATCTTCACAGGGCGAGTTGCCCACAGTGTAACACCCCTTAATTCCTTGCTAGCTAGCTGATGAATGGAATGCTTGAGGTGAGCAAAAATATTAACTACATACAGACCACCACAAATATCTTAGAGGAAAACCAGAGGCGCACATAGGTAGGGGGAAATATCTAATGGGAAATTAATAATATGGACTATATTACAACTGCTCCCTCTTTACTTACAACATTGGATTTTAAGCCTTATAATGCAATAAATAATATACTATTCTGCCTTTACTTGTCTCAAAAAGAATCTACTTTGGACCCCAGTACACCAAGACGGTGGAAGTGCGGGGAACTGGGGCGGCAGGCCCCAGTCCCCGCACAACCACCGAACACTTCTGGGTGTTAACAGCATTGAAAGCGAACCGTTAACAGCAACTAACGGTTCAAAGGACCCTTCACATGCAAAGAATAATATGAAAAGGCATTAAAGATGGATATCAATTGCACAATGCATAAACATGAACGATCACTGATCACATACATAAACACATTATATTAAAATGCACCCTGCCTAGCAAGATTTTCAGGCACTGATGATAATAACGACAGCCCAATTAACAAGTAATGAAATAAACTTCAGTAACTCCTAGATATGTTGCCCAAACATAATGCTGTGTAAACACAGGCAAGGCTGTTCACAGCAAGCCATTAAGAAAATCAAACTAACCCCACTATGAACCAAGATAGAAGGAAGGCTGAACTCATTTGGGCTAGCTATATCTAGGAGATACAATTATAATAGGAGGAGCTATGGACAGATGAACAAAGCCTCCAAAATAAACGGTGATGCTGGTGACAGATGCTGGCTGACAACCCTGCATGCAGTGCTCGCTGACCCACCCCTGCGTGTGCTTACGTTTGCGCCGGTCTTCAATCCCACGGCAAGGTGCATTATTTTATTGTAGGTTTGCACTTGTGTTTGTGAGAGAGTGTGTGTGTGTGCACGCGCGCGCATTCTTGAGGGTTACTTTCCCTTGCTGGAGCACAGCAAATTTCCAGAAACACATGTTGAAATTGATTGGGTTACATGGATGATGGCAAGCAACTTCTACAAGGATAACATATATGCACGAAATATGTTGATAAAATCTATTGAGTGCAACAAAATGTCCACGTTAGGGCCAAGTTACAGTCAAGCAGGAGGGCCGCAACCAGCCCGTTCGCCCGTACGGCCACGACAGACTTGACCGGCTCGACCGCTTCTCCGACCGTAAGCCGGCAGTTCTATCAATGCTGGCTCATTATCATTGCTATGATGTTGCGATCTGGGCTTCTAGCCCCCGTTTGAGGCACCACCACGCCAAATTGTTGTGCCATGACCGCGGTGCATGATCACTCAGATTAGCTACATTCAGCTGACATGGCTCTATCTATACAACGTACAAAATAAAAAAATTGTAGGAATGTAAAACAAAGCGTCTGGCCCATGAATGGGTGAATATAACTAGGCTCGCTTAACTAGGCTAGGAGTGCATCGATGTAGCCCAGCAGCTGCAGCAAAACGTTCGACAGTTTGTACCTACCTTCGAACAGCGGAAAATCACAAACAAAGAATTTTTATTTAAGCCCTCGAATATTTAATTCAGCTATTCATTCATGTGATGTTGGCGATAGTGCTGTAATATATACATGGGTAGGAACGAACAGCAGTCGTCAGTAGTGATGATTACCGCGTGCCGCTATAGCTAATGATGATGCTGTTAGCATTATAGGTGCTTAGTACTTCGGTCCATACTTGCGCGGGTGTTCAGTGTCGGTGGTTGTTATCAACTACCCAGCCTTACGTCTGACTTCCAGTTATGGAGTCAGAGCGTAGATTAATTATATTAATCTACGCTACTTATAGTACGCCCTATCTAGTGTTGAATGGCGTGCTTTGCGGCTTGTATCGGGAGTCTAGTCGGCGTACCTGGCTTTCGTGTTAAGTCGTTCAGTGTTCGTACGAGCACGCCCGCCTGGCTGGCGGCACGTGCCCTTTTGCTTTTTTCTCTCTGTTCTAGAGGTCTTCTTGCTGTCATGCTTATGTAACGAATAAGGATTCCTTCGGATCTCTTGGCGCTAGCTATGTGACTGTAGGAGCGAGCACTGCGGCCTCTGCGCATCAATACCGTCTAACAAATGCAGACGACGTGCGTCCCGCCCGAAGGACCGACTGCTGCCAGCATCCCAGCAGTAAAACCGCCATATTATTAGATGTTTCACTTCCAATCAACTGGTAGACACGAACAGATGATGCTGAAGCTGCTGCCCAAGAGTGCAAGAGGCAGAGGCTTGTATTATTATTGCAACTCGCACTCATCATCACAGTTCCTGAAGCTGCCGTTGCTCGCATTCGCCATTACGGCCGCCGTTGTCCTATCCTTACTGCCTCATCAGGCCCATGCCTATATAGACTGCAAAAATTGGTACGGTCGTTGGAGTAACAGCAAGCCTACCGACCCTGGTGTTGAGTTGCATGACAAGTATTGGATCACGTTCGGTCCTGCTGGAGATGTGTCGCCCTCCGAGGTCAAGTCTGCGTACCAAAATTGGACTCATTGTGGCCCAGCATACCCTGACGTAGTCAGCAGGTAAAATGAAATATTGCATGATTTTTAAGGCAGGGTTCGAGGTAGACATCGGCAGAAGCAAAGGCAGTTGACTGTAACGTATTCTTTCCACCCGACCAATCAATAAACACATGTCGCTCAAACAGAATCAGCATAATCGCAAAGGACACGTTCCTGGAGTCACGGTTGTGCAAAGTGGACGTACGGACTCGCGGCGGACAGTCGTACTCCTTTGGCGAACACTGCCCTGGAGGCTTACCACAGACGCTGGAGCTTTACCCTGGTGGGTATCGCGGCCCGGCATGCGGCAATACAAGCAATTCATGCGTGCGTGCCTTGCATGCATGGGGTGCTTGCGGTGCGCGTGAATAATTATATATATTACAAATATTATATGCACATATTAGGTACACATACTCCAGGGTAAATCCCGACTAGTCTTGGGATAAACATTCCTCCATTGGGAGAGGGTGGATGTGCCCCCGTGATGATGGACGGTGACAGACCCGGTTATAATGCGTGATCTGCGAGCTGACCAGGTGTGGAGTTGATGCCGCCGTTTATCCGGCAGATGTACTGAATGTCAGTGGTGGGTGCTGGACCCGGCGGGGAAAATCACTGATTTCGGAGAAGTCAGCGGATGAGGGTGAATGGATATGGGTGCCCCGAAATACAGCAGTACTGGAGAAGGTAGGGACTGCCAGGTAGTGGCCACGGCTGAAGCAAACCCCCCTATCCTGCACACATATTGCATGTTTATGGAATTAAAACGTGCTACGTAACGCAATGCGCACAGCTAAGTGCAAGTTGGAATAAGAAGGGGCGGCATGTGTTCGTACGACGGGCACGAATGTAGTAAGGCAGTGGGTGGATGGGTGGATAAATATTTAAGGGGTGTTACACTGCGTGTGGGTGACTCGCCCTGCAAAGACGAGCACCGGGGCTCCTGACCGGACCGAGCCACAGCGCAGGGGAGGGGCACGTGGCTTCGTTAAATATGTATTGAGCGAGTTCCTCCGCATATACATATAATACAGTTTGTATGCATCTATCCCCGCCCCTTGGGCTGAAGAGACAAAAGATAAAAGATAGAGTTTCTGAAGTAAGATTCTATCTGTGTGCTAATAACGAGACCTCGCTTGTGTATGTTTTAAACATTTCGCGTACGTTTTAGTTACCGAAGCCTGCTTATATATGACTGGCCTGACTGATGTTGTAACGGGGGAATTCCCGCACCCCTCGACATCACGCGCTATTTGCACCCTGTGTTACAGATACATGTCGCAAGGCATATAGTTGCACGTCATTGATAATGACGAACCTAAGATGCAACACATAGATAAAATAAAATAATCAACCAGCCAAATTATTTTATGATGACCCTGCCTGTTGTGTACGCGGGATGAAGGACGGATTAAAGCTGCTGGTCTGTTGCGTGCGTGGCAGCAATTATACCTGTATATAGCTCGCTCGGCTGTATGAGTTCTGTGCTCCACTCTTGATCATCAGTTACACGCATGTGCGGATGATCAACTGTACGCAAGGATGTAAAGCTCATGAAACTTGACTCGCAGGCGAACGCCTCCTGTACGGAACCCTGGTTTTCAAGCCACGTCTCCGTACGGCACTCAGTGACGTTGCGCTCTCTGGTAATGACACGTTCGTTGACTCAGCATTCTGCCTGAAGACTTCCTTTGGCGACCAGCTGGCGAGTGGCTTCAGTGCTTGCAACAAGACTGAGCCGCTGCTGCCCAGCAATAGTTCAGGCATCCTGGCCGGCATTGGAGGCTCTGTTGCGCTGGATGATGCAGGTATGTACATGCGTAGAGACGGATATGCATGGATGAACATTGACCTACAGAGCCCCTATATATCTTCCTAGAGGCAAAAGCCCGAGGTGCCTGATCATGGGGACACTCATCAGATGTCTCGATGAGGGAGAACGTACGTGAAGTAGTACGAAATAAGCAGCATCTATCAGCTCCCATGGCATTCCGCAAAACGCGTTTTAATGCTATGGTTTCTTGTGAGGATATATCATGCTTTTAAATATTCATTTGAGTACCGCTTTCAATGCTGTTAACACCCAGAAGTGTACGGTGGTTGTGCGGGGACTGGGGCCTGCCGCCCCAGTTCCCCACACTTCCATCGTCTTGGTGTTTTGGGGTCCAAAGTAGATTTTCGTTTAGACAAGTAAAGGCAGTATATAGACAAGTAAAGGCAGAATATATTATTTGTTGCATTATAAGTTTTAAAATTCAATGTTGTATGTCAAGCGGGGTCAGTTGTAATATATCTGTCCTTACTAATTTCTGTCTAGGTATTTCCCCCTAGGTATTCCCCTGATGTTTCTCTTAGATATTTGTGGTGGTCTGAATGTAGTCAAGATTTTGGTCACTTCAAGCATCAGCTTCATAGCAATTAATATTTTAATGTATGATGTGTATGATTGTCATCCTATCAGTATAGCATGTTATCCTAATTTATTGAAAGGGTTTCTCCTGATAATCCAGCACCACACGCCAGCAGCACTGCACGGCAGTGGCACTATATGCCAGCGGCACGGCACAGTAGAGGCACCGTGCAGCAGCGGCACCACACCAGCAGCACGGTGCACCAGTGGCACTGCATGGCAGTGACCCCACCAGGGTTATTCAAGGGGGCAGCTGTTTATTCCGGGGTTCCCCGGAGCCCTAAAATATCCCAGGAGCCCCCCTGGAACTCTACCTGGCTAAGCCCTAAAATGTTCCGTGGGGCCCCGGAACCTACATATAAGTTCCGCAGGGTGCAAAACATGTGTTTATTACATGGTAAGTATTTTTCCAGCAAAGACAAATTTCATACTTGTGTTTTACTAAAACGATGAAATACATTAAATTGTTTTCTAAAAGCTTTCATTTTTTGCTACCCATTTATCCCATACCCAATACCCGGTATCAGCAGCTCATTAACTAACACAGATACCAGCTTCGCTAGCTCTCTTGATCTGCTTTGTATTCCTACTCTCCATCCAAAATATGCTTAGTATTTTGTTTGCCCTAAGCTTACACTTGTTGGTATGAGAAACTTAGTAATTTGCTTGGCTGGCATTGTTATTGCTTGATAAAGGCCAAAATGTCAATGCTATAAGTTCTGAGGAAAATGATGTTTTGTCGAACTACTTACAAATTATATATTATATTTTAGTTGAAAATATATTGTATTCTCAGCTTTTCCTACGTGTCAAACTGTCAGGCATACATCAGTAATCCCTGTAACTTAACCATGCTTTAAGCAATTGTTTCCCCAGTGCACCCGGAAAGAACGTTTTTCACTCTGGGAAAACGGGGGGGCTCGGCTTCCATAAAATCCATCGTCCTTTTCCATAAAATGGCCTCCATATTATTTCGGTATGGAATCCATAAGCCTGCCACCAGGATATGGAAGCACTTTATGGAACTGAGACTGGATTTTATGGAAGGGAGAACCTGGGCATCGTGCTGAGCCTAGCTAAGTCCGGACTTAGCGATATAACTGAGAAGCAAGCAACCTGGACTTAGGCATCTATGTCCGGACTTAGCTAGGCTTAGCACAATCCGAACTTAATTAGCAAGGCACATGTTTTGTAGTCCGGATTGCACAAATTAAAATGTTCTTTCTTGTTTATATTTCAGTCAGACCTGGCTGAGGTTCCTGCATACAGTAAAAGAGTCGCGAACTTAGCATTGGGGCAACGAAGAAGTTTCTGTGGTCAGCAGACACGCACATTCTCATCCCTATTTTCATAGCTATTAGAAATGTGACTTACAGGTACTTTCGGGGCTCCTGCTGCAGCAATCTGCGGTGTTGACCTCCAAGTGCGGCGGCAGCGGCTGGTCAACAATACTCCCTACAGTTACCTAATTATTCTTATTTTCTTATCTTATCGCAATTTGTTGTATTAAGAACATTCGGGCCCTTGAAGCTCAAGATTGCTCCGTCCTCACAACTTTATTTTGCTCCGTCCTACCAGGAAAGCATGTGCATAGAATAATGTAATTCGTTATGAGTATTACGATTAAATATAATAACTGAAACCTGTAGTTCATAGCTTGCCCAAAGGAAGTATTTTCTGGTGCAGCGGTACAGCACCATAGGGCGACCTATGCATCGTACAGGATTCAACTTGGAAACTGTATGCATTAGGCTGACTTTCTATACAGGTAATTTTCTGTCGTTATTTTCTATTTATTGTCTACTTTTGAGTTCTTGTAGCGATGGTTTATGGAAGTTAACGGGCAACTAACAGGACAAAAGCGAACTGATGTGACAGACACACATGTTTTCACTCTCTGTAATGAAAAGCTTAATATCTAACGAGTATTTGCAGGACTTTACATCTGCACTCTTGCCTTCCATATTGATTTTATGGAACTCCATATCGATTTTATGGAACTCCATATCCATTTTATGGATCCAACAGAAAATATGGAGGATGGCTTTTCCCCGAGTGTTTTCTTCAAGGGGCATGTTTTTTCTGCCCCCAGAAAGCCATGCTTTGCCTGGCCAAAATTTCCCAGAGATCCCCGGAGCAGACCCAACACTTTTACGGGCATGCTTTTTAAAATCTAAAAATTTCCAGGTCCCGTCCGGGATGAAATACCCTGGGCGCCACATGCCAGCGGCATGGCATGGCAGCAGCACCGCATGCCAGCAGCATTGCATGCCAGTGGCACCATGCCACATGCCACGGCACTGCATGCCAGCAGCACCGCGCGGCAGCAGCACAGCGTGGCAGCAGCACCATGCGGCACCGGCACCATGCTGCAGCTGCACATCATGGCACCGGCACCGCACAATATCATCCTAAAATTTCATTTCAAATTCGCTTTCTAAAACTTACCTTGGCGAGTAATAAAGCTTACCTTTCGCGACCAGGATGGCAAACGCAATGTTGGTAATCCTCCTAAGTGAAGATCCAACAAATTGCTGAAGCTCCATTAATTGGAAACCAAAGAAGTGGGTATAAAGTGGTAGCTGTAATAGCGGACAATCATTCCTGTACGATTCAAACTAACTGTCAACTAACATTGTAAGGATATTTCTTGATTGACGCATTAGCAGGCCGCTCACTAGAAACATTTAATATTCTAGAGCATAATTAAAGCCTTAGAGCATGTATCCTGCAGAGCTGTACAGTGCCCAGTAGAATACATAGCTAGTACATGGAACAAAAGACTGAAAAATCCTAGCTAAAGAGGTCGGCAAATGCTTTTCTAGGCTATTAATTAAATGCACTGATTTCTGTTCATCAGTGCATTTACCTCGCGACGGCATAAATTCCCAGAGGCCTTACTGAATATACCACGAAAACTAACATAACGAAAACTACAAGCAACTAAAAATGACTAGACTAGCTAATATAAGCGGTAGCAAATAAAGCGGTAGCAAATACATGTAAGCCTAAACTTAGTTGAAACTCATACAAGACTCGCTTAGCAAAATGTATATCTGATTTATGTAGTATCCTGGGGTTTCTACGGGTAGTATACGAGATGGCCAGATGTCTGGCATCTTTAGATCGAGCCTTAGCTGTAGGTGGATATAACAGATATACAACAATTTAAACTAAAACTGAAACGAAACTAATACTTGTTTACTACCCTCTTTCCATCTGAAACAAAGACATTATATCTTGAAATCAAAATGTTTCAGGCACCGAGTACATCACGTCGCTTTACCTTATTTTTCATCCATGGCCGGAGAAATTCACTTACCAGCTGGACTCGTTCAAGCTTTTGGACCCGCCCATGAGGCAGCATCGTTCTCTCAGCTACTGTGAAGGTGAGCTGTTGTTTGTTTGCGTTGAGGGTGGGACGGACCGCGCTAATAGTTAGAAAGATTAGTTGTGTATACACTTTATTAGAAAGAAAACGACCGGCCCCTGCCCTATTACTCCTTTCTCATTTTCCTGGTATATCAGCGTGTGTCGCTCATTCCCAACATACATGGTATGGCAATACATCTCATGCATGACCCTTGTGCATTACATGTATGGGTTGCATACTTATTAAGTAGTATATATCATGATCAGTGAGCCACATCCAGGAAAAATTATGGAGTATTAGGAATTTGATATGTAATAAATGTCTGCCTTGTAGAGAAAGCAAGCCTTTGTAGAGGACGCCCCCATGTGTGATTCATATAATTTGTCTTTTCACATTAGTATGAGATTATTCCACATTATTCTTCGCATCTGAAGGGTCTTTTGAACCCTCGCTTTCATCGCTTCATCGCCACCTATAGCTTTGTGCCTTTAGTGTTCATTTTACACGCACGCAAAATTTCTAGTATCTGTAGTAGTCGTAGACGTACGGCACGCACTATCACTAGATAAGGTGCAAGGAGCACCCTGTCAAGAGATCTCGAGAGGCCTTTTCAGCAATCAACTACTACGTACAGCATCGGTTTCAGTAAATTTGAATAATACCATGTAATCTATTAATCTTTCTCGTTATAAGGCCAAGCTCTATTATGTTCAATAGTCGTCTTCTCAACAATTAAACAACATCAATTTTTTATTGTTCCTGTTTTGCTTGATACGGATGGAAAACATCATGCCCGACATCGTCATGCCGTATTGAAGCTCCTGGCTTGTTAATCCTCCACGCACTCCCTTTTCCTGCTTTAGTAGCCCCTTCCTCTTTCACTTGCACAACTATACACGCGTACATAGCTACATAAATTTTATTTTATGCCTGGAAATGCAGGGAAACGTGGCTATTGCACAATGCGTGATAGTGATGTTCAAGCCACCTGCCGACTTGCGGTCCATTTCACGGAAACTTTCTCGGTCACCACCTCCGACTCTCTTAGCCTGACCTTTGGTACATCAGCCTCCGATTCAATTTCCCTGTCCTCGACTAACGGCACCGAGAAATCGCGGAATATAGAGGTGTGTCGGGGCCTGCTCAATCTTGTCCCATAATTTCCACTTATTCCCTATCCTACCTGCTTTGTCCTGCAATATCCGATATCATCCATCCTGACAACGAAGCAACATACCAGCCAGCCATCTCCGTGTCTGTAGGTGTCTCTGGAGCGTTCAAGCTCTACCGGGCAGACTACTGGAATCTCCGTCAGCAAGGGAACATCGGCGGGTACTGAAGTAGTTGAGGGGCTATCGGTGACCAAGCAACGTAGCGAGAGTACTCAGGAAGCCGTTGGAACATCAGAGGCATCAACTTGGTCAGACGCAAGCACATCGGGCCAGTCAAACACCTATTCCCGACAGGTGCATTATGAACGTACGACACATCTAGCCGGTCTTGCGTGGCACTGCAGCGTCAGTAAGGATGGCTCAACCTATCCCTATTGAAACTCTTTCGAAAGGCTTCTGGTGGGGATATCTGGGTTTGTCTGAGGCCGCATAACATTGATAAGGTGTTTATTTATTCATTACTTATGGTACATAATTTCTGCATCTACAAACAACACCTTCGGTTAACCCCACCGTCGGTTAACCCCGCCGCCCTTGCCACGCCCACATTGATGCTCTTAGCGCTCATGCATTACGTTTCATTATGCTGTAGGAGTCAACAGAGGAAACATTCTCAACAGAGAACAGTCGAACCCAAGAAAGAAGTCGTGGCCGCGTCACTTCAACTTCGGAAACCACAGGCAGCTCAGCGACTATTGAGGTGTGTTTGTATTACGTTTTTGCTATTATACGCCCATTGACCTTGTATGTTTGGCTGGCAAGGGAGGTTTTTAAGGTTCATGCATGTATGCTGGATGCGTAACAGGGCCAGTCCCAATGATTTTGTAAGTGCAGAAGTTAATTCGCCGTAAGGTTGTCTTTCTGTGCAATATTTTCAATCCAATTAAGTTAGTATTTAAGTTTGACGTTTGATTACAGCAGTTAACGAGACTCAAACCCAGACAACATGATCATGACCGCTGGTAATAATAATAAAGGCATACATACAGGTCAGGGCCCCCGGTGCTCGTCTTTGCAGGGCGAGTCGCCCACAGTCTAACACCCTTAACATACAGTCATAGCGCGGGATGCCACACATTAGCAATTAGCAAAACGGATTTCATTTAATGAGATCGAGACCAGCGACATACAAGCAAATGTATATATATACCCATGTGCCCCTCCCCTGCGCTGTGGCTCGGTCCGGTCAGGCCCCTTGGTGCTCGCCCTTGTAGGGCGAGTCGCCCACAGTGTAACACCCCAGAAATACCCATTGCAAGTCGCAGCCCACAAAACTCACTTTAGAAAGTTCATTCTTCTGTGATTAGGTAATATGCATACCGGAATTCCCGAGGATCATCACGGCAAAGGTCATTCAATTCAAGCAAGGCGTGCAATCACAAATCGCATATCTGCGTGCATCAATCGTGTATGTATATATGTGCCTTGCTTGCTAAGGGTGTGTTCACATGTAGTTCAATTCGGACTCCAATTTTGTAATTAAAATATACTACATATCTTTAACTGTCGTGAGAGAAATTATTGCCTGCGCTGCTGTACATTCATGACCACAAATGAATGCGAAATGTACCATGCTGTCTTTTCACAAATGAAGTACGTACTTAATTTGTGAAAATGATATGTTTATGTATACATAAACATATCATAAAATAAATATATATATATATCAATCATCAAAACGGTTTGTGATATGATCTTGCTCAGAAAAGAAGAAAAAGGCCAATTTCAGGTGAATCACACGTCAAGAGGGGTCCCCTGATCCTGATTCCAATTCGCACATAATTGACCTAATTCGAAGTCCAATTCAGTCGAATCACCCCTGATTCCTTCATATGTGAACACATCCTTATATAGATAGCAAGCCGCTTCCAAGAAAGCTCTCATTGAAACTGGAATATAATTAAGCTGACCACTGTGTCACTGTAAACGTGGATTCAGTTTCCGTATTAGCTTCGAATACGTGATTTTCGTTGAGCTCTTTACCGTTTTTGCCTCAAAATTTCAACAATGGTTTACGAAAAATCACCGACGCTTACAGGGATTATCGGCTTCTGTGAGGGGTGCATCACCAAATTCATCGCACGTGGGAGCACACAGTACAATGAATAGCACGCAATTATATCTACGGAAGTCGGCTACACATTGACGGCTGCATGAATGAATGACTTGCGCACTTTGGGTACGGCATGCAGAAGGTGAACGAGCTGTCACTGAATTTGCAGCAGTAACAGCTTAGCTTTGCTCTTGGTTTTTGATCTTTCAAATTATATGCTAAATTTCAGTAATATTATTCCTTCTACTTTTGAGTCATCTTTTTATGCTTCTTTAGTGTTTTCCCGGCCACCTTACCACGTATCTCAGGGCATTTCTTCGTCCCTGTCCGCCTAAATACCTCACAATGACATACATAACATTTGAGATTTAAATATTTGTTAATCGGTCGTCCGTTAGTTGTAAGCAAGCTTGCTTGTTATTATATATCCCTCTTGTGTCAGCTCACCGTGTCTTTTAATTAAATTAATTAATGAAATGATATAGATAAATATATAGATAAATACGAGTTACCAGAAACAGAAGATTACAGAAGATTACCCACGGGAAGGCGCTAGCAATCCTGGAATGGCGATTGCTGTGGCCATTACGGCCATTACGTGCCATTATTACAGTATGTAGCACTGCGAAAGCTATCGATCCTTATTACCGATCAGCTTCTAGGAGGAACGATTTCAATATCAGTTATTGTATAAAGCATTGATTACAATTCATAATTCTTTTCGTGGTAATAAGAGCTACCAAGTAAGACCTTTATTCTAGTTCACATATGAGATCCCGTACGATGTATCGGACCATATATATATATATATTATCCTCGTGATATATAGTCCAGGTGCAGCCTTAATACAAGGTTCGACTTACATTTATCGACTGACAGGTAGTTCATATGGTGGGATAATTGATATCGATATCAATTCGAGTTATCTCAAACTAGCTACAAGTAACATGTGTCACCAAGCCTCTCGTGAAGCCCCGTCGCCTAACTACTACCAGCACAGGACTTAGATCAGCGTTTCAGAACGTTGTATACGACACATATGGTCGGTGGATGCCCCGGCTGGTGCTGTGTCAGGGTTAATATGACCCACCGCAATACACAGGGATAACGATGCCATAGTGCATGGTGGGTAAGAAAAATAGAAGTAAGAAAAGGATCGATCCCATCCGTCAAGAACAAGGTGCAAGCTGCTTTCCATGGGGGTGCCACGGGTGCCCGAGGATGTTAATTGCAGGGCAGGAGAATATAAGAGGGGATCAGGCCCCTGGAATTATGCGCTATTGCGCCCTGTGATGACATGGCTTAATTGAGTGACCACAGACCAGGACTGAATTATATATATATAGTGTATATCCAGGATCAATGTATCAATGTATAGTGTATATCCAGGATCAAACAGCACATTTTTGCTGTCAGAACTTGAAATATTAAGTATGTACTTATTGCTCATTGACGAGGTACTTAACGTTATAGGGCTTTCACAAGATAATTATTGCAGCTATTCACATTTCCAGCAGCGTTTGGACAAAATTTATGTATGTGGCCTTGTTGTTTAAGCACTGATGATAGCTATAGGCAAATTTCTAGTGCTGGTAGAAAGTGCTAACATACATATCTACCAGCAGGACCCCTGTGTTAAATTAGGGCATATGAACACATACAGGAGTGGAAGTCTTAGCAGGAATGACGATGTGATACGTCCGACCAGGCTCAGTTGGTATTTAAATCTGAAAGCTATAACGTTGTATTATAATTGCTTCATGAAAATGTGCATGGTGGAGGCGAAAACGGATAGGATCTACTATAGTTTACAGACTGCAGGCTTGTGTCCATCACCTACAAATGATTTCCATTGCATTGCCTGTATAGCGTCTTGCCTTGTATACTTTACATGGAATTATTGGGCAGCAGAAATGCCATGGACTACCATACCAGAATGTAGTAGGGTATGTGTACGGCACACACAATCGCAATATAATATGTCTTAATATCTCGACATGCCTTTTTGGCACTCAACTACTACAATTGGTTTCGAAACCAGATTGTCGTTAATGGCTGCATTGGTCTTCAGTTCGATCTCAACAAGTCACATATGTTGTGGTCAAATTGAAAGGCTGACGCGGACGTACACCTACGGAAGTTGGGAGGATAGTTGACAATCCGAAATGAAAACGTCTGATGCTTGAAAAATCTGTCAGTGCTATGACGCATGTAAGGCGGGGCATGACGTGACTTGGGAACTTTCGGTTTTTTATAATAAATGTCAAAAGCATGATGATAACCCATAGATGCCGTGCACCCTGCCTTTATTACATGATCATTCAGGCCGGGGGCTCTCAAACCACTGGCACAACAAAGAGCAACACTGTGAGCAACAGTTTGATGACCGGGACCGAAGCCACCACAAGCAACTCATTAACCGCGTCCTCCTCTACTACAAACACCGATACCAGTACTTGGAACAACGAGGTTTCCGTTGGCGCTGAGGTAAGTCCTTTCTTCATTTATTTTCTTGTCCCGGGTTATTGTTACATCGTGGGCCACAGATGGGACCGAAGCCTCTACTGTGCCTGTCCGTCCATCTTATCCGTGGATGCTATCCGTCGTCCATCTGTCCGTCAGTTAGTCATCAGTCATTCAGTGATGACAAGCAAGCTTGACAATGCCAGATTCCTGACGCCCCGCCTACCAGTGTAGCACTTAGGATTTGTCAGCGGAGCACTTGGGGTTGTATACAACACACGGACATGGGGAACCCTACAGGGCGGGGTCCCCCGATGTGCTTACTTCACACTGGGCCTCGACCCCAAACTGAAAAGTGTTAGAAAGAAAAGCGCCCGGTCCCCGGCCGTATTACTTCTTCCTCATTCTCCTGGTTTATGTCCGTGTGTCGCTCATTCTCAACACACCCCCGTGAGCGATACACGCTCCACGGTCAGCCGTTACTGCGAGGACTCTACCCCACCGGCACTCGGAGGACCCCTCCTGGGCTTCCCAACGCTGGACAACAGCCAGTGGGAAATCTATCCCGATCCGCGAGACTCGAACCCCCGACCTCAGACCAACCGCGCCCGGCGCGTTACCATCGGTCTCGATACCATGTTAGAAAGAAAAGCGCCCGGCCCCCAGCCGTATTACTTCTTCCTCATTCTCCTGGTTTATGTCCGTGTGTCGCTCATTCTCAACAAAAAGTATTAATATATATATATATATCTTCACCTTCTGCCGTACACAAACAGCACGAGTCATTATACATGTAGCCATCAATGTGTAACTGATTTCGGTAGATATGATTGCGTGCTATTCATTGTACTGTTGTGCAACCCCGTGCGATGAATTTGGTGATGCACTCCTCGCAAACGCTGCCTGTTTCAGAAGCCGACAATCCCTGTAGGCGTCGGTGATTTTTCGCTAACCGTTGCTGCAAGTTTGGAGGTGAAAACAGTACAGAGCGCTACAAAAATCGCGTCTTCGGAGCTAATATCACTCTGGGAAAACCGGGGGGTCATTTTTCCGTAAAATGGGGTGGATTTTTTCCGTAAAATGACCCCATTTTACGGAAAATAAGTTTCCGTAAAATGATTCCGTAATATGCCCACCGGGTTTATGGAAAACCTTTACGGAAGGAAAACTGTGGTTTATGGAAAGTTCATGTATTAAATTTTATGGATTTGTATGGTTTTCCAGGATTTTAACATCAGTTTTTTAACAAGAACACTAAGGTTTAGCCACTCAAAAGCCTTATACCATGCTTAGATGCCTATTGCTATGAAGTATTGGAAGAACAGGCATGCAGGAAGGTAGGGACAGGGAGAAGGGGAGGAAGGCACAGAAGGCATCAGGAGGGAGGGAAGCACAGGGAGGAAGGGAAGCACAGGGAGGGAGGCAGGCACATACAGGGAGGGAGGGAGGCACAGGGAGGAAGGGAGGCAGGCACTGTGAGGGAGAGAGGCACAAGGAGGGAGGGAGGCACTGCGAGGAAGCAAGGCAGGCACAGGGAGGAAGGGAGGCAGGCACTGTGAGGAAGCAAGGCAGGCACAGGGAGGGAGGCAGGCACAGGGAGGGAGGGATGCACGGGAGGGAGGCAGGCAGCCTGTTTGCAGTTATTATTGAATTGAATTCCTATTGAACAAAACACTTTTCATCTTTTTCCGAAATAGCAAAGCAAAGTGGCATTGAGCCAGCACGCAAGCATATCTTTGGTCCGCAGACACATATTCCTGTTATTATCTTTGTATTCATGCAGTAGGTATGATACTTACATCATTTCCAAGGCTCCTGCTGCTTCAATCCATTCAGGCCGCCAAAAGTGCGGCTGCTGATGCTGGTCAACAATCATCCAGACCAATGCCTGAGCCTTCTTAATCCTTAAAAATTTGCCGTAATCTGTTGTATTTCTTAGTGACAATTTTAGAGTCTGCATTTCCAGGTCTTGGAGCTCAACTTTGTTGTCACACCTATCGCATCGGGATTCCTTTAACCAGCATAGATTGTGCCTGTGTAAAAATCTTCTTTACTGTTTAAGAATGGCAAACTAATAAGTGAAATCCTATGACTTTAGCTTGCCAAAACGAAATTTGTTTTGGTCGTACCTTACAGACTGTCATGTACGACCTCAATTGATTTCTTTGATTCCGCTATTTCTTTTTCGCATTTATAACCAACCTTTACTTCCTTACATCGTTTACTAGTTTGCTCACATATTTGGAGGCTTGAGCAAGTTGTCCTTGCTTTGCTTCTTACTTGGTACTCTTCGCATTACAAGGCCTGTTAATATCAAACGAAGATCTAATGTAAAGTAGAAGATTATTTGATAATTAAAACCAAAAATCCCCTCGCTCACTAGGCAGCTACCATGCGGTGAATTTTACGGAAAATTTGGAGTCAGCAATCTTTTGTCTGCCAGGGCCCTGACATGAATATTGTGACTTGTAGGCATGATACTGTCGCCTTAAATATAGGTTTAGAATGCTCTGCCCACTTGCCTTCCGTAAAATCACCCACTGTACTTTATGGAAGGAAAACTGCATATTACGGACAAAAAAACATTTACGGAAAAAAAACCTTTCCCAGAGTATATGGAAACAGAATCCACGTTTACAGTGACACAGTGGTCAGCTTAAATATATGCTTTTATGATGTCGTGAGGGCAGGCAGACAGAAAATTAAAGTTCGTGCGTGGGCCTCCTCTTACCTTGCTGCAAGATATATGAAAGCAGGAACCTACATCCTCAAGCTAGGATACATATATTGCACTCCGTACGATATTTAAAACCGACGGTCCAGCCATCCAGCCATCGGGAGTTTCCAAAGTTCATTTCATGCAGCCACACCTTAGGGTATAATGATAATGATTAAGATGTCTAATCTGTCGTTAACTTGCGATCCTTTCGCTTGCTTAGGGCGGGGATATAATACGTGTGAACGTTTGCACGGAACGCTCAGTCATAATTATTTCGATATTTTTATATGTGTACTGCCTACTGAGGCTGATGTCTACACCTTGACCCCGGCCTTCCTGCCTCCTACTCCCCGAACGAACAAGCATACAGGTGTCCGGGTCAGCCAAAATTCTCGGGGTAGGATTTGACTGGAAAGCAAGCACCCAGTACTCGCACAGCTGGGGTGGTGAACAGTCAACCGCTCAAACAGTTGGACTCCAGAGCCAGTCATCTTCGAGCTCATCGCATTCACGCCAGAACACACAGGTACGCCTCAGTGAACTGCTTGTCCTGATGGGTGGATGAATGAATGTATATATATGGATGGATGGAAGTGACCTGTAACGAACGGTGAGCTGACAAGAGGGATTATATATATATATATATATATATATATATTAACAAGCAAGGTTGCTTGAAACTAACGGACGACCGATTAACATACAACATTCAAGCTGTTACTGTAATGATGTGGTCACATGCGCAAACGTTAATGTAAGTACCAATCAAGGTCAACATGTAAATCAACATCTAAGTGCCAATCATTCAGGTATGCAGGTATGTTCGTTCGCAGTTGTCGTACACAAAGTGTAAAGTGCAGGAGTCATACACAGCATTATTTAGCACGATTGCGCTTAGGCAAAAAAACCCGAAGAATATGTGCAGCAGTAGATGTGGCAACCATTAGCAAACAGGGGACACATGAAATGCATATAAGTATAAAGACTTATCAAGATATGGCAGGAGAAAGAATGGAGTACGGCCATGGATGAAGCTATGCTATATATGTCATTGTGAGGTATGTAGGCAGACAGGGACAAAGAGATCCGTGGTACGGTGGCCAACGATGGCCGTGAGGTGACTCGTTGACTCGTTACCGCCAGCAGGAACATACACACTAAAGAAGCATGAATAGGATGACTTACAAAAGTAGAAGGAATAATATTTTTTGGAATTTAGCATAAAGTAAAGAAATGGTATGAAAGATTAAACAGCAAGAGCTAAGCTTAGAGTTGATTCCTTAAATTCGAGTACTGATGATATTAACAATGGTAAGGTTAAAGCTTCTTGGACGTTACACTTCTAATAACAAAATGTACGGCGTCTCGACTACTGAAAATGCCTCAACGCCTGTTGTGAGATAGTCCAGCGGACATTGGCAAAGCTTGGCCGTAATACGAGGAAGTATTTATTACATAATTACATATTGGATAATGGAAAGAGAGAGAGAGAAAAACGTCTATAGAAGCAACGTCTGTCAGATTGGTCCATGCAGCTGTACGCAAAGTGGTAGGAACTTCGCCCACAAAACATACCAAAATAAACATAATTCGAAACCTTATAACGTACCACAAATAGATCCCTGAAAGGCTCACTTCGCGTACACGACTAGGCCGTACTGCATAGCTCGCTCATGGATACGCAAAACAGCTAGGATGGCTCGCTAAACATATCTAACGATAACGATTTCATAACACGCCCCCTCGAGACGTTCCTAGCTCCAAAAACGTCGGTCTGGCAAGTTAACAGCTCCAGCATCACAAAGATGTTGCGCGCTCACGCCATCACCCTAAGTCACCATAGCACGCAAAAGAAACGATAGGACTTCATGCCATTACTCCCATTTCCTTCCGAAACTTCTTAAACTTGATCTCTCCCAAAGCCTTCGTGAGAATATCGGCCACCATATCTTCTGTAGAGCAATAGGAAAGTGCTACCTCCCCTCTAGCAACCCGCTCTCGCACCAAGTGATGCTGCACATCAATGTGCTTGGACCGAACCGAAGTAATAGGGTTGTTTCCTAAGCTAAGCGCCCCCTGCTGAGAGTCCATCCAGATCCCAATCGCGTCTGAGCACAGATCGAAATCTCCCGCCAGCTTTTGAAGCCATAGAGCCTCGCGAACTGCTGCTGCCATAGCCTGATATTCCACCTCCACCGAAGATGCCGCCACGGTGCATTGTAGCTGACTATTCCAGCTTATAGCTGCTCCGCCCAATAGGAAAACGTATCCAGTCGTTGACCTGCGCGTCGCCGGATCACCAGCCCAGTCTGAGTCGCTGTACCCCTCCAATTTAAGTTCTCCAGCTCCACCAAATCGTAGTCCTAGCTCCTTAGTGCCTGCCAAATAGGGAAGTACGTCCAGAGCCAGTCCCATGTGAGTCTTCGACGGTTTGCCCATAAAGCGCGCCAGCACGCTCATCGCCTGTGCGATGTCCGGTCTTGTGCTCGTTGCCAAGTAGTTCAGCTCTCCAATTAGCGTCCGGTACTCTGTGCTGTCCACGAGCTC
This sequence comes from Volvox reticuliferus, assembly GCA_019650235.1. Classification (NCBI taxonomy): domain Eukaryota; kingdom Viridiplantae; phylum Chlorophyta; class Chlorophyceae; order Chlamydomonadales; family Volvocaceae; genus Volvox; species Volvox reticuliferus. The sequence continues at coordinate 336,325 of BNCP01000040.1, read as the reverse complement.
CGTCTCACCTTGTCCTGTTGGCAGAACCTTCAAGCCAGGAGGTAATGGGGTGCTTCGCGGCTTAGCATCCGCGAGCTGGTGTCACTGTAGCAGCTCCTCGATGTACCTCCACTGCGAAAGCTTAACTTTGCCGTTCTCTCCCCTGCTCATCTCCATCCCCAAGAAGACTTTCGCCTCCCCAAGATCTTGAATCTTAAAAGCTTCTCCCACTGCCGCCTTCACCTTCTTGATTAGCTCCACGTCGTCGGACGTAGTGACAATATCGTCAACGTGCACCAGCAGATAAACGATCCCATTCTCGTCCTTCTTGATAAATAGCGCCGGGTCTGCTTGTGATGGTTTGAACCCGAGCTTGTCCATCACCGCCACCAGTTTCACGTACCAGCAGCCCCTACCAAAATATAACCGTGTTAAGAACGTTCTTAAGCATTCTTACGCCATATAAAAGTTGAACAAAAAATTTCTGTAAAGAACGTTCTAAGAACGTTCTATAATAGGCCGAATTAAGAAACCTCCCTTCTTAGCATTCTTAAGCTGGCATTCTTTGCTGGCTTTCTTTACAATTCTGAACGTCCTTAAACAAAGAAGCGTCATAAAGATCACAGATTTCTTTAGTTTTCTTAGCTAAGAATGCATAAAGAAACCCTTTCTTACCATTCTTTAGGATTCTTAAGCCAACATTCTTTATCTAGTTTCTTTACCTTTCTGAACATTCTCAACCAAAGAAGCATCATTATGATCACATATTTTTTAGTGGGGGGCCTGCTTTAGCCCGTAGATAGATCTTTTGATTCTGCACGCCAGGTTGGGATCCTTCGACTCATAGCCCGGCGGCTGCTGCATCCATAGCTCTTCCTCCAGCTCTCCATTCAGAAAAGCCGTTGACACGTCCAGCTGATGGATGGGCATACCCTTAGCTGCCGCCACCGCCAGCAAAGCTCTTAGTGAAACAAAACGCGAGGTAGGGGCAAACAACTCGCCATAATCAAAATCCCCGCCCGCTGCTCATAGCCCTTCGCCACCAAACGCACCTTAAAGCGCTCAATTTCCCCATCTGCTCCACACTTAACTTTGTATACCTGTTGTATCTCTGTCATATCCACCTAAAGCAAAGGCTCGATCGAAGGATGCTAGACAACTGGCCAACCTGGATATTAGCCATGAGATACCCCAGGATACTACAATACCCACCGGCAAGGTAGCAGTTGTGTGCCCTCTGGCGGTCGTGCCAGCTCCCACGTTCCATTGGCAAGCTGCGCCGCAATCTCCTCATCCATCGCCTTCTTCCATTCTTCTGCATGTGGCCCATTCGTAGCCTCAGCGTACGTTGACAGTTCAGGTATTTCTCCAGTAGATGCCACATTGATCCGCCCATAGGTTACCCTCCCGTTGGGCTCCCGTCTCCATTCAATCAGCCGCTTGCATTCACGCAATGGATAGCGGTGATCCTGCATCTCCACATCTGCATTTCCTGCGGGTGCTAGTTGTCCTCCGCTGGTTGAAGGCCCTCCACCGCCATCGCCGCCACCACCACGTGACTGCTCTGTGTTATGTGTCCGTGGGAATAGCGCCAGCGGCATATTTGCTTGGCCTCTTGGTGGCGCCGTCTGCCCACTGCTGGTTGACAGCCCACTGTTGTTCTCCGCCATCTCAATGTCCATATTTGAACCATCCAGGGTGCCTCCGCCACCCCCTGACGGCAGTACCATCCCAGCGCCGTCGTCAGCCTCCTCCTCATCGTCATCAGAGCCCATACGGCTATTTCCAATGGCCGTCTCGTCGAACCTCACCGCAGAATGTTTAGTGATGCTGCCGTCGTCGAAAAGGATGCGATAGTGCCCACCATGCTCGTATCCGATGAAAATCCCCTTCCGACTCACCGGCTCCAGCTTGTTGTGTTTCTCCTTAGGCACGTGCGCGTATGCTGCACAGCCAAAGACCCTTAGGTGACTGATATCTGGCTTTGTGCCCATGAACGCCTCATGCGGTGTTACCTTAGCGCCAGCGACAGGCGAGATGTTGTGAAGGTAGTTCGCCGTCGCAAGTGCTTCTGCCCATAGCTGCTGTGGCAGTTCAGACTCCACCAGCATAGCCCGCATTTTCTCCAGAAGAGTCCTGTTTAGGCGTTCTGCTGCCCCATTTTGCTCTGGAGTGTACCCCACTGTTGTGCTGTGGATAATGCCTTTGTTGCTGAAGTAGTCGCCCATGGCCTGGTTGACGAATTCCCGTCCACGGTCCGTGCGTACCTCCTTAACATGACGTCCAGCAATATTCTCCAGCGCCTCAAAAATAGCGCGAACCTTCTTGCCGATGGTGTCCTTGGTCTCTGTGAAGGCCAGCGCTGAAAGTCCCGTGCAATCGTCCAGCACCGTAGTCACGTACCGGGATCCGCCAAGTGACGTATGAACCAGCCCAAGCGGTTTCACCACCTTGTGTCCAGTAGCTGGGAACGGTCCATGTGATTGCTTTGCATAAATGCACGGCTCGCAGATCCGTGAGCTGGCTGCCTCCAAGCTCCCGCGATCAAGCTCCATGCCGGTTACCATATTCTCCCGGCACATCCGTTCCAGGCTCCCAAAGCCCAGATGTCCCAAGCCAAGCACCGATGCTACAGCGCTGCCGCCGAGTCTCCTGACCCGGTCGCCGCACACGAGCGGCTATCGCTGACCAAACGCTCTGCTGCATTGTAGCGAATTGTGTAGAGGTTTCCAACCTTCTCGCCTTGTAGAATGGTCCGTCCTTGATGCTGCACCAGAGCCTTCCCGTCGCCCAGCACCACTTTGGCACCGCGGTCGTCGAGGATACCCGCCGAGATAAGCTTGACGGTAGCTTTTGGCACCACGTACACGTTGAGTAGGTCAATCTCCAACCCTTCGATCACGTTGCTCCTTATGGTGCACGATCCCACATGCGTCGGCTGATGCCTGGAGCCATTGTAGCCGATAACGCTGAACAGTTCCTCCGCCTTGACTGCACGTACGTTCTTCAACTCGGATGCATCGTAGGTAATGTGCCACTCTGATCCAGAGTCAATGTGCCAGTCCTTCAAGCGGGATTCTCCTCCAAGCGCGAATGCTAACTTACTGGGCATTGCTGATGCGCTCCCGCCATGTTGCTTGCCGTCTCCTCCACACCCTTTGCTCCCCTGATCTGCTAGACGCTTCCGGCAATCCCTCATAAAGTGTCCGGGCGTTCCGCAGTAGTGGCAGGTAACGTTAGGTCTGCCGCCAGTCCTTGCTCCTTGACCTCGCCCTGACGAACCGGTGTTGCCGCCACCCCGGTGTGCACTAAACGCCGTCGTCTCCTTTCCTCTGGCCTCTCATTCTGCTGAGTCGTAAGCCATCAGCCTTGAAACGACTTGTTGAAAATCCAGCTCACCTTCACGCGTCTCAAGGGCAGTCGTAATAACGTGATACGTGCATGGGAGACCCTTGATAATAATCGTAGTCAGCTCGGCATCAGTGACCATGTGTCCGACATCCAGCAAGTCTGACTGGAGCTGCCACGCCCTGCTGATGTAGACCGGCATATGCTCTCCATTGGCCATCTTGAAGTCGCTGAGCTCCTGTCGTAGAGCTATCTTCCTCGTGTTGCAGGTTGATGTGAACGTCGCCGCCAGAGCATCCCAGGCAGCCTTGGCGTTAGCTGCCCGCACAATGGTCTGGAGGTGGTGGTTCTTGACGTTGTTGGCCATGACGCTCTTGACCTTGTTTGACATAATAACGTCTGGTTCTGAAATTGGTGCAGCAAGCAGAGCGTGACCGTATCCGAGCTCGCCACATAGTAGCTCGAATCGTAGCTTCCAGGTTGCGTAGTTGTTAAGGTCAAGCGGTTCGTCTAACCTATCCTTCCCCATTGTGAAGACCTATAATCGCGAAGATCAACACTAATAAATGGGCGAAAGATGCCAAGCTCCGCGGCACACGTTGCCGGGGCTCATAACCTGTTGTGGGATAGTCCAGCGGACATTGGCAAAGCTTGGCCGTAATACGAGGAAGTATTTATTACATAATTATTTATTGGAAAATGGAAAGAGAGAGATATAAAAACGTCTATAGAAGCAACGTCTGTCGGATTGGTCCATGCAGCTGTACGCAAAGTGGTAGGAACTTCACCCACAAAACATACCAAAATAAACATAATTCGAAACCTTATAATGTACCACAAATAGATCCCTGAAAGGCTCACTTCACGTACACGACTAGGCCGTACTGCATAGCTTGCTCACGGATACGCAAACCAGCTAGGACGGCTTGCTAAACATATCTAACGATAACGATTTCATAACAACGCCGCCATCAATGTCTCCATAGCAGTCTCCTGACCTGTTGCAATACACTCGTTAGCAAAACCGACATTTCTAAGTTGCCATCAGTGGCCGGTAGATGCATCACACCAATCTCCCGGACCAAGTCCAGCAAGTGCCTGAAATGCCCGGGTGTCTACACCTTAATGTAGTGGCTTGGTATGCTAAGGGTGGGCGGGTGGGCTGTTGCCGCCATTACCATCCATTATCGCAGAACCAAACAGCAAAACGAATTGGTGTATTACTGATGCTCTAACGGCGGGTGCCATTCAGAGCTCAGGCGAAGCCTAAAGCTTAAGCTAAAGTACAGTGTTACGGTACTTATTGTCCAAGAACTAGCCTTCTCTCAGAAGAGAAGTCTGCGCTTATAAGTTAGGGTTAAAACCTACGCCTTGGGTTAAGACTTCCCTTGCTCCTGGCTCCCAAGTAGTTACAACCTTGGCGGTAATTTACCACTTACTAGATATCTCCTCACCTTATCATCGCTTAAATTTTATCCTTAACAAGCGCAAGTTCGTCAGCATTAGCATAATGAGCACACAGCATGAAATTGGCACGCGCAACGGCCGTTATTTATCTATTAGCGTTTATTAATTTTATAATGGTAGAATACTGTCAGAATTTATTATCAAGCCAGACATATACATTATACGCTTACAAATTTGGCCAATTGCGAAATTATTTGATACAGGAACTAAGGGCTCCTAAAGTAAGTTTTGAAGGCATTTGGTGGTGCAGTAAGAGAAACAAGGATAATCAAGTTTTAGATTTCTTAAACAGAGAAAGTGTTTCGGGTTTTAAGATAGAGTCTATCGGTAAATATTACTATTGTCCTACAAAGAGCAATTTATTAGTTGTTTTCAACAAAACATACATTAAAACACTCGAAGCATGCACTTTTCAATGTGCAGCCAATTTATGTACATCAAATTGAGGTCTATTCATTGTGCTCATGAGCAACAATGATCATTGTGCGATGTACTTGATGATGTATCCATTACAAACGTTGCCTACTTCACAAGCGGAGAAGCCCTGCAGGCGTCCGTGATTTTTCTCTTTCAGTTGCAGCAATGTCTGAGGTGAAAGAGTTGTGCATCACGGTCAAGACTAATATGATCATATTGTGTATTCGGAGCTACTACGGAATCTGAATCCACGTTTACTGTGATACAGTGGTCGTCAGGTTAATAAAGATAGGAATAAGAAACATGGGCGGCTCAGTAAAGCAGCTAACTGTGATAGTCGTGTTTAGGGTATCAAGGATGCATAATAATGAGATAGAGAAGGGTAAGTTGCGTAAATAAAAAGAAATGCATGCCAGTGTCTGTAGCAGAAATAAATTTGGCTTCCATGCACCAGGGCTTCGGAGCTAATTAAGCTAGTTTCCACATCGGATTTCCATTTTCAGTAAATATAGTGCGGCATAAGGATGAGACAAATTAGACAGTGCCTAAGGGATAGATGGGCGCCTCTATGAATGTCACACACATACATCACGGACCACCATATGGATGAGCTCCACGTGTAAAACAAATTTATCTATCTCAGTTTTATTAAGCTGACCATTGTGTCACAAGAAACATGGATTCAGTTTCCGTATTAGATCTGAAGACACGGTTTTCACAGCGCTGTGTACGTATTTCATTCACTTCCAAAATTGCTGCAGCTGTGAAGAAAAAATTACCAACAACTACAGAGATTCTGGGCTAACGAAACAAGGCACTTTTGGGACTGGTGCATCATCGAATACATCAACAATGCTCTAATGCAAATAAGGCTTCCTAGTGAAGGGCCTGCTACCAAGCCAAACAGGAAACGCCCTTCCCTTACAAACGCCCTTCCCTTACAAACGCCCTTCCCTTACAAATCAGTTAATCAGTTGATCTGTATATATATATATAAGCGGATCATTGTTATATGATACAGATCAACTGATTAACTAATGGGGTGTTACACTGTGGGCGACTCGCCCTACAAGGGCGAGCACCAAGGGGCCTGACCGGACCGAGCCACAGCGCAGGGGAGGGGCACGTGGCTTTGTCTGTCTGTCCTGCCACGTGCTCCCCCTCTCACTCAGACCAGCTAGAGCAAAGAAAAGACTCTAGCCTGGCCACTAACAGAGCACTGAGGAGCACCACGAAAACAAGGAGGGAACAAAAGAAAACAGGGGGCGACTAGCTGCACAAAGAATATATATATATATATACTTTGTATATAGACATATTTTCTTTTCTTACAGCTGCAGCAGTGTAATTGGCATCTACCATGGCAACATGAACTATTCCACCCAGTATGTGTTACCATGATGTAATGCGTAATGACTAGCCCAACGTCGTCCCTGCATGCCTAATAGATTTAGATTTAGATTGATTATTGCACTATGGTGGATGTCCGGGCTGGATTGGGACAACACATACGTGTAGGTAAATCTAGGATAACATGCCATCCTGATAGAAACAAATACAACTCCATACATAAATTACCGAGAGCAAACTGACCAATGAGGTGCAGGGGGTGCCCTAGAACGTTCACTGCAGGGCAGCACAAATATATAGGGGGAATTCAGGGGAATATCTAGGGATGAATAACTGGGGCGGAATTCACAATCTGGACAATAATTATGTTGATGAGAAGACGACTATCGAACATAATAGAGCCTGGCCGTATAACCAGAAATTTAGGTTACATGGTATTCGATAGTCATGAGGAATGGAAAAGACGGCCCGAAATGGGCATATATAAGTAGGCTCGTGACAGTAACGCGAGTCTGACCAGCACGGGTTCACAAAAGCCTCGGAAAGCCAGCCTAGTGAGTGATGGATAAAGCCATGCTAACTAATCAACCGAAAGATGCGCACACATGCATGCTTGGATGGTTGTTCGTCTTCGGTACAGCAGCATGGATTTACCGGAAGCTTGCTTGACCAAGACCTCGATAACTGATAGGACGACTCACAAAAGTCACTAAATCTCAACAAGTTAATATTCCACCCTTTAATATTCCACCTTTTTTTATGTCTTCACCTTTACGTATCTCTACCTGTATAACCACCGTACCTTTCAGGGTGACAACAGCATAGGAAGCAAGCTGTACTCCTATTAAAACCCTAAACCCTTAAACACCCCAAGCTAATCATACACGTGATTCATAAAATATATCATATGCTAGCTAGCTGATGAACGAGATGCTTGAGGTGACCAAATATATTAACTACATACAGACCACCACAAATATCTAAGAAAAATCAGGGGAATACCCTTAGGGGAGATATGTTGCGAGATAGTCTAGCGGACATTGGCAAAGCTTGGCCGTATTACGAGGAAGTATTAATTACATAATTATATATAGGAATAAGAAAAGAGAGAGCGAGAAAAACGTCTATAGAAGCAACGTCTGTCGGATTGGTCCATGCAGCGGTACGTAAAAGGATAGGAACTTCGCCCACAAAACATACCACAATATACATAATTCGAAACCTTATAACGTACCACAAAAAGACCCCTGAAAAGCTCACTTCACGTCCACGTCTAGGTCGTACTGCAAAGCTCGCTCACTGATACGCAAACCAGCTAGGACGGCTCGCTAAACATAACTAACGATAACGTTTTCATAACACGCCCCCTCGAGACGTTCCTAGCTCCAAAACGTCGGTCTGGCAAGTTAATAGCTCCAGCACCACAAAGATGTTGCGCGCTCACACCATCACCCTCAGTCACCAAAGCACGCAAAAGAAACGATAGGACTTCATGCCATAACTCCCATTCCGTTCCGAAACTTCTTAAACTTGATCTCTCCCAAAGCCTTCGTGAGAATATCGGCCACCATATCTTCCGTAGAGCAATAGGAAAGCGCTACCTCCCCTCTAGCAACCCGCTCTCGCACCAAGTGATGCTGCACATCAATGTGCTTGGACCGAACCGAAGTAATAGGGTTGTTTCCTAAGCTAAGCGCCCCCTGAGAGTCCATCCAGATCCCAATCGTGTCTGAGCACAGATCGAAATCTCCCGCCAGCTTTCGAAGCCATAGAGCCTCACGAACCGCTGCTGCCGTAGCCTGATATTCTGCCTCCACCGAAGATGCCGCCACGGTGCGTTGTAGCTGACTGTTCCAGCTTATAGCTGCTCCACCCAATAGGAAAACGTATCCAGTCGTTGACCTGCGCGTCGCCGGATCACCAGCCCAGTCTGAGTCGCTGTATCCCTCCAATTTAAGTTCTCCAGCTCCGCCAAATCGTAGTCCTAGCTCCTTAGTGCCCGCCAAATAGCGAAGTACGCCCAGAGCCAGTCCCATGTGAGTCTTCGACGGTTTGCCCATAAAGCGCGCCAGCACGCTCATCGCCTGTGCGATGTCCGGTCTTGTGCTCGTCGCCAAGTAGTTCAGCTCTCCAATTAGCGTCCGGTACTCTGTGCTGTCCACAAGCTCCGTCTCACCGTCTCCTGCCGGTAGAACCTTCGAGCCAGGAGGTAATGGGGTGCTTCGCGGCTTAGCATCCGCGAGCTGGTGTCACTGTAGCAGCTCCTCGATGTACCTCTGCTGCGAAAGCTTAACTTCGCCGTTCTCTCCCCTGCTGATCTCCATCCCCAAGAAGACTTTCGCCTCCCCAAGATCTTGAATCTTAAAAGCTTCTCCCACTGCCGCCTTCACCTTCTTGATTAGCTCCACGTCGTCGGATGTAGTGACAATATCGTCGACGTGCACCAGCAGATAAACAATCCCATTCTCGTCCTTCTTGATAAATAGCGCCGGGTCTGCTTGTGATGGTTTGAACCCGAGCTTGTCCAGCGCCGCCACCAGTTTCACGTACCAGCAGCGCGGGGCCTGCTTCAGCCCGTAGATAGACCTTTTAAGTCTGCACGCCTGGTTGGGATCTTTCGACTCATAGCCCGGCGGCTGCTGCATCCAAAGCTCTTCCTCCAGCTCTCCATTCAGAAAAGCCGTTGACACGTCCAGCTGATGGATGGGCATACCCTTAGCTGCCGCCACCGCCAGCAAAGCTCTTAGCGAAGCGAAACGCGAGGTAGGGGCAAACAGCTCCCCATAATCAATCCCCGCCCGCTGCTCATAGCCCTTCGCCACCAAACGCGCCTTGAAGCGCTCAATTTCCCCATCTGCTCCACGCTTAACTTTATATACCCACCGGCAAGGTAGCAGTCGAGTGCCCTCCGGCGGTCGTGCCAGCTCCCATGTTCCATTGGCAAGCTGCGCCGCAATCTCCTCGTCCATCGCCTTCTTCCATTCTTCTGCATGCGGCCCATTCGTAGCCTCAGCGTATGTTGACGGTTCAGGTATTTCTCCAGTAGATGCCGCATTGATCCGCCCATAGGTTACCCTCCCGTTGGGCTCCCGTCTCCACTCGATCAGCCGCTTGCGTTCACGCAATGGGTAGCGGCGATCCTGCATTTCCACATCTGCATTCCCTGCGGGTGCTAGTTGTCCTCCACTGGTTGAGGGCCCTCCACTGTCATCACCGCCACCACCACGTGACTGCTCTGTCCGTGGGAATAGCGCCAGCGGCATATTAGCTTGGCCTCTCGGTGGCGCCGTCTGCCCACTGCTGGTTGACGGCCCACTGTTGTTCTCAGCCATCTCAATGTCCATGTTTGAACCATCCAGGGCGCCTCCGCCACCCCCTGACGGCAGTACCATCCCAGCGCCGTCGTCAGCCTCCTCCTCATCGTCGTCAGAGTCCATACGGCTATTTCCAATGGCCGTCTCGTCGAACCTCACCGCAGAATGCTTAGTGATGCTGCCGTCGTCGAAAAGGATGCGATAGTGCCCACCGTGCTCGTATCCGACGAAAATCCCCTTCCGACTCACCGGCTCCAGCTTGTTGCGCTTCTCCTTAGGCACGTGCGCGTATGCTGCGCAGCCAAAGACCCTTAGGTGACTGATATCTGGTTTGGTGCCCATGAACGCCTCATGCGGTGTTACCTTAGCGCCAGCGACAGGCGAGATGTTGCGAAGGTAGTTCGCCGTCGCAAGTGCTTCTGCCCATAGCTGCTGCGGCAGTTCAGACTCCACCAGCATAGCCCGCGTTTTCTCCAGAAGAGTCCTGTTTAGGCGTTCTGCTGCCCCATTTTGCTCTGGAGTGTACCCCACCGTTGTGCCGTGGATAATGCCTTTGTTGCTGAAGTAGTCGCCCATGGTCTGGTTGACGAATTCCCGTCCACGGTCCGTGCGTACCTCCTTGACACGACGTCCAGCAATATTCTCCAGCGCCTCAAAAATGGCGCGAACCTTCTTGCCGATGGCGTCCTTGGTCTCTGTGAAGGCCACCGCTGAAAGTCCCGAGCAATCGTCCAGCACCGTAGTCACGTACCGGGATCCGCCAAGTGACGTCTCGGGCATGGGACCACAGACGTCCATATGAACCAGCCCAAGCGGTTTCACCGCCTTGTGTCCAGTAGCTGGGAACGGTCCACGTGATTGCTTCGCATAGATGCACGGCTCGCAGATCCGTGAGCTGGCTGCCGCCAAGCTCCCGCGATCAAGCTCCATGCCGGTTACCATATTCTCCCGGCACATCCGTTCCAGGCTCCCGAAGCCCAGATGTCCCAAGCGCCAATGCCACAGCGCTGCCGCCGAGTCTACTGACCCGGTCGCCGCACATGAGCGGCTATCGCTGACCGAACGCCCTGCTGCATTGTAGCGAATTGCGTAGAGGTTTCCAACCTTCTCGCCTTGTAGAATAGTCCGCCCTTGATGCTGCACCAGAGCCTTCCCGTCGCCCAGCACCACTTTGGCGCCACGGTCGTCGAGGATACCCGCCGAGATAAGCTTGACGGTAGCTTTCGGCACCACATACACGTTGAGTAGGTCAATCTCCAACCCTTCGATCACGTTGCTCTTTAAGGTGCATGATCCCACATGCATCGGCTGATGCCTGGAGCCATCGTAGCCGATAACGTTGAACAGTTCCTCCACCTTGACTGCACGGACGTTCTTCAACTCGGATGCATCATAGGTAATGTGCCACTCCGATCCCGAGTCAATGTGCCAGTCCTTCAACCGGGATTCTCCTCCAAGCGCAAATGCTAACTTACTGGGCATTGCTGATGCGCTCCCGCCACGTTGCTTGCCGTCTCCTCCACGCCCTTTGCTCCCCTGATCTGCTAGACGTTTCCGGCAATCCCTCATGAAGTGTCCGGGTGTCCCGCAGTAGTGGCAGGTAACGTTAGGTCTTCCGCCGGTCCTTGCTCCTTGACCTCGCCCTGACGAACCAGCGTTGCCGCCACCCCGGCGCGCACTAAACGCCGTCTTCTCCTTTCTACTGGCCTCTCGTTCCGCTGAGTCGTAAGCCATCAGCCTTGAAACGACTTGTTGAAAATCCAGCTCACCTTCGCGCGTCTCAAGGGCAGTCGTAATAACGTGATACGTGCGTGGGAGACCCTTGATGATAATCGTAGTCAGCTCGGCATCAGTGAGAGCTATCTTCCTCGTGTTGCAGGTTGATGCGAACGTCGCCGCCAGAGCATCCCAGGCAGCCTTGGCGTTAGCTGCCCGCACAATGGTCTGGAGGTGGTGGTTCTTGACGTTCTTGGCCATGACGCTCTTGACCTTGTTTGACATCATAACGTCTGCTTCTGAAATCGGTGCAGCAAGCAGAGCGTGACCGTATCCGAGCTCGCCACATAGTAGCTCGAATCGTTGCTTCCAGGTTGCGTAGTTGTTAAGGTCAAGCGGTTCGTCCAACCTATCCTTCCCCATTGTGAAGACCTATAATCGCGAAGATCAACACTAATAGATGGGCGAAAGATGCCAAGCTCCGCGGCACACGTTGCCGGGGCTCATAACCTGTTGCGAGATAGTCTAGCGGACATTGGCAAAGCTTGGCCGTATTACGAGGAAGTATTAATTACATAATTATATATAGGAATAAGAAAAGAGAGAGCGAGAAAAACGTCTATAGAAGCAACGTCTGTCGGATTGGTCCATGCAGCGGTACATAAAAGGATAGGAACTTCGCCCACAAAACATACCACAATATACATAATTCGAAACCTTATAACGTACCACAAAAAGACCCCTGAAAAGCTCACTTCGCGTCCACGTCTAGGTCGTACTGCAAAGCTCGCTCACTGATACGCAAACCAGCTAGGACGGCTCGCTAAACATAACTAACGATAACGTTTTCATAACAAGATACCTAGACAGAAATTAATAATAAGAAATATTTCACAATTGCCCCCCCTTGCCTTACAACATTGAATTTTAAACCTTATAACGCAACAAATAATATACTATTCTGCCTTTACTTGTCTAAACGAGAATTTACTTTGGACCCCAGTAAACCAAGACGGTGGAAGTGCGGGGAACTGGGGCAGCAGGCCCCAGTCCCCGCACAACCACCGAACATTTCTAGGTGTTAACAGCATTGAAAGCAGTAGTCAAATGCATATATAAAAGCATGATATTCATATGATATATTATATGACTGTGTAAAACTCTTTTGTGTGTCGAGCTAATGATAACAACTAACGATGTATGTAATGATTGTGCATTCAGGGTACCGAGAGATCCGTGGGTACATCAAATGAGATCTCTCGCACATATTCGACCGCGCAAACAACTAGCAGAGAGAGGACCACTGGTCTTGAAGTTTCCGAATCCCAGACTGAGTCGAATACCTTAACGCAGGCAGGTGCAAAAGATTATCTTGGATAAATATTCGGGGACGCCATATATATGTAATCTAGGACTCCGTTCTCACCACTCATAAAATGAATGTAATTCACGGAAGTTGCATCACATACAATCATGCATGGCCTACACTATGGGCACGACATGTCGCCGCTGACTATTCTTGAACGAATTTTTCGTACACCTATCCACACAGTGCAATGTCCCACGCAATTTACATGGTGAAAAGTTAAATATCTGCTGTTCAATATTCACAGGGCTACAGCCGAGCTCGAGGCCAGGTATTAGGTGAGGACAAGACGTTCTCTACTGAGCAAACTAGCGAGCGAGGTGGATCAATGCAAGTAAATCGTCAGAACACGTATGGTGTGGATGTCTCTCAAGGTATGGTGAGGGCACGAATTAATTGACAAGCAAGACTTGGTGTTGGCTTCCTCGCTTGAAGCTGGAAAAAGGGGTGCTAATATCCTTATTACCGTGCAATGAACAACTTAACAATAAGATGGATAGCTCGCTAGGAATATGTGTTGAGAATGAGTGACACACGTTGATATACCAGGAAATGAGAAATAAAGGAGTAATAGGGCGTGGGCGGTCGTTTTTATTTCTATCAATCGGAAGAGGAATAAGAATACACTCTGGGAAAACCGGGGGGTCATTTTTCCGTAAAATGGGGTGGATTTTTTCCGTAAAATGACCCCATTTTACGGAAAATAAGTTTCCGTAAAATGATTCCGTAATATGCCCACCGGGTTTATGGAAAACCTTTACGGAAGGAAAACTGTGGTTTATGGAAAGTTCATGTATCATGCTTTTAAATATGCATTTGACTACCGCTTTCAATGCTGTAACTCCCAGAAATGTACGGTGGTTGTGCGGGGACTGGGGCCTGCCGCCCCAGTTCCCCGCACTTCCACCGTCTTGGTGTACTGGGGTCCAAAGTAGATTCACTGCCCCAGTTCCCCACACTTCCACTTGCCATAGATGTTTCACCCTAGGTATTCCTTTGATTTTTCTCTTAGTTGTTTGTGGTGGTGTGTATGTAGCTAATATTTTGGTTCAACATTTTCCCATGTTGTTGTCCAGTGGGGGCATCCAGGCCGCCCTCCACCTTCCTCATATCCCTCCTTTATTTGGCATTCATGGCTCGCACTGTCCATATGTGTACATTTATTTAGCTTCGATGCGCCATCCATGAGTTTTGAAATGCGATTTATTAAAGAAATAAGTGGGAGCTGCACTGCGTGGCAGCAGCACCCTGCAGTGGGAGCTGCTGTAGTATCCTGGGGTATCTCATGGCTAATATCCAGGTTGGCCAGTTGACTGGCATCCTTGGATCGAGCCTTTGCTTTAGGCGGATATGACAGAGATACAACAGCTGCACCATGCATCAGCGGCAGCACATGGCAGCTGCACCCCTTGCAAAATCCAGCAAATCATCAATTATCGATCAAAAAATCGATCAAAAAATCGATATCGTCTTCTAGCTAATCAAATGAAATTAGCAGCATATTGTACTCTCTTCATGATTAACTTTATCCCAAGTTTCTTTATTTTTTAATGGCCATTTAGCCTATAAATAATATATAGGCTAATTGTATATATAATATATTACATAATCCAAACTGACTTAATATCCACTACATAACTTTATATTGCTTTAGGGTTTTCCTGAATCAGACAGGTTTTCGTTAATTATTCCATCCATAATTAAAAATGAATGAAAAATAGAGGTATAACAATACGAATTCATGGGCTCCAAAATAAACTTTCAAAATCAGTGGATATTATACCAAAGAGCTTGGCAGGTAATTGGAATCTAGTACTTTGTCCGAATCAGCGATAAATTACATGAGCCAATATTATTTTGAAGTTATTCATCCATTTATTGGATTGCTTTAAATGCCTAATATATATATATATATAAGTACATATTTAATGTACACATATGAATATTAAAATCATGAAATCTATGCAGAAATCATGCTTTTAAATATGCATTTCACTACCGCTTTCAAAGCTGCTAACACCCAGAAGTGTACGGTGGTTGTGCGGGGACTGGGGCCTGCCGCCCCAGTTCCCCGCACCTCCACCGTCTTGGTGTACTGGGGTCCCAAGTATATTCATTGCCCCAGTTCCCCACACTTCCACCGTCTTGGTGTTCTGGGGTCCAAAATAGATTCTTGTTGAGACAAGTAAAGGCAGAATAGTATATTATTTATTACATTATAAGGCTTAAAATCCCTTAGTAAAGACAGGCAGTTGTAATATAGTCCATATTATTAATTAACCACTAGATATTTCCCCCTATGTGCGCCTCTGATTTTCCTCTTAGATATTTGTGGTGGTCTCTATGTAGTTAATATGTTTTGGTCCCATTCATCAGCTAGCTAGCAAGGAATTTAAGGGGTGTTACACTGTGGGCGACTAAATTCTCTGTGAAGCTCCATAAAATTGCTGAAGATGCAAAGAAGTATGTATCTATAGATATTACAGGTAGCTATAACAGCTGAAAATCATTGCTGTACAATACAGATGTGGCTGTGGCAGCACACTGCAGCAGCAGCACGCGGCAGCAGCACAGTGCGGCAGCCACAGCACGTGGCAGTGGCCGCACACAGCAGCAGCAGCACTGCATGGCAGCTGCACTGCATGGCAGCAGCAGTGCATGGCAACTGCACTATGCAGCAGCAGCGACAGTGTGTGGCAGCGGCACTGTGCAGCAGCAGCAGGACGCACCAGTGCGTCGCAATATGTGACAGTGGCAGTGCATGGCAGCGGCAGTGAGTGGCAATGGCAGGGCACGGCAGCAGCAGCATGCGGCAGAGGTGGCAGTGTGCAGTAGTGACACCAAGCGGCAGCTAGCAGCAGTGCATGGCAGCTGCACTATGCGGCAGCAGCGGCAGCGCACGGCAGCTGCACTATGCGGCAGCAGTGGCAGTGCACGGCAGCGGCACCATGCAGCAGCAGCAGCAGCACATGGCAGTGGCAGCACGCGGCAATGGCAGTGCATGGCACCGGCAACATGCATGTGGCAGTGCCAACATGTGGCAGCTGCAACACGCGGCGGCAGCAGCAGCATTCTGAAATCACATTTAGAATTATATTATTATTATTATTATTGTTATTATTTGGAGACTTACCTGAGCGAGTAATGCTTACCCTTTGCGAGCAGAATGGCAAAGGCGACGTTGGCAAGATCCAACAAATCAGTTTGGCAGCCAAAATGCTTAATATCTTGCTTAATATGCTTAATACATATTGCCGGCTATAGATGAAACGGTAGCTATAATAGCGGACAATCATTGCTGTTCAATACAGATTAACTGTAAACTGAATGTTGTAAGGATTTTTCTTGCTAGACCCATTAGCAGGCCATTGACTAGGAACTTTTTATATTTTAAACAAAAATAAAACCTTTAGAGCATGAATCTTGCAGGGCTGGCCAGTGCCCTGCAGGATACATAGCTACTACATGCAACAAAAGACTGAAAACACCTAGCTAAAGAGGTCAGGAAATGTATTTAATAGCCTAGAAATTGCCCAACAGAAATGATTGCATTTTTGTCGTGGCAGCATAAATTCCCGAGGGCCTTACACTACTAGGACTCCTTACAGGGTCGGACAACTGTAAAAATTCCCAAGGGCTTTACATAACCGACAAAAACTAACATAACCAAAAATAAAAAAACTAAATAAACAAACTAAAAATAAACTAAAAAATACTAGACTGGCTAATAAAAGCGGTAGCAATAATACCTTTGGATTATGAATCCTGCAGGGCTGGCCAATGCCCTGCAGGATACATTGCTACTACACGAAACGAAACACTGAAAAAACCTAGCTAAAGAGTTCAAAAATGCTTTTAATAGCCTAGAATTTGCCTAACAAAAGTCAGTGCATTTCCCTCGCGATGGCAAAAATTCCCGAGGGCCATACATGGCTGGCACTCCTTACAGGGACGGCTGAAGGTACAACAATTAACTAAATAAACTAAAAACAACGAAAAAATAAACTAAAAGCAACTAAAAATGACTAGGCTAGCTAATAAAAGCGGTAGCAACTAGGCTAGCTAATAAAAGCAGTAGCAAATAACAAGACATTACCAGAGCAAAATGTGAATATTGATGGTGTGAGGTGGCCAGCCATTACATACCATTCTTACTCTATCTGCAAAGGGAAGCAATTAAATCATGCTTTTAAATATGCATTTGTCTACCGCTTTCAATGCTGTTAAGACCCCGAAGTGTACGGTGGTTGTGCGGGGACTGGGGCCTGCCGCCCCAGTTCCCCACACTTCCACTTGCCATAGATGTTTCACCCTAGGTATTCCTCTGATTTTTCTCTTAGTTGTTTGTGGTGGTGTGTATGTAGATAATATTTTGGTTCAACATTTTCCCACGTTGTAGTCCAGGGGGGGCATCCAGGCCGCCCTCCACCTTCCTTCATCATATCCTTCCTTTATTTGGTATTCATGGCTCGCACTGTCCATATGTGTACATTTATTTCGCTTCGATGCGCCATCCATGAGTTTTGAAATGCGACTTATTAAAGAAATAAGTGGGAGCTGCACTGCGTGGCAGCAGCATCCTGCAGTGGGAGCTGCTGTAGTATCCTGGGGTATCTCATGGCTAATATCCAGGTTGGCCAGTTGACTGGCATCCTTGGATCGAGCCTTTGCTCTAGGCGGATATGACAGAGATACAACAGCTGCACCATGCATCAGCGGCAGCACATGGCAGCTGCACCCCTTGCAAAATCCAGCAAATCATCGATGGATGAAAAAATCGTTATCGTTGTCTACCTAATCAAATGAAATTAGCAGCATATTGTACTCTCTTCATGATTAACTTTATCCCAAATTTCTTTATTTTTGGCCATTTAGCCTATAAATAATATGTAGGCTAAATATATATTAAAGATATTACATAATCCAAACTGACTTAATATCCACTACATAACTTTATATTACTTTAGGGTTTTCCTGAATCAGACAGGTTTTCGTTAATTATTCCATCCAAAATTAAAAATGAATGAAAATAGAGGAATAACAATTCGAATTTATGGGCTCCAAATTAAACTTTCAAAATCAGTGGATATTATACCAAAGAGCTTGGCAGGTAATGGGAATCTAGTACT
Source organism: Volvox reticuliferus (assembly GCA_019650235.1). Taxonomy (NCBI): domain Eukaryota; kingdom Viridiplantae; phylum Chlorophyta; class Chlorophyceae; order Chlamydomonadales; family Volvocaceae; genus Volvox; species Volvox reticuliferus. Next base: position 318,239 of record BNCP01000040.1, on the reverse strand, counting down.
TTGTCCGAATCAGCTATAAATTACATGAGCCAATATTATTTTGAAGTTATTCATCCATTTATTGGATTGCTTTAAATGCCTAATATATATAGGTACATATTTAATGTACAGGTATGAATATTAAAATCATGAAATCTATGCAGAAATAACCAACCTTAAAGATCTGGAATCGGAATTAAATAATGATCAATCTCATGAGTATGAGCTGCCTAAATATCATGTAAATAATCATGCAACTGATATTCTTAAAGTTAATATTTTTGAATTTATGCAAAATGCATGGATGCGGCAAAATATCTACAAAAAATGTTGATTGCAAGAGTGATAATGCAGTTAAACTTGGTGCCGCTGTTGAATGTACTCATATGGCTAGCAAACCCTTGGGTCTAAATTAAATTTAGGATGTCACGTGGCAGCTGCACTGCACGGCAGCAGCACCCTGCAGTGGCAACTGCACCATGTGGCAATGGCAGCACACTGCAGCAGCAGCACGCGGCAGCAGCACAGTGCGGCAGCCGCAGCAGGTGCGTGGCAGCGGCCCCGCCCACACAGCAGCAGCAGTGCATGGCAACTGCACTATGCGGCAGCAGCAGCAGCACGCGGCAGCAGCACCGTGCAGCAGCAGCAGCACATGGCAGTGGCAGCATGCGGCAATGGCAGTGCACGGTACCGGCAACATGTGGCAGCGCCAACATGTGGCAGCTGCAACACGCGGCAGCAGCAGCATTCTGAAATCACATTTAAAATTAAATTATTTTTTTTTATTTGGAGACTTACCTGAGCAAGTAATGCTTACCCTTCACGAGCAGAATGGCAAAGGCAATGTTGGCAAGATCCAACGAATTGCTGAAGCTCCAAGTTTGGCAGCCAAAATGCTTAATATCTATACAAATTGCGGGCTAAAGATGAAGCGGTAGCTATAATAGCGGACAATAATTGCTGTGCGATACAGATCAACTGTCAACTGAATGTTGTAAGGATATTTCTTTCTAGACCCATTAGCAGGCCATTGACTAGAAACATTTTATATCCTAAACAAAAATAAAACCTTTAGAGCATTAATCTTGCAGGGCTGGCCAGTGCCCTGCAGGATACATAGCTGCTACATGCAACAAAAGACTGAAAACACCTAGCTAAAGAGGTCAGGAAATGCTTTAAATAGCTTTAAAATTGCCCAACAGAAATCATTTCATTTTCGTCGCGACGGCATAAATTCCCGAGGGCCTTACACTACTAGGTCTCCTTACAGGGGCGGACGACTGTATAAATTCCCAGGGGCCTTACACTACTAGGACTCCTTACAGGGGCGGACGACTAAACAAATTCCCAGGGGCCTTACATAAACGATTACATAACCGACAAAAAACTATAATAACAAAAACGAAAGAAACTAAATAAAAAAACTAAAAGCAACTAAAAATTACTAGACTAGCTAATAAAAGCGGTAGCAATGACACAAGGGTAGTTCAGCCTATGCCATTTGATTGCCTTTGCAGTGGTAATGATAAAGCAACATGCCAAGATGCGGTGAACACTACCTGAATGGGGTGTTTTATTGCTGTGTACCATAACTCCAGCAGAGTTGATAGATAGCCTAGCACGTGCTCCATATGTGCCACCCCCATTCAAATGGGGGTTAGGTTATAAAAGTGTTAAATTATATCTAGATCTTAAGATATAGAGTTCTACTGCGGTAGCTTTGAATGCTGACTGTGTGGGTTCAAATCCCGCTCCCTGCACGGACTAAATTTTCCTTTTGGGCGGTCAGGCAACGCGTGCGACGACACGCGACGATGCGCGACAACGCGCGCGGGAAAACGCGCGCGGTTCAGTGCACGAGTACCACTACTGTGCGAGTACCAAACCGAACGAATCATTTCCTATATAACTAAATCTTTATTATGCTTAAAACGTTGGCCATGATGCTTACCTTTAGCAAGATTGCTTGGCGGCGGTGGCTTGGTAATCATCTTCCAGAAAGGTCCAGCAATAGTTCAGCTTCAATATGTACTAGCCAAAAAAGTAGCTGACTATACAATTTGCAGGCTACAATAGCAGATTAATGCTGTACGACTAAGATTAACTGTCAACGAGCATTGTGAGGATAATTCTTGATTGACCAGGCTGGAAGCGTTTGCCTAAAATTTTTCATATTCTATACCATTATATATCCTTTAAGCATGAATCCTGCAGGGCTGGCCAGTGCCCTGCAGGAAACATGGTGACTGCATGAAACAAAAGACTGAGCAAACCTAGCTAAAGAGGTCAGAAAATGCTTTTAAAAGCCTAGAAATTGCCTAACAGAAATCAGTGCATTTACCTCGCGATGGTATAAATTCCCGAGGGCCTTACACTACTAGGACTCCTTACAGGGGCGGACGACTGTAAAAATTCCCAGGGGCCTTACACTACTAGGACTCCTTACAGGGCGGACGACTGAAAAAATTCCCAGGGGCCCTACATAAATAAACGACCAAAACTAAAATAACTAAAACGAAATAAACTATATAACTAAACTAAAAACAACTAAAAAATACTAGACTAGCTAATAAAAGCGGTAGCAATAACCAACCTTAAAGATCTGAAATCGGAATTAAATAATGATCAATCTTATGAGTATGAGCTGCCTAAACATCGTGTAAATAATCATGGCAACTGAAATTCTTAAAGTTAATATTTTTTGCATTTTGTGCAAAATGGATACGGCAAAATATCTACAAAAAATGTTGATTGCAAGAGTGATAATGCAGTTAAACTTGGTGCCGCTGTTGAATGTACTCATATGGCTAGCAAACCCTTGGGTCTAAATTAAATTTAGGATATCACGTGGCAGCTGCACTGCACTGCAGCAGCACCATGCAGTGGCAACTGCACCATGTGGCAATGGCAGCACACTGCAGCAACAGCACGCAGCAGCACGCAGCAGGTGGCAGCGGCCCCACAAAGCAGCAGCACTGCATGGCAGCAGCAGTGCATGGCAACTGCACTATGCAGCAGCAGCGGCAGTGTGTGGCGATGGCAGTGCACGGCAGCAGCAGCACACAGCAGTGGCAACATATGACAATGGCAGCGCATGGCAGCGGCAGTGAGTGGCAATGGCAGTGCATGGCAGCAGCAGCATGCGGCAGAGGCAGTGCGCAGCCATTGCCATTCACTGCCGCTGCCATGCGCTGCCATTGTCACATGTTGCCACTGCTGTGGGCTGCTGCTGCTGCACGGTGCCGCTGCCACACACTGCCGCTGCTGCTGCATAGTGCAGTTGCCATACACTGCTGCTGCCGTGGCAATGGCAGTGCACGGCAGCAGCAGCATGCGGCAGAGGCAGTGCGCAGCAGTGGCACCAAGCGGCACCTAGCAGCAGTGCATGGCAGCTGCACTGCATGGCAGCAGCAGTGCATGGCAACTGCACTATGCGGCAGCAGCAGCAGCACGCGGCAGCAGCACCGTGCAGCAGCAGCAGCACATGGCAGTGGCAGCACGCGGCAATGGCAGTGCACGGTACTGGCAACATGTGGCAGTGCCAACATGTGCCAGCTGCGACACACGGCAGCAGCAGCGTTCTGAAATCACATTTAGAATTATATTATTATTATTATTATTATTATTATTATTATTATTATTATTATTTGGAGACTTACCTGAGCGAGTAAAAGCAGAATGGCAAAGGTGATGTTGGCAAGATCCAACAAATTGCTGAAGCTCCAAGTTTGGCAGCCAAAATGCGTAATATCTATACAAATTGCGGGCTATAGATGAAGCGGTAGCTATAATAGCGGACAATAATTGCTGTGCGATACAGATTAACTGTCAACTGAATGTTGTAAGGATATTTCTTTCTAGACCCATTAGCAGGCCATTGACTAGAAACATTTTATATCCTAAACAAAAATAAAACCTTTAGAGCATGAATCTTGCAGGGCTGGCCAGTGCCCTGCAGGATACATAGCTACTACATGCAACAAATGAGTGAAAATAAACACCTAGCTAAAGAGGTCAGGAAATGCTTTAAATAGCTTTAAAATTGCCCAACAGAAATCATTTCATTTTCGTCGCGACGGCATAAATTCCCGAGGGCCTTACACTACTAGGTCTCCTTACAGGGGCGGACGACTGTATAAATTCCCAGGGGCCTTACACTACTAGGACTCCTTACAGGGGCGGACGACTAAACAAATTCCCAGGGGCCTTACATAAACGATTACATAACCGACAAAAAACTATAATAACAAAAACGAAAGAAACTAAATAAAAAAACTAAAAGCAACTAAAAATTACTAGACTAGCTAATAAAAGCGGTAGCAATGACACAAGGGTAGTTCAGCCTATGCCATTTGATTGCCTTTGCAGTGGTAATGATAAAGCAACATGCCAAGATGCGGTGAACACTACCTGAATGGGGTGTTTTATTGCTGTGTACCATAACTCCAGCAGAGTTGATAGATAGCCTAGCACGTGCTCCATATGTGCCACCCCCATTCAAATGGGGGTTAGGTTATAAAAGTGTTAAATTATATCTAGATCTTAAGATATAGAGTTCTACTGCGGTAGCTTTGAATGCTGACTGTGTGGGTTCAAATCCCGCTCCCTGCACGGACTAAATTTTCCTTTTGGGCGGTCAGGCAACGCGTGCGACGACACGCGACGATGCGCGACAACGCGCGCGGGAAAACGCGCGCGGTTCAGTGCACGAGTACCACTACTGTGCGAGTACCAAACCGAACGAATCATTTCCTATATAACTAAATCTTTATTATGCTTAAAACGTTGGCCATGATGCTTACCTTTAGCAAGATTGCTTGGCGGCGGTGGCTTGGTAATCATCTTCCAGAAAGGTCCAGCAATAGTTCAGCTTCAATATGTACTAGCCAAAAAAGTAGCTGACTATACAATTTGCAGGCTACAATAGCAGATTAATGCTGTACGACTAAGATTAACTGTCAACGAGCATTGTGAGGATAATTCTTGATTGACCAGGCTGGAAGCGTTTGCCTAAAATTTTTCATATTCTATACCATTATATATCCTTTAAGCATGAATCCTGCAGGGCTGGCCAGTGCCCTGCAGGAAACATGGTGACTGCATGAAACAAAAGACTGAGCAAACCTAGCTAAAGAGGTCAGAAAATGCTTTTAAAAGCCTAGAAATTGCCTAACAGAAATCAGTGCATTTACCTCGCGATGGTATAAATTCCCGAGGGCCTTACACTACTAGGACTCCTTACAGGGGCGGACGACTGTAAAAATTCCCAGGGGCCTTACACTACTAGGACTCCTTACAGGGCGGACGACTGAAAAAATTCCCAGGGGCCCTACATAAATAAACGACCAAAACTAAAATAACTAAAACGAAATAAACTATATAACTAAACTAAAAACAACTAAAAAATACTAGACTAGCTAATAAAAGCGGTAGCAATAACCAACCTTAAAGATCTGAAATCGGAATTAAATAATGATCAATCTTATGAGTATGAGCTGCCTAAACATCGTGTAAATAATCATGGCAACTGAAATTCTTAAAGTTAATATTTTTTGCATTTTGTGCAAAATGGATACGGCAAAATATCTACAAAAAATGTTGATTGCAAGAGTGATAATGCAGTTAAACTTGGTGCCGCTGTTGAATGTACTCATATGGCTAGCAAACCCTTGGGTCTAAATTAAATTTAGGATATCACGTGGCAGCTGCACTGCACTGCAGCAGCACCATGCAGTGGCAACTGCACCATGTGGCAATGGCAGCACACTGCAGCAACAGCACGCAGCAGCACGCAGCAGGTGGCAGCGGCCCCACAAAGCAGCAGCACTGCATGGCAGCAGCAGTGCATGGCAACTGCACTATGCAGCAGCAGCGGCAGTGTGTGGCGATGGCAGTGCACGGCAGCAGCAGCACACAGCAGTGGCAACATATGACAATGGCAGCGCATGGCAGCGGCAGTGAGTGGCAATGGCAGTGCATGGCAGCAGCAGCATGCGGCAGAGGCAGTGCGCAGCCATTGCCATTCACTGCCGCTGCCATGCGCTGCCATTGTCACATGTTGCCACTGCTGTGGGCTGCTGCTGCTGCACGGTGCCGCTGCCACACACTGCCGCTGCTGCTGCATAGTGCAGTTGCCATACACTGCTGCTGCCGTGGCAATGGCAGTGCACGGCAGCAGCAGCATGCGGCAGAGGCAGTGCGCAGCAGTGGCACCAAGCGGCACCTAGCAGCAGTGCATGGCAGCTGCACTGCATGGCAGCAGCAGTGCATGGCAACTGCACTATGCGGCAGCAGCAGCAGCACGCGGCAGCAGCACCGTGCAGCAGCAGCAGCACATGGCAGTGGCAGCACGCGGCAATGGCAGTGCACGGTACTGGCAACATGTGGCAGTGCCAACATGTGCCAGCTGCGACACACGGCAGCAGCAGCGTTCTGAAATCACATTTAGAATTATATTATTATTATTATTATTATTATTATTATTATTATTATTATTATTATTTGGAGACTTACCTGAGCGAGTAAAAGCAGAATGGCAAAGGTGATGTTGGCAAGATCCAACAAATTGCTGAAGCTCCAAGTTTGGCAGCCAAAATGCGTAATATCTATACAAATTGCGGGCTATAGATGAAGCGGTAGCTATAATAGCGGACAATAATTGCTGTGCGATACAGATTAACTGTCAACTGAATGTTGTAAGGATATTTCTTTCTAGACCCATTAGCAGGCCATTGACTAGAAACATTTTATATCCTAAACAAAAATAAAACCTTTAGAGCATGAATCTTGCAGGGCTGGCCAGTGCCCTGCAGGATACATAGCTACTACATGCAACAAATGAGTGAAAATAAACACCTAGCTAAAGAGGTCAGGAAATGCTTTAAATAGCTTTAAAATTGCCCAACAGAAATCATTTCATTTTCGTCGCGACGGCATAAATTCCCGAGGGCCTTACACTACTAGGTCTCCTTACAGGGGCGGACGACTGTATAAATTCCCAGGGGCCTTACACTACTAGGACTCCTTACAGGGGCGGACGACTAAACAAATTCCCAGGGGCCTTACATAAACGATTACATAACCGACAAAAAACTATAATAACAAAAACGAAAGAAACTAAATAAAAAAACTAAAAGCAACTAAAAATTACTAGACTAGCTAATAAAAGCGGTAGCAATGACACAAGGGTAGTTCAGCCTATGCCATTTGATTGCCTTTGCAGTGGTAATGATAAAGCAACATGCCAAGATGCGGTGAACACTACCTGAATGGGGTGTTTTATTGCTGTGTACCATAACTCCAGCAGAGTTGATAGATAGCCTAGCACGTGCTCCATATGTGCCACCCCCATTCAAATGGGGGTTAGGTTATAAAAGTGTTAAATTATATCTAGATCTTAAGATATAGAGTTCTACTGCGGTAGCTTTGAATGCTGACTGTGTGGGTTCAAATCCCGCTCCCTGCACGGACTAAATTTTCCTTTTGGGCGGTCAGGCAACGCGTGCGACGACACGCGACGATGCGCGACAACGCGCGCGGGAAAACGCGCGCGGTTCAGTGCACGAGTACCACTACTGTGCGAGTACCAAACCGAACGAATCATTTCCTATATAACTAAATCTTTATTATGCTTAAAACGTTGGCCATGATGCTTACCTTTAGCAAGATTGCTTGGCGGCGGTGGCTTGGTAATCATCTTCCAGAAAGGTCCAGCAATAGTTCAGCTTCAATATGTACTAGCCAAAAAAGTAGCTGACTATACAATTTGCAGGCTACAATAGCAGATTAATGCTGTACGACTAAGATTAACTGTCAACGAGCATTGTGAGGATAATTCTTGATTGACCAGGCTGGAAGCGTTTGCCTAAAATTTTTCATATTCTATACCATTATATATCCTTTAAGCATGAATCCTGCAGGGCTGGCCAGTGCCCTGCAGGAAACATGGTGACTGCATGAAACAAAAGACTGAGCAAACCTAGCTAAAGAGGTCAGAAAATGCTTTTAAAAGCCTAGAAATTGCCTAACAGAAATCAGTGCATTTACCTCGCGATGGTATAAATTCCCGAGGGCCTTACACTACTAGGACTCCTTACAGGGGCGGACGACTGTAAAAATTCCCAGGGGCCTTACACTACTAGGACTCCTTACAGGGCGGACGACTGAAAAAATTCCCAGGGGCCCTACATAAATAAACGACCAAAACTAAAATAACTAAAACGAAATAAACTATATAACTAAACTAAAAACAACTAAAAAATACTAGACTAGCTAATAAAAGCGGTAGCAATAACCAACCTTAAAGATCTGAAATCGGAATTAAATAATGATCAATCTTATGAGTATGAGCTGCCTAAACATCGTGTAAATAATCATGGCAACTGAAATTCTTAAAGTTAATATTTTTTGCATTTTGTGCAAAATGGATACGGCAAAATATCTACAAAAAATGTTGATTGCAAGAGTGATAATGCAGTTAAACTTGGTGCCGCTGTTGAATGTACTCATATGGCTAGCAAACCCTTGGGTCTAAATTAAATTTAGGATATCACGTGGCAGCTGCACTGCACTGCAGCAGCACCATGCAGTGGCAACTGCACCATGTGGCAATGGCAGCACACTGCAGCAACAGCACGCAGCAGCACGCAGCAGGTGGCAGCGGCCCCACAAAGCAGCAGCACTGCATGGCAGCAGCAGTGCATGGCAACTGCACTATGCAGCAGCAGCGGCAGTGTGTGGCGATGGCAGTGCACGGCAGCAGCAGCACACAGCAGTGGCAACATATGACAATGGCAGCGCATGGCAGCGGCAGTGAGTGGCAATGGCAGTGCATGGCAGCAGCAGCATGCGGCAGAGGCAGTGCGCAGCCATTGCCATTCACTGCCGCTGCCATGCGCTGCCATTGTCACATGTTGCCACTGCTGTGGGCTGCTGCTGCTGCACGGTGCCGCTGCCACACACTGCCGCTGCTGCTGCATAGTGCAGTTGCCATACACTGCTGCTGCCGTGGCAATGGCAGTGCACGGCAGCAGCAGCATGCGGCAGAGGCAGTGCGCAGCAGTGGCACCAAGCGGCACCTAGCAGCAGTGCATGGCAGCTGCACTGCATGGCAGCAGCAGTGCATGGCAACTGCACTATGCGGCAGCAGCAGCAGCACGCGGCAGCAGCACCGTGCAGCAGCAGCAGCACATGGCAGTGGCAGCACGCGGCAATGGCAGTGCACGGTACTGGCAACATGTGGCAGTGCCAACATGTGCCAGCTGCGACACACGGCAGCAGCAGCGTTCTGAAATCACATTTAGAATTATATTATTATTATTATTATTATTATTATTATTATTATTATTATTATTATTATTTGGAGACTTACCTGAGCGAGTAAAAGCAGAATGGCAAAGGTGATGTTGGCAAGATCCAACAAATTGCTGAAGCTCCAAGTTTGGCAGCCAAAATGCGTAATATCTATACAAATTGCGGGCTATAGATGAAGCGGTAGCTATAATAGCGGACAATAATTGCTGTGCGATACAGATTAACTGTCAACTGAATGTTGTAAGGATATTTCTTTCTAGACCCATTAGCAGGCCATTGACTAGAAACATTTTATATCCTAAACAAAAATAAAACCTTTAGAGCATGAATCTTGCAGGGCTGGCCAGTGCCCTGCAGGATACATAGCTACTACATGCAACAAATGAGTGAAAATAAACACCTAGCTAAAGAGGTCAGGAAATGCTTTAAATAGCTTTAAAATTGCCCAACAGAAATCATTTCATTTTCGTCGCGACGGCATAAATTCCCGAGGGCCTTACACTACTAGGTCTCCTTACAGGGGCGGACGACTGTATAAATTCCCAGGGGCCTTACACTACTAGGACTCCTTACAGGGGCGGACGACTAAACAAATTCCCAGGGGCCTTACATAAACGATTACATAACCGACAAAAAACTATAATAACAAAAACGAAAGAAACTAAATAAAAAAACTAAAAGCAACTAAAAATTACTAGACTAGCTAATAAAAGCGGTAGCAATGACACAAGGGTAGTTCAGCCTATGCCATTTGATTGCCTTTGCAGTGGTAATGATAAAGCAACATGCCAAGATGCGGTGAACACTACCTGAATGGGGTGTTTTATTGCTGTGTACCATAACTCCAGCAGAGTTGATAGATAGCCTAGCACGTGCTCCATATGTGCCACCCCCATTCAAATGGGGGTTAGGTTATAAAAGTGTTAAATTATATCTAGATCTTAAGATATAGAGTTCTACTGCGGTAGCTTTGAATGCTGACTGTGTGGGTTCAAATCCCGCTCCCTGCACGGACTAAATTTTCCTTTTGGGCGGTCAGGCAACGCGTGCGACGACACGCGACGATGCGCGACAACGCGCGCGGGAAAACGCGCGCGGTTCAGTGCACGAGTACCACTACTGTGCGAGTACCAAACCGAACGAATCATTTCCTATATAACTAAATCTTTATTATGCTTAAAACGTTGGCCATGATGCTTACCTTTAGCAAGATTGCTTGGCGGCGGTGGCTTGGTAATCATCTTCCAGAAAGGTCCAGCAATAGTTCAGCTTCAATATGTACTAGCCAAAAAAGTAGCTGACTATACAATTTGCAGGCTACAATAGCAGATTAATGCTGTACGACTAAGATTAACTGTCAACGAGCATTGTGAGGATAATTCTTGATTGACCAGGCTGGAAGCGTTTGCCTAAAATTTTTCATATTCTATACCATTATATATCCTTTAAGCATGAATCCTGCAGGGCTGGCCAGTGCCCTGCAGGAAACATGGTGACTGCATGAAACAAAAGACTGAGCAAACCTAGCTAAAGAGGTCAGAAAATGCTTTTAAAAGCCTAGAAATTGCCTAACAGAAATCAGTGCATTTACCTCGCGATGGTATAAATTCCCGAGGGCCTTACACTACTAGGACTCCTTACAGGGGCGGACGACTGTAAAAATTCCCAGGGGCCTTACACTACTAGGACTCCTTACAGGGCGGACGACTGAAAAAATTCCCAGGGGCCCTACATAAATAAACGACCAAAACTAAAATAACTAAAACGAAATAAACTATATAACTAAACTAAAAACAACTAAAAAATACTAGACTAGCTAATAAAAGCGGTAGCAATAACCAACCTTAAAGATCTGAAATCGGAATTAAATAATGATCAATCTTATGAGTATGAGCTGCCTAAACATCGTGTAAATAATCATGGCAACTGAAATTCTTAAAGTTAATATTTTTTGCATTTTGTGCAAAATGGATACGGCAAAATATCTACAAAAAATGTTGATTGCAAGAGTGATAATGCAGTTAAACTTGGTGCCGCTGTTGAATGTACTCATATGGCTAGCAAACCCTTGGGTCTAAATTAAATTTAGGATATCACGTGGCAGCTGCACTGCACTGCAGCAGCACCATGCAGTGGCAACTGCACCATGTGGCAATGGCAGCACACTGCAGCAACAGCACGCAGCAGCACGCAGCAGGTGGCAGCGGCCCCACAAAGCAGCAGCACTGCATGGCAGCAGCAGTGCATGGCAACTGCACTATGCAGCAGCAGCGGCAGTGTGTGGCGATGGCAGTGCACGGCAGCAGCAGCACACAGCAGTGGCAACATATGACAATGGCAGCGCATGGCAGCGGCAGTGAGTGGCAATGGCAGTGCATGGCAGCAGCAGCATGCGGCAGAGGCAGTGCGCAGCCATTGCCATTCACTGCCGCTGCCATGCGCTGCCATTGTCACATGTTGCCACTGCTGTGGGCTGCTGCTGCTGCACGGTGCCGCTGCCACACACTGCCGCTGCTGCTGCATAGTGCAGTTGCCATACACTGCTGCTGCCGTGGCAATGGCAGTGCACGGCAGCAGCAGCATGCGGCAGAGGCAGTGCGCAGCAGTGGCACCAAGCGGCACCTAGCAGCAGTGCATGGCAGCTGCACTGCATGGCAGCAGCAGTGCATGGCAACTGCACTATGCGGCAGCAGCAGCAGCACGCGGCAGCAGCACCGTGCAGCAGCAGCAGCACATGGCAGTGGCAGCACGCGGCAATGGCAGTGCACGGTACTGGCAACATGTGGCAGTGCCAACATGTGCCAGCTGCGACACACGGCAGCAGCAGCGTTCTGAAATCACATTTAGAATTATATTATTATTATTATTATTATTATTATTATTATTATTATTATTATTATTTGGAGACTTACCTGAGCGAGTAAAAGCAGAATGGCAAAGGTGATGTTGGCAAGATCCAACAAATTGCTGAAGCTCCAAGTTTGGCAGCCAAAATGCGTAATATCTATACAAATTGCGGGCTATAGATGAAGCGGTAGCTATAATAGCGGACAATAATTGCTGTGCGATACAGATTAACTGTCAACTGAATGTTGTAAGGATATTTCTTTCTAGACCCATTAGCAGGCCATTGACTAGAAACATTTTATATCCTAAACAAAAATAAAACCTTTAGAGCATTAATCTTGCAGGGCTGGCCAGTGCCCTGCAGGATACATAGCTGCTACATGCAACAAAAGACTGAAAACACCTAGCTAAAGAGGTCAGGAAATGCTTTAAATAGCTTTAAAATTGCCCAACAGAAATCATTTCATTTTCGTCGCGACGGCATAAATTCCCGAGGGCCTTACACTACTAGGTCTCCTTACAGGGGCGGACGACTGTATAAATTCCCAGGGGCCTTACACTACTAGGACTCCTTACAGGGGCGGACGACTAAACAAATTCCCAGGGGCCTTACATAAACGATTACATAACCGACAAAAAACTATAATAACAAAAACGAAAGAAACTAAATAAAAAAACTAAAAGCAACTAAAAATTACTAGACTAGCTAATAAAAGCGGTAGCAATGACACAAGGGTAGTTCAGCCTATGCCATTTGATTGCCTTTGCAGTGGTAATGATAAAGCAACATGCCAAGATGCGGTGAACACTACCTGAATGGGGTGTTTTATTGCTGTGTACCATAACTCCAGCAGAGTTGATAGATAGCCTAGCACGTGCTCCATATGTGCCACCCCCATTCAAATGGGGGTTAGGTTATAAAAGTGTTAAATTATATCTAGATCTTAAGATATAGAGTTCTACTGCGGTAGCTTTGAATGCTGACTGTGTGGGTTCAAATCCCGCTCCCTGCACAGACTAAATTTTCCTTTTGGGCGGTCAGGCAACGCGTGCGACGACACGCGACGATGCGCGACAACGCGCGCGGGAAAACGCGCGCGGTTCAGTGCACGAGTACCACTACTGTGCGAGTACCAAACCGAACGAATCATTTCCTATATAACTAAATCTTTATTATGCTTAAAACGTTGGCCATGATGCTTACCTTTAGCAAGATTGCTTGGCGGCGGTGGCTTGGTAATCATCTTCCAGAAAGGTCCAGCAATAGTTCAGCTTCAATATGTACTAGCCAAAAAAGTAGCTGACTATACAATTTGCAGGCTACAATAGCAGATTAATGCTGTACGACTAAGATTAACTGTCAACGAGCATTGTGAGGATAATTCTTGATTGACCAGGCTGGAAGCGTTTGCCTAAAATTTTTCATATTCTATACCATTATATATCCTTTAAGCATGAATCCTGCAGGGCTGGCCAGTGCCCTGCAGGAAACATGGTGACTGCATGAAACAAAAGACTGAGCAAACCTAGCTAAAGAGGTCAGAAAATGCTTTTAAAAGCCTAGAAATTGCCTAACAGAAATCAGTGCATTTACCTCGCGATGGTATAAATTCCCGAGGGCCTTACACTACTAGGACTCCTTACAGGGGCGGACGACTGTAAAAATTCCCAGGGGCCTTACACTACTAGGACTCCTTACAGGGCGGACGACTGAAAAAATTCCCAGGGGCCCTACATAAATAAACGACCAAAACTAAAATAACTAAAACGAAATAAACTATATAACTAAACTAAAAACAACTAAAAAATACTAGACTAGCTAATAAAAGCGGTAGCAATAACCAACCTTAAAGATCTGAAATCGGAATTAAATAATGATCAATCTTATGAGTATGAGCTGCCTAAACATCGTGTAAATAATCATGGCAACTGAAATTCTTAAAGTTAATATTTTTTGCATTTTGTGCAAAATGGATACGGCAAAATATCTACAAAAAATGTTGATTGCAAGAGTGATAATGCAGTTAAACTTGGTGCCGCTGTTGAATGTACTCATATGGCTAGCAAACCCTTGGGTCTAAATTAAATTTAGGATATCACGTGGCAGCTGCACTGCACTGCAGCAGCACCATGCAGTGGCAACTGCACCATGTGGCAATGGCAGCACACTGCAGCAACAGCACGCAGCAGCACGCAGCAGGTGGCAGCGGCCCCACAAAGCAGCAGCACTGCATGGCAGCAGCAGTGCATGGCAACTGCACTATGCAGCAGCAGCGGCAGTGTGTGGCGATGGCAGTGCACGGCAGCAGCAGCACACAGCAGTGGCAACATATGACAATGGCAGCGCATGGCAGCGGCAGTGAGTGGCAATGGCAGTGCATGGCAGCAGCAGCATGCGGCAGAGGCAGTGCGCAGCCATTGCCATTCACTGCCGCTGCCATGCGCTGCCATTGTCACATGTTGCCACTGCTGTGGGCTGCTGCTGCTGCACGGTGCCGCTGCCACACACTGCCGCTGCTGCTGCATAGTGCAGTTGCCATACACTGCTGCTGCCGTGGCAATGGCAGTGCACGGCAGCAGCAGCATGCGGCAGAGGCAGTGCGCAGCAGTGGCACCAAGCGGCACCTAGCAGCAGTGCATGGCAGCTGCACTGCATGGCAGCAGCAGTGCATGGCAACTGCACTATGCGGCAGCAGCAGCAGCACGCGGCAGCAGCACCGTGCAGCAGCAGCAGCACATGGCAGTGGCAGCACGCGGCAATGGCAGTGCACGGTACTGGCAACATGTGGCAGTGCCAACATGTGCCAGCTGCGACACACGGCAGCAGCAGCGTTCTGAAATCACATTTAGAATTATATTATTATTATTATTATTATTATTATTATTATTATTATTATTATTATTATTATTATTATTATTATTATTATTTGGAGACTTACCTGAGCGAGTAAAAGCAGAATGGCAAAGGTGATGTTGGCAAGATCCAACAAATTGCTGAAGCTCCAAGTTTGGCAGCCAAAATGCGTAATATCTATACAAATTGCGGGCTATAGATGAAGCGGTAGCTATAATAGCGGACAATAATTGCTGTGCGATACAGATTAACTGTCAACTGAATGTTGTAAGGATATTTCTTTCTAGACCCATTAGCAGGCCATTGACTAGAAACATTTTATATCCTAAACAAAAATAAAACCTTTAGAGCATTAATCTTGCAGGGCTGGCCAGTGCCCTGCAGGATACATAGCTGCTACATGCAACAAAAGACTGAAAACACCTAGCTAAAGAGGTCAGGAAATGCTTTAAATAGCTTAAAAATTGCCCAACAGAAATCATTTCATTTGCGTCGCGACGGCATAAATTCCCGAGGGCCTTACACTACTAGGTCTCCTTACAGGGGCGGACGACTGTATAAATTCCCAGGGGCCTTACACTACTAGGACTCCTTACAGGGGCGGACGACTAAACAAATTCCCAGGGGCCTTACATAAACGATTACATAACCGACAAAAAACTATAACAACAAAAACGAGATAAACTAAATCATGCTTTTAAATATGCATTTGACTACCGCTTTCAATGCTGTAACTCCCAGAAGTGTACGGTGGTTGTACGGGGACTGGGGCCTGCCGCCCCAGTTCCCCGCACCTCCACCGTCTTGGTGTACTGGGGTCCAAAGTAGATTCACTGCCCCAGTTCCCCACACTTCCACTTGCCATAGATGTTTCACCCTAGGTATTCCTTTGATTTTTCTCTTAGTTGTTTGTGGTGATGTGTATGTAGCTAATATTTTGGTTCAACATTTTCCCACTTTGTAGTCCAGGGGGGGCATCCAGGCCGCCCTCAACCTTCCTTCCTCATATCCCTCCTTTATTTGGCATTCATGGCTCGCACTGTCCATATGTGCACATTTATTATTTAGCTTCGATGCGCCATCCATGAGTTTGGAAATGCGACTTATTACGATGCATGGCAGCAGCACCCTGCAGTGGGAGCTGCTGTAGTATCCTGGGGTATCTCATGGCTAATATCCAGGTTGGCCAGTTGACTGGCATCCTTGGATCGAGCCTTTGCTTTAGGCGGATATGACAGATATACAACAGCTGCACCATGCATCAGCGGCAGCACATGGCAGCTGCACCCCTTGCAAAATCCAGCAAATCATGGATGGATGAAAAAATCGTTATCGTCTTCTAGCTAATCAAATGAAATTAGCAGCATATTGTACTCTCTTCATGATTACACTTTATCCCAAGATTCTTTATTTTTTTAATAGCCATTTAGCCTATAAATAATATATAGGCTAATTGTATATATAATATATTACATAATCCAAACTGACGTAATATCCACTACATAACTTTGTATTACTTATTTAGGGTTTTCCTGAATCAGACAGGTTTTCGTTAATTATTCCATCCATAATTAAAAATGAATGAAAAATAGAGGTATAACAATACGAATTCATGGGCTCCAAAATAAACTTTCAAAATCAGTGGATATTATACCAAAGAGCTTGGCAGGTAATTGGAATCTAGTACTTTGTCCGAATCAGCGATAAATTACATGAGCCAATATTATTTTGAAGTTATTCATCCATTTATTGGATTGCTTTAAATGCCTAATATATATATAAGTACATATTTAATGTACAGGTATGAATATTAAAATCATGAAATCTATGCAGAAATAACCGACCTTAAAGATCTGAAATCGGAATTAAATAATGATCAATCTTATGAGTATGAGCTGCCTAAACATCGTGTAAATAATCATGGCAACTGAAATTCTTAAAGTTACTATTTTTGCATTTTATGCAAAATGGATGCAGCAAAATATCTACAGAAAATGTTGATTGCAAGAGTGATAATGCAGTTAAACTTGGTGCCGCTGTTGAATGTACTCATATGGCTAGCAAACCCTTGGGTCTAAACTAAATTTAGGATATCACGTGGCAGCTGCACTGCATGGCAGCAGCACCCTGCAGTGGCAACTGCACCATGTGGCAATGGCAGCACACTGCAGCAGCAGCACGCGGCAGCAGCACAGTGCGGCAGCCGCAGCAGGTGGCAGCTGCCCCACACGGCAGCAGCAGCACTGCATCGCAGCTGCACTGCATGGCAGCAGCAGTGCATGGCAACTGCACTATGCAGCAGCAGCAGCAGTATGTGGCAGCGGCACCGTGCAGCAGCAGCAGCACACAGCAGTGGCAACATATGACAATGGCAGCGCATGGCAGCGGCAGTGGGTGGCAATGACAGTGCACGGCAGCAGCAGCATGCGGCAGAGGCAGTGCGCAGCAGTGGCACCAAGCGGCAGCTAGCAGCAGTGCATGGCAGCTGCACTGCATGGCAGCAGCAGTGCATGGCAACTGCACTATGCGGCAGCAGCAGTGCATGGCAACTGCACTATGCGGCTGCAGCAGTGCATGGCAACTGCACTATGCGGCAGCAGCAGTGCATGGCAACTGCACTATGCGGCAGCAGCGGCAGCACGCGGCAGCAGCACCGTGCAGCAGCAGCAGCACATGGCAGTGGCAGCAAGCGGCAATGGCAGTGCACGGTACCGGCAACATGTGGCAGCACCAACATGTGGCAGCTACCGTGTAGCACGCGGCAGCAGCAGCATTCTGAAATCACATTTAGAAATATTCTTATTATTATTATTATTTGGAGACTTACCTGAGCGAGTAATTGCTACCGCTTTTATTAGCTAGTCTAGTATTTTTTAGTTGTTTTTAGTTTAGTTATATAGTTTATTTCGTTTTAGTTATTTTAGTTTTGGTCGTTTATTTATGTAAGGCCCCTGGGAATTTTTTCAGTCGTCCGCCCCTGTAAGGAGTCCTAGTAGTGTAAGGCCCCTGGGAATTTTTACAGTCGTCCGCCCCTGTAAGGAGTCCTAGTAGTGTAAGGCCCTCGGGAATTTATACCATCGCGAGGTAAATGCACTGATTTCTGTTAGGCAATTTCTAGGCTTTTAAAAGCATTTTCTGACCTCTTTAGCTAGGTTTGCTCAGTCTTTTGTTTCATGCAGTCACCATGTTTCCTGCAGGGCACTGGCCAGCCCTGCAGGATTCATGCTTAAAGGATATATAATGGTATAGAATATGAAAAAGTTTAGGCAAACGCTTCCAGCCTGGTCAATCAAGAATTATCCTCACAACGCTCGTTGACAGTTAATCTTAGTCGTACAGCATTAATCTGCTATTGTAGCCTGCAAATTGTATAGTCAGCTACTTTTTTGGCTAGTACATATTGAAGCTGAACTATTGCTGGACCTTTCTGGAAGATGAATACCAAGCCACCGCCGCCAAGCAATCTTGCTAAAGGTAAGCATCATGGCCAACGTTTTAAGCATAATAAAGATTTAGTTATATAGGAAATGATTCGTTCGGTTTGGTACTCGCACAGTAGTGGTACTCGCTCGTGCACATCGTTGCGTGTCATCGCACGCGTTGCCTGACCGCCCAAATGGAAATTAAGGCCATGCAGGGAGCGGGATTTGAACCCACACAGTCCGCATTCATAGCTACCGCAGTAGAACTCTATATCTTGAGAGCTGGGTATAATTTAACACTTTTATAACCTAACCCCCATTTGAATGGGGGTGGCACATATGGAGCACGTGCTAGGCTATCGATCAACTCTGCTGGAGTTATGGTGCACAGCAATAAAACACCCCATTCAGGTAGTGTTCACCGCATCCTGGCATGTTGCTTTATCATTACCACTGCAAAGGCAATCAAATGGCATAGGCTGAACTACCCTTGTGTCATTTAATTGCTTCCCTTTGCAGATAGAGCAAGAATGGTATGTAATGGCTGGCCACCTCACACCATCAATAATCACATTTTGCTCTGGTAATGTCTTGTTATTTGCTACTGCTTTTATTAGCTAGCCTAGTTGCTACCGCTTTTATTAGCTAGCCTAGTCATTTTTAGTTGCTTTTAGTTTATTTTTTCGTTGTTTTTAGTTTATTTAGTTAATTGTTGTACCTTCAGCCGTCCCTGTAAGGAGTGCCAGCCATGTACGGCCCTCGGGAATTTTTGCCATCGCGAGGAAGATGCACTGACTTTTGTTAGGCAAATTCTAGGCTATTAAAAGCATTTTTGAACTCTTTAGCTAGGTTTTTTCAGTGTTTCATTTCGTGTAGTAGCAATGTATCCTGCAGGGCATTGGCCAGCCCTGCAGGATTCATAATCCAAAGGTATTATTGCTACCGCTTTTATTAGCCAGTCTAGTATTTTTTAGTTATTTTTAGTTTGTTTATTTAGCTTATTTATTTTTGGTTATGTTAGTTTTTGTCGGTTATGTAAAGCCCTTGGGAATTTTTACAGTTGTCCGCCCCTGTAAGGAGTCCTAGTAGTGTAAGGCCCTCAGGAATTTATACTGTCACGACAAAAATGCAATCATTTCTGTTGGGCAATTTCTAGGCTATTAAATCCATCTCCTGACCTCTTTAGCTAGGTGTTTTCAGTTTTTTGTTGCATGTAGTAGCTATGTATCCTGCAGGGCACTGGCCAGCCCTGCAAGATTCATGCTCTAAAGGTTTTATTTTTGTTTAAAATATAAAAAGTTCCTAGTCAATGGCCTGCTAATGGGTCTAGCAAGAAATATCCTTACAACATTCAGTTTACAGTTAATCTGTATCGAACAGCAATGATTGTCCACTATTATAGCTACCGTTTCATCTATAGCTGGCAATTTGTATAGATATTAAGCATTTTGGCTGCCAAACTGATTTGTTGGATCTTGCCAACGTCGCCTTTGCCATTCTGCTCGCGAAGGGTAAGCATTACTCGCTCAGGTAAGTCTCCAAATAATAACAATAATAATAATAATAATAATAATAATAACAATAATAATATAATTCTAAATGTGATTTCAGAACGCTGCTGCTGCCGCGTATTGCAGCTGCCACATGTTGGCGCTGCTACATGCATGTTGCCGGTGCCATGCACTGCCATTGCCGTGTGCTGCCACTGCCATGTGCTGCTGCTGCTGCTGCACGGTGCCGCTGCCGTGCACTGCCACTGCTGCCGCATAGTGCAGCTGCCGTGTGCTGCCGCTGCTGCCGCATAGTGCAGCTGCCATGCACTGCTGCTAGCTGCCGCTTGGTGTCACTACTGCGCACTGCCACCTCTGCCGCATGCTGCTGCTGCCGTGCCCTGCCATTGCCACTCACTGCCGCTGCCATGCACTGCCACTGTCACATATTGCCACGCACTGCTGCGTCCTGCTGCTGCTGCACAGTGCCGCTGCCACACACTGTCGCTGCTGCTGCATAGTGCAGTTGCCATGCACTGCTGCTGCCATGCAGTGCAGCTGCCATGCAGTGCTGCTGCTGCTGTGTGCGGCCACTGCCACGTGCTGTGGCTGCCGCACTGTGCTGCTGCCGCGTGCTGCTGCTGCAGTGTGCTGCCACGGCCACATCTGTATTGTACAGCAATGATTTTCAGCTGTTATAGCTACCGCTTTATTTCTAACCTGTAATATCTATAGATACATACTTCTTTGCATCTTCAGCAATTTTATGGAGCTTCACAGAGGATTTAGTCGCCCACAGTGTAACACCCCTTAAATTCCTTGCTAGCTAGCTGATGAATGGGACCAAAACATATTAACTACATAGAGACCACCACAAATATCTAAGAGGAAAATCAGAGGCGCACATAGGGGGAAATATCTAGTGGTTAATTAACAATATGGACTATATTACAACTGCCTGTCTTTACTTAGGGATTTTGAGCCTTATAATGTAATAAATAATATACTATTCTGCCTTTACTTGTCTCAACAAGAATCTATTTTGGACCCCAGAACACCAAGACGGTGGAAGTGTGGGGAACTGGGGCAATGAATATACTTGGGACCCCAGTACACCAAGACGGTGGAGGTGCGGGGAACTGGGGCGGCAGGCCCCAGTCCCCGCACAACCACCGTACACTTCTGGGTGTTAGCAGCTTTGAAAGCGGTAGTGAAATGCATATTTAAAAGCATGATGCTTACCCTTCACGAGCAGAATGGCAAAAGTGATGTTGGCAAGATCCAACAAATTGCTGAAGCTCCAAGTTTGGCAGCCAAAATGCTTAATATCTATACAAATTGCGGGCTATAGATGAAGCGGTAGCTATATATATTGGGGTGTTACACTGTGGGCGTCTCGCCCTACAAGGGCGATCACCAAGGGGCCTGACCGGACCGAGCCACAGCGCAGGGGAGGGGCACGTGGCTTTGTCTGTCTGTCCTGCCACGTGCTCCCCCTCTCACTAAGACCAGCTAGAGCAAAGAAAGACTCAGAGGCTCTAGCCTGGCCACTAACAGAGCACTGAGGAGCACCACGAAAACGAGGAGGGAACAAAAGAAAACAGGGGGCGACTAACTGCACAAAGAAAGGGACTACTCTCCTCCAACACAAAACTGAACTAGCAAGAGCCTGAAAAAGACACTCATAGCCCTCAGACGAGAGACGCCAACAGGAGAGCACACTCAAACACAGCCAAGGAGGAAGAACCCAGCTAAAGACAGAGGGGGGCTATATAGAGCTATATATAATAGTGGACAGTAATTGCTGTGCGATACAGATTCACTGTGAACTGAATGTTGTAAGGATATTTCTTTCTAGACCCAGTAGCAGGCCATTGAGTATAAACATTTTATATCCTAAACAAAAATAAAACCTTTAGAGCATGAATCTTGCAGGGCTGGCCAGTGCCCTGCAGGATACATAGCTACTACATGCAACAAAAGACTGAAAACACCTAGCTAAAGAGGTCAGGAAATGCTTTAAATAGCTTAAAAATTTCCCAACAGAAATCATTTCATTTTGTCGCGACGGCATAAATTCCCGAGGGCCTTACACTACTAGGTCTCCTTACAGGGGTGGACGACTAAACAAATTCCCAGGGGCCTTACATAAACGATTACATAACCGACAAAAAACTGTAATAACAAAAACGAAATAAACTAATTAAAAAAACTAAAAGCAACTAAAAATTACTAGACTAGCTAATAAAAGCGGTAGCAATAAATAAACTAAAAATAACTGAAAGATACTAGGCTAGCTAATAAAAGCAGTAGCAGATAACAAGACATTACCAGAGCAAAATGTGATTTGTGGTGTGAGGTGGCAAGCCATTACATACCATTCTTGCTATGCAAAGGGCGGGAAGCAATTAAATGACACAAGGGTAGTTAAGCCTATGCCATTTAATTGCCTTTGCAGTGGTAATGATGCAACATGCCAAGATGCAGTGAACACTACCTGAATGGGGTGTTTTATTGCTTTGCACCATAACTCCAGCAGAGGTGATAGCACTAGCACGTGCTCCATATGTGCCACCCCAATTCATATGGGGAGAGGTAGATAAATAATATTATTATTATTATCAATCATTTCAGCAATTATGACATAGAGTTCTACTGCGGAGGCCAGGAATGTGGACAGTGTGGGGTCAAATCCCGCTCCCTGTATGTAAATGAAGAAGATTATCTCACGCTGAAATCCTTTTGATAGATAGCCTAGCACGTGCTCCATATGTGCCACCCCCATTCAAATGGGGGGAGGGTTATATAATTGTTAAATTATATTTAGATCTTAAGATATAGAGTTCTACTGCGGTAGCTATGAATGCGGACTGTGGGGGTTCAAATCCCGCTCCCTGCACGGACTAAATTTTCCTTTTGGGCGGTCAGGCAACACGTGCGACGACACGCGACGATGCGCGACAACGCGCGCGGGAGAACGCGCGCGGTTCCGTGCACGAGCACCACTACTGCGCGAGTATCGAACTGAACAAATCATTTCCTATATAACTAAATTTGTATTATGCTTAAGAAGTTGGCCATGATGCTTACCTTTAGCAAGATTGCTTGGCGGCGGTGGTTTGATAATCATCTTCCAGAAAGGTCCAGCAATAGTTCAGCTCCAATATGTACTAGCCAAGAGAGTAGCAGACTATACAATTTGCAGGCTACAATAGCAGATTAATGCTGTACGACTAAGATTAACTGTCAACGAGCATTGTGAGGATAATTCTTCTTTGACCAGGCTGGAAGTGTTTGACTAAAACTTTTCATATTCCATACCATATTATATCCTTAAAGCATGAATCCTGCAGGGCTGGCCAGTGCCCTGCAGGAAACATGGTGACTGCATGAAACAAAAGACTGAGCAAACCTAGCTAAACAGGTCAGAAAATGCTTTTAAAAGCCTAGAAATTGCCTAACAGAAATCAGTGCATTTACCTCACGATGGTATAAATTCCCGAGGGTCTTACACTACTAGGACTCCTTACAGGGGCGGACGACTGTATAAATTCCCAGGGGCCTTACACTACTAGGACTCCTTACAGGGGCGGACGACTGAAAACATTCTCAGGGGCCTTACATAAACAAACGACCAAAACTAAAACAACTAAAACGAAATAAACTATATAACTAAACTAAAAATAACTAAAAAATACTAGACTAGCTAATAAAAGCGGTAGCAATAAAAAAGCTAAAAGCAACTAAAAATTACTAGACTAGCTAATAAAAGCGGTAGCAATTAAATTTTATTGATTTATATGGTTTTCCAGGATTTTAACATCAGTTTTTTAACAAGAACACTAAGGTTTAGCCACTCAAAAGCCTTATACCATGCTTAGATGCCTATTGCTATGAAGTATTGGAAGAACAGGCATGCAGGAAGGTAGGGACAGGGAGAAGGGGAGGAAGGCACAGAAGGCATCAGGAGGGAGGGAAGCACAGGGAGGAAGGGAAGCACAGGGAGGGAGGCAGGCACATACAGGGAGGGAGGGAGGCACAGGGAGGAAGGGAGGCAGGCACTGTGAGGGAGAGAGGCACAAGGAGGGAGGGAGGCACTGCGAGGAAGCAAGGCAGGCACAGGGAGGGAGGCAGGCACAGGGAGGGAGGGATGCACGGGAGGGAGGCAGGCAGCCTGTTTGCAGTTATTATTGAATTGAATTCCTATTGAACAAAGCACTTTTCATCTTTTTCCGAAATAGCAAAGCAAAGTGGCATTGAGCCAGCACGCAAGCATATCTTTGGTCCGCAGACACATATTCCTGTTATTATCTTTGTATTCATGCAGTAGGTATGATACTTACATCATTTCCAAGGCTCCTGCTGCTTCAATCCATTCAGGCCGCCAAAAGTGCGGCTGCTGACGCTGGTCAACAATCATCCAGACCAATGCCTGAGCCTTCTTAATCCTTAAAAATTTGCCGTAATCTGTTCTATTTCTTAGTGACAATTTTAGAGTCTGCATTTCCAGGTCTTGGAGCTCAACTTTGTTGTCAATCTTCTTTACTGTTTAAGAATGGCAAATTAATAAGTGAAATCCTATGACTTTAGCTTGCCAAAACGAAATTTGTTTTGGTCGTACCTTACAGACTGTCATGTACGACCTCAATTGATTTCTTTGATTCCTCTATTTCTTTTTCGCATTTATAACCAACCTTTACTTCCTTACATTGTTTACTAGTTTGCTCACATATTTGGAGGCTTGAGCAAGTTGTCCTTGCTTTGCTTCTTACTTGGTACTCTTCGCATTACAAGGCCTGTTAATATCAAACGAAGATCTAATGTAAAGTAGAAGATTATTTGATAATTAAAACCAAAAATCACCCTCGCTCACTAGGCAGCTACCATGCGGTGAATTTTACGGAAAATTTGGAGTCAGCAATCTTTTGTCTGCCAGGGCCCTGACATGAATATTGTGACTTGTAGGCATGATACTGTCGCCTTAAATATAGGTTTGGAATGCTCTGCCCACTTGCCTTCCGTAAAATCACCCACTGTACTTTATGGAAGGAAAACTGCATATTACGGACAAAAACAATTTACGGAAAAAAACCTTTCCCAGAGTGATAGGAGTTTAAGAGCAAAGGCCATTTTTTTGTTGTCATGTGGAAAGATGGTCGATCCTCAAATTGAATTTTATATTTATCAAACGCTTTAAGCTGGGCGCGCACGCACATGTTTCTTGCACCTTATATTGTGATAATGTGTGCCGTACATATACGGCTACTAGCTATACTCTCCCCCTTCTGGAGGGCACGCCTCGGGCACTACACCCTTGCCAGCAATACTTACGATTGCCTGTCCTGGCCATGGGAGGTTTGTGTTCCTGAGTCACCACGCACATGCCCGACCTTGACATGCATTATTGCACTGATTCAAGCATCAGACATCTATTCCGAATGGTCAACGACCAATCATACTTCCAGAGGGTTGCAGAATCTCGTCAGACCAATTGTCCCATACAGATGCAGTCTGCTGGAATTAAACCTGAGCCCTCAGGCAGGATCCGAATCTGATGGTCACGTCTCAATACCATTTGTAGTTATGTGGCACTTATATTATGATAGTGCGTGCCATACATGTACAACAACTACAAGGAGTATAGTAGAAATATGTTGTGAGTCCCCAGCACATACCTTGCTATGGGTCATAATAATGTTTTTTATATACAATTCATTATCATCGCAATACGTTTACATACATGCGTACAGGCACGACCGTGGATACAAGCCGCAGCAATAGCCTGATATCTACAAGCGAGTTGAGTGAGACGTCGGAGCTGAATCGGCAGCTCAGTGAAAGCGTCAACCAGGGCCAGTCGGACACGGACTCCAGCTTCCAGCAGGCCAGTGCACGGTGGCGGCTAGGACCACATTTTGCTTATCCGATACATAGCAGTATTATTGATGCTGTTCGGTTGCAGTAATAATCTTGAGGGGTGCGACACTGTGGGCGACCCATATGAATGGTGTAGTAGTTGATTGCCGTGAAGGCCTCTCGGGATGTTGACAGGGTGCTTCTTGCACCTTATATTGTGATAGTGTGTTGCCGTACGTCTACGACTACTACAAATGGGGTGTTGCACTGTGGGCGACTCGACCTGCCAAGACGAGCACTAGGGGGCTTGACTGGACCGAGCCACAGCGCAGGGGAGGGGCACGTGGCTTTGCCTGTCTTAAATATGTCTTATAAATATGTCTTATATATGGATGCAGCTAACGTCTATTCCACGACAATGTTTTCTTCCAGGTCATGTCTGAGAAGTCAACCTCAATTACCAAGGATGTGAACAAGGGCTCTCAGAGCACCCGGGGAACTGTATACACCTACACCATCAGCACGGTAAATGTTCTAGGTACCAAATCCCCCATCTATTCAGTTGTTACACGTCCAGCAGACCAATACACGTGATCGTGTGCCTTTAATAGAGTTTATTTGCCAGGTATGCTATTCACAAAGCAAATAATGTTTTTATATGAAGGCTGCATATATATATATATATATATATATATCATGCTTTTAAATATGCATTTGACTACCGCTTTCAATGCTGTAACTCCCAGAAGTGTACGGTGGTTGTGCGGGGACTGGGGCCTGCCGCCCCAGTTCCCCGCACTTCCACCATCTTGGTGTACTGGGGTCCAAAGTAGATTCACTGCCCCAGTTCCCCACACTTCCACTTGCCATAGATGTTTCACCCTAGGTATTCCTTTGATTTTTCTCTTAGTTGTTTGTGGTGGTGTGTATGTAGCTAATATTTTGGTTCAACATTTTCCCACGTAGTCCAAGGGGGGCATCCAGGCCGCCCTCCACCTTCATCATATCCCTATTTGGCATTCATGGCTCGCACTGTCCATATGTGTACATTTATTTAGCTTCGATGCGCCATCCATGAGTTTTGAAATGCGACTTATTAAAGAAATAAGTGGGAGCTGCACTGCGTGGCAGCAGCACCCTGCAGTGGGAGGTGCTGTAGTATCCTGGGGTATCTCATGGCTAATATCCAGGTTGGCCAATTGACTGGCATCCTTGGATCGAGCCTTTGCTTTAGGCGGATATGACAGAGATACAACAGCTGCACCATGCATCAGCGGCAGCACATGGCAGCTGCACCCCTTGCAAAATCCAGCAAATCATCGAAGGATGAAAAAATCGTTATCGTCTTCTAGCTAATCAAATGAAATTAGCAGCATATTGTACTCTCTTCATGATTAACTTTATCCCAAGTTTCTTTATTTTTTTAATGGCCATTTATCCTATAAATAATATGTAGGCTAATTATATATATAAAATAATCCAAACTGACTTAATATCCACTACATAACTTTATATTGCTTTAGGGTTTTCCTGAATCAGACAGGTTTTCGTTAATTATTCCATCCATAATTAAAAATGAATGAAAAATAGAGGTATAACAATACGAATTCATGGGCTCCAAAATAAACTTTCAAAATCAGTGGATATTATACCAAAGAGCTTGGCAGGTAATTGGAATCTAGTACTTTGTCCGAATCAGCGATAAATTACATGAGCCAATATTATTTTGAAGTTATTCATCCATTTATTGGATTGCTTTAAATGCCTAATATATATAAGTACATATTTAATGTACACATATGAATATTAAAATCATGAAATCTATGCAGAAATAACCAACCTTAAAGATCTGAAATCGGAATTAAATAATGATCTATCTTATGAGTATGATCTGCCTAAACATCGTGTAAATAATCATGGCAACTGAAATTCTTAAAGTTACTATTTTTTGCATTTTATGCAAAATGGATACAGCAAAATATCTACAAAAAATGTTGATTGCAAGAGTGATAATGCAGTTAAACTTGGTGCCGCTGTTGAATGTACTCATATGGCTAGCAAACCCTTGGGTCTAAACTAAATTTAGGATATCACGTGGCAGCTGCACTGCACTGCAGCAGCACCATGCAGTGGCAACTGCACCATGTGGCAATGGCAGCACACTGCAGCAGCAGCACGCAGCAGCAGCACAGTGCGGCAGCCGCAGCAGGTGGCAGCGGCCCCACAAAGCAGCAGCACTGCATGGCAGCTGCACTGCATGGCAGCAGCAGTGCATGGCAACTGCACTATGCAGCAGCAGCGGCAGTATGTGGCAGCGGCACCGTGCAGCAGCAGCAGCACACAGCAGTGGCAACATGTGACAATGGCAGCGCATGGCAGCGGCAGTGAGTGGCAATGGCAGTGCACGGCAGCAGCAGCATGCAGCAGAGGCAGTGCGCAGCCATTGCCACTCCCTGTCGCTGCCGGGTTTAAAGCTTTCATAACTCTCCTTGCATACTAAATGCTCGCTGAATAATATTGTTCGTTCTACTCCCTTATATATGTCATTGAATGTTTTATTTATGCATCATATGGAAAGCTCTCGCTGGTGTCAGATCACCGGTTCTTGAACCATTGTGGATTTAAAGGACTAAGTTAATTTCTTGCTTATTGTGTGTAACCCTCTGGCCTTGCTCATGCAGGATTTTGGAACGGAAGTCGTGTTTGATCCCAACAAGCTTGCGATGGCCCTCTTTATAACAGTTGACCAGTACAAAGATTCCCGGTATACAGCGCTGGCTGAAGTCACGACAAAGGTATTTTAAATGATATATTCTTGCTTATATATTTCTAATTTAATTTGACGCACTATGTATACTGAAAATGGAAATCGGACGCGGCATTTAGCTTAATTAGCTCCGAAGCACCCGGGTGCAGGAAAGCCGCTTTAGGTTTGGATTTCAGTTGAATTGTGCAAATTTCCTTGTTCTTAAAAAGTACAAAAAATGCATATAGATATGTGAAAAGTTAAATGCATGCATGCCATAGCGGCTGGACTGCCATGCTCCTTGAAATATGTGTAGGGACTTCTTAGGAAAAACTCTCAAATAATAGCAGACATATTGCGTGAATGTAAAATGGACACTATTAATAACTGACATTAAATGATGCACAACGTGTAAACAAATATGGTTAGATAAACCCTAATAAGAGGGTACAGTTAAATGCCTTAATCATGTCTAGCAAATATCAGTGCTTTCTGGATATGTACACACGTTGCCCAAGCACAGGCAGCAGGACCATCCAATTCACAGCAGGCAATAAAGAAAAACCCAACGATAAATCAGGAAGAAAGATTGAATTCATTTGGGCTGTATGTAGGAAGCGAGATTTACAAATATACCCATATGCCCAAATGGGCGCCAAATGGGCACCTTGCTTTTACATGCAATTTTAGGGTGCTCCATATGGACATCATTATGCTATTGGCATTTTGTGATGGTTCTTGTTTTATTAACTGTTGGTACCAGCATTGGCGATCACACCAGGTCTTGTCCGTGAGCACGGTTCATGATTAATTTGGACCTGTGTCGTTGGACATACATGCATAGCATGGGATCTTGGAATGACTTGCTTGCCTACCTTATGCATCGAAGGCCTCTATCTACAGAGGGTACCATGCAGCATATCAGGGCGGGCCCTCGATTGCTCTCCATCATGACTCTGGTTCCATTATATTATTGCAATAACTGCTTATATTTAGACATCTTTATGCTATTGCTTAATTGACACTTATGACCTTTCATATCTATCTTATTCCTCATACCCCTGCCTCCATGTACTGGTGTTTTTAGTGACCAGCCCTTGTCCTGGGGCAACACGCATGGGTGGCATCTGTCCTTGGCTTGCTTGGCTTATCTGTGTTCAGAGCTTCATCTACAAGAGGACATTCCTTTCTTATGCATCAATTTCCTCACAAACTCCATATTTTCTCTGGATGCAGCGCACTGATGTTTTTAATCCATTCTAGCTTTGTAATTCTCGTGCATTAGGTGTGAATTATTAGACGATAACATGTATGTATGACAACTTTGGTCCCCAAGCAAACCTATAGGAGTTCTGTTCCGCAGTCCCGTCATAAATCATCACTTTGCCCCAATTATTCATGTAATTGTCAAAAAAGGCTTCTAAAACTCTTGCCTTACTGACCCGGAGAATTACGGTCGGCTAAGCATGCGGAACCCTAAAGAACCATCAAACGTTTCGGAATCTTAGACGACCCCCCTCTTTTAGCTGACCATCGTGTCATAATAAACTTGGATTCAGGTTGCATATGAGCTCCATTTTCGCAGCGCCCTGTATCTATTTCACCTCCAAAATTGCTATAACGGATTCTCAGGGATTCTACAGGGATTCTTGGGGCAAGTTTTTGAAGACAGGGCAAGTTTGTGAAGATTGCATTATGAAGTACATTGCACGGGGTTGCAAAGGAATCTCGCATTTGTATTTACAAGGAAATGCTGCACATTGACAGGTGCATGCCTTGAGTGACTCGCACATTTTGTGTACCGCAGATGATGTGTTTACGTTAGTAAGTACAGTAATCGATGACTTCTGGTATGTTGCGACGACCAATCTAGTATGCAGCTAAGCTACACGTTTTCCATGCTTTTTAGTCTTTTATACCGTTCCTTACAAACTATACGCTAAATGATTACTAGTAATATCTGTTCTAATTTCATGTGCCGTTTTACTTGTGCGTTTTACTTTTTAATGCATTATTTCACATGTGTCAGCTCACCTGTTTATTACGTAATATTAAATAAATGTAACTAACGGTAAGCTGACACCAGCGGGAGCATTCTAAAGAAGCAGAAAAACGATCTTGTTTTTGCTTCTTATGATAAATTTGATGACTTAAAAAGCAGATGAAATAATATAATATGCTATATTAATGTCATGCTTTTAAATATGCATTTGACTACCGCTTTCAATGCTGTTAACACCCAGAAGTGTACGGTGGTTGTGCAGGGACTGGGGCCTGCTGCCCCAGTTCCCTGCACTTCCACCGTCTTGGTGCACTGGGATCCAAAGTACATTCAGTTGTTATATATTTCTTATTAATAATTTCTGTCTAGGTATTTCCCCGATTTTCTTTAGATATTTGCTGTGGTCTGTCTGTATGTAGCTAATAATTTGGGTCACCTCAAGCATCTCATTGCTACCGCTTTTATTAGCTAGCCTAGTCATTTTTAGTTGCTTGTAGTTTTTTTATGTCGTATAGTTTTTGTTATTTTAGTTTTCGTGTCATACATTCAGCCCCCGTAAGGAGTGCTAGTCATGTAAGGCCCCTAGGAATTTTTACAGTCGTCCGCCCCTGTAAGGAGTGCTAGTCATGTAAGGCCCTCGGGAATTTATGCAGTCGCAAGGTAAATGCATTGATTTTTGTTAGCCAATTTCTAGGCTATTAAAAGCATTTTCTGACCTCTTTACCTAGCTTTTTTTAGTCTCTTGTTTCATGTAGTACCTATGTATCCTGCAGGGCTGGCCAGTGCCCTGCAGGATTCATGCTCTAAAGCTTGTATTATGCTCTAGATAATATTTTCTAGTGAACGGATTGCTAACATATCAAATAATAAAAATCTTTACAATGTTTAGTTGACTGTTAATCTGTATGGTACATCAATGATTTTCTGCTGTTATAGCTACCGCTTTATATTTAGCCTGCAATTTCTATAGTTACATACTTCTTTGGATCTTCAGCAATTTTATGGAGGTTCACAGAGGATTCTCAACATCACCTTTGCCATCCTGGTGAGCATTACTCGCCAGACTCAGTCACCAAATAATTTCGGAATGCGCACTATTTAGGAATGTGATTTTTGAATGAATCAGGCTGTGCAGCTGCCGGTGCTGCTGCCGTGCAGTGCAGCTGCCGTGTGGTGCAGCTGCCGCATGGTGCAGCTGCCGCATTGTGCAGCACCCGCGTGATGCAGCTGCAGCGTGGTGCAGCTGCCGTGTGGTGCATGTTGTATCTCTGTCATATCCGCCTAAAGCAAAGGCTCGATCGAAGGATGCCAGACAACTGGCCAACCTGGATGTTAGCCATGAGATACCCCAGGATACTACAATTATCCCCCCTTCCAATGGGTGTGTCCTCACACCCACAGGGGCAATCGTGACTCAATGGCATTCTCATCCCTGATGGCCTGATGATTGTGGTTACATTTCCCACGTACACGTCAGTGCAGCCATCCACGCATCCAGTTTGCTGAATGGGAGATTCGAACCCCGGTTAGTTACAACCCGCTTGATAACAAATGACAAATCTCTGTCATATCTGCCTAAAGCAAAGGCTCGATAGAAGGATGCCAAACACCTGGCCAACCTGGATATTAGCCACGAGATACCCCAGGATACTACAGTGCAGCTGCCGTGCAGTGCCGCTGCGTGTGGTGCCGCTGCCGTGTGGTGCCGCTGCCGTGTGGTGCAGCTGCTGCACTCTGCCACTGCCTCACAGTGCTGCTGTTGCTTGGTGCCGCTGGCATGTGGTGCCACTGCCATGTGGTGCTGCTGCCATGTGGTTCCATTTGCATGCAGTGCCGCAGGCATGCAGTGCAGCTGCTGCACGCATGGTGCAGCTGCCTCATGGTGCTGCTGCTGTGCAGTTCCATTGGCATGCAGTGCAGCTGCAGTGTGTTGCCTCTGGCATGCGGCGGTGCCACTTGCATGCATGTAACGCTGGTGCAATAGCGCGTGATGCTGGGGTGTGAAGTCCCCCGTTACAATCCTCCCTGCCTTGCAATGAACGTCCTCGGGCGCCCCTGGCACCCAGTAGGGCAGCTTGCTTTGTTTTCCCGGCACAACCGCAGCTTTCCTTTGCTTAATGCAGCGGGTCATACCCCTGACACAGTGCCATCCCGGGCATCCACCTTAAGGCTGACGGGATTCATGCGTATCCTGTTGCGAATTGTTCAACCAGTGTGCGCTAGTCCGGGTTCGACCTGTTCGATCCTAGCAACTCGCACCAATGTAACATTGGTGCAATAGCATGTGATGCTGGGACGTGAAGTCCCCCGGTACAATGCATGCGTTGCTGCTGGCATGTGGTGCCGCTGGCATGCAGAGCTGCTGGCATGCAGTGCTGCTGGGCTGGCATGCGGTGCTGCTGGCATGCGGTGCTGTGTGTGAGGTGCCACTGCTGTGCAGTGCTGCTGGCATGTGGTACCAGATTACCAGGATACACCCTTTCCATTTATAAGGATAACATAAACTATACTGATAGGATGAGAATAGTATATATCATACATAATATATACATGCCTTGTGCCCAAGCCAAGTGCCCCTCGGCTCACTCCTGTCAGGACCCCCGGTGCTCGTCTTTGCAAGGCCAGTCACCCACAGTGTAACACCGCTTTATTCCTTGCAAGCTAGCTGTGTACTGGGGCCTGCCGCCCCAGTTCCCTGCACTTCCACCGTCTTGGTGTACTGGGGTCCAACACTCGGGGAAACGTCATCCTCCATATTTTCTGTTGGATCCATAAAATGGATATGGAGTTCCATAAAATCGATATGGAAGGCAAGCATCTCATTCATCAGATAGCTGGCAAGTATACATATGATATGTTTTTTCCTACCCATTTATCCAATACCCAATACCCGGCATCAGCAGCTCATTAATTAACACAGATACCAGCTTCCCTGGCTCTCTTGATCTGCTTTGTATTCCTTCATCCGAAATATGCTTAGTGTTTTTATTGCTTTTAGCTAACACTTGTTGGTATAAGAAAGTTAGGAATCTGCTTCACTGGTGTTATCATTGCGTGATGATGGCCAAAATGTCAATGCTAGTCCTGAGGAAAATGATGTTTTGTCGAACTGCTTACAAATTATATTTATAATTTTTTAGCTGATAAAATATATTGTGTTTTCAGCTTTTCCTAAGCGTCAAGCTGTCAAGCATACATCAGTAATCCCCATAACTTGACCATGCTTTAAGCATTTTTTTCCAGTACACGCTAAAAACCTTTCTTTCTTCACGGCACATGTTTTTCCTGCCCCCGGAAAGCCATGTTTTGCCCGGCCGATGTTTCCCAGGGATCCCCGGAGCAGACTTAACACTTTCACAGGCATTTTTTTAATCCTAAAAATTGCCAGGTCCCGTCCAGGATGAAGTACCCTGGGCACCACATGCCAGCGAGCGGCATTGCATGCCAGCTGCACCATGCACAGCAGCACCATGCAGCAGCACCACCACATGCAAGCAGCACAGCATGCCAGCAGCACCACATGCCAGCGTCACTGCATGCCAGTGGCACCATGCCGCATGCCGCAGCACTGCACGTCAGTGGCACCGCACGCCAGCAGCACTGCACACAGCAACACCGTGCACCAGTGGCACTGCATGCCAGGCACACTGCATGGCAGTGGCACCACAAACCTAGGGGGACACGCATTGGTCAATTGGTAGTGATGAGACACTCCATGGCAGCTGCACCATGGCAGCTGCACCGTGCACCGTGCACCACACGGCAGTGGCACCCCGTGAAGCATCACCATGTGGCAGCTGCACTGCTCGGCAGCGGCACCGCGTGGCACCGGCACCATGCAGCAGCTGCACCGCAAGGCAGCTGCACCGCGTGGCAGCTGCATCGCGCTGCAGCAGCGCCGCGTGATAGCATCCTAAAAATGCGTTCTAAATTCACATTTAAAAATTATTTGGAGACTTACCTGAGCGAGTAATGCTTACCCTTCGCAAGCAGATGTTGGCAAGATCCAACAAATTTCTGAAGCTCCAAGTTTGGCAGCCAAAATACTTAATCTATACAAATTGCAGGCTATGGATAAAGCGGTAGCTATAATAGTGGACAGTCATTGCTGTACGATACAGATTAACTGTCAACCGAATGTTGTAAAGAATTTTCTTGTTTGATCTGTTAACAGGCCACTCATTAGAAAATATTATCATGAGCACAATTAAACCTTTAGAGCATGAGTCCTGCAGGACTGGCCAGTGCTCTGCAGAATACACAGCTACTACGTGAAACAAAAGACTGAAATGACCTAGCTAAAGAGCTCAGAAAATGCTTTAAATAGCCTAATAATTGTCTATCAGAAGTCAGTGCCTTTTCCTTACGACGGCATAAATTCCCGAGGGCCTTACACTACTAGGACTCCTTACAGGGGTGGACGACTGTACAAATTCCCAGGGGCCTTACAGGTTAATTGTACGACATGAAAACTAAAATAACTAAAACTAAAAGCAACTAAATATTACTAGGCTAGCTAATAAAAGCGGTAACAAATATCATGCTTTTATATATGCATTTGACTACCGCTTTCAATGCTGTTAACATCCAGAAGTGTTCGGTGGTTGTGCGGGGACTGGGGCCTGCCGCCCCAGTTCCCCGCACTTCCACCATCTTAGTGTACTGGGGTCCAAAGTAGATTCACTGCCCCAGTTCCCCACACTTCCACTTGCCATAGATGTTTCACCCTAGGTATTCCTTTGATTTTTCTCTTAGTTCTTTGTGGTGGTGTGTATGTAGCTAATATTTTGGTTCAACATTTTCCCACGTAGTCCAAGGGGGGCATCCAGGCCGCCCTCCATCTTCCTCATATCTCTTCTTTATTTGGCATTCATGGCTCGCACTGTCCATATGTGTACATTTATTTAGCTTCGATGCGCCATCCATGAGTTTGGAAATACGACTTATTAAAGAAATAAGTGGGAGCTGCACTGCGTGGCAGCAGCACCCTGCAGTGGGAGCTGCTGTAGTATCCTGGGGTATCTCATGGCTAATATCCAGGTTGGCCAGTGGCATCCTTGGATCGAGCCTTTGCTTTAGGCGGATATGACAGAGATACAACAGCTCCACCATGCATCAGCGGCAGCACATGGCAGCTGCACCCCTTGCAAAATCCAGTAAATCATCGATGGATGAAAAAATCGTTATTGTCTTCTAGCTAATCAAATGAAATTAGCAGCATATTGTACTCTCTTCATGATTAACTTTATCCCAAGCTTCTTTATTTTTTTTATTGGCCATTTAGCCTATAAATAATATATAGGCTAAATATATATTAAATATATCAAATAAACCAAACTGACTTAATATCCACTACATAACTTTATATTGCTTTAGGGTTTTCCTGAATCAGACAGGTTTTCGTTAATTATTCCATCCATAATTAAAAATGAATGAAAAATAGAGGTATAACAATACGAATTCATGGGCTCCAAAATAAACTTTCAAAATCAGTGGATATTATACCAAAGAGCTTGGCGGGTAAGGGGAATCTAGTACTTTGTCCGAATTAGCGATAAATTACATGAGCCAATATTATTTTGAAGTTATTCATCCATTTATTGGATTGCTCCCAACAGAAATCATTTCATTTTCGTCGCGACGGCATAAATTCCCGAGGGCCTTACACTACTAGGTCTCCTTACAGGGGCGGACGACTGTATAAATTCCCAGGGGCCTTACACTACTAGGACTCCTTACAGGGGCGGACGACTAAACAAATTCCCAGGGGCCTTACATAAACAATTACATAACCGACAAAAAACTATAATAACAAAAACGAAATAAACTAAATAAAAAAACTAAAAGCAACTAAAAATGACTAGACTAGCTAATAAAAGCGGTAGCAATAAACGACCAAAACTAAAATAACTAAAACGAAATAAACTATATAACTAAACTAAAAACAACTAAAAAATACTAGACTAGCTAATAAAAGCGGTAGCAAATATTTTTCGAATTTTATCATATACTGGTAGTGTAATAAGGCCCTCCGGAAGTTTTGCTTGGCTTGACAGGCAGGACGGGCGGGACAGAGAGTGGGGAAAGGAGACACAGGATGGAAGGGAGGCAGGGAAAGACAGAAAAGGAGGTGTAACTCACAGGGGACTTAACTTTATCGTCAAGTCCTCACATCTTTATCGCATTTGAATTCCTTTTAACAGGATATACTCCTATTGAGGAGTGCGTTTCAGAACTTTACATGCCTTTGCGGTAAATTCAATACCTCTATGTAACTTAACATCTTCAATATCTCAGAAAAAATGTTAGACAGAACGGTGGCAGTGCAGGGAAGCGGGGTAGCAGACCCCGCAACCTGCACGACCACGCACCGTAACTTTCAGGGCCAGAAGAGCATTATGAGTGGTTGCCCCATGGATATTTAAAAATATGATGCTTTAGGACTGCAAGCTATTGCTCGCAGCTGAGATACAACTGCCAGTAGCACTTGAGTGGGGATCGACTTGTGCACAAACAAGTTCGTTCATTATGCTGCTGAAGTTAGCTTGCCCACAAATCGGTTACATACACATTGTTGCTTAATTATTGGTTAGATGCTTTCAATTGTAAGTGGCTTGAATATTGTGAAATGCGAAATTATCCACATTTGTTGGGTTTAGGGTTTAAACCCTAAACAACACAATGAATAGCCTGCATTCTTAAGTACAAAAATCTGCTGCAATTTGAGGGCTGCATGCCTTGAGTGGATCGCGCACTTTTTGTACGACAGAAAAGGAGGCGTGTCCGTTAGTCGAGACAGTGATTTTTCGTTCTGCTGCAACGTCCAACCTGAATATGCAGCCGTCACAGCTAAGCTCACGTTTTTCATATTTTCATATTTGTATGCCTATTTTCACATTTTAATCTTTTCATAACATTTTTGGCTTGTGCACTAAGTTCTAACTGTCCAACCCTGATTATTCTGTTTATACACATCCTCTGTAATGTTCTCGCTGGTGTCAGCTCACCGACTCATTGCGAACCAGTCAGTGCATTTGTCAGCGATGGTGAAAATTCCTAGGGACCTTACAGTAGAATTGGATCTATGATATAAATAACTAATGGATATTTATTGAAGGATTATAAAAATATATGATTACTAGACCAGCTAATTAAAGTGGTAGCAATAAATACCAAACAATAACTACATACATACCTAACTATTCCTGAGTTCTCACTACCACGCCACTGAGTTCCCACTATCTCGTTATTATAAAATGTTTTAATTGTTGTATATCATGCTTTTAAATATGCATTTCACTACCGCTTTCAATGCTGTTAACACCCAGAAGTGTACGGTGGTTGTGCGGGGACTGGGGCCTGCCGCCCCAGTTTCCCGCACTTCCACCGTCTTGGTGTATTGGGATCCAAAGTATATTCATTGCCCCAGTTCCCCGCACTTCCAGCGTCTTGGTATACTGGGTTCCGAAGTAGATTCTTGTTGAATAATATTATTTCTTGCATTATAAGGTTTGAAAGGCAATATTGTAAGTAGAGCAGAGTAATATAGTCCATATTGTTAATTTTGCCCTAGATGTTTCACCGTAGATATTCCCCTGATTATTCTCTTAGATATTTGTGGTGGTCTATATGTAGCTAATATTCTGGGAAACGTTTTTCCACATTGTAGTCCAGGGGGTGCCATCCAGGCCACCCTCCCCTTTCCTTTATCATGCCAGCGGCACCACATGCCAGTGGCACCGCATGGCAGTGGCACCACATAGCAGTGGCACCACATGGCAGCGGCACCGCATGGCAGCCGCACCACATGCCAGCGGCACTGCATGCCAGTGGCACCACATGCCAGCGGCACTGCATGCCAGTGGCACCACATGGCAGTGGCACTGCATGCCAGTGGCACCACATGCCAGCGGCACTGCATGCCAGTGGCACCACATGGCAGTGGCACTGCATGCCAGTGGCACCACATGCCAGCAGCACCGTGCAGCAGCACTATGATATGAAGCAGTGGCACCGTGCAGCTGCGGCACCATGCAGCAGCAGCACCACATACGTGACTGTGGCACAGTGTGGCAGCTGCACTGCGTGGCAGCTGCACTGCACGGCAGCTGCACCGCGTGGCAGCTGTGCACGGCATGGCAGCTGCACCGCGCAGCAGCGGCACCATGTGGCAGTGGCACCGCGTGGCGGCAGCATCGCACGGCAGCTGCACTGCGTGGCAGCGGCACCGCACGGCAGTGGCACCACATGGCAGCTGCACTGCACGGTAGCTACACCGCACAGCAGCTGCACCTCACTAACATTTAAAAAATTACATTCTTAAATCGTCTGCATTCCGAAATTATTTGGTGACAGACTTTGGCAAGTTATGCTTACCAAGATGGCAAAGGCGATGCTCAGGATCCTAGCGCTGCTACCCATGGGTTACCCACCCATTACCCACCCATTACCCTCCCAACCAATGCCATAGGGCCTCTGTGAAGATCCATAAAATCATCACTGTACGATACAGATTAACTGTCAACTGAATGTTGTAAAGATTTTTATTATTTGATCTGTTAGCAGGCCGTTCACTAGAAATATTATCTAGAGCATAATAAAGCCTTAGAGCATGAATCCTGCAGGGCTGGCCAGTGCCCTGCAGGATACATTGGTACTACATGAAACAAGAGACAAAAAACCTAGGTAAAGAGGTAAGAAAATGCTTTTAATAGCCTAGACATT
Source organism: Volvox reticuliferus (assembly GCA_019650235.1). Lineage (NCBI taxonomy): Eukaryota > Viridiplantae > Chlorophyta > Chlorophyceae > Chlamydomonadales > Volvocaceae > Volvox > Volvox reticuliferus. Next base: position 279,007 of record BNCP01000040.1, on the reverse strand, counting down.
GCCTAACAAAAGTCAGTGCATTTTCCGTGTGACGGCATAAATTCCCGAGGGCCTTACATGACTAGCATTCCTTACAGGGGCGGCTGAATGTACGACATGAAAACTAAAATAACTAGAACTAAATCAATATAATAATAACTAAAACTAAATATAATAAACTACAAGCAACTAATAAACTAAATAAACTACAAGCAACTAAAAATGACTAGGCTAGCTAATAAAAGCGGTAGCAATTAACTGATGTAAATATTCCTCAGTTTATTCCTGCAGCCGCCACGTGGGGCTGAATGTACGACACGAAAACGAAAATAAACTAAACGACATCAAAAACCTACAAGCAACTAAAATAAAAAAATCAGCTAAATAAACTACAAGCAACTAAAGTTGACTAGGCTAGCTAATAAAAGCGGTAGCAATTACATATTTAATGTACCATATGAATAAAAAATAAAATATAAAAATTATCAAATCTATGCAGAAATATCCAACCTTATAAGTTTGAAATCAGAATTGAATAATAATGAATCCTATAAGTATGAGCTGTTTAAAGATCATGTCAATAATAATGGTAACCGAAATTAATAAAGTTAATATATTTGCATTTTAGGGAGAATTGATGCGGCAAAACATCTACAAACAATTTTGATTGCAAGAGTTATAATGCGGTTAAACTTGGTGCTGCCTAAATTAAATCTAGGATATCACGTGGCAGCTGCACTGCACGGCAGCAGCACCCTGGAGTGGCAGCTGCACCACACAGCAGTGGCAGCACGCTGCAGCGGCACCACGTGGCTGCGGCCCCACACAGCAGCAACACTGCATGGCAACCACAGTGCATGGCAACTGCACCATGCGGCAGCCGCAGCAGCACACGGCAGTGCCACAGTGCAGCAGTGGCAACATGTGACAGTGGCAGTGCAACACAGCGGCAGTGAGTGGCAATGGCCGTGCATGGCAGCAGCAGCATGCAGCAGCGGCACCACGCGGCAGTTGCACCATGCAGCAGCAACCCCACGCAGCAGCAGCACTGCACGGCAGCTGCACCACACGGCAGCGGCAGCATGCAGCAGTGGCACCGTGCGGTAGTGGCAGTACACAGCAATAATGGCAGGGCACAGCAGCGGCAACACGCAGCAGCGGCAACACGTTGCAGTGGCAGCACACGACAGCAACAGGGCGCAGCAGCAGCAGCACGCGGCAATGGCAGCATGCAGCAGTGGCAGCGCATAGCAGTGGCAGAGCGCGGCAGTGTGGCAGCTGCACCACGCGGCAACTACTGCATCGCATGGCAACGGCATCACACGATAGCATTCTTATATTGCATATCAAAATTGCATTTCATAATTAGTTGGCGACTTACCTTGGGGACTAATGCTACCTTTCGCGAGCAAGATAGATGGCAAAGGCGATGTTGGCGAGCAAGATCTAACAAATTTCTGAAGCTCCAACGAATGGCAATTACATATTTATACAATTTGCAGGCTAAAACTAAATCGGTAGCTAAAAACATTGCTGTACGATTGAGATTAACTGTCAACTAACATTGTAAGGATATATTCTTGTTAGACCTGTTAGCAGGCCGTTCACTAGAAACGATTAATATTTTAGAGCATAATGCAAACTTTAGAGCATGCAGGAAGTTTTTACAGTCGTCCGCCCCTGTAAGGAGTCCTAGTAGTGTAAGGCCCCCGGGACTTTATGCCGTCGCGAGGAAAATGCATAGATTTCTGTTAGATAATTTCAAAGTTATTACAGCATTTTTTGAGCTCTTTAGCTAGGTTATTTCGGTCTTTTGTTTTATGTAGTACCTATGTATCCTACAGGGCACTGGTCAATCCTGCAGGATTCATGCACTGGCCAGTGCCCTGCAGGATACATAGCTACTACATGCAACAAAAGACTGAAAAAACCTAGCTAAAGAGGTCAGGAAATGCTTTTAATGGCCTAGGAATTGCCTAATAATAAGCAGTGCATTTTCCTTGCAACGGCATAAATTCCCGAGGGCCTTACACTACTAGGACTCTTTACAGGGACGGCTGAATGTAATATAATATATAACTTATAATAAAAAATAATATATAACTTAAAATAAAAATTAACTAAATAAACTACAAGCAACTAAAAATGACTAGGCTAGCTAATAAAAGCGGTAGCAATAACTACAAAAGATTACTAGACCACATCTATATTTACGGCAGTAGCAACTAAGCACATTACTAAAAACGATTACTAGACCAGCTATTTACAAGTTCACTCATCCACTTTGACGAAATGCAAGCAAAGAACAGCAAGGGACGGATGGTAAAGCAGCATATAGAGGCACATGAAGAACGTTCGCAATAAGGTTCATAGTACATATTGATACTAATAGTTGTACGCATGTTCGGCATGTTCAGGGGACCGGGCATGGACCGATGAAGAAACTGAAAACAGCAGCAGCCACCATGGATTTGCATCAGGGTTCACCCCTGATTTATATGGCCTCAATTTTTACCTTCCATGACAACGTATCCCATGTCATTAATCAATCACGACCGCAGTGACTGCTGTCGAACTAACCTAACCGTCCATGATAATTTATGAGTGTTGGGGAATGTTCCTGCTTGTGTCGACTCAAAAGTTCTTTAACTAATATAATTTGCTGCTACTCACCGATGCATGTATGCAGGGATTCGGGGGCAATTTCGTCCTTCCCGTGTCCGGAGTAATGAACGGAGTGTTCTCAACTTCAATTGCCAGCATCGATGATAATGTTGAGATAGACTGCGGAGGTCCTAAGCCCTGGGAGCTCTTGGCATCAGGTACGCAGGCGCCCCCACCGGTGATGGCGAGCGGTCAGGCGGCCTCAGTAATAAGTGGATGGGACTAGCTCTTGAACTAGCATACCGTATAATAAGTTTGTATATTACGCTGCTATCTTCATTAATAGTTGCATCAACCGAGTCAGCAGCACAGTTACCGATGAGTTATCCCTTATTAGGCTGGCTGGCTTATTAGGCTGGCTGGGAAGAAAGGTCATTGTATTTTAGCCGCTGTCGTAAGACCAACAAGTGACAAAAATATGTTTTGAAGACGCCACTCTAGGAGATCTAAAAAACAAAGCTCTAGAGCTGTAGAGCTCTAGAGTTAGCATGCGTCAGTTTGGGGGGTTTTACACTGTGGGCGACTCGCCCTACAAGGGCGAGCACCAAGGGGCCTGACCGGACCGAGCCACAGCGCAGGGGAGGGCCACGTGGCTTTGTCTGTCTGTCCTGCCACGTGCTCCCCCTCTCACTAAGAGGGGGTCAGTTGTCTGTTTGGCTGTCAAGTAAGCACGGCTAGCATTCGGCACCCTTGGCGTGTTCAGGTGTTTGTTTGTGTTTGTCCTTTGTTTTTTTATAAAATAACTGCCTACCTGATGACGAAGCGATTAATGTGTATAATATGTGTGTATGATATTTGTTGAGTGATTTATTATGCATCAAATAAACACCATGCATTGTGCATGCATTGTTCATAATGCTAAGCAAGATCTGTGTTGTAAAAATACACACATATGAGAACTTACATACATACATGTGCTTATGCATCCAGGCATGGACATTATTTATGAAGATCCTAACATCAAGCTTATGCTTAGCCGTGCCCGAACAAGCTATCGTCACGCACACGAGACATGCAAATGGTATGGCGGCGTCCTTGTAAGCCTCAACAGTCCTGCGAAGCAGGCCCGTGTTATCCAGGTGCGTTGCCCTTGCATGATGTGCAAGAAATCATGTTTAGCTCATCACGTCCTCGAACAACATACAATAATCCTACAAGAACTGCCAGACACAAGCAGGATAAGCAAGCATCCTGTGTGTGTACCACTTGCACCCGTACGTTAATTAACTGTAAATAATGTGATGACAATGAATTCGCTCGTTAACTGGGAAGCCCTATGCGGAGATGTCATTATACAATAAGTGGCAATAATACGTGCATGTATATAGTCAAACACATTTTGAGTACGTGTTTTGGATTTCTAACAATAGCTTTCCTATTTAGCATGGATGATGAGAGCAGGTAATATAATCGACTGTTATTCACCCGCAGAGTTAACGAGCCGCGATGTTGCAACATTATTCAGTTAAAATGATCCGACCTAATAAACCGGATGCGTGTCATCGTTGCAGACGGACATTATTTGCTGAATGGCATGTATAATACTACTTTATCTTTATTCCTACCTATCTATAATTGTACTTCCATTGTTGAGAATTAGGGACCTTTGGCGAATCGTCCTAGCAGTTATCGGGCCGTTGGTTGAAGCATGCATGCTTCAACCAAGGACCCGATAACGGCTAGGACGAATATATAGACCCATCTTTTCCATTCCATATGACTATCAAATACCATGTAAACTAATCTTTCTCGGCAAGGCGCAGTTATCTTCGATAGTCATCTTCTCAACATTCCTTTAATTTGGTTATTACGCACCTGCCAAGTGAAGGGTGCCGCGGGGTGTAGTACGTAGTTGAGTGCCGGAAACGCCTCTCGAAATGTTGACAGGGTACTTCTTGGATCTTATATGGTGATAGTGTGTGCCGTACAAGTACGACTACTACTCTCTATCTCCCCCTTCTGGAGGGCACGTCTCGGGCTTAGGGTTTAGGGTTTAAGGTTTTTGAAGGGCACGTCTCGGGCACTAACCCAAAAAGGTATCTCAAGATGTCCAGAGCAAAAACCAACACCTTATATTGTGATGCTGTGTGCCGTACAAGTACGACTACTACACGGGGTGCAAAACCATTACTGATAAACGAATATTGTTAGAAAGAAAGGCGCGCGCCGGGCCCCTGGCCGTATTACTTCTTTCTCATTTCCCTGCTGGTATATGTATCTGCATGTATCGTTGATTCTATCTCAACGAATATAGAATTTGTGAACTGATGCATGATAACAGCCCCTGCCTGAATTCCTGTGACCTCACTTCAGGCACTTAATGCAGCGCCACAATCACTTGCAGCATCGGATTTTCTTTGGAGCGGGGCATTTATGGCTCCTCCTACCGTTGGCAGCTCTCCTGCATGGCAATGGTCCAGTCAGGAACGCTTTTCGGGGTAAGGATATATAGCTATAGAAACGGTATATATCCTCCTTTAGCAGTGGAAACGTGTACACAAAAATTAACAGTGCATTTTTCGCCACCCAGGTTTTCCGTTATGGGATTCTTTCGTTCTTGCGTTCCTCGTCCAGCCAGTCTGCTGGACTCGTGGGTGTATTACGGTGTATTCATGAACCCATGATGACAGAACCGCCATGTCATGCATGTGCCCGCATCCGCCTGTATCCATAAATTATAAATATAAGCTTATGTGCCAGGCTTGCGCACGCGCGCACTAATCTTCATATATATTCAGTAAAACGCTTATTATCTTCATTCGCAGATTCACTGATTGGATTCAGGACGTCAGATATCAGGGCAGTTCCACATGCATGTCCTTCAGACGCCGAAATGACACGACTGTTGGTCGCTGGTCAACAAAAGCTCAATGCCGTGATGTCCTTAGCTTCATTTGCCAGACCACCACCTTAGCATCGGGTGAGTCGATCCTTGATCATCTGCTAAAAAGCGCTGCCGATTCCATCCATGGCCAATATTTGTTAAGCTGACCACTGTATGTGTCACAGTAAGCGTGGATTCATCAGTTTCCGCATTACCTCCGAATGAAGACGCGATTTTTGCAGTGTCTTGTACCCGATGTCTACAGGGATTCGCGGCTTTCGAAACAGGGCACATTTGCGATCGGTGCATTATATATCAAATGCATCGCACGGGGCTGCACAAGAGCATAGTAGTTAATAGCCTGCAAAATTTGCTGCACATTGACGGCTGCATGCCTTGGATGACTCGCGCATTTTGTGTACGGCAGAAGGTGAATGAGGTGTTGCCAGTTGCTTGTCAGTACAGTGCGTGACCTTTGGGTTGTAGCCACCATTGAATGTTAGTATGTAGTTTTAGCTTCCCGTTGTTCATGTCTATAATGCCTAACCTAGCGCACTGCGTCAGTAGAGTGACGTGTGGCGTATAGGGACAGCCAATCCTATTTGTATGCAGCAGGCACAGCTAGCTTTCGCGTTCTTCATGGCTTTCGTTTAATCTTTATTTCATCCTACCGTTCCCTGCAACATATGCACTAAAATAATATTCATTCTATCAACATTCATATGTCATTTCATCTATCCATCTTAACAATTTTTGCGCTTGAGTCAGCTCACCGGTTCTCTGCGAATCATTAAAATATAGAAGCATTTCTTAACGTCTCAAACTTACATTTACCTAGTATGCAAATGTGCGCATCTGTGAAATACAAAACAAGCGCACGAACAACGTGAGTTTTTTATTTACCAAATTTTACCAATTTTACTTTACGGCTGACAACACTTTATTTGGACCCTTTTGCATACCATTATGAAGATTGCCCCCGGGGCTGGGCGGGTCAACCCCCAAAGTGTGAGCCTTGTACCGGAATCTACTTCACCGATAGGTCCGGCCTTCAAGAATGCAAAACGTGAGTTGTTCATAACCAGATGTTACAGGCGGGGTATATTAGTATATTGTTTTATTTTCATAATATTCCTGATCTTTTATTAATTTGTCAACCCATTGTTTGTTGGGGTGTTACACTGTGGGCGACTCGCCCTACATGGGCGAGCACCGGGGGGCCCGAGCCACAGCGCAGGGGAGGGGCATGCACGTGGCTTTGTCCCATTGTTTGTGTCAAGATAATATTAAACATTATAAGCGGAATGAGTACCCCAGACGTGAAAATTGATGGCTAAGTAAAGCGTTGTGATCTTCCTATCAGTTGTTGCCTTAGGTCAGAGTTACTGGGTCCTAAGATTAGGTCGTAAGGGATCAAGTCCTACCGACCCCACACGCCCATGCATTTCTATGTAACTACGTAATGCAGGGCGGGTGCCAGGCGACCCCTGGAGAGGGTGATACATTATCTACATACCGCATGCATAGATAGAGCATTATCATGATAAAAAATTAAGATGCCTAATCCGTCGTTAACTCGTGAGACCTGTATTTAAATGCGTAACTGCATGATGATGAATAATATGCGTGGGCCTAAATCCAGCAGTGGGCAGGCTGTCTGGCAGTTTAATGTAATTTAATGCTGTGATCATCATGCACATCATACATACATAAAGGCTCCCATAAAGTTTATTCACAATGTATTGCAAACATTCTTACTTCCGCTCACGTTTCATTCGGAGTCTGGAGGCAGATCCGTGCCTTGCTTAGGTGCCCATTTGAGATTGCAGATCCGTGCCGCCTTTGCTTGCTTCAGGTGTCCGTTTGAGATTGCAGACCTGGATCGCAACGGTTACAACGAAGACTGCCTGTGTCCCATAGGAACTGCAGGTGCATTCAGGTTTTGGCTTTTGCCGTATATCAAGGAAGTATTTAAAAAATAATAGCTTTCAAAACCCCGGTCTATTCCGGAGCCTATGTTTGTAAGATATTCAGCTAGACGAAGATGTGCACTCTGAGCTACCACGGAACCTGGCTGTGATGAGCTCCATCTCCATAGGCTTGCGTTGACGGCGTATTCATCATCAGCCAACAGTTTTTCATGTTGCATGTATGCAGGCAACTATACGGCTGGCTGCATACCCTGCCTTGATGGCACCTACGCGCCCGTTACGGGCATGCGCACCTGCCTTGTCTGCAACGGCACAGCAGCAAAGGCTAATGACGCTCCCAATACGGAGGGCAACACGGAGTGTTGGCAGAACCTTTCTCCCAACTCCGCGCGGCGGAGTCTACAGAAGCAAGTCTTTAGTACAATTGGAAACTCCATTCCCACTGATGATGAAGATAGGAGGGATAATGGGATCCGACAGGAAAAGCAGCTCGATGATCCCATCAGCGAAGGTGAACGAGGTAGCCGCCGCTCAACCATTATCATACCTTCTCCCAGTCAGACATCCGTCTGCAGCATTCTGAAGGGAAAGTTGGAGGATATCAAGGACCCTGCCAGTGCCACTGCCTGTGGCGCCGTTATCGAGAACAACAACCTTATCACGACCATGGAGAGGCCTGTATTAGAAGATTGCGTTTCAAACGACACAATCGCTGCATGTGTGAAGGTATGTCAAGTATAACAAGCTGAAATGTGCAAAATATGAAGGCGTTGAGATGCACGCTTGTTGTCTCCTGGGAATGATTACGATTTCTGATCTATATATAGTAGTTCAGTCGCGAGCCCTTTGCCCAGGGGCACGGTGCAATATCCAATAATGCTTTCTCAACGAGCAGCTCTATCTTGTATGTACGTTTGCCCTCGTCGTATAGCACGTACATAATATCGCTTAATAACTTAAGGATTACCGAGGTTTAATCCTTGCAGTGAGATTGGATCGCGCGTAATCCAATCTGAAATGCCTGTTCTAGCTGGGTCTACGTAGATATCTATCTTGCCTGTACGATCTAGACTTGCTAGCCATCCACGCACGCAGGAGCTCATCCCGATCGTGGATGCTATGATCGAGGCCCGCTGTTGCGACCAACTTTCAAGTCTGGTGGAGTCGTTTCGGCCTGCACGTGCACTATGCATTATGCGCAACTTTGCTCCAATCAGGTGTTAACGGATGGGATGAGGCCCCGTAGTACGTACTACATGAGGGACATTGCCGGAAAGGACTCCAGAGATGCTGGGTATATATATGTATTTGATGCCAGCACTAGATAAACATGAGGCGTCCGGGCAATTGCCGGCTACCCGTCGGTAGAGGCTGGCCATGCGCACATTATTACCAATTACAAACAAGCTGCGATGATGCTTAGCGACCCTGCTTAAAGCATTTTGTGGTGTAAAACATGCATAGAAACCAAGTACACATAATCAAGAGCGAGTCCAATTTATGGGTAAAGAACCTGCTAAAACGCCGGAGCATGTATGTTCCATTTATTATTATATATTTGTACGGCAATCATGCTCAGACGTTTTCTCCCAAATGACTGGAAATGATGGGATGGCCAGCCTTCAGATCGAGCTTTCCTGAGTTGTAGGGGGATATAACTGAGATACAACTTCCAGGTGTGTATAACATTAATGAAATGCTAGCAACCACTCAACATACATGGGGGGACAGGCAGACAATAGTGAAAACGTAACGCTCACAACGTCCATCTTGAGGATAACGTTTGCAACTGCTCGTATTTAATATATTTTAATGTTATGCGCATATCAAACAGATATGCTTTTGGCTCCTACCACGATGTGGCAAAATGCGAGGGCCACGTCCGACTCGTAAATGGATGGCCAGATGGTAGCAGTGGCAGGTAAGATGTTTGAAATATCGTGCAATCCGAATTTCAAGGAATACGACAAGATTTGCTGTCGGCTTCCTTGAAGCAGGAAAAGGGGGGATTGAACAACTGCCGTTTGCGAGTTGCAAGCCGCGCACAAAGCGCACTATGCTATATGAAATGCGAGTTGATGTGATGTTTAAAACTTAGAGCTCGTATGCATGGCCAGCAGTACAATGGCCAGTACAAGACAGGAGGCTCACAGGACCGTGAGTACGAGCAATAAAAAAGGAATATGGTAGCCACGAAAATTGCGAAACGAAGTTTACAAGCAAAGCCAAAATATTTGTCGTTGTTGTCATGTAGCGAGATGGTCGTGCGTCAAAGTGAATGTTATACTTGTATGCATCAATGTTCGAGCTGATTTGCAGTATGTAGTCTCTTAGGTTGAATGAAGCGAATTTGCCTATGTTGTAGCCCCTGTACATGCATCAATGAGCACGAGGAAAGGTAGGTGCAAGAAAACTCAGCATCTCAAGAGCCCTTCTCGGCAGATATATATCTACCACATTGCCTCTATGCTTCACATCCAACACTTACACTTTATTTATATCTTATCTTATCTTATCTTTACTTCACAAACCCTATTGATACATTCTTTGTCGGCCTCTACACTTAATCTATAGAGTTGAGGTTTACCACGATGGCAGAATGGGTACGATATGCGATGATGGATGGGATGACGATGATGCAACAGTCGTGTGTCGACAGCTGGGATTCGATGGTGGCTACGGTGAATGGGGTGGAGCATTTGGTCCTGGTCTCGAGTGGCAACCTATATGGATGCACAGGTGAGTCAGTACACGGCGTGCGTCCAGAGTCCAAAGTTACTGAGGCTGCCTACTTTGCAATAATTATTTGTTCAAGTCAAAATCTGCTCTATACATCATGCTTTTATATATGCATTTGACTACCGCTTTCAATGCTGTTAACACCCAGAAGTGTTCGGTGATTGTGCGGGGACTGGGGCCTGCTGCCCCAGTTCCCCGCATTTCCACCGTCTCGGTTTACTGGGGTCCGATTAAGATTCTCATTTAGACAAGTAAAGGCAGAATAGTATATTATTTGTTGGATTATAAGTTTTACAATTCAATGTTGTGAGTCAAGCGGGGGCAATTGTAGTATATTTCTTATTATTGATGTCTGTCTAGGTATTTCCCCTAAGGTATTCCCCTGATTTTTCTCTTAGATATTTGTGGTGGTCTGTATGTAGTTAGTATTTTTGGTCACCTCAAGCATCTCATTCATCAGCAAGCTAGCAATATATGAATCACGTGTATGATTGTCTTTCTACCAGTGTAACATGTTATCCAAATAGTTTAAAAGGGTGTATCCTGATAATCCAGCACTGCAAGCCAGCAGCACTGCACGGCAGTGGCACTGTATGCCAGTGGCACGGCACAGCAGTGGCACCACATGCCAGCAGCACTGCATGCCAGTGCACTGCATGCCAGCGGCACTGCACACAGCGACACTGTGCACTAGCGGCACTGCATGCCAGCGGCACTGCACATAGCAACACTGTGCACCAGCGGCACTGCATGCCAGGGGCACCGCATGGCAGAGGCTCACCTGGCTCACCTGGCTCTATAACATGTTTATAATAATAATATATAATATATAATGATAAAATACTCAAAGAGCAGTCAAAAGATATTGATTGAAATTATAATAGTTGTGATTACAAGAGTAGCTGAATGAAGTGGTATCATTAGAAATAGTATTACCCCACAATAGCATACCACATGGTACATGGGTGTACCACGGTACACAGTACCATGCAGCAGCTGCACAGCACGGCAGCTAGCTGTACAGCAAGGCAGTGGCACCATGCGGCAGCTGCACCTCGTGGCAGCTGCACTGTGTGGCAGTGGCACCGCATGGCAGTGGTGCCACGTGGCAGCTGCACCGTATGGCAGCGGCGCCGGTGCCACATGGCAGCCACACCGTGTGGCAGCTGCACAGCAGCATGGCAGCAGCACCACATGGCAGCTGCACCACGTGGCAGCAGCACCACACCGCAGCAGCACCACACCACAGCGGCACTGCGTGGCAGTGGCACTGTGTGGCAGTGGCACCGCACGGCAGCTGCACAGCACGGCAGCTGCACAGCACGGCAGCTGCATCAGGCGGCAGCTGCACTGCGCGGCAGCTGCGCCGTGTGGCAGCTGCACCCCGTGGCAGCGGCAACGCGCAGCAGCAGCACCGCACGGCAGCAGCACATACTGCACGGCAGTGGCACCCCACGCTGGCAGCATCGCGCATCCTAAAATCCTGAAATCCTAGCATCCTGAAATTGCTTTCTTAAATCGCATTCTAAAATTTGGCGACATACCTTGGCGTGTAATGTTTACCTTACGATGTTGGCAATTATATTAAGTGAAGATCTGCATAATTTCTAAAGCTCCAATAATTGGTAAACAAAGAAGAACATATCTATAATTGCAGGCTTTAAGTAAAGCGGTAGCTATAGTAGTGGACAATCATTGCTGTATGATTCAGATTAACTGTCAACTAACGGTGCAAGGATTTGTTTGAGCTGTTAGCAGGCCGTTCACTAAAACCTTGTAATGTTCTAGAGTATAATAAATTAATATAAACTTTAGAGCATGAATCCTGCAGGACTGGCCAGTGCCCTGCAGGATACATAGCTACTACATGCAACAAAAGACTGAAAAACCCTAGCTAAAGAGGTAAGGAAATGCTTTTAATAGCCTATGAATTGCCTAATAAATATGAATGCATTTTCCTCGCGACGGTATAAATTCCCGAGGGCCTTACACTACTAGGACTCCTTACAGGGGCGGACGACTAAAACAATTCCCAGGGGCCTTACAACATAAACGATTACATAAACGATAAAAACTATAACAACTAAAACGAAATCATGCTTTTAAATATGCATTTCACTACCGCTTTCAAAGCTGCTAACACCCAGAAGTGTACGGTGGTTGTGCGGGGACTGGGGCCTGCTGCCCCAGTTCCCCGCACCTCCACCGTCTTGGTATACTGGGGTCCCAAGTATATTCATTGCCCCAGTTCCCCACACTTCCACCGTCTTGGTGTTCTGGGGTCGAAAATAGATTCTTGTTGAGACAAGTAAAGGCAGAATAGTATATTATTTATTACATTATAAGGCTTAAAATCCCTAAGTAAAGACAGGCAGTTGTAATATAGTCCATATTATTAATTAACCACTAGATATTTCCCCCTATGTGCGCCTCTGATTTTCCTCTTAGATATTTGTGGTGGTCTCTATGTAGTTAACATGTTTTGGTCCCATTCATCAGCTAGCTAGCAAGGAATTTAAGGGGTGTTACACTGTGGGCGACTAAATCCTCTGTGAAGCTCCATAAAATTGCTGAAGATGCAAAGAAGTATGTATCTATAGATATTACAGGTTAGAAATAAAGCGGTAGCTATAACAGCTGAAAATCATTGCTGTACAATACAGATGTGGCCGTGGCAGCACACTGCAGCAGCAGCACGCGGCAGCAGCACAGTGCAGCAGCCACAGCACGTGGCAGTGGCCGCACACAGCAGCAGCAGCAGTGCATGGCAGCTGCACTGCATGGCAGCAGCAGTGCATGGCAACTGCACTATGCAGCAGCAGCGGGGTTGGCAAGATCCAACAAATCAGTTTGGCAGCCAAAATGCTTAATATCTATACAAATTGCCGGCTATAGATGAAATGGTAGCTATAATAGCGGACAATAATTGCTGTTCGATACAAATTAACTGTAAACTGAATGTTGTAAGGATATTTCTTGCTAGACCCATTAGCAGGCCATTGACTAGGAACTTTTTATATTTTAAACAAAAATAAAACCTTTAGAGCATGAATCTTGCAGGGCTGGCCAGTGCCCTGCAGGATACATAGCTACTACATGCAACAAAAAACTGAAAACACCTAGCTAAAGAGGTCAGGAGATGGATTTAATAGCCTAGAAATTGCCCAACAGAAATGATTGCATTTTTGTCGTGACAGTATAAATTCCTGAGGGCCTTACACTACTAGGACTCCTTACAGGGGCGGACAACTGTAAAAATTCCCAAGGGCTTTACATAACCGACAAAAACTAACATAACCAAAAATAAATAAGCTAAATAAACAAACTAAAAATAACTAAAAAATACTAGACTGGCTAATAAAAGCGGTAGCAATAATACCTTTGGATTATGAATCCTGCAGGGCTGGCCAATGCCCTGCAGGATACATTGCTACTACACGAAACGAAACACTGAAAAAACCTAGCTAAAGAGTTCAAAAATGCTTTTAATAGCCTAGAATTTGCCTAACAAAAGTCAGTGCATTTCCCTCGCGATGGCAAAAATTCCCGAGGGCCGTGCATGGCTGGCACTCCTTACAGGGATGGCTGAATGTACAACAATTAACTAAATAAACTAAAAACAACGAAAAAATAAACTAAAAGCAACTAAAAATGACTAGGCTAGCTAATAAAAGCGGTAGCAACTAGGCTAGCTAATAAAAGCAGTAGCAAATAACAAGACATTACCAGAGCAAAATGTGATTATTGATGGTGTGAGGTGGCCAGCCATTACATACCATTCTTGCTCTATCTGCAAAGGGAAGCAATTAAATGACACAAGGGTAGTTAAGCCTATGCCATTTGATTGCCTTTGCAGTGGTAATGATAAAGCAACATGCCAAGATGCGGTGAACACTACCTGAATGGGGTGTTTTATTGCTGTGCACCATAACTCCAGCAGAGTTGATAGATAGTCTAGCATGTGCTTCATATGTGCCACCCCCATTCAAATGGGGGTAAGGTTATATAAGTGTTAAGTTATACCCAGCTCTCAAGATATAGAGTTCTACTGCGGTAGCTATGAATGCGGACTGTGGGGGTTCAAATCCTGCTCCCTGCACGAACTAAGTTTTCCTTTCGGGCGGTCAGGCAACGCGTGCGACGACACGCGATGATGCGCGACAACGCGCGCGGGAAAACGCGCGCGGTTCAGTGCACGAGTACCACTACTGTGCGAGTACCAAACCGAACGTATCATTTCCTATATAACTAAATCTTTATTATGCTTAAAACGTTGGCCATGATGCTTACCTTTAGCAAGATTGCTTGGCGGCGGTGGCTTGGTAATCATCTTCCAGAAAGGTCCAGCAATAGTTCAGCTTCAATATGTACTAGCCAAAAAAGTAGCTGACTATACAATTTGCAGGCTACAATAGCAGATTAATGCTGTACGACTAAGATTAACTGTCAACGAGCATTGCGAGGATAATTCTTGATTGACCAGGCTGGAAGCGTTTGCCTAAAATTTTTCATATTCTATACCATTATATATCCTTAAAGCATGAATCCTGCAGGGCTGGCCAGTGCCCTGCAGGAAACATGGTGACTGCATGAAACAAAAGACTGAGCAAACCTAGCTAAAGTGGTCAGAAAATGCTTTTAAAAGCCTAGAAATTGCCTAACAGACATCAGTGCATTTACCTCGCGATGGTATAAATTCCCGAGGGCCTTACACTTCTAGGACTCCTTACAGGGGCGGACGACTGTAAAAATTCCCAGGGGCCTTACACTACTAGGACTCCTTACAGGGGCGGACGACTGAAAAAATTCCCAGGGGCCTTACATAAATAAACGACCAAAACTAAAATAACTAAAACGAAATAAATTATATAACTAAACTAAAAACAACTAAAAAATTCTAGACTAGCTAATAAAAGCGGTAGCAATAAACTAAATAAAAAAACTACAAGCAACTAAAAATTACTAGGCTAGCTAATAAAAGCGGTAGCAATTATAACCCATGAACTACTGAATGCAATTCTCCATCACACATGATCATTCTTGACGGATAAAGTCTTCCCATCTACACCAATAACCATAAACCCCTCAGGGTGATATGCAACGGAAACGAAACAAGTCTGGCACAATGCAGTCGCTGGGGCGGACGTGGAAGCTGGGGCAACCACACCTGCAGTCACTGGGAAGATGCCGGAGTCACATGCTTTAACTGCCCCAGCTGCCCCGTGCAACACTCTCTGCGGCTGGCTGACAACCGCACAGGAGTCACACCTGCTGGCACAAGCTTCACCGAGGGCAGGTAGGTTTGTGCATATGTAATTGTACATAAGTGTGTACATATTCAGATACATATAATATCTGAGTTTGTTTTGCTCTTACTGGTCCGAGTTGGAGGACGAGCATGTGGCAGGACAGACAGACAAAGCCACGCGCCCCTGCCTGTGCTGTGGCTCGGTCCAGTCAGGGGCCCCCGCCGGTGCTTGTCCTTGCAGGGCTAGTCGCCCACAGTGTAGCACCCCTTAATATTCAAAATGATATGTTCAGGGCAGTACATTCTAGCCGTACTCATGCATGTATGCTCATCGTGGGCGGAAGGATGTTGGGGGCTATAACCATCGGTTCTATCTGTGGTAATTGTGTACCTTCCTTAAAATGGCCCTGAGAGTTAGGGCGCCATGATTGCTACTGTGCAGTCGCATGTTCGTTCCGGACTGCTATCGATTTGTTTATAATTGAGAACTGGTACGGTAAAGGATCTGTGGGGGCCCTAGTTAGATCATGATCAGCAGGGCTAGCACGGCTCTACAGCCGTGTCCTTGTCCAACCTCACTGGTATCCTCATCAGTAGTTGAATGCTCTGGAGGTGTGTCGAGGACCCCTGTTTCTCTTTGGAGTACTCTTTTGCATATTTCATTTCGTTTACCATGCCACAATGGAACAGGGCTAGCAATCCGTTCCTATGTTGAAAACGTCGGAATGCAGAGAAAGCTTAAAGGTATGTGATGGCTGCTGTCCACCTCACATTACCTTGATGCGTGTTGCTGGGGTGTGATGATGTTTACTATCGCTGCTGCTATAATGCTTTTCTTAACGAACTTTAAATGCATTTGCATAAAATTCATTACCTCTATGTAATTTTACATTTAGAATATCTCAGAGAAATGTTAGTCGGCGGGATGGTGGAAGTGCAGGGAAGCGGGTTAGCAGACCTCGCAATGTGCACGACCACCAATATTTTCAGGGCCAAACGAGCATTGTAAGCCGTAGCCCCATGGATATCAAAAAGTATGATTAATCAAATATTCAATGCGTAATGTAAAAATGTACCGTAAAGGTATAATCTATCCCTTGCATGATTGTAAACATCTTGCAGGCTCATTATATATCATTAAATATTATATTTTTTTAAGGATGAACTCCGTGCATTCGGTGATGTACAGCTGGGGGTCAATAACGAACGTCACCATTGACTGCTCGTCCGGCGCCATGGTTTCAGGCTGGAGATCTGGCACAACCTAAACTGGGGCACTGTATGCTCTGACTGGTTCCACCGAGTCAACGCCGAGTTGGCTTGCCGCCTGATGGGCTTCCACTCTGGGGAAATGCTCCCCTCTGAGCAGGCCGTCCCTTACCGTATCAACATGACTGCGGTGCGTGAGCTAACATTTATTCTACGTGCGCGTCACTACCTATATATAACAGAGACATCTAATCTAATGGGCATGACGAGAAAGAAGTGAATCCTGACCTATAGACATATCATATACGTTACGTTGGAAGGTAATATGTGAAATACAAATTTGTCTGAATGCATGGCTTTGTAGATAGAACGTAGATGCTTTATTTGTTTTACTTGTTTACGTACGTGCCTCAGAACATACAACAGGCATCAACCTGTAGCACCAATATCATGCATACTCTTCCCTGTGGAAATGAGCACATCATTTATGGAGGGAGCACATCTGAACGGCAGAGCGGGGGAACATGCATGCATGCATATCGGGATTCAGGTATACATGCGTGCATTTTAACGCAAAAGGAAAACATAGCTTCAATTAGAGTGGTAGAAATTTCAAGTCACAGCAGCTTCTGCTGTGAAAATGCCATTTAAGAATGGTTATTAGTCTGGTGTTGGTACTTATGTAGTGTAATCAGCAATGCGGTCAAAGATGTTTTTAAAAACTAAATATGAGAAAATGATGTTTATATAAATTCCCATCTTTATACAACAATGAATACAACATTCAATCCACAACCTCACGCAGGTCCCACCCAGCTCTCGGCCGCCCATTCAGCTAGACAACTTGGACTGCCTGGGCGATGAGAAGTCATTGGGGGACTGCCGCCGAAATGCATGGGGCTACCACGACTGTACACACGCGCAGGACGTGGTACTTCGCTGCAGCCGCCACCCCCGCGGTGTGTATATGGTTTCTCGAGGCAATTTAATAAACAAATTATGGACAGACCTGAGAAGATAAACATTTGTTTGTCGGGGGGACAAAATTGCTCAGTTGCATTTAAAGAGTCCATCCAATTCAATGAAATTCCATACAATATATACGTTCACCTAATGGACTTGCTTGCGTATGTACATATTGCGTACTTGCTTGAGGACATATTGTTCTTGCGAGATTAGTATGCATTCATAATATTCCCCATTTATAATATTTCAGATGTGTTTCAATTCACAAGGTGAACAAATGACATATCCGACCATGCATGCGTGCCATGCTTGTTACTTTGAAAACATATATGCACGGACACAGGCACTGTGCGCTTGGTGGATGGTTGGGCCGGCAAACAGCAGCCTGGTGCCAGCGTAACGGGCCGCTTAGAGGTGCTGCTTGGAGAGCAGTTTGGCGGCATATGTGCAGCAGGCTTTGACCAGATTGCGGACGGTACTGTGGCATGCCGGCAGCTGGGGTAAGTTCCAACGTTTTCTCATACATTCCAACATGATGGACACCTTAGCTGCTGTAGTAGTCGTATGGCACACACTATTATAACAAAGGTGAAAGAAGCAGTTTAGGTATTAAGTTGGGCATATTGTGACTTTGGAACACAAAACTCCCAGGGCCAGGGTAGGTGATGGTAAGCGCTGCTGACATGGGCTTAGTGCCCGAGGCGTGCCCTCCAGAAGGGGGAAAGCGCAGTAGTCATAAATATACGGCACACACTCTCACAATATAAAGTGCAAGAAGCAACCTGTCAACATCTCGAGAGGCCTTTGTGGCACTCAACTACTATTCTTCATTGTAAGCTTGCATTTTTAAACGAGCATTGAGCTTAGCAAGTGCAAGATTGATGCAGAAACCTATGCACTGGCTAATCTGTCAATGTAGATTGCCAAAGAATGTCTTCTGCCTCATGCTAATGCAGGTATGCAGTGGCGCTTATAGGTTCCGGTAACGAGACTCAGTGGGGGCCACCCCTAGGCCAGCCAGCAGCTATGGCGGATGTGGTCTGCCCTCCTGGCGAGACAATGCTGTTCCGGTGCGCCTCCAGTACTGCACCTACCTGCCCACGCTCAGAGTATATTAACATCACCTGCCTAAGTAAGTTCATCAATAGTTCTTTAGGTATATATGACATGATAAGGAGCGATTAGTACTTGAGTGTCAAAACATCCTCTCGAGATGCTGAGATGGTGCCTTATGCACCTGGTATTGGGCTTGTGTGTGCCGTACTATGTACAACTATTACAATAAGTGCATGTTGAAACCCACCTTCAAATTCGTCGGCGCATATGATGCTTTTTGGCTTGAGTGTTACGGGATTCATCATTTAAATTGAAGAAGGAGCCTATATATCTGTTCTCATGCTTGCAGACCCATCACCACCGCCTCCCCCTTCACCACCGCCGCCGAGCCCTCCACCACCAAGCCCTCCACCACCAAGCCCTCCACCACCAAGCCCTCCACCACCAAGCCCTCCACCACCAAGCCCTCCACCACCAAGCCCTCCACCACCAAGCCCTCCACCACCAAGCCCTCCACCACCAAGGCCCCCACCACCAAGCCCTAAACCACCAAGGCCCCCACCACCACTTCCACCACCTCCCAGCCCGCCTCCCCCCAAACCAGGTAAGAGAATGGCATTAATATCGGTGCATACTAAAATGCCTCTTGCAAGTGCGGCTGTAAGGGAACATTCCCTCCAGTACGTTATACGTGGTCTTTGCATCCATCAAGTGACGTATACTACTACGCCCATGCATATTGCACAGTGATGATAGCTGCATCAGACGTAAAGGGCGCTGCTGTTTCGCAATGAGGGCCTGATGCTACGGAAACAAATGCAGATTTTTCAAACCACGGTCATCGATGATGTGGTGCCATGACGTGTTCGTTTAGCCATTGCATGCGAAGTACTAACGTAATGTCAACAATACAACACAACTGTATGCAGCAGGTTGCCCTGACGTACCAGGATTCGTCGCTTACCAGGGCGTTGATCATTATTTTGACGATATTGCCAATTACGCTGGCGGTGACCCTGCTGGCGAGTGCGTTAAAGACGTGAACTGCCGTGGCTTCAACAGCGATGGCTGGATAAAGCACACTGTATGGCCTCGTTCCGGTTCCAGATCGGACTTCTGCATTTATGTGCGGGCAGGTGTGTATGATGACTGCATTTATGACTGCATGACTACCTGCATGCCCTGTATGTAAACCCCGCCATCCAACGTGTTGATTGGTGGCATCTTTAGGTTTGGTCTTCTGTACGCATGTGTACTGCTCACAATTTCCTGATGTTTATGACGCACTATGTATACTGAAAATGGAAATCTGACGCGGCCTTTAGCTAAATTATTAGCTCCGAAGCACCCGCCCTGGTGCAGGAAAGCCGTTTTAGTACTGCATTTTGGCATTAGATTGTGCAAATTTCTCTGTATTCAAAAAACAAAAAAGTCGCATATAGATGCATGGAAGGGTGATGAATGCATGCCGCCATAGATAGCGGACTGTCATAAGCTGCCATGCATGCTTGTCGAACTGCTCTTAAAATAGGACTACGGGCTTCTTCGAAATTGCTCTCAACTGATGCTAGCGATACTGCGTAAATGTAACACGAACACTGAACACACACATCGATGGGCAGTGCTGCTGAAGCGACAAATCCGACGGTTCAAAAGACCCGTCCATGCAAATAATGTGAAAAGACAACTTATATGCGAATCACACTTGGGGCTTCGTTCCCCTACAAAGGCTTTTACTAAAAGGCAGACATTTCTATCTTATGCATGCATCAAATTCCTCACATATTTACTCCATTTGACGAGCCAATTTGGCTCGTCATCCCCCTTCCATCTTTAGCTTGGTTCTTCCAGCTCGGCTGTGTAAGAGTGTGCTTTCCTGCTGGCGTCTCTCCTCTGAGGGCTTTTGTGTGTCTTTGTCAGGCTCCTGCTAGGTCAGTTTTGTGTTGGAGGACAGTGGTCCCCTTCTTTGAGCAGCTAGTTGTCCCCTGTTTTCTTTAGTTCCTTCCGTGTTTTCGTGGTGCTCCTCAGTGCTCTGTTAGTGGCCAGGCTAGAGCCTCTGAGTTTTTCCTTGCTCTGGCTTGTCCGATTGAGAGGGGGAGCACGTGGCAGGACAGACAGACAAAGCCACGTGCCCCTCCCCTGCGCTGTGGCTCGGTCCGGTCAGGACCCCTGGTGCACGTCTTTGCAGGGCCAGTCACCCACAAATACTTCAAACACCCCAAATACTTCATATTTTCTCTGGATGTGGCACACCGATCATTCCAGTTATACATGCTAGCTAATACATGTACTTGTTGCACACAATATACACGTACTCCTACATCAACTGATTCGAGTAATAGTATACACTTCATGTCGCAAAGGAAGAAATGCCCCGTACTGTGTACTCGACCAAGGTACAAATAATACGCCTGAAAGGAAAGCACTCCATAAAGGCTATCTTTACGGTTCTGTACCCTAAGGATACCTTGATGTGTACGTCTGTACAGTACTTCCTTATGGCTTAAATGCGTGCCTTGTTTGCTTGTACGTGTGCAATACACAGGCAGATGCCGGGATGAGCTTTCTTATTGTGACACCTGGTCGAAACAAGGGTATTGCGAACCCGAATACTTCTGGGAGGACAGGTCTGTGAGAGACAGGGTCTGTCTTCAATCTTGCGGCAACTGTGGAGGTACGCATTATTTCAAGAATGGTAGTAGATATATTCGTTAAATGGGCAACTAGCTAGGTATCTCGGTCGGATATGTTTGAGGTCTGTTGTGTACACCTTCATCCCTGGGGCTGTTGCAATCTGTTGTAGCGCCATTATATACGTTAATTAAAGATAAGATAAACATAACTATCACGCGTATTATGTTATTAGAATAAGACTTAGAGGGCGTTCCTTATAAGGAGTTACGCTATTACAGAATACTCGTCAGTGAATAGATGTTAGATAGTACACAATTCTTTTTTTCCACAATTCCACAATTCCTGTCTGACAAAACGATCTTGTACGAAGTAAGAACATCGATACTTAATGCTCTTGGAGAGGAATCAGTGACGACCTTCTGTTAAGTAAATAGACAGAGTCTTGGTTTGCGGGAGTGAAACCCGCCTAAGGCATGCATTTTGTTAAAAACAGCTACACCTACAACACAATCCGTATGATGCTCGTAAACACGCATATACTCAACATTCCGGATGCACTTGCATGCATATAAAATAATGCCTGCTCAGGTTTGCGAGAGTTGTTTGATTATGCCAACATCGTAACGAACAGACATGGCTCATAGCTAGACATGCATAAAAACATACCATACTTAAAGGCAAAAAGGTGTGCGCATAGGCATTTAAAGGTCCAATAATCAATCTTCTGTAGCAAGTAAACAGGGTGAAATAGCATGTGGTGCTGGATTGGAAATCCCCCCTTATACGTATTCCTTCCTGGCATCTTTGGTGAAGTTGCAATTAATGGTATCCAAAAACGTATTTGCTACCGTTAAATTATCTGGTCAAGTAATCATGCATGTATGTCTATTAAAATCGTACTAAATACCTTTATGTTCACCACCGTGGATCTAGTTTCCGTATTAGGTCCAAAGACACGATTTCCACAGCACCATGTACCTATTTCACCTCCAACATTGCTGCAACGGCTAAGGAAAAAT
Organism: Volvox reticuliferus; assembly: GCA_019650235.1. Lineage (NCBI taxonomy): Eukaryota > Viridiplantae > Chlorophyta > Chlorophyceae > Chlamydomonadales > Volvocaceae > Volvox > Volvox reticuliferus. The sequence continues at coordinate 256,738 of BNCP01000040.1, read as the reverse complement.
CACCAACATCCACAGGGATTCTCGGCTTATAAAGCAGGGCGTGTTTGTGATCGGTGGATCATGAAATACATCGCATTGCTTTGCACAACAGCACAATAATTGCTACCGCTTTATTTAGCTAGCTTGGTAACTTTTAGTTGCTGTTTTTATTTAGCCATCCTGCTCGCGAAAGGTAAGTTGCGCATTAGTCCCCAAGATAAGTCGCCAAATAATCATAGAGTGCGATTTTGATATGCAATATAAGGATGCTATCACGTGATGCCGTGCGGTGCAGCTGCCTCGTGATGCAGCTGCCACACGGTGCCAGTACACATTTATTCATCATCAGCAAGCTTGGCTTGCATCATAACCTGTCCGTAAACCACACCTGCATTTGACAGAATTAAGCACTATAATACCCACCCTTCAGTCGCGCGTTGAAACCAGGTAGGTATTATTTTCTGCCAAATAAAACTGGGTCAGACATCAGGTGGGGGTTAATGCTCAAACATGTGGCATTTTCTTTTTAAACATTTGGAATTTCGTGAAATCAACTGATAGCAGAACTTGTTATATCCCTCATCACTCATGATGAAAATGGATCCATTTATATTCATTATGTGTGTGTATCAGTGTGCTGGAACCCCTTTCTATCTTGTGCCCTGAAAGATATATGAACCCTTACGAATGAAATGGTCTACGGATAGCCATCCTATGTATATCTTCTGCAATATATAATTCCATATTTATGCAGGGGATAACATCCGCTGGAATTGCATAACCGGAATGGACATGGCCGGCTGGAACCTCCGAGATGGCATCTGGACGAACAATCTGAAAGAATGCTGGGATGAATGTAATGCTGACAGCCGGTATGTATGATTACTTGTAGTTATATGTATATATATGGTATATGAAAGGATGGTACACTGTGGGCGACTCGCCCTGCAAAGACGTGCACTGGGCAGCCACAGCACAGCCACAGCGCTCATAACATCTCTGTATGTAAAAACAAATACTTTCATAACTTTATGATATAGGCTTGTATGCACGCCTAATAATAGTGTGAACCATCCTATCTTACACATGCACCTTTTGTTGGGCCGTGTAGCACTATATATGCTGGGGCAATGTACGGCCATGCTAGCTGCCATGGCACTAATTTCGAAACCCTAAGTTCGCACGCAAGGGCATCCTATCCCATCTTAGGGGAGGACGCATAAGACCAACAGAATCATTGTTAAAGCACCCCTCTGCGCAATAATCTTATCTCAAAAAGGTGGCCCCCACCGATCTGAAAGACGACCTATGCAGGAGAGGCTCATGTAGCAATTGCTCCTGTGATAGTTAGGCCTCTTGAGATGCTGTGCGTATGTGTGCTTTTATCAGCTTATAAATGTTTTAGCGAGATTGTACGACTACTACAACCTCTCCTACTCCCTTCTCCTTGGTGAAATTAATGTTATGCAAGCTCAAAATCTATCATGCCTAGATCATCAATATAGTTATTGAAAGTTGGCTATCGTACACAATCAAGGTTACAGTCATCGATTGGCTCCATCTATATCTTAACCCCAAACCATTGTGTAAACATAATTATCCCATGTTCGCAGGTGTATCTTTGCTGTCCGCAATATAGATGGTCAGTGCTACCTGAAGACTACACCCTTGACGGGTGGCAACGGTCGGAATGGGAAAAATAGTTATGTGGAGGCCACTTGCTGGGTCCGACCAAACGATGGTGGGTGTGTACGTTCTTAATGATCACATTATTATGTGACTCAAACATGTTCCTAGCAGGTTCATATCTAACTTCTACTATATGTTCATCAATAATTATGTATGGGAAGGCAGGGGAGGGGCGTCTGCGGTTTTCCTGATCGGCTATACATAGCATGCATGCATGATCGTCTTCGTCTGAGAGCATGTAGAACGGTAGTGAAGGGCAGGGGAGGGGTAAAGGGCAGAAGCCGATTCGGGTAATGGCGGAGATAGGAAGTGACTTAGGTGCTTGAAATAGCATACGTTAGTGGGCGGGGTGGGAAGGATTTACCAATTTTAAAGATTTTGTGCCAATGCCAAGACATGACACTGTTCCTGTAGGTTTGAGTGAACAGAAATCCGATTGTATGTGTATGTGCAAATATTTGAACATACACATACATCCATGTTCTTACATACATTTGACGAACCTGGGCGCTCCCTACGGGCCCACTGTGCGTGTATTGGGCACACTGTTCATGGTTCGAACACACGCGCAGGCAACTATTTCTGTGTCAACGGTTTCGATGTGCAAGGCGACCATTTCGATGGAAGCACCACCTGCGAGGCAATCAACGGTATGACAGAGGCTGACTGCCGTGCCGCCTGCGACCAAACGAGCCGCTGTAACTTTTATATCGCAAAAGATGGCTGGTGTGCACTGAAGACCAACGCCTTCACTGGGCCTTGCGGCAGAACTGCCCCGCTGTCGGGCTTGAGGACGTGCTTCCAGGTGTTCTAAACTGGGCGTCCGATATGCGCTCACCTTGCAGCTAGCTAGGCTAGTAAAGTAAGTAGTGGGTCAGCTTCTTTGAAGTGTTAAGTCCCCTTTGCCCCGTACGAAGAGGTGGGATTCTGGGGAAGGGGTTTGGGCAGTTGGTGCTCGGGTGTTTCTATCTACATGACTGCATGGCGCTAAGCGCCATAGGCACATTTTAAGTATTGGCCAGGAGTAGGGCACAATCTATGAAATAATAAACGTCCGGTACGGTGGCGGTAACACTGTCTTTTAACGCATCTTTTGCATGCCGGACGTTTGCATGCCGGCGCCTGTAGCTCTGTTGTGGTGTCTGTTGTGGTGTCTGTTGTGGTGTCTGTTGTGGTGTCTGACACATATGACGGATGTCACATCGATCCCATATACCATCCGACACACATTCCAGATTGTCATAATCCTAATATATAATAATTCTAATAAACTCCTAATAATAATCTTAATATTTGTCGACCATAGCCCTTAATGAGCGTTCTTAATGCGGCACGTGGTAGGTTGTTAGCGAGTGCTGCAGCATACTATCTATCTTGTAACAGACGAGGAATTCTATCTCGCCGCCATCAGTTGCAGCTTCCTGGATCCGTACATATTATGACATTAACATGATTATGACGGGATCAGCATCTTTCCATCACTGAAGCGATTAGACCACCTTTGTTTCTGCCGACGGCTCCTGACCAGCCATACATTACACACATGCGTGGAGGTCGTTCGATAGGGTTTACGATAGGTTACTGGCTAGGCAAACATGGAGCGAAGGATCACGAACTGATCACGATGCCTTTCACGATGAAATTTGAGATAGAGCCTCACAACTGCACACGTGTCACTCATTCGTTGAAAAAGAAGGTAAGTGCTGGGCCCAGCCACAGTTATTAGCGCTTGGTGGGGGATATCACAAACCCGCCGCATCTCACATTTGGAAGGTGGATACCTGACTGGCATCAGGTTTGCAGCGCCATCTGGATACCTCTCGGCCGCATGTAGATATCTCTCGGCCGCATGTAGATACCTCTCGGCCGCATGTAGATACCGTCCCAATTGCATCTAGATATTTTGGATCCCCCTTTACTGGCATCTGGGTGCTGGACAGTCCGCGCCACAGTTGTTACGATTTCCCCCCCCCTTTTTAAAGGTTTATGCTGCTGACATAGATGTATAACATAACAGGAAGCATATATATAGCATGTGTTCATATTAACCACTGGATGCTGTAATTTACATGCTCCCTGGTTGACGAACTTTTTGTCATAATCAAGAAAAGGCAGAAATACATCGGTGTCTCCCTACTTCAGCATATGTTAATAATCTTCTTGTATAGTATGTCATTTCCCGATCCCTATCTTTAGAGAGACGGCCTAGCATTACAAATATTTCGTACATCGCTAGTGCTCACACAATCGAACACCGTGTGATAACCCGTGCACCTTCTCGCGCGTTCACTCCTCATCAGCGTATATGTATTATGAGGGTGCGCAGTTAAAGCGAGTGTCAGCAGTGTGTGTTAGTTCAGTATGTACTAGATTAAGTACGGCTTATAGTACGGCTCCTTTATATATATGCATATATATACATATATATGTGGTTCCAAATAAGGTTCCTCCTCTGGCTTATACATGGTAAATAAACAGGGATAGCTGCACTATCTGTTCTATAGGTGCGTGGCATCGAGGTGGTCACAAACATTAGAACATCACAGCATGATCAAAATAATTATAGTATCATAGTATAAATCAGTCCTCCAGCAACTTCGTTGGAACAAACGCTTAGGAATTGGAAATTTAACATCAGAAATAATATGATAATGGTGCTTTAGTTAATGGGACTACGTCACTGTATGATGAATTATTATAGCGCAGCGTCCTCGCTAAATAAATCATAAAACCCGGAGCGAGCCAGGCAGCCAGATGAACACCATGGGTACGTATTAAAGATAAAATTGGAATCATCAGCGTACGCACGCACATACATCATTCCATCAATCAAGATACGCAGCCAGATAGATAGATAGATGACTTCCATTTATGACTAACTATATTTCTAGCTACGGTGCAGTTGAATATACGTACGGTACCCTACGTATCCCGCATCGCATTATTCACATGCCAACGAGCGAGCATGTAAAGCTGGCATGTATGTGCCTCAAGCTACGTGTCACAGATGTTCGTTCCAGCTATCAGAACTAACGCCATTGCATCCTTGAACTATACTATCTTTGTGTCTCCAACGAATATACAACGCAATCTTCGAGGATATATAACCGAATGCATGTGCAGCAGGTTCTATGGATGTAGCAGTTTATTTTCCGCTATTATTTTCTAATAAATGCTCGCCCTCCGCCGACATACACATACATGCATCCACGGACGCTTCTATCTACCTACTTGAAGAAAGGCTTCTTGATCTTACTCCATATCTTATATCCCTGCTTCGAAATCCATTTACGATTGTTAAGTGCACCTCGCACCATGTTCCACATCTGCAAGAAGTAAACTGCCAACAGGGTAATGAAGAATAACCCTGCATGCGAAAACAAGGTAGGGCGTACGCATAGTGGTGAAAAACTAATGATTTATTTGAATGTTTTCATCTACGCCATTATTCGTGGCTTGGTCGCGCGCACGGCGGCAGCAGTATGTGCCTCATCATCATAGATCACATGCTTGGTAAGTCTAGACAGATCGACTGTGATCGACAGGTTGACTGTGATCGACAGATCGACAGATCGACAGATCGACTACGAACTGACGCTACGAGGAGGGTATCAACGGACCTCAGATACCTCTGCTAGCTAGATGCCGGCCAGGTACCCCCTTGCGAGATCGGGCGAGTTTGTGAATACCCTTCGCACTACGTATGTACTAAATGTCTACGTGAATTTTCGTTTTGGTGTATTAGGTAATAATAAATAAACGACCGGGGCAAATGCAAATTCACCTACCAATCATGATGTAGCCGATATAGTCAACCATCATTTCTTGGTTGTACAGCTTAGGGTTCATCAGCACGCCAGCAAACAGATACAAGATCAGCTCAAGCGCATGAGCCGAAAGCTCCACGACGCGTCGCTGCCATTCAATGAAAGGCCGCAGTACGGCCAGGTACGAAAGGATTGCTGCTTGGAGTACACACAGGAGAACCAGCTGCACCACGCTGCGGCTATGCATCCCGAACGCCCCAAAGGCAGCTGCACTCAAGACCTTATGTGTAATATTGATTGGGCCGACGGAGAGGTTGAACTTGGTTTCCCGGCCTCGCTGGTCATCGCCCTCCTGTGGTGGGCATGGGACACATAATATGATATAATTATACATAATTTTTGTATAGATGAAGCGGCAAAGAGATAGTTTGACATCATTTAATTTCTACTTGCAGGTAAAATAAAAGCATTACATACTTGTACATGTGTGTACGTAACTAGGTAAGGGATAATGAGCAGACAAAGTCCTACCTAGCTACCTGCCTGGATAGATAGATGGCTGGGGGGAAAGGCGAATAACATCACCCCTGCCTAGATGGGGCAGATGTTATTCCATCCGGGGACCATGCATGTCCGCTAGAGCAGGGCTGTTGTAGTCGGACAGTGCGTGTACAAACGTGAACAACTACTACAAGAAAGGGCGCTTATGAATGCATTTATGTGAATAATATAGTGGTGGACGAACTCATCTTGCCTTGCTACATACGTGCACGGTTCCATCTGTAACAGTATTTTCGTTTGTTGCTTTACAAAAATATCACCCAATGCACATATGTTGCAGGCATGCTGTTGGCGATGAATGTATAAGTATTATATGCCATTTCTATTTACCTATCTATCTATCTATTTATCTCTATGCCGCCTGGTATCCATCCATCCATCCGTCTTTTTATGCCTCTATCTGTCTGTCGTCGTAAGAAATAATACAACTTTAAGGAAAAGCTTTAGGGCATGCGTGCAAGGTCATCATATTCCATTGCACAACAGACATGGTGTCTTGATGATAGTCAACCCTCGATATACGCTAGCTAATTTATGACATGCATAACTTCATCATCATGCCATAGCCTACATCTGATGATGTATGATCGATGAGCTGTATGAGCTGCGACGTGCGTTACTCACTCCGATTGCTTCCAAGAATAGGAACTCAAAGCGTGCGAGGAATTGTACAGGTGGCGCTATTTTCACCCGTAATGGCAAGCAACCTGGCCTGTAGTGGAGCTTGTGCATGGGCACTTGCTTGCCTGAATCAAAATGCATGCATCGAGAGGTCGCTCATCAGTGGGAGGGAAGGTAGGCATGAGGTCATTGCAATAATGGCACGGCGAATTCAAAGATGCAATTCATGTGGTCAAGCAATGCGTATATATAGGAAGAGAGCCACTGCTGCTGACGACGGAATGCGCACGGCAGATTAAGGCACCTAGTTACACCGCTAACAATTATCTAGGCAGGTGATTACAACGGTGCTTTTATTTCTTATGATATGAAAGCCGTACGTTGTGTATATGATCATAGTTGACTCACCAAATTAGTACCCAATATCTATCTATCTATCTATCTATCTATCTCTATCTATATATCTCTATCTATCTATGTATTTATTAACAATGCACGGGGATCTCTACGCAACTGATCGGATCTCCTGATCAATGATTCACCGAAGGGTCTTTCAACAGGATCGCTGAGTACTCCGAATATTGGACATATTGCCTTTTGTCCAGCTCTTACTTACATCTAGGTACATACCTTGGCCACGACAATATGATAATGTAATGTGCGTTTCTCTTTCAATTCACCGTCCGTCCGTGCGTGCGTGCGTCCATCCCAGCATCCCAACTAACTGATTATGTACCTGGATATAAATGGCCCAGTTTATCTTCAAACATGGAAACCTTAAGTGATTTTTCTCCACTTTCGGGCTTTGTATTTTGCTTGAAGGCATTCTCATCATCTAGCACCACTAGCGGGGGGGCCTTCGCTCCCTTGCCAGTGCTGGAGAGAGTGGAAAAGCTGCTTCCCATGTCTGTCCCAATACCCCTTGGGAGGGTTTTGCGTTTCTGCTGATGGGACATATAAGCAGTGCTGATGCGTTTCATCTGTTGCTGCACCTTGTGGTGCTGTTGGTGCTGGAGCTGGGGCTGGGGCTGATCTGAAATGTCGGCTGTTGAAGTGGGCATCAGAGGCAATAATCGGCCGACCGCGACCTCCGCTGCTGGCATCTCCTGCCCAGCAAGGATGTTGTAATGAATCGTGTAACCCTTGCTCGCCGCCTTCCTCTTTTGATGCTGACTGATGAAGCGTTGATTTATAAAGCTGATAATACTCCGGTGGAAGCTGCTGGACGACGTACGATTGCTGCTGTCTACATCCCTGCTATGATCCTGCCTCCCAAGCTGCTGCTTGTTAGAAGTAATAGGCAACGTCGCTACTGGCGCCATGCTGCTGCTGCTGCTGGGGCTGCTGGGGCCGCTCGTCTGTGTTAACCGGGGGTTGTCCGAGGCGGCCCCAGCGGGCTCATTATTAGCATGACCAGCAGATCTTTCTGTCGCCTCTCCCACAGGCCCCGCTGCTGCTGGATACCTGCTAGCCGCACCTCTGTCCCGGCCACCACCATTCTGCCCATCGTAATAATAATTATTTTCAACAGAATTGTTTTGGGCGGGACGACTCTTAAACCATCGCTGCTGTGCTGGCCCGTCAACAAGAAGCAAAGGTGTAACTCCAACTGCAGGCGCCACGGCTGTAAGCCCCCGGTGGGGTAATAACCTGTTGGTGCTGGCCGTCTCAGATCCACTATCATGGAATGGTATGGAAAGTGCCGTTGGCAACACTGCAGGTGACTCTGACTGTCGAATCACCGGCGGCCATTCCCTAGCCATGTTTGTCCTGCTGATGTCCGAAGGACCAGGGCCATGAAAGCTTCCGCCATACCTTTGCTTCCTCCAGCACAGGAAATTCATTAATTTGAAGGGGCTTTTCCAGCTGCTGACCAGCTGGTGAGAATGATGGTCCTTATATATTATTGGTTGCGTGCGTGATGCGTGGTAGCATTTACATGTAATAAGGTAGGGCAAGGGGCAGCAGGAAGTTATCATGCATGTCCAAACGATGCACGCATTGAAGGATTAGGGTATTAAGGACTCCATTAAGCATGCGTGGGTACGTGCGCATGCATGTGTATGTACGGATATAAAATCAGGCGGCGTGCCTCACCAGCAAGGGACATTCCATCAAAAGAGAGTACATACATGGGCGAAGTCCTACGTACATACAATATAATCAAGTGCGCATTTCCGTATAAAATTGCTACCGCTGTATATAGCTGGTCTAGTAATCGTTATTAGTTAATTATTAGTTAAATAGGTATTAATAATATTAGTTTTTAAGTAGTTGTTTTAGTTTATTTTGGAAGTTGAATTGCGTTTTCGTTTTTTTCGTTTAGCATATTTCCTTTGTCGTACTGTCGCCCCTATTACCGAGTCCTAGTAGTGTAAGGCCCTCGGGAATTTAGACCGTCGCAGCCAAAACGTGATTTTGTGTTCGCGAAATCTTCTTTTATTTAGCTGGCCTAGAACTAATGGATGCAGTCTTTTAGCCGTAATTGCTTCTTTTCCTCCTTGGGTCAGTTCAGCAAACTTTTGTCTTGTCGTACTGTCGCCCCTATTACCGAGTCCTAGTAGTGTAAGGTCCTCGGGAATTTAGACCGTCGCAGCCAAAACGTGATTTTGTGTTCGCGAAATCTTCTTTTATTTAGCTGGCCTAGAACTAATGGATGCAATCTTTTAGCCGTAATTGCTTCTTTTCCTCCTTGGGTCAGTTCAGCAGTAGACTATTTTGCATTCGCCTGGATTGGGTCTGTGAAAACCTACTCAAAGTCCAGCCTGGTCATTTGAACCCTATCTTTGGTGAAATGACCTGGTACTCAGTCAAAATCGAATTCCAAGGCCGTGGCAGTGCTCATGCCCATTTTGCTTTGATGCTTAGTGATGCTCAAGCTGTGGAACGGGTAAACAATGAAATAATTGCAACCAGTCCAAATGCTACCAAATTCCCTGAATTACATGCGAATTCTGAACGTAAGATGTTTTGGACCGAAGTTGCAGGCCTTATTCCTCAATGCCATATGATACATAAGTGCTCAAACACTACCTGCAAACGAAATGGCAACAGTTGTAGCAAGGGTTTCCCACGAATGTGCACACCTTTACCAACACTTGATCCTGTTCTTAACCGATGGGAATACATGCGCTTGCACAGCAGTGATGCATATGTCGTGAACTATCACCCAGGCCTGCTCTTTATCTTGCGGTGTCATGTGCACCTTCAGCGTGGAACTGATGCAGCTTGGCTAACCTACCTTATGAAGTATCAATGGAAAGTTGATACCCACGGTTCTTTGACCATTAAAGCCTCTAACCTTCATGCTTTTGGTCTGCCAGCTGAAGTCAGCGTGGGCACACTTCAGTCAATAGCTGCTTCCTTGCATGCAAAAGTGGTGTCGGTTAATGAGGCAGCTTGGGTACTGCAGAACAATAACCTTGCACGTGTGAGTGACAACCTGAAGTTCGTGAATATACATCTAGAGCCTCCGAATCTTCGCTCATTTGTTATCAACCATGGACGGGATGTATCAGATGCATACTATGATCGTCCTAAAGATATTGACCCTGAACTTGACTTGGCAACTGTTGTTGACTGGAAGACTAAGTATGAGGTCAAGCCCCAAACTCGAAGCACACAAAAGGGCCCCTTGTTCATCTGTGTTTTACTTAATGAAAAGCTTTTATTTCGCAGACTTAACCCACTTGTTCCAATGCTGCGCACACTAAGCCCCAAGGACGGAGAGAAGTTCTATTACTCTGAAATTATGCAACGGTACCCACTAAGAAGCAATGATGATGCCTTCAAACGGGAGCAAAATCGAACAAAGTCCTGGTGTGAGGCTGCCTACTTACATGGCTTATTCACTGATGATAACATGCTTGTTCAGCATATGTCCCAACCTAAGTACAATTGGGAGGGAAATATGCGAGACAGTGCACTTGAGTTTATCGCATCAGAGAAGCCCATTGCCACCATGCTCCAGATTCGAAATTCCATTGCCGATGGTGATGATCAGCATGATGATTTGTACGGGACTTTGCAAAACTCCTCCACAGATAACCTTTCTAAACACTTCATGGCATGCATTCAGCGTCAATATGCTCCAACTGCAGACCCAATGCAGACCCAATGCCTCATATCTCAGTGCCAAGCAGATTCTGACCAGCATGATGTCTTAGCTATACTTGAGCAAAATATGCATAAGCTGTGGCGTATTCAGGGTGCAGGGGGCCATGGGAAAAGTCATACACTACGTGCCTTTATTGCCAAGGCAACATGCATGGGCAAACGGGTCATTGTATGTGCAACAACTGCTAAAGCGGCCAAAGTTCTGGGAGATGGTAGCACAACTGTCCATATGGCTTTTGGATTTTCAGGTCCCTCATGGATCCCTCTGACTAATGCAAACGTGCTGATGTACATTGACCTTGCTGACATTATCATTATTGATGAGGTCAGCATGGCAAAAGCAGACTTATTGCAAGAAGTGCACCAGCGGTGTATTGATGCAAGCCCAAACTCTACTGAGCCATTTGCAGGAAAGTATGTACTTCTAGGAGGTGACAAGCACCAGTTGCCTGCAGTTTGTGATAGGCGTTGCCACGAAGCAACATGCATCCATCAGCCATATCGTTGGGCCATGTGGCCCCTTTTTCGTGAAATTCATTTGAAAACCAACCACCGTCAGGATCCAAACAACTACTCCTGGATTGACTGCCTAAATAAAATCAGAATCTCAGAACCAGGCAACACAGAGCTTATGCTTCTACAGACACGTGTAGTGGGTGCTGATTGGGTTGCACCTAACAATGCATGGTTTATTGTTGGCACCAATGAAGAAGTGGCAAAGTATAATGAAGAAGCTGCACGATCGCACTATTCTGAAGATGAATTGGTCACGATTTTGGCTGAAGACGAAATTGACCGTAGCAATCGCTTTTCAACACAGGATCTAACATATTTAAAGCGAATTATGGAGGACAAGGGTGTTTTACCGCAACAGCTTCTCCTAGCTCCAGGAATGATTGTAATGTGCACGCAAAACCTCAAGTACCCAAAGATTGAGAATGGAACACTTGCAGAAGTATTAGCTATTGAGACAAACCACATTCGCATTCAGATAATCAACACAGACAGAGAGGTCAACATACCACGTATCATAGACTCAAAGTATCATAACCGCATACGGTTGAAGCGCAAAATGTTCCCTCTTGTAGTTGCTTATGCTCGCACGGTACACAAAGTTCAGGGTGACACCATCCATGATCCTGTAGTTATTGACTTTACTAATGTGTCTCGCCTAGGGCAGGCATATGTTGCACTCTCAAGAGTTGTTAGCATAGATCAGCTGCACATACTCCCCCGTGGGGTAACACTTACAGCAGACATGTTTCAGCCGCATGTTCCAGATGATGGCAACAACATTGATGAGGATGTTCTGGCAGATCTTTTGCAGGATTTCGAGGATATGGGCGAACCATTGGTTCAGGCCCATGAATCTGACGAAGAGTGAATCTGTTCTGTTAGACAAACAAATGAAGCAAAATAACGCATGAACTTGATGTGTCACAGTCGGTGCAGGCACAATGCTTGTTGTCACTACCTTGTTTCTATTGTGTGATTCATTATGTAGGAATGGAGCATGCATCCTTGGCACAAGCCATGGGAATGAGCCTCCAGGAGTTTTATCAGGCTGGAATGGCTGCTCCAACCGGCGGCCCTGGCACCTCTTCTGCTGCACCTTGGTCACAAGCAGGAAGCCGTTTTGATCCTGACGGCCCACGTTCTAAAGGACAAGAGAACTATTTGAATGACCTTGGCATAGTTCCCAGCGAATGGCCAGAGACCTATGCTGACGCAAGTTCCATGATCAATGAGCACAAGATGGCCCTGGACCTGGTGAGCAAAATTCGACTGCATACTAAATCCGTGCACTATTATCAGTTCAGTTGACTAATAATTAATCACTGCTGTATATAAACGGTGCGGTCGTTATTAGTTAATTATTAGTTAAATATGCATTAATAATTTTAGTTTCTAATTAAATATGCATTAATAATTTTAGTTTCTAAGTAGTTTTATTTTATTTTGGAAGTTGAATGAAGTTCGTTTTCGTTTTTTCGTTTAGCAGATAGAATTTCTTTGTCGTACTATCGTCCGTATTACCGAGTCCTAGTAGTGTAAGGCCCTCGGGAATTTAGACCGTCGCAGCCAAAACGTGATTTTTTGTTCGTTATTTGTGTCCACGCCTATGAATGCAGCTCAAGATTACTCATGAAGGGAAAAAGCCTGCCACCGGTCGTCAGAAAGAGGCTCTGCGGTCAAAGGCCATTCAGTTTGACCATAACCTCACCAAGGAGGCTGCAACATCCCTTTTGGAGACTGCTCAACAGCTTGCGGATGAACCTATTACAGACAATCAGGCCAAATGGCTTGCTAAGCACAAAGTAAGCATCCTTATGATATTTAATATGATTTAGTCTTGTGTACATAACTAATTGCTGCCCCTGTGAAGAACTTGTCTGCTATATGTTTATGGCAGGTAGGCAGTAAATGTTGCCAAATTGTATAATATTACTCTCGTCTCTTAGCTGGTCAAATAAATGTCAAATTCTTTAATTCTTTAATTATCACTATGCGCTTATTTCATATCAATTTGTCAGTAATTTCATCCCTTCATGTCCCTTTCCCTTTTACATGCAGATAACACCGGACAAGATGCCAAAGACCAAAGCTGAAGCAATTGAGTTCATCGGCAGTACCATTACACAAATCAGCACTGCAAGTGAAAATCAAAAGACCTTAATAAAAAAGCTGAACCCAAGTATCAATGTACTGGTCCTTAATCGCATGACAAGGCAACAGGCTGCCTTGATGATAGAGAGTTACTTAAAAAATAAGCGCAAAAGTGGGGCGTCATCTTGTAACAGCCCTCAGCAGTCAAGACGCCAGCCAGACGACGATGGGGAAGGGGATGGGGATGGAAGGAGATCCCAAGACGAAGGAGCGAAGAAAATGAATGGGGGAAGTGCATTGGGTCGAGGTGGGCGACGAAGCTCTGGAGTTGTGCTGAGAGCCCCTCTCAGTCGTGGTACTGTTGAGGAGTACTCTTTCGGATTTTACATTTCGTTAACTTCGGCGAAGGTTGTCCAATGGGGCAGTGCTAGCTACCCTTCCCTAATTTGGCAACTTCTGACTGAAGAAAGCTAATGGTATATGTGATGGCTGGCCACCTCACATAACCTAGCTGCTTTTTGCCGGAGTGTGTCAATGTCTTTTTTTGCCGCTGATATTGAGAAACGTATTTCAAGAACTTTAAATGCATTTGGGATAAATCATGAACCTCGATGTAACTTAAGATATTGAATATCTCGAAAACATGTCACACAAAACGGTGGCTGTGCAGGGAAGCGGGGTAGCAGACCCCGCAACCTGCACGACCACCCTAACTTTCGGGCCTTAGAGCATTGTTAGCGGTAGCCCCATGGATATTTAAAAGTATGATATATATATAATAAATATATACACATTTTGAGCTACCGACGTACGTACGTTATTAGATAGGTAAAGTACATAAGTAGGTGTTGTGTTAGTTGGTTGCACTGATGCCAGAGAAAATAAACTTCTTGCATGCACATTTTTAAACATGCAGTTATGATATGGCCTGGTGCATTTGGCCTGTCTATCTATTTATCTATCTATCTATCTATCTATCTATCTATCTATCTATCTATCTATCTATCTATCTATCTATCTATCTATCTATCTATCTATCTATCTATCTATCTATCCATCCATCTATCTATCCATCCATCTATCTATCAATATTTTCACGGGCCCTTTGTATACTGTATGTACATACGCGCTGCTCATCGATCTATCTTAGGTATGGTTCCTTGTTCGTTTCTTTGTTTATTTCGCTGTTTTTAGCAATCGCGTGAGACGACCTACCTTTTCAGGATGCACATTCGTAGCATCATCATCATCATCAACCCGTGGCCGTTGCAGCAGGAGCTTCATCAATTCTGGTGGCTGCTGCTGCTGGCTCTTGCCTACATTATTGGCAACTTCGCCAAGATGTGTAGTTGCCGCATTATGGTTGGAACCACTGCTCGTTAAAGAAAGTCCTGGTTTTTTGGAATGATCATGAATGCCCATACGGCAGCTCTTCACCAAAGTTGCTGGGGCTGCTCGCCAGTTCTCGTCTGAGAGCATTTTCGGAGCCAACGACTCTTGACGCTCTAAGTTCGAACCCTTAACAGCAGCCAGATCATTGACATCAGAATCGATCGACATGCATCGGGGAAAGGTGGCTACGATGGAGTCCGTGCGAACAGGGGCGGCGGACTTATTAGTAGGCGACTCCTTGTGCTGCTGCAATTCCCGAGACGAGCTACACCGCCGCATCGGAGCTGCATCGCAGAACACCAGCCACCGACCATCATGAGGAGCAACGCACGCGCATCAGCAGGTCAATATTGAAAAGCGGAAGACGGTGGATGAAGTGAATTCGACAGGTTAAATAGCTTGATGGTTTGATTAGCTAGGGCAGGAAATAACCCAAGCAAAATTCTCGGCTGAATCTTACCAGTGCAACACGGCAATTATCTGTATGTATCTATTCATCTTTAAAATCTTTTATGAGATGTACTGAGTTTGACGTATACTTTGTAAACATATATGTATATTGTATATTATAAATAAGTATCGCGGCGGAGGAAAGAGTGGTTCTCGTGTTTTGATTGAGCGGCAAGTTGTCCCCGTTTCTTAGGGTTCTTTTGTGACGTCTTGGTGGAGCTCTGTGCTCTGTTAATAGCCAAGCTAGAGCTTCTGAGGTTTTGCTTGCTCTTGCTGGACTGAGTGAGGGGGGGAGCACGCGGCGGGACAGACAGACGAAGCCCGTGCCCCTGCCTCTCCTGCGCTGTGCATGGCTCTGCCCGGTCTTTGCAGGGTGAGTCGCCCATAGCACAACACCCTTTCATAATTAATAAGGTACATATATCCGTACCTAAAGGCTACGTATGTATACTCGCCTGCATATTACCAACCATGCACATAATTCAATCGTAACGCACCTCGGTTTGTTAATGAGGAGGACGGCGGGTTAGACGATGAGTCAAGAGCCGTTGACACCATCTTTGGTAGTTCCGCCGCCGTATGACCAGATGATGATAAATACTTTCGAGCTGGGCATGATGAGATGAA
Organism: Volvox reticuliferus; assembly: GCA_019650235.1. NCBI lineage: Eukaryota > Viridiplantae > Chlorophyta > Chlorophyceae > Chlamydomonadales > Volvocaceae > Volvox > Volvox reticuliferus. Next base: position 240,929 of record BNCP01000040.1, on the reverse strand, counting down.
AGTCGCTGTTGCTGCTGATCCCTGCGCCGCCGTATCGCTGCTGGGTGGTACTTCCTTCACAGCGCCTGCAGCGACTGGCTTAATAGTAATGGGACGGCGTTTGCCTGCTTTTGCGCATTGCCGCCCAGCTCTTTCATCATCAGTGGCTTCGGGAAGAAAATCGCCGATGACTTCCCGATCGCCATCTTCAACTTTGCCTTCGACGTGCAGCAGGCTGTTTGTTACCTCTCGAACATTCATTTGGCCCGTCGTGTCTGCACAAAAAGTTGTTCCTTCACGCGTGACAGCCATATTATTACTACCAGCAAGTTTCTGCTGCATGAGATAGCCTGCTGCTGGCTCATGCGCGGCAGGCGTATCATATGGTGCTGTCTCCGTGATTCCTTGGATGATGAGCCCACGTTGTCGTCGTCCCCATGTATCAGGAGCAGCCTCACCTGCTGTAGTCGGAACAGCTGCATTAAGGTAACCTTCGGATGGAGGTAGAACCGGCTGGGGCTCGCGCATCAGGACCTTCTGCTGGTCATCACAGCTGTAACGCTGCCGGGGCCTCATCATCAACTTCTTCGAATGGTCGTCGTCCATTAATGCGTCCTCCAGGGAGGCGGCGGTTGGTTGATCCGTTTCCGTGGATTCCCCCCGCTGATGACTCGCAGCAGTGGTGGAACAATAATCACGGCCGGGTTGCCCTGATGAGGATGATAAGGCACCTCCTAATAATAGCAGCCCCGCCACCCCTTCCGCACCGCCGTACCTTACCGAAGCTTCACGAAGGCCTGTCGCTTTATCAGGTAGCATGTTATCCAAACCTGGTTCGTATGTTGCTAATTTTAAATTCCTGGACATCCTACGTACGCGAGAAGATAGAAGTTGCATACTGCGCCCAACTAAATTGGCTGCACGTGTGTGTGCAAGACTGATTTTACGAACGTATCCCAACGCCCATTCCTGGTTAACATTCGCCATGGGCTCTTGGGAATTGGAAGCGAGGGGAAGGAAATGTTAACAAAATATATTCTTGGTTACGTAATAACGACACAAGATATATAGAAGTGACTGGCCGTCATGTTACATATAATATATGTACGGACGTACACACACACACACACATATATATATATATGTACATCCAAGTACATAGCGTGAGATCCCTTGAGGAATATATATATATATATATATATATATAGAGAGAGAGAGAGAGAGAGAGATGGAGAGATGGAGAGATACCGATAATAACACAATATCGACATGCGTGATAATTCAATGAAAGGTAGATTATTGAATATAAAAATCATGGACGTACGGCATGCACGGCTGCATTCCGAACATGCATAATAAAGTTGAAAGTTTGTAAATGCAGCCGCTTTACCTACCAGGTAGGGCTTCGATCTCTCTGTAATAATGGGTTGTCCTAAACCGCGGGTCATATACTTACCAGGCTGTGCAATATCCCAGTGTGGCCCCATCATGATGTCTTCAGCCTTGGCCTCCAGCCGGGAGCTTGGAGAAATGGAGTCAGTTTGGCATGCGTGACTTGTAAGGCCCTTCAAATCTCCAGTTTCTTCGAAAGATACGGAGATCCGATTCGCAGTGATGCCTTCATCATCACATGGCGCTGTTCTCATGTCCACCGTTTTCATTGGCGGTTCAAGCGGCTTCAGAACAATCAAATAAGAAAAAAGACAAATATAGAGAGACAATCGGTAGGATGTTATTTGTATATTGCCAGTTGGAAAAGGTGGTCATCATGAAGTTGATTGATTGATTTATGTTACAAATAAATACAAGCATTGCCTTCGTCTTGTCACATGTTGATTATATATAAGAAATGCATGGGGGTAGGCCTCCATATGACTAAGCGCATACATGGCATTGTTTTGTTATGTTGTAAGGGCATGCATGGTTAGAGCGAGATAGAGGGAGGTATAATATTAGCTTCCGTAATCTCTTTTCTTTTGGCCGAGCAAGAGGAAGATTGCGGGCTTTGAATAATAGGCGGCGGATTATGATTTATCCATTCATGATGGCTTTGCCCTATATTGCTGTGTAGTAGTTGAGTGCCGAAAAGGCCTCTCGAGATGTTGACAGGGTGTTTCTTGGACCTTATATTGTGGTAATGTGCCGTACAAGTACGAATACTTCATGCTGCATGCACAATAAGACGTACATGATGCCTCGTCCCCAAAATTCATGAACCCCTGCCTATAACGAATCCCATTTGTCCGCACTTGCTTACTTTCTCCTCCAAGTACCAGCGGCACACCGTAAGCCACCACACTAGACCCAAGTATGGTGCCACGAAGAGCACTAGTGCGATAACTGCTGTAATCCAACTGCTGCTCCATTGCGCAGCTGGGGCCCCCAAAGCAAAGAAGGAATAGAATGTGATGGATACCTGAAGCAGACCTAGCATAGGCGGGGTGGCGAAAACAGCTGAAGGAATGAATCAATGCATCATGATGTACATAAATATGATAGATAGACATGATATAATCTATGTATATTATAAGTATTATAATATTGTAGTAGAAATAATGTAATGTTGTATTATATCATATGTAGTTTACTATATTATGAAACCCATCTAGCTCGCAAATGACCCCGCCTGCACCACGTAGCTATAAATCTTATATGCGAATCAATTTAAACCATTACCCGCCCATCGCAGGCAGTGCAGATGATATGCTAATGCGACTACTCAAAAAACAAAAAAAAATATATATATATATCCAGCTTCCGCAGCTTTAAACTTGTAATCATTTAATACTTTTTTATAACATACCTCCAAGGGTCATCTCAGCACGTGGAAATTGGAATGGCGCTGGTAAATCCCGGCTTAAGAAACGACGGTAGAGAAAGTTAAACCAGGCATGTCCCACCACCAGTGCGCCCACTAGGACCGAAGCAACCACCACAGTGTACCCCAGATCCTGCGGATCGGTAATGACTGCGATGTGTCCAGAGGTATTACCGCTGCTGCCTGCTGCTGGAGGTGCCAGAGTTGAGCAATCACTGGCGCCAGCAGTAGAATTGAGTATTACTTTGCCGTTGAAGTCGATATCGACAATCGTTCTGTTCCCCGCTGCAGCACCACCAATAACATATGAGTTAATGGGTTTGCTGCTGCTGCTGCTGCTGCTGCTGCCGCTGACGCCGGTGGCATCCTGATTATTACTACTGTTGCAACCCCTATTACTGTCATCGCTGATGTTGCTGCGAATAACTTCCGACATGTTCTGTAACCAGGTCACCAGCAGATCCTGGGCATCTGTCAGCTCAAATGAAGGGTTATTCGTAAATGAAGGATTCATCATTTCTGATCCTTCCATAGATGTAGTTGCTTTTCCAGCGGAGGACGAAGATGATGATGATGATTCTAAAATGTGATCTGATAAAATCTCGCGGGCCGCCGTTGTCTCATTTAAGGAAGAAGGTGATGAAGTTGGCGATAATGGCGGGACGACCATCGATGGCAATAAAGGATCGGTACTTATTAACGTGATATCGTGAACCTCGTCTGGGATGATGAACTCCGTTGGGTTGCGGAAGGCCTCATCCAGTGGGGGAATGTTCCCTTTAAGGCTCAGGATGGACCAGCGTAGGTGACGAGCCACCCAGCGATACCCGAAACTGAGCCCAGGCGATGCCATGTTTGCGGTCATGGCCAGCATCTGAATTATCCATCCAGCGATAAATGGTAAAACCAGCAATAAGAAAGGCATGCATGGGAATAGTGTACAGAAGCGTTCGTTGCTGGATGGTTCATTCAGCACAAAAGCTAGCTATGTATACCGGTCGGTAGGTGGTTAGATTTTCACATAATAGCCGACATTTATCAATATTTATTGCAATGACTACTACATATCGATCGATATCAAAATATATATACATATTTTGTATTCGAAATAATAGTTTGCGTGAAGCACAAAAAACTATTTATGTATCAGGGGTAATCTCCATATATTTAGGTGTACATACATATTTTGTGCATTTCATGTATATGTACATATGTTATTTATACCCTGTGCATAGCAAATCCCTTGGTTGCGGAGCCTCTTAATTATTGGCAGCTATTAGTGGCAACTATTACATAATATATATGATTATAACAATATATGAACATAACAACAACGAACGGTGAGCTGACACAAGAGGGGACTGCTACATACATGACACGCGAGTATAGGCTGCGTCCAAGCAGCAAAGTTGAGGCCGTTTAAGCCGACAGCAGTGGCTGCTGTTAATATATTACTAGCATAATAATCCATAGTTTTTGCAGTACAGGTACGTAGGGAAAAAGCAGATTTTCAAAAGCAAATATCAAATAATAATAAGAGAAAGCACCTACTTGGATGTGATAGGTACTTTGCAAAACCGACCAGCGCGAGACCAATCCTAAAACGATGGAGGCGGATGCTAACAACGAGGCGGTGTTGGCGAGGGGACCTATTGGAAACCTCTTGGAATAAGGAAGCTTGGTCTGCAACAGTAGCGCCCTGTGTTATTAGTTAGGGATCATGGTATAATAACGTACAAGTTTTAGATACCGACGTAGACAGATAGATCAGAAAGCAAGGACTCAAGCATGCATGGATGGAACATGCTTTCACTGTGTGCAGCAGAAGCCGTGTTGAGTGCGTGTTAACATACATGTGCTGTTGACGCAATATTCCGGTAAGGAATATGGAGCATGTTTTTTATTTATTTGCCTATCTCTGGACAGGCAACAGCAAACACATAACGAGTGTAAAAACACACGCTTGCAATATAAAATTGCCTAACCACCAATAAAAACAATATAAACAAACCAACGTACATATCCATCTACTTGCCTATCCATTATGAACTAATAATAATAGCATCGACCCATCCAGTGTTGTATCTCTTTGTTATATCCGCCTACATACATGCAGCAAAGGCTTGATCGAAAGGATGCCAGACAACTGGCCATCCCGCTCGGATACTACCCGTAGATAGATACAGCCCAACAGGATACTACATCAAGTTATGTAGTGGTAACATTACCATTGTTTGGTTCATTCAGCACGCAGTGTACATACACACATGTAGTAGTCATTTGCTAGGTACTATCCTTTCCATCATATATATATATATATATGGCCCCCCGCCCGCTCACCCAACACTTGGATTGCCTGTAAGATCAGCGACAACGCCCTCCGGCAAGGTAACCGATGGAGCGCTGTTATTATCATGCGTGTACATTAACACCAAGCAAGACCGCGCATACGGTACGCCAGTTGCAGCAGCAAAGTCAATGCCTGCGTATCCACTGAGCTGCAGCACGCCGTTGGAACGGTATGGCTGTGTAGGCGTGGGTGCTGATGCTACCGGTGCTGCTGGTGACGAAAGGTATTCGGCTGCTTGTGGTCCAGCTGTCGGACTGCTAGATGGCCGTGCTGCTGCTGCTGCTGCTGCTGCTGCCGTTACCTTTAACGCCGCCTGTGCTACATTTACAACTTCCGTTGCTCTCTCTGCAGACTTAAAACATGTGTATCCGGCTATCTTTGCTCCACCGGAAAGCTGCAAAACGGATCCTAAGTTGAACAGCTTCACAGGCTCAGACATATTCAAAGTCAGAATGAGGTAGCGCAGCTGGGCTACAACTTCATCCGCTGCAGCAGCGATTGGGTTATTACTGAGCGCCATCGTGGTCTTGAACGTGAACAGTTCTCCAGAAATATGTGGTGCTTCCAAATCCACCGTCACCCAGCGGTACCAAACCGATTCTCCAACCTGAACGTATACACAGCGTACGTGCGTACGTACGTACGATGTCATCACGAGTCATCGATCACATACAGTGCCATCTTCAGCTGGCGATAAAATTCCCTTGTTTTGATTGTGTGTGTCTCTCTCTCTCTATGTGTGTGTGTATATATGTGTATACGCCGCGTCCCCCTTCCCCCACTGGCTCGGAACGGTCAGGGCCCCTGGTCCTCGTCTTTGCAGGGCGAGTCGCCCACCGTGTAACACCCCTTAAAAAAAATATATATATATATATATATATTGAGGGGTGTTATACTGTGGGCGACTCGCCCTATAAATACAAGCACCGGGGGTCCTGACCGGACCGAGCCACAGCGCAGGGAAGGGGCACGTGGCTTTTTCATACATGTGTATGTGTAAGATGGTTAACAATTACATAAATAATAATAGCATATGTTGGCATACATGAAATGAGCTGCATTTATTTCGTATCTGCGTGGCCAACAATCCTGCAGAAATGATCGAGAACTATTCATATTATATTATACTAGTATAAATTACATTATATGCGCCTGGAATTCACTTGACTGGGTCTCGCTCCAATTGGTCCCATCATCATCCGCTCAGTATGTATATATATAATGTGTGTGTACGTGCGTCGTGCCCAAAAAAGTGTGGCCCATGCATCCATACATACTGTACCTGAATTCGGACGAGGTAGTCACCATCATGTGCCGGCTCCATCCTCCATGCTGCCATCAGCTTTCCAGATTTGATGTTTGGCATATCGATGATGCTGATCTCCTGAGGTTGACGTACATGCAACTTGCTGAAAAAAGAACCTCTATTACAATTTTTTTCAGCATGTCCAGACCTGCTTATGGGAATCCTTATGTATGTATGTATGTATATGTATCGCTGTGCAAGGTAGATGCATACGTGCATGCATGCATCGAACGCACGGATTGAGAATGAAATGTGCGTGGCGTGGCAGTTGGGGCCGCTGTGATCGTCTACACATAGTATCTATCTGGTTGGGCGCCATTATTGACTTATTATCCATCTATCTATCTTGTAGGCGGGCAAGTAGGGCCAATGCCCGTAGAACGGTATTACTACGTATTAGTACATGAAAATATACTACATTATCTGAATCTCTGGCCAAGGATAGAGTCCTCCGTTGCTGCATTAATAAATCGTATTATATAGGCTCATATAATATATATATATATATAGCATTTCTATAGAAATTATTTCGTAGGGGGTATTACGCAATATATGTATATGTAAAATATATGTAAAACCCAAATGATCTGGATAGGGTTTCCAAACGGTTTCTATTGTGTTAGCTAGCTTTTATTTTTATTTTTTTCGATTTGATTCGTCGTATGAAATATATTTATAGCAGGATTCCCGTGCTTGTGATGCGTGCCTTAAGCGCCGCTGTTCCGCTCATATTAGCGCCCCATCCAATAAGCTCTTCTAGAGAGGGCAACGTTGACGCATCATGAAACGTCTGAACCAGCTTCCGTCCATCCAGATGATTTGTTTGTATGCTACTGTCGCCATCATTATACATGCTGCTGCTGACGACACGCTTTAGTAAATGTCGTCTCGCGATCTCCCTACTGCTTTCGACATCTGCAGTGGTTAAGTCATCATTGTTGTACATATTATTATTGTCATTTATTAATGGTGACGTGCTGACGGCGGCAGCAAAGCTGCTGTCTGGCTGCTGTTGTGATGGGGGTCCGGAAGATGACTTATACAGGGAGGAGGTGCCACGCGCAAGTGCAGTGAACGACACATTGCAGCCGCAAGCTCTGCAGTTCATCATGGCGGCTGAAGAACTGCCCGATTCTGCAATCACAATGTAGAACGGCCCCCTTGCAATAGAGGGTATCGCAAAACTGATTATTTTATTATTTGCCGCAAGGCTGCAGTTGAAGAATGGTAATGGAGGAGTTGCGGGTGGTAGGATTGGAGGTGATTGACGCAGTTGCGGTCGCGGTGGTGATGGAGGCTGCGGTGATGGGGGTTGCGGTGATGGGGGTTGCGGTGATGGGGGTTGCGGTGATGGAGGCCGTGGCGAAGGGGCCGGCGACGGAGGGCGTGGCGAAGGGGGCCCCGGAGACGGTGGGGGCGGTGAGGGGGGTCGTGGCGACGGCGGGGACGGCGGTCGCGGTGGCAGCATCGGTAGCCACGACCATGCGCTGGACCACTTTCCTGGGAAACTTGGCGGTATCATTGGTTGTGGTGGCGCTGTCGTTGTCCGTTGCGCCAAGTTGGAGATTTGAATGTTTGGCGCAAGTGGAATATAAGGATACGATTTATTATCCACAAAAGTGAGAGGAGGCACTGGGGGAATCTCTGGCGGCTTTGGGGCCACAGGTGGAATGGGCGGTCGTCGACCTGTAGCTTTCGGTTGGATTGGAAAGAAAGAAGCTCTTTCACAGAAATCCTGAAGCACCAGGTAGCTTCCCCAAAAGTAGTCGTTGCCGACGAAATCGGCGGTCGGACCCTTTATTGTAAAGTTACGAGCACGGAACTGTTCGCTGTATGTATCCCAGCAGCACTTTCCATCCGGTGCGATGACGTTCGTATAACCAGCTGAACGCACATGCAGGCAGCAGGCCGCATAAGGAAAAGGGAGATCATTGTAGTCATTGCTCTGCTACAGGTAAGGATTGAAGTCACACACTGGCAGCATTCATATCATACACACATATGTGTATATATATTATGTACATATTATGTATATATTGTACCGTCACCCCTCTGTGGGTGGGGCCGGGAGTCTTTCTAGGGGGGCGCCAGTTTGACTCATCATCCCCCCCTCTGTAGTTTGGTTGTGTTTTCCAGCTTGGCTGAGTGGGAGCGTCTCCTTCTGGCGGCGTCTCCCCTCTGTGGGAGCCTGTGTGTGTGTTTGTCAGGCTCTTGCCAGGTCAGAGTAGTGGTGGAGGAGAGAGTGGTTCTTGTCTTTTGAGCGGTTAGTTGTCCCTTTTTCCTATCTAAGGTTCTTTTGTGACGTCTTGGTGCAGCTCTGTGCTCTGTTAGTAGCCAGGAGAGGACTTCTGAGGTTTTGCTTGCTCTTGCTGGCCTGAGTGAGAGGGGGAGCACGTGACAGGATAGACAGACGAAGCCGTGTGCCCCTCTCCTGCGCTGTGGCTCGGCTGTAAATAGTAGCTGGGCAGACGACGTATATATCAGGAGCGGCGGAATAGCTGGTGGAAAGTAGAGGGGATGGCTATGGAAAACATTAATTTGCTTGATAGATAGATAGATAGATAGATAGATAGATAGATAGATAGATAGATAGATAGATAGATAGATAGATAGATAGATAGATAGATAGATAGATAGATAGATAGATAGATAGATAGATAGATATGACATGCATTTATTCATCGTCTGTCACATCCCATTGTGCAGTAGGTAGTTGCTGACGATAAGGCCTCTTGAGAGAGAGGCCTTATCGTCACCTTCCCCCTGGCTGTGTGCTGCTAGCATTTGCATGGTTAAACAAAAGTTAAAGCTACTATATCCATCCCTTATGTACTGTTACTCTGCACTGCCCAACATTTTATGGCCCCGCTTATATTATTATGAGCTGCATGCGTAGTTATATCACTCGCTCGTAGCTACTGCGTGCTGCGTATGTATGCATACATACAGATACGAAGCTGCGTGCTCCTCTCCTGCGCTTTGGCTCGGCCCAGTCGGGGTCCCTGGTGCTTCGTTGTCTTTGCAGGGCGAGTCACCCACATACAGTGTAACACCCTTAATACACAGATATTGTACGTAATGAAATAAAATTCACAACGTTCATGCTCACCTGTTTTGCTTATTGGGTCGTACCACTGCCAACCGACGCCATCCATATCAAAGATTGATATATTCTGCTTGAATATTCCAGAACCCCAAACTGGGTCCAAGGACTCAGCGCCAGCATAGAACAGGCTGGGGCCCCGGCATAACTGCTTAATGAGCACGTCCGCCTGAGTACTGTTATCTTGATGCTGTTGCTTCAACGCCCAGCTGCAGCGGATAAAATGCTGGAACAGCACAATCCTGCCAACGCAATACAAATATGGAATAATCCATTTTCAGCAGGACGTTCGTTAATTCATTGGCACCAACTATCATGATTATTATGAAGTTCAGGAATGTTCTATCTGAAGGAGCGGGTAGATAGAACAAGTAGGTATAATATATATATATACATATATATGTGTGTGTGTGTATTCACATGTTGAAATACGTATCCCATGCGCATAGCTAGTAGTAGTTGCTAGCACGCACCGTCGGATAATGAAGTGATTTTAAATTATTATTTCGTTTATAATTACCATAAATCAGTTTAGAAGTCGCGATGTGCGAGCTTCTTGTTTTGGGATGTTGTATACATCTACATATTCTATAATTATATACATATATTATCAAACGGAAGGCCTGATGACGTACCTGTGCCAGTCTTTGCAGAAATTGGGATGGCCGGTAAGGTTGCTGCATACATACGTACGTACGTACGACAACGAGGGGAGGGATTTAGGAGAACGTGATGCATTTGCTTGTGCGTGAGTCATGCGCCGTGTGTTAATAGGCTTTGTGTACCCAAAAAGCCTACCGAGATTCGGAACGGTTATTTTTATAATATGCTCATATGTGCCGTGCAGTGTACGACTACTACGCATTATTTGTACAGCTCCCTAAATATAATAATGCTCCCTATCTAGCTATGGATATGGCGCACGCGCGCCTATGCATCGGTACCAGCTAATAATAAAAGCGTCGCCTTATCAGGGTGATATATACGCGAGGGCGGAAAAACGAAATATTTATATTTAAGGCGTGATGTTTCACACACTCGTCCTCCTTCATCCGGCCATTCAAAACCTCACAAATAAGTACGCCCTTATTATCACTTACATAGTCCTCAGTTTTGTCATCATCAGCCAGGTGCTGGGAATAGGGCCTTCAATGAGACCCTGCCCCATGTCATCGCTCAGGTCCCTGTTGACACGCATGGTAAACATGTAAATGTACAGCAGCAAACGGTATCAAAGTATAGGCAAAATGTCTATGTTGTGTGTGTATGTATTTACGTAGAAGGCTAAAATTATCAATATATATGCATGTATATATATGTGCATATATATTGTAGTAGTCGTACACACTTTAGCACAATATAGCTGTGCAGATACACGCCATCAACATCTCGAGAGGCCTTTGCGGCTCTCAACTACTACATATATATTATATGTATATGGTTAAGCATATATACATACGTATGCATCTACATAAGTAAGCGAGCATAAGATGCATGCATGTGATAAAACCTAGGCCATGAGCCATAAGGAGAACCTTCCATCCTGCACAAAAGACACGTGAATGAAACTACACTGAACCGTCATGGAGCGCGATCAGACCTGACTTACCGTCCTGACTGACAATGCAACTGGTGGAAAAAACACTTTACATAAACTAAATTGACAGTAAGCCTTACTTCATGTTTTTTTCCAGCCAGCCATACCATACTGATAAATAAAAACACTTCAATAATTACGTTACTCACAGATACTCCAAGTTCTTAAACAGCGCCCATTCTGATGGCAGGAAGCCCTTTATCACCGGCTTGCCACGCCATGTTCGTGATGGGTGGCTACCGTCATTCGTCCGCTTGATGGTGAGGCGCCTGAGGGTCTCAGGCAGGAAGTTCCGACTGGCAGTAGGGTCAGGCGCTGACAGCGCCTGCCAGCCCCTCGGGAAAGATTGGTTGCCATACTTTATCGATACGAGCTCATTTCGGAGGCTTTCACTCCACTCTACCCGGGCTCGGGCGGTCCACCTGCGTGAGAGACAGCAGGTTGATTGGATATACGACAACCTGCCTGGACGAGCATAATGAAGATGCATGAAAGCTCTTTCGTTTGCTTGCTTGCTATTGACTAGGAATTTACCTACCAGGCATGTTATATATATATAGGGGTGTTACACTGTGGGCGACTCGCCCTGCAAATTTATATATATACATATACATATACATAGCACGCTCCCAAAACGTAATAACCATACGTATGCCAAATATGTTTGCCTATTTGTATATATATATATATATATGCGCGTGTGTGTGTGTGTGTAAGGATTATGTCCAGTGAGTTCATGATTACATCAGACCCATTAATTCATGCACGCATGCATGAAGATCTCATGATCCCAACTCCCGTTCCCGGCCCCCGTATATGTACGATCAGGAATGCAGATGCACAACCAAAGCTAAATAAATAATTCTACGTCCGTTCTCTCTCTCTCTCTCTCTCTCTCTCTCTCTCTCTCTATATATATATATATATATATATATATATATATATATATATATATGTGTGTGTGTGTGTGTGTGTGTGTGTGTGAGTGTATATGTAAGATATTCCACCAGATGCAGAAGAGTTTCATATACTATTATATATACATGTTGTAAACATAAACGTAAACACACTGCCTCAGATGTGCAATGACATGTTTAATAGGTAACAATAATAAATCAAAATTTAGCACGAGGAAATAACTCCCATCCATTTCTCACGCACCGCATGGCGTGTAGCTCCTGAATGGGCCAGAACAGGCATGTCTCCAAGGCAGCTTGCCGCAGCGCCAGGTTGGGATTGAGACTGGTCACATTCCGCTGAACCAGTGCTCGACCTACTCCACAGGGATCTGCAGACGTCATAGGAAAAACAAATATATATATATATAAATAAGATTATACGCCTATAAAATCAATCAGTAAACTAACCACATTCTAAATCGCCCACGCAGGTGGTAGAGATTATAAATTATAGCTTTCCTTATCATATTACGTAGATAGCCAAGGTCATACATGCAACTTACACTAACATATACCTTTGTAAATTAAATTTGTACATTTGTTATATATTGAAAGGGTGTTACATACACTGTGGGCGACTCGATCGCCCTGCAAATAAAGACGAGCAGTAATAAGTTATGTATGTACGTACTTCTTCTTGGGGCGGTATATATGTATGTATGCATTCGCTTACCCCAAATATATTTATGTACGCATTCGCTTACCCCAAACCATGGTGAAGTAGCTGTAGTTCCTGAACAACTCTTGTCTGTTGCCGCTTCCAGCCAGATCAAAGTCTTTCAGATCGAGAGCCAGAGACGCCGCACGGTCACAATTCCAAGTTTTATAGTTCCACCTTTGTTTGGTTGCGTGCATGCGTGGCATGGAGGTAATGACAGAAACGCAGCATGTCGTTAATATATTACGGGGTGTTACACTGTGGGCGACTCGCCCTACAAGGGCGAGCACCAAGGGACCTGACCTGACCGTTAATATATGTGGACGCACTCCAGAGAGCAAGGTCTATCTACCTAGCATTATTGCTTTATCAGCTAGCGAGGACGGCACCGCGCGCGGGTTATTGGAATGGGGTTTTTGCATCTCACTTTTGTGTTTTTGTGTATGTATGTGTGCCGTACTATCTACACGATTACGACATGTTTACGTACGTAGGCAATAGGCAAAGGCATGCGTTCACCATATATTTATTACTATACTATATATAGCAAATGCAAAATACCTGTACATGTACGTACCAACCAGATGCAACGTTCCAGTCGGTAACCAGAACTGTAAAATGTACGAACAAGACAAGAGGGCGCGTGTATGTTCGTTCCCCGAACGTTTAGCTGTTGAGTGCGTGTATGCCAGCAGCATGAGTTTCGAGCGACATTGTGTCGTGCACATGTATTCTAGGATCAATTTCGACTATGAACGGGATAAAAATCTCTCCATTGGTAGCTAGAGGTAGATAGAGGATGGATGTGCCGCCACAAAGATGGACGGCGACAGACCCTGATTACAATAATGACCTGCGAGCTCCACCCAGTAGTGGAGTCGACGCCGCCGTTGATCCGGCGGATTCCACTGGATGCCGATGGTGAGTGCTGAACCCGGCAGAGAAAATCACTGAATTCGGAGAGGTCAGCATGAAACAAATGCCCCGAAATACTTGGGAAGGTAGGGACTGTCAGGTAATGGCCACGGGTGAACAAATCCCCCCCATCTCACACATACACATACACACACGCACACATATATATATACAAATGCATTATGGTATACACCCATCACAAATACATGTGATTATCTACTTACAGATCGAATGTGGTGTCGTTGCGGCCTCTTCGATCTGGAAGTACGGCAAAGCCTTCATGCTCCGGGCGGAAATAAATGTCTTCAAAGTAACTGTACATATCGATATGTGCACGTACGTATGTACGTTTAAGTAGCAAAAAAAGTGTAAATGGTGGGTTAGGCAGCCAGCAGGGCAGCCAGCAGGGCAGCCAAGTGCGTCCACCCCCCTTGTTATTTATTTATGTACTACACACTGAACTGCTTCCAAACAACTATATATGGTCAGGGCATGCATGCATGAAACAAGATCTCATCCTGCACCCTTATCTATCTACATGCATGCTATCTTAAGAACGAGATTGAAAGAATGCACGAAGATATGACCCGCAATTTTCCTTGCAACCCAGTCTAGTATAATTATATAACTTTATTTACTAAGCAAATAAAGAGCCTGTTGGGTGACGTATTCATCCAAGCCTGTATATATTATATATATACAAGAAGTCTTTGATGATGCATGGACATGCGGCTTCATATATGGGTAACATTTAGCTGTTATGTTTTATCTCCATGCGTGATGAATATACAATTAATTACATGACAGACGAGCATAGACTAGCGTGAATGAGTGACCCTATATGTAAAGAAAGTATATTAAAGATTATTATGAACAGATAGATAGACTCATGTGTAGACCAAAAATAGTATTGTATAGTTATTATAATATATATAGTTCAGGAAATGTATTAACACTTGCCATCCTCTTTGCTATTAAGCTACTACTAATAATAATAGTAATGATGAACCGAGCTCACATTTCCTCCAACGGCAGGCACACTAGGTCGTCCACTAAGCTGAACTCAGGTGGCTCGGTCATGTTGATGGAGGGATGGTGCCATGCAGTCATGTGGCGAAGCGCGCTGGGAATTGCGCAGTGCAATGTATGCAGTAAGAAGTGGAGAAAGTAGTAAGTTAGAGTGCCGCATTTTCAGCAACTTGTGTTAAGTTTATTACAAGTATGTGATCAGTGGGACAAAATGGTGACAGCAACGTCGTGATGGATGTATGGCAGCATTAGCGGTATCATTGCTTACTTGGTACCATCAAAAAGCCTCCATCCCGAGCGGTTGATTGGTTCCCATACAGCAGATATCTCCCGTACCCGTACCCACCCATAGGGTTTAACCCACCCATACTTACAGGCGGCTTACTATGTTATAGTTCCATGGTCTCGTGTATTTCTTAACATCGTTGCCGTACATAATACGCGTGGCTGTATCGTTATGATACTCTTTGCCGGTTATCCGGTACAAAATCGGCGCACGGAACTTGCATGCTACAGCTAAGAAAGGGTCCGAGAAGCCCAGTGGTGGCTTGATTCTTTGTGCAGCATAAATATGGAAATCGCAGACAGTTGGCCGTGTGTTTTCATAACTGCTGGGAGTCCTGCGTGCGTCAGCAGCGGCGTTGAAAGAGAGGGACACATACATACACACGAGGCGTCGTGTGTATATATAGAATATTATGTATATGTATGTGTGTGCGTGTGTGCGGATGTGTTAGTTATTTGTATTACGCAGGCTCGGTGGTTATATAGATAAATAGTTAGATAGATAGAGGATATATAGATAGATAGATACCAAGAGATGATTATATGTTTTTCCAGTTATGTGGAAACGGCCGTATTGTACGGCCGTGTGTGTTGTGTCTGTTCCAAGTTTGATGGACCCTGTTCCATTTTCATCTGGAAAACACATCATAATAACGCATACATGTACATAAGAATGTACTAACCATGCAGGACAATGCAGGACTTGTATCTATCTGCTGATGATTTTGCAATATATCAAGCGCGTTCAATCCACACCGTACGTCTGCAGCCCATCCAGTAATAAGAAACAAATTATTAGCATACAAGGAGAAATCCTACATATATATACATGTGTCATATAATACGGTCATATATGTATATATATATATATGTGTGTATATATATGTATATACTAAGCGACCGACATTTGATGCTAGCTACCGCCCGCCTCAAGTAGTTGGAATTATCTGTTTCGATTGCTTGCATGCTTTGCACTACTGGCTAGCTAGCTGGGGAAGATTCGCAAATATAAGATTCACGTATATAACAATAATGAGGGCTTACACATTGTTTCATTGCCATGTTCACCTTCATTATTATCCCCATACCATCTATCTGCTACATGCATTTCATCATCGATGACTTTAATGAATCGAGGACCGCAAACATAATTTACTACTGCTGTGTTGAGATCGTGCGTGGCAGCTAGCTATTGAATGACGCACGCAGTCACGCATCACCCAGCCATTCACCAGGGAGTGTAGACGCTACACCAAGGCGGTGGGGTCGAGAGAGGGGGATGAATTATATTGTGCGACTGGTCTAGACGTTCGATTGCACAGCAAGTGTAGCGAGGATCAGCAGGGATGGGATCTGCGCATACATACATTAAAGAAATAAATAGATATAGCACGTTTAATTATTGGTCACGGATGAGAAAGTCGATTCGGCCATGAAAGCGGGCCGAAAAGGAGCCATGCACACCCGTCCGTACATACATACCACATGACCGTGATGAGCAGGGCATGACCGCGAGCAGGCAGGTAGATAAGCAAGCGTTGCCAGCAGGCAGCAGGTGGGGAACGACGGAACAGAGCGGCGAGCACCAGCAGGCAGGCAGGGGCAGCGAAGAAAAACCTTCAATAATGCATCTTATTAAGCTATAATACGATTTGAAAGAGTATTACTATCATCATAATTAATTTGGGAGCTGAAACGGCTCTTCAAGCGCTCTTTGCATCTTATATTGTGTATATGGTATGTCGTACACTGTACGACTCCTAAATAGAGACATGCATCACGGCTAGCTCGAAAAGTTAAGGCGTTGTATCTTGCACAACACGCCACTAGGCATCTAAAAATTTGCAACTACTAGGGGCCGCATTATAATGCAAAAGCCCCTTGCATGCTCGCTCTGTCGTCCATGCATGCATGTGCCTTATTATTAACATACGCGTGATAACATCGATCGTTCGGCCGCCCTAAACCTAAACTATAAAACCATATACTCAACTTTGTTACATATAAACCTCCTAAGAGCAAGATGTCACACAGAAATAAGACGGACAGCAGCAGCAACGAACACTACACAGATGATAGCGCACCTCCAGGCTTGCAGTACTCGAGGCTGCCCTGGCAATCAGGTGCACAATCATCCACGTTTGCAAAGCTCAGCCCATCACAAATATTTACGCAACGCCACGGGGCGGTTCCGAAACCAATGCGGGTTGCCACTTCCGGCCGGCTCCAGAAGCTGGTGTTGCCGCTGGCGATGAAGCGGAGCATGGCTTTGTCTGAAGATAGATAAATCGGTAGGGTTGGTTGAGGTGATTGAGGGATGCGGAGAGGAAGGGTGGTGATAACTAGGATGTACAGCAAGGCCAGGTCGTTGCCGCCAGCAGGTTTGATTGATGAAGGGGCGAGATAGATCTACTTGATTATTGCGTATGTATGATGTGTAGATATGCAGGACGCATGCAGCAAAAGATATTATATATACTACGTTACATCATACATTTTAATCATAAACATCGACACGCAAGCAACAGGCATCAACACACAAATAACAAATTACATCATGCATATATGTACGGCCTTTATATATAACTCTTTTAGTATTTATTGGCCAAGCTATCTAGCTATCTAACTAGCTAGGATCGGATCAAGGATCGATGCATTATACTTAATTATATCACTTCATATATATAAATATATTATTACTGTTGTTCTCGTCATCATATAGTAGCTAGATAGTACATATCATTATGAAGTACATAGATTATTTTAAGGTAAGTAGTAGCATGCATGTCGTGTTAGCTGTCATTTATAATAATTAATGGTAATGATGCAGTGATTATTAATATACATAATAATAATAATAATAATAATAATAATAATAATAATAATAATAATAATAATAATAATAATAATAATAATCCCTGCTGGAACGAACGAACGAAATGCGCAATATGCATCATCGCGTTCAGCTGCATGCGCTCACGTTGTTCATTCATGTCGTTGACGGCGGGGCCATAATTTAAAAAGGGCGACACCGCAGCAGGAGCAACGGCGGGCTGCAAAAGCGCTGCCAAGCAGCACCATACCAGTAGCAGTGGCAGCAGATAGCATGTGCCCTGCTGCTGATATTGCTGCCATGCATGATAACGTCGACAACGCTGCTGCTTTAATAAGTTGTAATAAGATGACGAACTCCATTGAACGCCGATGTTGTTGTCGTACAACATACATATGATGTTGATGAATATACGTGTATTCAACTGCTGCTGGGCAATAATGGATGCCGCCGCTTTCATAAGCTGCTGGCGGCGGCACAGACATGATAATTACAGCGGGTACATAAATCGAAATTATTATTATTTACGCACAAGGCACGCAGGCACGCACACATACGGGATGGAGGAAGCCTAATTAGGCATCGTAATTAGTAAGTGCATAGGAGTTTTCGGGGCCAGCTGTGGGTGGGGCCGGGAGGCTTTCTTGAGTGGCGCCAGTTTGGCTCGTCATCCCCCCCTCCATCTATAGTTGGGTTCTTCCAGCTCGGCTGTTTGTGTAACGAAGAGTGTGCCTTCCTGCTGGTGTCTCTCCTCTGAGGGATTCTATTCTGTGTGTTTCTGTCAGGCTCTCTTGCCAGGTCAGTTTCGTGATGGAGGAAATTGTTTCCCTTCTTTTGAGCAGCTAGTTGTCCCCCTGTTTTCTTTGGTTATCTCTGTGGTGTCTTGGTGCCCCTCTGTGCTCTGTTAGTAGCCAGGCTAGAGCCTCTAAGGTTTTCTTTGCTCTTGCTGGTCCGATGTGAATGGGCGAGCACGTGGCAGGACAGACAGACAAAGCCACCGACGTGCCCCTCCCCTGCACTGTGGCTCGGTCCAGTCAGGGCCCCCGCGCGCCCGGTGCTCGTCTTTAGTTGCAGGTCGAGTCGCCCCACAGCAGCGCAGTGTAACACCCCTTAATATAAAAAAGATACCGGGCAACAAGCAAGGCCACGTACGCATGCATCTACCTAACTGCACCGACGACGTTGATGATGATTCTTGCACGTACATATATACGTGCACAAAGCTCTATCTATTTATAGTAAATATATATAGCTAATAATTGTGTTCATAAATAGAAAACGGCGGCCATTTGCATTGCTCAATGGAGGGGACATAGAGCATGCATCCAGCAGGGGACATACAGCAGCAGCGTGCTTAGAACCGACGACACCATCCTTAAAAATAAGCTCCAGCATCCATCATCAAGCGAGGCACGCACACATAATACTATATATATGCTCCTAATAATGATTAATAAACTATTAGATCGAATCATTGCTTCAGGTTGGAATGAACAGCCCCTAATTACATATATTATGCATGGATCTTTAGGAGGGGCGTCGACCTCAATCAACCGAACCCTCTCCCTAATTGATATCTATCGACATATATCACGAAAGGGGGTTATCGTTATGCATGGCAGGCAGGGCTTACTTGCTTTGCACGTACGTAATATGAATAATAATAATAATAATAATAACTAATAGTATTAATATTAACACGGACGTAATAATAATAATAATCAATATTATCATAAGGGGTTAGTTCCCCCGATTCAGGAGTATTCAAGGGATATCGATTATATATCACGTTATCATTGCTTGGTTCCGTTAGGTGTATGTGCATACATCGATGCTTCTTCGAGGTGCGTAGCCTTAAAAAATAAAAAAGCCCTTTATTTTGTAAAGTTATTCATTCCTCTGCGACCCGGGATAGGTTTGTTTTGAACGCTTTTATTCTGAATTAAGCCCCCGTAGCGTACAGATAAGCGATCCACGTCACATACACACACACACACACACACACACACACACACACACACACACACACACACACACTCTCTCTCTCTCTCTCTCACTTTACATCATGTTAACCTAGCATGATTTAGGTTAACAACAGCTATTTGGACAAGCAAGTAGATTGCTCTATATATGAACATGGATGAGGATGATGGGATCATCACGGGGGAACGGCAAAATCGATACGACAGCCCATCCATGTTCTTTAGTACCCGGCCCTCGCTCGCACGTTACTATTACCCATGGCCATATAAACATCCACGGCTACCCGGCGCTACGTGCGTAACTCTAAACCGATCCCAGAAGATTCCTAGAGTGAGAAGATAGTTTACATACCTTCTTAACCTTAGGGAAGCCCAGACGAGCGTCAGTAAACAAGCAGAAATTAACCTTCAACGTTTGGTGCTTTTGCTTGGTCGACCGCTCAAATTCTGTTTCAAGCACGAAGGCCACCCCCGTAATATGATTTTCAGTTAACGGAAATTATATTAGAACTGTATGATCACAGGTTGGCTTGCTTCGTTCGTAGGCATTATCACAAGCAAGCAAGCAAGTGTCGCTTCGGAGGAAGGATTGAAAATGACAAGAGACTCAGCTCTCTCAGCAGATTGTATGTTTAAATTGTATTTGTATATTGTGTGTCAAATTGTTGCGTGTGCAAGAAGCAAAGGTCGGTAATGTTATGCGCCTCGCAAATTTGTACGGCGGTTAATAAGATAATGTGGCTCAGAGTGAGCTGATGAAGCCTCAACTCAACTCAATCAATGAAACATATGGATCGGCAAAAAGTGCAATATGATATTTAAGACCTGGAATGCGCGAATAATTAGATACGCGGTCAGTCGAATGCATGCAGGTGCCAGGTAATTGTGTGGCCACCCACAGATTATAACTCTTATGCACTTGAGGTGGTTAGTTGCCGCGCATGACGCAAGCGAGTGGAGTATGATCGGCGCGTCTAAAGACATTAGTTTCGACTTATTAGCGCATCTTGGTATATCTTCCTCCGTCCGTGACGACCTTACGTAGGTGCATTACTCTTGTTTCAATTTAGTCTCATCATAAATTTCGGGGTGACTTGACTGACAAAACGGACCATTAAAAATGCTCGTCGCAGTACGCTCCTGTACGCTGCAATGCCGATTTTCAATACCGTAATGATTTCGTTTCCATGAACAAGCTACTTCCCTTTCAATAACGCGATTAGGTTGAAACTTCAAATTATAGCTATGCCGTAATTTTATTATTTTTATTCGTCGATGATAGTTTGAAGGGGCACTAACAGCTATCTAAAGGTGACTGACACATGTGCAAAGTATGCGTAAAAAAAAATAATAACCGCATTGATACTTTATCTAAATGACAACTAAAAATAGATACAATAAAATTTATTTCTTGAAGTAGCAACTGACGGAGCTAGTACCGGTGCCTTTTCGGATAGTAATAAGGACAAATTGGAGGGTAGCACGAACTCGCCGCATCTTGCATCTGGACGGGGGTTACATCTGGACCTGCATCTTGCTTGCTGTGCGGGGCGTCTATATACTTTAGGCCCCTTTTTTACCCGTATCTTAATATCGTCCTTGCTGCAACTAATAATACTGGAGTGTAGTAGTCGTACATGTACGGCACACACTGTCAAAACATAAGGTGCAAGAAGCATTCTGGCAACATCTCGAGAGGCCTTTTCGGCACACTTTTAAACTTCTACAGGAGGGGCCCCGCCCCTTGATTGCCGTACCTTGATACTTTACTTCGGACCCCTGTTTAAATCCATCTACGTGGCTAATGTCCCAGTCGCATCTATATACCTTAGAATCCCTCCCTTTTCCATGAATGAGACATTCGTGTATACATCGTAACGCCCCAGCTATGTGGGCCCACCCTGGCTGGTGGTCCCTGGTTGGTGGTCCCACCCCGGGAACCAGATAGAGCCCCTTGGGGCCCACCGACCTGACAGGTGGGGGCCGCCCCCACGGGTCCCTAGCAACCACTGAAGTATTCCCAGCGTGTATCCACAACAACACGACAGCATCACCACCATCACACAACCATCACTCGCACAATGTGTGCTGCACCCATATCCCCCAATAACAACCGCGGCCAAATCACTACAAGCAACAAACAGCCATTTTGGCTGTTGCCATTTTCCATTGCATGTCTGCCTGCCTTTGTAGGCCTTCATCACCATATCCTCCTCCTTCAGCGCGTCTATACCTCTATTCCTACCTTGCTTAAATTACATAACAATGTAATGGCCTATTATATATGTGTATACATGGACAAGCAAGCTCCACAGCCCAGTCCATCCCGTCATTGATATAAGTCTTGTGCCGAAAGCTCTGAGAAAGTTTTACCATTCACTCACCATCCAGCACCCTCCCCCGGCGGTTGTGATACACGCGTAGGGCCTTGTTGTGTTAGGCCTGTATTAGGCAAGGGCTGGGCCTGGGCTGGGCCTGGCCTGGCTGGACCGAAATTCAGGTCGCTCCAGCAAGGGGAGATGCCGATACCCCCTCTCCATCAGTTGTGTGGGTTTACATGCTGCTTGCCGACTAGTGCTGCCGGTAATGCTGCAGCGTGGAGATGCAGGTGTGAGCCGTTTTTGCGGCAGCTAGCCAAAGGCAAAGCAGCTGCTTTGAATTTGAGCTGCAATTTTCTTCGCATTATCTGAGGCATACCATGTAAGTGTTGACGCCCTGTCGTTAACATCTTGCAGGTCAACACCCTCTCCTTTTTTCGACAATTTCAGAAGTTCGTTCGTTATTGTCAGTACTCCCTTTATCGACCAAGGATTGTCCGGATAACGATCTAGGTCGTCACTGTAAGCCTGCAGCAGTGGACGGTTGGCGGTTGAAACGGGAATATATTGTTAGTTAGCTGTTGCTGACGAATGTTGCAGTTGCCATACACTGTACGGCACACATGGGCACAACGTAAGGTGCAGAAAGCACCATCTCAGCATCTCGACAGACGGGACACACGCAAGTTAAGTTCTAAAATTATTGCGGGAGAGCTTGCCTCTTTGCCAACTTGGCTACCGAACTCATCAACCCCAATCTCAACCCCTACTCATCTGCCACGGCAGACTTGTCATCCTTTAACCGTTAACTACCAACCGAATACCCACGCACGCTAACGAGTAACAGCGGAAATTAAAAACTCCACTCCTGCATCATCGGGTAAGAATAGGAAATGGGGTGCCCTCTCCAATAGCACCTGGCCATCTTCATGCCTAAGGACCACATCTCCGTGCACACGAACTGCCTCCTAACAATAACCACACAGATCACCCGCGACCTCGCCCAGCCCCAAAGATTGTAAGCTGCTTCCATTAGATCGGTTACCAAATACAAAAACGACTTGAGACTAAAATACTATATAGAACTAATTGATCTTTTATCAGTAGTTATCTGATTCTCTTCCAATTGAGAAGAAGTTTGTTATTGATTGATTGATATGATCAATTTAAAAATATTTTTATAAAAAAGGTTAAACAAGTACTTAATCTGATATAAATAATTCAAGGACTTTACCTTTCAAACCTCCAAGCACAAGTTAAGAGGCATAAATTATTATATATATATTATATATATATTGCATAAATTATTCGTTCTCATATCACACACGTACATATGCATACCTGCACTGCCTTGCTATACTCTTGAGCCTTCAGGTACACATGACCCAGGCACTGCCGCACAGGCTGCTGCGCGATGCGAGGTGGCTCGGTGTAGCCGGCTTGGTCTTCTAGCTCCACAGCCGACTTCAGAACCTCCAGCGCATCTTCCTTCTTGCCGTCAATCCATTTCAACCGGGCGTCAACCATCTGTACAAGGAGCATATGCATGGAGGGAAAATGAAGGAAACATGCATGGACGGAGCTAGCGAAGTAATCATACCAACCAATCGTACCAGATTAGATTTAGCATATGTATGATGGATGTGCAGCATGGCAATTTGTCGCGTGCAATAAATAAATAAGGCCCTGATGGTTCAAGACACTACACGGGAGGTGGCCGGCGGGCCACGAGGAAGGGCGGATGGCTGGGGGATGTACGGCAGCAGGAGATATAAGGTTTTTAAACAATGATATCACCCATGCATGCATCTCGCTCTCTCAAACACACACACACACACACACACACACACACACACACATATATATATATATATTTTTTTTTGTGTGTATACATATGCATGTATACGGAAGAATCCCCTAAGGACAGTGAGCCGTTAAGGACATGATTAGGATATTGTCGGAAAGGGATAGGTAGGGCAAAGCAGCAGGACTCAACAGGCTGTTGCGACCTGGCAGGAATATATATATATATATATATATATATATATATAATTTTTGACGCCCATATACGTACCTGCATACGCATATGTACATAATGTCTATACATCAGCATATAATAAGCACATCAGGTCATTCGTTGCAGTTTTTCTCTTCACCTCCACTCACCCCGTCCGGTACGTCCTTATATAATCCTTTTCCGGCACCACCCACACTGGCGCATGCACCAACCCACCTTGAGCATCAGCTCCCCCATCAGCTTGTAGCCCGGGACAAGGACGCCCAGACCTTGTCCCGGGCTTCGTCCCCACGCCTCTTTGTCATCCTGCATTCCTGCCACAACAGCCTTCAAGCGGTCTTTCAGGTCATTCAGCAGCTGCTCAGTTTCGTTCGTGCGCTTTGTGTTGGCGACCGCCATGAACTGAGAGTAGAGCCACGTTGCCAGTGCGAGGTCGGGGCCGTCACGCTGTGGGGGGTCAGGCAAGGCAATCTAACTATCCAGCAGGTATCATATCTGATGGATTTCGTAAAATCGCCATTAATGCTACGATTAATGTAATAATCAAAGCTATTATTCATGTTAGAATTAATGCGATAATTAATGTTAATGTTAGCCATGAGGACTTATAGTATTGGTAAGGGAGAGAAGACGGACTACGCAAGGGATGCTCAACCCTCGAAGCAAGAACAACATAAATCAGCGATCAACGGCAAAAAATGTTGGTTACCCTAAGTGTCAGAATTTTCCCAAGTTGATGTCGAACTGCGCCAACTGTGCATGCATGCGTTCACGTCTATCTTAGGCGCGCAAGTTTGGGCGGCAATGTGCACATGTATGTCTTTCCGTACACGTGTACACGTGTACGTGCATCCCCCAAAATGAACCGTACTGTGGCACAAGCGCCACTAACAGCGCAGTTACATACATAGCGCCCTGATGGATAAACCACGCACGCAGCGGCTGGCAAGTAATATAATATAAAGCTTTTGTTTAGTGTGACATTGCGCAGTGAGCAGGAAAACCCTGAGGGCTCCATCCTATTCCGCTGTGCTTCTTGTCGGAAGTATCCGTTTTCAGTCGTCGTCAAAGGTACGACTATATGCAGTAGCCTGATTAGGGTGTCTTAGGGTGTCTATGGGTAGTAGTATCGATCCGGGATATATCACCAGCGGTCTAGACGCCATCCACCGATCGGGCCTTCGCTGCATGTAGGTGGATATAACAGAGATACGACACTTTAAACCCACTTGACGGCGTTCAGATCACCTGCCGTGTCTCTTGTGACGGGGGTAGTATTCGCACCCCAGCCTCAATCAAGCGCAATTGCACTCAGTTGTATGACATCTCCCACTGCCTCGAACTCACCGGCTGCCGTCGATAGTAATCCTTCTCCGCCATGGGATCCGGCCGTTTGGAGGGCTTGACCTGGGCATCGAGCGCGACATCGTCGACGACATCGCTGTCATCATTCGACTGGGATGCCACCACACCCAACGCCGCTTGTACACGGCTTTGAAGCTCCTGCGAGTTGACAAGCGAGGGACCTGCAATCCCCGGTGGAGGCTTCTCCAGAGCAATCTTCGTCCAGTTCCCAAATCGGACGTAAACTAACAAGGGAGCGATCCACTGAGAACCGACAACGGAAAATGGGGAGTCGGACACGAACCTGCATGTAGGGTTACGCGTGCGTACGTGCACGTAGCGATTTGGGGCGTGTTAGGATAGAACGTGTGCTAGGTAAATATGTATGTATGTATATATATACATATATATATATATATATATGCCGGTGGTGGGTGCTGAACCAGTGTGGGGAAAATCACTGATTTCGGAGGGGTCAGCGGATGAGGGTGCCCCGAAATACAGCAGTACTGGGGAAGGTTGGGACTGCCAGGTGGTGGCCAACCACGGGGGAAGCCACCCACCCACCTCCCTCCCATACACATATATGCATGTAAATATGCATGTGAATACGTACGTTGTTTCGTATGTACATAACAGAAGCCACGCAACTACAGAACTCGTATACACACACATCCATATGAAGCCGCATGCCCCTCTCTCCTGTGCAGTGGCTCGGCCCGGTCAGGGCCCACGGTGCTCGTCTTTGCAGGGCGAGTCACCCCCACAGCAGCGCAGTGTAACACCCTTTCATACGCATTACATATATACACCTCTTTTTACACGTGTTAGAATGTATCCATACCCCAAAAACACACTTAGAATTTTAACGTTTCGAAATAAAGACCCTCCACCTTCCTTTTTGCCGTTTTTTGCGCTTATGCCCCAGCACGCTTGCTCCGGCATGCATTCCCTGATTAGGCATGCATTTCCTTATCAGGCAACAGCAAGCCACGCAACCTCATTTTCGTGTGGCTCGCACCCACCTTGGCAACTCGCGCAACACTCGGGAGTACACTTGCGCCGTGTCGTACTGTGCCGCCATAGAGGCAGCGAACACCAACATCGCAACGTTGTGGTCGGCGTACAACGTCGACAGGCAATTCTTGCTGGCATTGACGGAGGCGCGCAGCGCGTACAAGTTGGACTGTATGTGGTATTAGTTGTTGTTGTTGTTGCGAGCGGAGCCGTGCCAAACCATGATGGCACCAATCAGTTGACGTACAAGAGGGGAACACAGAGTTTGAAAAATATTCCAGAAGTCAAAATTACGGAGCTGAAGTAAGCATCGGGGCTGATCAAAAAATATTCAAAATATTTTTTTATCAAAATCAAATAAACCAAAGTAAACCAAGAAACCGTGCACCAGCGTAAACAATGGAAAGGAGCACTACTGTGCGTGTCGATCGTTGTCAACTTGGCATCGGTCGGTCGGTCGGTAGTAGAGTAAGTAAGAGAACAAATGCAGTGAAAACTGGAGGATCAGATCCTCAAGATTTCAACTACTGGTGGTGGTGAGTATAACGTGAAGGACGGAGACAAATGCTGAGTGTAGTAGTCGTACATGTACGGCACACCATCATAATAAATAATAAGGTGCAAGAAGCACCCGGTCAACATCTCGAGCGGCCTTTGCGGCACTACTACAACTACTACACAGAGCGTGTCCAAGCCAATGCAATCAATAACCCGAACGTGTGAGCGGAGGCTAGGACCTAGGCTTCTCGTCTTTCTGTTGCAAGGAGAGGAAAGTGCAGCAAAGGGCTTTCCTGCCTTCAGCGCGGCGGACGGGGGGGCGCCGTTGATCAGGCGAGATGATTTCGAGTGTCAAACGATCTATTATAAAATTCAGGACGGGCCCCGCCTCCACACGCTCAGAGAGCGAAATACACATGCTTGTTTATGGCGTTGTGGATGGCTTGGTTATGCCATCAGCATGGTGTGTCTGAGGTGCCCGTAGGGGTGCCGGTAGGGGTGCCGGTAGGGGTGCCGGTAGGGGTGCCGGTAGGGGTGCCGGTAGGGGTGCCGGTAGGGGTGCCGGTAGGGGTGCCGGTAGGGGTGCCGGTAGGGGTGCCGGTAGGGGTGCCGGTAGGGGTGCCGGTAGGGGTGCCGGTAGGGGTGCCGGTAGGGGTGCCGGTAGGGGTGCCGGTAGGGGTGCCGGTAGGGGGTGCCGGTAGGCAAGCAAGCAACCTTGCAAGTCATCCTCAAGACACCAGACTCCACACGCCAGCTCCCAGGTCCATATTCCAAAACCCCATACCTTGCATACCGCTTTACCTGGACGGCTTCCTGCCATAGGCCAACCCTCACAAAGGTATGTGATGGCATGTGCTGCATGTGGTCCAGGGTGGGGAACATGTTGAGCAACCGCTGCGCACTCTCCAGCCCCAAGCCCGCCGCATAATCTGCAGTGGCATAACGGGAAAGAGGGGGGGGGAGAGCATAACGGGGTGAAGGGTCACATCATGAAAATCAAGTGCATCATGAAAAGCCCATATTAAGCCCGGCTTCGTGTCACATTGTGCACGGTGTAAGGCGCAGAGTGACGTTTCCTGCAGCCAGCTAAGAAAACAATGGCAGCTCTTCGCTAAAATGAGTGCGCAGCGCCCATGGTTGAGTCAGTTCCAGTTACAAGCTCAATCGCCGTGTACCGACTGGACTACTCCATGCTTGGATTTCCCATGCTTGGATTTCCCATGCTTGGATTCCCCATGCAACCTAGCAGTACGATTCCAAAACCGCAGTACAATACCTGTACTGTTCGACGAATTCCGCGCGGGCAGCTCCTCCGTGACGTGGATCTGCCGAATGTTTGTCATGTAAGCCATCAGGAGAGGAGCTTAGCATCGGAATCAGGAGGAAAGCACATCAGAGTATCGTTGCCAGCATCACCGGCTGAAATGGAACTCAAGGACGGAACAATAATTATGACGGAAGTTTGTGGCGACGATTGATGTTTGTATGAAGTAGCAGGTACGGCATCGACAGCGGTAGCACCATCACCAGCTGAACTTCTGTCTTTTAACAGCAGCAACAGCAACTGCTGAGGCCACGCGTGCGGACCGACAACTAAGCAAATTCCAATACACTTTCCATGCGCGACGGTTACCTTTGGGAGACGAAGAAAAAGAAAGGAGGCCGCTGACGTAACGCATGTCGCACACCAAACCGAAAATACGGGCGCGAACGAAAACCGAGAAATTAGTCGTACCTTAAAACGTACGAACGCGTCAAGTCTATCTCCCTCACGTCATTCGCGCCCACAGACCCACCATCAGGTGCAGCGCCAGGGGGTTCAAGGGGTCTCGTTTCAGGGACTTCTGGAGCAGCCTGATGATCTGCTTAGTGCCATCTGGAGGGATGCCTGTCGAACCTGCATGCCATGTCGATCCAGCCGCCAGGGACACACACGCACACACACACACACACACACACACATATATATATATATATATACACACATACATATGAGAAAGATCATGCCACGATGCTTTGTGGGGGCAGAAAATTTTTAATCACTGCCGACTTCCCGTATAATGGCCGTAAGACCGCACGTGTGCGCAAGCCTGATTGATTCATCGTCATTGTGTATTTGTTGACGGCCACTCTATTTCCCGAGAAATCCTAAACCCTAACCCTAAACCCTAACCCTAAACCCTAACACCTAAGCGCTGCACCGCAAATGATTTCATTAGTTGCGTGCTTAGGGTTCCCCCCTGCATGCTTCACGGGCGTGCGCCTATGAAACGAACGATGTGGTCAATAGTAATAAAAGACGCGGATAAATTCAAACAACCATTAACGTTATGTCGCTGAAACCGAAGCAGCACCGCAAATATAGACAATACCACCAGCAATGCGCATTGGGTGTCCCGCGCATTACGAGGGCGTGGCAAATTTCCAAATTCTAGACGAATTTCCTAATACTATCCGCCTGTACTTGTCCACATCCCGCATATCCACCTGCGCCCCCCTTTGTCACCCGCCCCTGCGTTCGTTATCGCACCTCCGAGCGGCTCCGCGAAATCCCAGGGACTCAGATTCGCGTAAGCCTCTGCGGCCAGGGCCAATGCGTTCGCGTCATTCGGAAAGCAGCTTGCCACCTCCTGCACACATCATGTCCGGTTAGTGGACAGGGACGATAATGGACCCGTTTAGAACTGGTGTGGATGCTGAAAAAGCAAAACGAAAAAGAAAAACGAATCCAGTCGCAGGTAATGATGGTTGTGTGACTTGGGGGCAGTGGCAGTTGCAGTGGCGGGGCCGGGGCCGGGGTGGGGGTGCAGTTGCAGTGGCGCTGGGGGGGGCAGCAACGGTGCGGGGGCCGCTACCGGCAGCTCTTTTCTTCCGCCGTGTTTTAAGCCATTCGTAATCTCAATCCTCATCTTCATTCCATCGGCACCCGCCAACACCGATATCGCCAAATGCGCGGGCATTCCACGACACGAGCTCGCAGCCAGAAGCGGATGGAGAACCGATCGGCGCCATATGACCGCCCCCATCCCACCCAACCCCGCCCCCATCCCACCCAACCCCGCCCCACGATTTATCGTGCTTTTCAAAAACATATCAATCCGATCAATGACCCCACGCACTCCGCCCCAGGCCCCCCCCTTTGCCTATCTACCATAGCAGAGATATCGTGCCTCCCTGTGACTGACTCCATTGCTTTCCTACGACTCATCAACATCCCCGAGCCTGTGGACACCACCAGATTGCTGGGTTCACTTACAATCATATTCTCAGCATAAAGAGCTTCTGCAGCTCCCCATTTCTCCCCATACCATTCGGAGGCGCTTAGGCGGTCGAACATAGCTGCGATGTAGTACCTCTCCCGGTCGATTGAAGGCGATTTTGAGTCCATTGAGGAGGAGGAGGAGGAGGAGGGCCCAGGGGCCATGGTCTCGCCGTCAGACGTGGAACTGTTTTGATTGCTGGGTGGCGCTGGGCTGTTCGACCCGCTGCTATCACTAGTAGTGGCATGGTCTCCCCCCGTCAAATGTGTTGAAAGCATTCGGTGTCGGCCACCCGCATGTTTGCATCGCGGCAGCCGACTCATCAGCCCGCTCTTTGGATCGGCCTGAATTTTCATGATGGTGGAATCGGCTTCCCGCCAGGACACCAGACCCACGAGGTCCGCTGCAATCTTAGTCGCGTTCAACGCGACCTCGTAATCGACGTTTGTGTAGTACGTCGAGGAGTCAATGAGGGGATCAAATAAT
Source organism: Volvox reticuliferus (assembly GCA_019650235.1). Lineage (NCBI taxonomy): Eukaryota > Viridiplantae > Chlorophyta > Chlorophyceae > Chlamydomonadales > Volvocaceae > Volvox > Volvox reticuliferus. The sequence continues at coordinate 210,175 of BNCP01000040.1, read as the reverse complement.
TCCGATTGGGGCGGCGGCAGCGCGAATTTGTTTTGGAAGGGACCTGCCATTTAGGAGGTGGGGGCGGGGGGGGGGGACGCGTAAACAGAAGGATGAACACATGAGCAGCCGAACAGGAGAACCGGGGATTGAAACGGTGGAAATGATTGAGACGGTATGTATCATTTGAGCCACGGAAGAAACCAAATAATAATAAAATATGGCAAGGATCTGTGAATATCATCACACCGTCACACCATCACACCACACACCACGTTCCGGCATCCCAGGTCTACCCGCTGAAGTATCAGACTCTGAGATGGCGGTGGTAGGAGGCGGTGGTAGCTAGGTGCCGCGGGCTTCAGCAAACGCTTGACACAAATCTCCGTGAGCTTCCCCGGCGTACCCGCAGCCTGTTCTACCGGGCCTTATTGCATTTGCCAAAGCGGGCCTCACCTCTTGCATACGCCACGCCCCACCAGCACATGGCGCATAGGTTATCCTCTCGTAGGGCATCGCGGAATGCACGCCGCGCCTCTGGCTGGTTGTATCCAGCTGCCAGTACAAAGCCCAGGTTGAAGAGAGGTCGCACCGCATCCGGCTTGCTGGTGCGAATACTGCGGAGGGGAGAAAGGGCGTGGTTTGCCGTGGAAGGGAGTGGGTTCGTGAAATTGATTTGGGTCCGTAGGGGGAAGGCCAAATGGGGAGATCGAAAAGGGACATCATCGATTGCCCTAGGCACGTGTCTGATGAGGACGTGCGCAAATTATACGAGCGACCCATCCAGGTGAGCTCCGGAGCACAAAGGCGTTGGCTGCTGGCGTCTCCATAGGCCCGAACTCAGGTCAGAAGTGTCTACCGGACCGTCTCTCGGAAAATCCCGCCTTAAGGCGCTGCACAGCTACACGAAGGATAGTTTCGGAAGGACAAGGAGACCATTCACAAGGTCTTGAGGTCGAATATTCTATTAATGGTTTGTTTATGTCTAAATACAAAGCTGTGCACTTAGTTCGTCCCCTTGCAATCCAACAAACGCCCAACCACCAACATTTTCACGCGGAGAAGTTTGATTCTATCCCACCTGAAATTGAAGTTGATCTTTCCATACAGTTCCAGTCGCTTTGCTCCATGTGGATGTCCACAGCCCTTGTGTGACGCGAGTGTCTTGGTTGATAGGCCTAGAGCTAAAAGAGTTACTATAAATTTTAATGACATTCTGAATTATTTATAGAGTCTACAGGCTAGGCTTTCAACTAGGCTTTCACTTTTAATTAAAAAGAAGGTCCGAGAACGTCACGCTGAAAGCTGTCATCAGGCACTTGGATGAGTCCATTAAAGAACACCATCCTGAATAGCATCGCTATTTCATTTTCCTTGACTATGTATGTTTGAATCCGATTGATTGACGCATGACATGTGGACAACTCGTCCGAAAGTTACCCGTACAGATTAGGTATGGAGGGAGGGGGTTCCATTTCGTACAGCGCATATGCTCTACGATCCATGTTTAATTGCAGTTAGCAACAACTGTGATCTTAATTTCTGATCATGTAAAATCCTGAGTATTCCGTTGCTTTGCAAGGCGAACGAGGCTGCAGGGAGGCGGTCGGCCTAATAAGCGCAGGCGGGAGGAAGAAGTGCAGTGACCCGGTGGGACTGGCAGGAATAGTACGAGAGGCTGATGACGATTCAGAAGATGGGGAGAATACCAATATGGTTATGGGCAGCAGGCCGAGTGAGGTGAAGGGGCATCACCGAGGGATGCCGTGAGAGAAATGCCGGCGGTGCAGCGTGGACGGATGGACGGGAAATTGTTACAAGGTTGTGGGATGGAAATGAAAGATGTGGGTGCAGCGACGCACGTGGGACAGGTGGAAGACTTGTGCAGAGTCAGCAGAGGACAGATGCATTAAGCACAACTGCAATGTTGGATGGAGGGTGGAAGACGGGTGACGAGGGCAAAACGCATGAGGGGCAAAACGCTGCTGGCGGAGCACCGTCTCATGGATGATATGTGGGTGCGCCGTGCTATCGATCAGCGGAATCGTAATGGAATCCTCTATCAATAATCATAAGGAAACGGATATGCATGCATGGGGGCCCCAGTACTGCTGGCCAGGGGCGGGGGCACAGGAATGGAGGTGGCCTCTTTGGTGGTTGGAGCTTCCAGGCGGCTTAGTCAGGCCAGCACTACTGTGTTGATTCATGCAGATCTTATTTTCACAAACCAGGCGGTCTCGCTGGCTTTCGACCTGTACCATTACCTAGTGTTGCTCTCGCAGCAGATAGACAGAGATCTAATAGAGCCCTCCACCGACACAACAGTCACCAGCATCCCAATAACACGCACGTCATTTGCTGTGAATCTTTACAAGCCAATTTATTCCAGCATTTTGATTTAAAAACATCAATAGGGAACAGAATCAAATCAAATTAGAGGATTGTGTAAGAGCAAGATAGAGCATACCTTCCCAGTGGTGTTTCTTACCAGCCCCACCTGGGGCAGCGGTGTTTACATGCGCCCAGGTTAGTTGCATGTGTTCAGCCAACTAATAACTCGGAAGGCATTACCTTTTTTCGGAGAATCCCTTTCCTTTTCCCCACGCAGCCGCTCACCGGATCCTGACTGCTTGTCCTCAGCAGTTACAACAGCATAACCCTAGAGAGGCCCCGGCAGCAATGCCACCGGCGGCTGACCTAATGACACCTGAGAACCGCCCCACTGCTAAACAAACCTACCAAGAAACGACTGGCTGACCTGCGCTCCGTCAAACCGCCCTGCTGATTAGCCCGGCCCCCAGCTTGACTCCGCTACAACGCCCAACCAGCCCCCCCATATTTAAGTTGGATCAGTGGCCGGCCGTGACGCTTAGGCTCGTAACCACCGGCCGATCTAGGCCTTGTGGACAGACAAACGTGAAAACGTGTCCTACCGGGTGGGGAGGGCGGGCACACAAGGTGAACCTAAGGTCACAACACGGCGAATAGCCGGGAATGTTGTGACCTGCGACTAATCTCGAATCTCAGTACTAACGGCAAGTACTAACAAGATGCAATTAGTTACTTGCTTCGTCCAAGAACCAGCCTTGTCGCATCGAGAAGCCAGCGCATGTTGTAGCTTCAAAAGCTAATGCCACTCCGGGAAATTAGGGGTCTGCCAGCCCGTGAAATTTGGACCCTATTCCAAATGTAAAACTGGGCGTTATACGGAACTCGCATCAGCTCCTCGCATCAGCCGCAGGTGTAAGGAGCGAGGAATGATGCAATAATACCAAGTGCGGGATCGAACAGGGTGTTTTTTTCCCAAGGGTTAATATGCTCGTGCGTGGCTACGGATATGCGAATGGCACTACTATACTCGCTTGCTCCACAGAGCACGATAACTTTCGGTCGTTTGCTGCTGACCCTGTCGCCGTGTTTGAGCCTGATGTCGGTTTCGTATCGGCTGACACCGCTCCTTCTCCAAGGCCCTGGGGCAGCTTACCGGAATGTTAGGGCATGCAGCCGGATGATCATTTGTCAAATGTATTTGACCCATAAAACAGCGAGAGCGTATATCATCGACATGGGTAATCCGTTCACTTCTGAGGCTGCCCAAAGTTTTAGATACGCAGGATCAGGGGGTTTCAATCTATTTCCAACTTTCCGTCGTCACTTCCTGATTATCTAACTCTTATCCACTGGATTATTTAAGTCATAAGCGCCTTACATAAAGAATAGATAAATTGCTTGATATGGGGCTTTGGGGATGTTAGCCCTGACGTTACATGTGGCCGGGCCCTGCATAAGGAAATTTGCACACCTTACAAATTTTGTCAATGGATTATTTCATGACATCGTTCGCATTAGTTGGGCCCAATTGCTTACTGTGGCGGCATCAGTGCTAGGAATCTGTGGCTATTTGGTAGTTAATGGAACTTGGATCGTGTCTCGTACAAATAAGCGGCAGCTGAAGTTACTATTAGCTGCAATTATTCTTGAGACATTGATTTTGTAAATGTAGGTGTGACTTGATCACAGAGGGTTTAAAAGGAAATATAATTCGGACTAATTTGTCAACCGCGTCTCTAAGCTCCTAGTACCGGAAGCGCACCACTGAGAGTCATGTTTGGCATTGGACCTATCCGAACACGTATAAATTATGCGGAGGCTGCTTCAGCAGGGCTTCCCCCTCGTCTTAGCACGGGGACAGGCACTGATTCCGCGTTGCAGCGAACACGGTCACTGCTGGAAAGCGCAACCAGACAGCATAAATATGTCACGAGCAATTACCATCTTGCAGCTGACCTCCGAGCCGATGAGCTGGCGGCCTTATCCCTGTTGAGGTGCGGCAATTGTTCGGAAGCATCGAACACCCCCTTCAAAGGCCTTGTTGCGCCGACAATTTCACATTGAACTCCAACTCTGGAACCTTGCAATGCTAGGTCGCTCTTAGAGGAGCTCGAGACTTGCATTATGGAGAATGAGAACCCACCAGCTTCTGTCAGCAAGGTACAGTTAATGCGATGACATCGTCGCTGCATTGAGGGCATACATAGGGCATTCACGATACCCATAAACCCTAGTTATTAATAACGCGAAAATCTTTTGAGCGCCATTCCAAAGACATGTCGCGAATTTGTAACATTGCACCATGGCCTATGCACGCGAACTTTTTTCACAGAGGAAGGCTCTTATCAAAGTGGAGAAGGCTCGCAGGGCTGTGCTGGCTGCGGTCCGGGAATGCTCCAGTCATGTGGTCGAGAGCCAGGTTGGTGGTTTTCTATTCGCGCACACGCAAGACACTGATAACCGTATCTGCTGGGTCCTTGCTAAACTTCGCGAACCAGATAATCCCGTTGAAACAGACACATCCTCACGGTTCTATGATGACTTAATTCGCTACTTTCCGACCTCCCTTCCATGGCACCAACAAAAAAACGTGGCAACAATGACAACAGGGACTTTTCGCGGACATTGAGCGCTTTATCGAGCTTCGTCCCGACGAACAGGTGTCTCCGAGGAACTTCACCATAAAATGGACACGGAAGGTGCCAATCTTACGCAGCGTGCTCAAGCGCTGGTGCGTGTGTTGTGCAGCCCGCAGAAGTGTTGGAACTGTTGCAAAAGAATCTGCGTATACGATTTATTCATGTACATATAATAATTGTCGTGGCATTGGATTCTAATACGCCTGACTTAGCGAGCAAAAGGGATTGCGTAATACTTATTTATCTACCTACCTATATATCTACCTACCTATCTATATATCTATGTTCGCCCGTCATTCTATGTGTTGAATATCCCTCTGCCTGTGTTGGTTTTATGTCCTTCCGGCGCCTTTCCTTCCGCATCTTCTTTCTTTCACATCGGTCTTCTTTCTCCGCGGATCTCTGGGCATTGCGTCGTTCTCATATGTCATGTTCTCATAGGTATTATGTCTCATATGTCATTGCCTTCACACCCCCATCCCCCATGTTATGCCCCATACCCCTCTTTGCGTATGCAGGGAGCAGCCAGCCCAGGGGCGCAGCAGACGTGTGGAGGACTCCCTGGTGAGCTACCGCCCTTGAGCTCTTGAACCATTTAAGAAACTGACGACCCGCTTAAAAGTCATTTCTATTCCGCTGCTCCGCCTCTGCTCGTGACCTGCCGCCACCGCTCACCGCCTTGCTTGTTACCCAGGGGGCTGGGCTACCCAGGCAGGACATGCCAATATATCATTCACACCCACCATCGCGACGTCTTCCTCTTTCCACTTCTATGTCAATGTATTTATTTTGTGTTATTTTGAGCTATTTTGTTATTTTGACATTCCTAATAATTAAATAGTATGTGCTGCCCCGCCCGCCCGATTGCCGGAAAGGTGATGTCTATTATCGGGCTCTCAGCCATCGCTGAGGGCCGCGACCGCGGCGACACGCCAACCTCTGATGCCAGCGGCCCCATCGCGATCCCGCCTCCGGGTCTCTCGGCTCGGAAGCCTCCGTCCCCAAATCTTTCCATGTCAAGGACTCCCCTGGAGCCTACCACCCGGCAAAACAATGAGGACGGTGAGTGCTGTACAACACTGGCAAATGATGATGGCGACGGCGTCGTCGTGGCTGTAGCAGCAGTGCCGGCTGGCGGTAGTAGCCTTGATAAAGCCGCTGGAGATTGTGATACTGATGACCAGTATGGTCAGAGCTTGGCGGCGGCGGCGGCGGCGGCGACAGCGGCGGAAGCCGCCGGTGCAGCCGCCGTGTCGGTGGTTACATCGCCAGCCGTACAAAACGCCGCGCTGCTATTGGAGCAGCTGCAGATGCAACCTCCCAAGCCTGCGGGGCATGGCGGCAAGGAGGATGACCAGAGGTATGCGGTTTTTGTGGGTTTTGGGTGCATTTTGAGGTTTTTATCTGTGCGGGTTTTGTGGGTTTATATGCGGGGAAATATTTCCGTATTGCCAGGCGTGCGTGTTGATCAGATGTGATGTTTTGAGTATGAAGACGAGCGGACGCGTGCTTTGCTTTGCCTTGCCTGACCCTTCACAAACAAGGATTTGTTATATGTTAAATGTAATACGGTAAAGCACACTGCCTAAGTCGTCGCTATCGCCTGCTGTGCTCTGGTGCGCTGGTGGCACTACGCTTCGGTAACTTAGGGTTGACTTTGTGCGTTGACTGGGTAAGATGAGTAAAGTTCAGTTTGTGAAGTTATACGAATCCGTACGTGGATCTCATCATCACCAAAAATGGTTGCCGGTACCGTACCCTGTGCACCTCACCTCACCAGGCCGTCCTTGTCGTACGACGTCGCGCACTCCGCCGACACCACGATGTGCAACATAGACTCTTGTGTAAGTGTACTGCCAACCCGTGGGTCGACGAATACGGCAGCCGCTGTGGGTAAGTGCGGGTCATCGTCCCGTGGGCCAGCGCGTACGGCAACCGACAGGCTTTGACCTTCGTAATCAGGAAAATGCTTGCCACAATGCTTGAACATCGTGGTCGGGCGGAGAGGTTAGTTTGTGATGCATATTTGGCAGGCGGTGGCGCGACCGACTCCAATCTGCCGTCGTACGCCGCGTACGACAACAGTGCTGACGATGACGACGAGTGCGACGAGGATGAGGTCAACAGCGCGGAACGTGACGCCGTCAGTCCAGACCACCAGGTGTCTCTCCTGGGCTGTGCCAAAACGGCGGCGGCGGCGGCGGTCGCTGCCGCCACTGCGTCGAAGGCCGCCGCGGCGGCAGCCGATGCGGCCACCGCCGCCGTCATCCGATCCACCGCCTCAACACCCCCACCCCGTCAGGAGCACGGACAAACGCCAGGACCGGGAGAACCGACATTGGGTGGTGGTAGCGCCGGCGGCGGCCCCGGGGGGCCCGCATCATCTGTAGCGGCCACGGGGCCAATGGCAGCGGCGGCATCAGCACCGGCGGCGGAGGCGTTGACTGTCAGCCAGGAATCACTCCATGGGAATAGGTACGGATAGTACGAATAGTTCGGACATTTTGTTGTAGGACTTGGGACTTAGGGTTTTAGGACTTATGGAAATTGAGGCATTGTTGGCTGGGAAGAATGTTGACGGCTGATCGTTCGTATCGGGTCATCGAGGTGCGTGTCGTACCAGGGTTGGGTTACGGAAGGGTTACTGGAAGACGGGCTCGTGAGGAGCAGGTGGATGAGGAGCCCGTGGCGGAAATCATATTCATCCTAACAAATCCAAACGAATTCCGTTAAGATTCTAACGGATTTTGGCAAATAAATCAACTCAGACTGGTCAACCCGTGGAATTGCGGATTGCGACCCCCCACGGGGTCCCTGACGGACGGACGGACGGACGGACGCCTGCAGGTCGCAGAGCAACAATGACCTCGTCCGACATGCTAGCGGCAGCAGCAACGTAGCCCCCACCGCAGTCGTGGACCTGCCCGTTCTTGATGGTTTGCGCCTGGATGCTGCGCCGGCGGAAGCTAGGGAGGTGGATGCTAATGCCGCCGGCGCCGCCGCGGCGGCGGCGGCGGCGCAACGGCTGCTAATGCCTCAACCGCGTTACGTCCCGATCATGCCGCGCCACAATTCCAACACAAGTACCGGCGGCGGCAGTGGAGGTGCTACGCCAGTGTTGGTGGCAGCGCCGCCGCCGTACACTTCTGCGAACCCTATGAGCCACGCACAACACCCCGCCCACGCCGCGGCAGTGGCTGCCGCTGCAGCACACCCGTACGGCGCCAACGGCTTTCCCCATCCCCCTTCAAACTATCACCACCTCTCTCCCCATGCCGCTGCCGGCGGCGCCGCCAACCCGTCGGGGACGCACGGCGACTTGGCGGCATCGAACTTTCCAGAACGCCAATATTCTCAGCCGCCGTCACTGCCAAGCAGCTTGCGCGACTTTCCAGTGACGGGTTCAGGAGCCAGGCCCGGAGGTCTCAGTGGCGCCGCCGCCGCCGCCATTGCCTCGGCAAGGGCCCGCCCGCAGCCGCCGTCAGGATATCAATCCCTGGACAGTGGGCAGTTCCCCGCCTCCGCCGTTGCCTGGGACAGCGTTAGCCTGGCGGACACAGAATCTGGTGAGTCTGGTTGGTGGTTGGTGTGAATGCGCGTGGCAGTACGGATGCATGTGCTTTGCTGTGGTCGTGTTTATTGTTTGTCGTACGTACACACGCACACACGCATATATATATTCAAGGACGAGAAATCCCCTTCCCCCCCGATTTCCCGCCCTATCCCCATCCTTCCATTAAGATTGGACTCCGTTCGTACGCCTGCAGGAAGTTTAAGCAAACGAAATGGTCGGCGCCGCCGGGGTCGCCCCGGGGGCCTTCTGGGCCTTGTGCGACACGTAATGGGTTTCGTAGGTGTTTCCGTACTCAGTGGTGCGGCAATGGCACTGGGCGCGGCGGCGGTCAACACGGTAAGTGAGAACGAACGACCCATGGGTCCTCTTCCAGTCTTTGGCTCGTATTCTTCCTCTCATGGACCCCAATGTGACGAATAGGTAGGTCATGATGTCGAAAGTCTGCCGAAAGTCTCCGCTCCGGCTCCCTGGAGTCTCTCATGGACCCCAATGGGCTCCCTGGAGTCTCTCATGGACCCAAATGGGCTCCCTGGAGTCTCTCATGGACCCCTATGGGCTCCCTGGAGTCTCTCATGGACCCCTATGGGCTCCCTGGAGTCTCTCATGGACCCCTATGGGCTCCCTGGAGTCTCTCATGGACCCCAATGGGCTCCCTGGAGTCTCTCATGGACCCCTATGGGCTCCCTGGAGTCTCTCATGGACCCCTATGGGCTCCCTGGAGTCTCTCATGGACCCTTATGGGCTCCCTGGAGTCTCTTATGGACCCCTATGGGCTCCCTGGAGTCTCGAGGACAACTTCCCGATTCGTGCGGGGTCCCAATGGGGGCCCTTTCACCCACTTCCCTCAACACTTGCCTCGCCCCGCCCTCCCTGGACACCACAGGGCCTGGACGAGCAGCAAGCTATCCAGCAGGCACGTCAGCGTCAAGGAAGCGGAGGGCGCCGGGACCAGCTGCAGCGGGTAAGTAAGGCCCACCTCGATAAACCGACCTGACCTAGTATCCCCCTTCCCCCCTCACTTCCCTCCCCCCCCCGCCGTTGCCTCATCACCAGCTCGTGAGAGACCCAACAGGCATTTGCGAAACACATCCACGTGCCAAACCGTTTTGGTCGTCGTCGTGCCACGTGACGGCTTCTGTCGCTGGGAAAGCTTTTTCTGCCCTTTCCCGCCAATTCCGCGCAGATAAGCTATGGCGGTGGCAACGACCTGATCCCCCAACGCACTCTGCAGCAGCTGAGGAGTCCGGATCTGTTGGCGTTGGGGAGGGGCTAAGGAGCTGCGCCAGGCGGTGTTGCAGCTGGATGACAGCGCGCGGCGTTGGGTGCGGTGTCGTGTCGTGGCGGTCGGCAGGGGTTTTGCTGGGCCTGGGTAGTGGTAGTTGGCTGTAGCGCAGCAGAGTAGGGATTTGGTTTCGTTGCCTTTCTGGCAGTAGCAGCTCTGAGTTAGGTAGGAAGATTCAAGGTTTATACCATTTCATACTTAATGTGGCGACCTGTGCGGGAGTCAAAAGCTGCGGCGCATGGCAAGTGGTTCAGGTCCGAAGCGCTTTGTCGAGTGAATGAAACATGGGGAGAGCGGGAGAGCCGTTCTGCGCTGTACAGCTGAACGCCTGGTTCGAAAGAAGACTTTCAATAAAGAGCTGCAGGCCGCAAGGAGAAGGGTCATAGAGAGTGTATTATACGAGGTTGGACGGTGGATTTGTAGTTTTAGTTTTCTTACGAGTTCTTAGACCTATTTATTAGTCTTCAGCTTCTCTGTGGTCATGCGAGAAAAAAACCATTCGATCGATTGGATATCAGTTGGCCTCATTAGAGAGGTACTCGCATCGATGCGTCAGGAGAGGCGGGAGAGGTGAGATTTTAAAAGATTAGATGCGCCGTATTCCGGTAATAATTCGGCATGCAGTCATGATGGTTGAAGAATTGGATTATAAGGCTCTCTAACCATCAAATGTTAGGAAGTTAGATTTCGCGATTGAAATTTTGTACATTCCCATCTCGCAAATGGATTCATTTAGTAACATATTCTTATGCCGCCGTATACCGCCTGAAGATTTGCTCGCAAGGGCTCTCTAGGACAAAAGGTGGTAGATCAGGGCATCCTTGGCATATAACTGTCAAGCAAGATGGTTTATGTCGCCATCGTTAAACTATCTTCTGATTGGTCACAACCGACCCACGGGTCAGTACATGTGGGTCGATGCCATCAGTCACAGTGGACCATTCAAAGTTTCTCCAAAGTTAGGAACAGGTCAACCTCCAAAGACATGCCGAAGAAATCATTCCAACCGCATCCGTCCGTCTTCTTAGTCAGTACGTGCTTATTAGGCAAGAAGGTGAAGAAGCTTCCGGTCGGAAGATTTCGGTCTACAAGAACGGAACCAAGAGGACCTAACAAGTTTATTAGGGCACGGGACTGGCCGAGGAAAAGGTCAGGCACAGTGGCCTCGCTGAGCTCTGCAGCGGCACCTTCTATGCTATGCTCAGCCAACATATAGCACCATTCTCGTCGCCACGCCCGCACATCGTCAACCTAGCGTAAATATTGTGTGGATTCTCTGAAATCATCATATACTCGGTCAATCCCAGAGAATTTATCCTAAACCTAACAATTCTTATCAGGCCGTTTACAGCGTCACAATACATTTTTTACTCAATCAGAATATTGGCATTCATATTTCTCGCGCGTCCAGATGTTCAGCTATGGACCCTTCTACAGGCGCAGATACAAGGCCTTGATGGGTGAGTTCGTTCAGAGTTGAATTAAGGGTTCTTCATGACGGGTCAACATGTCGCATGGTAATAACTCAACGTTTTCCGTTCAATAAATCTGCGGTTATTTTAGTCGCGGCGCAGAATCGTCGTTGTTCCTCCTTCCTGTTCCTTTTCCGTTTTCAAACCGCTCCTTTGTTGGTGAAATTTTCACTATGCAACCATCAGTATTGGGACCCCAAGATGACACATGGACCAGTTTATCCGTTTCCTTTTCCTGTATGTTTTGGTTTGCACCAAAATTTCCATATCGAACCAAAATAGATAAATGCAAAAACTCCTCCTCAGTCTCCCAAGCCCTTGACCGTTCCTTGATCTTCGCTGGGACCGGGAAAAAGATCCGAGATCCGGATTCATGATACGACGATCTAAACTCTTAAGATCTATGTTTCCTTTTGCCATATGCATGTGGGTGTGTACGGTGGCACTGTCCACAGCTGAGTGCATCGGATGGCCAGATCAAGTCGCAGAGTCAAATGAAGCTCTCTCAAAGGAGCCTGAAAGGATCAGCGGGGTAAGCGAAAATGAATCCATGCCGATCATAACCACCGAACGGCATCCAGACCCATGGGTCACGCACTCGCATGCATCGGTTGTAAGGGTAAAGCTTACCGGACGGCTCAGTCATTCGTTGCATTTTTTATTCTCACATCCGTAATTCTATAATGCGTTAACATTCTCACAATGTTGAATGCAACTATAATTAGGTCTACATGACGGTTCAAAATGGTGGGCGTCTGGCCATTGGAGGGCTCTTCAACGCAATATATAATCCGGGCTGGCACTGGGGCCCGGAACGGGGCGGCTCGCTCCTCCGAGTAAGGATTGAAGCCCACCGGTGGAGGCCGCGAGCGAGAGATCGTTATCATGGATAAAATTGCGCGCGAATATATACATCTGATATCCCTGTTTTTCAATTTTCAGGAGGCTGAATAAAGAAGCTGTTGCCATACACCATTTTCTTTTTCTCCGTACGTCATAATCAACGTTGTTTGATTGCTGCTGCTTCCCTGTTGTATTTTTTTACCGAACCCTCCAATAATTTGATAGGTATGGACATTATATATAACATTATATATACAAATATAGATATGGATAGTTTATACAATAAGTAATATATGCCTCACTGCCCTGAAGCCCTAACACTGTTTGAAAAATACTGAGCCCCTGGATCGCCGTGAAGGTCGTCCGGGTGGAAGGCAGCCGGCTGTTCGTTCGCGATGACTTCTGCGGCCCCGCCCCACCCTTGAGCTGGACGACGTGTTTCTTGCCGTACACCTGGCCCTTCCTGATGATTCCCATGCTGCCCCCGGGGCTTTCCATCAACATCCGTACGACACGCCTGGAGGGCTGGATCGACACCACTACGGGGGAGGTTGAATTCATATTCAATTCCTCGTTCTCCGCGAGCCTGGCGGGCGGCCTCCTCAAGTGGGAGCCGCCGCCGCTGGCTGTGGATGCAAAGATGGGAACAACGGAACAGATTGGCAGCGTCTTTCACGCAGTGGGGGAGCGGCTGGATGGCGCCGACGCCACGTAAATATCCGCGAGTATATTAATACATAGTACATACATATTAGTAATACATTATGTATATAACGAGCACGTGGCAGGACAGACAGACAGACAGACAGACAGACAGACAGACAGACAAAGTCACATGCCGCCCCCTCCCCTGTTGCGCTGTGGCTCGGTCCGGTCAGGCCCCCCGGTGCTCGTCTTTATAGGGCGAGTCGCCCACGGCGAGCAGTGTAACACCCCCCCTTGTAACATAACCTATGCCGCCAGAACAACCGCTTGTGGTGCAATCAACTGTTTGGTTTTACACAGCAGTTCTGTTCTGTTCGGGTATGCATGATTCTAGTCAGTTACAAATACCATATACCATACCGACCTTGCTTGCCGAGTTTGCTTTACAAATTTGGTTATCTGCTCGGGAGCCTATTAGGGAAGGAAAGTAGGAAAGTAAGTTACTGTGTTTTATTGTGATTTTGTTCAAGAGGGTCAAAGTGCTATTATTATCTGTCAAATTCGCGATGTTCAGTTAGTTCAGTTAGTTCTTTAATAAGCTTGTTATTTTCGTTGCCACTTTGAAATTTCATTGATTAGTCATAAACATCATTAATGTACGCCTTTGCCTTTGAAGAAGGCAAACCTGAGGCAAATCGCAAGAGGACGTTGAAAGCTTGATCCATCCGTTATGGATAACGCTCCCTCCCTTACCCTCCCTCCCTTACCCCTTACCCTCCCTCCCTCCCTCCCCTCCCTCCCTCCCTCCCTCCTCCTCCCTCCTCCCTCCCTCCCTCCTCCCTCCCTCCCTCCCTCCCTCCCTCCCTCCCTCCCTCCCTCCCTCCCTCCCTCCCTCCCTCCCTCCCTCCCTCCTCCTCCCTCCCTCCCTCCCTCCCTCCCTCCCTCCCTCCCTCCCTCCTCCCGCCCTCCCTCCCTCCCTCCCTCCCTACCTCCCTCCCTCCCTCCCTCCTCCTCCCTCCCTCCCTCCCTCCCTCCTCCCTCCCTCCCTCCCCTCACTCCCCTCCATCCCTCCCTCCCTCCCTCCCTCCCTCCTCCCTCCCTCCCTCCCTCCCTCCCTCCCTCCCTCCCCTCCCTCCCTCCCTCCCTTCCCCTCCATCCCTCCCCTCCCTCCTCCCTCCCTCCCTCCCCTCCCTCCCTCCCTTCCCTCCCTCCCTCCCCTCCCTCCCTCCCTCCCTTCCCTCCCGCCCTCCCCTCCCTCCCTCCCCTCCCTCCCTCCCGCCCTCCCTCCCTCGCCTCCCTCCTCCCTCCTCCCTCCTCTCCTCCTCCGCCCTCTCCTCCCTTCTCCTCCCCTCTCTCCCTCTCTCTTCCCTCCTCCTCCCTCCCTCCTCCCTCCCTCCCTCTCCCTCCTCCCCCCACTCCCTCTCCCTCCCTCCTCTCTCTCTCTCCTCTCCCTCCCTCTCTCCCTGCCTCTCTCCCTCCCTCCCTCTCTCCCTCTGTAAACGATCTGGGAGAGGGCGCGCATTTGAGACATCTACTGCTGGGAACAGGACTCGATCAGTGGCTGACGTGAAGGTCCTGATTGATTCCCTCCCACATGATGCCCCTTGCCCTACACACACGTCAGGCTGGTTGCCCTGTCAGTGGTACCCAAGGCTGACAACAAGCTCCAGAACTGGTTGCTGGGATTGCCAACAGACGCGCTGTCAGTGCTCAAGGTCAGTGCGATACATACTTCGGCGGCAAAGGTGCATTTTACAGATGATGATGATTCACGTGTTTTTGTTACGGCGAGAAGGGCAGCGGGAGGGAGGGAGGAAGGGAGAGAGGGAGGGAGAAGGGGAGAGGGGGCAGAGGGGGGAGAGGGAGGGAGGGAGAAGGGAAGAGGGGAAAACGTACATGTGCATGCATGCATCGTTTGCGATGCATGTCTACATGTACATTTCTTTGGCCCTTCGTTCATTGGCCCCTCCTCGTCGACCATTACCCATCCATCCTCATCGTCATCCTCATCCTCATCCTCATCTTGCAGAAAGAACCGCGAAATCAATTCCTGGATCCTAGCTGTCGTTTACGAACTGACTGCCCGCAACTAATTTTCCCCTCCCCTCGCTCCATCCTGCTATCGAACCCATCATGTTTTTCTCCGTCCCTTTCTCATGACATGCATTACTGTACCATGTACAGGTCCGAATGGAGTTCCTGGGTTCACGGAAAAAAACTGCTTGACGACCTGGACTAACCGAGCTTCGCGTTCGGCCTTAGCTCTTTGGACGAAACAATGAAAATGTTTTTGGTGCAGCCTACGCAGCTGATAAATCACCTTGTGTTGATTTGTTCGTGTCGTTTATGATGTCACAAACAATTTTCGATATCATACGTGCCCTGCTGCGGCTGAATATGAGATGTATGTGCTCTCCTGAAAAGATAGCACATACATCAGGCTTGAGCACGATCCGATCCATTGTGTTTTAATTTTAACAGCTTTTCAACAAACTATTTTGTCCTAACGGCTGCGCATGCTGACATGGATGGGGTGGTGGTCATGGGGTGGTAGGATCCGTACGTATTGATGGGATCCGTACCTGTCCGTATTAGTACACCTAAACCTAAAATACCTAACACAAAACACGTACGGATGCATTTTGGCGTTCTCATCCTACTTCTGGGCCACCTGAGGCCTGAGCCAAAACAGCTCGCTTACTTCCTGATAAGATATTAAATCCTGATAATTTATAAGTTTTTTATGTTAGGTTTTTCTAGGTGTTTCGTGCCAGAGAAAATTATTTAGATTGAATGGTTACAACGACAAATTAGCTCGCCACGCACTGCACCATCGTGAACTTGAACTTCATGCATACGATTTGGCGCGCACCCCACCAAAGTCTCGCACTTCGCGCTAACAAGTAGAAATTCCGCGCGCAGTAACGAGGTCAACACAACGGTATCGCACCATGTTGCGCAAGATCAGCTAGGTTATAACAAAAATTATAGCAAAAATCGAAGCAAAAATCCAGCATTATCAACTATGCGTAATAATTTGAAGATGCCTACTGTAACTAAACCTTCGTCGGCCAGGTTAGGCCAGAGCTCGGGGTCCCGACAGCTTTTTCAATGTCGTCCGCGATTAGCCGTTGGTCACCATTACGTAATCGTCCTTGTTGGTTGATCCGTTGGTCTCCTTCCGAAATCCGCGCCAAAAACCGGCCCCACACGTGCCACCACCTCAGGCCGCAAAATACAGATGAGTGGTTTGCAAGGGGCGATGAGGATTGCGCCTCGCGTCCCTTCTTCCCAGCCGGAGAACACATGTACGCGCGTCAAACCGCAAAAGGAAGTATTAGACGTTTAAGGCCGAAACATTGCAGCGCAGCCCTAAACCTTCATCGTATGCAAGTGACGTGGCTGGGGTAATTTCTACCCCACCCACGGACCGAGCAGCTGTGGATGAGCCGGATCTAGTCCACAAGAAGAGTCTCCCAACACTCGATGCCGCCTAAAATTCGCGCACTGTACGTCGCTGTTCATACGTCACCAAACCGTACGCACGTACGTAACCAAAGCCCAGAGTCGGTAGCGACAGCAGAGGGCGAGCGATACGGCAGCTTTCGCGGAGCGGCTGTTGGGCGGAATTAACCCCCTCCTGTTTAGAACATGATCTAAAAATCAATCAATGTATTCTACCGCTTGTGCTGACGGACGACGTCGCCACATGCATCCGGACGCTTGTTTGGCTAGGGTAGAATCGTAAATCCAAGATCCAGGAGAATCCAGATTCAAATCCATGCTAGGCTATCGTGCGCCATGAGATAGACCCAAGCGCGCGTTACAGCCGCCGGCGTCCGGTCGCCTTCTTCTTAGGCGGCGGCGGTGACATCTCCTCCGGGGGCGGTGTATAGTACTCGGGAGGAGGGGCATCGTCATCAACTGGAGGAGGGGGTGGGCGTGCAACCAAAGGTGGAGAGGGAGGCGGAGAGGGGCCGCGGCTGCGAGATGAAGGGGGAGAAGGGGTAACCGCTTGGGGTGACGGTGGTGGGGACTTGGAAGGCAGGACCACAGGGGGCGGTTGCGAGGTGATGGATGGAGAAGAGCGTGGCGGCGGGAAAGGAGGAGGAGGGGAGGGCGAGGATGAGCGTGGCGGCGGGGAGGGAGGAGGAGGGGGGGGCGGGGATGAACGTGGCGGCGGGGAGGGGGGAGGAGGCGAAGACAGAGGTGGGGAAGGTGATGCGCGTGGCGGCGGGGAGGGAGGAGGAGGGGAGGGAGGGGGTGAGCGTGGTGGTGGGGAGGGGGGAGGAGGCGAAGACAGAGGTGGTGGGGGTGATGAGCGTGGCGGCGGGGAGGGAGGAGGAGGGGAGGGAGGAGGAGGGGACGGAGGAGGAGGGGACGGAGGGGGTGAGCGTGGTGGTGGGGAGGGGGGAGGAGGCGAAGATAGAGGTGGTGGGGGTGATGAGCGTGGCGGCGGGGAGGGAGGAGGAGGGGAGGGAGGAGGAGGGGACGGAGGAGGAGGGGAGGGAGGAAGAGGGGACGGAGGAGGAGGGGACGGAGGAGGAGGGGAGGGCGGGGGTGAGCGTGGTGGTGGGGAGGGGGGAGGAGGCGAAGACAGAGGTGGGGGAGGTGATGAGCGTGGCGGCGGGGAGGGAGGAGGAGGGGAGGGAGGAGGAGGGGACGGAGGAGGAGGGGAGGGCGGGGGTGAGCGTGGTGGTGGGGAGGGGGGAGGAGGCGAAGACAGAGGTGGGGGGGGTGATGAGCGTGGCGGGGGAGGTGAGGGGTGAGGAGGTGGCGGCGGTGACGGTGACACGCGCGATGGGGACGGACGAGGGGAGTCACGGATTGGCGGAGAGCGAGTCTTCGGTGGGGGCTTCTGAGGGGGTGGCCATCTGGAAGGAGGCGGCGACGATGTCGTGATCGTCACAGCGGCTGGAACCACCAACTGCAAAGACAGACAGATAGACAGACAGACAGGCAGAGGCGATGCCGAGGGCAGGGAGGGGTACAAACTTAGGAAAGAAGTCAGATGTTACGTGTTTGCCTATCTGCTAGTTAAACCGCGGTGTGACGCCTTGATGTGGCCCTAAGTAAACACGCGAGAGGTATTATTTTATGAAAATTCAAGTTAAACTTTATATTATATATATTATTATAATTTGTTTGTTTATTTTATTTAATTTTATTCTTATTATTCTTATATTTATATTTATTCTTTATATTTATTATACTTATTCTTATATTTATTTTCTTATATTTATATTTATAATAATAATAATTTATTATTTTTATTATTTTTATTATTTTTATTATTATTATTATTACTACTACTACTACTACTACTGCCCTCGCGTCGCCCATGTGCTGGCTGCTGACCAGTGCTGACCACCTCCACACCATCACACCGTCGCATTCTCATTTACTGCGTCACCCAATCGACACTTGCGATTTCACAACTCATCATAGCTACAACTACTGCGTGCTTCAAAGGCTTCAACACCTACACCCTACGGACGCAGCGCATTTCGGTGGCTCCAAATGGCCAAGTGTTTGTTGGCGTGCGCTGCCTAGCGCGTTACATCCCACACGTCGTCTCAATCCGCCGCTACAGTGCCGCTAGGTGCACTTCCTGGCACCCAAGTTCCTTAACCGTACAAATACAAATATCACCAACAAAGTTCGGTTATATCGTTAAGCTGTAACTTACCGCAACAGATTTCGTGGAGTTAACGACGATGTCGGCACCCGTCCAAGTTACGGCACCTTTGCCGACTGTCCATGTGATTGCCGCCGAGATGCTCACGAGCCGCTTGGTGGGGTCAGAGGAGTAAATAGGCCTGCCTGTTACGCAGGTCATACCGCTAATAGGATCCCCATTCTGGAAACGGAACATTTTCTCGCTAAGGCTCCCGAAACTGGAGGGCGGGTTGATTCTGCGGTAAATGCGAGTTTGGTCCGCGTACGCGGCGGCCCTGCAGCTTGCGTTCGAGCCAACCAATGAATGGATAAGTGGAACAAAGGTGTTTAGGCTGCCATTAGCGCCGTTGACCAAGATGAGGGAGCCACCAGCGCGAATCCATGCCGACAGATCGGCCAACTTGCCCGGGTTCGATGACAGGCCTTCGGTAGAATAATACGAGCCTGGTCCGGAGGCGTAAATGATGAAGGCGTTGGTGCTAGCTAAGTCCGTGGCGCTGGGCTGCGACAGGCTCAGCTTGGTGCTGGAGATGCTCAGTTTCCATCGGCTAAGCATCTTCGATATGATGGTCACGACGGGGTTCGATCCGATCAATGCAGAATTGGTGTATATGTTGACAGAATCTGTAATGGAATAATGGCACACAAAGGCAAAGTGTTGTCGGAAAGGGAAGGACAAGTACACTTCGCCGCTGTAGCGCACATAACTAATTACAAAATATGGTCACAGGTCCGCAGTAGGCGATTTGGAGATAAGAAAAAATACGTGTGAAATTGTATTTTAAAAACACAGAAGATATTTGGTTGTTGATTGGAGGTTCAGCGGCTGAGAATTAACACACCGCCAGCCAATTGTTCTGAACAAGTGACGAACGTGAGCAATGGAAACTCCATACATATAGTCCAACACCCAAACTGACTTACAGGAAGCGCCAAAAGCTTCGCTTGCCAGCAAAAGCAATCCCACGACGACAAGGCTGAGTCCATGATGGGTCGCGACAGCGCAGCGCGCGCCCATTCTTAAACGATAATGAAAATACAGCTTGTAAGGTAACTATATTTTCAGCTAAATCAAAGAAATGTCAGGAAAGGTGCCGGACCGCTCGGCTAAAGCTTATCCAAGCCGTTCGTAATGGGTCGCTGTGGCCTTGACCCCAGAGATAAGAAGGGCCTCTGGGCACACGAGCCCTCAACGACACCTAAGGAATAAGTGTGGCGATAACAGGCATCCTTGCGGAGTTTTATCGCGATGTTCGCCCACCGCCGTACATCTGTGCGGCCGCCGAACCGCTCACTCATTTGCGATCTGTTACTCAAAACATACAACTGATAAGTATGATGATGTATTTACGAATGTCTTATATTTCAAACACTAATATATGCGGAGGTTACCTTTGTCGTTCGGGTTCCGGCAGATGCCTCCATCCATGCGCAGACCGAATCTCATAATAACAAATATCCGGCTTAAATCGCAATAGTTAAAGATATGTGTAATAATACCCAATTATTTCAAAGGCGATCAGCTCTAAAGTGTGTCTGCCATTGGGCCAAGGTCGTTATATATATCGAATCAAATTTGTATCTTTTTTACATGAGCGAAATCATACGTGTGCAGACATAAATGAACAAAAAATTCTTCATAGATTCGTAAAAGTAGCATCCTGCCATATGGCAGGTGCCTGTAGTTACCGATGCATGCCAACGGTCAATATTTCAAGTACCAACGGCGGGAAGCCGGTTTATAAGGACCTATATGAATGTTATGCACGCTTTAAATTAACCTTTAGTTCTTTATGATCGCTTCTGATCTGTCAATACCTGGAACTACCTTGAACATTTTCTGCCGAGTTCGCTCGGCGGCGCGAGGTCCCCAACCCGGCCCACTGTCCGAACAGAACGCATCCCCAAAGATGGAACTCATCAAATAGCAAGGTTGTGAGAAAACCCATTAAAGTCTGCTCCGAGAGGTCAGTCGGCCATCTTATCACCGGAAGGCATCTATCCAGCAGCTAGATCGGCTAGCTCTGGGCAATCCTTACGACCCGCCGTACTCTGCCCTGACACAGGAGCCACACGTAATTACCGGTGCAGTGATGTTCCGAAACGTTGCATGCCTCTGTGCACATGCTGCTGGATTTTGAAGCTGGTTTTGACAACGTGGTTGAATTATTATACGTACTGCTCAGGCGTACTAAAGGGGCTTTTGCGCGTCTGCACCAATGGGATGGGGCAAGATCGCCGCAACAGCAAGATAGATATACGTGCAAGGGACAACCAATGGGCAATAAGTACATAACATTATATGGCTACATTTTCCGTCAACCTGTTAAAATGCAGGAGTTTATATTACTTATTACATATATGACATCCGCTATAGAGTGTTGATATTGTTGTGAGTCGGATCGTCATAGCGCTGTGGATCCTCGAGGCCCGGAGAGGGATCGACACTGAAGCCCCTGAAGCGCTCCGAAACCAGCAGGATGCCAAAAAATGCTGCTCCAAGGGGGGGGTTACCAATCCCCGGAGAAAGCAAAGACGAACTATTTCTCCTTTCCCCCCTTCTCCCCCCCCAACATACACATACACACACACACACACACACACACACACACACACACACACACACACCGTCGCCGCCGCCGCCACCGCCGCGCAATCGCTCAACTTCCAGGATCCGTCACCGCCATTGCTGTGATGCGCATACTCGAGATACACATATTAGTAAGCAGGCGCACAATAGGGACCAGTAAAGCCATATTTACATGTTTGGTTGTGTTTTCATATAATATATATAATTCTCTGTGTGTGTGTATATATATATATATATATATATATATATATATGTGTGTGTGTGTGTGTGTACGTGTTATGGTAAGAGGAATATATGTCGATGTGTTTGCGACAACTCGAACAAATGGAACTCCTCTCTCCTCCCCTCCCCTCCTCTCCACTCCACTCCACCAGCTCCAGATCTGTCCAGCTTCATTCCAATGCCTCCCCCCCCCTCTCTCTCTCCCTCCCCCTCCAGCCATACGCAACCCCTCCCTCCCAACTTTTCATCCATCTCGGTTACATCCGATTGGATTATTTACGCACCCGGCCTTCATCACGTACGGCATCACGGCATCACGGGTTGCTGCACCCGGCTCCGTTGCTTGCCCATCCAACCGCCACTCAGCCCTCCCCCAACCACCACCTGCCACCTGCCCCAACCCTCCTAGTCACCATCAAGGCCTAACAGATCGTTTTCCCCCCCTTCCCCTAACCCATACACTCAGGGGACTTAACCCCTCCTCCTATGGTTCCACATTCTTACGTCGGTCCTTAGAGGTATTTTCCAAAATAATATTTTTCATATACCGCCTTCACTGAGTTTTCAGTTTGGGGTTTTTTTACGCCTCTCTCGCGACCCCCAGCCGTCCGGTTGCTGATCCGTCAGCCGCCGCCGCCGCTGCCTGCCTGGCTGTTCCGCAGTCCTTACCTTGCTTGGCGGCGATCTGAATGGTTGGGATCGGATAACCTGCTTGTGATGGAGAAAACATTTAGGTGATATCTAAAATTGTACTGCCGCCTTGCCGTACGAATATAATTAACTTTCTAATGACATGTGGGCGGAGGACAGCCGCTCCCAAGTAAGCCCTGCTCCTGAGGTCTCCTGATTAGGCAACCCCACAGGGTTTCCGACCGCGCGTTTAACCTCGCTACATCAAACATCAACCGTTGGTAACTACTAAAACTGAACAATTAACGGTCGTAACATCTCTTAAGAACTGTCTGTTTCTAACACCAGCTAACGGTGAAAGAGAGCCCGTGAGTATTACTCCAGGCTTCCCGTCGATATTTCGCGACCGAATATGTAATATGCGCCGCAACTGCTTTTCCGTCGTACAGTCGATTTCTAACCATCAACCGACCCGACAACCATTATCATGGGCCGCTTACCTCAACGATCGCTCCGAAACGGTCGGTCGTGAAAGTACCACCCATCCGTTTTGGATTCGGATTTGCCAATCCGAGAACGAAAACGGAATGGGATCCTTAGTCATAGAGTGCCGTATATGTACAACCAGACTACAACCGCCAACTTCCAATAGTCAACACTGGCTGCTCGATACTCGTTATTGCACGCCCCCACTGACCCACGGGACAACCTTCTCGCCATCCTTGCTGCTAGCTCGCCATGTCGCGCGGCCCATTAGAATCTCGAACTGCGTCTAAAGCATATTCAGTGCTGCCACGTCGAAACCCTAAATGCTCACATTGTCGTACATCGCCGAAACTCGTACTACTCACGCCGTAATTTGTTTGTTAACGGAATTCTAAGTTCCGATGTTCGCATTACCCGAAAGATCAGAAATAAACCACTAGTCCTTCTGTTTCACTCCAACGTACGTAGAGCACGTAGCAATATCGCACTGTACGACGTACGATGGCACCTTCGCGAATCATCCGGATCATTCAAACGCTGCCCTAAATAGGATACGCTTCAAACTGCGAACTTGTGGATACTGAGTCACGCCTCTTTACTTGTGCGCCGGTCTAAGTCAAACATGATTGACCTAACGACACGTGGGCCATTGATGACTGACCCGTGGGTCAGTGGTGGTGGCCATGAGGGGCCGTGCATCCAGCAAATGGCGCAGATAAAATTTACAGCACAGCTGTTGACTTTCTGAAGCATCGACCAGCAACTCCCACAAGCACCATTACCTCTGCTTGCTCGAAAAGCATGTACTTCACCCCACGCCACCCGCACCCAAATGTGCCGTACACATATCGTATGCGTCAGGTCAGCTCAAAATGATCGAAGAGGCCCACGTGTGAGTGATGAACAGTACGGTACTACGTCAGTGAAAAATACGGCGATGACTGTGACAGAAACGGAAACAGGTCCTAACACTCTTGGCCAGTGTGTGCACAAAGAACCCGTCGCACACAAAACAATTGTGCGTCAAAGAAAAGATCCGCAGGCAACGACTTCATGATCGAAAACCACGGAATTGGAACAGCATCCGTCCGTCTGTCCATCCGTCTGGTGTGTGTGTGTGTATGTGTGTGCATGTGTGTGTGTATGTGTGTGTGTGTGTTGTGCGCCGTCTTGGGCCCCGCGCCCCGCTTTCGTCCATCCGTCACAGACATTCATTCAATTATCTTCATCATGAACGACATGCATGACGTCATACTTTCTTATGATACGACAGCAAACATAAGGCCCGCTTTCTTCTGTATATATATAATATTACTCCTAAATATATGCAACGAAACACCCCCCCACCCGCCCTGGGAACAAACTGTCAACTACCTGGCCCCCCCATTATAACAGAAATAACGACTTAACCGAGTGTTACGTGAAGGAGCCTAAGACACTGCCCACTCAGTACATAATGCAAAACACAAAACTAGTCGGCCGAGTTCAGGTGGTGTGCTATAGCCCCGAAACGCGATGCCGTACATGAGTGGCATTTACCTGCTCTCATTTCAATTCAGATCTGTGCGTGTGCCGTACAGTCCATAGCATAATCCAAACCTGCCGCCTTAGAAAGGCCGCACCTAACCATTGTGCACGATAGCGATAATAGAAAATGCATCAACAAGTGAAAACCTACTCCGGCCTACGACTACGCAAAGCTCATCATGAGACTTTCCACTGCGCTATTGTACGTGCCGAGCATCAGACCGGCATCAGACCGGTTGCCGTATATATGTACGGCACCCGTGTATGTATGTACCCGTACATACACGTCGTGTGACAGTTTATGGAAAACACCAGTATGTAATATCTATCTTCGCACGGGAGAAAGATGCTCCTGCCAGGAATAGCGAAGGCGACTTAAAGAAAGCCGACAGACACACGTGACCTCGCCTGGACATTAAGGACGACTCTAAATAATGAGTTTATGCAAACTAATCTGTCAGTCTGTCAGTCTGTCAGTTTGTCACGTGGAACGTAAGGGGCACTCCACATGTGGCCGCTGCAACATAAGGTGCTGCTTTAACGAGTGCCTGGCTTGGCTTTTCGCCACGTGCAGTAAAAGTACCGCTCTTGTTGCCGTACATACACATACTCCCAGTTCTATCTCTATCTGCTGCTACTGCTGCTTACCGGTGGTGGAAGTAATTGCAACACCGACCCATCCTTCTTCAGCAGCTTCGTGTTCGGCGTTCTTCAGAGCAACAACGAACAAAGCACAAGGAATTATGCAATTCGCAAAGGCCATCATTGTCGTACGCTTGTCGTAAAAAATACATCATTACAGCAAAACCCATATCGTGATCGCAAACAATATATAACATATTCATATTTATTGGTTACTCAATGTCATTTCATTTTCACTTTCCCACATCAAACGATGCCTCACCACAATATAGGTGACAAACCTTGAAATCAACGAACCCAAAATCAATACATGGGCGGGACAATAATCCAAACTGACCCATGGGTCATCCCGCGGACTTCGTGAGTGGCAATACTGCCTGACATGGCAATATTGACTTCAGTAAGGTAATGACATCATCACCACTGGCGTTTCCGCCGCCACCACCGCTTCCGGCGTCGAAAGTTGGCGACCCAGAATCCAGGGATGGCGTCGCATCTGTTGCGCCGACGGCCTCACATTGGGTTTTACCGCCAGAGCCATCGTCACGAAATCACGTGAATCCTTAGAAATTCCAGTGGGAAAGATGAGCGCCGGAACCGCTGCTGCTGCGGCCGTCGTGACGGCGGCACCGAGATTATCATCAGCAGCAGCGTCCACGAACACTGGCACCGGTGCGTTCAGCGGCGTGAACCCAACGAGCAGCTCGTACGCCAGGAC
Source organism: Volvox reticuliferus (assembly GCA_019650235.1). Classification (NCBI taxonomy): domain Eukaryota; kingdom Viridiplantae; phylum Chlorophyta; class Chlorophyceae; order Chlamydomonadales; family Volvocaceae; genus Volvox; species Volvox reticuliferus. Next base: position 184,916 of record BNCP01000040.1, on the reverse strand, counting down.
GCCTATGGCCCAAATGTCACAGGCAGTGCCGTACGATAAATCCGCATCGTGCTTGTTGTCCTCGGGGTGGACTTTGAGGGGGCAGCGGGCAACTTCCGGGGCCTTATGTATGGGGGTTGGAGACGGGACAAGAGAGAAACCGATTTTGGCGGGGACGGAGGGGGAAAGGGTCGGTAAAACACACACGCGCGCGCAGCAGGTGGATAAGGGTAACATGTGGGGTTTGTGATCATATGACGTGATCAATTAGAAGCCCAACCATGGCATCATGAATTCACTGGTGTTCAGGTCAGGCGGAGCAGCAACAGCAACAACAGCAGCAGTAGCAGCAGCAGTAGCAGTTGGAATGACTGTGGTGGCGGCGTAGCAGCACGAGCGAGCTCTACTTGTATATTACTCACCATGTAGCATGCTGTGATGTAAATGAATGCACAATACGGGTTATCGACCCAGTTGACAAGACGTGGTGTCGTACGGTTACGTAGTTGCAGAAGAGCGTTCCGAAACCAAGGCGGTTATGGTCGTTGAGGAAGTCAGATGGCACCAACAGTGTTCGTGTGGGATTGAATTTATTTGGGGTTGGGGGGGCCGGGCAAGAGGGGCGGCCGATTGAACTTAGAGAAGCCAAGCAATGTCGTAACTAACGCAACAGCGCAAAATCTTAAGTGTCCGTTTCTTTTAGATCTTTCCCCCGTTTCCTCAATAATCCATCTCCTACCGTACGTGTACACGCGAAAATTAAACGTTTACGAAAAATCAAATTTGGGACGATGCGCACCTGTTCCTGCTCGCGTGACAGCTCGCTCTTTCGACAGGTCAATTGAGACTCCAAAATCCGCGATTTTCAGGCGGCCCTCGGACGTAAATAGTACGTTCTCGGGCTATACGGCAGAGCCGTACGTACGACCCCGTTGCATGTACATAAGCACACATGATGGCGACGGAGGACAGAGGGTTAAAGTCAAATGGAGATGTAAGATGTGTTGATGAGTGATATGGATTGAGATGGGGCGAGGTGTACGGAAACAACACCAGAGAGAAGAAGGACGTACGACAGTGATGGGCCCCTTACAACTACTTGCTGTTACTTAACCAATCTCTACGGTATCCGTATCGCGGATTATGTTCTGGTATCTGTCTGCGTAGATATATGTAGCAACCACCAACCGCCAACCGACTTTCTTATTAACTGTAACCCTCAACATCGTCCTCTGACGACCTCACCTTGATGTCGCGATGGCAGTAGCCGAGGCTGTGCAAGTACGACACCGCATCCAGCAACGGTGCTAGCACAAGCTCTGTAAGGGTGTATGCACAACTTTTAAAAAGAAGGTACGATTAAATATGTACGACAATATGTTACGCCAACCACGATGATCATTCGTACCTAAGTTATCTCCACTGTTACGCATTTTACAAATTTAATAAGTACTATAAAAGATACTATAATTGCGAACAAAACTCAATGGTCAGTGCGGGCACAAAGTCCTTCCCTGGACCAGCTTACCCGCCACTTGCCGCTCGTGCATTCGGCGGTTCTCTTGGGCCATGTGGATGCCGTACAGGTCCCCGCGCGATGCAAACTCCAGTACCAGGACGACGTGTCTATCATTCTGCAAGTTTCCGGGTGTATGCGTACGGCATGGATGATGATGATGACGTCATCATGAACGTCATGTAACCCTAAATGTTATGTCACATCAGAATCAGTGAGAGACTCTTAATTAGGCAGGTGGTGGTAAGGTTGACGAAACAGACCTCAACAAATGTTATATATATGAATGTGACGATATGATATATAGATATAGATATAGATATAGATATAGATATAGATATAGATATAGATATAGATATAGATAGTAGCCAAGATGGATGTATATGTGCACATATGTATGTGTACATGCAACATAAGAGTTTCGTAACTATGTACCAATAGATCGAAAGTACGACAAAACCTTGGAAATCCTTACCTGGAAGGCGGCGTACAGCATAATGATGTTGGGGTGCGCCACCGTTGCGTGAATTTCGATCTCCCGGATGATCATGTGCACGATTGCGGCCGGTGTCTGGTTCAAGAAGTACACCTTGAGGGCGACTGGCGCACCGCTTCGCTTGCAGACCGCCTGTGCCAAAGACAGAAAGCCACATATCCGTAACTAACAAACAGACGAGCGTGGGAATAATTACAACGAACAAACAGACACACAACCATCATCATATTTATTATTGTTATTATGTTTATTAGTTTGCCTTACTATCAGCTTTATCGTCATTATATATGTAAAATATAATATATTATATATAATAATCATGATCATGGGAAGAAATGCAATTATGTACGGCACCTGGCACGCATCTGTCCGGCACCAGGATCATTCTTTGCATCTCCGCAGCCCTAAACCCAAACGTGCGGAGATGTGGCAACCCTAAAACCTCCATACAGGAACCGTACCTTATACACGGCCGAAGATGAGCCCTTGTAAAGCCGTCTGACAGCAGTATAGTAGCAGGACCCACAAGGCGGAGCAGTAGTAGCAAAATAGCAGGTTTAGGTTCAAGGTTAGCAGAACACAGCCTCTGTAACGCTGGTGCAATAGCGCGTGATGCTGGGGTGTGAATGAAGTCCCCCCTTACAGCCTCTGCGTATAACATATTCACATACATTTAAGTATGCAATTATATTTTATACATGTATATATTTTACGATATATGGGAAAGAAGTCAAGAAGTTCAATGCGAGGTTTATCTATCACCAACGGTCAACACGCAACGGCCAACGGCCAACGGCCTTGTCGTTATAACCGCAAAGATGCCAAACGCTCACTTCATTCCGAGGCAACGCGCCTACGTACCTCCTGATATTGTAGTCATCTAGGGACCAACAGGACCGCCGCATCGCAGCTGGCATGTCGGGGTTGAGGGCAAGAATGTGGCACGACGACGTAGACTGCGGTCTCTGCAACTGCCGTGGCGGCGGCGGCGGCGGCGCTGCCGGCACTGTCGGCGGCTGTTCAATCCGACAAGGGCTCCTGGTACCGCAGGTATCGGTTTCAGCAGTCGCACCATTAGCGTGGGCGCCGCCGGCAGAAGGAGCGACAGGGCGGAGGACGCTGGTTGCGCTGCTGTAGCAGCTACTGCCGGCGGCGGCGGCGGCGCAAGGCGAAGTGGCATTCGTAACCTGGCTATTGAATCTGCTTGGTGAGGTCCTGCAGGCGCTGCTGCTGGCGGCACTGATGGCCATGTCGGCAGATGGAACGCGCCAAGCATTGTTGACAGCGTGTGTGACGTCATTACCGGTTTGTACGGCACAACCATTAGATGGATACTTGAACGGAATCGCCCGAATTGGTTCGAGCTGTCCTGATCGCAGGGTTACTATCCTAAGCCCCGGCGGTGCCGACGTTGCCGTCGCCATGGCATGGACTGACGCCGCCGCCGCCGCCGCCGCCGCCGCCACTGTATCCTTCGTTACCGCGCTCGCTACATTCGTGTCCTCGAGTAGCACAGTCCCTTCATGTTGCAATGCTGACAGCCAAGTGATGCTGTTACCGCGACCGCCGCCGCCGCCGCCGCCGCCGCAAGCCATCCCTCCTAGGAGCGCCTCCGCCGCCTGTATCCCGCCGCGGACCCTCCCTTCAGCGGCGGCGGCAGCGGCGGTGGCGGAGGTGGAACCATCGGTACTGCCGGCGCCCACCCGGCCGGCGGCGGCGGCAGCGGCAGCGTTAGCAGCAGCCAACTCCGGCGCCTGGTACGCCAACCGCCGTGCGGCGTTTGGCTTGTCGTACACCTTGACGGGGCTCGGCTGCAGTATGTCAGAGTCCGATAGCCAGATGCCGACGGGGCTACCTCCAGGGGGGGTCCTACCTGGCGATTGGATAATGCATGTCGTACCATCCTCAGCTAAGAGCTGATTCCGAGTAGCCGCCGCGTACGGATGCGGCTGTAATGGCTGCTGATGCTTGGGGCTATCGGAACGCAACGTCGTACAAACGCCGTACTGCTGCGAATGCTGTTTAATGATCGTAGGCTCACGGCCGAGGTGAGGAGATCTGTCGGACCCGCCTGCTGCCACAAGCTTAGGATTAATGGATGTGGTAGCGACACCGGTAGTGGCAGCGGCGGCGGCGGCAGGAAAGGTCTCCAAAGTCGCCCATCGCCCATCCGCCTGCGGCGCCGCCGCCGCCACTTGCGTCCCAGCTACGGATGTCGTACCTTGGGTTTTGTGGCCGGAACCTGACAGAGGATTAACTACCAGAAACTGCAGCGGCTGTAGCGCTGACGGCTGTGGCGGCATCGGTGGCGGCTGTAGCGGTAGACGGTCACCAGGTGGGTATTTAATGACGGAGGACGGCGTGATGCTGATGTTGTGGGAGCTCATGAAGATGTTATTGCTTTTGTCGTAGCGTACGGCGAAGAACTGCGTGCCTTGTGATGCCACTACTGCCGTCGTCGCCGCCGCCGCCGCCGCCGCCGCCGCCGTCGTCGCTGCATCGCCGCCGTGTATGCCCGAAACTACCGCCGCTGGCGCCAAAGCTTCCGGCATTGGCATTAGCTGGCCATGGCTGTTGCGGCCGCAAGCCGAAGAATTCCGTTCCTTGGTCGCCGTTGACGTCACATCCTCCGCGGTATTAGTAAAGATGTGGTGACTAGGCGGCAGGTTTTGCGGCGGCACGGGACATGGGATCGGGCATGAAGGGAAGCCCTCTTGTAAGTCGAGAGGACTCCTAAGAGGACTTTGGGCTCCAGGAGGGGTTCCAAAGGGAGCGTCTACGCAGGGACTTAGAGAGTAAACGTTTCGGAGCACCGGGAGCTCACTATCTGAGCCCGCTCGAAGAATGGAAGATCCTGAATTAGTGTTGCATGTAAACGTCGCCGCCAGTTTCTCGCTGAACCGGCCATAGCTGGGAGCGCCAAAAGCTACGGTTCCTCTCTGTGGGCTGCTATTCGTCACTACGGAAGAGGGGACTTGAGATAGACGATCATGTCCATGTCCATGGCCACGTCGCCCAACGCGACGTTTGATGCCGGAAAGGAATTTAGTTAACTGACGCGTGAATGAAGAGAGAAGTTTATTTTTGCTGCTCGATTTGCCCAAAGAAGGCGTGGTTGGTGCCTTGCTGGGTTCAATGGGCACCGCACATTCCGGCGGCCACATGTTGTTTTTGTGAAGCTGTCCAACAATTTTCGACATGTAGAAGATGTGCCTTTGATATACGTAGAGTTAATAACTAATGATGCTCGGCCGCCCGTAATTGTGGATTCTAGTGCCGCTAACGACTAGCGGCCTCCAAGGTTACTATATACAGGCCTCAAGGCCTACGGCAGGAGGATATTGGCGCCTACTTACCAAAAAAAGGTAATTTAAAAATAAAATACCTTAGAAACTTTACAGCGTGCTTAATAACCGGTATTGCTTGGAAGATTTGGTCATGGCTGACAGGATTGCAGCAACGACGAAAGTCGCAAGCAGTTCGAGAATGAGGTGTCAATTTGAAAATCCCAATAAAGTGAAAAATCTTTGGCATCATGTAATTTAATTTAAAGGAATCTGACATTTGTGGGGGCAGAATCTACCGTATATATGTCCCGTACATTTGTGCGCTGCCGAACAGCTCGATGGTCGAGGCGACAGGCCGAGATATGTGGAATAAGATTGAAAATCAGTGTTATCTTTGAATTATAAAACTCCATTGTCCTAACTGTGGATACGGCGATTCGTGCGCCGGGATACCTTCCGTTGATTCCGATGCCGACCTTAGGCGGCCAGTCCGTACGATGCTTCAATTTATGCTACTAAATAAATCAAAAATTTTGTACGATTTTTTAATGGTTAAAGTCTTACAAGATCTTATGTCAATATGGATCAGGCCGGGTACCATGATCTGCCCGTGACCTGTCCCTGAGGCCCCCACGTGAAAAACGCAAGTAGATGATATCATCACGTATTGTAATTTTAAAAGTGTTACAAGGTAACGTCATTCAAAGTTTAATGTGAATTTCATATATGCAAATCTGTCGGAGCATACAAATGGACGCCCGCCAGGCAGTGCTAGTCGCTTTGAAAGCACTTATCGAGAATTCCACTCGGAAATTGTCAGACAGGAAGAAAAAACGATCCAAGGTACGACAAGCCACTCAACGACTCCCTGCATTCCAAACTCATACCAGAGCCTAACAGAGCAACTCAACCCTAATTTGCGCGCCTCTTTGCGTGCAGTTTGATGGTACCTGATGGTATGAAACGCACATGGTCCGTAAGGCTCTTAACCATGGCTGCCGCTGCCTTTTTCGTCCTCCTTCCAACCCTGGATCGAACCCTGGGACGAACTGAACAAGACATATGGCGCAACCTGACCTCTCGCCTGTCAGACCTGAATCAGGACCGTACGGGCCAAACCGAACAGAACGCCTTCATGTGAGATGCGGTCAGATCCTCCTAGGAGACTCGTAATTAGCACAATGAAAGAAGCCGCATGAAACCGCAAAGCCAAACAAGTCGCGTGCATCGTTGAACAACCCTCTTGAACCAGCTGCGGAATATACGCTTCAATCGGTGGTGCAACCGACTGTAACCCGATTTAACCGCGACCAGACATCAAGCATCACCAGAAAAGTAATGCAGGGTTATGTATGTAATGTACGACTGACGAAAATTGTGCCCAAAACATGATTACATGATTAGTTCATACACCAAAGCCAAAAGTCGGCGCAACGTTTATGCCTGAAAGTGCCTCTGCAAGTGGTCCACCTCATCGTCGAGGACAGCCGTCGCATCAGCCTCATCACGCGTCAGGCCTGCGCGCTCTCCCGAACAAACTGTTTGTAGGGCGCTCGCCGCAACTGGGAGCCCGAAGTTGCGGGGCTGAGCGCAATAGTACCGCTGTCGTACTCCAGTATCGTACTATCGTCGTCTACAGCTACAGGTTGCGGAGCAGACCCCGCATGTCCATATGCTGCAATTCGACGATTAGCGCTGTTAGAATGAGCAGTCGCCTTTACATTAATATTTGGGAGATGCGCGGCTTAACCGGCAGAGCGCTGGGACCTGCTGGGGAGGGCCCCCAAATCCACGGAATGCCAAATCAGCATGTTCAGCATTCCCCAAGCTGTCCTGGGCTGCGATGTCCTGTCGTACGTACGGACATGAACTCCCATTTCTCGAATGCGGCGCCGCCTTAATATTAATTACATGCTATGCAAATGATTTTCGCACAGCACAGCACAGCACAACATAGGATAGCATGTAGGGTTTTAGAAAACCCTAAGTCCCCTCCCCCCTTATAGGTGGTGAGGACATTGTAACCGTGAACCGTGACTTCGCTCAATTCCACACCGCACAGCTCTCAGAGGGACTCGCAGCCAAAAGCCAAAACGGAACACACACCACCCCCGGCGTGCCGGGTACATGTTCTTGTGCAATTTGTTGACTCTCCCGCCGCCTCTAGAACGACCTGTATTATAACCAATTGCGTGCGGTACCATACCAACAGATTTCCTAACGGTGATACTTAACAGAAAAACGAATTAGCTATGAACACGGCGGATGAATGGATGCCTTGGTGGACGCCAAACAAAACCTTAAGACCTTGTAGCTACCGGAGGGCGGTGTCTTCATCCCATCTTTGGGGTGTTTCACCCCCTCCTTCAACCGCTTTCATGGCATGTTTGTGTGTGTTTCGCATCCCGCTCCAGCATATTCCACGGGCTCGATAAACCTATCTTAACCGCCGGCACCACCTTAACCACCTCAACAACCGACTAAGAAGAGACCGCTTCCGACAAGAGCAGGCAGCTTTTGCTAGTCTCAGTCATCCAAGAGCAGCAATTAAGCTGTTTGTACAGAGAATCAAGACCAACCAACCAACCGGCCAAACCAGGTTGGATCACAACACCTTACACCTTCATATCCTATGTAGGCAACCCCGAGGTGTAAAAAAGATCTCTTAAGACGATCTGGAGGCCTTATTCGTCTACAGATCGGGAAAACAGACGCAGATCATATACGATCAGATCTGATTAGATCTGATTATGATCCAACTTGTGATGATATGGAGAATCCAATCAGAAAATATAGATTAAGATTTGCTGTTTGTTGTTACTTCTTTAGTGATTTCCTACCTCTTGCTTCATCTCCGCCTTGCTATATGCTTGCCGACCCCACAGGCAAGACGCATATGGCATTGTGAAAAGCATCTCTGCCACATGCGTTTTTCCCTGAACGCCGCTTAAGACTAAATGTACCTAACAAAGACGCCTAACTAGGCATCCGTACGGATGAGTGTGTTTCTCGCCGTACGTCGCGCCCAAGGAAGCTGCTTCAGACCAGGCGCGCACAAAGAAAAACAGGCGTTCAAAACAAACAAAGGCCTACGACCTTATTACGACAAGCATATGACAAGACAAAAGACGCTAGGGCGTTTACAAGCACCTAATCGTATATACGCAGTCGTCCCATGTAAGCCACTTTAACCGCCCTCCCGTCCGCCTCTATTCCTCACAGGGCCAACCCGCCCCAGCTGTCTGTCTGTCTGTCTGCCGCAGCGATTCCGCTTTTACCTAGCACTGCATGTCGCACTACCGCGGACTCCCTCGGTGGGCCCTTCGCCGTCGTGCCCCGCACTCGCTTCTCGAAAGCGGGGTTCCTCACAGGAGGACTTACACTGCTCCATCTTGCATCCTGCGATTGCCCTGTGTGGTGTCCTGGCATGTCCTGGCTTGCCAGTTGGCACGTACATAACCCTAGAACCCCATTGAATAGACCTATGAAATGACCGCGCATCGTCACAAAGCCACATGTCAAGCGTGACGCCGCTCGCCTCTTTAAAGCTCGCGCGCCGCCGTCAGGCCAGCGGAAGCAGCGGTGGCGGTGGCGGTGGCGACGGAACCGCGACTGGCAGCCGCCGTCGCCACCGCTGCCGCTGCTGCCGTGCTGCTACCCTTCACCAACTGCCGCAACCGTTGGAAGTACGCATCAGGTAAATGGTCACTTACACTCGCCGGAATGAGGATCATTCGCTCGAAGACCTCCCGGTCGGCTTCCACTAAGAACAGCCATTGCCCCTTCCCCTGGGGGCAGGGGACTTGTGACCCCTGCGTTGGTTGCTGCTGCGGTCCTTGGGGTTGTGATTGGCCCCGGGCAGTGGACTGGATGCCAAACATCGCAGCGTCAGGGTCGGAGGAGGCGGCGCCGGGGCCGTTCTCAACAGATGCGACATCACCGCCGCCGGCTGCCGCCGCCGCCGTCAACGGTGGAGAGGAGCCCTGGAGAAACGGCATGGAGGGTACGGCAGGCAATGGGGCCTGACGCAGCATCGTCTCAACGCCGGATTTGATGCGCTGGAGCCCCTCACGCATGCGTGCGGTGAATGGCGTGGAACCGGCGGCGGCGCCGCCACTGGCGGCGCCACTGCCAGCGACAGCAGCAGCGACTGAGGCGGCACATGCATCAATCGCCGACGGGGACGGTAACGATTCCGCACGCCAAGTGTCAGCAGAACCGGAGGCTGACGATGAACGCCCGCCGCCGGTGCTGCCGCCACCAGTGCTGCCAGTTTCCCTGAGACTTCCTCCACCGCGCTGCAGCTCAGAGCTCGCCGCTGTCGCCGTCGCCAAGGCTGACGCTGGCAGCGGCGGGTTTTCCCCGGAGAAACAGGCACGAGTGCCATTAGCTGGAGGCCGCGAGGCCTCCAGCGGAGTCGGCGCGTCAACGGCTGCCTTGTCCAGGTAACCAGACGCGGCTGCGGCTGCGGCTGGTGGCGGCAGCGGTGCCAGCGGTGGCGGCTGCGGCCTACCACTCATACCCCCTCCCCCCCCAACGCCGTCGATGGCATCTGCGGCCACATGTGATGGCGCAACCGTCGGACCAACCGCCAGGCCTTGCATCAGATCAGTTACTAACGATAAATCGAGAAGACTGTAGGCATCCTTCAACTCCATCTCCGTCGGCTGTTGCGGCTTCGCCTCCTCCAAGACATCGTTGTTATGTTGACCTGAGCCCGTCGCCCCCCCGCCGCCGGCGCTATCGTGCCCGGCCGATTCTTTAACTACTGCTGCCGCTGCTGCTATTGCAGCTGTGTCAATGACAGACGTTTCTTTCCTCTTAGCGCCCCGATCTGTGGCAGTGAAGTCCACCGCGTCGGTAGGCGCAGAGCAGTCGTCGTCGTTGCCGCTGGCGGCGGCGGCGGCGGCGGCGGCACGCCCCCCGAGGTAACCGTGTGCTGGCACCCGCCGCCGCAGTGACGGCGGCAGCGCGTCAAACTCATCCACCACCATCCATAGCAGCCGGCCAGGCGGGTACAGTTCTTTTTGCGCCGAGTGCAGGTAGTGTGGCACGGTAGCAGTAGCTGGTCCTGCAACTGCTACTGCCGCTCCCGGGCCGCCATCCTCGCCGCTGCTGGCGGCTATGTCAGATGGCCCATGGGTCGCGGTACCTGCGGCAGCCCCGGCATCAAGCCAGCCGCGTTCCCTCGTCTCCAGTCCGTCTTCCCCTCCCTGCATTTCCGCCACCACGTACGACACGTCGGACGCCGGCATACTACGGCTGGGACGGTGCAGCAGCAACCGTTGACCCGTGGGCCGGCCGACGCCGGCAGTCTGCTGGGCGGCTGTGCACAGCAATGCTGCTGATTGACCCTGGTGTTCGGATGGCTGTGGCTGTGACAGTAAATGTGACTGCGGCAGGGTCTGCTGGATGGAACGCGCGCTGTTGCCAGGATGTCCTGCAATCGATGCGTCCCGGGGGGACGGCTGCCGCGGCGGCTGCGGCTCATCCCAATGCCACGAGCCCGACCCACGGGACACTGCGCCGTACTTGCCACGCAAAGCTATACCGGATGCGTCTTGATGCCGATGTGGTCCCGGCGGCTCCTGTTTTGGCAATTCATTGACATAAAAAAATAAACGGTTACATGAGATGTCAGGACAAGGGATGAGAGGCGGAGGATAATGCTAATGTACGGAAGAGGCAGGGGTGATGCGGTAATGCTGGGGGCATTGCGCGACGGGCCGGAACCCCAAAAATCCGGTTTCGGTTTCCATTCGTTACTTATTAATAATTAGTAATGATTTCCATCTCACCATCATCACCATCTTACCTCCAAGCCGGGCCAACACGACGTCATGCCGTTGCCACTTCCGCTGCCGGCGCTCGCGGGAGCTGCCTCCGCCTCCGCTGCCATCCCCGATGCCGGCGGGGCCCCAGACATCGCAGCCAGCCACCAACCACCGAACCCGCCGCTGCCGCCACCACTGCCGCCGGCGTCGGCGCGGGTGGCCGTGCCCCTATGCGCCGTGTCCGGGTCATCACTGCCCTCCCCTTCGTCCACCAAGACGCCCTGGCCGAACCATGACGTCATTAGCTTCTGACTGAGAGCCTCCCAACTGATCAGGCTCTCGGTGCCGCCACCGCCGCCGCCGCCGCCGCCGCCGCCGCCGCCCCGCCACCGCTCGACTGCAGACCCGAATCCACCATTGCCTCCGGAACCAAAGCGATCTTGAGGACCAACGCCGCCGCCACGAGTGGCTGCATAAGGCCTGTCAAACTCTCGGTGCAATGGCCCACGCCATGCCAGTGGGTCGCTGCTCCGGCGGGGTCCCAGATTCGGAACCTGTGATGTTAGCGGCGGCGGCGCAGCCGCCGTTATGCCTCCCACTGAAGGGCCCCAGCCCGGCGCCGCCGCCGCCGCTGCAGCAGCAACGCGCCGCCGCTCGGTGCCACCGTCCGCAGGGGAGGTAGCTGGTGGCGTCAGCGCCGCATAGCGGCCGTTGTTATGAATTTGTTCCTCTGATGCGGCGGCGGCGGCGGTTGCACCACGAGATGGCACGTCAATGGCCCTGGTCACGCTTGCCTCGGGTCGGGATCCCTGCACCCGTGCATGCTCATGACCGGCGTACGGCACTCCGCCGACGGCGACGGCGGCAGCCGCTGCTGCCATCCCCGCTGCCGTCGCGTAGCACTGGGCGTTCTGCCCCTGAGTTTGGTACCGCGGTTGGTGGTTGTGGTGCTGGTTGTACGGGTGGTGGTTTGAGTGGCGGTGCTGAAGGGCAGAGCCATCACCTGGGGTCCGCGGTCGGTGCGGCGGGGGGGTGCAAGATGCATTCTCGGGCAACATCAGCGCTGGCGGATGTACGGCACGGTACAAAAAGCCCGAATCGGCTGCATCTTCTAGGGAGACGGAGATGCGGCTGACGGGGCTGCTGGCAGCACTGATGTACGACTCATGGGGGCTAGCGGCGGAGTGGAAGGAAATGCCGGAGTCCGCCCCCCCCAGGCCGCTGGCCGCGGTGAAGATGCTGCCTCCGTCGTCAGCGTCCTCATCGATATCGCTGACGGCGCCGCCGCCGCCGCCGCCAGTCCTGAGCAGCAGCGGCGTCGAGGGGCGGCCTCCGTCGGCTGATTGCGGCCTAAGCCTACCTGAAGAAGTATCTTCCGGTAGATGGGGAGGCGGAAAGCCGCCGGTGCCGGCCGCCTCCACCACATCCCCCTGTTGACCGTTATCGCTAATCAGGTTAAGGGTGGGCGGCAGCTGCTGCTCCTGCTGTTGGCGGTTGCAAACCTGCTGATTGTTGCGGTTGGAATGACGGTTATGGTTGTTACAGTTTTGGAGGTGACACTGAGGATGAGAATGGTGATGGTGCTGATGGCGTACGGCATCTGACGTCAGCAGCGGAATGTCTTTGAGGCCAGCGCAAACAGAACCGACCGCGCCGCCCGCTACTGTCCCTGCCGTTGCCGTTGCCGCTGCCGCTGCCGGCGGCGGCGGCTGCAGCACCGTCCCATGCTGCAGGGCCCGCAAGCTGCAGCCAGCGCTCACCGTGCCGTTGCCGCCGCGTCCGTTTGCGACCGCCGTCACCATCTCCACCTCCATACCTCGAAGGTTCTGCGTAATGCGGTGTGGGTACGGAAGGGAAACACGCAAACAGAAACGTTTTCCCCCCCCGCATCACCCCGCCATTGGAAGGGCAATTCTAAGCCTGAGAGGGTGATAAGGCCCATTCAGCCGGGACCGGATAACTGGAACTCAATATCGGGGATTATCCAAGCACTAAGAAAACTTCTCATTTATGTTACCCTCAATTTTAAGACTCCGTAAAATTTTTCAATTTTAAGACTCCGTAAAATTGAGTCGAAGTCAATTTCCTCGCCTACTTGATAGGCGAGAAACCGTGCAAATTTAGTTAAATTTAGTTAAAACGTAAGAATTAATAGTACGAATATTCTTGCTCTCCAAGAAGGTATGTTAAAGACTTGTGGCCTGAGTTCGAAACCCACCGGCGCCGATTGGTCACCCGAAGGATGTACCCCAGAGCTTCGCGCCAACGCCGCGGCGCCCAGAAAGCCCCCGAGTCCGCCGCCGCCACTGCCCCCTCCGAGCCCTCCGCCCACGCCGGCCGATGCCGCTCCGCCCAGCGCCGCCAGCCGCTGCTGAATTGCAGCCAGAGTCGCACCCGTGGACTGCAGCAGGTTGTCTGCCATCTGAGCAGCGGGGCTGACCTGGAGGTGATTTGGGCCGGGAGGGGGAGCGGCGAGGGATGTCCCACATGAGGTGAAAAGCGAAAGAGCCAGAGATCAGGGTGAGGACGCATGAGGTCGGCGAAAAAAAGAGTTCCAATTGACCTAATTTCCCACGTCATCATTGATACGTTTGTACGTCATGATTTGTACGTCATCATTGACACGTCATCATTGCTACTGTAGATGAAGCGCAACGGGATGGTAGCGGGCAATGAATCAAGAGTGTTACGGGCAGTCAGTCTGTCAGGACGTGACGGAACGGGGCGATGTACGGATGATGGAAAAGTCGCCGAAGAACGGAAGCGGAACAACGTTCAGCTGAAGGACATCAGACGGGATCAGAAGATCACAGATCAAAGGGAAAAGATCAGGCCAGTAGTGGAGTCCAGGGAGGCTGATCTACCGGAACCGGCGCACGCGTCGGTCCCTTTCGCTTGTACCGCCCTCTGTACCGCCCTCTGTACAGTCTGCCTACCTGTACCAGCTCCAGAAGGGCTCTGTCAACCGAGTAGCAGGACAACCTCGCGACGAAATCCCCCTGGTTCACCAGCGACACGCAGCAGCCCCGCGCCGCCTCCGCCAGGTTAGCGGATAATGCGGCGGGCGGCGCGATGGCTATACAGTGTACGACAGGCACCGCCGGCGGGGCGGACATGGGCCGGTCGCGCTGTAACAGCAGCAGGGTCAGAAGTGCCGCCACGCCGGCACCCAGCGAGTGACCTGGCCGGGGACCGGGGATCGGTTAAGGGGGGGTTAAGAAGAGGAGAGAGTAGCGGGGAATAGAGTTGCACATACACACATACACACACATACACACATACACACATACATACACACATACATACAGCTCTTGTCCTCTTGCCTGTCACCAAGAGGGGCCATCCGGGAAAGCGCTCCGCCGCTGACTGCAGCGCAGCCGCCGTGTTGAGCTGCACGTACGACGCGGCGGACATAAGGCCCTGGTGCACATGACCCACCAGACCGCCACCAAAATCGTACTCCACGGGCCTGCCGGACGTACGGCATGACGGAGAAGCTCTTTATGCTGGAAAATTACCATCGTCCATCACGCAGCAATGTAACGAACGGGCCCTAACATGTTCGAATCTATCAGGAGACGCAGTTAGATATTTATATGTGAATGGATATTTCTGTGTGCTCATATGCTCTTATCGTATTAGCCGTGTCTATTTCTATACATATACCTATATGTATAATATTCATACATCATAAACGTCACTTAAACACGGGTCGACAAATACGACAAATATGCACGAGGACTTCACAAGGCCCACCTGGCTGTTAGGTCTGTGGCAATGTCGGCCAGCTCCAGGGAGCCCCGGATCGCCAGCACCAGCCGCCGCCGCCTCCGGTCCACCGCGAGGTAGTGGCACGGCCGAAACACAGACGAACGCCACTCCGCCATCACCACGTCTTCCACCGGGATTCCTGATCATGCCGTACAATACGGCAAGATACGGTTACGACATATCAGAAAATGTAGCCATGCTTATTACGTCATGATGGCGGAAACCTTTACCAGTACGCGCGCCCATCCTTCGCTGGCGTGCCCACCCGCACAAGGGTCCTGACGTGCGCCCGTGCACGGAAGGACCCTTACGTGCAAAGGGTCCTGACGTGGCCCCTTGCACGGAAGGACCCTTACGTGCAAAGGGTCCTGACGTGCGCCCGTGCACGGAAGGACCCTTACGTGCAAAGGCGCACGTGTGCCCGTTACCTGTGCTCGTACCTGTGCCTGTGGCCACCTCTCTCCCGCTCATAACTCCCCCCACACTATCTCACCTGTGAAGAGGTGGATAGCCTCCAGGTTCGCCTCCGCAGAGGCACCGGTGATGGGGTTGAAGTGCGCGGACGAGCCCAACATGGTCAGCAGCTTGGTGAGGGAGTTTAGGTGGCCTGAGGCGCGCCAGGATGTGCGCGGGGAAAACGACAGAGGGAGGGAGGGAGGGGGAGGGGGTTTGAAATCAAAAGGAGGGGAGGGGAGGGGAGGGGAGGCCAGGGTGACTTCAAGACGGCATGGGCTGCAGGAAGAGGGAGACGGGTTTCGGAGCCCTCCCTGGATTCTGGATTTCCTTTCCCTTCATGAAGGAGAATAGGCCGTGGATGTGGATGGGCCGGTGTAGATATAAGGCCCCGTTTGGGCAGCAAACCTGACCTAACTTGGGGAACGCGGGAAGACTGCAGCTGATGCGCTGCAGGGAGGGGACGCATCCTCTATCTGTCCCGGCAGCGGCTTTGCCCTTAGCTTTTCAAGGCATGCATGCGTGCCTGCGCCCTGCCGTACCCGCCGCCATGACGTATCCGTACGCCGCGCGTGAGTAATTCGTTGCTGTCACAAGCTCCGTCAGCAGCGTGGCGGGGTCCGTCAGATCTGGCATAAGGCCTTGATCGGCGGACAAAACCGTCTCCCCGTCGCCACCGCTGACGCCGCCGCCGCCGACAACGCCAATTGCAAGGCCGCTGCCCGGCGGCCCCGTTATCGATGCTGTGCGGCGCTCAACGCCGGGGCCTCTACCGCCTTGAAGTGTGACGGGCTGCGGCGCCGCCGGCTGCATAATGGCCGCGCCCGTCGGCGTCTCACCAACAGTCGGTGAGCGATGCTGCGCCGCCGCCGCAGCAGCCGCCGCGGCCGCGGCCGCTACCGCCGCTTGCGCGGCCTCTTGTGAACCTACGCCAGCTGCCTGCGCCTCCCTAAGCTCCCCCAACGCCGCCGCCGACTGCTCTCGTGCCTCCAGCTGTATATCCTCTGGCTCGTCCTGGCCGCCGCTACCGCACGGCTGCTCGTCTAGTAGATCCGGTTCAACCTCCGTCCCAACGGGTGCCGCGGCCACCAGTCGTCCCGCCGCCAGCTGCGCCATACGCTGCCGCGCTAACAGCTCCCGGTGCCGCTTGGCCGCCACGTACAATCCCAGCGGATCCAACGGTACTAACCGTCGCATGCCGTGCCGCGCACAGGCATCATTCCAGAGCTCCATGAATAACTGCCATAGCTTAAACAGGCTAGGCTTGGGCAGCGCACCACCACCTGCGCCGCCGCGGCGGCTGCTGGAGATACCGGCAGCCGCGACGGCGCTGAGTAGGATACGTTCCGCCTCAGGCAGAAGCCGCGGCTGCGGCCTGGCGCCGCCGCCATCGCCAGCGGTCGCCGTCGCGGCAGGCATCATCGCGGCGGCGGCGGCGGCGGCGGCGGCGTTGCCAGCTGCACCGGTAGTTGCGAGTGCAGGTAGGTGCACACCGCTGGTTGGGTCGGGACACAAGACAACGGCGAGTTTGCTACCGCCGCCGCCGGCACCCGCAGCAGCATCACGCGCTTCGGCTGCTGCTGATACGCCGCCGCTCCAGGGTGCCTGATTAAGGGGCTGCAGCTCCTGATCCTGTTTCGAGACGTGGTTCCGGAACAATTCCTGATCATGTGGAGGAGCAAGAACGTCGCCATGAACGCAAACCCCAGCGCATCTCAACCCAAGGCCAAAAAAAGGACGAGAGACGCATCTCCAACCTCAAGAGGGAGAAGGTGCACAGGGCCAAACTAGACCAGCTCAGCTCACCGGAGGCTGCGTAAGGGTTTCTGCCACCAGCTTCCGCCACACGCGGCTCCTCACGTAATCGGAGGATCGTTTGGAAGCCCGGCCCCCCGGACGGGGGATATTGAGCTTTGAAAAGACCGTGCTGTACCGCCAGCCTTCCTCATCGGTTCCCAGCGTCCGAACAATGAACCAGCTTCGCTCGCCTTCACGTTCCGGCGGTCGGGCAAGCTGTACCGCATTTCCCTGTGAGTCGCTCCAAGCAGGCCAATCAAATGGCAGCAGTGGTGCTCCCCTGAACAATGGCGGAATCCGAAATGCTTTGGTTAGAAACCGAATGGCAGCTGGGAACGATTCAAGTATAGATAAAGCTGCAGAGGTTAAACCCAGTTTTTACAGGTGTTCACGCTAAGGTGACGTTTATAAAAGAATAAAATAATCAATGACATTTCAGAAAGCACAGCGGATGTCCTGGTACGCAATAGCAGCGTCAGCTGTGCTGCAAGTCACATGAAATGATATGCCTTGAATAGGAGGATAACAATCAAAAGCATCGCAGGCAAATGATATCCCTTCCGGCATGCTGACCATTGACCCACCAGGTTAATCCCCAGAAGCGTTGGTTCTCCCAAAACTCAAGGATTCCATCATTTGAATCCATGTTCAAAAGGATAAACGCAGATGGGCAAGCTGCATTACACGAATGTGGTTAACCTGGGATTCGTGAAGGTCATTACTGCAACTCAATGAGATCAATACAAAAGTTCCCAAGTTCTCCTAATACACGCTTCGCCGGCGACTTAATACGTTGTCTGAAAGTAGATCGTTCCGATCGCAGGCGTCGGAAGGCACCCGTTAAGTACGGTTACATACCGATAGTGAAAGGACCGAAAGCGAATTATTTCAAGAAAAATGAAGGCATATACATCTACCAGACACAAGTTAACAGGCCATGTCATTTGGATAAAAGCTTGCTTATCTCGTCCAAAGTAGCTAAAGCAGCCGTAGAGCTGATGCATTCGCATCCGCTCTGAATCTCATAGGAAAAAACTTAACAACGACTTACTGCTCAACATATATTCAATCTTTGGTGCGCAAATGCACATGAAAAAAAACGCCGACGCTAATTAACACAGTCGACTAAGACGCAGAGCATCAATATGCCCGAGGTGGTCATCGGCCACGACCCTCAGGTCCGAGGCGCAAAACACACGTGCAACTTCATAAATTCGCAGCTGGTTCAAATCGGGTTGAGTTGCCGTGGTCAGCCTGGTCCAAGGGCAGGCCCGTGGTTCGGCAACCATTTGCGTTGGGTTTAGAGTTCCAATCGCATCCTAACTTCACACCAAGAAGCCATTCAACGATTCCAAGAGATCATAAAAATAATCCTAGAGATTGAATCCTAAAACTCTCACACCACATGAATGATTATGTCACGCGGGGCGTATATAGCACTGCAAGCTGCTGCTGCAGTTCGCACGAGGCAGTAACACGAACCCCATAAATAAAGTGTCACATGCATCGAGCTGCACTCAACACGCTTGACGCGGCGCACCTATCTCAACGCCCGTCTTCGTTACGTACACAACCCCCACAGCCGCCGTCCTGTACACTAGTGGCTAGAAAGCCCCACCCACCCCCTCGACGGGGCTCTGTCGCTGCTAAGGCCCTTCGCCCCCAACCACCACAGGAACAATTCTACTGCTCTGTCGTAGCCGCCCACCTCCCCCATCCCTACCCGCTGCCACCAGAAGCCCCCGGCTCGCGCCCCCTACCCCACCCCTACCCGCGCTCGCTTCATTTCCGCGGACGGCCCCCTCACCCAAACGAGGCCTTCCGGTCCCAGAGCTTACTCCCACCCGCTCAAAACCCCGCTCCTGTTGCTCCTGTTGCATGGGCTGACCTTCTTGTTGTCGCAGTTGCTGCAGTTGCTGTTGTTGCTGTTGCTGCTGATGTCCTGTTGCTGTTCCGGTTAGTCCTCCTGCTGCAGGGACGGGGTCCCGCTGGTCCGCCTCCTGCATCGCTGTGGCTGCGACTGTGGCTGCGGCAGCTTCCGCCGCCTCATCCCGCGGCAACGAGTCCCGAGGTACTACTGGCATCTGACGATGGCGTCCCAGCGTGACCATGATAAGGTCCTGGAAGTGATAGGAAGTGTGGAGGCGGCAACAAAATAAAGTGTCTGAACACACTGTAGCTACAAAGCTGGACTTTGAGGCAGCAAAAGGCAACCTTCGGGAATCAAGGACGGCGAGGAAGGACACGACACCTGGACAACAGTCCGGTTGTTCGATTATGTAGTATCCTGGGGTATCTACGGGTAGTATCCGAGGTGGCTCCTGGTCATCTTTCGATCGAGCCTTTGCTGCATGTAGGCGGATATAACAGAGATACAACAGACTAGTCGTGCTTGATCGACCTTTGAAAGTCGGTGTTACTCACTCTGAGGTTAAAATCCCATGTCACGTAGCTTTTGATCCAAAAAAACAAGGCAATGAGGAATAGACCTGCTGAGCATCCCGCCAGCATCAAGCCCACGGATGCGGCAAGCGGAAGGATCGGGCTGCGGCCAGATAGTGCCGCCGGCGGCGGTGGGGAAGGTTGGTTGCTCGCCTTGACAGTCCAGGCTTGAGCGTCCTTGTCATACGCGGCCGGAGTTTCAGCGAGCCGTTGCAGAATTGCTGCATCCTGCAAGAAACGACGGCCCCCAGGGAAACCTGCAAGGGCGTCGGCACAAGGAAGGGGAACAAAACGGATGTGCGGTCTTCCCCAAATTGTTTCTTGGGCTTAATTGGTGGGCACCACAGAACTCGCGCTATCAATTTGTAGGTTTCGTTGCTTGGGTTATTTACTGATCTCACTTGGGCTTGGCCTTGCTATTTTAGGGTAAGGGATGTACCTGAGTACCGAATGTTTGGGTCTAGAGAAACACGGGTTATAGCTGTGTATATGGGAGAACAAATGCCATAAATACACTCTGGCTTCAACTCCATTGCTTTGGTGGCCAAGGTTGGCATTCAAGTTATCAGGTCCTAACAAGGTCGATAGGAGATAGAATGGGACAGCTAAACATCCTGAGCGCATCCGTTCGAAGCCCCATGGTATGGAGAATCTATGACGTACCATGCGACGCAAAGCCGAAAACCACCGTGCATGACGCCACAATGAAGATACTGAGGAGGCCAATCGTCGCTTTGTCCATACGTTATATATTATTACCTCCCCAAAATAATCACTAAATCATATATCTTTTGGCAAAATATATTACAAAGTTATCTGATTCCATTATGGGGCAGCATATGTAGTAGAAGAAGTAACGAGAACTTCTGGACAACATCTAGTCGACAGGATTACTATGTCAATGTCATTATAAATATTTGTGCTGTTAATGCCCTTAATTATGTGATAACTAACAGAGTGCTTGTACGGCGTGAGTATTGTTGTGTACCTGTGCATCCATTTGATAAAAGCAGGGAACGCCTATAGACTTAATATGTTGCACACAACGTTTTTATCAGCACCCGAGCATTCGGAGCAAAGCCGTCAAGTTCCCGTACCTCGGTACTGATACCCTAGTTGCTAGTATTGCAGGACAATATTTCTCTTACACCAGTAATTTATATTCACGGGTTCAAAATTGCGGAGGTTACATATCGGAACAAAGTCGGACCTATTTGCACGTTCAGTGTGGCCGCCCTCGGGATCTGCGCAACACCGGTACTCCACGGGACAAATGGCAGGCGCTGATTGCGTCTCCTTCGCGCATGCGGAACCCTTTGAGCTGGCGCCCAAGGCAAGTGGTGCACGAGGACTCGCAGCGGGGTCCCGCCGTGTGCTCTACCCGTCATGGGACGCATCCTGCTACGATACCCACAACAACCCTTCCCGTTGTTGCCGCTGCGTTGGCTCCAAATATATGAAATGTCTCAGGTCATTTTAGGTACTGTCGACGTGGCCGCTGTCGGGTGAGTGTCGCCGTGGCGCAGAAATCTTCTCACAGTTTTGCAACCCGCAAAGTAGTTGCCGTACGTAGGACGCCGGGGGCCAAAACAAGTAAACATTCAAAATGTACTGCGTGATGGCTCCGAATTCCAAAAATGTGCAAAATGCCGTCGTTCCATAGTTCCATATCCACATCTTAGCTCTTCAGCCTGCGGTCCACTCTCTATTCATATATTCTCTAGTCATGGTGTCGTCATTATGGGATTCTTCTGGCAGGTCGGGCCTCGTGCATTCGCACCAATCGTGTCCGCCTTCCGCTCTAACGCCCTCCTGCCCCCAGGAACTCCCCCACTTCCGAACCCCGTGTGAATATTATTTTTTCGGATGGTTACTCTGAATTGTTTTAAAGAATTGGTATGATGATCGTATTTCTCCATCCCGCAGCGCGCGGGTGCTTTTGTCCTTGGAGCCCCCACCAGGATGGAGCGTACGGGAAACAACACTCGAGCTCTTGGGCTTGCAGCGGCCACCCGCCGCCAGTTGTAATAGCGGCGGCGACAATGCCATGGAAGGGGCCAGCGAGGCCCTGCGACCTGTCCTGGCAGTGACAGCAGCAGCAGCAGCGGCAGCAGCAGTGGACGACGGGGCATCACAAAGTCGCGGGCCCGGTGCGCCCACGGCCACATCGTCGTCATCTTCATCCCCTTCACATCCCTCGCCGCCTGTAGTCATCCTGCGTAACTTTTACGCTCCGCCGCCGCTGGCAACGGAAGTGAAGCTAGCAGGCGCCACAGCTCCACGGGTAGGGCAAAATGCCTCTTGGATTTGGAGGAAATGGAGGAGTGGTTTCGGAGGGGGGCGGATCTCACTCCAGGGGGGTTAAGTAGGGAGGAGACCATGAGAAGAGGGAGAGGAACGGAATGGGATGCAGTTCGGCAGTGTCCACATACAACTGACTGTCAACAAACAAATCCCACACATGTGCGCTCTAGCTTATGAAAGCGGAGGCTGATGGTCTCTTAATGAATGATAATGTAGATCGCGATCATGTCGATCGAATCGACCGAATAGATGTGCGCTTTCACACACCGCAGTTATGGGCCCTGCTGAACAATGTTTGTGTACTAACAACACGTACGAAGCTGATTTATACGTCCTCGGTTTGTCTGGCCTTGCACGTATGGTCAGATGAGAGGGGACCTTTTCGGACGGACAAGGAGTCCATTGTACGGACACCCGTAGTAACCAACTCAATGCAACGAATTAACTGACCCACACAGGTGACATTCCTGATTATAAATGCGGTAGTGTCGGAGGGCGCGCAGGCGGAGGTGGCAGCCGCGCTCTTGGACCTCATGGAAGCAAGACGCATAGCAGCGACATTGACATCGATATCGGTATCGGCCGCAACGGTGGATGCGGTGGCAGCGGGGCGTGAGGACAGTGGCCTGGCTTCCTCATCAGGGACATCTGATAAGGGCGTATCGGGGTCGGCGCTCGGAGCTCACGAGGAGCTGGAGCGCTCGTTAGGAGTTGTGGCGGCGATGCTGCTGCAGCAGCTGCCGCAATCGACCGGTTAGTAGCTAGCCCGTCTGTATGTCCATCGCGTACGTGCATCCTTGACTCGCACCAAGTTCCGTTCGGAAATGGCGGTATGGTATTCGTATATGCATGCAACAACGCCCTCCGTACCCTCCTCCTCCTCCCGCAGCACGGCTATACCAGCACACAATCAACGGCGCAGCCCCCCTGGACCCCACACTGCCACCACTGCATCCGCCGTCTTCCTCTACTGCCGGAGGCGGCGGCGGTGATGGAAGCTCCAGGGTTGGGCCCCCGATCCGGGTCCGTGACGGCCTTCTGGCGGCGCTCTTTCACGTGCTGGAGGTATCGGGTACCCGCGCCTGCTGTCTTCTGACGCCGGGTGCGTGCGTGCGTGTGGGATTAGCGAGAGAGAGAGAGAGAGGCGGGGAGGGCGACCGATAACAGGGAGGGGGGTGTAAGAGGGTGTATAGGGGAGGAGGGGAGGGGAGGGGAGGGGAGGAGGGGAGGGGAGGAGGGGAGGAGGGGAGGGGAGTGGGGGATAGGAGTGGGGGAAGAGGGGAGGGGAGGGGGGGCTCCAGCGAAGCTTCATGACGGCTAATCCGCCCCCACATCTTGCGACCAAAAGGAAAGTGGTTCTGGCGTCTGGGTCTGCAGACTCCTGGTTCGTGGGCCCATGACACACATTAAAGTGCCTAATTAAGCCGAGCTGGCTCTACGTGGAGGCCCTACCATCTCCACGTTTACGCAATGATTACAACATTAAACCTATTTAAACCCCAACATTAACCAGGGCCGGAAGAATGACCACCCCCTGTTCCCCTGTCTGCCATGCCAATGCAAGGTCACAAGCCGCCTGCTGCCACATCGCTTGACCGGCTTGGCGCCACAGCCGCATGTGACGCGATGGGCGGCGCGCTGGCAGCTGCATTGGGGCTGCAGTACAACGCCGAGAAATGCCATTCTATGCGGGCCTTATATAGATGGTTCCTGCCAGAGCGATCCAGCGGCAGTGATGTCATGTACCTTTAGTGCGTAATCCTGGTCCTAATTAGGACCCAGTCTTCAATGGACTATATACTGTCTTCTTTCTCTTGGCACTTACCTGGAAGTCCTATTTAGGCTGTTGCATCAAAGGCGGTTGGCGGTTGGTGGACGGTCATAATTTGCAGCTGGTTCCGGAGCTGACGTATCGAGAGCTAGATAAACTTCAGTACTCTCTCCCATTCTGGTCGCCGATGAGCACGTGACCGACCGCACGTTTAGATTACGCAACGTAGCGAAGAGAGCCGTACAGCTGTCCACACGCACCTTAGTGTGTGTGTGTGTGTGGGGGGGGGGTAATGGTGAGCAACGAAGCGCACGTAGAGAGACCGTACGCTCACATGCGGTGTGCAGCTCTCACTTGTCACTCCACGGATAGCGGATGAAAAGATGCAATCGCGCCCCCGCAGAAGGTGGTGGCAAATCGAACAAATGAACCAACCAGCAGGATGATGTCGGCTCTCATCTAATACAAGTCCATAACACGACGCAGCACAGCACAGCAGCCAAACAAACGCTGAGACGGCATGAGAACATGATCCGATATGACATGCTACGAGCAGTACGCCGCAATACTCTCGGCTACCTAGCACCCCCTGTGATGAGACCGTTTCGTACGAACGGTACGGCATCTCTTGCATGCTGGCATGCAGTGTCCGTTTGCCAACATAAACACACGCGATGGTTGACAGTTGTATATCAACAACTAATTAATTAACGACCCCATTAAGACCCTGCCTGGTTCACACACCAATATGCACCACGCAAACCAGCGCAGAGGTCAGGCTCCTGTTAATACCGTTGATGACACCTGTAGTAGCACCAGCACCCAAATGAACGCCCTTCCCCTCCCCCTTCCCCCTCCCTCCCCCCCCCCCAGCGACCACCACCAGTGTTTCCATTTCCATGTTTGTGTCTTCCTTCCCCCTTCCCCCCCCGCCTGGGGCTCGCACGCCGAGTCCCAACCGACCAGTGCTGCATGTGACCTTGTGGCTTTCAGGTGATGTTCATCACAGGAGGACTCTTAATATGCTCATGTGTGCATAAGGATTATAAAAAAATAACAAACCCACACGGTTTGCTTTAATCGAGCATAATTAGCCGTGCACATACCCTCTGCTGGCCATGGCTGTGAACCACATGGATTTCGGTTGGATCCTATTTATGGATCCAAATATATGCTTGAGTCAAATCAAGTCATCCCGCCTTCATGCCTTACCCGTCATCTGGATCCCGTTTGAATCCTGTTTTTGGATTTCATATGGATCCTATTTTGATCCTGTGCGTTGGTGACTTCTACATCACCCCTTCGCCTTCCGCACTCCCCTTCCCTTCCTCCGCCCCCTTCTCTTGAGAGGGGGTTAAACCCTAAACCCTAAAACCCATCTCCTCGCTCCCCCCTCCAGCTTCCTACTCCTTATAATTGCAGTCTTGGATGAATGGATCTACCTGCGTGAATATCGTGATCATATCGCTAATGCGCTCTGAAACCATACGACACAATCATAATATATAATATTAGTTATAGATAGATAGATAGATAGATAGATAGATTTCTGTTACTACGCAGCAAACAGCCGTCTATGATGCAACCTCGCATCACCGTACCATCGTACAACCGTACGTCGTATATCCTTCTGAGCAGCTCGATCGACTTGGCATTTTTCTCTAGGAACAAGCTTTCTCGGGGGCTCTGGCAGAAGGCAGGGACGCCGTACATGCCGTAATTCCATGCTCATACTTGTTTAGGTTCGTACGTACGCGCGGTGGTCAAAGTAAGCTGCAGTTGTGGTCGTACCAGCCAGTCGTGGCGTATGTGGTACCAGCACGTTGGGCCTTATTGGTGGTGGGGCCCCATCTGCTGGCCTCGCCCCTCCCTTGGACTGTGGCGGCGGATGCGGCGGATTGGGTCAGGTATGTCGGACGCTCGACAGACCGGCGCTGGTACTGGTACGGAGTCTGCCGTACTGGGCTCGCAAAGCGTGCCTGTGTGTGTGTGGGTGTGTGTTTTGGAAAGGGACGGGGAACGGGCCGGCCATTCGGGGTGCAACAGGCGTCAAAAGAAATTCCGAAGCTTATACCTACCCTGGGAACCATTTGTGTTGATAAGTTGATGAAGATATGTAAATCGATTAATATTAGTAATTAACAGAAATAACGTCTTTGGGAGTTGAAGATTTGCTTGTACTTATAGATACCGCTCGTACAACAAATTCGGCCTCCAATGTGATGAGAGAAGATAACTCCCTTCAGCTAAGTCCTTCATATCCGTACGAATAACACACACACATACAAACATACACACACACACACACACACATATATATATATATATATATATATATATATATATATATATAGAGAGAGAGAGAGAGAGAGAGGGGGGGGCAGAGATGGAGGAGAGACGGGATGGAAGAGAGAGAGACACACACACGCGCGCGCACGTCATATGCACCTGTCCAGCATGCCCCGCTCCACCAGCGAATCGTAGTGGCGCCGCCCCAACTCTATCATGTGGAAGGCCCTTCGGTCGTCCATGCGGCGTACCCAGGCTCCGAAACCTCCACCCAGCTCCCGCTGCAGGTGCGGGTCATCGCGCGGGTCGAACACCAAGCTGGGCCCTATGTGCCGGCGGCGTCGAATATCCCGTGACGTGTCAGTTACAAGGAGAGGATGGGGAACCGTTTGGGTTTGGTGCTTTAGATGTACGATACCGAAATGGACCTTTGGACCGAATAAGAATATTCGAGAACAGATCTGAAGTTATGGCCATCACAAAAAGCACCCAAAAGCTCTACCTTGTTTGTGTGCAGCATCCTCTTACCCGTCCCTCTTCACTGAGGCCCAAAGGAGGTCCGAAACCACACCTGGTGCTGTGCGGACACCCTCCTCTACCATTTCCCTCCACCAGCCTCAGGGCCGCCACCGAACCGCCCTTGACGCGGCCGCTCTAACGCGTCTCCTCACCGTGAGCCAGAGCGCTTCTCGTCGTCTCCGAAACCAAAAAACCCATTCGTGCCCTTCATTTATTACCATTATAAGAGCTCTCTGTCCCCCTCCCCCGCCTGTCCTCCCCCCCCTCACATATATATGTTTACATACACACCCCCATGTCCACACACACACAAACAATCCCTCTACCTCTGCCCCGTTGTGCGCTTCCCCCTCCCCCTCCCCCTCCCCCACCCCCCTATTCCCCCTTAGAGAGGAAAAGGGAGTTGAGCACCAGCACCAGATTTCGTACATTCACCCTCTCCCTTCTTTTCTCCCTCTTACCCGGCGGCACCAGCCCCTGCGGCCGCCGCAGCCAGGCGTAGTGGAGGTTGCCGTCCAGCACCAGGCGGTTCCGACACCGAGTGGCCCACGTGCCGTCCAACACCAGGGGGATGTGGGCGGATGCGAGTGCAGCGGAGATCAGGTCGTCACGGCAGTTCCAACCATTTAGCTGTCGGGAAAGAGGGAGGAGGCGGAGGTCGGAGGGGGAAGATGGGGTTTCAAGGGATCGGGAGGGGGGAAAACGGGGGGGGGAAGAGGAAGCGGGGGAAAATACTGAAAAGGTCAAAAAGGAAATACCCTGCAAGGCACAAGCAGATAGTACGTATATATGAAGGTATCAGTCGCACGACAGGGAAGGCCGCATAGGAGAACGGCAACGGCAGCAGCAGAGAGAGCGGCTGCGCAGAGGGTGTCAGTACCGCCGCGCAGGGCCCACAAGCACGACCCGAGGGAAATGCCTTCATGGAGAAGGGGGCGAAGGGGAGGAGGAAAGCAGGATTCAGCCAAAACCCCAGCCACAATAACCTGACTGGGTTCGTGGGAACCCTAACCAACGTCCCTCGTACTTGCAGCGGCTGTAGCGATGGCAGCTCCGTAACCACCAGGCGCACGTGCGTGCAGCGGGAAGCCGCATCCGCCGGTAGCAGCCCATCCAACCACCTAGAACAATTGAAGAATGGTACGGGATATCAAGGTGAGTCATACAATACATTTATCGAGTATACGGCTGAACATGACGTAAATGCATCACGGCAAAATGTCCTATAGGAAAGGCACGCACGGCACACCATACACACCGTACGGCAATAAAAGCTGGCCATATCGCTGTCCTGCTCTTCCTTGGTGAATATGCAAAAACCCTTCCATGGTGAATATGCAGTTCACGTACACCTCCCAGTCATGCAAAAACGCCTAAAAAACCCCGTCCCCGCCCCCGGAAAGCCCCCCCCCCCGCCGCGGGATAGACTCCACCACGCACCGATGCACGAGGTTTCGCCAGATGCCCAGCAGCCCCATCGGCCTGTCGTACACCCCCGCTTCCCGGCACAGCCTGAAGGCCAGTCGTACTGCCTCTGCCGGGGGCACCTCACAGGCGCCCAGAACCGCCACTAGTCCGCCCCCGCTGCTGGCGATGGTGGGTACATGCGCCATTCGGAACTCCTCCGACAGGCGGCTCATGATGCCTGAGACCCGGGCATTGGAGGGGAAAGAGGAGAGGAAGGGGAGAGAAGGATGGGCGGAGCAGGGAGGCTGAGGTTAATCTATCGGCTAGCAGCAGGAGGAGGGCGAGAACGAGCAGGAGGAGGACGAGGAGGCGGAAGGAGAGGAGTGAAAGGAGTGAGGGGAGGAGGGGGAAGGCGTCATATGGTATTGACGTACCAGCTTGCCAGAAGAAGCACGTCCCGAATCCCGGCCATACGATGTGCAGAGCGGCCGTTTTGTTGGAGGCACTTCCCGGGCTCCTTTGCGCCGCGATGACCTGCTGCATGCCTGTCGGTAAATCCACCATCAAAGAGAGAGATATAGAACAGGAATTCAGCGGACACAACATAACATGTATGACTTCCATGTTAATCAAAGGCAGTTAATTTGCTAATACGCCGCTAATATGACACGACTGCAAGTCGACTCGCCTTTCGAGTCTCGTCGGTTCTTGATAGCGACGCTTAAATGCTCATTTGTGAATGAATTGCAACGATGAATCCACTTCAATAATGTCATGTTATTGCGACGAAGTTTGCGACTGGAGATTCAGCCAGAGCTTGTTCGCAACTACTAGGACTGTCGACAGTGCAGACGGACGACGCTAACAATCTCGCAATGACATGTAGGCAAACTATTTTATCGGCCTACATACTATTATTTATATTTACAGCCTTTTTACGCTTGTTTGGTAGTTTACATTTGTTGAATGTACAGCATATCGTTGCATGGTAGTCAGAACAATGGTACGCAGCGAGTTATATAGACTGTCCGGTATTGCTCGTGACAGTCTGTAGAACTGCAGTTTGGGGTTTAACCTAGCTACTAAATTGCCAAGAATCGTCCCGCCACAACGTAAGGCGCGCTTGTAATATAAAGTCCAGCGAGTACGTCCCCTTGCAATACTTTTAGATAGCAAGCAAGATGCAACTTAAGTTAGATCTCGGAATTCTTGATTCTAATGGGGGATGCCAGGGCCCTCGGCTCAGCCCAGATCTGGAGCTGGACGTACCCACCGCATCCTTTCCATTACCTGCGGTGCAAGACTTGGACACATTTGAGCGAGAAGTTGTGGAGATGGTAAAGCCCTGTCACGGCACCACGACCCTGGGGTTTGTCTTCCAGCACGGTGTCATCCTTGCCGTGGACTCGCGTGCTACAATGGGCTCCTACATCTCATCCCAAACTGTTAAGAAAGTAATCGAAATCAATAAGTTCCTTGTGGGGACCATGGCGGGTGGCGCCGCGGACTGCCAGTTCTGGCAGCGAAACCTCGGCATGCGGTGCCGCCTCTATGAGCTGAACAACGGCAAGCGCATCACCGTCTGCGCTGCGTCCAAGCTCCTCTCCAATACCATGTTCTCTTACCGTGGCATGGGTCTGTCCATGGGCACAATGGTGGCGGGATGGGATGCCACCGGTCCCGGGTTATACTATGTCGACAGCGACGGCCAGCGCACCAAGGGCCAGATCTTCAGCGTCGGATCCGGATCCCTTTACGCTTACGGTGTGTTGGATTCTGGATACCGCTGGGACTTGAGCGTGGAAGAAGCCATTGAACTGGGTCGCCGGTCAATCTACCACGCCGGCTTCCGTGACTGTGCATCCGGCGGTACTGTCAGCGTTTATCACGTGACTCAGGACGGCTGGACGAAGGTGCGCGGAGATGATGTCACCGAGCTCCACTATCAGTACTACCCCGACCCATCTCGGCACCCTGCCACAGCGAACCTCGTGCTGTAAGGAAAGAAGGGCTCGCAGGAATGCGCAAGGAAAGCCCTCGGGTGCTAGGGCTTTCATGCTTGTCCGACAGGCACTGGACGTGCTTGCGCTGCAAGAAAGGGCTGACGATAGCTGTAGTGAGCTGCCAGGGGCGTGAGGCAGGGAGCTTGTTCAGTCGGCGGCAGTGGCCGGAACGAGAAGCCTTTCTCGGAGGCCGCCAGCTGCCTAGGCTGCATGCTGCAGAGACTCATTTGGAGGCCGCTGCTTAAGAGGGGCTGCCACTCGTTCGGAGAGCGATACAATGCCCCTGAGGATCACATGTGCAGAAGCGGGCGGCATGGCGAACGCGGCACGGCGGTGTGCAACGGCGAATGTTCTGGCGGAGGCTGAAGTGGGCTGCGCAGGCACGGACTGCGCGAATCGTGTGGGTAGTGATGTATTGGCGGTGGGGGTGTCAAGTAAGTCAACGCGACTTAGATTTCATATGAGCTGAAAGGGAGTTCCCATAAGCTGCTGCTGCTGCGTTGTATGCAGTATGCTGCAAAGGGCCCCTTTCAAGCATCGTGCTCTCTCGCTCTCCTTAACGCGTGGCTGTGCATGCGTTTTGGGTTTTGGGCGGAGCATATGGCTGTGGCTATAAGTCCGTGTCGCGTACCTGTTGGTACGCAACCTCGGCGTGCGAGCAGGAAAACCATTTCAGGAGCATCAGCTGCTCGAGGTTGTGCCCTAAGCCGCATAAGAAGAGCTCTCGTCTCTGCATGAGGGTTCTTTGTTCATGTTCACGGCATAGACTGATGATGTTGGGAACAGTGTGCCATTGCATGACAGTGTCTATAGTCTTTGGATCTCCTAGCCTTTGCAGGTGGCGGCCTAAACATGGGGTATTGCGAAGTGCGATATCGAATGCATACTCCTGGAATGGCTGCGGTCACGTATTCGAGCTAATCATATACCGTTGAGATAGCCGAAACATGTCAAGCAGTGCCGTACGCAGTGCCGTAAATGGAAGTACAAGCTGAAAGAGAGAAAATTAAATTCTGTCTCCTCGAACCCCGAACGTGCAGTCGCTGCGGATAGACTGGTGACAGCGGATGGTAGTGTCTAGGACGGTAACCCGAACTCCAGACTGCACTAGTGGCGTCCTTTTCATAATTTACAGATGTAAAATTGTCACTCCACATTCAGCGGAATTTGCAGCCGCTTTTTGAACCGCTTTTGCTTTCACCGCAGCCTTCCGACTCCGCGGCCCGCCGACCAGCTACCTTCACGTCGGGTTGACTGTTGGGTCCTTGTAAACCCGGTACAGGGCCTAACCAGGCAAGGCAAGGGGACCCATACAGAAATCACCCGTAATGTGGCAGACGTGAAGTTGGAATGCAATGCAAGGCTGAAGAGACCAGGGGATGAGTCAGCCGAAAATTGAGACGGCGCATGGCGTGTAGGGCGGGCACCGTGCAACAGCACTGTGCAAGGCAGCAGAGTGCTTTTTCAAGGGGAAGTAACCGAATGTGCACAACACCACAGCCAGCTGTGGTGTGTGTTTGTCGTACCCCGCAACCCGCCCCACCTGGATCTCCGCGATGCATTCCGCACTCAGCTCCTTATCGAAGGAATGCAAGTTTTCCTGAAGGGTTGTGGGAGGGGGGAATGGCCAACACGGCCAGGGCAAGTAATGCAATTTAAAAACATCAGGTCATATCTTTTAAGTTCAGGCGCCTGTCGGCGAGTTGGTTACAAGTACTGGGGCGCTGTACGTCACTGTACGCCGCTCTTTCTCCCCCCCTTCTCTCTCTCTCTCTCTCACCCGGAGTTGATCCATCGTGGTGGCGCCAATGATGGTGCTCGCCACAAACCATCTGAGGTAAGCAGGCGGGGGCGGGGGAAGGAGGCAAAGGGTTAGGTGACCTAGCATGCTCATGACATCAACAATTCACAAATATTATAAACAGAGGATGCTTTTGTCGACGTGGGATGCGAGCAGAGTGTGTCCGAAAGTATCAGAGTCATGAAAAGACGCCCCCTATTGTGTATTGTGTGACCCATCTCTGCCGCAAGAACCCCCTCGTCGCGGCATCCCTTCAGGGGTCCATCAATCACACCGTGGCGGGTGTTTTCTCATGGGGCATTTGTCACACATGCGGATCAGAGATCTGGTGGAGGCATTTGTCACTACAGCTGAAGCTGGTGGCCGCGCAGTAACGATGACGTCCATGAGGTGGTCGCCGTCGCTCCAGGAGGGGATACACTTACTTCAGGGAAGAACGCAAGTAGCAGCGTACCGCAATACCGTTTTAATAATATTTATAATTATTAAACCAATCCACAACTACTACACAACTACTCCAACTCCCAACCAAGCCGCCAGCCCGTGTCAACCCCCCCTTTCTGTCCTCTTTTCCGATGAAATAAAATGCAACCTGAAATGCCCCCCTCTTCTGCACCCCCCTCGCCCACCTTGACTTGCACCACGCCAGCGCCATCTCTGTTGGCGTCATGCCGTACTTTTCCGCCACATCCGCATACTTGGCCACCGCCTCTTGCACCAGAGAGGCCTTATATCTCGCCATGTACCCAGGAAACATGTTGAACCGCGCGGCCTTGAGCGCCTCATCGCCGAGTCTGTTGTACTTGGCTGAAAGCATTCCGCCGGCCAGGGGGCTGTACGCCAGCAGGCTGACCTTGTGGTGGTTGCAGGTCTCGGACAAATCGGTCTCGAAGGGAACGCGCACCTGCAGACCGGGTTTGGGGATGTGGCGGGTTTGGAGTCGTGGGGGGCGACGGGGGTGAGGGCTTGGGGTCGTGGGGGGGGGACGGGGGTGAGGGTTTGGGGTCGTGGGGGGGGGACGGGGGTGAGGGCTTGGGGTCGTGGGGGGGGACGGGGGTGAGGGCTTGGGGTCGTGGGGGGGGGTAAGCGGGTGGGAGGATGGGGGTTGTGGCGGGGGTAGGGGGGTCAGGGTGGGGGTTATGGTGAACATAACCGTCATCCTCAGTGGCATGGGGTTGACGGGTTTGGTCAGGGTGTGGTTGTGACTCTCTTGCATGCACGAAGCATTAGCCAGGTAAAAACAAAGGCCGAGCATTTGACAAATCGCACCGCTGTGCCCTGGAAGACAAGGGAGAAGAACCACTACCGGGATGCGGTGATGGTGGTGGTGGTGGTGGCGGTGGTGTTTTTTTCGTAGGTTGTGGTCAACAGCGTTATGCCAGGGCTTCTGTCAGTTAGGTTAACGGAATTCAACCATCCCAACTGCGGTACGGAAGGGGGTACTCTTCAAGTGGCATTGCGAAAATCCCGTTTTCGGTGCGAAAAAAACCGCTCCGAAACCACTTTGGTTTGTTAAATAACTTTAAATTCCCTCGCACACGCTCCGAAACCTCACCAGCAACGAATACCCGTTCTGAATCGTTTGGATCTTGGGCAATCCGGTGGCCGCCGCAATATGGCAGAACTGGCTGACTCCCAGACTGGTCTCGTTGGACACCCCAATATACCGTACCTGTACGGAAGGTACGGAAAAGAACAAGACGTAGTAGTACAACAACAAAGGCGCCGTACACTGATGCGGTACATCGTCTGTACACTTGGGTTGAAGCCGTACCCAGTAACGAAGTAAACAGCTTGCACGTCGAAGGGTATGGACTGGCATGCCACTGGCATAGCTTCAAGCGTACGGCAAGATGGTGCAGCTTGCCGTACCTTCCCAGCTTTGACGACTTCCTCCAATCCCTGCAGCTGCTCCTCAAAAGGTACCGTGTCAGAGCGTTCATTTTTGGGGTCGTACGGCCCCGCGCCGAACAAGGGCACGTAACGTTCGGGCCTGCAGGCGGTTAAGGACAACCATCTGGTGTTACGGAGAAAATCGTACATAAAACTGAAAATGTTAACGAGGCTAACCGTTGCAAAGCCTGGCGCGAGTATTCGTGTGGGTTTAAAACGACCTGACAAGTCAAGAATCCCCCATCCCCGACACAGACGTTACAAATTAAGGAGTACGACGGTACGGCACGTCAGCATAAGCCCCCAATTACACTGTTTTGTACGGCATTACAGAAATGTACGGACAGACGTGAGCGAAGCCGTACCAGTGGATCTGGAGCAAGTCGACGTGGTCAAGCTGCAGGCGGTTGGTTTGGTTTGGGGGGCGAAATGTGGACGGGACGAAATGTCAGATGATGATGGGGCCTTATGACAAGGGTCCTATCGGGTGGCGAAGACCTCCAGGTGGGAATTCACAGCGGAGATGAAAAGTACGGAAAAAACATTATATAAGCAAGGTAAGAGCCAGAGGGAAATAGCAAAATAAACTGGAAATACCCCGAAATAGGCGATGGGATCGATGATGACTTTAGGGGCAGGATGCTCCGCCACGCGGTTCATCTTCACCTGCAGCCGCTTCAGCGACGCGTCCACACTCTCCACAATCTGCTCCCGGTTCACCCGCACCGTCCGTGGCGGGTTTCGAACCCAAGTAACCCGGTCACTGTAACCGGAAACCTGTACGGCAGAGTTCGTTGGTAACGGTTGGGACGTCTTCAGCTAAGCTCAAAAGCCATAACACATCATATTATTCCGCTGCCATGGCCGGCCCTTCCCTCTTTTTAAAAAGAAAATACAAGGAATGTAGCTATTTATGTAGCTGCTCCAAAACCTTTTGCTTTAATCATTTCTTTGAAGTACCTTTTTACGAATTTGTAGGATTTTCCTTTTCCCCTCTCACCTACCCTTGCTCTGACACCTTGCTGATCAAAGCTCCCCTCCCCTCCCCTTCCCGCATGTCACCTTCGTGGCCACCACCATATCCTCCCGCTTTCTTCCCGAGCTTTTTATCCATGTGCCGATGTACCGATCCGTACGGCCCTGGGTGGCGGCCTCAGTCGGGATCGGATACATCTCCGCGGTATCCAGGAAGTTAATGCCCTGGCGGTTAGCGAGCGGTTGGAAGTTGACAGTTACAGATAAGGTAAAGACGCTGCTGGTTTCGGCATTTCCCCAGGCTTTTCTTCGGATGCCGAAGGGTTAGAGAAAAGAACGGGAAAAAGGAATATCCTTTTCTTTCAGAGGAATATCCTTTCCCGCCTGGACACCTCCTGGCAAGGACGGAGGAGATGACCACATGTCATCATTGGGTTCGATGTGATCAGAAACCAAACTAAATGCGCAAATCATTGAATTTTTGGACGAGGGGCAAAAGGGCAAAACCCCTAGGGACACGATTGATTCACATTTGCTGAATTTCTGTCTGATAGGGTGGCAGCGGACGGGCCATCATTCCAGGTTTTCCCGCCCTCCATCCCATCACCCCTGGAGGCTATTATTAGGGGGAAGCAGGAGGGAGAGGGAGAGGGCTGTCCTTTAGGAAGGGGACTCCGACGGTGCGGCTCTCGGCGTGCATTTACTGAATTTACGGCATAGGTTCGGCGTACGCTCTCACCTGGTCCCAGGCGTACGACAGCTGCTCATGTGCCTCAGCCTCCGTATTTTGTTTGCCCCAGGTCATGGTGCCCAGGCAGCAGGCTGGGTAATAGGTCGGAACCATGTGGATTGGTGTAAGATCAGTGTAATTTTAGCCCATGGCAAACATGAAACTGGACTCAAAACTACGTTTTATGTAACGCATTGAATGCTGGTCAAAAAATAGAATTTAGGATCCCTCCGGCCCTGGCTCGACTTCTCTTCAGTCCACTTTCATGGTCCGTACCACGCACAGTGACACATGGCGCGGGCCAGCACGCAAGAACCTTTACCCGAAAAGATGCCATTGTAAGGCCATAAGTAAGAAAACATTTTATTAGAAACGCCAGATCACCTCGTGCTTGCAGTGTTCACCTGAAACCAGAAGGTCCGATTCTCCAAGACGAACTCGATCCGCGGCTTTCAAACGTTGCTTGCTTTCTTTTTGGATGGTTAATGGAGATGTTGTTGCACGCACAACGTGTGCACCGCGTTGGGACCGACTGGCTCGACGCAATCCATTATCGAACACTTGGCGGCACGACAGGACCATTCTTTTAAAGTGGAGTACTAATGAAAAATTTAATTTAACGTATTCTCATTAATTTGAAGACATATTGATTTTTGTCTTACCTGCGAGTCCTGGTTGCGCACCGTTTCCTAACGACCAGATCGTTACCGGCGGATCAACCATGTACGGCAAACAGGTTTCCAAGCACGTTGTTTGTATGGAGGAGTTCCGGGGAGCTCGACCGTGCGCTGTAAGGGTATGTATTTTTATTGGTTAAGAACAGAGACATGCTATGTACAAGTCGAATGGGAACACCGATGCAGATGCGACGAAGAATGACCAGCCAAAGGCCCAGCATCCACATAGATGACTCTACGTACGTACAAAACTTGAAAAGTAAGACCTATAAAACACCGCCGTCTACATATCTCCCCAGCTCCAGAACCACAATCGTTCGTACCTCGCGTATAGCAAAAAATCGCAGTCTTCTTCGTCATGCTTAATAAAACTGATCATATGTACGATAAAGACAGCTTTGATCGGCAGGGCGTAAACGAATCGCACCGTGGTAACCGTGCAGCATACGGATAAGGGAACACATACCGACGGACAGTCCAAGTCCTCGCTTGCAAAGAGCGGACATTCACCCGTCGTTCATCCGTGACCCCCTCGGCATCCCCGGCATCCAACACCCGGGGAGGCACATCACGCGGCACCATAGACCGCGAACAGACGTCGTCACCTTGATTGCGTCTGCGGTTGCTAATCATAGCTAATCGCAGCACATTTGGTTGGCACCAGTGCTTGGCATAACGGAAAATGATGCATTTAACTCCCAACGCTGTTTGAAATGATGTACGACGACCTGCACACCATCGGGCGCTCACGGAGGCATCTCCAACTATACACAACTGGGCATGTGCAGAACACGCGGCCGCAGGGCGGGAAGGCCTGCTGGAGCGCCACGAGAGGCTCCAGGCCGGGAGCCTAGCCCCCTGTCCGAAAACACACACACACTCTCTCTCTCTCGCAACCCTCTCTCCACCCGGTCTGCAGCCGCCAGACCTGCTGTCCGCACGACTGCATCCTTAGCATCCTTAAGCCACACCATCACCTTTCCTATTCAGCTGATGTCGTCAACGCTGCAGGCATACACCGTTTTCGGCGCCAACCCCCCCCCCCCTCCTCCACGCTGTGAAACTGCCCCCACAGAGCGCTGAAGCGGCCTCTTTATGGTGGTGGTGGTGGTGGTGGGGAGGCTTGGGAGGTCCGGACGGTTCCGGAGCGATCTTGATGCCTGCGTCCGTCGGATTGAGCATCCGGTTCCGGAGCAATACGGAGGACAAGGCTGGAGTACGCTGGAGGCTTCAACGCTATGCATGTTGAGCATGTGCCAAGCAAGCTGGTTAAAAACATGACTGACATGACGTTACTGGCATGCGAAGCCATGAGGGACACCGGGCCAGTTTACACAGGATTACGAGTAGAAATTCTAAGAATGTAACACTAGTAACGTCATGTCAAGCTTCTTAACCAGCTTGCTTGGGACATGCTCAACATGCATAGCGTACTTCACCCCGGACGGGGCTCAGAAAATCTTAGAATTGGTCAAAAAAGACCGTAAAAGTGTTGGGTCTGCTGCATCCGGGGATCCCCGGGAGTTCTTATCGGGCGAAGTACAGCTTTCAGTGTGTGGCAGTGGCGGAAAGCCCTGTCCCTCCCTGAAGCAAAACGTTCTCTCCGGGTGGTGGTGCGCCCGGCCAGCGCAAACTGGGGCCGGGAGCTCAAGTTCCGAGGGCTCAAGTGCTGTGGGGTGGAGGGGGGGTCCGGCAGAATGAGAGGGATGTCGTCCGGTTGGCGCTGTTGCGAAGCGTCTTTGTACTCAAAAAACTCCATCTGGGTGCGTTTTGGGCCCTTCAGTATTTCTCTTATGGGTTTCTCTTATGCCAGCCTGGGCGGCAGTGGGTGTTTCGGCTTGTGGAGCCCCTGTTCCCGCTTTCCCACGCTGCGTTTGCCCGAGAGCTGCTGTTTTCATTTCGGGAAGAGGTCGCCGGAGGGTTCCTTTCGACGCATCCGTCGTAAGCTGGTGGCGGTTAAAAGGTGGCGGTTCGGTTCGTCGGCCGTCAAAGTGGGTTAGTGGCAGCAGTTCTTCTGGCGGGACGTTGGTGACTTAGGGTTCGCTTGGTAGCTGCCGACGCGCGCATCGGCACTTATGATACATCAGCACCGAAGCGTAAATATACATCACCACCCGTGAGGAAAGGCATATTCGGCCTGAACCTAACTCCATGCACCATTAAGCCGTACACAGCCGTACATCGGCACCTCCGGCATCCGATTCACAACTGTGCAAGTATTCGGAGCCGAGCTCATGTCCGAAAGCCCGTCATCAAATATCGTCACGGACACAGAGAAAGCGCCGCCACCGCGTCCCCCAGCCTCTGTGAAGATGCAGTCGATGTGTTGAAGCCAGCGCACTCGTTGACAGAAGGACCGGCCCGGAAGAGGGTCATGTAAGGCCCGAAATGAGTCCGGCGCTCCCGGCCTGAGGTCCTGCTCGATGTGAGGATAACTCCGACCCTTTTCTTCCTCCTCCTCCTCTCCTCCCCCTTCCCTCCCTGCTCCTCCTCGTTTCCCGTTCTTCTTCTTCCGCCTCCTCCTTCCCCTCGCTTTCACGGAGGGGTCATCAGGTGCGGTAGGCCCTCCCCACGCAGTGCCGCCTGGGACAACTCGTGCTGCCAGATACTGAAGTAAGCCCGCCTGCGGTGTGTTGTGTGTGTGTGTGTGTGTATGTGTTGGGGGGGGATTCACGACACGTGAGCGTCACGCGGGACAGGCTCAGATAATAGTAAGTATCTCACAAGCGCAGTACGGCACCTGGGATGGGCGCAAACACGCACACAATCACGCACACGAGACCGGTAGCTCCAGGCAGTACGTCTCCAAAAAAAAACAAACCTGCATATGTCCCCTATTACCCAAACATCCTCCTTTCCCTCCAATCCCAATCCCCTTTCAGCACACCTGCGGTGGATCGCGTACGGCGGCTTCCCATGCCGCAGCCGCTTGAAGGCCAGCTGCACCCGCTTCTCCCTCCGTACGGCATCCTGTTCCGCCAACTGATTCGGGTTACCAAACCGTTCTGCCTGGTACTTCAGCGCGTGATAAAGGCGGGGGTGTTCGGGGTGGCCTCCACTCAACATCGATTCCGGGTTTTTCTTGCCATACAAAAGCCGTGTACGGCGCATGTGCTCAAGGAGCTGCTTTACGTACGCTGTGCTAGCAAGCAGTGGCGGCGGCGGTGACTGCGACTGCGAGTCAGCGGTGGCGGCGGCAGCAGCACTGTGCTGCTCTCGCAGGCTATCGTTAACGGCGTCGCGGACTTGCTCCGCTGTCAGCGGTCGCGGGGAGTGAAGCAGCAGGTTATAGCAGAGGCGCGCATGGCGTCGTCGAATCTCTGGTTCGTCGTGAGAGGGCCATGGGTCCGTAAAAAGAACCTGTGGCAGGTGGTTCGCCTTGCGGACATCTTCAGGGATCCAGTACGGCGCAGTGTAGCGGAGCTCGCCGGGGTCAGCCCCTCGAGAGCCGTCTAGGAGAAGCGGTGAGCGCTGGGAAAGGACAGCGGGTGGGAGGGTGGAAGAACCGGTGTTGCTGCTGCGTAAAGTGATGGCATCTTCACCACCGTGGGCGGATGTGGTCGTCTGGAGCGCCCTGCTGCCCCACGGCGCAGTTACCTCCGAGGTCGATGCCGTATCTGAGCTGCTCGAAGAACATGAAGGCAAGCGCAGAGCCCAGGAGACTGCTGGCGCTAGCAAGCTATACAAAAAACTCTGCGATGCTGCCTGCTTCCCCGTGACATTGCTAAGGGCTCGAGGACCTAATGAAGCAGCTGAATTAATCAAGCTCTGCATGGCTACGTGCTTCAGATGAAATAAAGGGCTCGCCAGCTGACTTAATTTGCAGAAATGAGATTATATTTTCATTTCATCATGAAAAAATATCAGTTATCATTCCGTGTTACGAATGCACTTACAGTCTGCTATTGGCAGTATAGCTTCGGTCAGAGATTTATCATACAACAAATCGCAGACAACGACCTAACGCGCCCAGTACCATACTTGCCATAAACATTTTTCTACTTATGGTCTTTTGTTATCCGTATCCCGATGTTTAAGTACCCTCGAACCCTTCTGACTCTGACGAGTGAAGATGCTTCTATCTCTTCAACAATCTGGCAAGCTCGTGTTGATGAAATTAAATAGCAGGAATTAACATTGCTCTTTATTAGGGCGGATGCACGAGGAACGTGCAGCGTTTCACAACACTGAACGCAGCCTCCCTGCTACAAGTGGGGCTTTCTCTCGTTACGTCGGCTTCAAATGGAGGGGTACACAAGCTTCATGGCGATTTCCCCGCCGATCATGGTCACTTTATCCCAAGGTTTATTCCTTATCGCCTTGGGGCGAGCAGCGCAAGCCATCAGTGGCCGTCTCTGTGAGCGCAGCGAACGCGCAACTGCTAAAACAGATGATGAACGATCCCGGTAAGCACATTCAAAGCATTGAAGCCACCGCGATTCAATTGCCTTGAGTGTTCCAAACTCTCTCACACGCACCGTGCCGTCCAATGGCCTTCCTTAGGGCAACTTCGGCCTGGCTTACATGATCTTCGTCCAAATCTTCCCCCCGATGTTTCATGATGTGACCCAAATCATGCCAGGAATATCTGATGATCGCAGCGACCGAACCGCGGCGGCCTCCACTCTGGAGGGCTGCGTTGACCAGCAAGTGGGACGCCCCGTCAGCCGGTCAACGCAGCGTCACAACCGCAGCGTTGGAACATCAAACACCACCAGCTGCGCTGCTGGCACCTCAGAGCGGGTCGTTCGGGGAATTGCCGGCCCCAGGTTGGGTACGCTAGGCCCCGGTGACAGCGGCCCGGCCCCTGATGCCAGACCCTCGCCGCCGCTGCCTGCGGTACAAGGCCTAAGGCAGCGGCAACAGCAGCAGCAGCGGCGGCGCTCCGTCGCGATACCGGGTACCGTACGATCAGCCATGTCGCGCAGTAGCAGTAGCGGTGGCAACGGCGGCCCTGTGGGACGTCTAGCAGAGGTGCTGACGGCGGCGCCGCCGGCGGAGGGCGATGTAGAGGAGGGCGCTGGCAGAGTTGCCGACGTGGACGGGGCTTTCTTGTCGGAGTCGGACGGAGTCAGGGGGGAGCAGGAGCAGCAGTTACAGCCTTATTGCCGCAACAGCAGTGGTGGCGACAGCATCGGCAGTAACGGAGGTCACGCTGGGAGTAACGGCAATAGTACTATTAACGGAACTGGAGGTGGCGGCCAGCACCAGCACCACCACAGCTCAGAGCATGAAAGCGCAGACCTGGCTGCAGATGACGGCCATCAGAGTGCTCCTGCGCTGTGTCGTTCGAGGAGCGGTGTGTCCGGTCAATTCATCCCGGTGCGAACAGCCTACCTGACGACCAGCCTGCTCCTCTCACCACCGGAAGTGGTTCTGGAGCGACTGGAGGCGGGCATGCGACAGGGGTGCACGTCGTACGAAAACACAAGGAACCACGGCGAGAGGGCGACCAAAATGTTGCAGGTGTGTGAATGTATGTGTATGTGCGTGTCTATGTGTATGTGTGTAGCAAGCCTACGCCTGCAAGGCTCAGAGAGGGAGAGTCCGTGAAGGCGGCAGGTAGTGTGTATATGTGTGTGCGCGTGTGCGTGTGCGTGTATCTTTGAGGCGTAGGGGTAAGGTTTTAGGTTTTAGGTTTAGGTGTTACTCGATCTGAAAGGAACATTGCAATTAATGAAATTGGAGCCTTCTCATGTCTAATCCAGATTAGTTAATAAATCCAGATCAGTTAAAGATCCAGAGTCAGGTTCCTTCATCTTTGCCTTGCCCTGAATCCGGGGTACGTCGCCACCCTGACCCAATTCGGGTTTCTCGCCCCTCAGGCGCTGTTCGCTCAGGGTCGGTTGGACCAGTCCGGTTTGGAGCGTCGGCTGGAGGCGCTGGCAGAGGCGCTGCGGCGTGTGCGGCGCTGGCTGAGTGTGGCCATGGAGCTGGTTTCGGAGCGACTGACGGGGCCGCCGGACCAGCTGATGCTGCGGCTGCACCAGGCCTGGCGGAAGAAACACATGAGGGGCTTGCAGGTACGAGGTTTGAGGATGTGGGGAGGGGAGAGGGGGTGGAGGAAACGCGTGCGTGCGTGTGTGTGTGTGTATGCGGGCCACGGGGTTATAAGGGATATATAAGAACTTGATCATTGCCATGTCTGTCTGTCTGTCTGTATACTTGTTCGTCGGACTCCCACCGTGCTCTTCCCACGCGCAGGAGGTAGCGTGCTGTGCGGCGGAGGAGCTGCGGCAGCTGGTCTCTTCGGACCTCCATCCCGCGCCGGCGTTACTGCCGCAACAACTGGAGGCAGTGGACCTGGTGGTGCGGGTACGGACGCCGGGGAAGCTACTGCTGCAGATGCAGCTGGCGGAGGAGGAGACGACGCGGGAGGAGGAGGGGGAGGGGGAGGTGCAAGAAGGGGAGCTGGGGTGGAGAGAGAGACACAGGAGGGAAAGGCAGCAACAGGAAGAGCAGCAGGAGGTGCAGGAGACGGCGGCGGCAGCGGCGGCAAGACGGCGGCGATGGGCCACGTCGCTGCTGGCGGCTCACTGGTTGGGTCGAGCCGTTCGCGGGATCGGAATGGCGGCGAGCGAGGAGGAGGACGTCATGCTGGTGAGTGAGGTGATACATGCAGTAGCGCCAGGTGGAGACGGGGGTTGGAGGAGGGAGGGGTCGGCGAGGAGCGAGTGAGAACTGGCCAGCGTGGAAGGCTGAAGAAGGGTGCATGCTTTCCCTTGCTCGCGCTCTCACTCCCACTCCTGCTTCCCGCACCTGCCGCACCAGCACCTGTTTATATGTGTGTGTATGTGTGTGTATGTGTGTCTGTGTATTTTGTGTTTATATGTGTGTGTGTATGTGTGTGTATGTGTGTGTATGTGTGTGTGTTTATGTGTGTGTTTGTGTTTCTCCGCAGGACGCATTTCGTTCCGGGAAGCTCACCCGGAGTTCCCTGGAGCTACGACTCAAGATCATCGCGGAGGCCAAAAATAAAGCCGTGGCCGGGGCGCTGGAGGCAGCCGGTCAACCAGGCCTGGCGGCGACGGAGGAGGAAGAGGAGGAGGCGTTGGCTGCGGTTGAGGGGGATCGGGAGGCGGACGCTGGCGACAGCGGCAGCGGCAGCCGGTACGACCGCGAGTATACGGGTCGGGTGGCGTACGTCACGACGTGGCTGGTGCTTCAGCCCCCGGCGGCGGTGTGCCGGGCTGTGGCGGAGGCTGTAGTGGATCGCAACGCGGTGGTGCTGAGGTTCCATCGTCGATGGTGGGTCTGTCCGCTTGTACTTAGAAACGGGGCTGCGTGGAGGAGGGGTGCGAGGCAGCGGCCTTTCGGCGGGGCGGTGGGATTTGGGCGGGTTCAAGAATGGAGCCGGAATTGCGGCGTGATTGTCGTCGATATGTCGATACCGTACGTTATCATCCGTACATCCGTGTACATGTACGACGGCGAAAACGGCGGTAATGCTGTGTCCATGTGCGTGTGGGTTTTCGTTTGGCTTGTGGTTCACTTTGGCTGCTTCTCTTCTGCTCACTGTGACGTCGGCAGGGTGAAGGAGACCGCTCGTCGGGCCCACGGGGCAGGACTACTCAGCAACACGCAGCTAGATGAGCTCGTACGAGTAAGTACGGCTGTACGGGGCCGCTCCGAAAAAACATCTCCATGTCTGTGTGTATGTGTATATATGTGTGTGTGTGTGTTTGCAAATTGTATTCCGTTCGTCAAGAGTTAATCGATGATCGGTTGACCGACTGCGAATGTCAACCCCATTTGAGATGGGGTGGGGGATGTACGGCATAAACTTGTCTTTGACGCTTTGTCCGGTGGGGCTTTGTCGGCGGGTCCCGCAAGTGACTGTGCTGAGTGACTGTGTGGGCGCCCCGTGATGAAAAGAAGGGACGGGGGAAAGCTT
Organism: Volvox reticuliferus; assembly: GCA_019650235.1. Taxonomy (NCBI): domain Eukaryota; kingdom Viridiplantae; phylum Chlorophyta; class Chlorophyceae; order Chlamydomonadales; family Volvocaceae; genus Volvox; species Volvox reticuliferus. The sequence continues at coordinate 141,138 of BNCP01000040.1, read as the reverse complement.
GGGGTTGTGTGTTTAGCTGGAGTGGGCCTGCAATGGGGCGGGAGCCGCGGGACACCCCCCCCGGTTGCAGGCTCTCGCTTCCCTCAGCTGTGTAGTTTCCCCGTAACCGCTTAGGGGCCGCTTTTGTTCACTTCCTCTTGCCGCAGGCGGTCGATGCAATCACCCCAGAGACGTTGTTGTCGTTCCTCGACGGCGAAGCCGGCAGAGTCGAGGCGGCCACGGCCGCCGCTGCCGCCGCCGTGGGAAGCGACGGCGGCGGCGGTACTACCGCCGCCGCCGCCATCCGCCCCGTCGCAACTTCTTACCTGACGGAGCAGCTTTTACGGCTGCCGCCGGCTGAGCTGAAGAGGGCGCTGCTTCAGGAGTGGCGGGGACGAACGCGCGACTCCGTACGATATCACGTCGGCGTCGCGCAACGCCGCGTTTCGGATCTGTACAGCAGCCGCGGCGGCGCCGTCGCCGACGCTGCTGCCGAGGCGGCGGCGGCAGCCAGAAAAGCCATAGAGGAGGCCTCAAAAGAGGCCATCCGGATGTACGCGCTGGCGCGCCATGAACGACTCACGGGTGTGATGGCGGCGGCAGCGGCGGCGGCGGCGGCGGCCGCTAGCGGCGGCGCCACCGATGATGCGGCGGCGGCGGCGGACGATGAAGAGCATGTTGACGTTGCCGACGGCGGCAACGGCGACATCACGGAGAGCGAGGCGGAGGAGGTGGCGCAACGTACGGCGGCGGCCACCGCTGCCGGCTTGGGTGCGGGTGTGGCGGAGATGCAGCCGGCGGTGCGGGCAGCAGTGCTGGGGCTGTTGCGGCACCGGCCGACAGCAGCTGAGCTGCCACCGGCGCTGTCGGTGAGGATCCTAAACAAACAAATTGTGAAGTCCCCCAAAACTGCAGCTGCTGGATTATATATGGCCATATATGGCTATATGTAAGATTATAATGATTAATGATTATAATGTTATTTAGTGAACGTTCATAATTTCGTACTTAGTCCTGATCAGGCACTCCTGTCCTTTTTCGACCACCCGCTGTTATGACCGTAATCCGCCTCCTGAAACGCCTCCTGACCCATCCATATCCGCAGGACCCCGTCGTACAACACGTCTTGCGTAATGACCTGGACGAAGTTACCCGTACGACGCAGCTGGCGGATTACATTGCACCGATGGGTCAGAACGCCAGGTCGCGGCTGCTGCTGAGTGTCCGACGCAAACTGGCCCGCGTGGTGATCGGCGGCGCATTGGCGCCGGAATCGGTGGCTGTAGCCGAGGCGGTGCTCCGACGTGCTGTAGTGGTGCTACAGCTGCGTGGTAATGAGCAGCTGATGCTGCTACTGGCGGTGCCGTCGCCTTTGGTAGAACCAGCCGCCGCTGACGGCACCGGAAACGCTTCCAGTGGCGCCGCCGCCGCCGCCGCCGCCGCCGCCGACACTCGTGTGGTTGATGCATTGATGCAGAGCTGGTCCGGCCTCCCGCTGAGCCACAAGAACTCCCAGGTGCAGGGCCTGCGGCGGAATCTGCGGCGGGCGATGGAGGTGGGGCTGGCGGATCCACCGGCGTTGCGGAGGGCGGAGGAGCTGTTGCGGAGGGCTTCACTGCAGGTGTGGTTTGGTAGTGTCGTACGGATTTGGCATGCGTGTGTGTTTTCCTATGCATGTACATGTATGTATGCACATATCCATACATTTTTCTTGTGGATTAGGTAAGGTAGAAATGCGCAAGAAAATTTTATGGATCTGTGCATTCGCGTTCGTGTTTTGTGCCAGTCGAAAGCTAACTGAATTAGTTGCTGGATCACTCAGCTGATTGTGGGCGTTGTGTCGGTTTCCCCTACCGGCCGAGTTCAGGAGGACCGGAAAACAGAACAAAAATTCAATTCAATATATATTGAATTGAATAAATAGATAATTGAGATAATTAAAAAGAAAGGTTTACAATGTTTTAAATTGTGGATACACAATTAAATCAAAATTATATAATAAATCATAATAATATAAAATCCATTTTTAAGGGATGTGCACACGAGCGCTGGATCAATAATGCAGTAGTAATCGTACTCGTCGATATTGGGCTACGAACCAGATTGCAAACATGCAATCATGAGCAATAAGCAAAAGGTAAAATGGATCGGGAAATGGCTGACTAAGATGGAAAAGATGTGCCGGTTCGCCGCTGTTATGACGTCACGTCCTGCCCGAATTCCGGCCGCAGTCGTACCTTGTCCGTAACGGCTACGAGGCGGACGCCGCAGCAGCGGCGGCGGCAGCCGGGGCGGCGGCGGCAGAGGAGGCCAAGGCGGCTGCGGCGGCGGTGGCGCTGCCCGGTGCGGACTTCTGGAAGCGGGCGGCGGCGGAAACCGAGTGGGGCATCGCGCAGCTGGCGGATCAGTGGCGACCGTTGGGCCCTATGGCAAGGAAGCGGCTCAAGCGGCGGATGCTGCACTCCTTGGACAGGTGAGAGGGCAGCATGACGCGCTGCGTGTGCTAGCGATACGTCGTATATTATTATTATTATTATTATTATTATTATTATTATTATTATCATTATTATTATTATTATTATTATTATTATTATTATTATTATTATTATTATTAAACTTAATGATACGATCCTCGTTACCGCTGTCTTAACGCATTGTTGCTTGTTATTAATTGATTTATTTATTTCTCTATACACGTGTCTGCAATTGTTAAATTATGTATCCTTTTTAAATATTTATTTATTTTTTTCGCAGATTGGCCGAGAGCGGTGAGATTGAAATAGCAGTGGCGCAGTCCGGCGTGGCCATGATGCGCCACGCGACATTGGCACTGGCGCGGGAGTGGCGCACCGTCGTACTGACGGCAGGAGATGGCGACGGCGGCGTCGAGAACTTTGGGCCAGAAGTCAATATTGACGGCGCCGACCCCGACCCAGATCGGTACGCCAGCTCGACGTCAAAGCTCAATGCAGGTGACGACGACGACGGCGACGGCGACGACGACACGGACGGGCAAAATCAAGATGGCGGCGATGGAGAGGAGTTAGAGGCGGGGGTAGAGGCGGAGATGGGGGCCGAGGATGAGGAGGGCTCGTCAGAAGCTGGCGAAGGGGAGGATGACGGCGGCGGTGGCGGCAGCAGCGGCACACGGCGGGCTGCCTGGCGGAAGAGTCCGTACTTTCTACGAGCTGCGGAGTTGGCGGTGTTGCAACCTCAGGTGGGTCTTTGGAGTGTTTGAGCGGGGGGGGAGAGTTGGCGTCTGCAACAGACCGCGTCGGCTGTTGTTCATATCCCTCCCTCCTTTCTTTGTCCCGTACAGACGTTGTACGAGCGGTTGTTAAAGGAGTTGGCGGCGACGGACTACATCTCTAGAAAACGACTGGTGAGTTGACGGCTCGGTACGAGTGAAGAAAAGACTTTACTTCAAAAATAGAGTGTGAACCCCCCCCCCCCCTTTCTCGTCCCACCCTCCACCCTCCGCCTCCTCTTCCGCTGTTGCCGGTATCAGTTGGAGCGCACTCGGGAGCAGGTACGAGCGCGATTCAATCGGGGGGCCTTATCCGCCGCCGCGCTCAGGGAGATGCTCACCGCAATCGCAGCCGCAAGCAACGCCGTCGGGAGATCCAAAATGCGGGCGGCGGCCAGGAGGGCACGTGGCGGCCGTGCCGCCGCCGCTACCGCTGGCATGATTACCTCGAGCGGCGCATCCTCGGCATCATCAATGGACGGCGACGGCGACGGCGACAGCGACGAGGACGTGGAGGGTGATGTGGGCGAGAGTGTCGGGATACGGCAGGTCGAGGATGTGAAGGATGGAGTGGCGGCGGCAGCTGGCGGCGGCGGCCGGCGGCCGGGGCGGTGGCGGAGGACAGTGACGAATGTGCTGACGCCGGAGCAGGAGGCGGCACGTGAGTGGTTGAGATTCAGTTGTTGTGGTTATTATATGGTTGGTGGTTGTCAAGTATCTTTTGGGCGCCGTTGATTGGTCCACTTTTTCCGTACCTCCTTTCAACGTATGCTCCGAAACCTCTTCACCGTTACCACCGTTCCTCTCCGGTATCCCTCTCTGGCGTTGCCTCTCCGTAGCGTTGCGTTCGTACTCATTATCAGTAAGACCTGTGCCTACGCCAAATCTAAGGATTTTCGTCTGTGTTTCTTATTCTTCCGGACTCATCATCTCTCCCCCTCCCCGTCCCGTTCCTTGTGCCAGTGCCCCGCGCATGGGAAGCCATCCGTACGGAGAGCCTTTTAAAACCTGCCGATGAGCTTCGGAGCATCTTGGAAGCCGCATGGACCCCCCTGGACCCGCACTCGCACCGAAACCACCACCACTACGGCCGTGAGCGGCTCCGGCAGCTGCGGGACTCGGGGCTGCTGTCACCTCAGGACTACGCAGTGCGCATGGTGGCGCTGGTGGCGGCGGCGCGGCGGGCACGGCTGAACCGCGGGGAAGTGCTGGCGAAGCCGCGGGGGCGCTGCGCGGCCTTCCGCCTGGCGGCGGCGGCCGCTGGTTATGCCTCCAGCGACGGCGGCGAAGGCGGCGGCAACCGTGGCGACTCCGCCGTCGGCGGGCCGCCGTCGCCGGCAGTAGTGGAGCTGGAGCGAATCCGTACGGCATTATTACAAGAGTACGAAGCTGATCCAGTTGAGTTTAAGGCTGCGGCGAAGGCGGCGAAGTTGGATGTTAAAGCGGCTGTGGGCAGAAACCGTTCGCCGGCGCTGATAGTGCCGTTGGTGCTGCCTGGCGGCGGCGGCGCCGCCGCCGCCGTGCAGCCGCCACCGCCACCGCCGCGGGAAGACCACGGCCAAAAGCCATGGCTGGAGACGGCGCTGGGCGTCAGTCCGACGCGGGCCTTACGAGTATGGGCGACAGTGCAGTGGCGGCCGTACAATAATGCCTTGGAGGATAATATCGCTCAGGTCCGTGTTTTGTTTTCAGGAAGGACAGGCGGCGAGGGTGGTGCGGCCATGGCGCAGCTGCCGCCGCTGGACGAGCAGCGCTTGGCGGCGGCCACGGCGGAGCTAACGTTGTGGTACGAACAAGCCACTTTGCTCCGAAGCCAGCTGCATCAATTGGCGATGTCAAAGTCCAGGGACGGCCGCGAGAAGTCCGCGGGGGACAACGCCGCCCCCGCCGCCGGAGACGGCGGCGGCGGCGCCGCCACCGGAGCAAGGATCCCAAGACTTAGCATCAAACAGCAGGAACTGTTCGTAGCGGCGCTCCAGGGGAGGCTGGCGGCGGCTGGTGTGGACCTGACCGAGCCAGAGGAGGTGCCGCTGGAGCTGAAGGGCGTGTACGGCAGGCCGCCGTCGGCGCTTGAACAGCAGGCGGCGGCTGCGGTGGCAGGCGCCGCCACCACCGCCACCGCTGCGGCAGGAGCGTCGAGCAGCCAGGGTGGCGGCGACGGCCGCAGCTCGTACCGACACCCCCTGACGGCAGCGGGCGCTGGCGGCAGTCCCTGGGTCGCTCTGTCGACGGAGGAGCTAGTGGCAACGGGGCTACGCGCAGAGGCTGCGATGGACGAGCGTACGGCTCAGCGGTTGGCCGTACTGCTACAGGAAAAGCCAACGGTTTTTCAGTTACTGTCGCCAGCGGCGTCGTTACGGCAAACCGCAATCGATTATTTCAGGACTTCCGGCGGGAATAGCTCGACGGCGATGAAGCAACTGGCGGCGCACCGCCTCCGCCGCCGATTGGACCAACTGAAGTCCTGGGGAGTCATAGGGCCCAAACGCCACGTGACACAACTGGCTGTCGTACAGCAGGTCTCATCTGCATGGCCGTACTTGGTTCGTGGCGCCACATTGGACGAGCGAGGTCAGCTGGTGGCAGGGGATATGGAGGGTGAGGACGAGCTCAATCGGGCGCTGGGGACTATGGAGCCCCTGGAGTTACAGGTGAGGGCGGGGGCGGGGGCGGGGGCGGGGGCGGGGGCGGGGGCGGGGGCGGGGGCGGGGGCGGGGGCGGGGGCGGGGGCGGGGGCGGGGGCGGGGGCGGGGGCGGGGGCGGGGGCGGGGGCGGGGGCGGGGGCGGGGGCGGGGGCGGCGAAACGCACTTTGATACACTTTATTATTGCACGAGAGCGTATGCAGGAACCGCAGTTGGTTAGGAACGGTTGGACATTTGTGCCCAACTTCTTGATGTCACGGTCAGGTTTTCAGTTATGTCGTTATGGAGAGTGGTAAAGCCCCTCGTATCCCCCTTCCCTCTTTTGTACTACCACACTTTCCCCAATACACACACACACACGCGCACACAACACAAACATGCACTTTGCCAGCACATCGCCCCGCCCCCCTTCCCTGATACACACAAATACACACACAAATACACACCCATGTGCCGTCCCATTTGTCGTGTCAGCTGTGGTTGCTGAACCGGTGGCAGCCGCTATCCGATGAGGGTCGCCGAATGGACGTCAACGTGGTCCGCTGGCGGCTCAAGAGGCTCCTGGATCGAGGGAGGATCTCCCTGGAGCGCTTCGACGAACAGCGCGAAGCGGTGGGAGTGGTTTCGGCGCGGTGGCGACAGATCTCCCGTGAGGGCCTTACGCTGGAGGTGGCCAATAAGGTAGGAAAGGTTAGGTTGTAGCGTTCTTGCGAAATGGCAGCTGCGGAATCGAGAGCTGGGGCCGGGAGGGGGGCGGCAAAAGGTGGTGTGTATGTGTATACGTATACGTATATATTTGTGTGTCTGTCTGTCTGTGTGTGTGTGTGTGTATCACAATAATCGGAAGCAAATAAAGCAATGGTGGTTTGATTGACAACAGACCTCGAGGGGGAACTACACCGAAGGGGGAACACACCCAAGCCAGGTCAGATGGGGACATTATGTCGTACAGGGTTTCATTTTGCGTAATTTTGTTATCTCGCGATCCGGTGAAGATTTGGAATCCAGGCAGGGGAGCCCCGAACGGCCTGTATAGTTATGTGGTGTGTCACGGTGTGTATTGTCCACGCGTGCTCTCCGTACCGAGCGCCGCCGCCACTTCATCCGAATCCGAATCCAAATCCAAATCCAGATGGGAGGGCGCCCCGGCCGCCCTGGAGCCGGCCGGCCACGAACATCGTCTAGCCCATCCGCCGCCTCCGATATCGTCACCGCCATGGGAGGCGCCCAGGACGACGCACCGCTGTTGTCTTCCGCCGCCGCGTCGTCCTCGTCACGGGGTGCGGCATCTGGCACGTACGACTGGCTGCGCCGCCCACGGCGCACTCGAGCCGAGGCGGCGGCGGCGCGAGCCGCCGCTGCCGTCGCGCCGGCCCCCAAGCGCCCCCGCGGCCGACCCAGGGGTTCCACCAGCGCTCGCGCCGCTGAGTCGCGCGTAACGGATCTGGATCTGGAGGCGGCGTACGAATCTATTTTGGAATCCGACGACGGAGATCTGGATCCGGACCTGCGGTCACTGATTGCGTCGGGTCGCCGGACGGGGCCTCTTCAGGGGAGGGGAGCAGCTGGGCCATTAGGGTACACGGCGGGCGTGACGGGGAAGAGGCTGAGCCAGCGGCGGTGGATGTCGAGGGCCACGATGCCGGAAGCGGCGCCGGCGGCAGTAGCGACCGACGGCGCGTTGATCATCAATCCTGAGCCAACGGCAGTAGCGCCAGCACCAGCACCAGCGCCAGCACCAGCGCCAGGGGAGACAGCGGAGGCTGTAGATTTGAATCCCGATCTCTTGCTCAAGGTGAGCCAGACGGCGCTGTACGGCGCCGTACGGCGGACCGCCTTCCGTCAGAGCGGTCTGGGTCATCCTCGCTCCCTTGTCGTACTCTTGTTCCACTGTTCTTGTGTCTCTTGAGAGCTTGTGTTACGTGATTTGGTATGTGTAAGGCGCCTAAATAGGACCGGACCGGGGATCAACCGGGGATGAAGCCACTCTGCCTGCTAGCTGGCTGAGCGACCGGCCTCCGCTCTGCTGCTTAGGGTTAGCCCTTAGCCCCTAGACCTTAGCTCCCTTCACCTCGCTGGGTCCTCCTGACCGGGCCCTGATATACTTCCATGACCGGACATTACACTGTCCGTGCGAATCCTCAGTCAGCTGCATTAAATAAAGTCGTTAACTAGTCTGTTTTCCTGTGTTTTTAAAAACTGGGTCCCCCTTCGTCCCCCTTCTGTCTCTTGCCGCCGCCGCCCCTCGCCTCCGAATGGATATGGGCACGTGGGTGCAGATTGTTCGGTTGCAGCAACTTGTACGACTACAGCAGGCGAACCTGTCGGTTCCACAGCCCGCTTCCGCAGCTGCACCCTCCGAAGTGCAGCAACCGCAACCGCAACCGCAGCTTCCGGCGGGGCCAGAGGAACTCCTTCATGACGAGCTGGAGGTGCACGTCTCGACAGCCCGCGCTGTGGTTGAGCAGGTGGGTGTTGGAGTCAAGTTTGGGGGGTTGGGGGGGGGGGCAAAAAGAAGAAAGGATTTGGTGGCTTGGGGTAGCGTTCGGCCCGGAAGGGGTTTGCAAAGCGATGGTGTGTGGCACTTGCCACGTTAAACGGTACGATTATACAGCATTTTATAATTGAACCTCATATATATATATATATATATATATAGCATATAAAATAGATATTTTATTATTCAGCTTAATTATTAAATTTATTCTTCTTTTCCTTGGGGTTAAAAAAAGCTCGCGATAGGGTCAAGGTCTAAGCACCCGGCTTCATGCGTGCTGTCCCATGGGACTAAATGACTCCAGCTCCGACGAGAGGCTGGTGCTCAGGGATCTTTTCGACGTTTGCATATCTTCGTCAACTGTATCTTGTGTTGGAAGCGTTCACCGCTGTCCGCATATCGTGTTTCAATGTTGACACATAATATAATACGGCAGGCGGACGAGCACGGATGACTGACTTTCGTACATCTTGGTGGTGTTTGGCCTGCAGGCGCAAGCACGGCTGGCGGAGTGGCGGCGGCGGCTGTCCCCAACCACCCTCGACCAGTTGGAGGAGCTAGACCGGCAGCAGCAGCAGCAGCAGCTGAAAGAGCTGACGGAGCTCACAACGGCCAACGGTCAAGATGAGGAGGGCATCGCGCACAGTTATAACCGAAACGGAAATGGAAACGGAAACGGGGTCGTAAGTATTGGGAATGGCAATGGCGTCAGTGTCGCCGACGTCACCGCGGATAGCACCGTCTACGCTGATAGGGCGGCGGACCAATCCGCAGCGGTGGCGGCGGCTGACGCCGTCGCCGTCACCGTCACCGTCGCCCCGAGCCCTGTTCAGGTTAGGTCGATGGAGGTTGCACGGCGCCGCATTGGACCCCTCATGGCAGCGGCGGCGGCAGTGGAGGAGGTGGAGTCGGCGGTAGACTTGCAGGGCACAGCCGTCTCTATCGTGAACGACCGGAAATATGTTGATAAAGGTGCTGCTACTGCTACTGCTACTGCTACTGCTACTGCTACTGCTACTGCTGCTGCTGCTGCCGCCGCAACGGTGGCAGAAGCGGCGCAAGGGCCCCCCACGAGCCACCCCCTAGAGGGTGGTGACGGGAGCGGCTTATATGACAGCGACAACAGTGATTTTGGAAACGGCTACGGCAGCGGTGTGCTCAACGGCGAACTTTTGGGCTTAAAGAATCAACCGTTGGATGGTGCAGCGGGGGAAGGGGGAAGGGCAGCTCACGGGGAGCTCTACGGGGTGTGGCAGGATGGCGGCAGCGTCGGCGCGAAGGGCGCTGAGGCGGAGCCGGAACTGCGTGCGGAAGGATCTGCTGCAGCGGAGGACGCCAGCGGCAGTGGAGAGGTTGACATGGTGGTTGACCTCGAGGCACTCCGGAGCAAGTTCTTTGCGGCGGCGCCACCGCTGTCGATTTTACAGAAAGGCCGGGCAGCGGCAGCGGTGGATGGCCGCCATCGTGGCCGGGGCGGTGGCGTCGCGGGGACGCGGGCTCGCAGTCGTGCAGTGAACCAGCAGCGATCACGGCAGCTGAGGAAGTAGGGCGAGTGCCCATCACTTAATGGTGATGTGTGGCGCTGCAACTTGTTCGCGGGTGGTTTAGTTGCATAAGGTGCAGATGTACGACGAGAGAAAGAATCCTTACGCAATAGGATTGAGGGGTATGAACTCCGGTACGGCAGAGATCTCAACGATCAATAGTGTGATAGATTTGGCGCGGCGCGGACTATTGAATATTGATAGCATGGCTCTATGCAGAGTGTACGACGTGACGTAGTGTACGGGAGGACGTATTATTCGTTGCATAGAAGATGTGAGCACCGTCCCACGATACGAGAGTTGTAGCAATCAGCAGCGGTATTAGTACAGATTTTCCATAGAGCGGTAATGGTAATACTCACAGGGGCCCTATAGAATGAGTAGCAATAAGGTAACCATGTGTGTGTGTGTGTGTGTGTGTGTGTGTGTGTGTAGGGGAGGGGGCCGGGGCCGGGGCCGGGTGGTTGTCGTAAGAGCCACGAAGCCGTCATAGGCATGCTCATCAAGATCGGCTTGATGCGACCGCCGGTCCTGAGTCCAAACGTTATGCCACTGTCGTATACATACTAGGTTGAACTCCAAATATATACCAGTCGCGGGGAAGCTGCGTTGGTGACGGATTCATGTCCAACAAGGACGCATGTGTATAGCGTAAGGGTGATTTAGAAGGCTTTACAGGACCTTCAGGGGGGCCTTATACAAGGAGGCCGTGTCCTAGTTCCCGTCTGTAAACACATCACGGAACCGGGCCGGTAAAGACCCACCTGATGCCACTGCTTGCTTCTCCCCCGCCGTGAATGGAGATCGTTTATGTGCTTGCGGATGATTGGGCAGTACGCCTCCGCAACGCACGTCGTTGACGGCTTCGGTCGAGAACTTGAGGATGGTCTCGGGGTCCCTGAGCAAGACATGTTTCACGGCGGAGGCATGTAAGATGTAACCTCAAGTGCACTCAAGCTTACTACATATCCAGGTGTAATCGAAATCCCAGCTAGCCGCAGGAGCACCGGAAACACCCCCAACGGCCACAGCTCACCTACATATGATGCTGGATATGCCCAGCCCCCTCTAACAGTCGAAAAACAGCCATTACTGGCAATGCACGGGAATGTCTTATATAAGCCCTGTACCGCTCCTGCACTCGTCATAAAGGTTTTCGTGGACAATGCCCAACCGAGGATTGACCTTCCCTCAAAGGGTCCGAATGAAACTAAAGAGTTGCTGTAGTGGTTGATTGCCGCAAAGGCCTCTCGAGATGTTGACAGGGTGCTTCTTGCACCTTATATTGCGATAGTGTGTTGTACGTCTACGACTACAGATGCCCTCCCATTGTTAATTAGCCTGTTTGTTTCCTGTTTCAATAACCATGCATCGTTTTAAGGAGGCCCCATAACTAGTGCCTGGATACCTAGCCCGTGCCTTGCTCAGGACATTAGCATCAACAGAACATACTTTTATTCCAGATTAGCGTGAGTTAACTCAATCAGGACAATCAGCCTGTACAGATATTGCCACCAAGTGGACACTGTCTGTGGATTTTAATAATATGAATATCATTTGTATGTACCTCAGCATGTAAACCATGCATGTGAGCATGTGCATGATATGTATATATACTGGATTGATGGATGAATCTCAATATTCCATCCCCTACCAACTTATAGGGGGGATAACAGCGCCTAACTTCTTAGGCGGGGCTGTCAGATGAGCTCATTATCAGCTCTGGACGATTGTTGTTAGCAATGCATAACAGCCAGCTAGAGGCCAGTTAGAGGCTGTCTGGGGCCAGTTTGGAGTTGTGACACACCCGATCCTGGAACCCAACTTGTTAACAGTGGTTATTGTTAGATACTGTTTGCAGCGGTAAGGACCTGTGAAGGAATGTGTCGTCACAAGAGGTAAAAAAAGTTGAAAGCTGTTAGGATGAAGGAATGATAAACGGAGTGCTAGCCTTTAATGGTTGTCAAAGAAAGTTGGTAGGTAGGAGTGGCCACAGGACAGTTGCTGTAAGGACCTGTGAAGGAATGTGTCGTCACAAGAGATAAAATCTGTTGAAAGCTGTTAGGATGAAGGAATGATAAACGGAGTGCTAGCCTTTAATGATTGTCAAAGAAAGTCGGTAGGTAGGAGCGGCCACAGGACAGTTGCTGTAAGGACCTGTGAAGGAATGTGTCGTCACAAGAGATAAAATCTGTTGAAAGCTGTTAGGATGAAGGAATGATAAACGGAGTGCTAGCCTTTAATGATTGTCAAAGAAAGTCGGTAGGTAGGAGCGGCCACAGGGGATATTTGTAAACAGACCTTGAAAACAGTTATGAAAAGTAACATGGTGACATTGCAATGACAGGCTGTTACTATCTGTAGCGAATGTTTGTGATCCCAATCTGTTGTTGACGAATTTTAAATGCTGCTGAGAAGTAGGTACATATGAACAATGTAAATTTTATCAGCTGTTACAAATTGTCCTAGTCCTTGATATATGTCATGTCTGTTTAATTCTGTCTGTCATCATCCATGTCAGTGTCTATTAGCATGGAAGCATGTAGGGGCATGAATGAATCCAGGCCCAAACCATAATCTTCAGGAAGAATCCATATTCATATAATAATTTACAGCCAAATAAAGACATGCTCAAATCGTTGATCTTGGCCCTGTCTCACACCGCACCTTGTTATCACCGCCACTTCTGTCCACACATACATTTCATCCATCAGTAGTGTTATAGCCTGATAAGCATCTACCAAAACAGGCAGCTCACGATTACCAACTTGCTTGCCAGCTCATGACACCTCACAAGTCATTCAACCAAAGCAAGCATGCCCTTGTACTGGACCATTGAGTCCTTCCACAGATCATTGGTGCAGATATGGATGAAGGCCCACTCCTTGACCTGTTTGTTGTACTTGGCAAGTAGGCTCTCCACTGGCAGCTCAACTACCGTGTGCTTCTTGAGCTCCTTTCCAACCTTGACGGTCCCACTGGGCAATGTTAGGGTCATCTTCTTGCTGTTGTTGATCTTGTGCATTATGAAGACCGAAACCTTTTCTGTGTCGTGCACAACGTTTTCCTGCACACATATTGAAAAAAGGTATCAAAGAGACCGGCCAAGAATTGATAACGTTTCTTGATTTATTGTTGTATCTCTGTTATATCCGCCTACAGCAAAGGCTCAGTCGAAAGATGACCAGGTGCCACATCGGATACTACCCGTAGATACCCCAGGGTACTACAATTATCCCCCCTTTAGGCAGGTGCGTCCCCGCACCAGAGGGGCCAAAGTGAATCACAACCCTAAGACCAACACTGGATTCAACTCCTCACGGCCTGGTGATGGGGCCTGCCACCTCCCATTGACCAGTCTGACCACCCACTCCATCTGACAGGAGGGGGATTAGAACCCGGGCTCAATCCGCACGATATCTAATGTGCTTGCAGTTCATACATTGCAGCTAACATATGAATCAACATAAAATATTTTGATGAACTCATAAGACTGCACTTATGATGCAAGTAATGAGCAAATGTGTGATGTTTGAAGCATGTGGGGCATGTGACAAGTGATGTAAGCATGCAACTGGCATGCTTACAAGTGATGACAAGTGATGCTATCACCTGCATGGATGGCAAGTGATGGCAAGTGACCATCACTTGTCAAAGCAAGTGGCAAGGACTACTATTACCTTCATTACACATGATGGTGCAAGAAGGATTGCCAGGCCCTAGTAAACCAAAAAACTGCAATCCAAATCCCCCAAACGAAAGAAGTAATGTTTTTTAATGAAATCAGCTATGGGGGCAATTTTGCTCACGTACTTGGTAAATGGCCTATTTATAAGAGTGAAGCACAAGGATGCATGCAAGCTTGGCGCACATAACAAATGACATGAATTTTCAACATGCATCATGACCCATGATAAGCATGCACGACTTTTCATGTGGATGCTGATGAACAAGTGACTCACAATAAGAAACACACATGCTCACCCTTGCTCATGATGACAACTACGAATCAGTTCATATTTGCTTGGTGAGCCTGGCCTGGCTCCTGCATGCAGGCAGATGGGAGCAGCAAGCAGTTATTTTAAAATCATTAATGAGGATATCACCAGCAGATAAGGATGGACGCCTAAATTATGGTACATCTAACACTGCAGTTGATTAGGAGCACGCAGGTTCATCACTAGTTCTCAAAATAAACTTAATAAACTTAAAATCGCCAGAAATAATAGCACTCAGCAATATTACTTCTTTCTCATCCCCCTAGTATATTATCGTGCGCATGCTGCTCATTCTCATCACCCCCAATACACGCTTTGAGATGTAGCAAGTCAAAACTCCTAACTTAAGGGATTCGATCCCCCGACCTCAGGTCAGCCGCTCCCGGCGAGAAACCATCAGTTTCCCCCATGGTGCCCGAAAGGAAAGCAACCAATTCCCCTGACCAGACTTAATTCCCATAATATATCACCAAGTGTCGCTCACTCTCAGCAAAATTAAAGACTTACAAACTAAACACTACTATTGTAATTCATCTCCTAGATGCCTATTATCAAATGCGAGCTAAATTTAAGTGTGTGCTAAACAAAAAGAAAATGGTAGGTGTAAGGAACTAGCCACCTAGCTGCTGCTGCGTGCGTGCATGGCTTACCCAAATCAGATATCTACTCACCCAAGTTGACTGAACGCATGGTAAATGCCAAAGAATATAGCATTTTAAAGGAGGACTCCGAAGATCTGATGCCTACTACCAGTGAACGTGGCAGATCTCCCAGACAGATGGCTGTATGGCTTGCTCACTCCAACACAAAAGCAACATGTCAGCAGGAATTCTTCCGAGCAGCTTGTATGAACGAAATGATGTAGTGTGTACTGTAAAGCTACAAGGAAGAGCACCAACATCAGGACGACTTGCCCTGCATTGCGCACTTTGCTGTGTGTGAAACTCAATTATTCATGACTCACTTCTGCATTCATGAAATCTTATTCGAACTCAAAAGAATATGAGTATGGAACAACGATCAAGCTATTCTGATTCATGGCCGCCATTGTTAACAACATCTCCGTGGTTTCGGTGCTGGCAGGGCCTTACAACTCCGAAGTCGTAGGAGCCACACAGCACTAGCCGTTTTGTGTAGATTAAAAATTTTATGACAATTAAGATCTTCTTATGTCAAAAAGGAAAATAGTCAAGCAGTGCATGCAGTGGGTGTCACGTGCACCGTTTGTTTTCCTTTGCGTTCTGCCTTCTTGATTGTAAAAGCAAACAAATAAGACATTTTCTATTGTCTGAAAGGGTCTGTTTTGGTGGCTGTCTGAATTGATTGTCGAAACAATGGGACAATGGCAAGGTATTTTTAATCAGTCAGGCAATCAGAGCTTGAGAATCCTTGTCCGACGTTGCAATGTAAATGTGCTCGTTCCGTCAGGCCTAGCTATCTAGTAGTGGCATCCTAATCGTTCATCCCCACAATCGCGACTAGGGAGTCGCGATACGGCAGTCGCCATCATATTAGGTTGTGTGGGCGATGCAATCATATCTAGCATTTGATTGTGTTAAGACCATAATCAAGAATCTGTATGTCAGAGGTTCGAATCACACTGTGCGCATGTCAAGACATACGGCATGTCAAACATCATGCGTAATAAGTGCAGTAAAGCTTTTTGTTGGTTAACAAGCAGCTACTTTGGCAACGTAGCGAGTCATAAACGGTTTCGTAATTGGTAGGACGAATTGCGCGCGCATGGTACCTTTGGACGCACAACAGGCGTGCGCGCGTTTCGTTTGTTCAGAGGCCACGTCGATTGACGTAAGGCCCATCTAGAAGTTTGCCGCGAATAAAAGCGTCGAAAGCAACTGAAGAGTTCGTCAGTTGCCTCTCAAAGCTATTGAGCGGAAAAGACCTACAAAATACGAGTTAAAGATTGTAAACCCCAAATAAGCCAAGCCACCAAGTCTGCTGCCCCAACCCGAAGAAGTCGTCAATCATCGGTCGACATCAGTGTGCCCTGGGCAACGCACCAAGGCCTTATCCACCACCCGTTCGGTGGATAAGAGGACATCCTTCACTTCCTGAGGAGTCCAACACCTTCACGTTGAGGAGAGGCGAGCGGCAAAGCGTTATCCCCAGCCAACTGACGACTGCACGCTGCAACCTGCAGTAAGTGCGTTCGTTAAGTAACAATTGTAGACCAATCATTGTGCACGCGAAGTTCCCTCGCTGGAAATTTTGCTCGAGTCTTGGACAGGCTGCGAGCGCTTCGCGTCTAGACACGTAGTCGAGCTTCCGCGCCTCCAGGCAGCGAGCCGCCAGGAGAGGAGGCGGCTGAAGCACAAGTAAGATCTCACTTCGGCGGAGCTACGTTGGCGGATGTGGCGGCTTTTGGCTCGTACACGCACCAGTTGTTCCAGCTCTGGTCAAATCTGGCATCACCTGAGCAGCTAGGTGCCATGAGCAAGGCCGCAGTTCGACCACCGGGACGCCAAGTGCAGGATGTTCTCGCAGAGGAGCATACCGCACCCACACCTTCACGACAAATGAGAAGCCCCTTTTACCCATGTGATCATAACGACAACCCAGTCAGGGCCCTGTACCCTGGCTCGATTGGATGCGTCGGCACTTCTGGCTCTCTGACGCGGAGCACGCCCGTGTACAACAGTGTCACGGGGCAGTACGACGCACTCTACCCTGCGGAGTGTGAAAGGATCCTGGGATTGGAGGCAGACAGCACGCGGCTGGACAATGTGGTGATTGATGAGCGCAGGCAGCTATTCACGCACATTCACGACGTCACGTACCTTGCCAGCATACTGGCAGTGCTGCAAGTGATGGCGGGACAAGTCAAGTGCCTGGAGCAGGCTGGCAAACCACTTCAGCACGCAGCCTTTGCCTCGCATGGCGTGGCAGTAGCCCTGGCAACGCATGCAGGACGCGACCTTGAGGACCGGCCCTACCTCGCCGCTCTGGTCACGTCAAAAGCTGAAGAAGGAAGCAACCAGGACATATGGGAGGACGACGATACCCTTCACTTGCTCGTACATGGGGTGCCGCCTCCGGGAGCGAGCCCCTCCGAACAAAGGAGATGTGTGTGAAGGGCCAAGTCCTATCGCATGCAGGGAGGCATGCTCTACCGCTTGGATCAAGGTGGCAAGGGACGAGTAGTACCCAAGCCCACGGAGCGTGTGGAGGTGGTCAAGAGGACACACGAAGATACAGGGCACTTCAGAGTCAGGCGTACCCTTGGTCTACTGCTCGCCGGCTATTGGTGGCGCGGCATGGCCGAGGACGTAGCGACGGTCGTGCGGCATTGCGCGGCATGTGACAGGGTCAACACGACCTTCTCTGCACAAGCACCCTCGCTCAATTCCCTACCGGTATGTGGCCTGTTCTACCGTTGGGGCGTGGACCTATGCGGACCCTTCTGCCAGACGGCAAGAGGGCACACGTATGTCATGGTCTGCGTTGAGCATTTTTCCAAGTACGTGGTCTTAATTCCACTGCCCGACAAGCATGCGGAGCAGACGGCCTTTGCCTTTCAGCAGCATGTCCTCGGGCGGTATGGTGCATGCGCAGAGGTTTGCACGGATCAAGGGAGCGAGTGGAAAGGAGAGTTTGCCCAATTACTGGTCGATGCACTAATCGATCACAGGCAGACTTCAGCGAACCACCCTCAGGCAAACGGTCTAACCGAAAGGGCCGTCCAAACGTGCAAGAATGCGTTGCGCAGGATCACGGAAGCCGGAGGAGGTAACACCGAGTGGGACAAGCACCTGGTGTACGTGATGCTGGGATATAACTGCTCCGCGCAGTCATCCTCTTGCGCAGCGCCTTACCACATCTTGTATGCGGTGGAGCCCACCATCCCACCGGCAATAAGGGAGAGGTTTTCACACGAGGTGGACTTAGATGATCCCGAGGCGGCCGCGCGAGCCATCATGCAGCGCGCCGCCATTCTGCGAAGGCACATGGCCATCACAGGAGCCAACCTTCTGATCGCGCAGCACCGTGATTCGCTGAGGTATGCGCGGTTGAGGGGAGGTGCGATGTTACCCCGGATGCGCCGTTTCGAGATGGGAGACTACGTGTATTACCGCAATACTACTGGCCGAACTGCCCTGGAGCCTCAGGCGTGGCCAGAGATACTGCGGGTGGTGGAGGTACGGCCAACGGGTGTGCTACAGCTAGAGGGACGATGTGGCAATTGCATCACGGCGCACGTCACACACTGTGCCCCATGTCATTTGCCCATTGATGATCACACCATAGACCCTAGGCTGCCTAGGCCTTCTGCCAGTTTGCCTTGTGAGGTGTGCAAATTCCCTGATGGTGAGGAGTGGATGTTGCTTTGTGACAATTGCGGTGCTGGGTGGCACACTTATTGCCTCAAGCCACCGCTGACTGAGGTACCAGAGGGTGCCTGGTACTGCCCACGGTGCACGGCCCAACGGGTGCCGGGTGAGCAAGCCCAGGCTGTCGACGCCGGGCCCAAGATCGCAGCGGCGGTACCCCAGCATCTGAAGGAGCTAGTGGGTGCTGCCGTTATGCGTGAGCCGCGCGGACGTGGCAGGCGGGATGGACGCAAGTTAGGCGTGTCATCTTACCTAGGAAGGCAAGGACGCGCACACAGGTTCCAGATAGTGTATGAGGACGGAGAGATCGAGGAAGTTGGCTTGCCAGAGCTGCGTGCACGCCTGACCTTCAGCGCGCCGGACAAGAAAAACGCAAGGAGCACGGCAGTACGGCAAGGAGCCTTAGCTGAGTGGGCACTGGGAGAAGTACGAGGAGTGGAGGCAGCTCTGGGGCAGGGCATGCCGGGCTGGCATAGCCGAACCAAGGTGGTGGCGCTGCACACAGCACTAACACGCCCGGTTCTGGTCCAGTACCAGCCGAGCACGCAGGAGCTGAGGAACCTATTGAGCGTCCTCATGCTGGAAAAGATGCGCAGGGTGCATTTACCTTTCGAGTGGAGCAATGAGCTAAGGGTGATTCTGCTTGAAGCAGGGTGCAGTGTGCGACGGCTACTTAGCACGGGAATCCGTGAGTCAGTGGGGCCCGGTGCCCTGGTTAGCAGCGGAATGCCGTGCGCGGAGGCAGTTGTTTTTGGGTTGTCATCTGAATTGTTAGATTTGGTTCTACCCAGCGTGGTGGATCAGGCCGGTATAGTCACGGCAGCACTGGTCCCGATAGAGTATATCACCATGGGTGATGAGGCCCGGATGAAATGGCTCTCTGCTCGTCAGAAGGAGGGCAGAATGGTGTTGTGCCGAAGTAGCGGATGCCTTTGGGTGGTAATCTTTGCCACGGTGTTTTGGAGAGACACCTTGTTTAGAGAGAGCGGAGACACCGTTGAGGTACTCAAGGTGTAGATCAGTCCTGTCCAAACCACCAGCGCCAGACATACTAGGCACGGTGCTGGGGGGGGAGTGACGGTACGGCACTAGTTGTGTTCGATTTACGGTAATTTGGCGTGACACGCAAGTGATTTTGGTTAATAGGGAACAAGGGGCAGTGCGTGGCATTCGCACCTGTCAGGCTTGCATAATTCAAAGGTTGATGTGATAACGGATATCAACTGTAAGTTCCAGACCAGCAAGTCTGGAACTGACAGTTAAAAGTTGAATGCAGTAACATATCTTAACTGTAAGATCCAGACCAACAAGTCTGGAACCTACATACAGTTAGCAAGTCGTGGAAATGAATGCTACAACTGTAGAATCCAGACCAGGCAGTCTGGATTCGGTAATTACAACTCAAACGTAGAACCATCAACCAATTGTGACATTCTAGATAACTAGTTATTATGTATCGGAGGAAGAGTATGGTCTGTCATAATTCGCTCAATGACAATATCTGAATGGTCATGGGCTCAATCCTTGCTATGGTCATTTCTTTAGCGGGCAGGCACAGATTGTATGTTTCTCTGGACTGCACGGCCATGTTTTGATATCGCCACACAACACGGGCAAATATTGGCAGGGTGATACAGATATTTTGTATGGGCTACCTCTATATGGAGATAATTGGGTTGAACTGCTCATGTGGTGGTCTATGGTCATGAGGATGCCTCGAGCCATAGTATGGTTTAGGGCTATACTTCACTGCAGTGTTCTTTGTGCATATGGCTTGGCTTGTCATTTACCTTTTTAATGCCTTGACTGATATTGCAGTAGCATGATTGATGGTGTATGTAACAGTTGACCTAATAACACAGCAGGTAGAACAGTTGCAGTCTGTTACAGCAGGATTTAAGTCCCCATCCAACATTCATTAACACCACAAAACAGCCTAAAAAATGCCAAAACACCATCAGACAGTCATATATAGTAATCAACAACGTGAATTCTTGTTCTACTTTGTCAACATTGTTGTTGACAGCCAGATGGACCTGCACCTGGTGTATGTAACAGAGACGTTGACCTAACAACACAGCAGATAGAGCACTTACAGGCTGTTACAGGATTCAAGTCCCAACCAATATTCATTAACACCACCAAACAGCCTAAAACACGCCATAACACCATCAGACAGTCATTTATAGCAATCAACAACGTGAATCCCTGTTCTACTTTGTCAACATTGTTGTTGACAGCCAGGTGGACCTGCACCTAGCCCAAACACCATCAGACAGCTCCCGATTTGTTAGAGACCTCTGTTACACTAACATTTTCTAACAGGCAAGCCAGTTAGGGGCTGTTATCCCCCCTATAAGTTGGTAGGGATCCAGGGATGCCGGCATGGTTACATTTCACAGTTTTGACTGCTGCAAGTCACAGGGCAATGTAATCAGGGGAGGGCAATATGCCCAACTGGCAAAGTGCAACTCTTTGCCTCAACTGTCACCTCAGCATTCATCATCAATTATTAAAACACAACGGTGGCCATTCAACTAGCCATATAATCCAAAAGCCGCCTACGTACCATATATATGAAGAAGCCATATATGAAGAAGCCATGCTAACCTGCTGCAGAGAATATACATTTACTCCATAGGAATCCTGCACACCTACGCATCCCAGGCTGCTACTAACCTGCCTAGATAGCTACAACTGCGTGCTGCACTGATGTGCCATACATACCTATCAGTTAACAGTTTATAAAGCGACCTTAGGCTATTGAGGTACGCTGTCTTTGGTGGTGAGGACAAATACCCAGCCCCAAGCAAACACCCCATATATACTCCGAAAGGCCAATACGAGTAAAAAAGCACACATATTCAGCATGTATGTGCTTTTAAGAGGAAATCTGAATTCCTGCAGCCAGAAAAACACACTGGCGGCACCGTTAGATGCATTCCTCCTCACTCGACAAATAAATGCCACAATCACATGAGACCATATCCAGAGAATAATGATGGTGAATGCCAAAAGGGTGTAGCCCTCAAAACAGTGTCCAGTTCTCATTCCTGCCACATACTACTCACTGCTGCCATTCAACACAGATAATTACTCACTGCCGACTCTCACTCTGCTATTTTGCAGGGAGCTGTTGAGGACATCTTTCCCACCAGTTCTGAAATCTATCTTGAACAGTGTATCCCACCACCAGGAAGCCTAAAGGGCTATACAAATCCTGCCTGAAAGCTGTCGGATTGCAGGACCAAACTTTACCAGAAATAAAAAGGGGCCATGAGAGCGTCACAAAATGCGCACTACTTAAACAAAGGGTGCCCGCCTGCGCATTCACGGTGCCCGCCTGCCATCAAACTAAATAACCACTTCATTTCATCAATCCAACTCCATTCAGTGTTCACTGTTAACAGTGGAATAAATGTGCTCATTGATATGTTCCAGTGCCCGGCCCCCGGCATACTATCTAGGTATGTCAGTTGTAGGTAGGGGCACATATGATTAGCATTAACTGTACGACAGTCACATAGGACAGCTACCTTCAGACAGGTACCGTTGATTGGTATGTTGGACAGCAGGCCTTTGAAGAAGCAGCGTTGAACAGAGAGACGTAACTGTGGACAAGTACACCAGGTTTGGATTCATGTTAATAATGGGGCCAACGAAGGTGGGGATTGTGGACCCAAGGCCATTTGCGCCTGGTACCTACGTATGCCCCACTCTGTTCATATAACTAGAAGACATACATAGTCTGTCTATGGTGCAGGAACGAAGGCCCTAGATAGTACGCACCAGATTCCGTTGTCCAAACAGAACTGTCTTAAGGTGATGTCGCTTCTGAGCTCCAAACAAATCTTTGCTCCACTGGCAGTGGCCTTGTTCCACTTGATGCCAGAAACTGCATACAAAGTCGGTTGGCACACATCAGTTGGATCGATGGCCATGCCATGCACCAGAAATATATATGAGCTGGGATAAACTATAGCACAGCGATGCCCAGCAGGTGGCAAACTACGCTTCCCATCGATGCATCCATGCTTTGGCTTTAGTTATTTACAATACTGCATGCATGGCGCACTCAAGACGGGTATACGTAGCGCACATGTATATCTATCTATCTATCTATCTATATATATATAATGCTTAGCTCATCTATTCCCGTAGTGGACCAAACTGCATGCGTGCGCACCTTTAGCCGTGTTTGAGCCCTTGGCGCCCCATGAAGGGGCCACCCACTTGGTCCTGCCATCAGATGTCGTCAGGCGAATTCCCCGCAGCTTACCCCGCCTGGCCTCATCTGCGGGCGTGTAAGACAGATCATAACATTATTATCCACAATTAACGCTGGACGAAACACAAAGTGCATGAATTCACATGCTGGCATTTCACATCCTGCAGGAGTACGAAGCTTGTAATAAGGATCTCTATGGCAGCACGGCAGCTACCAACTTACTGGCCCAAAACTCGGCCTTGTATAACGTGCTGCTTCTGTTGCACCGACCCTGCAAACAAGGAGCACAAAGTATGCAGTTTGATCCACTACATACCGGGATGGGCAAACATGTCGGAACAGCATTCTAAATGCAACCTTACTGGCAGGAGAAAGTCATTGGGGAGGATGCCTATGGTGAAGCAGTACTGAACCGTATCATTTGTGCGGCCATCTTCAATGGACGCTGTTGGATCCACAAAGAATGGTGTCGCATAGCGGTTCCTCAAGCAGCTGTAAAGTACAGTAAGGGAGCAGGCATTGAGCAAGAAGAAGTGAGCTGGCTGATCATTAATTGATGATCACGTTATGTAGGAACAACTTCGAAGGAATCAGGACCACAACAGAGGATGACCGACAGACCCAAAATTCATGACATCAATCAACTACCTTGCATCCATCACTCGTCTGCCAAGTGTATTTACCCTCCAGTTGACGGCAATCAATAAACCCCACTTTGCCGTTGTTATCATCATACCCCCTACGTACCTGCAGAATGGGAAATCACTGGGCCCTGGACTGCACGTCCGAGCTGTTGAAATGGCCATGCAGGCATCCGTTGTGATCCGAAATGTGTAGCCATACATTGTAGGTTCACAAACATCCGACGCCGCAAAATTCCAAAACTGCTCTGCTTGGATTTGTGCCCAGCTCTCTAATTTTGCTGCATCATCCTCTGAAGCGAAGATCCCACAGATGCTGACCTTGTTGGGGCCACACTTATTGGGATCGACGGAAAACGTTTGCACCAATGGCACAAGGCCCTGCGTGATGACCTGTTTGTTAATGTCGAATGAAATTCGCTCCTGGATACGAGCACATGTTGATGCATCGAACTGGTATGGCGGGAAGATGTGGGCAACATCAACTAAAACATCTATGCACATTGCACACGAGGGAATTGGAGGGGGAAATGGAGAAAAGGGACGAGGAAAAAACGGTGGGCGCGGCGACGGTGTTGAGGGAGAAGGTAGCGGGACTGACGGCAGTGGCGAGGGAGAAGGTGGTGAAGGTGATGGTGGTGAGGGAGAGGGTGGCGATGGAGACGGTGGCAGGGGGGACGGTGGAGAGGGTGAGGGCGGGGAGGGGGACGGTGGAGAGGGAGAGGGTGGCGGAGGTGATGGTGGTGAGGGAGAGGGTGGTGAGGGAGAGGGTGGCGAAGGTGATGGTGGAGAAGGTGACGGTGGCAGGGGCGACGGTGGAGAGGGGGACGGTGGCAGGGGGGATGGTGGAGAGGGGGACGGTGGCAGGGGGGATGGTGGAGAGGGGGACGGTGGCAGGGGCGACGGTGGAGAGGGAGAGGGTGGTGAGGGTGAGGGTGGAGAGGGAGAAGGTGGCAGGGGCGACGGTGGAGAGGGAGAAGGTGGCGAGGGTGAGGGTGGCGAAGGTGAGGGTGGTGACGGAGAGGGCGGTAATGGAAAGGGTGGCTGGGGTGATGGTGGCGAGGGAGAGGGTGGCGATGGGGACGGTGGCAGGGGGTACGGTGGAGCGGGAGAGGGTGGTGAGGGTGAAGGTGGTGAAGGTGATGGTGGTGAGGGAGAGGGTGGTGAGGGTGAGGGTGGCGATGGAGACGGTGGCAGGGGTGATGGTGGTGACGGAGAGGGCGGCCAAGGCGATGGTGGTGAGGGTGAGGATGGTGAGGGAGAGGGCGGTCGAGGAGACGGTTGTGAGGGAGAAGGTGGGCTCGGCGCAGGCGGGCTTTGGAATGGCGGAGTCGGCAAGGGTGGTTGCGGTGACTTCAGAGTGGTCCCAGTTCGAGAAATTGGGCAACAGTCCAGAGTTGAGTCAAACATTGCGACAAGGCAAGATCCGGGGGCCATGCCATTCGGTGGAATACATAGCTGCTCAAGGGTTGTACAGCCATTCCCGTAGCGGTTGGTTGTGAGGGTGAGGCAGATCTTGGTGCCGTTGCTCGACATGTTCAAACCCAACTGGGTCACTCGCAACACAGCAGTTCCATTTGGTCCGTCGTACGGCTTGTCATAGAAAGGCCCGACCTTGGTGGGGACGCCGTTGATGGTGGCCTTTACCTCAGCTCCGTTCACAACGCAGCTGCTAAAGACGTTGAACTGCATGCAAGGAAATCACGACGCAATTTGTGGGTGGTGCGCGTGCATACATGTATGTACATGCATGCGCATGTAAGTATCAAATAAACACGTGAGGCGACATATATCCGGACATAAACCTTCATCAAAGTTCGTCGGAAACGCTGAAAATTTGGGAAAGCCGGTTGATTGATTTCGAGCTAGTCGGCATATCTAATATATAACGGATGGATACGAACGGATTGCGCAGAATGTCATGATGAGTAAGCTCAGCAGCTTGCTGCTAGCTGTCAATCCTTGCTACGCGCTCACCTCGAGTTTTTTCAAATCTCTGTTACAACATTGGTTGCGTGTACAGTTGGCAGCCATGACGGTGAAGCAATACTGCTGGCCGCCCATAAATGTCACCTCCGGCGCTAGGCTGTACGAAGAAGCAGCCCGGGCGCAATCAAAATAAGGGAAGAAGGATATCGTACCAATCTGAAGTGATGACGCTTGAAGATCTTCAGAAACTTGCGCGCGCGTTTTAGGTCCCCTGCATGTCGTCGTCAACATCGATCGATGTTGCGTGCGTGCAGCAGGTCGTCGTTGTATGCATGTATGTCAGCAGCGAGCATGGCGAGGGTATATCGGTAATAAATTATGCAAGATGTATCATACAGCACGTGCATGCAGATGCGAAACGGCTGCAATTGCAGCGCGCGCGCGCAGTAGTAATAAAAAAGGCGCTAAAATAAGACGACCCCGTTATACACCTCGAAATGTGAAGACGTAAAATAATATAGTAATAACAAGTAGCACAAAGGTTACAAACGTACAGATTTTTACAGACCAATCTGCTAAAAGTGTGATGAAACTTTTTTTGAATTACGAGCGAGGCAATCCTCCGTCGGTCGTTATCTTGTCAGCATGCAGCAGTCAGAGTGACAACGCATGTAAGGTCTCACCAGGATAATGCTGTAAGCACAGCTACAATCCAAACGAGTTGAGCCGCCATGTTGCCCGCCGTTGCCGAACCCCCGCTGCGGCCGTGATTGTTTAGCGGCCGCCGCTGCCCTGAGCACCCGTAAGGCATGGTCCCTCAGCCTGACTGAGATAGATGACTTACCACATACCAATTGAACTTCAGGTCCTTATAGGTGAGAAATTCCATGAAATCTGGGGGCCTTACAGAATCGATAACATCTGCCGTACGTTAGTTACGACAGGGGGTTGGTTTGCTTCTGGCAATTTGTCGTGCGAGTGATCTTCCTATAGGCCTTACGTAATGGATGTATCAATACTTATGTGTGTTGAAGCTGCAAGCCACGGAATGGCCTATAGGATAGAGACTGTATGTGCGCGCGGACGGCTTGCGTGCGTACGTGATGCATGACGCACATGCTCGTGTCGCGCACGTCGTCATGCAACCCAATTTGCAACGCATTCAGTTATACATGGGTCACATATGCCTTTGAATTAAAAAACGCTTGGATAACTGGTTTGTCAGCCGCTCAAGCCGAATGAAGCTTACAGCAGGCAGCAGGTGCCGACCGATCCAGCTGCCCTCTCAAATTTTCGGGCGGCAATGCGCACACCTTGACGACTTGATTGATGTGTGCAACGAAGACTATTTTTCAACATTCTTTCCAAGTTCTTTCTCAACGCTTCCGGAGGATTATTGTTTTGGGTGGTAATTAGCAGCAGCGAAGCAGAAGTCATATCAAGCAAGATTTCTTTGTAAAGAAGCTCTAAAGAAGCTCAAATCTCAAACAAACCGCTGTCAACTCATCCCCCCAAAAAAGTGAGAAAGGTTGCACCGAACAGACCGAACATAGCTAGACGTATTGGGTTGTGTGCCAGTCGGGCGGGATTAACAAAATATTGTGTGGGTAGGTGATGGATGTCATATACATATACACACGCAGACGGCCAGGACGGGGTAGCTAGGGCCAGCTGGGTTTCACTTGAGAGGGGTTCATCTATTACCTGTAGTCCGTTAACACGCAGTGTGGCCGGATCAGATCGATGACCGGATCGACAGAGAAAATAACGGGGAAAAAAGAGGGATGCATGAGGACAGGGATGAGGACGAGATAAGAATGAGGACACCGATAGAAGGCAAGGCACGGGCACGGGAACGGAGACATAGGCCCATACGAGCCAGGAGGCTCAAAGGACCGCAAAACAGACGGAAAAAAGGAAATCAAACAGCTCGAAAGAAAAAAGACGAACAAATAACAAGAAGGAAAGTACGAAAACATAAGGTCCAACCCATCATAGAAAGCCGCTTTAGCCAGATGCTATGATGTATCAGCACCTGATATTCATCTTCTACAGAATTAGCATTTTATACAGAGTTATGTATTTTAGAGCTGGTCAGAGAGATGGCAAGCAATTTACAAGCGTGGAAAGGTAGAGTGATAGAGACATTGATCTCCGGTACAAAAACGGACAGACGCAATATAAGTAATGTTTTCGCACGACAAGTTCAGGGCCGCACTTTCTCCTGTGAAACCTTCCTTTCGGGACGACCCACCCGGCGACTAAGATTACCGTGGCAAACTATGACCCATTGACCTTTCGAACAGAAATCCTTCATGAAACATGAATTTTATCTTTATTAATTGCTTAGAAGCTCGTTAGAGCTCGGAAGGCCCGTACGAGCCAGGAGCCTCAAGTTAAGGGACCACAAGGTTGAATGATAAAAGTTGAAACATGTACACATGTAAGCTAGAACGGAAACAAAGTCTAAACAAAGATTGGTGAGAAAGTTGACAAAGTTTCCAGGAGTTCACCATGCCTTGCGGCTCCGATTCCCTGTACGGGGAAACATTTTCCTTCGACTGTTCCATCATGTTCCCATGTTTTGTTATTCCTCTCTGATGCCCAATGATGGGATGGCTTACCACACGCGTTGTACATCGGAACCTGCCCGGGACCAAGCGAACCTGAGTGCCTGGATGCTTGAATCTAAATCATGCCCACATGCTTGCACGTTGCGGCTCATGATAACAGCTAATCATGAAATTGCCATTCTTTTTCACATATAAGCTTTCGTGACTAGTTGCTTGGAAGACTGAAATCGAGCTTTGAAGCTGGCGGTTTGGCCACTGCGGCTCCGAGATAAAATGCTTAATTGCTTGACATACATCGCATTTGTTTACTGGGTAAGGGCGCATGTTTAAGGGGGATGTTTGCTTAGTCGGCTTGCTGTGGCGTTGTGCACATTTTTTATCTTGACGTTTTTTCGTGAAACAACTTTCGATTGCAAACTCGATGTTTACAGTTTTACGAAATATTACATTAGCTAACTTTTCCCGATTCGGAGCAACCAGACTTATCCTGTTCGTCGATTTCGCAGGCCGTGGCGACGGTGAGCTAAAGGTCCACAATTATGCGGACAAGTGCAGGCTAAGGCTAGCTAAGATGCTAGCCTGGCGGGGGGCTCTCGGTGCCCCAGACGTAACTTTTCTCCTGCTAAAGAAAGGAACATTATTTATCGCAGGTTCACACGGTGCTGCCAATTGATGTTGCCGTGTGCGGAGCTGACGTCAGCCGTGGCGGTTTGGGCGCGCTTTTCCATCATGCCTTTGGTGAGTACCGGTATGGGCGGTATCCCGCTCCGTTGTCCTCTGTTGGAATTGCAGAAGGCCCCACTTCTCCTAACCCTTGTCTCCCTTGTTTCCACATGGTTTGCCAAGTACCCATTCTCATCGCTTTATGTTCCTCGTGGTTATAATATAGTTGTGATTGGAGCACTTCCTCGCAGCGATTCTCTCATATTCTTCTCCCCCATTTCCCCCTTGCCTGTCAGGCGGCGACCTGGACGTCAATGTTGAGAGCTGGCGGGGCTTTCCGTGCAAGTCTGGCCTCCTCACCAAGCTGGGCTTCATTCTACAGCGACCCGCTGCCACCGTTCGGCACATTGTGTACGGCGGAGGGCAGGATGAGCTGATCGTACCTATCCTTTTCATCGTACCAATCATCTTTGCAACTGTTGTGCTGCTGCGGCATCTGGGGCTGCGGTTGATGTCGGAGGCGGCGGCGCGGACGCTGCTTAAGTTTGGTATAGCGGTTGGTTGTCGTTCTATGATTTTGCTGCAGTCTCTCGTAAATCCCACCAAAGAGTCCGTCTACTACAAGAGATACAGCAAAGTGGTGCGTGATGGTGGGGGGTGGCGGAGGGCGGGTGGGGACTAGACATGGGACTAAGACGATAGCAGGGAAGGTGATTGTGGACGCACGGACTGTGAGGGGCTGTGATGGTGGTGCAGGTGGGCAGGGCATTGCACATGGGCCTTAGCTTTAGCTTTAGCTGAAGCCAAACGGCTGAAATCGTTTTTGAGGCAAAGCTCGATGTTCTCTTTGTTTTTGCTTTTTCAGGAATTTTGCATCATCGCATGGACAGCTTACATCATCGAGGTGCGGAAAGCGGGATTATCATGTTAATATTAATGTTATTGTTATTATTACTATATTATAGGGCGGCGATTATCCTCTGTGTCTCATGATGTGTGGCATGCCTTGCTAAATGTGTTGCCTCTCTCTTAAGACATTCAAGTGTGAAAGTGCTGTCTCAATCACCTGGTACCTCACCATTCACCATGATAAGATATGATGTGATGTGCCCAAGACCTGGCCTGCCCGTAATCTCTCGTAGTCTCAATGTCTCATTTCTCGTTGTTCAGAGATACCGCTGTTCAGCGATTTCGTTATTTGGGCTTCATCTCACTCATTTACCCCCTTTCCTGCTCGCCCTCTCCACACTCCGCATACACCCTGACACATGGACTCCCCAGTTGCCCGTGTGGCACGAGGCGCTGGTGTCTGGCGGCACTGCGGTCGTCATCCTCCTGCTCTGCACCCTGTTCCCGCATCATATGCTGCCCGAGGTCAACCCGGTCAACGTAGCGACACAGGTGGGCCCAAAACAAGAGACAGGGAGAGAGAGTGTGTGTAAAAGAGAGAGAGAGAGAGAGAGAGAGAGAGAGAGAGAGAGATTATGTGTGTGTGTAGTTGCGCAAGCGCGAGAGTAGGGTTGTGTGATCGGAGTATCTTGGCTTCACCGACCAATGAGGCCAATGAGGCCAAACATGTATGAAACACAACACAACGCCCCTGCGGCCATATCCGTGACGCAGGCTGTCGCCGCGGCGGCGCTGGGAGTGGGTCACGCGTATTACCAGCAGCGCAGGCGCATTGCAGAGCGCGCCGCCAGGGCAGCTCGCTCCGTCGCCAAGGTCGCAGCAGCAGCAGAGGAGGAGGAGGAGGAGGAGGAGGAGAAAAAGGAGGAGGGGGGGAAGGAAAAGCAGCGGCCTAAGCAGCAGCAGGGCTTGGAGACGCAGCTGCAGGCAGGTGCGCTGGCGGGCACGGCCGCCTCTACGAGCACCTCCACACCTCCTGAAGCTGCGGCCGAAAACGTAGGTAATGTCCGTAAGGCTATGGACACGTCCGGCGACGACGCCACTGGCAGTTTGGCCCCTCCAATATCGGTATCCCGAACGGCTGCGGCTGTGGGTGCTGCATCATCATCCGCCTTCACTTCTATAGCGGCTCTGCGGCACCTTCACGCCGCATCGAGTCGGTCTTACATTAGCCCCGCGCGGCTGTGTCGGGTTTCTATGAAGGTCCAGCACGCGCACTTGTCGGATCTGCCGGCCAATATGATGGCCGTCATCAACGCAGAGGTGCTGGCGGGATCCGGATGGCAGGTGGGCGCAAATGACCATTAATAAAATCAGCTTAATTAATAGTCATAGCAAAGTAAACCCGAGTGAATTAGTTCAATCCAATTAGAATGCAAAACGTTAATGCAAAAATTAATGATTTAATTAGAAATTCATTTAACTAAAGGTAGGTGAACGAATTGTATTATTATAATTGTGTTGGCGTGGATATATGTGTGCGTGTGTGTTTTATGGCACACAAATACGGCATGTTCTGTGTACATGTTTCAGAAGGCCCATTCGAATCAGGCCCAAATGAACTGATGTTGTACTACACAGGCAATCTCTGCTCACGCCCGGGAGGGCTGTGTGGAGCTGGTGCTAGACCTGCGGCCTTTGGTGGCCATTCGTCCATCATCACACAGAAACAATTGTACGCTGGACGACGACCGGTTGGCGCAGCCGGATCAAGACCAGGCTGACGGCGCTGCCAGCAGGGGCGGTAGCGATGATGACAGCGCGGCCAATGCTGCAGCGGCTGTCCTCATGGGTACCGATTCTCTTCGGGAACTTGGTCGCTCTATAGTGTTGTATTTACAAAGCACGGGAGTCATCCGTCCAGATCGCGAGCGATCGGTCGTACTGCAGATGGGTACGGACACCATTACGTTGACCTGGCAGCTTGACACGCAGTCCTGGGTGGTGATGGAGGCCGCGGATGGGGAGTCGCTGTCAGCAGCGGCGGCAGTGATGCCGCCAACAAACCTGCCGACGCTGGAACACATCTCGCCCCGGGTCGTTCTGTGGCAGGGCACCACTAGCAGCGCAAGGCTACATCTCAACACGGTGATTGCGGGACCGTCCGTGGAGGAGGTATTGGCAGGTGGTGGCCTTATCGTACGATGCGGCGCGTGCCCGCTGCAATACACCGTCCTGCACGTGCGTCCGCACGATACCGAGACCTCGGTGATGGCGGCGGTGGGGCTCCCGCAGCCGCTGCTGGTTGACCTGGCCGTCAGTGGAGCACCCAGCAGTGGACTCTTGTTGGTTGAGGCCCGCACCTCGTCGGGGCTTCTGAGCGCGCCGGCAGCGGTTGTCGTACACCATGACACGTTGGTCGTATCGGGGCTGGCGGCGCTGGCGGCAGCCATGGACGACGCCTCCGCCGACGCGATGCTGACGGACTACGGCACCTGGCTAGACCTAGCTATGGCTCGGGGGACGATGGCGGCGGCGACAAGTGAATTGCAGCCCGATGATGATATTGCTGCCGGCGGTGATGGTGGAAAAGGCGCCGCTGAAAGGGCAGCGGTGGCGAATAGCGTTCTACAAGGGACGTTCTCGCGCGCGCGCTTTGTCGGTGGTGTTCTTGCTGCACCCTCCGCTGCTGGTGCGTCGCCGCCGCCGCCGCCGTCGTCGTCGCCGTTGTCGTGCTGTAGGATGTCGGTGCACCGGGATGTTCCAAACCAGGAGGGGCTACGGGATCGTGCATGCAGCAGCGGTGGCGGCGGTGGCGGTGGCGGCGGCGGCAATTCGACGTCGAAAGCTATGCTGACCGTCGCCGCTGACCTGCTTGGCGTATGCTGCCGCGGGAGTGGTGGGGGCGGCGGCAACCCCGTCGCTACCGCCATCGCCACCGTCGCGGACCACCTGATAGCGTGTGTACTTGCCTGCGATGACGTACGGCCGCCAGCGGAGGTGTTCCTTGAGCTGATGGACGCCGTACCGGTGCCTCCGGTCAGGGCCGGCGCGCTACACATGGCTGTTGCGGCGGGCATGCGTCCGGTGGTGGAGGTGATCGTAGGATGGTACGACAAGGTGTGCGGCGGTGCCACCGTCAAGGATCTCTGGTTATCCCGTGCGGCGTGCGGCGTGACACCGCTTCACGTGGCCGCTACAATGCCGGATGGCGGGGCCATGGCGGCGTGGTTGCTGTCCAAGTACGACACCGCCGCCGCCATGTGGGACGCCGCGGAAGCGGCATCCGATGACGGACTGACACCCGCCGCACTTGCGGCGCAGCTTGGCGGCAGGTGGTGGTTGCTGCCGTGGCGACACGTCAGCGGTGTCGTACGTGCCGTAAAGCGTGCGCTGACTCCACCGGCGCCGCTGGGACATGCGGTGGAGCTGTTGTGGGGCTTTCATGATCCTCCCCTGGAGCGACGATTTGTCGAGGCTCTCAATGGTCAAGTGAGTGCGGATGCATGACTCTCTGATGAATGAACTCTCGCCACCTGGTTACTACTTACTGGTGTTTCTTGGTGAATACATCATGAATGTAGAAAACGATTGCTAAAGTATACGGGTTATGATATTAATAATTTCGTCCTTTTCCCTTTTCCTTACCTTCCCCCGTTCTTATAATTCCATGATAGAAATTCAATAATTTATAAAATATACACAAATTTCCTCATGCATTTCCATATCCGTACATGTTCAATAGTGTGCAGCTCGGGTTAACAGTCCTATCCAGATTCGATTGAATTGGACCCTGCGTATTGCGTACGACAATGAGCGATCCATCCAGTCCCCGAGTCCCCCAGTCGCACTAGGTCTGATTGCACGCATTAACTGCAAATTATTAAGTACTAATTAAATGTATTTAATATATTAGTGCATTTTGTTTAATTAAATTGCTTTCTAAGGGACGTTCGCAACATTATTGCAGAGCGTTACTGCTCTGGCACTCTACGCCGCCGCCAACGCACTTCTGTCGCTGCTGGCACTGGCTAAGGCCGTACTGTACGGCAACTTCGAAACCACGACTGCGCTTGCAGCGCTAGCGTTCCATGTCCCCCAAGCGGCGCCGCTGCTGGCGTGGATCTGTCAAAAAGGCAATGGCAAGGGACGCGGAAGCAGCAACAACAGCTGCCCCCAAGGTTCCGACGCCTCTGCCTCCGCCTCTGCCTTCATAAACCAGACCACCTCCGAAACCACGCAAAAGCTGTTATCATCTGAAGCTCCTCCGCGACCGTGTCAACCACGTCCGTACCTGTCCTCTTGGCGCGATATTCCCCCGCCTTCAGCGGCGGCATCACCGTGCGGTCGGGGCTTCCCTCGGGGCCACCACCACGCCATGGGTTCCTGCCTAGGTCCTCCGCCTCCACCTGCTCGGGGGATCCGGGCTGGCGCGAGGCGGCTTCGTATCGCCCTGCTGGTCATGCACGTGTGTCGGGCGGCGACAAAGGCGGCAGTGGGACTATCACTGTGGCCGTTCTCACTGCCTGGGGGAGCCGAGGTGTTTTTGGCGCGGGGAGGGGACATTGCGCTGGAGGCGGTGGTGCGGCCCGTGCTGGAACAGGTGTGTGCTGTTACGACGAGCGTCCTGCTACAGCCACTGCTACACGCCGCCATGTTACACGCCGCCATGTTACACGCCGCCATGTTACACCTCTGCTTCTGCCTGTGTTATGATGTGTTCTGATGCCCTCCTCCCCGTACGGCATGTGTATGGTTGCAATCAACCGTAACTTCCTCCTCACACCCCATACGTAACAGTTCGGCGTTCGTACGGATCTCAAGCGCTATCATTAACCCCTCCTCCGCCTCACCCTCCTCTTAGACATATACCCCTGCCAGGGTTTTGTTTCTGTTGTCCGTTTTTCATCGCAGTCCACGTTCTCCCCCCTTCCACCCCCGTTCTTCAGATGAGCTTACCCGACCGCCTGCTGGTCTCACTGGTGGATCTCCCCGCCATGCTGCTGCTCTACCAAGGGTTGGAAAGGAAGCACCCGGAGCTTGTGCCTTGGTGGCCGCTGAAGAGGGTCGTGTTGTATCAGGCCGTCCTCCTCGCCACCACCGCAGCAGTATCCGCAACCAGCAGAGTTCGCTTCCTGCGCGCCTTGGAGACCCGCACGACGGGGGGTGTTGGTGCTGGCGCAACGGCTGCCGCGGTGTCTTCGGTCTCTCCCAGCTCCATGGCGCCCTACAGGGACAGTGGTGGCGGCGGCGGTGGTGGCAGCGGCAGCAGCAGCTTGGGGAAGACGGGGGGGAGAACGTGGGTACCGGGGAGGGCGCCGGTCGGCAGCGACTGCGGCGGCAGTGGTGGTGGTGGTGGTGGCGGTGGTGGTGGTGGCGGTGGTGGTGGTGGCGGTAAGCGGTTGGAGCTTCACAGCGATGGCGGCGGCAGTGGTCGAAAGCCGCTGAGTGGCGACGACCAATAGTTAACGGCGGTGGCGGTCGTGGCGGTGGCGAACCTGTGTGTGTGTGTGTGTGTGTGTGTTGGCTGCATTTGTGACCTGCACTTGTGCGTTGCGGCACGAAGCATCGTTGTTTGTTCAGTTGTTCGCAACTGTGCGTTGACGTTTTGTGAACCGTCATGTGAACTGAATGGCCTGTTTTGGCACTCGGTCGGTTATCGGAAACAAAATGCGAGAACAAAACCCGCTAAGGTACTACCGGGCGACAAGGTTCATGGGGCACCCATGGGTCAGTGGGCGGCAGCGGCGGTGGCAGGTTGCCAAAAAGGGCGCGACTACTTTTACTGGGTTAAAGCAAACGGGTGCGAAAGCCGGGGATGTACGGCGGACGTCGTTACGTGTACGGGCAAGTTTGGATATCAGCCTACGCTGACATGCAGCAGGATGGGGGGGCCATGCTCAGGGGACAGAGCAGGATGGATGGAGGAATGATGCGGGGGGGGGGACGGAGAGTAAGGAGGGGGCAAGTATATGTACGGAGGAGGATGGCCAAGCCAACAGCTGGCGCAGTGACGGGGGCAGAAAGTGCTGGGGGCGGCGGAGAGGGTCAACACCTCATAAGTGCGGTGTGCGCGTACGGTACCTGTACGACAGTATTAGCATGACTGTTATGGTTTCCATTTCCAAAGGGATGGTTGATTGCAGCGACGGTGGTGCGAATCTAGGGCGGTGTGTATGGACAGGCCTGTGTTAATATGTCGTAAGCTGTATAGCTGATAATGTAGTACGGTTTATGCCGTACCTTGAAGTGTGGATCTTTCATGGTTTACGGGAGAGGCCTTATCCTGGGAGCCTTTCATTTCGCATTATGTGCCGAAATGCATTTCTCTCCCATGAGGAGGGGGAGGGGGCTTGAGGACGAACGCGGGGTCCTTCCATCATTCGTTTAGCAGCCAGAAGGAAGAGACAAAAGTACGGCAATCGATATATGGTGCTCAAAATGGGCATCTGTTTATTTCGTAGCAGTCAAAACCCTAAACATAATACTACCTTTAGAA
The DNA here is from genome assembly GCA_019650235.1 of Volvox reticuliferus. NCBI lineage: Eukaryota > Viridiplantae > Chlorophyta > Chlorophyceae > Chlamydomonadales > Volvocaceae > Volvox > Volvox reticuliferus. The sequence goes on along the minus strand of BNCP01000040.1, from coordinate 105,502 downwards.
ACCCGAAATCTTAAAACCCAAGTGTTACATGTGAACGAGATGTCGTATAGCCGCAAAGGAGCATATCACAAATCCGTACATATCTAATATTTTCACCCTAAACTTTGACCCCTTGACCCTATTTGTCGAGCTGGGTGACACTTGGTGAGATGCAGTGAGATGAGACTGACAGGTCAGAGTTCGTTGACCATTGGGCGAATAAGTTGATTCGTTATGCTGCACTTGGACGTGGTGGAACGGTTCAGGTCATGAGTGGTTCCGTGCGTTGCTGTGTTGCACCTGGACCATGCCAGCTGCCTCAAGCGGCCACGTCCTTAGGCCGCTGAACGTGCGCAGGGCACGTGGGCAGGACGGAGGGCTCTTCATGTACATGACTTAGCGATGTAAACAGTGGACACAGCACCTGCTGGCTCACCAGATTTCCAAGTAACAGATCATTACCGGGGGAAGCTGCTGCTCGGATGCCCTTCTCCCGGGCATCTCAACCAGCGCGAAGCTCAGGAGCGTGTTAGGGGTTGGGGGCTTAGGGTGTGTGTGTGGGGGGGGGCGGGTGACGAGACCGCGAAACATACCCCGTGTCACTGTGTGCGTCACGGTCTTCATCCAACTATCGCTCATGCGGTATTCAAGTTGTCCAGCCTCATGCGAATGTACGATAAGGACAATATACACACACACACACGCACGCACGCAAACAAACGGGCTCTTCCCTGCCGTACTGCCCACCACGCCGTACTATGCAACTTAGACTACCTCACACTCATCCGGCATCCGGCCGCGACCCAGCTCCCGACAGCGCCTCACCCCCCCCGAAAACCCCTATCGTCAGCAGACCCTTCATCCGATATACACATGCACATGCGCACGCACAGATGGGCCCTGGATGGGCCTGTTGGGCCTTACGCCATACCATGCCGGTGGCGATGTCCCCTCACGGAACCCCACTGGCGCCACCACACCGCCGAATCAATACACCCGGGCTGCCGCTCACAAACACACGTGCCTCCTGCGCCGCCTCCATCACCACCTGCCCCTCGCCGCTGCCGCCGTTGCCGCCACCTACTCGACATCCCGCCACCCGTAGCGACGCCGTTGCCGCCACACGGCCGGCGAATGCGGCCCCCGCGTCACCTGCTCCGCTGGCGCTGCTCAGCACACCTTGCGACAACGCCACCGCGTTCTTCATGGCCGCCATTATCGCCAGTAGGTTGCTGCCAAGCGCCGGGCCTGACATATTCTGCACAGGCGGCATCGCACGGTCTGCCGGCGTCGGTCGCAACGCAAACGTGCATCGCTCTAGCTCTACCTCTCCGCCACCAAGCTGAATTGCATGGCTCAGTTCGCAGTCCGTCAGCCGCATCCGGCCAGTGTGTGAACTCGCCGAGTTGGCGGCGGCGCTAGACGGCGAGGGCAAGGAAGGAGAGGAAGACGGGGAGGAAGAGGAAACGGAAGATCCGCCACCGCCGCTGCCGCCGCCGCCGCTGCTACTGCTACTGCCAGCGGCTGGGATGGCTGGGGGAGTGTGAGTGTGATGGGGGCCGCTGGCGGCGCCGGCGCTAGCTGCATGGAGTGTGAGGCCGTAGCGGCAGTCGGAGCGGGAGAGGACGCAACCCTAGGGAGGAAAAGGGAGAGGAAAGGGAGAGGAAAGATTTTCAGAATACCCTGGAAAGTGTATGTGTGTGTGTGGGGGGCCCGGATGGGGTGGGGGGGGGTTTATGGGGGAGGAGGGGGGGAAGAGGAAGCTAGAGGAAAGCTCCACATGGGAAGAGAGCGGAAGAGACAAAAGAGCAGCCGGCCTTTGGTGACGGAATCACGCAAGAAGCCGCCCGCACCCGACGCAGCCTATTGGGAGGTGGTCAGGAGCCAACTGACTGCAGGGCTAAGGGGCTCTCCCCCCGTCAAACACACACGCACACACACACACACACACAAACACATGCATCCCCTTCAATAACCCCCTCCCGTCCCCTCTTTTTCCTCACCCGTACAGCTCTGCCCTTCAGCTGTAGGTTTTCCCTCTTTCGCCTTTCCCCCCTTCTCCCTTCCTCCCGCCCCCCTACCTGCATGTCCACGGAGCTGCCGCCCATGCACTCCACGTTGGAAGAGTGGCCGCGAAGGAAGCAGCCCAGCACGCTCACCTGGGATCCCGCCACCGCCTGATGTGGGTAGGTGGAGGGTCGTATGTGTGTGTATATACTTGGTGGGAATAGATGTGTATGCGCCCACCTCCCCCCCACACACACACACACAAACACACCACCACCACCACCACAACAACAACAACGGAAAGCACTAAAGAAGGGTGTGTTTTCCCGTGGAGGGGTGATACCGAGAGATACTAACCAGCCTCTTTGAGCTCACACGGGTACCGACCTACGACCCACGGGTCTGTGTCGCTTCTCACCTGCAGCCCCACAATAGAGCCCGCCAACCCGAGCAGCCGACTTCCCACCAGCCGTACAGAGGCGCCAAGAGCCACCACCCCAGAGGCCGTGTAACCCTGCCGTACGGACGTAACCCCGAGAGAGGTGGAAGGGATCGTTTACAGGTTCCCAAATGCTCCCCAAGTGTGTGGGGAGGGGGGACGGGGGAAGCGGAGGGGGGGGGGAAAGGTCGTACAACGAAATGAAATTGGCGACCGAAATAGACAGCGACGAGAATAATTTGAAGATGGCCATGCGATTGAAGCTGCAGATACACGTTTAGTTCATTAAGTTTCAATTTTCAGTACTCGTACTTTTAATTTTTATCTTTTTAATTTTTTGATCCAAACTCACCTCCAGCTCGCAACAGTCCAAATAAAGGGTTGAATTTTCCGCCGCCACCGCCGCGTTGGCCCCTCCGCGCAGGCGGCTGAAGCGCGCTGTTAGCGTGGCGCCGCCACCGGCGCCGTCAACCCTGGCTAAGTCCCGATCGCGTCCACTCGCGATCACGCTGCAGTCGTCCAACTCGAGGGAGGGCCCACCGGCGTCACCGCTGCCGTACATCGCCGACGGGCCGATGCCGTACAGGCTGCTACTATTGGGCGAGATGACGGTGATAAGAGCGGAGGGCTGAAGGCATGTCGCGGGAAGGGCTGTGGCTTGACGGCCCCAGCCGGCCGCCTCCACATCCACCACCTAAGACCATCATCCGAAATCCAGTACAAGAAGTCATAATTCAAAATGATAATTAACTCTGCAAAATAACATTTAATCTTTTACTGATCAAATTAAATTATGCATCTAAATTTAAACGATTATTAGAGACTAGAGACAACTGTTTCAAAAATTCGTAAAAATCGTAATTGAACGAAAATCCGTTAAATCCGTTATAAGAAATTCGCAAAAACTAAACAGTATCCAAATAGACGAATATCTAAATGCTGAAACTCATACAGGTCGTCGGCGTACGAGCGACAGAAACCCACCTCCACCCTCCTCAGCGTCACTCGGCGCCCGGTCACTACCAGCCGGCAGTCCTTCTGGAGCTGCAGCGTGCCGTTTGTCAACGTGACGTCATCGCGATGCAGCAGTAGCACTCCGTCCGGCGGCTGTGGCGCTGATGCGCTGCCGTCAGCGGCGCCGGTTGCAAGCTTCGACGGCTCTGTTGCCAGCATCTTAGCCCGTTCCACAACCAGCTCCGCCACGGAGGACCAGCCCGGAATTTTAGACGCGATAGAAAAAGGAACCAGAGCCGTTGTTGCCACCGGCGTCGGCGCCGCCGCTGGTGGCAGCTCCGTCTGAAGCTCCGCTCGTTCTGTTGAAGGAGGGGGGGACTGAGACGGCTCCGCCGCAGCCGCCAGTGTGAGCACAGCCCCCTGCAGGTCAATGATTGTGGGCTCACTCACTGCGTTGATCAGCGCTTGAAGCTCCCGCACCCCCCCGACGTCAGTGAACGGCACGACCCGCGGGGGCCGCCGCGCCGGCGGCCGCAGCTCCCAGGTACTCGTCCGACGCCGCGTGCCGCCGCGAGGGGCGTACGGAAAGGGGTGTTGACCGGCCACTGCGGCCGCCGCACCGGAGGCGGCGGCGGCCGCAAGCACCGAGATCGCCACGGCGGTATCATCCAGCTCCTCTTCCTTCGCTGGAGTGGCCCCGGACTGACTGACTTCGGCGGTAGCCCCATCACCGGCAGAAGACCCAGCGTCAGCGGTGATGCCAGGGCTGTCGCCGCCAGCCGCTAGCGACAGAACCGCCGGTTCGTCACCGTTCGTACGACCAGCCGCGGCGTCCATGGCTTCGGAGTCAGAGGTGGCGTTAATGGCTTGTGGTCGGCCCTGCGCGCCCTGCGCGATGGGATTTAGTTCTTCAGGCCGCCCGGATTCGAGCTTGGCGTTATGCGGCTGCAGCTCCGCCGGCGCCGAGGTTGTCGTCGCCGCCCCAGTCCTGACCCGTGGGTCAGCTACAGCTTCTCCAGCTTCCAGTTCAGATATGAGCTCATAGTTATCCGCAGCACCTGTCACCACCACGTCACCGTGAGCCTGCTCCGAAGCCACACCGCAGGCGACCTCTAGGGAAGGGACCTCAAGGGCACTGGACTGAGCACCCGCAGCTTCGGATGCCACCGCCACCCTCGTCGCCGTCACGCGTACATCGGAGGCTTGCTGTTCCGCCGCCGCCGCCGCCGCCGCCGCCACGGCGCCAGCTGAGATGCCGAGCTCGGTGGTGGTCGTCTCCATACCCTCAGGAGGCGCCTCCGCTGGTGAAGGAGCGCTGCTTAGGAGCATTGCGACCGTGTTGGCGACAGCGGCTGCTTCCTCCGCGGTGACCGCCGCGTCGCAGCCTTCGCTGAATCCATCCTCCCCTTGTTTGAACGGGGGTGCAAAGAGACTGATATCGGTGTCGCTGGCGACTTCCAGAACTGGTACCGGCGGTGGCGGCGCCACCGATGTCGTGGCATTGGTGGTGGCTCCACCTTCAGTGCTTGTTGCTTGTTGGCTGAGCTGCATGTCATCGATGAGACCGACGGGTGCGGTACTGACGGCGGCGGCCCGCCGCCGCCGTCGCGTAGCGGTTGGCCGACGGGTGGTCCGTTTAACACCGGTAAGTTCTGGAGGGCTGCTGGAAGGGGAGCTGCTCCTATTGCTGCTGGAATTGGTAGATGGGGACCGAGCTAAAATGGACTTCTTATTGCTGCTGGTGCTGTTGTGGCCGTCGTTGTAGTTGTCGTCGTTGGAGGAGGAGCTGCCGTCGACTAGGTTCGCGCCGGCGGGGTTAGTAATGCGAGTGCGGCGTTTGTTGGGCAGGGGCACAGGGGAAGCGCGGGCAATCGGCAACGGTGCCCCGTCTGATTCCTCGTCTGAATTTCGGGAGTCGTCAACGGATTTTTGCTGCGTGACCACGTGATGACTACGATGTCGCCTGGCTTCTGTGACCGCATTGGCCTGGCCAAGGCGTTCTGGACCTGCGTTGGCGGCTTTTTGAATTTTGGCCCGTCGACGGTATTTGGGCTTTGTGGCAGCTACTTGGGGTTCGCTGGAGCCGGCAGGATTGACATCGGATGCTTGACCTGCAGCAACCCACACGGCATCCTTGCGAACAAGCCCAGATAATATAATTGTAAAGCTTCCTGCGCTTGCTAGTTTCTTTTGCGATGGCCAGCGTTTGCCGTGAGGTGCTGCTGCTTGATTGGGCCGACAAGTCACACTGGATGTCGTGTGAGGAATCAAAAAGTCCTTATTTGAGACAGGGCCTGAGGATAAAGCTGTTCCTCGCCTCATGAGTGCAGCCGTTGACTTTTCAAGGCTCGACGCCTGACGCGATGTGGAATTAAAGTCCTCCTAAATCAAAACGAACAATCCAACAACATCATCAGCCTCGGTAAGTGACTTATGGAGTTACACTTGTAAAGTGAATGTGACATGCTTATCATATTATACTGCTGAGCTCCGGAGGAGGCCGTCGCTCGCAGCCGCGACGTACCCTTCCAATGCAGAGTTTCCATGCATGATTATGATTATAATACGCCAAAAACAGTCTCTTCACGTGATGCCAGTTTACATCCGTTTTTGCGCTGTGGGACGAGCTGTGGCGATGGAACCACCAACGATCGACGGTCTAACGGATCCGTAATGCGTAGTTGCACTTTGCGGCTGAAGCATTCGCCGCGTTCTCACAGAAACTGGCTTTGCATAAATGCCATAATTGTGATGATTTGATCTATAACCGATGCTTTAATGATTGTAGTTGTTTGATTGCGATGTTACATCGATATCCGTAGGTATAGCTCTGTTGACAAGCAAGAATTTAATTTTTAAGAGGTTAAAAACCGGATTAGCACATTGATTATTGTTAGGCGACCGCCTGGAACTCAGCCCCAAACTCTCTGCCGCCGTTGTAAAGGTTGCTGTTGCCCCAAGGATGCGTACTACGATAGATGGTTGCCATCCCGGCCGTCCAACCACTTGTAATCCCTTTTAAGGACGTGCAAAATTGAGCCACATAGAGTTATTGTACTTTGATCACGGAACGCTGTGTCACTAAATATTTCCGCCAGGCTTCGCCCACGATCCAGCACCCTGCGTGTATCCAAGCATGAATCTGTAAATTTGTACTAACCGTTAATTCTCAAGTCTTTGCAACCCTTCATGACCGTGAGGATGTGTGGTACGCACGTTGGAGCACAGATACTGCGTCACAATAGCTTCACAGACGTACGCATTGTACGACGGGTTTCGTATCGCGAGAAGAAAATAAACTGCTTGCCACACTAATAATATTCCGCTTCTGAATCTTTGCTCACAGTAGGCTGAACCATCCACAAGCAGTGCACGGCAAGTTGCGTTTCTAGCTGTCAGGACAGATTAGCAGCATTTAACAAACATGACAATAATGTTTGTGTGATTTATGTGGATTTGCTGACTAATACCATGTCTTTAGGATACGCTGATCGCCTGAAAAACAAGCGAAACTTAGGGGGCCAGCTGGGTGCGAAGGAATATCACCAAAGTTTTGACGAAATTAGGGAAGGTGTAAAGTCTTTAACTACATGGGTAAGTTCACTTGCCATGGATTCTTCGAGAAGCTTACGACGACACCGCGTTGGCAGATTAACGACGGCGATGAGCTCCATCGCGCAGGTGGCCGACTCCAAGCGGGTCTTCGTATTCACCGGTGCTGGCATATCGACTGCCTGTGGAATACCAGACTTCCGGTGCGTCCGCAAGCGTTGCATGTCGCCATAAGTCTGTCCTCTGCCATACGTCCATGTGCCGTTACCGTCCCACACAACCTGGACCAGGGGTCCCAACGGAATCTGGACATTGCGTAAAAAGAAGATACCGATTCCTGCGGATTTCACGCCGTTTGAATACGCCAAGCCAAGCTTCACGCATATGGTAGGTGAAATGAACACGCCCGTGCGCACCCATCACAACCAATTTGATGGGCTGGCGTCACAATCCTACTTGACCCACATCATATTCGTTAGTATTTCATCTTACGTCCTCACAGATGGTTCGGAGGCTATTCGCGCCGTCCCACACGAAGTAGTGATACCTAATGCCGTGGTTGCACATGCAATTGCCCGCGTAAGCAACCTGCGACGCCTCGCGTCCCATGGGTCTTTTACGTCCTCCACTGACCCAAATCGCTGCCACAGTCTCTCAGCGTGCCTGTACGACAGCTCTTTAATACCATGTAAATGAATGCGGAAACATCCGACATAGAATCTGGAGCGAGATCCCAAATATTGAAGATGCACACACATGCATATGCGTGCAAACACGTCTTGTATAAAACCTTTCAGGCGATTGCTGCTCTGGTCGCTGCCGGTAAGGTGCCGTACGTGTGCAGCCAGAACGTGGACTCGCTACATCTATGGAGCGGCGTGCCGCGACGTCAGCTGGCGGAGCTTCACGGCAACTGCTTTGCGGAACGGTGCACGAAATGTCGTACGGAGTATGCCCGGGATTTCCAAATGGAGACGGTGGGTTTTTTATTACGCATCGGAAGTCTTGGGTTAATCTTTTGTGTCCCACTCAGCTTTGAATTGTTACCTTTCAGTCCTCTGAATCGCCAGCTGTCGTAAGTATTAGCCTCCTTGGTCAACTGTGAATTCCGCCAAATCCTGGCTGTTGCTGTCATGGCGTCATACACAAGTATTCCACCTATTGTCACCGCCAGGTCGATTTCAGGCCCAGCGGTCGGTTGTGCAGTCAACCGGGCTGCGACGGCCCATTGGTCGACAACATCCTTGACTGGGATACCCCGCTACCGGAAGATGAGCTGGAAGAAGCTGTACGGCAGGCTGAAGAGGCGGTACGGGAGAGGAGGGCGCATGGCCGGGTTGGGTTAGTGTTAGGGCTGGTCACGGCTTTGGGATATCTTACTAGGTTTGGGTTATTGGATCAAGCAGAACGCGGACGCGGCGAATACGTGGGAGTTTAGCGCCGCCATTTCTCCAGGGCATTTGCCATGTTGTCCTCCCTCCTGTGCCGTCCGCAGGACTTGGCCCTGGTCCTGGGCACCTCGCTGCAGATTCAGCCTGCCAACGAGATTCCAACTCTCACACGCGATGAAGGTAACTTAACACATGGGCATGCGAAGGTTTGCACTTCACGGGCACGAGCGTGTGGTACGTGGTACATCTTGGGTAATGCATGTGCAGGTATATGCATGTGGTTATGTGCATTCAGGACGATAAGCCGGAGGGCATTGTTTGGGAAGCTTTGTGGCTTTGTCCCCTCCTTAGTAACGACGGGAAGCTAGCAACGGGCTCCCGGCATGTACGAATATGCACACACACGCATGTAGCTTGTATCTGCATAAGACTGGATCTGCCCGGGTTCGGGGAAATGGATGATGAGGGGGCGTCCCTTCAGCAGCAGCGAGAAGCAATCCACGTCAGTGGCTTGGGCCTCTGTTGAGGGATACCATCACGCAGTGATACTGACAGCTTATGGAGGAGGGGGAGGAGGCGGACACGACGTTTTTGCTGATGTCTGGAATTGGTTCCATCGCCGCGAGCATTGACCGTGTGTGCACGCTGCTTTAGAGTGTGTCAGTCATACGTTACGAGCGTGCCTGTATGTTTTCTTTTCATATCAGTGCATGTCTGGCTGTAGTATTTGCGTGCGTTAGCGCGTGCGTGCATCCCAACACGCTCTGACCCCTCTCCCCTCCGCCAGGCGGCAAGATGGTGATCGTCAACTTGCAGAAAACGCCCAAGGACCGCAAGGCCAACCTCATCATCCGCAGCCGCGTGGACTTGGTAATGGCGCTGCTGATGCAAGAGCTGGGCTTGCAGGTAGTGAATGACGACGGCTTCCGTTTCAGACACGGTTGGAATGCTATGTACCGATCTTTACTTCTTCAGGAATACTCGGGAATTATACAAGCCACTTCACACTCGAGCTCGCACTGCTGTCGTGTAACCATTTCAGGAGGGATTTTTATATTCTCTTTAATCCACTAGGGAAGGGACCACTAGGCTTAGCTGCCTGGGGTTTACCGTTTTCCAATGTGCAGTTAATCAGTTATTAAACGCACGTTACGCCAATCATACGCAGGTTCCGCCGTACATCCGAACAGAGAGGCTCGTGGTGGAGCACCATCTCTCCGAGCTTAAGGCGGAGGCTGAGGGGTTAGAGGCGGCCGCTACTGCCGCCGCTGCAGCTGTCGCAGCATTGCCAGCATCTTCAGATGGAATCCAACGTGTCTTAACCATCCGTGTCAGAAGCCGACACGGTCCGGGCTGCCCGCTGCCGATGGTAGAATCCCTACGGATCTCCGTTACAGCGACCACAGCGGACTGCAGTGACAAAAACGCCGGCGGCATCGGGAGAAACGACAACGAACCGTCGGCTGTACAAGAGAGTGGCGGCTGCCTTGCCACCACGAATGCCGGTGCGGCGGTGTGGGCTCCAACCAGCAGCAACGTTATGACCTCGCCATCGCCGACAAACTGCAGCGGCGCCGGCTATTTCTCCCATGATTTTATCGGCGTGCCTCTAGGGATACGGTGGGTACGGTGCACGTTGCAGGTTCGGCTGGTGAAGTGGGCGGACCAAGGAAAGCGCGACATCACGTTACATCACTCGATAGACCTTTCGCAGCTGACAAGCAAGGCACAAGCGGATTGGCAAGACCGCTGCGCGGGAACAGCAGAGGGCTCCGGCGGCGGGCAGGTCACGAATGAACGAGAAGCGGCAACAGTGGAGAGTTATGGAGCGGTCCCTGGTAACGGCAATGATGCTACGTCCTCCGCCACAACGAGAGTTAAAAATTCATCTGGAGATGGCGACCGTCCGACTACCACCGGCGCGTATGACCACACCCACACGTTTGTTAGTCAGGAAGTTCAATATGACCCCGCAAGCGTGATTTCGACTTTCCTTGCTAATCCTCCGCCCGTCGATCTTCCGAAAGCACCTGAGAAAAAGCGAAAGGGCGCCTCTTCTACAAACGCTCTGGCTGCAGTGCCGACACGTGTAAGCTTACGGCTTGCTAGTGCGTCGCACAAACGGCAGCCAGTGAGTGAAACCACGTCGTCCGACATGGGTACTGTGGACAGCGAGACTGAAAATTAATATAGCGTTCCAGCATGTTTCCTAAATTTGTTGGCTGAATTGTGTTGACCATGCGCGAGTCCATCACAACTATGCATCACAGCAAGGTACACAACCCACAGGCGGGAAAGTGAGATTGGCGATGGAGAGCATGTTTACGATATTTAAAATAGCGACCAGCAAGTAAACAAATTACGTGCATGCACTGTGAGCTATTCAAGCGCTGGGCCTCCAAGTCTTGTTTTGTCATCAGGCGAAATCGCCTGCGCGCGCATGTATGCAAAGGTCGTCATCCGTGCCTTATTGCCGGAGCTTGATAACACCGACAACCAGCAACCTCGGGGACACTTTACTCCTGCATAACATCAGGTGGCAGTGGATGGGGGAGATTTACAATGACATCTTCCCAGGGCTTCAGATAAACGGAAAAAGGTTGTAAGTTGACAGTGTCCATACCTGTAGAAATAACAAGTCACAGACTGCAGCCACCACGACCATATACTCACACATACACACCTGCATGTAATCTTGCAAGTCTTTGTCCAGTTGCGCCCTGCCAACCTGCGTGGTGGAACAGGGTTGAACCACGATAAACTCCTGCACAAAGGCATTAGATACATGCTAGCCTCCACTACGGCTAGCCTTGCCGTTACCAGCGGTATCATGAGCGAGCCCAAGCCCGTGTAAACACAGCGAGCCACTCAAACCGCAGCAGCATGTTCTAAGCAGTGGTGATGAAACAGCTCAGCACTACTGTAGCATTGAAGGGAGAAGTGTTCCCTACCCACCACGGCGCTGCGGAGCCGATTGTTGCGGCCAACTCCATTTCGCCCGCTCCCACCCCTGTGAATTCGAAATCGGCACCAAGAGCAGAAAGATCAGGATTTCCGGGCTCTAAATAGCACAAGTGAGAATCCGATGTCCTTTCCGCTCTTTGGGTCATCTGTGAATGCAAGGGCGTAGATCAGCAACAGCAAAGCTACGCACCGCACAATGGCACACGCAAATGTGTTCTCGTCAGACAGCACATGTTGCACTATACTCAGCAAATTTTGACAAACAACGCAAAAGACATGATCGGGGTTCCCGAGCGTATGTTGGCTAGCCATCCTAAGCAACGATTGGATCAAAATCGGCTAATGCTGTGTTGCCAGTTCAGTGTGTACCCAATAGGCAAGCCTCTCACCGGGACGCCGCCGCAGTCTCACGAATAGCTGCGGCTGCCAGGCGCTGGCCCCCGCTCTCCGGTTTGCCCGTGTTGCCCGACCGGCCACCGCCGCCGCCGCCCTCCCTGGCAGATGGCCCGGGCTTCTGTACTCTGGGGACAAGTAGAGGGCGGGGCCACCGAGAAAAAATATTCTTTGAGGGACAAAGATTCCGAAAAAAAATAACTTGATAGTGAAAATCCCTTGTTACCCAGACAGCATGAACAATCCTCATAACAATTGCGCGCTCACAGCACTACCGACCTGTGAGCTAACACCATTCCTTACGCTGTGCCTTTACGTATCAGCATGTGCTGACCGTAAGTACATTCCAGACAGATGGCGTAGTAATCCAGAGGTCAGTACCAATACGTGACCTCTGTGGGCCCCCGGCCCCACAAGCTATGATGCTAAATTGAAGGACGCTTACGAGATGCCCGAGGAGAGCTTTGTCAGGGATGAGCCAGACGGCCCGTCCGCAAAGGTGATCTTCATAGCGAATCCGTCGAGCTTCACGCCGTTGTACTCCTTTAAAGCCGCCTCCGCCTCCTTGCGGGTCTCGAAAGCGACCCAGCCGGAACCGAGGGAGCGCCCGCTGTACACGGCCGGCAACGCATAGCGGGAAGGAATCAATTAGCGCGTGTCATGGTTCACCAAAAGTGAAAGTGCACTTATACATACAAGACGCGCACAGCACAAACCGTGACTGAGTACATTAGCTTTTTCGTAAACCCAAACGTGAGGGCGGGCAAATATTATGCACGTGTCTGGCGTCTCTCTGGATCGAATTATCATCATCATCATCATGTGTAGGTCTATGCGTTGCGTGCGAAATAATCAGCACTTACGAGTTGTCGAAGTTGATCGCTCGGCCCTTAACGGTCCCGCAGGTCGAAAAGAGCTCCTGCGGAATGGGCCAGACCGGACAGGAAAGCGGCACAGTGAGCGTTAAGCAGAGCCAGGCTCGATACAAGGACCACGTTACAGAACTAGCCGTCCAACCTCTCGGCCTTGCACTGCTAATAATTGTCCTCCCGTAAGTTGCTTAGCTGCTACTGTCGTTGCCCCTGTGACAAACAGCAACCGCACGTCAGCTGCAGCGGCCATCATCGTATCTAGCTGACGCCTCCCTGGCCTTTTCTGGCGTATTTACATAAAAGCCATTTTCAACCCTTATAAGCATTTCAGTTCCCACCCGTCCTTCCCCCACCGCTCATAGCCAGGAACCACTTACCAGGAGGTCGTCCTCCGAGACCTGGTGATGCAGATTCGTAATGATGCTGCGGCAGTCGCCAGGGGGCGGGAGAAGTAGCTGTCAGGGCGCCAGCCCGCGCTTGCGAGTTGGTGGTTGCTCGGGAATCATCACCGGAACCCACTGGGCGTCTCTCCACGGACACTCCCATGGCCGCAGCCGGACGATGCCGAAGCAAACGACGGGTCGGGAAGCTTGCTTCGGCACACACCGTCGAAAAGGCGCAATCCCCTCACAGGTCACCACGCGTTGTGAAAAGCGACGAGCCGTTCTTGGCTAGGGACGCGTTAGTGGCGGCGTCACCAGGGCCGCCTTAACACGGACCCCGAGCCCCGTCCAAGGGGTAAACACAGAGGACACAAGCATGGCGAACGGCGAAGAACTAGGAAACTGAGGCCTAAGGCCCGCTGCATACTCACAGCTTGGTGCTGATGACTGCAGCCTGTGCTGCAGGAGGAGCGCGCCGAGGAGGCACGTAGGCATCTTCATACAGATCGTGCTGCCATTTGCCGTCGGGAGCTGGCTGTCGCCCCGGCTGTGCCAGCTTCTGTGACAAGCCGATTTCAAAACCCCACAATGGTTGGAATCCAATATAGAGAATTATTTGACTGCAGCAAAAATTGCTGACTGTCGCAGTCTCACCTTCGGAGTCGCAGCTGTTGGGAATGGTGACCGTAACAACTTGGCTGGCACCTCGATGACACGTTTCTGCACCTGTCCACCACGAACACCGAGATTCGGTGCGCCACCGCCTCCTCTGTTTTTGCGCTGAGAGCCCTGTTTGCCCTGGCGCTGCGCTTGCTGTTGAGGTTGCTGTGGCTGTGCTTGTTGCCTGGGCCGTGGCTGAGGAGTGGCGCCGTTGCTGTTGGGTGCATTCTTCTGCCGGTTTTTAATTAGGCCTTTCCGCGGACCAGATTGCTGTGCTGCTCCGCCAGACTTCCGCTGCCGGGGAGGCTTCCTGTCTCGCTTTTTAGAAGCCTGGGCTATTAGGTCATCCAAAGACATCGTCAACTTTGTTTCCGCCATGTTCGGTCAGGCTCAAGATCTAAGATGCAAGTGACAGGTTTGCTATAGTAGAAGCCTAATAGTCAACTAAAACGCTCTTATAAATGTTTATAATAAGTTATTAGTGGAAGAGCTGGGCGTATCGTTCATGACTGCGATGTCGTAACCTCTGCACGACAGAACTTGACAAGAGTTCCGGAAAGGCATTTGTCAAGTTGCATCTTAGTCATGCTACTTGCATATGCTTCATAGCAATAGCCGGCTTTCCACCAATCACCTATTCCTGTCCTTCCTATTCCTGTCAGCGGACCATTATCCCAGCGCGTTCTCCTGATCTCACTCTGATTCAACCTTTTTGAATACATTCGGAAAAACACCTTGCCTGTCGCTCGTGTGGACCAAGACAAAGGACCCTAAGGTTTCACACCTTGCTCACGCGGAATGCTGTCCATTGCCTAGCAGTACCAATCCACCACGATGGCAAGCAAGGGTATAGTCGACGATCCATTGCGTGGCGGGGGAGCATTTGACGATCAGGTACGATTGGCTATGAGTTATGGACACTGGCACGCTTTATAATAGCCATTGTTGCGCGGCTTCGCTTTCTAGCCGATGCGCATCGATAATGCATTTCTATTACTCGGTTCCAATTTCTATACGCACTTCATAAACAACATCCCAAACCCGTACACGTCCATGGCACCCGTCTGGCACCTGTCCTTGCTCGACCCACATCGCAACTTAATCATTTGGGCTGCGTTCGCTTGTTTAATGAGCGGCATTATGCAGCGTCTCAGCAGTCGTCCATAACTAAGTAGCGCCGAGAAGTTGATGCCCCGAAACCAACTCTCCTGCAGGATATGGAGGACCTGACGTCCCACTTGGCAAACCTGCCGGTTGGTCGTAACAGCCACGATGGCTTCGATCTAGGCGATAACTCCGAACTGTTGCAGGTGGGACACCAGGGCGTTTAATTTGCCTTTTACGCTGTTACAGAAAAGAAGCCGGTGCCGCATTATCACTCTGTGTGCATATGATCGTACATAGCGGCAAGATATCGGTTTTTTATTGGCAGAGGTGACGAACACGTGCACACGGAAGGCAGGGCGGGGAGAGAAGTAGAGTACCCTCTAAGGGCGTGTGTGTGTGTGTAATATATACATATATATATTATGTGTGTGTGTGCTCGGTAGTTGTCTTGAGAACAATGGAGCCGCAAGGATTTCGAAGCCGGAGTGAGAAGAAGTGCTAAACGAGGACGCAGTATCATGAATATGAGAAATGCCGTCATGGTACGTCGATGTCGTACAGGGCAATCTCGATCGCTTTCGGGCGCTGGCGGGCGATGATTCTCACGATGAGCTCTTCACGAGCTATGGTGGGCTGGGCCTGGGCCTCGGCGTCAGCGATTCCACCATTATTACAACGACCAACTACCCGACGTATGGTGAGCTTGCCGCCGCAATGCCGCCGTCGTACGAGGATTCGGTTATGTACGAACAGGCACCGCCGTTGAATATGCACGCTGCAAGCGGTGCCGGTGGCGACATGGACCCGCTGTCGGCTGGTCACGAGAGCGACACGGGGCTGGCGGTGGCGGCCAGGCCAGGCCTTGGAGCGCGGGTTTCGGAGCAGCAACCTCCGCCTGCGATGGCGACGGCGAATGGCGGTCCATCTTGGACGGGCGCAGGTTGGGCTGCCCGCGGGGTTCCGTTGGGCGCCTCGGAGCCAGCGGAGGCGACGGCGGCGGGGGCGGGGCCAGGTGTACGACATTCTGGTTCCTCGGCGGCCGCTGCCTCCGGGCCTTCCGCGGGGGGTCCCCTGGGCCCCCTGGCGCTGCCCGGGTCCGGCGAGTTGCGTCTGGACGATATTCAGGTGGGTCCCTTCCTCCCTCCCTCCCTGTCCCTCCGTTGGTTCCGTCCCTGGAGCTTTCTGTCGGTTTGCGGCCCCACCTGTACTTGTACCCCCCTCCTCGTCATCGGGCCGCACATTCAACCTCCTTTCCTTCCCCCTCACACACACACATACACACACACACACATACACACAGATATATCATTCCGTCATTTCATTTCATTTCATGGCTCCCTTTAGTCGTCCTCACACTCGTGTTGACCCACATATACACATATAAGTCTGTCTATCTATAGACATGTATGTATGTATGTATGTATGTATGTATGTATGTATGTATGTATGTATGTATGTATGTATGTATGTATGTATGTATGTATGTATGTACATGTACACATATATATGTATATAAACGCCGCCTCCTCGTGTCCCCGTGCCCGGGCTCACTTTGCGCCTGCCGCAGCAGTCGCCGTCCCCACATTTATTCTCACCTGGAGGAATGTACGGCATGGCGCCATCCCCCGGACACCCCGGCGGCGGCGGCAGCGGCAACCGGGCTGGCGGCGGCGGCGGCTTACATCAGCATTTCGTCATCACCGTGACGGACCCCGTCAAGCGGGAGCACGGGGGCATCTTCGGGATTAAAGGTAATTGAGCCGTACAAGATCTGGATCAAGAATGCTGGATCTGGGTCGGGGTTTAGGATTGTGAGTCTTAACACTCCCCTCCTGCCCTCCTGCCCCTCCTGCCCTGCTGCCCCTCCTGCCCTGCTGCCCCTCCTGCCCTCCTGCCCTGCGGGGTTATGGAAACTGTCAAACACACACATGCACACACATATACACAGACCGTTGTACACACATACGCTACAAACATTAGTAACATTACTGATATTAGTAATTTTTGTAACTAGTACTGGATGCTTTCCAATGTCAGCATCCTCTCAGGCCACGACCTGCTTTCACAA
Organism: Volvox reticuliferus; assembly: GCA_019650235.1. NCBI lineage: Eukaryota > Viridiplantae > Chlorophyta > Chlorophyceae > Chlamydomonadales > Volvocaceae > Volvox > Volvox reticuliferus. The sequence goes on along the minus strand of BNCP01000040.1, from coordinate 88,733 downwards.
CAAGGCTGTTTCTCCTATCGCTCCGCTACACACTCCTCCTCGCACACCACCAACCCGGGGGGGGCTCCCGCTCTCGTGGGGTTTTATGATGTCGGTGAACGGTCCAGGGGGCTACGTGACCTACCTGGTCCGAGCCAAGGCGCGGGGGGGGTCCACTCGCCCCGAAACCACTGTACGACGGCGATTTCGGGAGTTCGTGGCGCTGGCGCAGCTGCTTAAGGTATGAGGTGGTGTCGGAGGATCGGATGGGGAGGGGAAAGGCTACGTGTGGCATAAGAAGAGGGAGAGGGGGAGAGAGAGAGAGGTGTTTTGGGCTCAGGTGTGCATTTGTGGGGCACTCTTCCTCCGTCCCTTTCCCCAACCAAGATTTGCTCGTTATCCAACTTCCCCCTTCCTCTCCACCCGTCCCTACCCTTACTCATGCTGCATTCGCATTCTCCTGGATTTGATCTCGATGTGTTGTCGGGTCCGTTCCGTACAGTTATTATAACTGTTTTAACTGTCAATTATAACTGTGACTCAGAGAAATGACTCATTTATAAATTTCAGAAATTACCAAAACTTAAATACAAATAAAAACAAAATAATTTTAAAATAAAAGCATTAAAAACCCGCGAGCGGCTCCAGGTTGCTTAACCGTTCTGTCCGCTCTGTCGCTCAGGAAAAGTACAGCGGCCACTTCGTCCCCCCACGCCCCGAGAAGAACGCCATGGAGGGTCAGCGGATGACGGACGCCTTCGTGGAGGAGAGGAGGTGAGGCCGCGAGAGGGACGCGCAGGTGACGAGGGAAGGGAAGGGAGCGAGGCCTTGGCCACCACCTGGCTGCTAGGCACTGGTCCGGCTGGTGTATTCCCCGGGTCTGGGTGGAGGAGGAGGTGGTGTCATGGTGGTGTTTCGGAGCGGTGGCACGCTCCTGCCCTCGTGCCGCCGTATATGATGCGGCGGACTCATCCCAGGCCCCGTTTCGCCCTTCTCGCCTGCCCGCCCCCATGGGCTCCGCGTCACGCCTAATCAGGATCGCGCTGGAGCGTTACCTAAATAAGCTCGCCCGGCACCCGGTTATTGGAGCCAGCGAGGTAAGGAGACGGGGGGGATTGATTGGGTTGTCGTACTCCGTTAAAGAAAGATGATTATGTCTGTGTGTTTAGATGTGGGGACCGGCGAGTGTCGTGGCTTGGGGGTTTCCAGGAGGAGCTGCAAACAGACTTCACGTCCTAACCGTTCTAACCGTCCTAACCGTTCTAACCGTCCTAACCGCTAAACCTCTCCGGTAGATTAATCTGGATGAGGTTTTGGCGATAGAAACTGAAATACGACAACTGATGACCAGGAGTGATCTGCCGGCTCTCTGACAGCCGTACAGGTCCCCCCCACACACACACTGAACTTTGCACCAACTGACAACTGTTATAAACCACCAACGACCAACGGACAGGAGTTGCGGTTGTTTCTGGAAGTCGATGGCGAGCTGGCGGATAGCGGCGCTTGGTTGGCCCTGCGGCCGCCCAATCTGGGTGGCTCTGTCCTGGAGGGTACGGCAAAGTTCTCGAAACAGATCCTGGGTCTGGATCGGGCGGTCATGGACCCCGTACAGGTACGGCACAGCCGGCAAAAAAGGGGGCCCCGGACAGCGGAGGCGGGTAATATGCTCGTGAGAAGAGGGGGGCCTGACGCGTCCCAAGACTCATCATCATGCGGCTGATAGGTGCATTCCGGCTCATCCTGCTGCCTCAGTTGCTTTGCATAACCCTTCATCTCTTTTCTCTTTCCCTCCGTACACACACATACACACACACACACACACGTGTGCGCACACCCCGATCCTTGCTTGCCCAGGCCTCCCAGCCTACTAAGAAGGCAAACGACTTCATGCGGGCCATCAAGGAAACCGCACGGAGCATGCAGGTGGGGGGAGGGGGGCACCCCTGGTGGCGGGACCCGCTGTTTTGAACCCCCGGAACTCGGCCACCCCCTCGGGTGGGTCCACCACTTCTATCACCACCACCAACAACGAGGACAACCACATGCAACCACCTTTCAGCGAATGATTGAAATCGTTGTAGTCATAATAACTTTATATTTTTACATTTAAAATGCGTCATAATATATGTGATATATTGTAGTTTTAAGAATACTAATATATATATATATATATATATATATGTTCTGGGATTGCAAACTCCAGACGTATATGACACACACACACACACACACACGCACACACACATACGCAAACACACGCACATACACATACACCGCTCCGCTTCAGCTTGCTTCCCACCTGACTCAGTGAGTTTTTATCCCCCCTGCCCCAACCCCACATGGACATACACACACATACACACGCGCACTCGCAGTCCGCCCCCTCCGCCTCTTCTCTGCCCCCGGATGAAATGGCGCTGGTCCGCGCCAAGGAGGAGGTGGAGGCGCTCCAGGGAGCCCTCACCACTGCCAGTAGATCGGTACGGCGTATCGTAAAGGGAGGGCGGGGGAGGGGAACGGGACGGGAAAAAAGGGGATAACGGTCCATAAGGTCCTCGGCTTATTTGTTTTACATCCCTCACCCGGGGGCTCGTTTCTACCAGCCAGCATGTACGGCTGGCTTCTCCGTTTCCAATCCGTTTCAGTTATTCGGTTGATTGTTAAACCACTTTTCTGTTTCCGAAACTCAGGGATCTTAGGGTGTTGATTTTTGATTTTGGGTTATGACCTCACACCTACCACCTCCCTGTCCCGTCTGTCCGTGTGTCTGTCCGTGCGTCTGTCCGTGTGGCCCCAGATCCGTTATATTGCATACCCTTCCCCCCTCCCCCCTCCCCCCTCCCCCATCTCCCCCCCCTCCTCCTCCTCCTCCTTCCGCTCCTCGGCCCCCCGCCTCCCCTTCAGGCTGAGAAGCTGGTCGCCCGTCTGGACCGTTGGTCGGTTGTGTACGGAGAGTTAGGTCTCGTCCTCATCCAGATGCGTAATGCGGAGAAGGCGGACGGGGTGGCCCTCGCCAACCACACGGGGACGGTGCGTGAACGCGTCTCAGCAGCTGGCCATGCGGCACTTAGGCGCGCCATCTCGACTGCTCCTCATTCCGTTTAAGCCCGATGGCCCGGCCGCTCGTACTCATCCTCACCCTCACTCACTCCTCACGGGAGTGGGCGCAGGTCCTCACACAGGACCTCTTTTTGAGCCATAAGGAGGTGGCGCCGGAACCAAGGGGGGGGGTTGGAAGGGAGGGGAAAACACGAGTTCCGGTAGTGGTGCTGAAGAGGACAATAATTGTTAGTCGTTATGGTCACAGAAAAGGGGAAAGGGTTTCGGAGCAAGGTTTCGGGAGAAAGGTGTGTGTGTGGGGGGGGGTTTGGGTGGGAAGGACGTAGAGGCGATAGGCAATAAGCTGCCGACTTTTCCATACCCGTCCCCTTGTCGCGTCCCCCTGCCCGCCCCCCCCCTTTCCATGACTGCAGCTGAAACAAAGCGGTGGTCTCATGCACGACACAGAGCGGCTGGGTACGGCACTCGTTCGATCAAGTCGCATTGGCCGAAAGGTGAGTGTCGTGTCCGCTGGCGGCTGATTGCCTAATCGGGCTAGAGCTGGGACTTAGGCCGGCCTGGCCGCTGCGTGGACGTGTATTCCTTCTCATGACCTCCCCAAACCCCACCCCCACTCCCCAAGCCCCCCGGTCCCATTCTCCCCAGCCCCTCCTTTCACCACTGTTTCTGTGGTTGGTGGTTGGTGGTTGGTAGTTTGTGTGCTCCAACAGCAGCCGTACCAGGTCTCTCGTTTCGATTCGCCTCCCCTCCTCCTCCCCGCTTTTCGACGGTTAGTCCTTGCTTCGTCAGCGACCATCACCCACCAGCGTTTCTATGTTCCGCTTCCCCTTTTCGCACTGGGGATGAGCGGCGCCAGCAGGCAGATATCATCTTTCTTCTCGCAGCAAAAGGTTTGTTGTACGGTGCCGTACTGTCGCCGGCAGCGCGGCTGATAATAGGATACACCACCAAAGGCTTCTATCGCGTCTTTCTGCGTCCATGTACGGCCTAAGTGGCGGTGACCTAGGTTGTTCTTTTTTCTCCACGTCGTCTACCTCGGAGGGAAACGCGGCCAACCGTCAACCGACTTCCCCCTGCCCCCTCCCCCTGACCCCTGGGTCACCCCTCTTGTGGTACAGGTGACGGGTCGCTGCGCCATCGAGCTGGCTTGTTTGCATGAGTACCTGGGCCTTATGCCGGTACGTGATGTGGGTCGTTGGCCTACAACTGCTTTTATCATCACTGTCAATATCATCGGGCCGCCATTCCTTATAATACCCACATCGCTACACACATAAATATGTACATACATACATACACACACACGTTTCCCCCCTGACCGTATTACCGCCTCCCCCTCGCGCTTGCATCTCCCCCTCCTGGCGGGACTGATCCTCTCAGGCGGCCCTCAAGGGTCTCCGCGCCCGGGATAAGGCCCTCCTGACAGCAGATACGGTGCAGTCGGATTTGGAAGGTCGGAGGAAGGCCATCGTTGATTTGGAGGCGGCGGGGGCCAAGGTGTTTGGAGGGGATACGGCCAAGGCAAAGAAGGTGCGCAGGAGGTTGGTCCGATTGCTTTCGCTGTTGGTTGGTTGTTGGTTATTGGTTAATGGCTGTTATTGGTTGCTGGTTATTGTCGGGTGTGCTGTGTTGTTGCGGTTGTTCGGTATGTTCGGAGGCAGGTAGAGGGGGTTCGTGAAAAAAAGAGTTCGTTAGTTTGTATTGATTGTTTTCATCGGTGATAGTAGTTACGGTGGTTGTGGTGGTTATCAGGTGGTACGTCAGGCCTATGGTGGTAACGCATCCATGCATCTATGTTGCATGGGGGTGCCAGGCACACATACACACATTCACACCGTCTCGACTGCCATTTGCTGTCTTTTCCTATGGTACGGCATATGTCGTACCGTACCTTATGGCAACCAGGTAGCGGAGCTGAATGGTGATGTGGCTGTTCTGGAGCAATCCGTGGTGGCGGCCCGGGCACGGTACGACAAGATTAAGGAGATCAACCATCAGGTACGACTGGTATACCTGGTCAGGCGGTGTCCTCTCTCCCTCCCTCCACCCCTTCCCCCCCTTCACTCCTTCCCCCCCCCTCACCCCTCACCCTCCTTCACCCCCTCACCTCTCACCCCCTCCCGCTCTTCTCCAGGAGATGTCCCGCCTCCGCTGCGAGCTCCGCTCCGACCTCATGTCCATGCTGCACCGCTACGCCACCATCATGTCGGCGTGCTCGCAGAGGAACCTGGAGATATGGTTGCAGGTATAACCACCTACCGGCCTAGGTAGTTATTCGTTGTTTTCGTTGCTGTGACACAAACAAGTACACTAAGTTTTAAATTGCGGTACAGTACTGATGCAGCTTTGCGTGTGGGGCTTTCCTTTTTCAAAACCCCCACTTCCCCGGGTACTCTGTGTGTGTGTATGTATTGGTTTGCTTGCTTTCGTACTCCGCTCGTATTCCCCCCTCCGCTCGTCCTCACGATAGCACTCAGGTCTCGTCTTTTTGACCCCTCCCCCTTCCTCCGCTCTTCCCCCTCCCTCCCCATTCTTCTTCCGGGGTCGCTGCAGGCCGCCGCTGAGCTGCAAGCCACGCCGGAGCAGCTGCAAGCCGCGAAGGCCTGCCTGGTGGACTCTGACGTCCACCAACAGCAACAGCCGCCGCTACCGCAGCAGCCATCAGATCAGCAACACCAATTTGCAATGCAGTATTCTGAGGTGGCGGCGCAGCCGCCGTACACGACGTACGGGCCCGCGTCGAGCGCGAGGACGAGGCCGGGATTGGGTTTGGGGCCCGGCGGGTGGGGAATGGGGGAGGTGGATCGGAACGATGTTCATCAAGCGCAGTCGTACTCATCAGGGGCGGATGCGGGGGCTGGGGGTCCTCCAGGGAGGGACGGATACCCCCTATGATAGATGGAGCCGACGTGGGCGATTTGGTGGTTGAGGTGGTTAATTAGTGGTAGTTGGATCCGTTTGTATCAGCAATTCTGGAAGTTCTATTAGGCAGGAGTGCCATCACTGTTTTTGCTGCACCTGCTGCAAGGTACGACAAGGTACGACAACATTAGTGGGCTATGTACGGTAGCGCTGCACAGGTGACCCATGGGTCGCGTGGAGCCATGGCGCGGCAGCCCTCCTCCCATGTCCTGTTCAGTTTGCACGCCCTGTCCTCCGAGCGAGCTGGTGCTTCAGCTGTTAGAAGGATGCCAGGGGGCAAAGAGGGGGGAGTGGTGGCGCTCTCGTCATGTGGGGGGGAAAGGTGTTAAGGAGGAGGGTCGAGGAGGGAGGGGGTGCCGTACTGTGCCTTCTCTGCACTCCACTCACACAAAAGTAGGTGTGAGGACACAAGGCGCGTACGGATGCGGAGGTGGGGGCCTCTGCGCTGAGGACTGGAGAGATGAGCCGTTTGACGCGCGCCGGCTGGAATCCTGCCGGGATTGCAGTAGTGCTTTGGATGCCCCACTGACCCATGGGATGGCGGTCGGAGGTCGACGGGCCATGCGGCGCATGCGCTTGTGGTGACCTGTCATCTCCCGTGCCGCACGCAGCTCACCAAGTAGAGAGTAGAGACCTTCGCTGGATAAGGTACCGGGTAGGATAGCACGTATGGATAGGAGCCACCTAAGCCACCACCTTAGCAGCGACAAATGGATTCGCAGCAGCATCAGTAAAAGTAGCTGTAGCAGTGGAGCAGCGGCAGTAGCAGTTGCAGACGAAACGGAATTGCCGGGCAGTGGAGCACTGGCGGGGGCTGGCGCACTGTTGACTGAGTCCGCCGGTTTATCTCTCCGTCCGTCCGTCCGTCCTTGTCTGTCCGTCTGTCTGCCTAGTTTTCTGCTTTTGTCTGTCTGTGTGTATTTTGTCTCTCTGCCAGACATAGCCCCCGCGTGACGAAAGAAGCATACGAGGAGATGGCAGCAGCGAACAAGCCGCCTGCATCGGTGACTCACGTCCTCGAGGATATCGCGCCCTCGAGCACAGCTGTCGCGAGCACCTACACTGGCACCTGGTTTGTTTGTTGGTTGCACCTGGTTGGTAATTACCTCCTCCGGATTGAACTCTTCTAATTGAGCTTTCGATTATTACCGCTTCTCAAACTGCTTGTTTCCTAAACAAGTAATATATAGCCTTTTCACTTCGCCACTTCTCAACCGTTCATCTCCCCCTCCTTCCCTCTCCCCTCCTCCCCTCTCCACACACACACACACACACACACGCACACGCATACACACTTCCCCACTCCCCTCCTATTTCCCCATCGCCGTCCTGCAGTTCCAGCTCCACCAGCTCTTATAAAAGCAAGGAATTATCTAACGGCCATGCCTCGAAAGGACCCATGGCTAACGGTGAAGTTGGATACCCCTCTCCTGTCCCTGGCATGAATGCTTGTGTTAGGACTCCGATATAAGGCCCTCTCCTCCTGCTGTTCCGCACAACGACAAAGACGTCACCAACTGCCTCATAGCAGAAATTAAAGATCTTAATCAATGCAGTGCTGCTGCGACCTCTCCATGCCACGACACACCGGTTGCAAAACTACCCCGCACCCCCCCGCCCACTTCCCCTTGGTGCACCCTCCCCTTGGTGCACCTTCCCCTTGGTGCACCTTGTGGCAAACCTTGGCGCCCTCCCCCGCTCTCTCCCCCGCCCTCTCCCCTTCCTCGTTGCTCCTCCCCATCAAGCAGCAGTCACCAAGCCGCCCTCTCTCAGCTCACCAACATCTCCCCCCTTCACACTTCACATCCTAGCAAGGCACACCCTCCCGCCCCCTGCCCCTCTTCTCCCGCCGATAGTTCACATCAGCATCATCGTAAAGCATCATCGGCTTTCGTTTTATCGCCATCCAAGCCCCACACATCCCCACCGCACCATACACAGTACGGGTGTGAATCACAATTTGCAGTACACAGAACGATCATTACCTCAAACCGCTAACAGAAACCCCCGAACAAAAATGTATGGGCCTTAAAACTGGAAATGAATGGGCCTTATCACCGAGGCAGGGCGGGACTAAAAGACGGCCCCGACCAGCTGGGTAGCGAGCCTGACAAGCTACGACCCTGACTCATCGTCCGCGCCGCGCCACCAGTGCTACGGGGGCTATGCACGGCCCCGTACACCTTCTGGCTGCGAATGACCAGCGCCGCGACGACGCCGAACACCCCCAGCACAGTCGCCACAAGCCCCACCGCGAACCAGGTTACGGAGCCAGTGGGTACGTGCCGTACAGCGCAGCAGCCGATGACCTCCGCCGCGTGGGTCAAATCGCGGTCAACGGCCGCAGCGAAGAGGTCAACGGCGGCATTGAAGGGCGAGAGCAGGTCCTCCAGCTCCGCCCAGTTCCGGCTGAGAAGGAGAAGGCGGGCAAAAGGGGGGAGGGGGGGAAGGGGGCATGCCGATTCGACGGTTTTACGGTTTGGGGAGGTTTTTAAGTACGCACGTGTATTCCGTATTTTTGCATGCCCAACAACGAACTTCATAACTGTTTTCAACCGTCATTCGTTCTCTGATCCAACTTCTCGCTCTTCGTCATGAGCCATAACAGTCACGGAGTAGTGGGCTGGGGCTGTACCATTCCACATCTGCTAGAGCCAGCACTGCTGCGGCTATCAGTACCCTGTTGGACACACATACACACACAGACATACACACAGACAGACAGACAGACACACACACACAGACATATGGAGTCTGCCCCCCTCCGTATCTGCCTTGATTGCATGATTTATTGCCTTGCTCCCTTACTCCTTTTTGAGGATCTTAAAACATGAACGGAAATAATAATAATAATAATAATAATAATAAAGCTATTGATAAAATAAATGTAATTAATCTCTCACTTACTTGAACATCATGTAGCTGATGGACTCCAATTGGATGCCGATTTCATTGAGAGAAGCCTAAACAGGAAACGTTTCGCAATTTAGTATATTTAGTAACACATATAATTACTGATTGTGGGTAATGGGGGGGGGAGAGGAGGGGGGGTCAAATCACGGAGGGTTTAAGATAGGCAGCACAAGCCCCTCGCCTCCTTCTCCCCCCAAAAACAAAATATCACAAACACAATGGCTTTCCTCCCTGAAATACACATCCCGCACATTTCCACCCCCCCCGCGTCTCCGCCACGGTTCTTCTATGGACTCAACACACACACACACACATATATATATATATATATATATCATATTATGCACATGTACACGTACGCACCTGCAGCCTTTGCGCCACGTTCGGCGTCAGCGCCACCTGATTCGTCAACAAATCAGCTGTGTTTGTCGTACGATCCTCCGAAACCGCTTGGCTGTCGGCGGCAGCCTGGGCCGCCACCTCCTCCTCCGACAGCAATACAGGATGGTCGTATGCGTTTGGGTCGTACTCTTCCGGCAAGTGGAATCCGTCATAATGTTCCCCGCCGTGCCCTTCATGGTGTTCGTGGGCGTGGTGGGATTCGTGGCCGTGACCTTCAAAGTCATCGGGGCTCATGCCCTGCAGATGCCGTCCCCGGTGGTTAGGTTGTTGCTGCGGTTGGTGGTTGGAGAAGTGGTCGGCGTCATCGGCGGGAGCGTGTTGGGGGTGTGCGTTCGGGGCGGAGGAGGAGGGGGAAGATGTTTGTCTTTTGGTTCCGGAGCCTTTTATGCCCGTCATGAGGTTCCGGACGATGCGCTTGGTGGTGCCTTCGGAGCCGTTTTGGTAGCGGACATGGAGCCTGCGGGTTTTGCGTGGGCGTGGAAGGTGCCGGGTTGTGAACGGGTGCGAGGAGGGGGTGAGCGGGGGGAGGAGGGGGTGAACAAAAGCAATAACATTAGAAACAGCAAAAACGTAAATTACATAAATTATGACTAAATAAACAAAGGGGGGTTGAGTGTCCTTATGGCAACATATGGTTTCGACACAGCAAAAAGGATTACTCGGCATGCACGGCAAAATCAATATGCCGTACCTGGCCAGATCGTCCAACAGGTGGTGATGCGGCATGTTGTGATGCAGCGGTGATGGCGACTCCTCGCCGTACGGCGCCGTCTGTGCCGCTGTTGCGCCGGCGTTGCGACGCAGGTATGCGAACGGTCCCTGTTGGGGTGACCGGGGTTTGACCGAGGGGGAGGGGAGAGCTTAGCCAGGATCTCAGGCACATCAGGGTTTCGGAGCTCTGGAGGGTGTCCTTTGGGGAGGGAGAAAATAGATGTCTCTCTCAGGGCATGGCGTGGCGTGGCGTGCGACCCGCCCCCATGCCGTAATAATAAAATACACACACACACACACATTCCCCAATCAGGCACCCCCCACCCCACCCCCCAACCCCCCAACCCCACCTGCAAGTGTTTCACGATGAACTCGTCGATCTTGTTGAGCGCGGTGATCAGCTTCCTCAGAGGCTTCTCGATGCGCGCCACCAACATGTTCCGCCGCGCGGTGGCTGCCAAGACAGAGCTGCAGCGGCGGAGGGGGACGTGGCGGCGGCGGCGGCGGCGGCGGAGGACCGGTGAGGAGAGGACGGGGACCCTTCCTCCCCCTCCCTCCACCCCTTAACCCCCCACACACACATAATCAGAAATCAAAACACACACGCGTTTCACTCACCCCCCACCTCCTTCCGGGATCCAGTCTTCCCATGAATGTGCATTTCGTACACGTCCCAACTAACCCCCCCACACGCACACACAACCACCACCACCCACCTGAGTGCCGTATAGTTGGAATAAGGCCCCCAAGGCACGGCCCCCACCGACCAGCGCCAGTCCTCCACGACCGTCCTCTCCGCCCTGCAGTACCGCTGATGTACGGGAACTATCCCCCCCAGCGCTGTAGCCAACCCCGCGATGATCGCTCGGGAGGGTTGCTCGTCCGCATCCATCATGAGGTGATGGCTCTCGCTCACGTGGCCGCTGTACACACGACCCCGTTGATAGTTCTCAGCGTTTGGCTGAAGGGGGGGGGTTGAGGGGAGATGGGGTTGGTTCTCGTCTGTGTGTGTGTATGTATGTGTGTGTAGGTATGTGTGTGTATGTATGTATGTATGTGCGTGTACATGTGGAGGTGGAGATATGGAGCCGATACACTCCTCCCCAATTCCGCTAACTAACCGCCACTAACTAAACGCCCATGCGGGGAGTTGCGGGATCCCGGCCCCCACTTGTTGTTGGGTCCGCTGTGTATTGACCGCTGCCCTTAACCCTACTAAGCTCCCACGTCCTCCCCACCCCTAAAACACACACACACACACACACACCACTCCTCCTCACATTCCCCAGCAGCTGCAACACTGCCACCACGTCCTGAGAAGCCGCCACGAGCTGGTTGTTGTCGAACATCATGTTGTCCGGAGTGCGTTCCAACGAAAACACGAAGACGGGAAGGACCTGGAGGGGGGAAGGCGCGGGGAGAGGGGTGTCAGGTGGGAAATCCGCAACAACGAAAAGCGACCTAACTACCAACGAACAACTACCAGAAAGAGTCATTTAACGCATTTAAACGCAATCACTTTTGCTCGACTTGTCAGCATCCGCCCGTCCTTCCATTCAGTTGTACGACTAAAAACCCCTCACCCTTTCGGAGCTCCAACCACCCCAAAATATACACATGGGACACGGCAAACACACGTACGACATACACGCGCACCTTAGTTTCCCTCTTGCGCCGCCCCATGAACTCCTGCGGGTCTCCCATGTACTGCGTTTGGTCCACGTAGTCATCACCGATGTGGTCAATCAGGCCTCCCATCAAGTCGTCGTCAGCGGCCGCCAGCTTCAGCTCCCTCAGCAGCATGGCGGAGTCCAGGGAGACCACCTGGGGGCCCCGTCCAGGGAGGGAGGGAAGACGAAACCCTAAGAGGACTGCACCTATTGATGTACAGTAGTTGATACCAACCAAGTGCGGGGGGGGGGCCAGGGGATGTCGTGAATGCACGATGCAACGAAAAAACGACAATACCAGATATCCTCCTTCAGGGTAACGGTATTGAAATAACGACCAACTAAACGCGGGGGTTAAGCGGGTCATCACACGGAGGAATGGAAGGAGGTGGCCACCTGCATGGGGAGGAAGGCAAAGGGTAAGACACTAGAACGCACACCGCATGAGGAGAGCTGGGGAAAGGGGCTTGGGTATTTTTGAATTTGTCTGACCCCTTCTACCCCCCCCCCCCCGGGGTAGGGCGGGTGGGATATTTACTCAGGTGATTAGTCACAGCTCGACCAACAGCTCGACCACCGTGAGGATACCGAAAACCGCAAACCCACCTGGGACTTGTGCAGACCCACATCGGGGGGGCTGGACAGCACCGCGTTGGACCTGAAGGGGGCAAACGTGTGTGTGTGTGTGTTTATGTGTTTATGTGCATATGTAAGAGTGTGTGTGTGTATGTGTGTCTATGTAAGAGTGTGTATGTGTATGTGTGTATGTGTGCCTGTCTATGTATGTGTGGGTGGGTGCATATGGGGGCCCAAATATGAACGTATAGCAGTTCCACGGATAGGTCGCAATGAAGAGAATCCAGCCCGTGTGAAACACACAATCCGCAACATTAAAATTATAAATAATATAATTGATAGCGATAAGTCCTTTTATGAAATAACAAAAGCGGGGGACGGGAGTTCAAAGTCGGACTTGAGATATGGTTCGTAGTTCAGGTTAGCCTAGGCAGAAATCACAAAAATAATAATAATAAATAAATAATAAATAATAACGATATTATTTAATATTCAAAAGAATTAAAAATTGACAAAATGACGGGAAATAACAGAAAAGCATGGAAATACATCCAATGACCTCCCCCCCCGTGTGAGGCCCCTGAGAGCCCTGCCTGGAGTGCCGCGCCTTGACGAGTGCCGCTGCCAGCTGCTTGTGGTGGTGCAGCATGTGCCGACTGACGGATACGGAGCCGGCGATGTCCGGAGGCAGCATCTCGTCAAGCGCCAACTGAAGCATGTCGTTGTCCAACCAACGGAAGCCGCCATCCTCATGCTCCAGCTCACGAACGTGGTCCTGAAGCCAAGTCGACAGGTTCATTGTGCCCTTTTGCAACCCAGTGTGCCCCGATGTACTCCATGATGATGCACTCATGCATCACAAATGTGCCCCTGTCTCAAAAGTAAGCCGAGAAGCCCTGGGGGCGTCGATCGGTGATTTTTCCCAGCCGGTGCATGGCGCTTTTTTCAAATCGCGTTTTCGGAGCTAATACGGAAACTGAATCCATGTTTCCTGTGTTTCCTGTGACACAGGGGTGAGTTAAATAAAATTCTGGCGATTTTTCAGTTTTCAGAGAATGTTTACAAAAGGTACAAGCGGGAGCAAATGGAAAGATGAATATGCTGGTCCCCCAACCCCCAGGAACCTGGGCCCGTCGTATCACCGTACTTTGTCGTACATTGCCGTACGACCATACCTGCAGGACCAGAATTGGGACGACCACCCTCTTGGGCCCATCTGCGTAGGTGGTGCCCCCCAGTCCATCCGCTGCCGACATCAGAAGATCGGTGGCGAATAAGTGCCGGGTGGCGGCGGCAACGGTCGACGCCAGCTGCCCTGTGAATATGGCGGCCTGGCCCCGGGCGGCCTCGCCCAAGATGTGCTCACGAAAAGTGCCCGGCTGTGAGCCACGAGTGACGGGAGTTAGGAAAGGGAGAGGGGAAATGTTAAACACGCGTGTGTATGTGTGTATGTGTATGTGTATGTGTATGTCTGTACAAGCAAAGTTTTGCTTATCGGCAGGGGGCCCCGGGAGGTACGATTACGTGGATGACGGTCATCAGAAAACACCCACCGAGGTGGCAACCGTAACGTACACATCTTTGTGTCCTAATATATAGATGTGGTCTTAAGTGTAAGCGGAAACATTAACCATTTGCCTGCGGGTCACTGACCCATGGGCCGTTCCATTGGCCTATGGGTCGAAATACGATTTTCCACACCGACCCATGGGTTGGCTCCATTGACCCATGGGTCACTGGTAGGCGGATTAGATCAGATATCATCGAGTCTCACATTTTTGTTCGTCTCCAGCTCCCTCGTCATCCGCAAAAGCATGGGCTGCAAAGGAAAACGTGAGAGCGAGGGGAAGCCAAGGGGGAAAACAAGAGCATTGCGGAAACCCGGAACAAACGACGACATTGGCGGTTATGACGGTTATGGGCCGCGGCTAAGGCGGATGGGGGTAACGACCGGAGTTTGGGTGCAGCACTTCAAATAAATTATGCTATAAGGACTATCGGTTGAAAACAGAACGAACTCGGTCACAGAAGCCCGCGGCAGATTAGATCTGTCTGTCTGTCTGTCCGTCTGTCTGTCCGTCCGTCTGTGCAAGGTAAGGAAAGGAGAGGTTAGGAAGGCAACGGAAAACAGGGCAAGGGAGAGAGTCACATCGGACGGCCAAACCGAACCCTCCGTACACCGTACACATACCATGAGACGTGGCATGGCCGTTGGCGTTACGGCACCAGATGGGGATACCAACGGACCGTACGACACGGGGCCGGCGCTGATATCGATGACTAAGAAGTTGTACTGCCCAACGAATGCCATGCCGCCACCGCGGCTGCTGTACTTGTACCTGTAGAGGAAGCCCCCCTCCTGCTCTACGACATGAGCTGACGTCATCAGGCCCCTGGCGGTTGGTACGAATTTGACCATGACACAGGAAACAGAAAAACAAAGGAAACAGAACTTCTGTTTACATCTGCTGGCTCAGCTGTAACCTTTCAACATAAACAAAATTTAAAGTACAACACATGCACGCAAGACAAATACATTCATTTTATGTGAAAATTAAAGAACACAAAAAGATGTAGATTTTAAGAAATAAGCATGAAAATTTAAAATACGCGCCACGTCTCTCCAGCAGCACCCCTCTCACTTTTTCCAATTGCTCAGGAAGTCCACCGCCGCCGCCACCTTCTCGTGCTCCGCCATCGCGGGGTTGTTCGCGGAGTGGTAGATGTCGTGGCCCGCCGGAGGGGGCGGCAATGTGGCCCTCATCCTCAGCTTGGAGGGGTTGATGATGACGATCTGGCTGTGCTGCCGCCGGTTCACTTCGGGCTCCCTGCCGCCGTACGCCTGGACCGCGGACGTGAAGGGATCATGAAAACGGAGCTGTTGCTTATCAGGCACCCCCAACTTCCCCCTCCCCCTCCCAGCCCCAGGTTTCGTACATTTGCCGTACCCAACCCAACCCGAACCCCCCCAAGCGCACCTCATCCAGCAGCTCCCAAACAGTGGCCTCAATCTCACCGTTCGCCTCTACTTCGTACACCTGTACATCACGACTGCCATCAGGCCAGTCCTGGGCAGCAGCGGCGGGGGATTGATTCATAAGGCCCTCGTGCACAGGGGAGTCGGATAGTACGGTTGACGAGATGCTCCAGATGCTCCTATTAGTAATTGTATTGTAATTGTCGTGGGACGAGGGTACTTGTGGTACTTGTGGTAGTTGTGGTGGTGATGGTGGAGCAAAGGGGCGATGTGATGAAAATGCCTCCCTCGTTTATCTTCCAAACACACACACACAAACACACACACACCTTATAAATTCCACCACCACCACTACCACCACCACCACCTCCTTACCATGGCTCTGTCGCCAACCCACTCCATGTTGTGAACGAGAGCTGCTTCCATTCGCTCAATGCCCTGCACAGGAGGACGGGGGCGGGGGGGGCAAGGGGAAGGAAGGGGGCGGGGGCGGGAGGGGGAAGGGTGAAAGCACTTGATGCTGATGCCAGCCCCCAGCCGCCATCCTCCGACCGTCACGTCTTCTCTTTTTCAACAGCTACTGCCACTTCATCCACTGCTGTATGTGTTGCTACTGCCAGCGCTCACCCTTTTCACGTCGGCCGTGTCCAAAGTGATGTAATTGACAGCGAAACACACCGCGGCCGCCTCGCCAGTCTCCCAGACCGTGGGACATATGGTGTTGTCCTCTGGAATGGCAAGACCAGTTTGGGGGTGGTGTGTGTGTGTGTGTGTGTGTGTGTGTGTGTGTGTGTGTGTGTGTGTGTGTGTGTGTGTTGGGGGAGGGATTCAGAGCGGCGGGGACGGGGAGAGGGGCAAACATATGCAAGCACACAAACACATCATGCGCACAGCCCCTGTTCGGATCTGATCTTCGCGGTGCCCTCCCTCTCCCGCACCAGACCCGCCAACCGCCAGTGCAACCCTGACTCGGCTAAAAACCCTATCTATACACACACGCACACCCTACCCTCATCATTAACCCTGTTGTCGAAAATGTTTTTCCGAGACGATGAAATGCCGCAATCGGGCCGGGGGTGGGGAACGGCGAATGCACGAGACCTTGTGCTCTGTATCAACGCACGCGCTTTACATATGTGTGTCTGTGTGTGTGTTCTTCTGTTCTTACTCCTGTGATCTCACCTGTGGCAGTCCCGAGCAGCTCGTCCAGCGCATGTCGGTCTAATTCGTACCCATAGCCTCCATCACCGTCAAAACCAATCAATAGCAAGTCCACCTCAATCGGCAGTACGAGAGCCTGTTGCAAGCACGCAGAGACAAGGCATAAAATAAAAGACTTTGCAAGACACATTCTTTGTTATCCAAAGGTGCTGGAGGTATCATTTTAGGCACTTGAGAGCGAAGCGCTGGAAGATCAAATTGTTACAATCGCAGGCGAGCTTACTCGGGAACGCTCCTCTAAAAATTGTTTTGTCGCCGATTTGATCTCCGCTCTTATTACGTCGTGGATTGCGTCCCAGCGTTTCCCGGAGGTGCGTTTGAGCTGGCGATGAACAGTTGTCGGGTCAGCGCTTCCAGGAACATTCGCGTCTTTTGCACAAGATCTTTGTACCGCAGCAAAAGAGAAGAGCAGTAACTGGATAAACACTGATTGAAGCGCCATGGCTGGGTGGCGACCTTTAGAAGGGATTACAGAGCAGCAACCGTTTCCATTCTCCTCCTTTGTCGTCTGCGAGTAATGAAGGCGTTTTTGGATAGCAAAAGAATTCTATGAATACTGTCGTAGATTGTCCGTTGTCGAACCCACAATAATGGCGGTTATAATAACGGAAATGCCATGCATGATGACGCAACCTGGGCGGCAAAGAGATTACAAATATATCATGCTTTTCAGCACTCGTGTTGCGCGAATAATACCAAATAGGAATTGATTTATGCAATACGTAATTCACGTCAAGTTGCACAAGTTCAGGGGACGATTCACTTTTGCGGAAAGGCCATTTTGTAAACTACTTCTATCTAAGCCCTCATTAGTGAGAGACATCATTAAAAAATTTACCGATGGCCGATAATGCATCTCTGGTCGGCGAAGGTCGCTCAGATCTTCGCGCCTTGGACGGCAAATCATCATCATTGTCCTCTGCAGACGCGGCAGAAGCGGAAGCAGCGAATACGCAGTCTGCAGCGATAGGCGCTCAGGAGGCTATGGCACATGATGCCCTCTTCCAAACGGACATCCTACTTAGGATGTTTTGCAGGTGTGCGAAACATCGTCCACGACGAGTACGCACGATACAGACGCATTTGCGCACGAAAATGTGCACACATATTTATAAGCATACTGATCTGGGCAGACTTATCCGGCAGAGCAGACTTGCCCTCTGCGCGCACACGCGGCGCCATCGTTTCCGATGTCCTGCATATCCATACCTCGCTCCCCATGGCGGCGGAGAAGCGCGAGTCCCCGCGCATCGACCCCAACCCGTAATCCAACCCGTACGGCGAAACACGCCGCAACACGCCGCAACCCCAGGCTCCCACACGTGGCCGACCTGGCGAGTGCCGCCGGGGTGAGCCGCACGTGGCGAGATGTCCTCCGGGAAGACCTGCCCTGGCGCAAGATGTACGAACGTATGTATGGCACGCCGGAGTCCTGGGAGGCGTGCGCCAGGTGCGTGCGTATGTGTATGCGTGTGTGTGTGTGTGTTTGTATGCATGCGCGTGCTCATGTGTATGTAACCGACCGGTGTGGGCGCCTTTCCTCCCTCCGCCCTTTCCGCCCTTCCATCTCACTTGAAAGCTATCGGGCACAGTTCGCCCGGCATGCGGGCTTACGTCGACCACGTCCCGAGCCGCCAATGCCCGGCCCGCCGGCGCCAGGCGCTCCAATTGAAGAGTACGACAACTCGTATGGTGTACGGACACTTGCCGTACAATATGATCCCATTACTCGCGCACTGGTGCGGGCGGTGCGATCCAAGGCCCTACTGGGGGATGGCGTACGAGTGGCAGTGCAGAAAATTCCCCTGGAGCCTTCACCGGCAGCAGTGGCGGCGGATTCGTCAGCGAATGGCGGCGGCAACGCCGGCACCGGTGCCGGCCCAAGCTCCGAAATCAACCAACGGAAGGCCGTTAGTGAAAAATTTGGCAAGTTTTGCATTCTAAGGAGCGTCGTATTGCCCGCAGCTGGAAGCGGCACTGCCGCCGCCGCCGCCGCCGCCGCCGCCGCCGCCGCCGCCAGTAGCTGCCCATGGATCTGCATGTTGTCGTCCGACGGCCGGCCACCGAAGCCTCCGTCGCCGCAGCAGCAGATGTCAGCGGCGGCAGGCATGTACGACAGTGACGACGAGGTGGCAGCAGCCGACGGGAGCTGCAGCGACGAGAAATACATGACAGAAGGAGATGTACGACAGATTGTGTCATTGACGCAGCTACTGCCGATGGTGATGTGTACTGGCGGCGGGCTGTTGTACCTGCCGGCTGGACCCATGGGTCGTGGGTTGGTGGTCTGGGACCTGACGGCGGCGGCGCTGCCGCCATCTCCGAGCGCACCGCAGCCTGCGTTGGCGCCGCCGCCACCTCAGGAGCCGTACTGGCTATGTCCGGGAGCACACCCCGGGCGGTTGCTAGCGGCGGCGGCCGATGGGTCACTGGCGGTTAGCGGTTGTGACGGCGGGCGGTTGCACTTCTGGCACGGCCGCCAGCGGTTGGCGATGGGGTCGGCGGACATCAGCGACTTGACTCGGCTGCCCGTAATGGATATGTTCCAGTCATCACCCGGTACGAGAATTGTACGGGAATCGTACGGAATTAGGTTTGATCCTATTTCCCCTTCCCTGCAGCAGAATGGTGAACCTGCCTCATGTTCGGTTGGCAACCTGAACATGTCGGCAGCACTGGTTGGATTCTCTTTTCTCCGACATGGATGTCTCGTACAACAAGCGACACGTTCCGGTCCGTCTGGAAACACACACACACACACGCTTCTCCCGCCATCACCTCCTTCCCGTCCCCCTCCCTCCCTCCCCCACACCTTCCTTCCTACACCTTGGCCCCTCTCCCCCGACCCTCCCAATCCCCCTCGCTGTCTTCACAATGCGATCGACGTGTTGTCGTACCCCCAGCATACACACGTACACAAACGGGCACCCTCCGTGTAAAGCGTTGCCGTCACTGTCTAAGGATTGCTGTATCCGAGGCGTCCGGCATAGCGGCAGTGGCGCTGTCGTCACCGCTGACGTCGACCGTCTACATATTCCGCGCGGCGCCGCGGCGGCGGCATGGCGGCGGCGACGGCGGCTCCGACGACGACGATTTTGACCCCTACGCCGGGGTGGGTCAGAGGCTGGCGACACCGACGTTCGGCGGCGCGCCGTGCGGTGGGCTGCTGCTTTTTCGTCGGAAGATGATGCTGATGCAGATGATTTCCAGTGACATATTTGGGGTAAGCCGCGCCGACTCCGACATCTACACCGACTCCGAAACCAGCATTGGCATACGTCAGCAGGAGCCATGATTGCACCACTGGCATGTTCTTATTTGTATTATTTATTATTTAAACATTTGTTAATTTATTTCACAAATGTTTATATATTTCTTGTTCTGGCACTGGCACTGACATATTCTTGCCTTATTACCCTTTTTCCTTAAATCCGTACGGTACTTTCGTTCATATCTCGCGGACCGCGTCCCCTCGCAGCCACCTTACGGCCAACTCACGGTGATGGTGACGGTGTTGCTGTGTGTGTGGGATCTGCCTGATGATGCGGACGAGGAGAACGAAGAGAGAGCGGAGGAGGAAGAGGAGGAAGAAGAGGAAGAGGAAGAGGAGGAGGAAGAGGAGGAGGAAGAAGAGGAGGAAGAGGAGGAGGAGGAAGAGGAGGAGAGAGCGGAGAAAGAAGTGAAAGCGGAGGAAGAAGAGGAAGAGGAGGAGGAGGAGGAAGAAGAAGAGGAGGAAGAAGAGGAGGAGGAAGAGGAGGAGAGAGCGGAGAAAGAAGTGAAAGCGAGGAAGAAGAGAGGAGGAGGAAGAAGAGGAGGAAGAAGAGAGGAAGAAGAGGAGGAAGAAGAGGAGGAAGAAGAGGAGGAAGAAGAGGAGGAAGAAGAGGAGGAGGAAGAGGAGGAGAGAGCGGAGAAAGAAGTGAAAGCGGAGGAAGAAGAGGAAGAGGAGGAGGAAGAGGAGGAGGAGGAAGACGAAGAGGAAGAGGAGGAGGAGAACCAATACGCGTTCGGCGGCGGCGTCTGGAATGCGGTGGCGGCAGCCATAGAAGCGGGCAAAAATCGCCACAAATGGGGTCGCGGCCACTGGAGTAACCGTTGGGACCAGCTCTTCTCCAGCAAGTATGTCGCAGAAAACTTGTGTGTGTGTGTGTGTTTTCAGATGCGTGCCGGGAACCCGGGGTTACGAGGGGGAAAATACTGGGCCGAAGCAAGCTGCAGCACATGGTATGGTGTATGGAAGGGCGGGTAAGCGCTCGTACGGCAGGCATCGAGATGATGATGACGTCCTCTTCATTGCTTGCGTTGGTAATTTAGGTTTGTTGCAAGTGGCGTAGCATGAGCCCATTTCCACCTTTGGTGCCCCCGTCCACATATGCAGACGCACATACAGACGCACAGTCTCTCGTGTCGATTCATCTCCCCCTCATTCCACTCATCCCCAGGATGTACATTTCTCCCACCCCGTCATTCACTTTTGCGTTGGGTTGCGTGTTGCCTGAGATGGCCTCATGCTGCGACACTTGCCTAATTAAGATAAGGACATAATCGTGCCTTTGTTGCCTGATCAGGCTCAAACTGCATTACCCACGTACAAATATGGGTCGCTTGCGGCCGACGATGGCAGCGTCGGAGGACCTCATGCTCGTGGCCGTACCGGACAACGCGAGAGGCCGCCCGCCACATACCCAGGTGCTGGCATTGCAGTTGCCGCCACGATGGACCCGTGGTTCATCAGGTAAAGGGGACGAGTGGGAGGAGTACGAGGACGACGACGAAGCGGCGGCGGTGAAGGACGGGGGAAAGGAAGGGGCGCAGAAAGGAGGGACAAATGGCGGCGGTGGTCAGCGCCCGCAGCAGCGTTGCGGACGTTGTGCTGGCGGTGGCGGGACGAGGGTTATTCCCGACGAGCAACGATTACCGTGGATCGAGGTGATTGAGGTAAGTGATCGGGGGGGGGGGGAAGGTGAAAGACACGGGGCAGAAGGGGGGGGAAGGGAGACAAAACCCTGAGGAAACTCGAACAGCTCTGAACGCCAAAATCAGTTGTTATTGTTAGATCGTAGTACTGTTACCAGTGGGACCTTTGTTTTAATAGGGGATGATGAAAATATAAATTGCTTTCTTGAAAGGGAGGGCTTTTAAGGGTTTTATATGACCCTTCTTCACGGCAGAGCTGCCAACGACTGATTGTACGACATGACTGGTGGTTGCTACGTATGGGCTGCCCACTCTCCCCGCTCAAAACTCTCCCCTCGCCATTCCTCTCCCCGTACAGTACGGCAGTTTTACAACGCAACATATTTGAGAAAATAAATTAAAGCAAATCCCCTGATATTAAATTAACAGTTACCATCAACCAATCCACACAAAACACAACTAATATCTGTTGCAGTAATCTCGTAACCTCGTCTTCTTCCGCTGATACTGTTTAAGAGCGTGCTTCGGATTTATTAGCACGCACACACACACACACAGACGGACGGACGGACGGACGGATATGTGCACATGCTCGCAGGATGCTGGGGAGGTGGTAACGGCTGTGGTGCCGACGCCGTCCCATCTGGCATTGCTTTTGGATAACGGCCGGCTCCGGCTGTACGACATCGTTCCGAAGTGAGACGGCCGTCCAGACGGGCACGGACGGTTGGTGCACACACAAACACACACACATACATATATATGTACGTATATGTGTATATACATATACATACACAAACTAGCATTCAATAAAACTTCGGTTGTGCTGTGCGGACATCGTGGTGTATGTGGACATAGGGTTCCTGAAGTCGTCTCGTTTGGATGTGGAGGTGATGCGTCCGGGCGGGCAGGCAGGCAGGCAGGTGCAAACACCGTGCGCGTATTGTTTGTGGCCGTCGCAGCGATTGTGGCGACCTGTATGTACGGCATGTACGGTTATGCAGGTGCTTTAGTGTTAGCAATGTTGTTTTGATCCGTGATGTGTGTAGAGTCCTCCAATAATTGCCGTGCACCGTTGTTAAAAAGAGGAGAGGGGGGGGAGTTGGACATACGTAGTATGTACGGATTTGTATAATACTCGTGTAAACATATATCACTTTGTAAAGAACTGGCTTCTGAGGAGGAAAAGAGAAGACCAAACATTTGAATTACCGTGGATTGCATTGGGGGAGGGAGCGATGCGGGGTGCGCTGGACGTCTTCAGTTTAATTATGCCAGACTGGCGCACGCAGCAGCGTGTGTAGCTGGGGGGAGGGGTAATCGTGCGCCTCCTCGTGCGAAGTGCGTGTTCCGGCATGCACACAAGAATGTTTAACAGGTGAATCAAACCACTGCCGTACTGTCTGCGTATCGTGAAAGAGCATCCGTATTGAAGTGCAATCGTCTTATGGCAGCATCTACGATAGCAGCATCTTCAGCGGTCTTGATGGTCCAAGTAAGCAGTTCAGTGTTGCCGCGTGTGTCCGCATTTCGTAAGGGGCGGTAAAGCCATCCAGCGCCAGCACATGCATACACCGTCGCAGGAAAGATGAGAATAAGGGACAGCGCAAATGGCAGCGGATATCCATCATATAAAGGCACGCAGAAGTTGATGTGAATGTTAGGTGCTTCAATGCTGTGGCATCCCTGCAATGTGAAGTGAAATCATGAAAAACTGCGAACTTTACGGCGATGATTCTCATGTGTATTCCCATGTTTTCATATCAGCATCTCCGAGCGTCCGAAATGAGCCGAGACACATAATTCCTACTTTCCTAGGAAAACAACGTTTCCGTTGCTGCTTATTCATTGTTCAGTTAGGACGAGCTGAATGCCGTGAAGGCAAATCCTTTACATAAGTCAAACGAATAAGATTGCATCATGATAACCTTCTTCTAGATCATCGGGCAAATGTAACATGTTTCATACCATTCTCGTGCTGTATTGTAATTTGCTACTTTGTAGTACATGTCGTGCAGCCTTCGCGCTTGTTTCTCCTGCACGCATGAAAGCATGCTAATAAAGCGACTCTTACGACAACATGAAGGCGTTTTCCAGTTAGCCGTCATGGTGCTTTTTCTAAAATGATACCTACAGAAAAATCTTATCGGTCGAAACCACCTAAGCGAGACGAATTTCTTCAATTTGAGGGAGTTATCGATGAGCGATGTCTTCTTGGACGTTGTGGTCCCTTTAATTGGCCAATTTTTGACCCTTCTCGACCCATTTACGGGGTGCGCAGCTTCGCACGATGGTCGCTCCCTAGATCTTGTGGACCTCTGCGTGCGGGACGAGCCACACTGTTGCCATCGTTTACTCCTCGAAACCATTATTTCACGACGGACGCCGAGAATGGATACGAAGTCGAGTAAGCTCCTGATGCTCTGGCTCCTGGATATATGTTCTTTGAGCTTGGAGGCTATTTATGGCTTTTCATTTTATTAATCTCTCTGCACACATTCAACGCATCACCCGCCGGCCTCAACCCCCTTACCTCTAAGATGCTCATATGGCCCACCTGCAAACCCAATTTCAAACCGCTGCCGGCAGCAACCCACATCCCAACCCCCCCGCCGCCCACATCCGCAAAACCTCCAACCCACAGCAACGTCGAATTCTTGAAGGATCAAATGAACTGGTTCCAATCCATGTTCGATGATTCGCACATCCCGCGGAGCCTTCTTCGTTCACTGCTCCAGGAGGACGCCGCATCGCATCTCGACATGCCAGCCGCACAGAGATTCAGCAACGTGTGGCTGGCGATGTCCGCCGCGTCCGGCTTCCCACGCTACGAAAGGCTGGCGGCGGAGATGCGGGGGAACCGGCTGGCGGCGGTGCCGCTGCCTGGCGGCGTGACGGCGGTGTTCTCGTCGACGGGTCAAATCGGTGAGTGACCACACAGGCCCCACACAGGGTTTGCGAAACAGCGGCGAAGGGGGAAGAGGGAAGGGGAACGAGCGCTGGTGAGAACGGGGGGAGAGGGAAGGGAAAAGGGAACAAGAGTACGAGTGGAGTGGAGGTGCAGAGGCCCCGCAATAACAACGTACTTGGGTGGGCGACGATGGCATTGGTTCAGGGGTGGGAGGGAGAGGGGCAGGAGTGGCAGGAGGGTGTGGGGAAGGGGGAGGAGGTGGAGGAGGAGTGGCAGGAGGGTGTGGGGAAGGGGGACAAAGTGGGGCAAAATGGAAGAGGAGTGGCAGGAGGATCAGGAGGATGGCAGGACTTGGCAGGATGGGAAATAGAGGTCCGGAACGCGAAAGGGCGAATGCTGAAGTTGAAGCAGTGGAGGGGGATGTGTAAGGGGGGGGAGGGGAGGAGGAGGAAAGGGGAAGGGTTGAGATGGAAAGTGTTTGAGGAGCTTTTCAAGAGGGGGAGGGGAAAAAGGAGGGGAAGGATTGGCGGAAAAGGCGGCAGCTGCTGCGGCCCTGAAACCAGAGAAAAACGCTCTGCCTAGTTTTTCTCGTACTGTACAGCAAATACGACCGGATTGAATGTAATAAAAGCCCTGCAGTTGTATCATCACGTCGTTCTGTTATCTGGTTGTCGTACATTCTAGGTGAGGTTCTGGTGTTGACGATCTTGCGGCCGTCGCCGGAGGCAGCGGCGGACGCCAATACGGTTTCGGAGCAACCCAGCAACTGCGGCCGGAGGGGCGGCAGCAGCGACTGTGCCCCCGCTGCCGCTGCCGCGGCGGAGGCGACAGAAGAGCCTGACACCCCTCCATTGGATCCAAACTTCCGTCGTCCTTCACCTCCAGCTTCTCAACCGGCAGCAGCGGAGGCGACGACGCATGCTGCTGCTGCTGCTGCTGCTACTGCTACTGCTACTGCTACTGCTACTGCTGCTGCTGCTGGCGGAGGCGGCAGCAGTGGTTTGCATTTACAGGCAAGAGGCAGCGCCTTCTGCCGTCAATCACCCCCTGAACACTATGAGGCCCGCGTGCGTAACCACAAGGGTTTTGGGTTTGGGGATTGCCCGGTGGGCGGGGGCCGGTTTTGTAGGGGTTTGTTTTTGGGTTAACGAATTCGGTTGGTTCGTGCGCGGTCGTCAGGGTAACCCGGGTTGTGTTGTGCGTGTGTGTGTGTGTGTGTGTGTGTGTGTGTGTGTGTGTGTGTGTGTGTGTGTGTGCGTGTGTGTGTGTTTGAGGGGGGAAGGGGAGGAGGGATCGGGTCATGGGGCGTTCCTTAGAAAGGGTGATTATGCTGGTACGCAAGTGCATCATGGATGGCATCATGGCCACCCTAGCTTCCTTTGCAGGGTATGCTGCTGACATTATTCGGGTGGGAGGGGGCACGGCTGAGCTAACACACACGCATACACACATACACACATACACGTGTTTTCTCCCCCCCTTCCCTCCAGGCCTTCCCCGCTGCTCACCTCTCCGTCAATAAGACTATCTGGGAAATCGCCGTCAAGGAACACAAAACAACAAAGCTGCCGGGGGGCCTTATGGCAGGGCCAGATGGCGCTGGTGGCGGCGGCGGCCCTATGCCGCAGGCGGATGGCGGCGAGGGGTGTCCGGCCGTGTGGGTGGCCCTGCGAAGCAACTACTGCATCAACGTACTGCTGTCGTACCAGGTGGATGCTAAGGACTGGTAAGGGCTTGGGGCAGAGGGGAGGGGAAAAGGGGAAGGGGGAAAGATGTAACATAAAAGGCACGTGGGTGTTTTTTTTAACGTACCGCTCGTTATCCATTTGGTTGGTGCATAAATATAAAGTACTAAACATCTTTTAAGAGGTAATGCATCAATGCATCATTGAATATAAATCATATGCAAATGCATCAATGCATCATTGAATATAAATCATATGCAAATGCATCAATGCATCATTGAATATAAATCATATGCAAATGCATCAATGCATCATTGAATATAAATTGCAGCTTTTGCCCTTCTTTTCGTTTGCGACAAAGAAGCGCGACGAAAACGAAATGAAGGGTTTGCGTAAATGTCTGTGTGTCCGTACGTCTGTATATCTGTGTGTATATGTCTGTGTGTAGGTTAATTCGGCCGAAAGCAGGAGGGACATGTACATGCCCGAAATACTCAAAAGGATCCGTGTGGAAACCCTATGCCGTACTGTCGTACATAGGCGTAGCTGGCGGTTGGAGTGGCGGGCTAGTCACGTGACGCAACGTTTGATCGCCGCCATGGCCTGGAACCCGCACCTCCCGGAGCTGGCGTTCATGCTGATGGATGGCTCGGTGTACATCGCAAGCACACACGCGGCGGCGGGGGGCGTGGCGGCATCGCTGCGGCGGCTGGCGGTACGGCAGGTGCTGCTGCCCATGCCGCCGATGTCGTCGTACGGGTGGGGCAAAGTGCCGCCGCCGCCGCCACCGGAGATTGACCCCGTGCCTTCGGAGCCAATGGGGCTCGTGCTAGGAAAAGGCCGGCTGTGTGTGTCGTACGGTGGGCTTGGATATCGAAGGGGGGGAACGGACTGGGACGAGGGGGGTTGGGGAAGCTTGCAAGGAGGGAGGGGCCGAGAAGGCAAAATAAATAAATAAATAGATGAGTATAAATAATGTAATTAATAAAAAATAAGTGCAAATGAATAAATAAATAAAGATATGGAATAAATCGATTAATAATAAATTAAATAAGAAGTTAAGCCTGCCCCTCGTTGTTGTCACCATCCTCGTCGCGCGCACCCCCCTGGCAGGCGCCCACCCCCGTACCCTGCTGGTCGCGAGGGGTCGCTACCTGCTGAAAGTGGAGCTTAAGCCCCGGGGTGAACGCCATAAATGCAGGTGGGTGATACGATACCTTTGTTTTCCGTACATCGATGCCGTACAGTCGGATGGGGCGTGGAACCTTTGGAAGGTTTTTATACTGTGTTCGAAACTGTGTACGATGCTTTGTACTGCGGATCAAATTTATTGTACATAGAGAGATAGAGGGTTGGGCTCTAACTCGGGGATTATGTTTAGGATTAGGTCGAAGGTTTGAGAAGCCACCCGAGTTTATTGATAATACCAAGTTGCCATATTAGGCAACACCGTCATCTTTGTTTCGGAGTCGCGGCGGATCGCCTGCCGCGAATGTTATTACTTCCGTTGTTTTCGTACGTTCACGTGTACGTGTACGTGTGGGGTGCGATTGATGACCCATGGGTCCCCTTGCGATCGACGCGGCGCACGACGCCCATCAGTCCCACGGGTCGGTCAACGTGCTTGCGATGTCCGTGTTACCAATGTCCCTAACTTCGTGTTTCCTGTTTTGGCAGATTGCTACACTTCCTGCGGAAGAAGGAGGGATGCTTCTGGGGTCTTGCCACCGGGGCGTCTCTGGCGGGCATGCAGGTGAGGGGGGGCGGGTTGGGGGGGGGGATCTTAGTCATGGTTTGATGAAGTCTTCCCGCTGCTGATCGATGACGAAAGTCCTTCGACTCGCAGCGTGGTACTACAGCTCGCCGTTGAAGTACATCTTAAAGTACGAATCACATATTAAAGTACGAATTTGGAAAACATATTGTGGTTTGTGTCAATGTATGATTTTTGTGCAGCTTTGTATATGACATGATATATTATTTACTATTTTTGCAATTTAATTTTATATTGCTTGTAGTTATTTGACGTACACATACAAATACACATACACATACACATACACATACACATACACATACACATACACATACACATACACATACACATACACATACACATACACATACACATACACATACACACACGCCCTTCCGGTTGCATCGGCCCCTCTCTCCCGGCCAGCTCTCCGCATCCCCACATCAGCTCGTCCACTTGGTGGTGGCTGTTGGAAAGCGTGACGTCATCTTGATCGATCCGCGCCGTACGAGTAATGTCGTACTATTGGCCATTCCACACGGCATGTCGAAGGGGCAGATGCCGAACTTGCTGTCGTTCTGGGTCGGGCCGTGGCGCACCCCCGGCGTCACCAACACCAACGGCAACGGCAACGGCAACGGCAACGGCAACGGCGACGGCAACGGCAACGGCAACGGCGACGGCGACGGCGACGGCAACGCCGCCACTGCCGACGACACCCACGCTGGTGCTGCCCAGAAGAACGTTGACGTCGAGATGGCGGACGGTCCCGATGCCACAGCCGCAGCCGGTGACGGCGCCGACAGCGGCTTCGGCAGCAGGGGCCATCAGCGGCAGGATTCGCCGCCGCAGCCGCAATCGCCCCGTTGGACTTCCCAACAAGCACAGCAGGCAGATCCGAATCCGAATCCGAATCCGTACGACATCTACGGCAGCCAAAAGGATGTGGCGGGAATAGCGTCTCAGCAGGCTAGCCGGATGTTCCGATTCCAGAGCGGATCACAGCCGCTCCAGGGAGTGGGCCGTACGGCAGAAGGGCAGGGGGAAACGATGATGAATATGTCGAAGCTGGACGCATTAATTCATTTCTCGGAGGGACTGTTTGGGCCAGACCACGCGGCTGTGATGGAGCGCTGGAAGAAAGAGCGGGAGGATATGAAGAGGCATATCAACCCTGAACGCGCCGACGCCGCCGTTGCACCTGTTGTGTCACCGACCCATGGGTCAGTGCACGTCGTCGTACTGCTGGCAAATGAGCATTCCGGAGATGTGTTGTGCTTTGAGGTTGTGTTGGAGGAGCCGATAGCCATTCAGGTTAGTTGCAGGAACGTTTGCCGTACGAAAATTGAATGATTTGAATTATTTTTTCTATCTTCTAAGTAAAAGTTTTAGTTATGTTTCGGGCGGCGAAAATATTTATTTTTTGCCCGTACAAATTTCGACCACTTTAGGGTTTTAGGGTTAATTTCCGAAAAGTATCATATATTTATTTTATATATTACTTACATTTCGTACTTAATATTCTAGTAATGCCTTCTGAGTGTCTTCGCGGATGCACAGGTTGAGAGTCCACCGCCGCCTGCTGGGGATTTGAGCGTCCACGCTCTCCGTAAAGCCAAGCTGCCGTACTGCCGCGTACGACAACCACCGCCGCCACTTCGCGATGATGCGGCCGCCGTCGCGACGGAGGCGAGGGGCCACCCCGTCGGGGAAAATGTTTGTGGTGGCGGCGGCGCCCCCGCCGCCGAATCATTCACCACAACCGCCGGCTACATCGCAGGCGGCGCCGCCGCCGCGACCCATGGTTCCGGCTGGCGGGCCCCGCCCCCAGCCAACCTAGACGCCGCCGTATGGCGTCCCAACTGCCTGGCACACATGCACTTGCTGGGCATGCCGTACCCGCCATGCAATACTGTACGGGAGGATATCGGGCAGGATCTTGTAACCGCACTGCTCGGCGCGCGAAGTACGATGTACGACACGGTGGGCGCGGGTGCAGGCCAGGCGGGCAAGTTCGGCCGGCTGGCGGCTCTGAAGGGGGAGTTTGTTACTTCCGGACGAATAAGTCCGGACCTCGCGGTACGCGAAGGGGGGGGCCCGAGGGTGTTTAGCTTGCTTGGTTAGGTTCGCCTGTTCTGCGTTCCGTTCTCGGGCCCCTGGGAGTCCTGGGATGTCCAGGGTGTGTTAGGTTTGTTACGATGCCGTATACTTCTCCCTCCGCCCCTCTCGCAACCCCGGATGCGAGAGGGGCGGAAAAGTACGGAGAGGTACGGAGAGGTACGGAGGGAGGTGAGACGATAGCATTTCATTCGGACTTCAGGATGTGAGGATGAGACATCCACACGATTCCGGAGCTCCGAAACCTGCCGCCGCTGATGAAAAAATGGAGAGCCGCTCGTCCACCTCTCATCTTTCTGTGTCCGCACAAAAACAACCATTCTCGTCCTTTTACCAGCTAATAATAATAATGATAACATTTTCAAGTTATTTTGCACATGTTGTATTTGTTGATGTTGCATTTATGTGTATAATATATTCAATTTTTTATTACATCTGGATATTTAAATGTATTTATGCATGTTATCATATGTTTGTATCCCATACAAATTCATATATGGTATTATATATATTATATATATATGTTATATATACCTATTTTATTTATATTTATGGGTATGAGCAGTCTCGCTTCCCCAGCCACCCGTACATCCGGTCGTACCGGCCGCCAATCGTTATGTTGGGATCACATTGCAGGGCTTAGCTGTCCAGCTTGTCGCGCCGTACACTAGCAGTAGTTGCAGTAGCAGCAATAACAGCGCTGCAACACCGGCGGCTCCGGCGCCACTGCTGCTACTGCGGCTATCGTACGATGGAGACCTGCTGCTACAGCCATTGTCACGGCTACCGCCAGGCTCCATTCTCCCAACGCGGGCAGAGCACGGGCCGACGGTTGGAGCTGCTACAGCCGTTGGGGGACCCAAGGGTCGCTCCTGCAATGAAGCGGCGGCGGCCGGCACTAGCGGTGGTTCCGGAGCAGATTGCGCAGTTGCGGGAGTGGGTCATACCGACCTGAAGGTTGAGGCGCTGGAAAGTCCGTTCATTCTGGCGGTGAGCATTTATGAAGTCGTTTTCACGTAACGACCAACCATGAAACACAACCAACCAACCGTCAACTTAACAACAGCGAATCCGCGTCCCCAGCCCGTTCGCACCCCTCCCCTCCCTGGACGCAGGACCTGCGCTCCCGCTTAAGCCCCGCAGACTACATCCGGCTGCTGAAAGCCTGCGGAGCTAACAATGACGCCCAGGCTGCCATCAACCACCTCGATTCCGCCGTACATAACCGTCAACGACTTAATAGGCCGTCGCCCAAGCAGCAGCGTCATAAGATGGACTTGTCGGCTCACTACGTGCACCTGACCAGCATGTTGCATTGGGCGAACCGGGCGGAGGCGGCGGCGGCGGAGGCGGAGTGTCCGAGCGGGGGGGAGGAGGGGAAGGCGGCCGCGGCGGGCGGGGGGGTGGCAGAGCCGCAAGCGCAACCGCTCAAGCGGCCGCGGCTGCGGCGTGGGTTGGATCGTGCGGAGGATGAGGACGGGCACATGGTCGATGACGAGGAGGAAGAGGAGGAGGAGGAGGAGGAGGAGGAGGAGGAGGAGGAAAATCTAGAAACCCATGGGTTGGTGGCGACGGCAACGGTGGCGGTGAGCGGCGGCGTTAAGCCACCGCGGGAGGTTGCCCTGGAGCGATTGCTACCGCAGAGTGGCTGTGCCGCCGCAGGTGCCGGCCCCACGTCCGCAGCAGGCGGTCTTGGTGTGAGCGAGGAGGACCCAGATCCCGACAAACGCAATGACGATGGGGGTGACGGTGACGGCGGCGGTGACGGCGGCGGCGGCAGCCATACGCATGTACGGCGAGCGGGAGTGGGAGAGCCGCCACCGCTGTCGCAAGCCGAGGGCCGTTTCAGCTCCGGAACCCAGCCCATGTTTGGTCCCAGAGGAATGATGGATACGCAAGAGGCGCCTGAGGCCCCTCTGACATGGACTCGTAGGAGACAGAAGCTGAACATCCCAATACGGCGCCTTAGTCAGGGTGTGGCTGTCGTACATTATCTGCGACCGAAGCAAATACCTGATAAGGTCTGGGCACTGACGGCGGCAGCGGCGGCGGCGGGGCCGGCGATGGAAATTGACCCCCAAGGGGGTGCTGGCGGCAGCGGCCAATTCGGCGCGCGGCCGCCGTCAGGGACGCTACCTGCCGCATCTGCGGCGGACGTCATCCGTGACGCTGTACGGCAGCGGTTGTTGGTAAGCTGAAAAAGATAAGTTATGGTGCTTGAATCGGCGCTAGGCTTGAGGCAATGAAGCATGAAGGCATCCGTGCTACAACAATTATTGAAATTGTTTTTAAAAATTTCTTATGAAAATGGAAATCCATAATCCAAACGAAAACAAACTAATTGAGGTTTTGCAAAAATCATCATATATCCATTAATTCATTAATTCTAAGACAACCGAATGAAAACCGAATTCCGTTGCTTTGCAGGCCGCGCCGTACCCGACATTGATCACGGACCTGTCGCAGTCTGTTGTCGACGCGACAAAGTACTACAAAGAAAATCCGCTGACTCCGGAAGGCAGGTTTCGGCACACGGTGTGGTTTGAGGGCCTGAAGGGCAACCGCCGGTTCCACCTGGTCCTCAAGGCATCGAGGCGGGCGGTGGCGGAGAGGCTGTACAACAGCGGTACAATCCAGGGAGGGAAGCAGTCCTTCTCATCGCGGGTGAAGAATGCCGCCAGGGGGCTTGTGAGAAGCCTCTCCTTCGATAGGGATGACGACGGCAGTGGCGGCGGTGGCGGCTATACTTCGGGTGCGTCGTTTTATTCGGTTATTCGGTTGTTCGTTCGTTTGTATGTGTATGTCTATGTGTGTGTGTGTTTGTAGCTATCTTCTTGCACATGTGGGGGGAGAGCGAGAAACATATCCGCACGTATGAGGCCGGGGGGGGTGGGGGGTAAAATGGGGGGGGGGTTGAAAAGAGGGGAGGGCCAAAAAACGTATTTTGTGTGTGTATGTGTATTTGTGTGCGCATCATACATTTGAATATTCATGTATGTATTGTATGTGCGTGTGTGCGCGTGCCTCAAACTTATGGATGATGGAGTGGAGGATCTTGAAATTTGCGTGACTGATGCAAGCACTACTGCTACTGTCCTTGCAACTGCCACCGATACTGCCATTGGCAGGTTCGTTGACGGCGGCAGCAGCGCCACACTCAGAGCTTTGGGAAATGGAGTACCAGGAGCTGGCGTCGATGGCCTTGGCTGTCGGGGAGTTGGCGGAAGCCGCAAAATATACGACTGCCGGCGGCGGCGGTAACCGTGACAGCGGCGGCGGCGGCGGCGCCGCTGGTCATCATACGGCAGCGACGGCAGCGGCGGCGGCGGCGGGCTCCAACGATCTGGCCGCTCCGAGCTTCTCCTTCCGAAGCCTCGGCCACCCCATACCGGCTCGTGACAGCGATGTCCTTAACATCAACGCCAACGTCGAGGTGACGGTGCCGCCGGTGGCGTCAGTGGCGGCGGCGACGGCGCCGCTGCCGATGCCGCCGATCACGCTACGGCTTCGAACACGCGCAGGACGCAACACCAGTGCTGGGGGGGCCGCTGCCGCAGCCGCTGCCGATGCCGATGCCGATGCCGATGCCCTGGATCCTATTGCCGACGCCGCCAGGTACGGCGGCACCGGCGCTTATGGCCTATGGGGGCCCCCCCAACCCGGCCGCCGTCAAGTTATGAGCAGCAACAGCAGTAGCACCCGCGGCGACGACTTGTCGTACCTGCACAGCTTGGTCGTGTATCAGCCGGCGCAGTTACGACCAGAAGTGTCGGTTATGGTTCCGGAGCCGCTACCAGAAGATGATGAGCCGGCGCCGGCGGAAGAGGAGCTGCCGCGTCTTACGCGGCGTTTTAAGTATGTCCAACGGGCAGAGGCGTTGAAGGCGAACTGCCTGACATTGTACGACTACATGAATCGTCGACGTCACCGTCTGACGCCGGCGCCGACGCCGGCGGCGGAGGCGGCCGCGGCCGCGGCCGTGGCGGCCACTCCTGTGCCGGTGAGCACAGCACCCGTGCTGACGCCGTTAGGGGCCAGCATGTTGGAGAAGTTGCTGGCGGAATGGCCGTCGTACGAAAGTACGGCTGCCGCTGGCGTCGCCGGCGTCGCCGCTGGTGCCGACCAGCCTCGAATTCTGACCGCTCCGAATCACCTAGTCGACTGGGCCGTACGGCTGCGGCCGTTAGGGCGGAATGGGGGCGCGGGCCAGAACGAACATCAGTACGGCGGCGAAGATAATTGTCGTAAGAAGAGATACCGGCGGCGTGGAGGCATGGTAAAGTTTTATGTCGCGAACGACTTCATCTTGAGACAAGGAGGTGGGGTCAGTACGGCAGAGAATCAAACGGCCGCGGCAACGGGGACACGGCAAACCCCGCTCGCACCAGGTGATGGGGGTAACGGTACTAGAACTGCCGCTGCCGCCACCGCCGTTGCTGCAGCCGCCGTCGGTACGACGTCCGCTCCGCCATCCGCAGAGGCTGTGAATCCAGCTGCGTTGAAATCCATGCTGGCGGCGGCGGCGGGGCGACGAACGGGCTCGATAAGCCAGGCTCCGGCGGATGGTGCACCTGCTGCGGTAGGGCCGCCGCCGCCGCCGCCACCGGTGGCGCGGGAGACTGAGGCAGAGGCAGCACTACAGGGAGGGTCTCAGGCGACACAGCAGTCAGCCGGCAGGCTGAGGAGCCTGTTGGGAATGTCAGTGCGTGCTCGTCAATCGCAACGGCCGCCGTCCCAACCGCCGCTGCCGCAACCGTCATGGCAGCAGCAACAGGAGCCGCCAGGCGTGTCGTATTTTTCTCAGGGGGAGGGGGAGGAGCTGCCGCTGTCGCAACCCATCATACCGACGCAGCTGTCTCAGATGCAGCCTCGAGTCGCCAGGGCCGCAGTCACTGCCGGCGACGGCGGAGGCGGAGGCGGAGGCGGAGGCACTAACGTGGGACAGCGGCCGCGGACGTCGCGGACGCATTTTTCGGAAGGCTTCTAAGCTAGAGGGTAATTCTCCGCATGCGAGGAAAGGGGGGGAGGCGGGCTTGAAGAGCGAATGTTTGTCGTACCTTAGGTCGTACGGCCGAGCCTTCGTTTCCCGTTTCCCACCACCAGCACCACCACTTGCGCTATCATGCCGGACGGGGGCAGAACATGACGGGTTTTGTCCTCCTCCGTGACGGGCGTCGTCGAACATACATACATACCTCGGAACGCTTCTAGACGTTTTGCTGTCCACGTACGGCAATACGATTCTGTTGTTTCCGTTGACCAGCTCTGGGTGAATCTGAATGAGGTAATGTGGTGGTAATTCATCGGTGATATGTTGTGGTTGTGTTGTGATGGGGGGGTGTCGCTGAGAGTGAGGGGAAGTCCAATATCGTGGATGTCGAGGATGTCGAGGAGAGAATGGTAGGACATAATTACTTTAAAGAATAATAACGTTCATGTTGTGGGCCTTATACCTGATCCTGCAAACAGAATCAACCGGACAGATGCGACGAAGCAGGTCACGGCGTGAGGATGGCAAATGTACGATGGAGATCATGTTATCCTCCAGCCAATAGAAATGGCAGGCCTCCTTCGGGTGGGCCACCTCGTGGAGGAGGAGGAGGAGGAGTCTGTGTGTATGTGTGTGTGCGGGGGGGGGAACAGACCTCTGCTCCGTCGGGCGGCAAGAGACGGAGCGGCGCGGAGAGGGGCGCCCGAACAGAACGAACAAACAAACACACGAGGACGAGGAAGTGAAGTCCCAAGCCATGGAAAAAAATAAAATCAAAAATCATAATGAATTTATTCCGTTTAATAAGGTTAAAATAAAGAAAGAAAGAATACACTGATTCAGGTTAGGTTCTCTTTTGTTAGGGTGTCACGTCAGGCATACGGATGACAGCCTTTTGGGGGTTCTTGAGGATCTTGAAGAAGAGGAGGAAGATGGGGCCTTCGGGGCCTTATATGTTTCTCATGATGTTTTCCCATGATGACTGATGTTCCTTTGTTTTCTGTGCGCACGACAGTACGATGTAGCCCAAATGTAGCAGTACAGTGGAATGTCGTACAGTGCAGGTATTACAAATTGAAAATATCGCAAGGCTTCAGGAACTTGGATTTGATTAAAATGGGCGTCCCGTTGCTTTTCGAAGATACTGCTTACACATCTGTCCCATAGCACAAACGCTGGACAATCATCATATGCTGATTTGGGTTGATCGGCGATATGGCTGTACGATGCTGCACGTACGACAAATGTCATATTGTACGACGAGAGCATTTTAGAGTCTTACATGCCGAAGTGACTCATTGTCGGCGCCTCCACTCTCAAAGCCGAGGCCGGGGGTGGCATACTCGTACTGTTGCCGTATTCGAACCGCCGTCACCGTCACCGCTGCCATCACCATCGACACCAGAAGCATTGGCCGGTACCCTTCCGGTCCCCCCGACAGCTCCAGACCCCGCCCCGGGGCCCCCTCTTGCTCCCCCCCCACCACCAAGCATCGTGATCAGGTCGTTGCTGATGAGCTGAGCGCTGTTCCATGTTGCGACGTAGTCCAGGCCGCCAGCCACCAGCGGATGATCCCTGACCCATGAACCGAATAATTGCAACGAGAGAGAGAGAGAGAGAGAGAGTGTGTGTGTGTGTGTGTGTGTGTGAGAGAGAGAGAGAGAGAGAGAGAGAGAGAGAGCGGGAGAAAAGGGGGGGGAGGGAAAGTGGGAGAGAGGGTGTGCGTGTGAATGTGATTTACCGACAAAGAAAAGCGAGTGCTTGTGTATCAGGAGAGATGATGGTATCGTGAGGACCAACCGCAAACTGTACGGCTATCGGGTAATCATGGCAAGAGGAGGTGGGGGGGAAAAGGGCTGCCTGAGGAGGGGACATCTTCACTATTTCGGCAAACGGCAAACAAATCAACCCAAACGACGGACAGACAGACAGACAGACAGACAGACAGACCTGGAGTGGAGCAGTACTCTTTTCGTTCCTTGAACAGCCAACTGGGGTTTGGAAGCGATTGTCGCCGCCAGCTGCACCGCCGCCGCAACTACAGCACCTCGGCCGCTACTGCTAGTGCCATGAGTTGTACTGCCAGTGCTTGCACCGTTGACGGTTGGTACGACAGAACTGACGAGGCCGATACGGTGCGCCTCGGCCGCGCCCACTGTTCGCGCGGTGAGAGCGAGGTCCATTGCGACGCCGTGTCCTACGATATGCGGCAGGCGCTGTAGTGTCCCCACGTCTGCCGCAATCGCCAGATCTACCTCCTGTACGACAAACGTACACAGGGTACGGCAAATACACATGGTTTGGAAGACGCGAAGAGTGTAACAAGTCGTGAATATAGTCTTATGTACAAAACATCAAGAGGCGGTTCCATTAACCATAGGATTCTGAACCATTGATGTAATGTAAAGGATATGCACGGTCCGTACGAATCGTACGGTCCCGTATAGTCCGTACACACCTTGACGCAGAATGTGGCGTCCTCGCTGCAGATCCGCAAGTCGCACGCCGTTATGAGGTCTACGCCGCCGCCGATACAGCGACCTGATGGATGACGCAAGCAAAGCAACGGAGAGAATCAGCCTGTAACTGATATTGGAACAGACGGACGGACAGACAAACAAATGATGATAATAAATGATATGATTTTCGTTAATAAAAATATACTGATAGTATAAATACTTAAGGCTGGTTTCTTATTAGTAAAATTATTTCATATTAAGTTGTGTGTGTTATTTACAATTCCAAACCTGAAACGGAAACCGTTAGGGATCCCAACTCCGCGCACACCCTATTTCGCACCATGTACGGCAGCTACGACAGGTGACCGACACCGCTCAAGCTCCGAATACGCGTCCTGGAGCGCCAAAATGTTTCTCCGAATTATTGCGCGCTGAGCGCCGGGACAAGCACCAGGGAGGGCGGCAGTAGCAGCAGTAGCGGCAGCGGCACTAGGAGCAGTAGTGGCTGCAGCACCGGTGACAGCTGCGGCGGTGGCGGCCGATGGTGTCCTCCCTGGAACTCCTGTCGCCGGCGCCATCGCCGCAAAGTTACGTTTGAGGTAACCCACATCGATACCGGCGCAGAAGCTCTTGCCCTGGCCTGCAATGATGATCTGGAAAGGGGTGGGGGTGTACGGGTGCGGGGTGAGGCGTGTGTGTATGCATGTGGTGTGTGTGTGGGGGGGGAGGTAGCGGGGGAGGTAGCGGGGGAGGTAGGGGGGGTCGAAACGGCTTGATGGCAATAAGGGGTCACGAAGGGGGGGGGACGTTCACACGGGGTGAAGGGGGTCACGAAGGGGGTGATAGTTATAAAAAGCGAAAGACCCATGGGTCAGCCCCAGACAAGAACCCACCCACCATCTGACTCTGGCGCCATCATTTTGGCGATTTGTAAATTTAGAATTGGGGCTTCTCAATGGAAGTTAGGCAATTGGCTTAATTGTTCATAGCATAGGATAGCACGCCCCCAACACCGACCCCATGCTGGCTCCGAAACCTACCACTCGCGTGTCCGCATGCGCGTCCAGCTCTTGCAGCGCCTGTTGCATGATGGGACGGAATGGGACGGAATGGAACGAGAAGGACTGGAAGAGAGCGGAAAGAAGTCGGCAAGAGCTTCCGAACAAAATCAATTCAATGAAAAAATCAGTATTCGGTCGCTATTCATGACATGTTAATATTATGGTTTAAGTATGTACGCGCATTTTATATTGGATTACATGATGCGATTCCGACAAAGGCATGTCAACGCCTCGCGCATGAGGATATAATTTTAAAACTGAGACTGACAAATTTTCAGAAGGAGATGTATTACTTTTGGAAACTCTATCCAGAGCTCCTCATGAAAGCTATTGTGGCGGTGCGGCCGTGCGAGTTCGAGGTACGCGATGCCGCCTTGTGCCACTCCCGCGACGTGTCCCGCAATCAATGACGTGTAACCTTTCAACACATTCGCCAACTTTGGTGTTTCAAAATCGGGCGTTGCCATTTTCATGAAAGCGAAGTGCTAGCTGCAGTTCGACCAAGGGATAAGCATAACACGGCGACTTATTTCGATATTACCTTCTTGGATGTGTAATTAAGTAATCGAATACCAGTTTGACCGTTTCTTTTGTAAAAAATAGATTTGGTGACTTAGCAGTTGATGGCTTCAAGGCACTGCAAAAGTCCGTGACTGGCGGTTGCTTGGCGTCAGGAGCAAGCAACGGAGGTCTCGGAGCAACGCCATATCGTACAGCCCAGGAGCCAGGGCTGCACGTCGAAATAGTCGAAGCAATTAAAATGATGACGTGTTTTGGTTAATACTCGGGATGCGCGACAATAATAAAAATGACATCTCCCACATACATCGCCTCTCTGTCTTAGGGTGGGGCGGGGCTGGAAAAATCGATCGGGGCTAACTGAAGCGCTACCCGGCTATGCGGCACAAAGTCCTTATTTCGTACCAACGACCATACGGCACTCCAACTAACACCCAACCAACTACTTACGGCTCGGCCACATAGAAGTCCTGATGATGAACGCGTCACTCAGCGTCGGACCCTGTGCCCCATGTGTGTACCTCCTGTACGGCGAGCGAAGCTTAGATGTTCCTGACTTACCCCCTCCCTGGAGCATCCTTCCGTAACCTTTAATGCGTGCCTCTTGTCACCGTACTCCTTCGCGTCTATGTTTAGTTAAAACTCTAAAACCCTAAGAGAGGACTCACCCATCCTAAAACCGTTAAAACTCCGAAACCCGTCAACCCGGGGTTTTCTCTACAGGTTCTTTCGTTGGGGTCGAAACCAACGGTAAGTACGGACACAATCCGAAAGCTATAAAAAAAACTCTAAAACCCGAGACTTCCACACACCCTTAAAACGCCCATAATCATCAATCCATGCCCACTTGCACAAGGACAAAAAGCAAGTTAACGTAAGAAGAACGTAAAAACATTCTCAAAATGTGACCCCACGACGTGATAGCATCTGCGCCGCCGCCTCAACCCAGCCCGCGACACAACGCCCCGCCGCCACCACCACCGCTGCAACTGCCGCCAACGCCGTCGACGGGCCGCCGTTGCGGCCCCCCGTCCCCGTTGCCGCCGTCGACAACACCATGGTTCCCAGCGGCGGCGCCTCCAGCTCCGCCCAGGCCAATACCCCCGTAGTTAAAAGCAGCAGAAGTGCTACAGCCGCCAGAAGCCAGCGCGTCTGTGTCGGACAGGGCGGTGGGGTGGGGCGAGGGCGCACGTATCGTACGGCAGAGCTTAATGCGCTCCAGGGCCAATTTTGGAAGAAAGGATTTGTATGATATCTGTACAGCGCTTATTTGTCTGTCCGTACGTGGCTGTACACGAGAGGCCGTAAGTTATACCTGTGCCAACGTACGCTGCAGTTGATGCCGTACTTGTTGCACCTCCACAGCGACTTTCTCAGCGGCCTGCATAGATGTACGAAAGAAAAATAGCTTTAAGGATGAAGTACAATAAATTGTATGGGTGTACGGAAAAACAGCCAACTTCATGAAATGTAGGACCTCCCATTTTCCCAACAATTGATTCATTAGCATAATCAAAATAAAATGCGTATGTCTGCAGCACATACCAATGAAGGCATCAGCATCAGCATCAGCATCAGCATCAGCATCAGCATCAGCATCAGCATCAGCATCAGCATCAGCATCAGCATCAGCATCAGCATCAGCATCAGCATCAGCATCAGCATCAGCATCAGCATCAGCATCAGCATCAGCAACAGCAACAGCATCAGCATCAGCAACAGCAACAGCAACAGCAACAGCAACAGCAACAGCAACAGCAACAGCAACAGCAACAGCAACAGCAACAGCAACAGCAACAGCAACAGCATCAGCATCAGCATCAGCAGCATCGTGACACACGACGACGTAACACTTATTTATATCAAGGGCCATCCCGGACCCCTGAGGTACACCTGCCGCTTAACCTCCGCCTCCACAAGCCGTTGCTTCAATTCGAACACCTGTTTATGAAACAAAGAAAAGAAAAGAAATAATAACTAAGATGACCCATGAGGGTAAGCAAAACGAAGGATGGACTAGCCCGCCGGCATACATGAACGGCATACATCGTTCAACGGGCCCCAGCTGGCTGGGCCTCAACCCCCTACCACCCGCCAGGACATCGGCGGCCCGACGCCCGCCACCCGGATAATATGCATGTAATCATGTGCAACAGACAGAAAAGTAAAATGCAAGTATGTTATAGAATGAGACATAACATTACATCAGCAGCCATGGCACAATATTTGTCGTACACGTTTGGATTATTACTTTACAATTAACGTTGGTCACCTATAACAAGGATTAAGCACAATAAAAATAAGATATTATTCTGGCGTCAACACACCTGACTTTGAAGCTGCTGTAGCTTCCACGGCTAGGACAAGTGGTCGGGAGAGAAGGCGAGGGAGAGAGAAAAAAGGAGAAGGCAAGGAACGGCGCGTCGTTGGGAGGGAAGGAAAATGAGAAGGGGCGAGAAGGGGGATGAGCATCGAAACCTCCTGAAAGGATGGCGAACCGGACCCATGGGTCGGTTACTCAGCGGACCAGATTGACCCAGGGGTTGGCAGCAGGAAATCAAGTTGACCCATGGGTCGGTTACAAGCTAACCAAATGGTACTCATGGCTTCCGACCCATGGGTCATCACACGAGGGAGATGAGTAGATCATGGATCCGACCCATGGGTCATCACACGAGGGAGATGAGTACATCACGGATCCGACCCATGGGTCATCACACGAGGGAGATGAGTACATCACGGATCCGACCCATGGGTTGGTCAGTTCATTCAGGTTACAGTGTGCATTTGATCTGGCCCGGCCCGGCCTACCCGGCACATCCAAAATGAGGGTATGCATAAGACGTTGAGGGGGTGGGGCGGGAAACAGGAGATGAATGGGAAGGAATGAAATGAAGCGCAAAACCCACATCTCCACCGCCCCCGACTTTGGGGGAAAGGTGGAGAAGTGGGTCCATTCGGGTTTCTGGTAAGAGGGGGGAGAGAGAGAGAAAGAAATAATCCGGTCTGAGCGGCGACACGGATGACACGGTCTGAGCGTCTGAGCGAAGACACATGCGTGTGGCACCCAGAACCCCTATGGCCACACGTACGTCATGAAGACCATCACCGCCGCCGCCACTGGCAGCACTGGCGCTGTTAAAGCTGTTACTGCTACTGCTGCGGCAACTGCTACTGCCAAAGGTGGAGGACCTGGGAGCACTCGTAGTAGTAGTCATGGTGGTCGTGCAGAAGCCGCAGTGTCCTGGCCAGTGGGCGCGGCCCCCAAGCGCGGGACGGCACGTGGGCTTGCGGCCGGCGGAGACCACCGCCGCACCGCCGGGAGCGACATTGGACGGATGCGGCAGCAGTGTCCGCATCTGCATATGGCTTCGCGCCAGCACGGTCTCACAAGCAAGTGGAAAGAAGTATTTAATTATTTATGTGAGCTGCAGCAAAGGATAGTGACCAGAGTGGTGGTGGTGCGGTAGCACGCGATTCATCGGGATCTTCATACCCGAGAAGTATTAGTATTATGACTTTTATGACTATTATGATATTCCCGGTTGCGCGAGACCACTATCTGACACTATCCGACGAATTGGTTTTCTTACTTTCGAAATACATATCTTTCTTTCTTTGTTTCTTTTCTTTTCTTTATGGTAACGTACATCGCTCCGCGCGCCGCTCGGACCAGCCGCCGCGCGCTTGGTGTCGCTTCGTGGGGCCTCGTGATACACGCGTGGGCACGCGTGGACACCGCGTCAGCAGACCAATAAAATATGCAGGTCCGCATGATCTTAGATGATGCTAATGTGACGCGTTTTTATGTTAAGAGCATCTTACGGTCTGACACCGAAGCTTGCCCAGAGCCGAAACTTGTGCCGAAGCTTCTGGGCTGAGAGGCGTGACAGGAGGTGACAGGTGATGGATGGCAGGTGGGCGGGAATACAGGGCAGGGGAGAAGATAAGAGAGTGTGTGTGTGTGTGTGGAAATTAAGCTGCGTTTCTGCAGCTGAGTGTGGGTTCTCGCCGAGCGCTTCGGCGATTCTTCTGACCCTTCCTTACTCAAGCAGGATTCGGACGGAGATTGGCGCGTCAGGAGAGGTCGGACGTTCGGTGCAGTGCGGGTATGAGACGCGCATGACGAAGCTAGGATTCGGTCACGAGAGGATGACAGCTAGGATTTTGGGGTATACAGCGGCTGGCTCTGCAGTTTCGCAACCGAAAGTTGCCAACCGAAAACCGGAGCTAACGTAATTTTGCAACGAGACTCAGACAGTATTATTAGAGCTTAAGACTGGAAAGATGAGTTACATCTTCTAACCTGGTATTTTAATCTTATGAAGTCAAACTTCATGACTTGCAAAAACTTACATTATGCATTAATACAATTGTTACAAACGTTATTTATAATTACTCAACGACGATAAGATATGGCTACGCGCTCTGAGCGAAGACACACGCAGGACTTGCAGGTAAGAGAATAAATTTTAAACCCACGATGATGTTATGGTGATAGGTACCGTGAAGCCCTCGCTGTGACGCGCTCGTCTGTGGCGCCTGTAAACAATACCTGTATTATGCATGATAAATAAAAAAAGATCACAAAAAGGGCATAACGCAAGGACACCGCAACACGAAATGGGAACACTCTGTGCCATAATATTGATCATTTCAAAGGGCCCTTTTGTTTGTCTTTCCGGTAGTTTCAAATTGTCTTTCTTTCCGCCTGTTCGTAGCGCCAGCAGAAGCTCCTCGCGCGAATGGATTCAGGATCCGCGACAAACTTTATTTTAGTACGGCATGGCCAAACGGATTGGAACGCGGAAATGCGGCTTCAGGGCCACCAGGACCCTGGTTTGAGCGCCCTGGGAGTCCAGCAGGCAGAGGAGGTTCGTGTATTGTATTTATTGTATTGCGCTATTTTGGCAAACGGCGGGACTGTGGTGGTGGTAGGCGGGTGGGTTCCGCGTGGGTGGCCGCGAGCAACGGAACCCTCACATAAAACGTGAAGCTGTGGACATGTGCGCAAATGGAATAAAATTTATGAGTGTGAATATGTGCGCGCGTGTGTGTGTGTGGGGGGGGCCGCCGACATCAGCGTGTTTCTGCCGTCACAGATGAAGATGAAAAAGATTGTCCCTCCCTCTCCTTCCTGCCACCACCCTACCCAG
Source organism: Volvox reticuliferus (assembly GCA_019650235.1). Taxonomy (NCBI): domain Eukaryota; kingdom Viridiplantae; phylum Chlorophyta; class Chlorophyceae; order Chlamydomonadales; family Volvocaceae; genus Volvox; species Volvox reticuliferus. Next base: position 44,730 of record BNCP01000040.1, on the reverse strand, counting down.
CGTCAGCTATCAGCAAGTGCTTAGTACTTATGATTTGGGTTCTTTTGACCCGTGGGTCCGTTACTTTCCCGCCAAAAGTGCCCGCCTCTTCCCCTACCGCCCAAACGCATGCCCCATTCAGCTCGCATTGGCGCTGCGGGAGGAGCCTTTCGATGCGCTGTACAGCTCAGACCTCAGGAGAGCCTTACAGACGGCAAAGGCAATTGCAGCGGCACGTCCGGGCGGTATACAGGTACGACAGGGATCCGTACAACTTCATATGTAATATGTGTGCATGGGTGTGTACATAATGAGGTTCAACCAGTGTGCATTCTTTTGGCTCGAATATTTGTCTTCTTAAGCCTTCTCCGGGCCCCCACCCCTCCTCTCCCCTCTTCATATACACGACATACATGGCGGGGGCGTCGTTGTTCGTTTGTCATTCAACACACACACACACACACACACACACGCATACACATGGCGGCGGTCTCCGACATGTTCGAGATCTGACCCAGATCAAAACCAGTGCCCGATTGCGGGAGCAACGCTTAGGGGTGTTAGAGGGCCTTACGCTGCGTGAGGCTGCCGTACAACATCCTGAGGCCCTTCGACTGTTACGCGCTGACCACGACGACACTGCCGTCCCGGGGGGTGAAACAACTGGTGAGATGCGGCAACGCGTTGTTGACGAGATTGACCGCATCGCGTCAACGCATCCCGGTGAGTGCGTGCATGAGCTATCCACTGCGATGTGCTGACTAATCTATCCCATTAACTGAATGTGGACACGTAACTGTCTATCCCTCTGTCTGTCGATCTGTTGTTGTCTATATATCTATCCAGCTATCGATCCATCCGTCTGTCGATCTTAACGTCCATCATCGTCCGTTTGTTCGTCCGTCTGTCCAGGGCCACAGGTCTTCCTACCCGCCCACAGGTCTTTACAGGGCGTGTCGCCTGATGTTGTTGTTGTTGTTGTTGTTGTTGTTGTTACACTGTGGGCGGCTCGCCCTGCAAAGACCTGTGGGCGACTCGCCCTGTTGTTATTGTCGTTGTTGTCGTAATATCCCAAACCTTCAAAACCCGGCCATCCCGCCGCTACGTCCCTTTGCTAGCCAACCCCCAATCCTTCCCCCGGCGCCCGCGTCATCCAACTCTTGTACATACGACAAGGAGCTAATACCTGATACGTTGATAGATACCCCTCCCTTCCCCTCCCCCCACCCCACCCCACATACACATACACACGTACATACACACACGCACACATGCAAACCCACAGGCCAGACCGTGCTGTTGGTGGCACATGGCGGTGTGCTACATGCCGTGTACAATCATATCGTGGGTCATTCGTACGGTGGTGCCATTGCCAACGCCTCCTTGCACCGTGTGCGGGTGCAGGGACGGGTTTGGGCGGTGGTGGATTGGAACGTGATGCCGGGAGCCAAGGCAGCTGCGGCTGCGGCGGCGGGGGAAAGTTTCGGAGGCGGTGTCGCAGAGGGCTGAGGGAGAAGGGGGGAGAAGTATATTTTGGGTCACTTCGGGGAGCTCTTCATGTGTGATATGCTGATGCCGGTGCGATGCGTAGCGGCGGGCGCAAAGGCGTGATGAAGAACGTCGCGAGCGTATTTGTGTGCTTTTTTGGAGTGGGAGCGTGGCAGGGCTTGGTGATTGTGAGGACGTGAGCACGGCGGCGCGAGCGTGACAAGACGCTGATATACGTCGTGCTAACGCGTCGGATGAGAGGAGTGGCGTGTGCCCGATTGATGCATGCATGTACTGCAATTTTTATGTCGATTGATCTTGACTATTTGGTAGGGAAGACAATCGTATCCGCAACCTTAGGAAAAAATATATTTGCCGAATTTCGTCGGTGGGTTGTGATGATGAGATTTTTAGAGGTGTCATCGACCGCACGTGTACGGGCTACGGAGCCGTTGGACGATCACGTGAAGGACTTTCTGGTGGTATTATATCGGGAGGAATCCTTCCGGGATTGCCTCACGAAAGTAGGTAGCGTCTGGAAATGCAAAATAAACATTTTAAATCAGTTTCTTTATTCATTCCATCCTAGCGTAGAGCAGGTAAAAATGTCAGGGGCAACGTCGTTTGTATCAGGGCCAAACCCGACCGAAAACGTCGCAGCCTCCCCATTTATCGAATTAGGATGCCCTTTTAATCTATATGAAGCCTTCAAAATGCTCTTGCTTTTGCCTCTATTGCCTTTTCGCCTCGCCATCGGTGGGCTTGCACTCGTCGCAGTTGCCCTTATCAATAGCCTCGTAGTAAGGAATTGGCCGCTTGAGAAGCCTCTTACGCCATGGAGACGGCGCGCGGTCTTGTTCAGCAAGGAGCTGGTCCTTATTACGTTATGGTCAGTGAGCGTTACAATCTTGCGCAAGGGCATGCGAATTCACCTGGAAGGCAAAGTACCGTAAAACGCTATTCGCCCCGCTACCAGGTGTCTTGGTTTTCGTATACGTGTCAGAGGTCGAGAGAACATAAAAATCGCAGAGCGTCTCGGCGCTGTGGCCGTCTTCAATCATGTACGCGGGTCGTGCAAGGGCGGCGGTATTTGCCGAGATATTGAGAAGTAAATATCGCACCTCAGCTACATGGATGTGAACTTGATTATCATGTCTAAAGTCCCTAAGGGGCTCCCTTACGTATTCAGGCCACAATCCTCCGCAAAATCCACATCCAGAACCCAACCCATATTCACCAACTCGCCCCCGCTTTGTACTCTTCCTTGATCAGTGAGCGCTTAACTTGCACTCAAGTGCACTCCTTATGTCTCCCCGCGCACGTGGGAATTTTGAATGAATTTTTGGATTTTAGGTTTCCTGGATAGACGCGTTCGTGCTGGTGTGGCTCATGGCGCCTTCCGGAGTCAGCAAAGAGAGCAACGGTCGTATCCCCATCATCGGCCAAGCTGTGCGGGCGCTACAAACTGTGTACATCCCCTACGATAAGTTGTCGAGGCGCGGGGGCGGCGGCGGCGGCGGCGGCGGCGGAAAAGGAACAGATACAATTGCTGCCGGCACTGAACCGGAGGGCTTCACCGCCAGTGCCGCTACCATTACGGCGGCGACGACGACGACGGCCACATCGCTCCACGACGGCCACATCGCCGCGGCCACCGGTGGCGATGGCGAGGCGCAAACGGACACCCTTATGCCAGGCGCTAATAATGGCTGTAGCAATGGCATTGTTCCTTGTTGCGATGGCAGTAGCAGCAGAAACACCAACATTAACAGCAACAGCGGTAGCAGTAGCAGCAAAACGGCCAGGGGCAGTGCCGGCAGTAGCAACAATCGTAGCAGTAGCACCGTTGAAACCAGTCATGCGTGCACTGACGGCGCCGAGGGGGCCGCTGAGATTGCGGCCCGTGGCGAGGTGCCGCCGGCGGCTGCCGTTGCCGCCGCCGCCGCCGCACCGCCGCCGCCAGCTACCGGGTCTCGCCGCCGGAGCGACGTTGCGACGTCTCGAGTGACGGACATACTCATGCATCGCGTTCATCATCCGTCGTACTGCAAGCTTGGTGGCTTTCCGTTGGTTGTTTTGGCGCCGGAAGGGACAACTGCCAACGGTCGGGGCCTCCTGAACTTCCGTACAGGCGCGTTCGTACTTGGGCGCCCAATTTTACCCATTTGCTTTCGGTGAGCACAGACTTGGCCACGCGGGCGCTACGACAGGTCTTGGAAGCTAAGGAACACAGACAGAGAGAGAGAGACACACACATATACATATAATATTTATATGTTATTATATTATGTTTTTATATATACATGAATTTTATGGACCGAGAGAGATGATATTGATATGAGGTAATATTGATACCTATGTTCTCGTTATTCCGACACACTCTGTAACCGCCACACAGATGTTTGAAGGGTCGCGTGCCCGTAAGAGCAAAAGCCGAGATTAACAAAGATCATAATTGTTAAGGATTATTAATTGAGAAACGAACTAACTCCTAACCCTAACTCTTTCCTGTGAGCCGTTCCCTATCACAATGCCTTTTCGGTTCTATTCCGTACGTTACGTTACGATATTGTACGGAAATTTCAGATACCGTTGGCGAGGTTTAAACCCTGCCTGGACTATTGGGGATGAGCGCTGGCACTTCCTACGACTTATGAGTCAGTTTCGCAACGACCTGGAAGTTGAGATCTTGCCGCCGTACAAACCAACCTTCGATGAACTGAAGGTTTGTGGTCTGGCCGTGTTGTGGCGGTGGCGCACAGATATGTCCGTACAAAAGGCACAGAATACACCGTGCTGCGATTGGGCTGCACTACCATGTTCCTGTAATAGAGAACATAATGCCCCCTCTGTGTGTAGCAGTCGTCGTAACGGATGCTAGATTAATTAATTGTTATTCGGAAGCGATGTACGACAATCTTCTTTACACGTATGACTTTCTGTTAGTTTCGGTTAGGTATTTCGGATATGCTTACCGCGCATGAATAGCTACGAAGTTTACAGTACATGCGTAATGTCTTCGTATACACACACGCATACACATACAAATACACATACACATACACATACACATACACATACACATACACATACACATACACATACACATACACATACACATACACATACACATATTCATATAGAAACCTAAATGAGTCATGTTCAGGAGAGAGAAGATACCGGTATTCTTTTACATCCCACCCGCACAGGATCCTCACCTTTTTGCTTCTCATGTACGACGCCAGATGGCGTCCATATTGGATATTCCACTGTACGACGCATCACATGACGACTATCTGGTGCTGCGGCGGCGCGGCGTCGACGTCAGCTGGGACGGCCGCCAAGTCATCATGTCGGATGACGTCAACGACCGCCGCCGTGGAGCAGCACATAAGCGACCATGAGCATGCCGCTATGAATGTGATGACCTCGCTACTGCCGCCGCTACTGCCGCCGCTACTGCCGCCGCTACTGCCGCCGCTGCCGGCCCGTTGCTTTCTCTCCTTAGTACGGGGCCTGGCTAGCGGACTTTGAGGTGGTATGTGTGACGTGTGACGTGTGATGTGTGATGAGCGGATTATTTGGATCTGGATTGCAGTGGATGCATCTGGCTAGCAAAAAACCATAATACCAATCCGAGTCGAGTGAGGGAATTGGTAAGCCTTGATTGACCCACGGGCCACCGGAGCCCTCCACGGGGCCGCCGCCCGCTTACGATTCTTAGCTGTGGTTCACCGTTCTTGTGTTGGCTGGCCTGCTTGAATGGAGATGGGTGGATATGTACGGCGGCAAGGGGGGCTGAGGGCGGGTGGCACTGGTGGGGAACTGGGTGGGAATCTCGGGAGGTAAGAAACGTGGCCGCCGGCAGCGTCAGAATAGCGGGGACCGCGGGTTAGTACATGTACGGCAGGAAAGGGGAGGGGTCCGAGGCGGGCTAGTTGGGTTGCCAGCCGTTGTCAGGTGTGGTGATGGTTTAATAAAGAGGTGGTGGAGTGTTGCCTAAATAGGCGGCTGAGTACCTGGCCCTCAACCGGGTTAAACTTTCGTGGCCTATGAAGTATACAATTTATATAGAATAATATTATATGACATATCACATATGAAAAATATGGTATTGTATAAAAAGGTCGGTAGAAGCTAGGCGAGCCGAAGTTATGTATTTGTTGTTTTGATGTAGTTTTCTTTGTTGAATAAAAATCATTCTGCTGTCGTGCAGGCAGGACTAAGGGTCGGATCCTAAGCTAATCTATGTTAACGATTGCTTTGAATTTGTCATCGTGTCCGTCGGTATAAACGAGCGATTTCAGGTTTTTCATTGTTCGTGCCTAAACCCTAAGAACAACAAAGAGTTCCGGGACTTCAGCCGAACAGCATGGAAAGATGAAGTCCAATAAATATACTAAAGCTTGCTAAAAGCATGCTGGGTCTCTGTGTTTCTGTAAGCTCCGACCCTGCGGGCCAATTACATTGCCAGTCGGGATGGGGATCATCTTTGCTGCGATCATATTGGTGGATTTATTCAGGTAAAAAATCATTGTGGTAGACATGCATGCATGCCCTAAGCACGCTTACGTTGAAATGTTACTTACTGTGTTTTGGAGGCCGAAGTAATAATACACGGAAAGATGTCATAAAATGCGACCCCCGAACTACGAAAGGTGCACGTCCGTATTGGGCCTTTGGACTTTATGGCCTCCGTCAGCACGAAATTGGCTGCTGCAGGTGCTCATGGCCAAAGCCCAGTAAAAGGAGTCAGCAGTCCAGCCATCTTGCAAGGTGGCCATGAGTTGACCCATCCGTACAACCATTAATTCAATAAAATGACGAACACAATTTATTAAAAATCATCTGCTGAATAGCCAAAATGACGGAAATTCATGCAACTTATCAGTTTACATAGCACTTCGTTAATTACTGCGTGCCAATCTTTCTACCTTCAAAAATGTGTGTTTCAAAAATGCCATTTTAAATATCCCAAATAACAAACCATAAGGCTGCGACATCTTTCCTATATATGCTAAAGTGATGGTGTGTCAACTGGACCCACCATCGTCCACGGGCAGGCCTCCGGACAACCACCTGCTGGCTGGGTGGGTGCACCGTGCACTCACGAAGTCATACCTTTCTCGGCCTTTTGGCTCAGATCATGTGTAGTATCTGTTCTTATAAGCTTAATCGCTTATACGGTCCTCATTGAGGACCTGCGATTAACTTCAATATTTCTCGGGGGCTTGTCAATGGTGAGCTTGCTCATTAGACTTGCCAGCATGGTTGCGGCCTTACACTACAGCCACAGCCGTGCACCCGTCCCATGAAGAATGCGTGATGCTCCTTAGTCCTTCATGATGCAGATGCCGGCCCTAACATGACAGCCAAGGTCCATCTGTCAGGGTTTCCGGTGTTCAACACCGATCTGCATTGTTATATCCTGTTATGCGGGCATGGGCATGACGCACCCAAGCCAGAGCTTCCCAGTAATTCTCATGATCCTCGGTGTGTGTGCCAAAATAATTCAGTTGAAGGACTTGAAACATAGATATGCATAAATGTAAAAACACGCACGCAAACAGGTACACACACGGCAGTTACACACAATCAGGGCTTTATCCTTTTCATGGCGCAGTTGTTGAACACCTCTGCCCACATACATACACCAACTTATAAGTACACTTATTATAATCATATCCATGCATATCTGCATTTTATATACACACACACACGCACAAATACATATATATATATATATATATATAAATATGTGTGTGTACACATGGGTACCTACCTAAAATATATATGTGTTGCTTGCACGGAGACATACAATACGCCATTTTTCTAGTGCATTCCACCTGCGCAGGATAATCAACACCTCTCTGAATCTCATGTACCACATCCTGACTTGCAGCGGGATGGCTCTTCCAAACCAGCAGCAGGCAAGTTGTGAATGGCAAGATGGAGCATATACATGCAATTGGATGGAAATATAGATAGATAGATAGGTAGGTAGGTAAAACACATCGAGATAGATAGATAGGTAGGTAGGTAGATAGGTAGGTAGATAGATAGGTAGGTAGATAGGTAGGTAGATAGATAGATGTAGGTAGATAGATATAGATATGTAGGTAGATAGATATAGATATGTAGGTAAAGATAGATAGATGTAGATAGATAGATATAGATAGATAGGTAGCTAGGTAGATAGATGTATATATAGACAGACATGTCTATCCACGTGTACAGGAAGGAAAGGGAAAGGAGACGTAGGCATGGATTGAGATGCACGCTGGTTAGTTTAAGGAATGTGAGGCTAACCTTGTGCTTATGAATGTGCCGTTGTAGCTCAGTGGTAGAGCGTTTGTCTTGTAAACAAGAGGCCTCTGGTTCGATCCCAGACTGCGGCACATGTTCAAAGTTCACAGGCTGAGACCGGGGATGGGGGGGGGGCTGAGCAGGTTGAGGGGGCGGCCAATGATATTGTGCTCTAGTTCCTTCTATGCAACATCAATCAGTTAGTATTGCAGACATACACAACCTGGATGGAACAATTACGTAGTGCAGAGCGCTCATCATGCTTCAGCTGACCATGCCTGGCACATTCAGGAAACATGGATTGAGTTTCTGTCTCAGCTCCAAATTCACCATTGTCACAGCACCGTTCAGGTGTTTCATCTTCAACATTGCTGTGCTGGCTGTTGTATCACTCCTCATAATCGCCCATTGATTCTGCGGAGAACCAGGCTCAGTGCATCATGCTCGATTATATCAGAACGTACCGATCGAGGCAGCAGAAGTCTTCGATGCAAGGAGTTACAACGTTTATTCCAAGACGGGCGTAGATGACGTGATAGGCTATCAGTGCCTAGCCGAGGCAATCATCATCTTACAGATGCAAATCGGTGCTCGGGCTTATCCAAGAAATACGACCATAAGCGATATAAAAGGCGTAAGCTCAACCAAAGCGCGGTTAGCTTATATAAATGTCAATCGTCAAGATTGCGTATCCATTCGCTTGTATATTCATCCTTAGGCCGTCAATGCGCATAGCAGATATACTCGTAGCGACGGCTCGCGGTACAAGAGATCTGTAAGTAGTAAGTGTACTACCGTGATCCCGCGTGCGGATATTGCTATATAAGCCGTCATAGCAATAATGCGATGTTCTTTACTCGCGTAAAGGTGTGTCACGCCCGATTACCGCCCAGCAAACATACTATATGCGAAACACTCACTCCCCCCCCCAGCTCTGGGTGCTGTATCAGCTCCCGTGAGCTGGCAAAGGCGAAAAACTCTTAGGCTAACTCATGCAGACTGCCCTCATCCTGCAGCAGTGCATGCTTCCACAGGGCGTTGCTAAACACCATGACCCACATGCGTTCCCCCATCTTCAAGATAGCCAACCTGCCTTGCTTATGCAAACCCAGCAACCACCGCATCCTAGCATAATCCGCAGCCGACAGGTAGCTATAAGAGACGCACGCAAGAGCTACAACCCCAGCGAACTGCACAATGGCTGGAAACGCTAAATCCAAAACCTCAGCCCCAACATCTACTGCGATGACATCCATGCCCAAACCGTCCTTTCGCACCCGCTCCAAGGCTCTCGGCTCTAGCGCCTTCAGATCCGGCTTTCCTGGCAGAAACTTAAACACACAAGCTGCTTCCCTGAGCTGCTGTAGCACCTCCTCATGCCACTTGAACGGCAGGAATATTGCACCTGCAGCCTCCAGCGCCAATGCCCCCAAGAGCACGTCAACCTCCTGCACGGTCACAGGGCATGGACGGATTCGACCTAGTGACAGTGCCGTGCTGAGCGCGGAAAGCTTGTAGACCTCATGCTCTCCGGGCATGCCCTGCACAACCGCCGTCTCCACCTGCTGTGGGCTGTCCAGCCCCCAGCTCGACGAGACCTGAGATGTACTCGCCCTCACTGATTTCGGCGCACGCTGCTTAGGAGCCAGGCGATTTCTCAGCTCTGTGACCCCCAGCACCTCCACCACGCCGTCATCATAGGTGACTTGAAACCGATGCGCACGTCCTTGCCGCCCCACGTACGACGCCACCCCGAGGTGGGCCGTGCTGCGGCGTCCACGTCCTCGTGCCTCCCTCATAATCGCGGCTCCTTGAAGCTCCCGCAGGTGTTTGGGCGGCTGCAGCGGCTTGCCAGACGAGGGGTCAGGGCCCAACGCCTGCAAATCGCTGACCTGAATCCCCTTGGCCTCACACCTGGGGCAAACCCATTCGCCTTCAGGGATATGACTCAGCGGGGGTCGTAGGCAGTAGGTGTGCCACCCCGTGCCACAACCATCGCACAGCAGCATCCACTCCTCTCCATCGGGAAAGCTGCAAACCTCACACGGTAAACTGGGCGAGGGCCTAGCAAGCCTGGGGTCCACCTGATGGTCACTAATGGGCAGATGACACGGCGCACAATGGGTCACGTGTGCCGTAATGGTGTTGCCGCAACGACCTTCCAGGACAAGTACGCCCGTAGGACGAACCTCAGTGACGCGCAGGATCTCGGGTCGCGCCTGTGGGTCCAACGTAGTTCTCGCCGTTGTGTTCCTGTAATACACGTAATCGCCGATATCAAACCGGCGCAGGCGTGGCAGCACGGCACCCCCCCTCATCCGGGCGTATCGTAGGGTGTCCCGATGCTGCGCTATTAGCAGATTGCTGCCTGCCACCGCCATGTGTCGACGAAGCACAGCCGCACGCTGCATGACTGAGCTGGCTGCCATCTCTTGATCGTCCAGATTTACCTCCTCCGAAAACCGCTCCTTAATGGCTGGTGGTATCGTGGGTTCCACGGCATGCATGACATGGTAAGGCGCAAGGCGAGAAGACGACTGAACCGAGCAGTTGTAACCCAGCATGATGTAGGCCAGCTGCTTGTCCCACTCCTGATTGCCTCCTCCTGCCTGCGCAATGCGTCGGAGCGCATTTTTGCAGGTTTGAACCGCGCGCTCCGTTAGCCCATTAGCCTGGGGATGACTGGCCGACGTCTGACGGTGATCGATGAACGAATCTACCAGCATCTGCGCAAACTCCCCCTTCCACTCGCTGCCTTGATCCGAGCACACCTCTGCGCATGCCCCGTATCTCCCCAGCACGTGCTGCTGAAAGGCGAAGGCCGTGTGCTCCGCTTGCTTGTCCGGCAGCGGAATCATGACCACGTACTTGGAGAAATGTTCGATGCAGATCATGGTGTACACGTTGCCCCTGGAGGTGCGGTCAAACGGCCCACACAGGTCCACGCCCCAACGATAGAAAAGTCCCGAGATAGGCAGGGGGTTGAGCTCGGGGGCCCTGCTGTTGAAGCTGGCGCTGACACGGTCACAGGCTGAGCAGTGCCTTACGACGGCTGCCACATCCTCCGACATCCCACGCCACCAGTAGCTCGTTAAGATAAGCCCTGTAGTCCGTCGCACCCCAAAGTGACCAGTGTCCTCATGAGTCCGCTTGATGATGTCAGTACGCTCGGCCGGCCGAGGTACGACACGTGCCTTGGCGTCTCCCTCGATGCGGTACAAGGTGTCCCCCTGGAAGCGGTACAACCGTGCCCTACGCGAGCACCGCTTCTGTTCCGGAGTGGATAGGCCCTGCGGCATAACTCCGTGACGCAGCAGGTGTAGGGTCTGTTCGTCATCCCAAATGTCCCTGCCCTTGGCGTCCTCCACCTGTGCTGCCGGTGTCTGAGCTGAGGCCATCGCGATCACTGCGCCGCCATGTTTGCTGAGGGCGGAATCGGCGAGGGACCGGGCTAAGCCATTGCTGCAGGCCTGGGTCGCCGCTGCGTGGGACCTCATGGGGACCACCCCCTTGACCTGCCCAGCCATGACCCGATAAATCGCCAGCACACTGGACAAGTAGGTGACGTCGGTGGCGCGAGCCAGCAGGGTCCGCCGCTCATCCGGGGACAAGCTGGCGACCTCAGTGCTGTCCTCCTCCAATCCTAATGCGCGCTCACACTCCACGACTGACGGGGCTTCGTACTTTCCCGTGTGGCTGTTGAACAAGGGCGTGCTGATGCCCTGCCTCTCCGAGACGTCCGTGCAACCCACTGCACCCGGATAGAAGGCCACAGCTGGCATGCCGCCATGGTCACAGGGGTAGTACGGGGCCCTCATCTGCTTCCCCATGATCGGCACTGCGTGGTCCGATGTCAGAATATCCCCCAATCGCCGACCTGCAAGCCGTGCTGCGTTCTTCACCACGCTGCTAACGTGCTCCGGAGCACTTAAGTTGCTCCAGCTCTGGTACATCCGATGCGCATAGGATCCGAATCTAGCCGCGTCAGCTAGTACGGACCCCCCCAGCATAAGGCTAACTTCTGTTGCCACCTGCTCCTCCTTGTCCGACTCAGCCGCATGGATGGGGGCGCAGCGACCAAGGATGCATGCAGGGCGTGGCTCTGTGACAAGCTCCTGCAGCAATTCCACCACTCGTAGCACTGAAGGCACCGCCTGCACTGATTCTTCGTCCCAGAATGCCACCGTCATCCAGGCGTCGCCGTCCTGCGCTCCCACTGCCCTCAATTGCTCCCGGGTCACCTCCTTTACATCCGCTGGCAGGCTGGAGAAGGCGTCTCTCCAGGCCTCCGGGGGTAGCAGCTCCGGGTGTGCAGCCGTCAGCGCGGCCAGCCTGACTGCTGCAACTCCACGGGCCTCAGGGCTGGTGTCAGAGTACAGGTACCGGTTCACCCGGATCCCATTGCGAAGGCAGGACTCTAGGCCGGTACAGGCACCACCCAGGGGTTCGTACAGGGTAATACCGCGCTGCATAGCATACTGGAAGAAGGGTGATCCCACGTTGTGCAACCTGGTGTCGCCCTCACAGTGATCGCGCAGCCCCCCCAGCCGCTTGGCGGTTGAGAACCACTCCTGAGCCGCGCTGTGTAGCTGCCTCCTCTCACGCACCTTGACGGGGTTCGTCGGCTCGGGTGGTGGCGCCCGTTCCTCAAAACGCCACCCGTTCCAGCCCAAGATTGCCTCCTCCGGTGACGGGCAGAAGTCCTCACTGAACGGTGCCACCGCTGCCGTCAGGTGCACAGATGCGCTCGCCAGCTGGTTGTCCGCCCATGCCGCCTGGACCGTAGCCAAAGCCTCCCTGGGTGCCGGCCCCAGTTCAGCTGCATGCTCCAAGTCCTCGTCCAGTCTGGCGCCCGTGTTGTCTGCACTGCTTGCACGGGGGTTACGGGAAAGTGTGTCCGCGTTCTGATGTCGTATGCCCGGACGGTGCTCGATGGTGAAGTTGTACTCCTGCAGCACCAGAGCGAACCGCGCATACTGACCCGTCAGGCCCTCAGCGCTCATGAGGTAGGTGAGCGGCTGATGATCCGTGACGAGCTTGAAAGGTGGCCCACCAATGAGATGATGCCTAAACATCTTCACTGCCCAGACCGCCGCCAGCATCTCCCCCTTGTAGCTGCTGTACTGTGCCTCGTGCTTGTTGAGTGACCGGCTGATGCAGGCGCACATGTATTCATTCCCCTCATCATCCAGCTGGCCCAGCACTGCGCCAATGCCCCTGTTGGAGAAGTCCGTGTGCAGAATCAACGGCCGGCTGTAGTCAATGCGACGAAGGACCATACCCTCTCGGAGGAAGGCGGCCTTAATCGCATCGTGAGCCTCCTGCTGCGCCGGTCCCCAGCTCCAAGGCACGTCCTTCTTGAGCAGCTTGTTCAGCTCCACCACCGTCTGGCTCATGTTGGGCACGTAGCAGCGGTAGTAGTTGACAAAGCCAAGCTGCGTGCGTAGCTCGGAGACGTTCTTGGGCGGTTGGAGTGCCATGATGGCGGCGACCTTGGCTTGATGCGGACTGATGCCGAACGGGCTGAGATTATGGCCCAGGTACTCAATGACGTCCGCGCCGAAGATGGATTTGTCCGGGTGGGCCCGTAGGCCACACGCAGACAAGGCATCCAGCACACGCTCCACGTCACGCACATGCTGCTCCGGGGTTTCTGACCAGATTAGCACGTCATCAATGAAGGCTACGCTGATGTCGTCAAGCCCCGCCTTCGCCAGCTCGTAGTCCATAACTCGCTGGAACTTGGCGCTGGCGTTCTTGAGTCCATACGGCATCCTGGTGTACATCATTAGCTTATTGCCGACCCAGTAGGCTGTCTTGGGCTGATCCTCGGGCTTGATTGGGATCTGAAGGAAGCCCTGCCGTAGGTCCAGCTTGGAGAAAATGACGGCCTTGCCCACCCGTTGGAAGATCTCCTCCGGACGGTGCAGCCCGTATCTGTCTGACAAGGTATGCTGATTGACCGGCCTGTAGTCTTGAGCCATGCGGTGATCCGTCCACATGCCAGTCTGCGGGTCCTTCTTGGCTGCCAGCACTGGGTTCACCGCACACATGGTCGGACCGACGTACTCCTTGACGATGCCAGGCTTCATCAGTTCCGCTGTCTTGGCAGCGATGACCTCCTTTTCCTTGGGGCTGTAACGTCGCGGGGGCTGCACCACCGGCTTATCTGTGTCGAGGTCCAGGGAGAATGGGCCTTGATCACCAGAGTAGCCCGGGAGTTCCTCCATGCTATACGCAAAGGCGGAATGCTTGCGTGCCCGCACGGCCTCCTTCAGTGCTGCATTGGTCGTGGTATCCAGGGTGATGCTGTTGCCCCAGATCCAGCCACCCTCCGCATCCTTCTGATACCGCTCATAGGCGGTTGCCGCCGAGTTTCCCTCCGGTGTGAATGATGCCACGCTTGCCAGGGCTGATGACGGGTCGCTGTCCCAGCGCACTTGCCTTCCAGCATCCACCACTGCTTGACCGTGTGGGACTGCGCGGTTCGGGGCCGTACAATCCCACCCGGTTTGACGCAGCATGTAGCCTCCGGTGGCTGCTGCATGTGTGGCTAACTCAACACCATGGCTCCCGGTGACGTGGCCCTGCATAGCTCCTGCCCCCACCGTGAGAGAGATGAGGATGAGGGCCAGCAGGCTCGCAGAGACGGAGGTCCACCATGTGCGGCGCTTGACCCGCAGGTACTTTTCTTCACGTACCCGCCTAGTTGGCCGCTTCCTCTTACCGCGGCGACGTGGGCTTGACTGCGGGCTCAGCTGCAACTCCACCTTGGGTACCGCTGCTTCTGCCAGATTGCTCACAGCGTTGACTGCTAAGCCACCCAGGGCACTTGCCATACTGAGCGCTTGCCTCGGCCACCCCCAGTCTCGCTGCTCCATGACTAAGTGCTCCGGTTTTGCTGTGGAAGTGGTTGCCGCCGAGCTGCATCCCCCCCCCAGCTTTCCCGGCGATTCAGGGTCGCGGGATAAGCTGGAGGTGGCGAGGGCTACCCTTTTGTGCGCGACACCCGCCTCCTTGATGGGGCGATTGACTGTAGTCATGGGGATGGACACGATGTACTTGGGATGCTCCAGTAAGTTGGGGTACAGGTGGAGTTGAGCGACCGGGTACTGGGTAATGGCGTCTGCAACTGGGTGCATCTGATCGTTGCCAATGAGCACATCGTACATAGCCGCCTGCTCCACCACCAATGTCTGGGTTAGGCCCAACTGTACCTCATGCGCCGTACCCGGCAATATTGTAACCCTGATTCCTTGGGTTTCCACTTCCCCGATGACTTCAGCGTCCTGGTCCGCGGAGGTGTTTAGGCCCGTGGACGTCCTACGAATCGGTAAACCCAGCAAGGCTGCTGCACGCCTCGTGATCAGGTTCACGTCGGCGCAATGGTCCCTCAAATAGCGCAGCTGTGGGGCCGCTGTAGCCCCTACCTGCATGGCTGCCTCAGGGTAGTAGAACATTAGCTGCTTGCGGTCAAAGTAGCTCGCAGCTTGCTGATCCTGTTTCAGCAGCATGCCCATCACGCTCGAAGGTATGTCCTCGATGCCGCGCACACGTCCCCCTGCAGCCCCAGCAACACAGTACGGCACCCCCGAGGGCGTCGTCCGTGTGTAGATGGCGGCACTGGCTGCCGCATGCTGAGCCTGGCCTGCTGCTGCGTCCTGATCCACCCCCTTCACTTGCGGCGGGGCAGGCTGCACAGCTGGCTGGACACCTCTGGCCGCCGGAGCCGCCGAGGCTATCCGCGCAACTGTTTCTGGCTTGGCTCCTTCCTCCTCCTCCTGCAGCAGGTTCATGACACGACACATGCGGCTCAGCCCTGCGGTGATGTCCAGGCGCAGATGCAGCGCGTCATCTGGCTGGATGCGTGGCTGCGGGCGTGTCCGTGACGCTATCCTGGGGAGTGGATATACGTCGGACTTGATTTCCACTGGTTCAAATGATAGGGGCGGTGCCTGATGGGTCAGCGTGGCGCACACCCCTCCATGGGCCTCCTCCTCTGCGGCACCCGTTTGCTCCAGCACCTCCTTGCTCCAGTGGACCCGCAGCTTCTTCTTGGCCCCTGCCGCCCGTGTCGTGGAGACGTTGGCGTTGCGGCGATGTGGCACGTACACCTCCTCCTCATCATCATCACTTTGTACCGCCGCTGCCACCGCCGCCGCACGTTGGGGTCTTGCCTGCTGCTGCCGCTGTGGCTGCGCCTGCAGCTTCTCCTTATTCTGCTGGAACAGGCGACGTAGCAGCAGTGACCTCGGTTCCCAGCCCGGTTCCGCCTGGTCCGGGTGAAGGATGTGACAACGGCGCTCGTCATGGCCGTGGCGCCCGCAGTACTCACAAGTTTGGCCCTCCTGTCTCCTTGGCCCCGCCTGCTGCGCTGGCTTGGGTTGTGCTGGGGCAGTTTCATGCTGAGTCGCCAGTACGGCCCGGACCGCCCTGGCAATCTTTTCGTCGAGCGACTCCTCCTGCTTGTCTTGACGTTGCGCGGACGTAGATGCTGCCGACTTGCGCCCATTCAGCACCCTGCAATCCTTGGTGTCGTGGGTGGCGTTTTGACCGTGATGGGAGCAGTAGTGCCTGCCTTCCTGGACCTTCGGCGAGGTCCTCCTGGTGCTGTCTCGCTGAGCCGACCCTGACCTCTCCTGTGCCCGCGCGGGAGCGGTTGCAGGCTTGTAGTCTTCGTCTTCGGCCTTGATCTGTACCAGGTTCTGCCAGTACTGCTCCGCATAGTCAGCAATCTCCCCCAAGCGCTCGTACCACAGCTTGTTGTCCACCGACCCATATTTGCCCAGGACGTGGTCCCGGACGCGAGGCTCGAGGCGCATGACATAGCGCCGCGCTATCGTCGACAGGGGGTAGTGCTCCTTAATGTACGGCACCAGCTCCCGCACTTGCCTCAGATAGGACTTGGGAGAGCTGGAGGTCTGCCGGAGAGGGATGTACTGAGACACCTTGCTGCTGATCATCTCCGGCTCGAAATGCTTCTCCAGCTTGTTGACGTAGAAGTCCATAAGGGCTTCACCGTCGAACCTGGCCGTAGGGTCCTTGGCCGCCAGCCACGCTTCAGCATCCTGTTCTAAGGTCGGAAGCTGTTCCTTGTGCCACGCCGCGAAGCTGGAGCCTGGCACGGGCATAGTCCGCAGGATGTTAAGCGTGTGGGTTATCGGGAAATGGCCCTTGGCGTACTCCTTACGATTCTGCAGACCGACCAGGGCCTTGCACACGGCCTGCTGGAAGAAGGGGAACTCGTCGTAGGTAAACTTGGGCATGTTGTGGGGCCCGGAGCTCTGCATGGCTTCGTCCTCGCTGTCCTCACCCAGCTGGGAAGCCTCGCTGCTGCTGGCCTCTTGAGCGTCGTCTGCGTCGCCCGAGTTGTCAATCGGGGAGTCCGGGTCCTCCGACGACAGGGGCAAGGGCGACGTCTCCTCTGCGGGTGACTCGCTAGTGTTTCCTTGACTTGCTTGGCTCTCGCTGGTGGACGACGAACCCTGCTGCGGACCTTCGTACAGCTCGGGGGCCGACGGGGACCGCTGCAGTGGCTTGGGGAAGGTCCTGCGCCTGGGGTGCGGGGTCACAACTGGCACGTACTCGTCCTCCTCCTCGTATTCGGGGTTGCGTTGCCACTCTAGCTCCGTCCGCCGCGCTTCACCAGCCTTGACTTCACCTGATGCAAGAGCTCTCGAAGTTGAACTTGTGGAAGCCCTCGCAGCGCGCGGGGGATTGCGCCGGGGTTGTGAGGTGTCCGCCAGGGGTGCGGATCTAACTAGCACTCGGTAGACACACTTGACGTGGGCAGAGGCGCCGAAGTGCCAATGGTGCTGTCGGTGCCTATGCGTACCTGCCCCTGCTCCTGTTCCCTTGCCCGTGCCTCTGGCTGCACCTGTGGAGATGCACGCTGGGTATGCTGGGCACTAGGTTCCGGAGCTGCCTGCTGTACACCCACGGGTTCGTCGGGATGCAAAGGGGGGTAGTTCCGAACGTCCCCCTCCCCGCACTGCACCTGAGCGTGGCGCAAAGATCCACCAAATGTGTTTCGCAGGTAATTCAATAACCTGCACTCCTCCGTGGCATGCCTCGCGTCCCTGCCATGGATGTAGCAACCTGGGGCACAGTGGTAGCGCTCTGCAGGATACAGGTCCTCGGCGTAAGATAGTAGCTGTTGGTCGCGGCGTAGCTGCCCTATGAGAAAGCAACTCGAGCTGTGATGCCCCGCCTCAGGGCCGTGCAGGACGCAGCCCCTAATGAGCTCCTTGAGCTGAGCAGTCCCTGCACCCGAAGCTGGCCTTTCTACCGGGGATGGTAGTTCCCCGGCAGCTACCGCCTCCTGCCTGTCCCGACGATCAACAGCAGCAAGTCCTCGACTGGCCTGACCCCCCTTACGCTCACCACTACGGGATCGGGATCGCGAGTGTCGGCGTCGGGGGTGTCGCTGTTGGCCTCGATGGGTGGGTGATGGGCGGCGGCGGTCAGTGGGTTCCTGAGCTCCGTGACGGCGACGGGGTTCAGTGCTGGGGCTCCTCCCACGTCGCGGTGAAGGAGACCTGCGAGGTGTTCGCTCGCGAGGGTTGCTCTGCCCCGGGGCAGGACTTCCCTCCTTGCGTAGCGAACGGCGACCCTCTCCCCAAAGTCGGCGTGGGGTCGGACGGTCCTGGTGATCTTGCCGCGGGCTCCGCGATCTTGAGTCGCGTGGGCGTCGCGTGAAGCTCCTGTCGGTGCGCCTGCTTGACACTATTGCACAGGAGGCAGCGAAATGCAACCTGAGCGCGACAAGGTTACAGCTCTATGGACTCGCAGGATTAGACGGCGTCGTCTATGTAGCGACGTCTCACTGATGTGCGTGGAAATGTTGTCGCTCGACCACACGAAGTCCAGCACTCTGGCTACGCGCAGGATGCACAAGCGTGCCTAGGCGACCCTCGGATGGGCCGCGAAAGCTAGACGCTCGCTGCGCTAGGCGTTGGACGGTGACGGCGATGAACAGCAAAGCAGCAATCGCCGCGCTAGGCTAGGTGCTAACGACCCAAAGCTCTAGCGTTAGCGTGCGGTCGCTACTACTCCGACTTACTGCTACGCGGCAGTGTCGTCACTTGGCTGTGGGATGGGCTAGGGCCTTGAAAGGTACTCGATTTGGTTCCACGATAGGTCCAGTCCAGCTTGTAGCTCGTCCGCGGGTTGTAGGAAGGGATCCTACCAACCAAAGGGCTTGAATGGCTGATCAAAGCGCCAGTACACGGCTCGGCAAAGGGCTTGGCAGGACTAATCCGTTACAAATCGGTAAGGAAAGCGAAAGAAAGTTTGATTCAAAGTTCGGTCGGTTACGCTCAAGAAGTACTAAACGCTTCTAGAGCCAAGTGACAAAGTTCACTTGCTCTATTAGCCATAATATACCTATTCGACTGCTGATGCCGTACACGTCATCGCGACAGTCGAAAGGTCCAAAGCGCATCATAACGAAATCCGAAAACTACATCAGGTAGAATATGCGAAATTGATCCACACGAAATAAACAATTGGGAAACAACGGCCAAATTGATACTGTCGTCCTACCTGCCATATTATCCTGTCGTACAACTAATTCGCTATAAAGACCAGGCCCGGCCCGGCCATTTCCCAAACATTCTTGATTCAGCCGTACGGAATGGGCCAATTGTCTGGTCCCTGAAGCCCTAATTAGTTCGTTATGCTGCGTCATTCTTACTATGGCCTGAGCACCGCATGCCGCCAGCCATCATGCCACCTGTCATGTTCAGTCACCTAATCCGTCGTGACAGGTGCCGACTACGCCATCGCGCGTAGTGTTGCATTCGACGCGCCGCATCGCTCGAGCCATTGCCTCGCGACCTCAAGGTACGCTCGCGTTATCATGCTCGTGCGCGCGCGTATGCATAATGCACGTGTTATCGTTAGTGCGCGTTGATATGCGATGCCTCATGCATTCTAGACCGTCCGCGACCAAGTCGCCGGACCATGCGCACTATTCGCGACGCCGGCCACGCGATGCATGCTTGCAGCGTTGTACACAATGCATTAGGCGTTGTGCTGTCCGTGGGTTGCTTGTGCCCTTAGCCAGTGCGCCTAACGCGTGCGGTGCGACGTGCTGCGTGACATGCGTGCGATCGCGTCGCGCCCGCTGTCGTACTACTCCACAGTGTCCACGTACGACAGTGACGTCATCATTGCCGTATCGCTCCACAGTGTCCACGTACGACAGGGGTGACGTCATCAGTGCCGTATCGCTCCACAGTGTCCACGTACGACAGGGGTGACGTCATCAGTGCCGTATCGCTCCACAGTGTCCACGTACGACAGGGGTGACGTCATCAGTGCCGTATCGCTCCACAGTGTCCACGTACGACAGTGCCGTACCATACGATAGTGCCGTACCGTCGTACCGTGTTGCCGTACCGTACGATAGTGCCGTACCGTCATACCGTGTTGCCGTACCGTACGATAGTGCCGTACCGTCGTACCGTGTTGCCGTACCGTACGATAGTGCCATATCGCTCCGCGCGTCCACGTACGACAGTGCCGTACCATTCCGTGTACGACGGTGCCGTATCGCTCCGCGCATCCACGTACGACAGGGTGACGTGGTGCCGTGCGCGATAGAGTGATGGTGGGTGCAACTCTAGCAGGGCTTAGGAAAAGTGACGCGTGGTACAACACTGGCTAGACGGAAAAATCGCATTTGCCTGTATATACTATATACAGTTTCTCTCACCTTGTGAACCAGGGCATTTTTGTGACGGGTGCATCATCATGAAGCGGCTTTATTATTTTGCATGGGGTTTCATGGGAGCACAATGAAAAGCCCACAATCTGCTGCGCATCGACAGGTGCATGCCTTGCTTGCTTCGCACACTTTGTGTACGGCAGAAGATACGGCTAGTTGGTACGGTGTGTGACTTTTATAAATTTAGGGTTGCAGCCACGCACCAATGTTAGTATGCGGCAGGCACAGGTAAGCTTCAGTGTTGGGTGTCGGTTGATGCATGTTGAGGCTGAGCTTTAAGGCCCTTACGGCTGTGATGAGAGCTTTTGCCTCCCTCTATCTGGTTCTGGAGCCCCCGCCCTAGAGGCAACTTTCCCCCTGTTGGACTGTGGCGATCGAGCAAGGGGGGCATTTTAAATATCCCAAATAACAAACCATAAGGCTGCGACATCTTTCCTATATATGCTAAAGTGATGGTGTGTCAACTGGACCCACCATCGTCCACGGGCAGGCCTCCGGACAACCACCTGCTGGCTGGGTGGGTGCACCGTGCACTCACGAAGTCATACCTTTCTCGGCCTTTTGGCTCAGATCAAGTGTAGTATCTGTTCTTATAAGCTTAATCGCTTATACGGTCCTCATTGAGGACCTGCGATTAACTTCAATATTTCTCGGGGGCTTGTCAATGGTGAGCTTGCTCATTAGACTTGCCAGCATGTGTCACGCCCGATTACCGCCCCGCAAACACACTAGATGCGAAACACTTACTATTTTATTATGGGATGGGCTATGGCCTTGGTCGATGCTCGACTTAGCTCCGTTGCGCGCCTAGACCAGCTGATTCTCGTCCGCGGGTTGCAGGATCGGATTCCTGCCAACCGAAGGGCTTGACTCGTAGTCCTTTGCTCCAGACACGGCTCGGAAAGGGGCTTGGCTAGCGAGCACGTTACAGTAGTCGGCACTAAAGAAAATAAGGCAAAATAATATAGAGTAGGTCTTTTACGCTCAAGAAGTACTACGCTTCTAGAGCCAAGTGACAAAGTTCACTTGCTCTAGCATCACTAATATACCTGTTCGACTGCTATTGCCGTACATCTTCGTCGTGACAGTCGAAAGGTCCAGAATACCTCTTACGGACTCCAAAAATAGCAGTGAATAAAACACACGGAAATAGTTATCAAGATATAATCAGATTGAATTATGGCAAACTTATGAGCGTCATCGCTCTACCCGCCAAATAGCTATGCCGTACAACCAGCTCGCTATATAAGACGCGCTTTGGTCCAGTCTAGCCACTGAATATCCTAGGCTCAACCACACGAATGGGCCAGGCATCCGGTCTAACTAGCCTTTATGGGTTCGTTATGCTATCTATCCTTATGATACCCTTGCGCAACGCATGCTGCGATCCCTGGTGCCACCTGCCATGTGCGATCACCTAATCCGTCGTGACAGCTGTCACGCCCGATTACCGCCCCGCAAACACACTAGATGCGAAACACTTACTCCCCCCCCCAGCTCTGGGTGCTGTATCAGCCCCCGTGAGCTGGCCAAAGAAAGGGATCCTAGGCAAGTTCAAGTAGCCCACTCTCGTCTAGAAGTAGTGCATGCTTCCATAGGTCGTTGCTGAAAACCATGACCCACATGCGTTCCCCCATCTTCATGATAGCCAACCTGCCCTGCTTGTGCAAACTGAGCAGCCACCGCATCCTAGCATAGTCAGCGGCTGTCAGGTAGCGGTAGGCTACACACGCAAGGGCCACCACTCCAGCAAACTGCACGATGACTGGGAACACTAAGTCCAACACCTCAGCATCAACATCTACCGCAATGACCTTCATGTCCAAACCGTCCTTTCGCGCACGCTCCAAGGCTCTCGGTTCTAGCGCCTTCAGGTCCGGTTTTCCTACCAGAAACTTGAACACACATGCTGCTCCTCTGAGTTGCTGTAACACATCATCTCTCCACTTGAATGGTAGAAACATTGCACCTGCATTCTCCAGCGCCAGCACCCCCAAAAGCACATCAATCTCCTGCACAGTCACGGGGCACGGACGGATCCGACCTAGTGAAAGTGCCGTGCTGAGTGCGGAAAGCTTGTAGGCCTCATGCTCTCCGGGCATGCCCTGCACCACCGCCATCTCCACGTGCTGTGGACTGTCCAGCTCCCAGCTCGATGATGCTTGAGACGTGCTTGTCCTGGCTGATTTCTCCACACGTTGCTTGGGAGCCAGGCGATTCCTCAGCTCTGTAACCCCCAGTACCTCCACAAAACCGTCATCGTAGGTAACTTGAAAACGATGCGCACGTCCTTGTCGCCCCACGTACGATGCCACCCCGAGGTGGGTCGTACTGCGACGTCCACGTCCCCGTGACTCCCTCATGATCGCGGCCCCCTGAAGCTCCAGCAAGTGCTTGGGCGGCTGCAACGGCTTCCCAGACGAGGGGTCGGGGCCCAACGCCTGCAAATCACTCACTTTGATCCCCTTCATCTCACACCGGGGACAAACCCACGCGCCCTCCGGGATATGACTCAGCGGGGGTCGTAGACAGTAGGTATGCCACCCAGCCCCGCAACTGTCACACAGCAGCATCCATTCTTCTCCGTCAGGAAAGCTGCAAACCTCACAAGGCAGGTTGGGCGAGGGCCGAGCAAGCCTAGGGTCCACCTGATGGTCGCTGATAGGCAGGTGGCACGGCGCACAATGGGTGACATGCGCCGTGATAGTATTCCCACAACGACCCTCCAGGACTAGCACGCCCGTAGGACGAACCTCAGTGACGCGCAGAATCTCCGGCCGTGTCTGTGGATCCAGCGTGGTTCTCGCCGTCGTGTTCCTGTAGTACACATAATCGCCAATATCAAATCGGCGCAAGCGCGGTAGCACGGCACCCCCCCTCATCCGTGCGTAGCGTAGGGTGTCTCGATGCTGGGCTATCAATAGGTTGCTGCCCGCCACCGCCATGTGTCGCCGTAGCACCGCCGCACGTTGCATGACTGAGCGGGCTGCCGTGTCTTGGTCATCCAAATTCACCTCCTCCATGAACCGCTCCTTGATAGCTGGTGGTATCGTGGGCTCCACGGCGTGCATGATGTGATAGGGCGCAAGGCGAGAGGATGACTGAACCGAGCAGTTGTAGCCCAGCATGATATAGGCCAGCTGCTTGTCCCAGTCCTGGTTGCCGCCTCCCGCATGCGCAATGCGCCGGAGCGCATTTTTGCATGTCTGCACCGCACGCTCCGTTAGCCCATTAGCCTGGGGATGACTGGCTGACGTCTGTCGGTGATCAATGAACGAATCTACCAACATCTGCGCGAACTCCCCTTTCCACTCGCTGCCCTGGTCCGAGCACACCTCCGCGCAAGCTCCGTATCTCCCCAGCACGTGTTGCTGAAAGGCGAAGGCCGTGTGCTCTGCTTGCTTGTCCGGTAGCGGGATCATGACCACGTACTTGGAGAAGTGCTCGATGCAGATCATGGTGTAGACATTGCCCCTAGCCGTGCGATCGAACGGCCCACATAGATCCACGCCCCAGCGGTAGAAGAGTCCCGAGATAGGCAGGGGGTTAAGCTCAGGTGTCCTACTATTGAAACTGGCGTTGACGCGGTCACAGGCCGAGCAATGCCTCACGACGGCTGCCACATCCTCCGACATCCCACGCCACCAGTAGCTTGTCAGGATTAGTCCTGTGGTTCGACGCACCCCAAAGTGACCAGTGTCCTCGTGAGTCCGCTTGATGATGTCAGTACGCTCGGCCGGCCGAGGTACGACACGTGCCTTGGCGTCCCCCTCGATGCGGTACAAGGTGTCCCCTTGGAAGCGGTACAACCGTGCCCTCCGCGCACAGCGCTTCTGCTCCGGAGTGGATAAGCCCTGTGGCATGACTCCGTGACGCAGCAGGTGCAGGGTCTGCTCGTCGTCCCAGATGTCCCGGCCCTTAGCGTCCTCCACCTGCGCTGCTGGCGTCTGAGCTGAGGCCATGGCGATTAGTGCGCCACCGTGCCTACTAAGAGCAGAATCGGCGAAGGGCCGAGCCAGGCCGTTGCTGCAGACTTGAGTCGAGGCTGCGTAGGATTTCATGGGCACCACTCCCTTAACTTGCCCGGCCATGACACGATGAATCGCCAGCAGGCTGGACAAGTAGGTGACGTCAGTGGCGTGAGCCAGCAAGCTCCGCCGCTCATCCAGGGACAAGCTAGCGACCGCTGTGCTGTCTTCCTCCAATCCCAGGGCACGCTCACACTCCACAGCTGACGGGGCTTCGTATTTTCCCGTGCGGCTGTTGAACAAGGGCGTGCAGATGCCCTGCTTCTCCGAAACACCCGTGCAACCTACCGCGCCTGGATAGAAGGCCACAGCTGGCATACCGCCATGGTCACAGGGGTAGTACGGGGCTCTCATTTGCTTCCCCATGATGGGCACTGCGTGATACGGCGTCAGGATCTCCACCAGCCGTCGGCCTGTAGGCCGCGCCGCGTTCTCCACTATGCCACTGACATGTTCCGGGGCACTTAAGTTGCTCCAGCTCTGGTACATCCGATGCGCATAAGATCCGAATCTGGCTGCGTCAGCCAGTACGGACCCCCCCAGCATTAGACTAACTTCCGCCACCACCTGCTCCTCCTCGTCTGATTCGGCTGTATGGATGGGTGCGAAGCGGCCAAGGATACATGCAGGGCCAGGATCTGTGACGAGCTCCTGCAGCAACTCCACTGTTCGCAGCACTGACGGCACCGCCTGCACTGACTCCGTGCTCCAGAATGCCACCGTCATCCAAGCATTGCCGTTCTGGGCTCCCGCTGCCCTTAGCTGCTCCCTTGTTACCTCCCTTACGTCCGCTGGCAAACTGGAGAAGGCGTCACTCCAGGCCTCCGGGGGTAGCAGCTCCGGATATGCAGCTGTCAACGCGGCCAGCCTGGCTGCTGCAACCTTACGGGCCTGAGGGTTGGTGTCTGAGTACAAGTACCGGTTCACTCGGATTCCGTTGCGAAGGCAGGACTCCAGGCCGGTGCAGACACCACCCAGGGGTTCGTACAAGGTGATACCTCGCTGTATGGCGTGCTGAAAGAAGGGTGATCCCACGTTGTGCAGCCTGGTGTCGCCCTCACAGTGATCACATAGCCCCCCCAGCCGTTTGGCGGTTGTGAACCATTCATGAGCAGTACCGTGCAGCTGCCTCCTCTCGCGCGTCTTGACAGGGTTCGTTGGCTCAGGTGGTGGCATCCGTTCCTCAAGACGCCACCCGTTCCAGCCCAAGATGGCCTCCGCCGGTGATGGGCAGAAGTCCTCGCTGAACGGCGCCACCAACGTTGTGAAGTGCACAGATGCGCTCGCCAGCTGATTGTCCGCCCATGCTGCTCGGACTGTAGCCAACACCTCCCTGGGTGCCGGGCCCAGCTCAGCTGCCTGCTCCGAATCCTCGTCCAGTCTGGCGCCGGTGTTGTCCGCACAGCTTGCACGGGGATGGCGGGAAAGTGTGTCCGCGTTTTGATGACGTATGCCTGGACGGTGCTCGATGATGAAGTTGTATTCCTGCAGCACCAGGGCAAACCGCGCATACTGACCCGTCAGACCCTCAGCGCTCATAAGGTAGGTGAGCGGCTGATGATCAGTGACAAGCTTGAATGGCGGCCCACCGATGAGATGATGCCTGAACATTTTCACTGCCCAGACCGCTGCCAGCATCTCCCCTTTGTAGCTGCTGTACTGTGCCTCGTGCTTGTTGAGTGACCGACTGATGCAGGCGCACATGTACTCATTCCCATCGTCATCCAGCTGGCCCAGCACGGCGCCAATGCCCCTGTTGGAGAAGTCCGTGTGCAGGATTAATGGCCGGCTGTAGTCAATGCGACGAAGGACCATACCCTCTCGGAGGAAGGCGGCCTTGATCGCATCGTGAGCCTCCTGCTGCGCCGGTCCCCAGCTCCAGGGCACATCCTTCTTGAGTAGCTTGTTTAGCTCCACCACCATCTGGCTCATGTTGGGTACATAACAGCGGTAGTAATTGACGAAGCCAAGCTGCGTGCGTAGCTCGGAGACATTCTTGGGCGGTTGGAGTGCCATGATGGCGGCGACCTTGGCTTGATGCGGACTGATGCCGAACGGGCTGAGGTTGTGGCCCAGGTACTCGATAACGTCCGCACCAAAGATAGATTTGTCCGGGTGGGCTCGGAGGCCACACGCAGACAAGGCGTCCAGCACGCGCTCCACGTCACGTACATGCTGCTCCGGGGTTTCCGACCAGATCAGCACGTCATCAATGAAGGCCACACTGACATCATCAAGCCCTGCCTTTGCCAGCTCGTAGTCCATGACCCGTTGGAACTTGGCGCTGGCAT
Organism: Volvox reticuliferus; assembly: GCA_019650235.1. Lineage (NCBI taxonomy): Eukaryota > Viridiplantae > Chlorophyta > Chlorophyceae > Chlamydomonadales > Volvocaceae > Volvox > Volvox reticuliferus. Next base: position 17,908 of record BNCP01000040.1, on the reverse strand, counting down.
TCTTCAGCCCATAAGGCATCCTTGTATACATCATCAGCTTGTTTCCGACCCAGTAAGCCGTCTTGGGCTGGTCCTCCGGCTTGATTGGGATCTGCAGAAAACCCTGCCGTAGGTCCAGTTTGGAGAAAATGACGGCCTTGCCCACCCGCTGGAAGATCTCCTCTGGACGGTGCAGACCGTACCTGTCTGACAAGGTGTGCTGGTTGACCGGCCTGTAGTCTTGAGCCATGCGGTAATCCGTCCACATGCCCGTCTGCGGATCCTTTTTGGCTGCCAGCACCGGGTTCACCGCACATATGGTTGGGCCGACGTACTCCTTGACAATGCCGGGCTTGATCAGTTCCGCTGTCTTGGCAACGATGACCTCCTTTTCCTTGGGGCTGTAACGTCGCGGGGGCTGCACCACTGGCTTATCTGTGTCGAGGTCCAGGGAGAAGGGGCCTTGATCACCAGAGTAGCCCGGGAGTTCCTCCATGCTATATGCAAAGGCGGAATGCTTGCGTGCTCGCACGGCCTCCTTCAGTGCTGCATTGGTCGTGGTATCCAGGGTGATGCTGTTGCCCCAGATCCAGCCACCCTCCGCATCCTTCTGATACCTCTCATAGGCGGTTGCCGCCGAATTTCCCTCCGGTGTGAATGACGCCACGCTCGCCAGGGCTGATGACGGGTCGCTGTCCCAGCGCACTTGTCTTCCAGCATCCGCCACTGCTTGTCCTTGTGGGGCTGCACGGTTCGGGGCCGCACAATCCCACCCGGTTTGACGCAGCATGTAGCCTCCGGTGGCTGCTGCATGTGTGGCTAACTCAACACCATGGCTCCCGGTGACATGGCCCTGCATAGCTCCTGCCCCCACCGTGAGAGAGATGAGGATAAGGGCCAGCAGGCTCGCAGAGACGGAGGTCCACCATGTACGGCGCTTGACCCGCAGGTACTTTTCTTCACGTATCCGCCTGGTTGGCCGTTTCCTCTTGCCGCGGCGACGTGGGCTTGACTGCGGGCTCAGCTGCAACTCCACCTTGGGTGCCGCTGCTTCAGCCAGATTGCTCACGGCGTTGACTGCTAAGCCACCCAGTGCACTAGCCACACTGAGCGCTTGCCTAGGCCACCCCCAGTCTCGTTTCTCCGTGCCTGAGTGGTCCGGTTTTGCTGTGGAAGTGGTCGTCGCCGAGCTGCATCCCCCCCCCAGCTTCCCAAACGATTCGGGGTCGTTGGGGAAGCTGGAGGTAGCGCAGGCCACCCGTTTGTGTGCGACCACGGCCTCTTTGGTAGTCCGCTTGACCGCCGTCATGGGGATGGAGACAATGTACTTCGGGTATTCGAGTAGGTTGGGGTACAAATGCAGCTGGGCAACGGGGTACTGGGTGATAGCGTCCGCAACTGGGTGCATTTGGTCATTGCCCACTAGTATATCGTACATGGCCGCATCTTCAACCACCAGCATCTGCGTGAGGCCCAGCCGTACCTCGTGTGCCGTGCCTGGCAGTATCGTGACCTTGACCCCTTGGGCCTCCACCTCCCCGATGACCTCAGCGTCTTGGTCCGCAGAAGTGTTTAGGCTCGTGGACGTCCTCCGGATTGGTAAGCCCAGCAAGGCTGCTGCACGCCTCGTGATTAAGTTCACGTCGGCACAGTGATCCCTTAGGTAGCGCAGCTGTGGGGCTGCCGTTTCTCCTATCTGGATGGCACCTTCCGGATAATAAAACATCAGCTGTTTACGGTCGAAGTAGCTCGCGGCTTGCTGATCTCGCTTCAGCAGCATGCTAGCTACGCTTGAGGGTATGTCCTCGATACCTCGCACACGTCCCTCCACAGCCCCAGCAACGCAATACGGCACCCCCGAGGGCGTCGTTCGTGTTTGGATGGCCGTGCTAGCTGCCGCATGTTGAGCCTGGAACGTCGTTGTCTCCTGATTCCCCTGCTGCGCTTGCGGAGTGGCGTGCTGCACAGCTGGGGGCACATCTCTGGCAGCCGAAGCTGCCGAGATCACCCGCACAGCCGTTTCTTGCTTGACGCCTTCCTCTTCCTCCTGAAGCACGTTGATTACACGGCGCATGGTGCTCGGCCCTGCCGTGATGTCAAGGCGCAGGTGCAGGGCATCATCCGTCTGGCTGCGTGGCTGCGGACGTGCACGGGGTGCCGGCCTGGGGAGTGGATAAGCGTCGGGCTTGATCTCCACCGGTTCAAAAGACAAGGGTGGCGCCTGATGGGTCAGCGTCGCACAAGCCTCCCCCTGCGGCTCATCATCCATGGCTCTTGTGCGCTCCATCACCTCCTGGCTCCAGTGCACCCGCGGCTTCCCTTTGGCTTCCACTGCCTGCGTCATGGATACGTTGGCATTGCGGCGGTGAGGCACGTATACTTCCTCTTCATCGTCGTCGCTGTGCACCGCCGCCGCCACCGCAGCTGCACGCTGGGGTCTTGCCTGTTGCTGCTGCTGTCTCTGCGGCTGCGCCTGCAGCTTCTCCTTGTTCTGCAGGAACAGGCGACGTAGCGGTATTGACCTTGGTTCCCAGCCTGGCTCCGCTTGATCTGGGTGAAGGACGTGGCAATGGCGCTCATCGTGACCATTACGCCCGCAGTAGTCACACACTTGGCCCTCCTGCCGCCTTGGCCCCGCCTGATGTGCTGGCTTGGGCTGCGCCGGTGCAGCTCCATGCTGGGTCGCGAGTGCAGCCTGGACCGCCCTGGCAATCTTCTCGTCCAGCGACTCCTCTTTCTTGGACCGATGTTGCACGGATGTAGATGCTGCCGATTTGCTCCTGTTTAGCACCCTGCAGTCCTTGGTGTCGTGCGTGGAGTTTTGGCCATGATGGGAGCAGTAGTGCTTGCCTTCTTGGGCCTTCGGCGTGCTCCTCCTGGTGCTGTCCCGCTGAGCCGACGCTGACCTTTCCTGCGCCCGCGCGGAAGCGGGTGCAGGCTTGTAGTCTTCATCTTCGGTCCTGATCTGCACCAAGTTTTGCCAATACTGCTCCGCATAGTCAGCAATCTCCCCCAGGCGCTCGTACCACAGCTTGTTGTCCACCGATCCGTATTTGCCTAGGACATGGTCTCGGACGCGCGGCTCAAGGCGCATGACGTAGCGCCGCGCTATTGTTGATAGGGGGTAGTGCTCCGTGATGAAGGGCACCAGCTCCCGTACTTGCCTAAGGTAGGATTTCGGCGATGTTGTGCCCTGCCGAAGTGGAATGTACTGCGCAATTTTGCTGCTGATCATCTCCGGTTCGAAGTGCTTTTCCAGCTTGTGGACATAAAAGTCCATGAGGGCTTCACCATCGAACTTGGCTGAGGGATCTTTAGCCGCCAGCCACGCCTCAGCGTCACGCTCCAGGGTTGGGAGCTGCTCCTTATGCCACGCTGCAAAGCTAGAGCCTGGCACCGGCATATTCCGCAAGATGCTGAGAGCATGAGTGATGGGAAAGCAGCCCTTGGCATACTCCTTGCGCTGCTGGAGGTTGGCCAAGGCCTTGTACGCCGCTTGTTGAAAAAAGGGGAATTCATCATAGGTGAATTTGGGCATGTTGTGGGGGCCCGTGCTTTGCATGATCTCCTCCTCACTACCGTCGTCCAACTGCGAAGCTTCACTACTACTCACTGACTCAGCGTCGTCTGCGTCGCCCAAGTTATCAATCGGGGAGTCCGGGTCCTCCGATGACAGGTGCAAGGGCGACGGTCCCTCTCCAGGTGACGCGCTGGTGCTGTCTTCAACTGCTTGACTCTCGCTTGTGGAGGGAGAAGCCTGCCGCGGACCTACGTACAGCTCGGGGGCCGACGGGGACCGCTGCACTGGCTTAGGGAAGGTCCTGCGCCTAGGGTGTGGTGTGACAACTGGCACGTACTCGTCCTCCTCCTCGTACTCGGGGTTACGCTGCCACTCCAACGTTGCCCGCCGCACTTCACCTGCCTTGGCTTCCCCAGACGAAGGAGCTCCCGATGCCGAGCTAGTAGACGCCCTTACAGCGCGCGGGGGATTGCGCCGGGGCTGTGATGTGTCCGCCAGGGGTGCAGATGCCGCCTAGCACTCTGTGGACACACTAGACGTGGGCAACGGCGCTGAGGTACCAATGGTGCTATCAGTACCTATGCGTACCTGCCCTTGCTCCTGCTCCCTTGCCCGTGCCTCTGGCTGCACCTGTGGAGATGCGCGCTGGGTTTGCTGAGCACTAGGTCCCGGAGCTACCTGCTGTACACCCACGGGTTCGTCCGGATGCAAGGGGGGGTAGTTCCTGATATCCCCGTCCCCGCACTGCACCTGGGTGTAGCGCAAGGATCCACCAAAGGTGCTGCGCAGGTAATTCAGTAGCCTGCACTCCTCTGTGGTGTGTCTCGCGTTCCTGCCGTGAAAATAGCACCCTGGGGCACAATGGTAACGCTCCGCCGGGTACAGGTCCTCAGCGTAGGATAGAAGTTGCCGGTCCTGGCTCAGCTGCCTTATCAGGAAGCAGCTAGAGCTGTGATGTCCCGCCTCCGGCCCGTGCAAGACGCAGCCCTTTATCAGCTCCCTCAGTGGTGCAGTGCCTGTGCCTGACGCTGGCCCGCCTACTGGGGATCGTGGTTCCCCAGGGCTCCCCGCTTCCTGCCTACCTCGGTGATGGGCAGGCCGACGAGTAGCGTGCTCCTCCCGACGCTCAGCACTTCGTGACCGGGATCGCGAGTGCAGGCGTGGATGGTGCCGCTGTCGGCTTGGACGCGGGGGTGGTGAGCGGTTCCGGGTACCTGGATCCTGGGCACCACCACGGCGCCCAGGCTCAGTGCTGATGCGTCTCGCACGTGAGGGAGACCTGTGGGGGTCTCGCTGGTGAGGGTCGTGCTGCCCCGGGGCAGGATTTCCCTCTCTGTGCGGCGAGTGACGGCCCTCCTCCCAAGGTCGGCGTGGGGGTAGGCGGTCCTGACGATGTTGATGCGGGCTCCGTGACCTGTCGTCACGTGAGTGCCGCGCGAGGCCCCTGTCGATGCGCCTGCTTGACACTAATGCACAGGAGGCAACGGAATGCAACCTGAGCGAAGCACAGTCACAGGTCTACAGGGCTCGCAATAGTTGCCGGCGTCGCCACTAGTAGCGACGTGCCGCTGATGTGAGTGGTGGCGTTGTCCCTTGGATGCACAACGTCCACGATTTTGGCTGCTCGCAAGTCAGACAAGCGTGCCTAGGCGACCCTCGGATGGGCCGCTAAAGCTAAGCGCTCGCTGCACTAGGCGTTGGACACCGACAGTGATGACAAGCAGAGCAGCAACCGCTGCGCTAGGCTAGGTTCCAGAGACCCAGAGCTCTAGCGTCAACGTATATGTTTCTCCCCGACTGACTTACTGCTACGCGGCAGTGTCGTCACTTGGCTATGGGATGGGCTATGGCCTTGGTCGATGCTCGACTTAGCTCCGTTGCGCGCCTAGACCAGCTGATTCTCGTCCGCGGGTTGCAGGATCGGATTCCTGCCAACCGAAGGGCTTGACTCGTAGTCCTTTGCTCCAGACACGGCTCGGAAAGGGGCTTGGCTAGCGAGCACGTTACAGTAGTCGGCACTAAAGAAAATAAGGCAAAATAATATAGAGTAGGTCTTTTACGCTCAAGAAGTACTACGCTTCTAGAGCCAAGTGACAAAGTTCACTTGCTCTAGCATCACTAATATACCTGTTCGACTGCTATTGCCGTACATCTTCGTCGTGACAGTCGAAAGGTCCAGAATACCTCTTACGGACTCCAAAAATAGCAGTGAATAAAACACACGGAAATAGTTATCAAGATATAATCAGATTGAATTATGGCAAACTTATGAGCGTCATCGCTCTACCCGCCAAATAGCTATGCCGTACAACCAGCTCGCTATATAAGACGCGCTTTGGTCCAGTCTAGCCACTGAATATCCTAGGCTCAACCACACGAATGGGCCAGGCATCCGGTCTAACTAGCCTTTATGGGTTCGTTATGCTATCTATCCTTATGATACCCTTGCGCAACGCATGCTGCGATCCCTGGTGCCACCTGCCATGTGCGATCACCTAATCCGTCGTGACACATGGTTGCGGCCTTACACTACAGCCACAGCCGTGCACCCGTCCCATGAAGAATGCGTGATGCTCCTTAGTCCTTCATGATGCAGATGCCGGCCCTAACATGACAGCCAAGGTCCATCTGTCAGGGTTTCCGGTGTTCAACACCGATCTGCATTGTTATATCCTGTTATGCGGGCATGGGCATGACGCACCCAAGCCAGAGCTTCCCAGTAATTCTCATGATCCTCGGTGTGTGTGCCAAAATAATTCAGTTGAAGGACTTGAAACATAGATATGCATAAATGTAAAAACACGCACGCAAACAGGTACACACACGGCAGTTACACACAATCAGGGCTTTATCCTTTTCATGGCGCAGTTGTTGAACACCTCTGCCCACATACATACACCAACTTATAAGTACACTTATTATAATCATATCCATGCATATCTGCATTTTATATACACACACACACGCACAAATACATATATATATATATATATATATATATGTGTGTGTACACATGGGTACCTACCTAAAATATATATGTGTTGCTTGCACGGAGACATACAATACGCCATTTTTCTAGTGCATTCCACCTGCGCAGGATAATCAACACCTCTCTGAATCTCATGTACCACATCCTGACTTGCAGCGGGATGGCTCTTCCAAACCAGCAGCAGGCAAGTTGTGAATGGCAAGATGGAGCATATACATGCAATTGGATGGAAATATAGATAGATAGATAGGTAGGTAGGTAAAATACATCGAGATAGATAGATAGATAGGTAGGTAGGTAGGTAGATAGATAGGTAGGTAGGTAGATAGGTAGGTAGATAGATAGATGTAGGTAGATAGATATAGATATGTAGGTAGATGGATATAGATATGTAGGTAAAGATAGATAGATGTAGATAGATAGATATAGATAGATAGGTAGATAGGTAGATAGATGTATATAGACAGACATGTCTATCCACGTGTACAGGAAGGAAAGGGAAAGGAGACGTAGGCATGGATTGACATGCACGCTGGTTAGTTTAAGGAATGTGAGGCTAACCTTGTGCTTATGAATGTGCCGTTGTAGCTCAGTGGTAGAGCGTTTGTCTTGTAAACAAGAGGCCTCTGGTTCGATCCCAGACTGCGGCACATGTTCAAAGTTCACAGGCTGAGACCGGGGATGGGGGGGGGCTGAGCAGGTTGAGGGGGCGGCCAATGATATTGTGCTCTAGTTCCTTCTATGCAACATCAATCAGTTACTATTGCAGACATACACAACCTGGATGGAACAATTACGTAGTGCAGAGCGCTCATCATGCTTCAGCTGACCATGCCTGGCACATTCAGGAAACATGGATTGAGTTTCTGTCTCAGCTCCAAATTCACCATTGTCACAGCACCGTTCAGGTGTTTCATCTTCAACATTGCTGTGCTGGCTAGACGGAAAAATCGCATTTGCCTGTATATACTATATACAGTTTCTCTCACCTTGTGAACCAGGGCATTTTTGTGACGGGTGCATCATCATGAAGCGGCTTTATTATTTTGCATGGGGTTTCATGGGAGCACAATGAAAAGCCCACAATCTGCTGCGCATCGACAGGTGCATGCCTTGCTTGCTTCGCACACTTTGTGTACGGCAGAAGATACGGCTAGTTGGTACGGTGTGTGACTTTTATAAATTTAGGGTTGCAGCCACGCACCAATGTTAGTATGCGGCAGGCACAGGTAAGCTTCAGTGTTGGGTGTCGGTTGATGCATGTTGAGGCTGAGCTTTAAGGCCCTTACGGCTGTGATGAGAGCTTTTGCCTCCCTCTATCTGGTTCTGGAGCCCCCGCCCTAGAGGCAACTTTCCCCCTGTTGGACTGTGGCGATCGAGCAAGGGGGGCATTTTAAATATCCCAAATAACAAACCATAAGGCTGCGACATCTTTCCTATATATGCTAAAGTGATGGTGTGTCAACTGGACCCACCATCGTCCACGGGCAGGCCTCCGGACAACCACCTGCTGGCTGGGTGGGTGCACCGTGCACTCACGAAGTCATACCTTTCTCGGCCTTTTGGCTCAGATCATGTGTAGTATCTGTTCTTATAAGCTTAATCGCTTATACGGTCCTCATTGAGGACCTGCGATTAACTTCAATATTTCTCGGGGGCTTGTCAATGGTGAGCTTGCTCATTAGACTTGCCAGCATGGTTGCGGCCTTACACTACAGCCACAGCCGTGCACCCGTCCCATGAAGAATGCGTGATGCTCCTTAGTCCTTCATGATGCAGATGCCGGCCCTAACATGACAGCCAAGGTCCATCTGTCAGGGTTTCCGGTGTTCAACACCGATCTGCATTGTTATATCCTGTTATGCGGGCATGGGCATGACGCACCCAAGCCAGAGCTTCCCAGTAATTCTCATGATCCTCGGTGTGTGTGCCAAAATAATTCAGTTGAAGGACTTGAAACATAGATATGCATAAATGTAAAAACACGCACGCAAACAGGTACACACACGGCAGTTACACACAATCAGGGCTTTATCCTTTTCATGGCGCAGTTGTTGAACACCTCTGCCCACATACATACACCAACTTATAAGTACACTTATTATAATCATATCCATGCATATCTGCATTTTATATACACACACACACGCACAAATACATATATATATATATATGTGTGTGTGTACACATGGGTACCTACCTAAAATATATATGTGTTGCTTGCACGGAGACATACAATACGCCATTTTTCTAGTGCATTCCACCTGCGCAGGATAATCAACACCTCTCTGAATCTCATGTACCACATCCTGACTTGCAGCGGGATGGCTCTTCCAAACCAGCAGCAGGCAAGTTGTGAATGGCAAGATGGAGCATATACATGCAATTGGATGGAAATATAGATAGATAGATAGGTAGGTAGGTAAAATACATCGAGATAGATAGATAGATAGGTAGGTAGGTAGGTAGGTAGATAGGTAGGTAGATAGATAGATGTAGGTAGATAGATATAGATATGTAGGTAGATGGATATAGATATGTAGGTAAAGATAGATAGATGTAGATAGATAGATATAGATAGATAGGTAGATAGGTAGATAGATGTATATATAGACAGACATGTCTATCCACGTGTACAGGAAGGAAAGGGAAAGGAGACGTAGGCATGGATTGACATGCACGCTGGTTAGTTTAAGGAATGTGAGGCTAACCTTGTGCTTATGAATGTGCCGTTGTAGCTCAGTGGTAGAGCGTTTGTCTTGTAAACAAGAGGCCTCTGGTTCGATCCCAGACTGCGGCACATGTTCAAAGTTCACAGGCTGAGACCGGGGATGGGGGGGGGGCTGAGCAGGTTGAGGGGGCGGCCAATGATATTGTGCTCTAGTTCCTTCTATGCAACATCAATCAGTTACTATTGCAGACATACACAACCTGGATGGAACAATTACGTAGTGCAGAGCGCTCATCATGCTTCAGCTGACCATGCCTGGCACATTCAGGAAACATGGATTGAGTTTCTGTCTCAGCTCCAAATTCACCATTGTCACAGCACCGTTCAGGTGTTTCATCTTCAACATTGCTGTGCTGGCTAGACGGAAAAATCGCATTTGCCTGTATATACTATATACAGTTTCTCTCACCTTGTGAACCAGGGCATTTTTGTGACGGGTGCATCATCATGAAGCGGCTTTATTATTTTGCATGGGGTTTCATGGGAGCACAATGAAAAGCCCACAATCTGCTGCGCATCGACAGGTGCATGCCTTGCTTGCTTCGCACACTTTGTGTACGGCAGAAGATACGGCTAGTTGGTACGGTGTGTGACTTTTATAAATTTAGGGTTGCAGCCACGCACCAATGTTAGTATGCGGCAGGCACAGGTAAGCTTCAGTGTTGGGTGTCGGTTGATGCATGTTGAGGCTGAGCTTTAAGGCCCTTACGGCTGTGATGAGAGCTTTTGCCTCCCTCTATCTGGTTCTGGAGCCCCCGCCCTAGAGGCAACTTTCCCCCTGTTGGACTGTGGCGATCGAGCAAGGGGGGCATTTTAAATATCCCAAATAACAAACCATAAGGCTGCGACATCTTTCCTATATATGCTAAAGTGATGGTGTGTCAACTGGACCCACCATCGTCCACGGGCAGGCCTCCGGACAACCACCTGCTGGCTGGGTGGGTGCACCGTGCACTCACGAAGTCATACCTTTCTCGGCCTTTTGGCTCAGATCATGTGTAGTATCTGTTCTTATAAGCTTAATCGCTTATACGGTCCTCATTGAGGACCTGCGATTAACTTCAATATTTCTCGGGGGCTTGTCAATGGTGAGCTTGCTCATTAGACTTGCCAGCATGGTTGCGGCCTTACACTACAGCCACAGCCGTGCACCCGTCCCATGAAGAATGCGTGATGCTCCTTAGTCCTTCATGATGCAGATGCCGGCCCTAACATGACAGCCAAGGTCCATCTGTCAGGGTTTCCGGTGTTCAACACCGATCTGCATTGTTATATCCTGTTATGCGGGCATGGGCATGACGCACCCAAGCCAGAGCTTCCCAGTAATTCTCATGATCCTCGGTGTGTGTGCCAAAATAATTCAGTTGAAGGACTTGAAACATAGATATGCATAAATGTAAAAACACGCACGCAAACAGGTACACACACGGCAGTTACACACAATCAGGGCTTTATCCTTTTCATGGCGCAGTTGTTGAACACCTCTGCCCACATACATACACCAACTTATAAGTACACTTATTATAATCATATCCATGCATATCTGCATTTTATATACACACACACACGCACAAATACATATATATATATATGTGTGTGTGTACACATGGGTACCTACCTAAAATATATATGTGTTGCTTGCACGGAGACATACAATACGCCATTTTTCTAGTGCATTCCACCTGCGCAGGATAATCAACACCTCTCTGAATCTCATGTACCACATCCTGACTTGCAGCGGGATGGCTCTTCCAAACCAGCAGCAGGCAAGTTGTGAATGGCAAGATGGAGCATATACATGCAATTGGATGGAAATATAGATAGATAGATAGGTAGGTAGGTAAAATACATCGAGATAGATAGATAGATAGGTAGGTAGGTAGGTAGGTAGATAGGTAGGTAGATAGATAGATGTAGGTAGATAGATATAGATATGTAGGTAGATGGATATAGATATGTAGGTAAAGATAGATAGATGTAGATAGATAGATATAGATAGATAGGTAGATAGGTAGATAGATGTATATATAGACAGACATGTCTATCCACGTGTACAGGAAGGAAAGGGAAAGGAGACGTAGGCATGGATTGACATGCACGCTGGTTAGTTTAAGGAATGTGAGGCTAACCTTGTGCTTATGAATGTGCCGTTGTAGCTCAGTGGTAGAGCGTTTGTCTTGTAAACAAGAGGCCTCTGGTTCGATCCCAGACTGCGGCACATGTTCAAAGTTCACAGGCTGAGACCGGGGATGGGGGGGGGGCTGAGCAGGTTGAGGGGGCGGCCAATGATATTGTGCTCTAGTTCCTTCTATGCAACATCAATCAGTTACTATTGCAGACATACACAACCTGGATGGAACAATTACGTAGTGCAGAGCGCTCATCATGCTTCAGCTGACCATGCCTGGCACATTCAGGAAACATGGATTGAGTTTCTGTCTCAGCTCCAAATTCACCATTGTCACAGCACCGTTCAGGTGTTTCATCTTCAACATTGCTGTGCTGGCTAGACGGAAAAATCGCATTTGCCTGTATATACTATATACAGTTTCTCTCACCTTGTGAACCAGGGCATTTTTGTGACGGGTGCATCATCATGAAGCGGCTTTATTATTTTGCATGGGGTTTCATGGGAGCACAATGAAAAGCCCACAATCTGCTGCGCATCGACAGGTGCATGCCTTGCTTGCTTCGCACACTTTGTGTACGGCAGAAGATACGGCTAGTTGGTACGGTGTGTGACTTTTATAAATTTAGGGTTGCAGCCACGCACCAATGTTAGTATGCGGCAGGCACAGGTAAGCTTCAGTGTTGGGTGTCGGTTGATGCATGTTGAGGCTGAGCTTTAAGGCCCTTACGGCTGTGATGAGAGCTTTTGCCTCCCTCTATCTGGTTCTGGAGCCCCCGCCCTAGAGGCAACTTTCCCCCTGTTGGACTGTGGCGATCGAGCAAGGGGGGCATTTTAAATATCCCAAATAACAAACCATAAGGCTGCGACATCTTTCCTATATATGCTAAAGTGATGGTGTGTCAACTGGACCCACCATCGTCCACGGGCAGGCCTCCGGACAACCACCTGCTGGCTGGGTGGGTGCACCGTGCACTCACGAAGTCATACCTTTCTCGGCCTTTTGGCTCAGATCATGTGTAGTATCTGTTCTTATAAGCTTAATCGCTTATACGGTCCTCATTGAGGACCTGCGATTAACTTCAATATTTCTCGGGGGCTTGTCAATGGTGAGCTTGCTCATTAGACTTGCCAGCATGGTTGCGGCCTTACACTACAGCCACAGCCGTGCACCCGTCCCATGAAGAATGCGTGATGCTCCTTAGTCCTTCATGATGCAGATGCCGGCCCTAACATGACAGCCAAGGTCCATCTGTCAGGGTTTCCGGTGTTCAACACCGATCTGCATTGTTATATCCTGTTATGCGGGCATGGGCATGACGCACCCAAGCCAGAGCTTCCCAGTAATTCTCATGATCCTCGGTGTGTGTGCCAAAATAATTCAGTTGAAGGACTTGAAACATAGATATGCATAAATGTAAAAACACGCACGCAAACAGGTACACACACGGCAGTTACACACAATCAGGGCTTTATCCTTTTCATGGCGCAGTTGTTGAACACCTCTGCCCACATACATACACCAACTTATAAGTACACTTATTATAATCATATCCATGCATATCTGCATTTTATATACACACACACACGCACAAATACATATATATATATATGTGTGTGTACACATGGGTACCTACCTAAAATATATATGTGTTGCTTGCACGGAGACATACAATACGCCATTTTTCTAGTGCATTCCACCTGCGCAGGATAATCAACACCTCTCTGAATCTCATGTACCACATCCTGACTTGCAGCGGGATGGCTCTTCCAAACCAGCAGCAGGCAAGTTGTGAATGGCAAGATGGAGCATATACATGCAATTGGATGGAAATATAGATAGATAGATAGGTAGGTAGGTAAAATACATCGAGATAGATAGATAGATAGGTAGGTAGGTAGGTAGGTAGATAGGTAGGTAGATAGATAGATGTAGGTAGATAGATATAGATATGTAGGTAGATGGATATAGATATGTAGGTAAAGATAGATAGATGTAGATAGATAGATATAGATAGATAGGTAGATAGGTAGATAGATGTATATATAGACAGACATGTCTATCCACGTGTACAGGAAGGAAAGGGAAAGGAGACGTAGGCATGGATTGACATGCACGCTGGTTAGTTTAAGGAATGTGAGGCTAACCTTGTGCTTATGAATGTGCCGTTGTAGCTCAGTGGTAGAGCGTTTGTCTTGTAAACAAGAGGCCTCTGGTTCGATCCCAGACTGCGGCACATGTTCAAAGTTCACAGGCTGAGACCGGGGATGGGGGGGGGGCTGAGCAGGTTGAGGGGGCGGCCAATGATATTGTGCTCTAGTTCCTTCTATGCAACATCAATCAGTTACTATTGCAGACATACACAACCTGGATGGAACAATTACGTAGTGCAGAGCGCTCATCATGCTTCAGCTGACCATGCCTGGCACATTCAGGAAACATGGATTGAGTTTCTGTCTCAGCTCCAAATTCACCATTGTCACAGCACCGTTCAGGTGTTTCATCTTCAACATTGCTGTGCTGGCTAGACGGAAAAATCGCATTTGCCTGTATATACTATATACAGTTTCTCTCACCTTGTGAACCAGGGCATTTTTGTGACGGGTGCATCATCATGAAGCGGCTTTATTATTTTGCATGGGGTTTCATGGGAGCACAATGAAAAGCCCACAATCTGCTGCGCATCGACAGGTGCATGCCTTGCTTGCTTCGCACACTTTGTGTACGGCAGAAGATACGGCTAGTTGGTACGGTGTGTGACTTTTATAAATTTAGGGTTGCAGCCACGCACCAATGTTAGTATGCGGCAGGCACAGGTAAGCTTCAGTGTTGGGTGTCGGTTGATGCATGTTGAGGCTGAGCTTTAAGGCCCTTACGGCTGTGATGAGAGCTTTTGCCTCCCTCTATCTGGTTCTGGAGCCCCCGCCCTAGAGGCAACTTTCCCCCTGTTGGACTGTGGCGATCGAGCAAGGGGGGCATTTTAAATATCCCAAATAACAAACCATAAGGCTGCGACATCTTTCCTATATATGCTAAAGTGATGGTGTGTCAACTGGACCCACCATCGTCCACGGGCAGGCCTCCGGACAACCACCTGCTGGCTGGGTGGGTGCACCGTGCACTCACGAAGTCATACCTTTCTCGGCCTTTTGGCTCAGATCATGTGTAGTATCTGTTCTTATAAGCTTAATCGCTTATACGGTCCTCATTGAGGACCTGCGATTAACTTCAATATTTCTCGGGGGCTTGTCAATGGTGAGCTTGCTCATTAGACTTGCCAGCATGGTTGCGGCCTTACACTACAGCCACAGCCGTGCACCCGTCCCATGAAGAATGCGTGATGCTCCTTAGTCCTTCATGATGCAGATGCCGGCCCTAACATGACAGCCAAGGTCCATCTGTCAGGGTTTCCGGTGTTCAACACCGATCTGCATTGTTATATCCTGTTATGCGGGCATGGGCATGACGCACCCAAGCCAGAGCTTCCCAGTAATTCTCATGATCCTCGGTGTGTGTGCCAAAATAATTCAGTTGAAGGACTTGAAACATAGATATGCATAAATGTAAAAACACGCACGCAAACAGGTACACACACGGCAGTTACACACAATCAGGGCTTTATCCTTTTCATGGCGCAGTTGTTGAACACCTCTGCCCACATACATACACCAACTTATAAGTACACTTATTATAATCATATCCATGCATATCTGCATTTTATATACACACACACACGCACAAATACATATATATATATATATATAAATATGTGTGTGTACACATGGGTACCTACCTAAAATATATATGTGTTGCTTGCACGGAGACATACAATACGCCATTTTTCTAGTGCATTCCACCTGCGCAGGATAATCAACACCTCTCTGAATCTCATGTACCACATCCTGACTTGCAGCGGGATGGCTCTTCCAAACCAGCAGCAGGCAAGTTGTGAATGGCAAGATGGAGCATATACATGCAATTGGATGGAAATATAGATAGATAGATAGGTAGGTAGGTAAAATACATCGAGATAGATAGATAGATAGGTAGGTAGGTAGGTAGGTAGATAGGTAGGTAGATAGATAGATGTAGGTAGATAGATATAGATAGATAGGTAGATAGGTAGATAGATGTATATATAGACAGACATGTCTATCCACGTGTACAGGAAGGAAAGGGAAAGGAGACGTAGGCATGGATTGACATGCACGCTGGTTAGTTTAAGGAATGTGAGGCTAACCTTGTGCTTATGAATGTGCCGTTGTAGCTCAGTGGTAGAGCGTTTGTCTTGTAAACACGAGGCCTCTGGTTCGATCCCAGACTGCGGCACATGTTCAAAGTTCACAGGCTGAGACCGGGGATGGGGGGGGGGCTGAGCAGGTTGAGGGGGCGGCCAATGATATTGTGCTCTAGTTCCTTCTATGCAACATCAATCAGTTACTATTGCAGACATACACAACCTGGATGGAACAATTACGTAGTGCAGAGCGCTCATCATGCTTCAGCTGACCATGCCTGGCACATTCAGGAAACATGGATTGAGTTTCTGTCTCAGCTCCAAATTCACCATTGTCACAGCACCGTTCAGGTGTTTCATCTTCAACATTGCTGTGCTGGCTAGACGGAAAAATCGCATTTGCCTGTATATACTATATACAGTTTCTCTCACCTTGTGAACCAGGGCATTTTTGTGACGGGTGCATCATCATGAAGCGGCTTTATTATTTTGCATGGGGTTTCATGGGAGCACAATGAAAAGCCCACAATCTGCTGCGCATCGACAGGTGCATGCCTTGCTTGCTTCGCACACTTTGTGTACGGCAGAAGATACGGCTAGTTGGTACGGTGTGTGACTTTTATAAATTTAGGGTTGCAGCCACGCACCAATGTTAGTATGCGGCAGGCACAGGTAAGCTTCAGTGTTGGGTGTCGGTTGATGCATGTTGAGGCTGAGCTTTAAGGCCCTTACGGCTGTGATGAGAGCTTTTGCCTCCCTCTATCTGGTTCTGGAGCCCCCGCCCTAGAGGCAACTTTCCCCCTGTTGGACTGTGGCGATCGAGCAAGGGGGGCATTTTAAATATCCCAAATAACAAACCATAAGGCTGCGACATCTTTCCTATATATGCTAAAGTGATGGTGTGTCAACTGGACCCACCATCGTCCACGGGCAGGCCTCCGGACAACCACCTGCTGGCTGGGTGGGTGCACCGTGCACTCACGAAGTCATACCTTTCTCGGCCTTTTGGCTCAGATCATGTGTAGTATCTGTTCTTATAAGCTTAATCGCTTATACGGTCCTCATTGAGGACCTGCGATTAACTTCAATATTTCTCGGGGGCTTGTCAATGGTGAGCTTGCTCATTAGACTTGCCAGCATGGTTGCGGCCTTACACTACAGCCACAGCCGTGCACCCGTCCCATGAAGAATGCGTGATGCTCCTTAGTCCTTCATGATGCAGATGCCGGCCCTAACATGACAGCCAAGGTCCATCTGTCAGGGTTTCCGGTGTTCAACACCGATCTGCATTGTTATATCCTGTTATGCGGGCATGGGCATGACGCACCCAAGCCAGAGCTTCCCATAATTCTCATGATCCTCGGTGTGTGTGCCAAAATAATTCAGTTGAAGGACTTGAAACATAGATATGCATAAATGTAAAAACACGCACGCAAACAGGTACACACACGGCAGTTACACACAATCAGGGCTTTATCCTTTTCATGGCGCAGTTGTTGAACACCTCTGCCCACATACATACACCAACTTATAAGTACACTTATTATAATCATATCCATGCATATCTGCATTTTATATACACACACACACGCACAAATACATATATATATATATATATATATAAATATGTGTGTGTGTACACATGGGTACCTACCTAAAATATATGTGTTGCTTGCACGGAGACATACAATACGCCATTTTTCTAGTGCATTCCACCTGCGCAGGATATCAACACCTCTCTGAATCTCATGTACCACATCCTGACTTGCAGCGGGATGGCTCTTCCAAACCAGCAGCAGGCAAGTTGTGAATGGCAAGATGGAGCATATACATGCAATTGGATGGAAATATAGATAGATAGATAGGTAGGTAGGTAAAATACATCGAGATAGATAGATAGATAGGTAGGTAGGTAGGTAGGTAGATAGGTAGGTAGATAGATAGATGTAGGTAGATTAGATATGATAGGTAGATGGATATAGATATGTAGGTAAAGATAGATAGATGTAGATAGATAGATATAGATAGATAGGTAGATAGGTAGATAGATGTATATATAGACAGACATGTCTATCCACGTGTACAGGAAGGGGGGGACGTAGGCATGGATTGACATGCACGCTGGTTAGTTTAAGGAATGTGAGGCTAACCTTGTGCTTATGAATGTGCCGTTGTAGCTCAGTGGTAGAGCGTTTGTCTTGTAAACAAGAGGCCTCTGGTTCGATCCCAGACTGCGGCACATGTTCAAAGTTCACAGGCTGAGACCGGGGATGGGGGGGGGGCTGAGCAGGTTGAGGGGGCGGCCAATGATATTGTGCTCTAG